>CM077669.1:342887990-344227990 GCA_039707655.1 Elymus sibiricus | reverse complement strand
GTGGAACCACTGGAGCTCATCGACTTGATGAGCTCCTCTGAATACTCATTCTGAGCCGAGGAAGGTCATGACGACGGTGGAGGCGCGACGTTTGTATGCATCCATGGCGTAGTGAATATTTTGTGTAGTGCATCTTCATGTAAATTGACGAACTGTTTGTAAATTACTGAGCGTATGAACTAATGTCAACTAATCCGCTGCAAAATAAGGCATTTTGTAGTGAAAATTTGCCAAATGTTTGAGTCATCTGTTTGTGGGCATGTGGAAATTTAGGATGAATTTCACGTCTGCGACTGAAATTGAGGATGAACCGTGTGAGATGAGCCCGCCTTGAGAAATCTCAGAAAGAGCTACCCGCCTTGAGCGATGCAAAAATTCGTGGTTTCGCGGCACGGCATTTCGTTACAGCATACAAACTTTATTATGTTTGGACCGTGTGCGATCTTTGTTGCTCCCGCCCTGTTCCTTTACCAAAATTTAAGTGGAAGTGGTATTTCAACTGCATGCCGCCCTTCCTCGTCCACCGCACCGACCCTATAGTAAATTTTCAGCTGCCGAGGCATTTCAACCGTCGCCATCCGTCGTCCACCACCATCTCCACCCACACCATTTACTACTAAATTTTTCAGCAGCAGCGACACATCCGCAACCCCCCCCCCCCCCCCCGTCCACACAACACCCCCTCCCCCTTCCTCCCCCGCTTGAACCCTAGCTCGCCCCCACCGCCGCCTTCCACCACCAACCTCAGCCTGTCTGCCCGTGCCTCATAGCTAAACAGGTTCAGGGTCCCCACCGATCCACATACACCATCGCCGCCCCGAGTTTTTAGATGAGGCCGGCGGTGTCCCTTTCCCCCAGATCCCCATCCCGTACTCTAGAGAGTCGCAGCCTAATCAGCCCGACCACATCTCCCGTGGAGCTCGAGGAGTGTACAAGCAAAAAGAGGTCTATCATGGCCTCTCCGCCGTACACTGGCGAGGTGGGCGCCGTCCACGCCGACCCTTCGATCCCGGACGAACACCTAGCCGCGGGAGCCGGTGAGGACGATGCCTACGTTTCCATGCCGAAGGCTTCAAGTCTGCGAGCTCGCGTATTCCTGTATCTCAGGAGAGCCGGCTACGACATCAAGCTCGTCAACATCACCGGCTTCACTCGGGCCATGCCACAAGTTAAGTGGTCCACCGGCAACACCTCTGGTTCAAGTGAGGCAACATCATGTGAGCAAATCATACCTTTTCTAGCTAGCCATCTCGTACCCAATGTTGTAGTAGCTTTTGCCATGCGATAATCATGCAGTGTTTAATTGAGCATTTTTCCAGTTGTCTAGCAGATGCCTTGATTTTATGTATCTAGTTGTTAGGTTGGTTGCATTGAGTATTTGTCCAGTTTTCAATGGCTATAGTTGGTTGTTACAGTGAGCATGAATGCCTTGTTTCTTTCAGTTATTCACAATGTGATGTTCATTATGTGCAAGTATGAACTGTGCAGTTCAATTTCATCAATACCACCTGTTATGCCTGGTGTTGTTAACCTGTGCCCTTAACTCCCGCTTTAAACATTTATGCCTTGTTTCTCTGAATTTGTCTGTCAGGTTGGTTCAGTGAGCAATTGTCTAGTTTTCAAGCAGATGCCTTGCTTTTCTATATCTGTTTGTTAGGTTGATTGCAGTGAGCATTTGTTTAGTTTTCAAGCAGACGCCTTTCTTTTTGTTATCTGGTTGTTAGGTTGGTTCCATTGAGCATTTGTCCAGTATCAAATGCCTATATTTGGTTGTTATAGTGAGCATATATGCCTTGTTTATTTCAAGCAGATACCTCGTATACTTGGTTGATGTTAAGCCTGTTGTACTTATCATGACTTTACATGTACTTGCACAGGACAACAATGGGAGTGGCCAACATTTTCCACCGAGGTTCTTTTTATCCCTCCGCTTATACTCCATCCGTTCCATCATGTAGTGCATATAGATTTTTGTGATGTATCTACATATACCATCTAAAATGTATACAATATGAAATTGTGTGATGTATCTAGTGAAATGGACTTGCAATTCTAGATGTAAATGTTTTTCTCTACAAACTTGGTCAAAGTAAGTAAATGTTGACTTCTCAAAATGTTTATAGGCAACACATTGTGGAACTGATGGAGTAATATATTACACCATTCTGCAACGGCATTTTAGGTTCTAATATTGGCTTCTTGCTTGTAGGTACATATTTCTTAGGTAAAGATCCATTCCTGGACCCTTTTTGCGTGTGGGACAATGAAATATTCATGAACCATCATCAAGTTAGGAAACTGAAAATGACTGTTAGGGAAAAGAGACGAACAATGCCAATTAGACTATTTGTTTACACTCTATCCAACACAAAAGTGAGATGTAGGATGGTAACTACGAACTCTGTAGGCTTCTATTAGTACTGCCCATAATGAGTTGTCACACAACAATGTCTGAATCTTTTTCTTTTGCAGTGGTTCCCAAAGCAGTTTACTCAAGATTACCTCGCAAAGTACATGATTGCTGGACATGCAATGAAGGTTAAAATATATCATCCAGACTACAATGAGCATCGAGAAGTCGTAATGAAGACAATGAAGGATGGGCTGGTGGCCATCACTAGGGGCTGGCCTAGAGTCGTTCATGCGTTAGGCATGGAGGAGGGCACAATATGGGCATTCCGCTTCACCTACTCCAGCAACCAGGATGTCTTTCGGCTCTCTCTCTTTACCATCTTTAATACATCCTTGGTTCCATCATTCTTTATTTTTCCCTTCTGTAGTGTTCCTTTATTTTAGAATTGATGCTTATGTAGTTCTTGAGTATATGTACATGTGAATCGAATTATGCATTCGTTCTTAAACCTACATTTAAACATGATTCGATATGAAATACATGAATTCCTACTTTCAAATGTAAATTATGTGAATTATGAACAAAGGTATTTAATTAGGGGCAACTCATGCTCTACAGGCCATTACAATGCACACAGTTTGATAAAGCAAAACGTCTGCGATCAACTTCAACATCACACATGTTTCTCCATTCGCGGCGTGTGCGATGAGTCTCATCTTCGCACACGTTCAGGCGAGAAAGAACGTGTGCGATTAATGACACCAGAGTTTGTGCTAGTCTCCTTATCAGAGACGATTTCGTATTTCGAACTGTGTATGATATCGTGCCCATGGTAAACGCTGGTCAAAGAAGAACGTGTGCGATAGGCCTTCATCCGACATAGCTAGTCTGGATGACACATTTGGGAAGTATGGATCACTCGTTTGGGATGTTTTGTAAATCACAAACGTTTATGAAAAACGCCGCGTGTGGGATAGATTCAACCTTCGCATACGGTTTTATAATGACAACCGTATGCACTCTTATATCATATCACAGACGATCATGGTGGAACTAAACGTGTGTGATAGCCCCCTTATCATACATGCTTTATAATCGTGAACTGTTCGCAATTTGTCGCACATCGTAAACAGCGTGACACAAAATAGCGCGAGCGATGTTAGTGTGATCTCACACCAGTTGCAAGGATGAACCGTATGGTAAATACACCATATCTCAAATGGTTCCCCGGTGACCCTCGTTTGTGATAGATGCGGACATCCCATACGCTTAGTTTTGCGAAACGTTTGCGTTCGTTGGCCACCATCGCCGACGGGTTTTCCGTGTCGTGTGGGATGGACCCCCCCTATCGCCCACACATGCAAGGCGACGGTTTACAACTACGTCGCGGAAAGGGGTTAAAAACCGTTTGTATAGCACGTCGCTGCACCATTGTAAATTTAGAGCAAGAACATGAGTTTCTTAAAGGTAACAATGAGGATCTTCGAAAGAAGAGTTCTTCTTATCTAGCCAAACGACTACTCTTGTCTACATTCATGCCACAAGTTAAAACTAAGCAAACTAGTAACAAAGGAAAGAAAGGTTCTTCATCTAGTAGCAACACTAAAAATGCTAAATCTAATGATGTTGCTTCTAGTAGTTATATTGATTCCACTAATAATTCTCTTAGCCAAGTTACACTTGAGCAAGAAAATGATCTTTTGAAAGGGATCATAGAAAAAGGTATTTACAAAAGTCCTGCCAGATGTAAGCAATTCAAGGAGATTGTACGCAAGCATGGAGGATACCGGAAGAACCAAGGCATTGGCTACTTCAACGCCAAAGGAGTTGAATGGAAAGAAGGTCAATACCCCAAGCCGAAGTTTGTTTCTCAAAGGGAGAAGTATGATCATACTATCCCCAAGGGAACAAAAGCTCAAGATGACCTTCCACCACAAGACCACAAGCTCAAGGGCAAGGACAAGCTTCAAGAGGAGATTGACACATTTGAAGATGAGTCCCAAGCCATGGTCAAGTGGGTTCCCAAGGCTACTCCAAGTTCTACTTCAACTAGTGCTACTTTGACTCCAAGGAATCCCATCAATTTGATGTGGGTCCCCAAGAAGAAGAACTGTAGAAGTTCTTGAGGGGTGACTCCGCCAATGGAATTCACTCACATTCATTATTGGCAAGGACTATTTGCAATCAACTCCAACCTTATGCAATATTTCAAGGAGTCACACATTCCCTCAAAGTTAATCAAGGTACAAGGTAATAAAAGAATCCATGGACATCATCATGTATGCATTGCACTCCATGTCCATAGATATCCTTGTATTTGTCTCTTGAGTGGGACTAACCCATGTAGGTGAGAAGAGTAAGAAACAACAAGGAATGCTTGCAACTCAAGATGATCATCATCAACAACGAGCATCCACTACTACCTCACCCACATGGAGTCTTCTACAACAAAACCCAAGGTTAGTTTATCCCTCTTAGGGGGGATGTCACATCAAGGGGGAGCTTTACTCTAAGACTTGAGATAAAGCATCTCTTAAAGATGTGAACACATTAAATGCTTTATGTACAAGTGGTAACCCCACTTGTGCTTAAACTATGAGTATGACCTATGATCAAGTATTCTTACTTGGCTCCTAAGTCAATATACTCATATATAGATGACTCCGTCATCGCCAAAGTGCTTGGTAGATACTAGAGTGGTTTTGCATGTTTGCCATGATTTCATTTGACATCATTTTGTGTGAGCATGTTGGTATGCATATCTTTTCTCATTCGAGGATATCCAATTGTTGTTATTTGGCTTTCATTTTTCTTTGGCCAATTGGATATACAAGAATGCCTAAGTACCCTCCTCTAGCTATCTATGCTTTCTCATCTCAAATTCTATTCATGCTTCATCACAAAATTTGAGCAAGCACTTTTCAAACCCTCTGTGTGAGGAGCACTCGAAGTTTCGTTTCGACAAGAGCTGATTTCAAACCTCCATGTGCAACTCGGTGTAACCAAGCTGAAAAACTCAGTTCCACCGAAGCCTAGGGTTGATCTGGTTTTATCACCTCGGTGCAACCGATCCCTGAATCTCGGCCTCACCGAGTTTCACTATCACCTGTTAGTTATGGAACTCGGTGGCACCAAAATTTCCGAATCGGTGACACGACAGCTAGGGGATATATAATCTTGCGGACCCGACTTTTGAAATTTCACTTCTCAATCATCGCCTCCCACACCCCCTCGCTGCCGAGCTCGTGTCTCCGGACGTCGCCGTTGCCTCCCGCGTGCCCTCGCCGCAGGATTCCTCCACCACTGACGGCAATCTCCGCCGCCGTCGCTGCCGTAGCGAGACCTTCACCGAGTTAGGGTAAGGTTTTGGCCCCTCTTTGCGCTCCCAACTCCGATTCTTGTGCAAATAGGTTTAGTCTATCTACAATCCATGATTGCAGTACATTCAACCAGAAGAAATCTCCATTAGATTAGCGAACGAAAGAGTTTTAGGTTTAACCGTCCACCAATTGAATCTCGGTGTCACCGAGTCAGAAAAATCGGTCTTACCGATTTGGGTTTTAGGGCTACTGAGAACAATCTCGGTGAAACCGAGTTGCTTTTTGGTGAAACCGAAAAGGCTGCCAACTTTATGTTAAGGAGATTGTAAGTCTCTGTCGGCGTTCTGGGATCGGGGGTACCCAGACCTGTCTGCCTGCGGCCCAGCGCGTGGCCCACCACGGCGGCCCGGTACGGGCCAGCAACAAGCCCCCCAAGTCAAGGCCCTCGCGAGAGCCCCCGCCTCGCGAGGAGAGCAACACCAAGACCTCCGGAGAAGTGGCATCCCCCCGGGCTGCCTCCCGAGGAGAGGAGATTCCTATGCAAGTACCCGGCCTCGTGAGGCCGGGGTTACGTGGGTTCTGACGAAAGAGCCAGGCGGGCGCCAGCATTCACGGAAGGAGGACAGTTTCCTCTTTCGTGATCAGGAGGCAAGGACGTACGCGGGTTCCCAAGGAACCCCCCCAAAGGTTTCCTTCCTAGTGTAAGAGGACCGAGACCACGAGCTCCGCAGGGCGGATGTCATCGTCGAGCCCACTGTTGCGTCACACCCGGAAGCTTTGCAGGCGACGACCACCTTTTGTCAGGGTAGGATGTACTTCTTGTCCCCTTTCAAATTTGGCCGTTGTGGGATCCCTTCCCGCCTGTGCGATAAGGGAAGAGGACCGTGGCCCCTATAAAGAGGGACGAGCTCCCACCTTGGAAAGGGGAGACGAATTCATCATTAGCAAGAGCCCTCGAGAGGCCACCCAACCACTATACTAGTTCATCCTCAGCCTCCTCGGGAGGCCAATCCACCACAAAGCAGGAGTAGGGTTTTACACCGCAAGGTGGCCCGAACCTGGGTAAATCTCTGAGTCCATCTTCTTCCTCGCTCACACTTACTCGACGCAGCTAGGCCGTAGGGTGACAGGCTTGGGACCCCGAACCGGTTGAGATCTTCGCACACGCCCCAGTGTTCGAACCATGTTGGGTTTTGCGGAGCCCCGATTCCGACATTTGGCGCGCCAGGTAGGGGCGTGTCGAAATCTTTCTCCGGTTCCACCCCATCTTAGCTCCGTCCCTCCCATGGCCGACGCCCGCCGAGTTTGTGCCGAGCGTCGGGCCGCTCGCTTCGCCCAGACGGCGCCCGTGGGCCGCGGCGCCCCGCGCCGCTCCATCTCTCCGGCAGCCAACGCTGCCACCGGCCCGGCTACTCAAGAGCAGTAGGACTCGTCGCTGCCACCCTCCGTGCATCGCGACGGCTCCACCACACCACTGGGGCAGGTGCGCCTCCCAGTCACCTTCGGCTAGCGCGACAATTACCGCACCGAGCTCATCGACTTCGATGTTGCTCACATCGGCCTCCCATACAACGCCATCCATGGGTACCCTGCCCTCGCCAAGTTCATGGTGGCAGTCCACCATGGCTACAACGTCCTCAAAATGCCAGGGTGCAGCGGCGTCATCACGGTCGCCTGCGACGAGAAGGATGAAGTCTGCTCCCTTGAACGCGCCTACCAGGCCACGGTGGCCGAAAACTCTGATGACGAGGGCAACGTCTTGCCTCCCGAGGACACCCGCAAGAAGGAGAAGCAGCTCCTCGCCAAGAGCCGCCAGGGCGCCGGGACCTCCACCGCTGGCGTCTTAGGCCCTGCATCCACTGCTGGGGCGCCTCTCCCTCTCGCATAGGAAGGCGCGCCCAGCGCCTCCCTCAGGACAGGCTCGGGGGCTTCCGCCTGGAGAGCTACCGACCTGACCGGTGCGACGGAGGAGGTGCTCGGGCACCACTTGGAGGCGTGCTTCGACGCACGCCCCCACAAGCAAGAAGCAAGGAGCGAGGCGCCAGGAACAAGAGAGTTCATCACCAACGCGATCAGGGAGCTTCAGGAGGCGCAGGCCCGGCGCAACGAGCATCGCCCTGCGCCACACAGTGCGGCAGCCATCCATGACGGCAGGCTGCGCGTCTGCATCAACATCCCGGGCCTCAACAGGGCCTCGTCACAGGCCCTCTTCTGGCCGTCGCGTGTCGGACACAGTGGGGGCTTCCCCTGCAGGTACATATGCATGCCTTTCGGCCTCGTAAACTCGGGCGCTACGTACCAGCGCCTCATGCAGACCGTCATCGCGTCTCATGAGGCCCGACGCCACGAGGATCTTCCGGAGATCCCAGACCCTCGCGGGCCCCTCGAGCCTCCGGAGCACTCAAGCTCATGATGATCCAGCTTCGACAACTACCCCAAAGCTTCAGCAGCGCCGATGCCAGGTGACTTTTGGTTTGTTCAATTGAGAGCGCCCCTCGGGCTGCACTATCCTCAAGCTGCTAGGGCCCGCCCCCGCAGCTGTATCGTCTTGCGCATGCACCAGACTGATTGTGCATTTAATGAATTTCCTAAGTATTCCAACTGCATGGCCGGTGCTTATCACCATGAACGTCGCTGCACCCTTGCAACCCCGCTTTCGACCGCCTTATGATTAAGGGCTGGCACGGTGTCTGTGCTCGGGTCCATCCCTGCAGCGTTGATAAATCCAAGCGGCTGAGCTCTGTCTCGCAGGCCAGCCCCGTGTACGTCACCTTGCCGAGGCCCTTGATGCTTGTCCTCGCATGAGCTAATCGAGTGTGGGGAGTCAGGGCGTGCGGCCCGGTTCCAATAACCATTGTTTGGCGCTTTGCCGTCACGGGAGCCGCGCACCGGGTGTTTTTTCCTTGGGTTTGTCGCATGAGAAGACTGGGCACGACGTCTGTGCTCGGGTCCGTCCCTGCAGCGTCGATAAACCCAACAGCTAAGCTCTGTCTGGTGGCCTGGCTCCGCACACGTCACCTCCTGGGGTAGTTGGTGTTTGGCCTTCTCATGCGATGGCCTCCGGAGACTCATTCGGCGCAGGTTACCTGCACCCCATAGCTCTTACAAGCGCGCCTCGCGCTATAAAAGTTCAGGCACAACCCGCCTTTGAGGTAGGGCCTCATGAGTCCCGTGCTGGCTCACGAGTTCCCAGATACACCTCCCCAGTTCAGCCGTGCAAGCCACAAGTGCGAACTTATTGGGCTGTACACGCCCGGAGACTCTAACACAGAGCTCCATTCCAATGCCCAAGTGGAAGCCCCATGCTCCGTGCTGGCGGACGACACTGTCGCTCAGCGGCTATGCCCACGCCCAGTAGAAGCCCCATGCTCCGCGCTGGGGGATAAACAACTGAGGGCGCCCTACCGGTTGCACCAACCTCAGGATGGCCTCCCGGCTCTTCGCACAGCCCCGTCACGCAGCGTTCCCCTGGGATGCACGCGCGAGGGGGCTGGCCGAGGGCTACACTCAGGACAGGCCTGGCGTGAGCCGCCTCACCAAGTTCTGGCACCTAGTCTTCTCGCGTCCCTCCCAGGTAAAAGCTGGCGAGAAAAGGGAAGAACTCACCTCATGGGCACCGCTCGCACGTCAAGGGGGACCCCTGGGCATCGCGACTCAGGGACCTCACTGATCACGTAGCCCCTCGCCCCTTGGTCTCGTCCTGGCGATCCGGACGCCCCAACGGCGGTCGAGGTATGCGTGGGATTGGGGCCTGCCGACACAGAGCACTAACGCGCCCCAAATCTACCCTGGCATCGCCACATTTCCTTCGTGAGTGCTGCTCGCACGTCAAGGGGGACCCCTGAGCATCGCGACTCAGGGGCCTCACTTATCACGTAGCCCCTCGCCCCTTGGTCTCATCCTGGCGATCCGGACACCCCAACGGTGGTCAAGGTATGCGCGGGATTAGGCCTTGCCGACACAAAGCACAAAAGCAAGCGGGAAGGAAACAGGGCACCGGATGAAATCACGAAATCCAAGGAAATTCAAGCAATTATTACAGGCACTGACTGTCTTGTGAATTCAAAGTCTCACGCCTCCGCGAGGCACCATAAATGTTGCAGGGTAAGATCTAGAAGGAAGGGCCGCCACCGCCATGGCCGACGTCGCCAACTTTCCCAGCCATGGCAAGCTCATCGTCCACGTCGCTGCCGCCGTCGTCACCACCGCTTGCTTCTGCCGCCGGGGGCTTGGCGGTGGCGATGTAGGTGAACTTCTCCACCAACGCATCCACCGGGCCCTTCACGGACGCTTCCGCAGCGGCGTGGGACGCAGGAGCAACCGGGACGAGCACCGCATCGAAGCTGAAGCCAGGCTCGCGGAGGTAGAGCTGGCTGAAGACCCGCGTCGTGGCCGTGGCAAGAAGATCGCGACACTCGTCCTCCAAAATGGTGTCCACCTTGGTGGAAGCTCCTTCGAGCACCTCAGCAAGCTTGAAGGAGAGCCCTGCGTAGCCGGCTTCGGGGGTCGCCAAAGGCTCCCAGAATCCTCCCCTGCAGATGGAGCGCAGCGACTTGCGAAGTTCGAGATCGAGGGAAGGGAAGGCGTCGTGCTTCGTGGCCGCCTTCTCCTCGGCAGCGGCAAGGGTCCTCTCCCTGGCCTCCAGCTGGGTTGTCGTCTCGGAGAAGCGCCGGGCGTGGGACGCCTGGGCTTCTTCCACCTTCTCCTTTAGCTTGGCCACGCGCTTGCTTTCCTTGGCCTGGTCATCAGCCACCCGGGATAGCGCGGAGTCACGATCGGCGAGCTCCACCTCGCGGGCCTTGAGCACTTCCTCCTGCTCACGGAGTCATTGCGCGAGCGTGGCTTGCTCATCCTGAAAGGCCTTCAGGTTGGCCTCCGCCTCACCGTAGCAATTCCTGGCAGACTCCTCCTCGGCCAGTGCCGCGTCTCGGGCCGCCTTGGCCTTGACGGCCTCCTTCTCACTCTTCGCGATGGTAGCCTCGGCCCACCTCCAAGCCGTCTGGGTGGCCGCCTCGGCCTGGGACCACCCAGAAACGAGCCCTAGGCGCTCCTTCGCGAGGCGCCTCTCAGCATCTTGGAGGTTGGCCCGGAGCCTGCCAAGCATGGTGAAGGCCTCATCCAAGGCACCGGACCTGATCAAAGGACCGCAACGCGCGAGCGCGAGAACCGGACCAGGAGGCGGCACCGGTGCATCAGCGAGCGCCGTGACCAAGGGTCTAGCAGCATGGCTAACTTGGGGAGCCGGGGGCTCCAGTTTCTCCTCCATCACGGCAAGCGCGGACGGCTCCACAACCAGTTGGCCCGCGGGGGCTGGCTCCTCCCAAGGTTGCATCGCTGCGCCCTCGGGAGCGGATTCCACCAGGAGGGGGCGAGGAGCCGCTCCCTCCATCGGCGTCGGGGCCGCCGCGGCTGCGGCAGGGAGCGCAGCCTCGAGAGCCCCCGCGTCCCCGGCGACCGGTCCTCCAAGCGGCACGCAGGGCTGGCGCGGCTCGCTTCCATCATGACCCAAGGCCGATGGCGCCCCCAGGGCAGGGGCTCCTTCGGCTCAACGCTCGCCTTCTTCCTCTTCGGCACGACCTCGACCCTGGCCAACGAAAGGAGGAGATCCGTGAGCACATGCACAATTCATGGTCAAACAAGGAACAAGGAAGGTTACTTACTCCTCGTGCGCGACCCACTTCCTCTTCTTCTCCACCTCGGCGCCGGTCGGAATGCCTCCGCTTCCTTTCGGCGTGGCCTTGGCCGCACCCAGGGGGCAAGTAGGGTGCTCCTCGCCGACCCCTGGTGTGGCGTTGCCGCCCGGAGGGGTGCGGATGACGCCCTGAGGAACCGTGGCCGGCAAAGCCACGTCTGCCCCAGCGGCGGCCGCCCTGCCTATCGGTCACGGCACGGGCTGAGACGAGGCCAGCATCTCGCCCACCTTGCTGGAGCGTGATGACTCCTCCAGAGCAGGCGTGGCCACGCGCTTCTTCGGAGTCGTCCGGCCGGACGTCCGAGCGGTTTGGGGGGAAGACTCCGGCCCCCTGAGCACCCTGGCGAAGCGCTGGGAGCCAGCGGCCGGGGGCTCGTCGGCATCATCATCGTCGTCATCAAGGCTACGGAGGAGCACGCTCTGCGATGGAGGAGACGCCTCCTCCCTGTCGTCCACAGTCTCCTCCGAATCCTCCCCGCCGCTGGTGTCGCCGGAGGACACCAGCACCGGGGGATTGGGGTGCTCGGACGGCGTGAGCCCCAGGTCGTCAAAATTGGGCATGGCGGCGGCCAGCGCCCTGCTGTCATCGCAGCGGTACAGCAGGGCGTAGGCCTCGGGAAGATCCCCGGGATCATTGAAGAGCAGAGTGTTCAGGGCCTTGTCCCGCTCCTCGCGTGTCAGGCTGGTGGATCTGAGACTGATGTCATCTCCCATTCCCTCATACTCCCACATGGGCTTCGAGTGCTGCTGGAGCGGCGCCAGGCACAGCGTCACGAACTCCTTCACCATCATCGCCCCGGTCAGCTTCCTGGCGTCCATGTCCGAGGAGATCCACTTCAGGACAGGCGTCGCCCTGGGGTCGGTGAGCTTCGTGGAGGCCCACCCGAGAGTCTTCTCGGGCAGCCTCGTCGAGAGCTCCAGGTGCGAATCGACCCCCTGGACATCCAAGAAGACCCAGCGGTGCCTGTAGCCTTCCACCTTCTTCCCGGCCTTTAGGAGCACATTGCCGCTCTGGACCGCGAGGAAGGAGGCGCACCCCGACCGCTGTGCGCTGTCATGGAGCCTCATGCCGAAGTAGTGGCGGAAGAGGGCCACTGAAGGCTTCACGCCTACAAAGGCCTCGCAGTAGAAGGCGAAGATCGACAAGAGCAAGATAGAGTTGGGCTGAAGGTGGAGAGCTTGGATCCCGTAATGCGCAAGGATGGCAGAGAAGAACCCCGAGAAGGGCGGGACAAGCCCGCAGAAGACGCTGTGGAGGAAGAAGGGGAAGACCGTCTTCGCCAGGGTGCGCCGCTCCGCTGAGCCGCACCAGATCAAGGTCCTTCCTCATTCATTAGAGTCTCCCGCAGTCAACGGGAGCGCTGAGGCGAGATCCCCCTCCTTGGCAATGGTGGATGTCATGAGCACCGGAGAGGGAGAAGAGGGGGCCGAGGCTGGAGCCTCAGGCTATGCCTTCCCGGCAGGCGCCATCCGAAGGATCCTGGAGGCAGAAGAGCAAGATGAAGGATGGTGCTGCGCCAAGGCCTGGAGGAGTTTCTCGCGGAGGAAAGGGGATCTGAGCAGGAGAGCAAGGTGTAGGGAAGAAGAGCAATGATGGCTCTGTGAAGGGCGTCCGGCTTTTGTCAGCCTGGACAATTGCCGAGGCGATTGGGGGCAGAGGTGTCCGCTCCCCGTCGCGCGCCACGCGTCGAGCCTGGCACACAGGCGATTGGGGGCCCGCGACGCTTCACCCTGCGCCCCTTGCCTTCATCTCAAAGCCAGGATTGGCAAACCTTGGGCCCAGGGGCTACTGTCGGCGTTCTGGGATCGGGGGTACCCAGACCTGCCTGCCTACGGCCCAGCGCGTGGCCCACCACGGCGGCCCGGTACGGCCCACCAATATGCCCCCCAAGTCAAGGCCCTTGCGAGAGCCCCCGCCTGGCGAGGAGAGCAACACCAAGTCCCCCGGAGAAGTGGCATCCCCCCGGGCTGCCTCCCGAGCAGCAGAGATTCCTATGCAAGTACCCGGCCTCGTGAGGCCGGGGTGACGTGGGTTCTGACGGCAGAGCCAGGCGGGCGCCAGCGGGCCCAGAAGGAGGATAGTTTCCTCTTTCGTGATAAGGAGGCAAGGACGTACGTGGGTTCCCAAGGAACCCCCCAAATATTTCCATCCTAGTGTAAGAGGACCGAGACCACGAGCTCGGTAGGGCGGATGTCATCGCCGAGCCCACCGCTGCGTCACACCCGGAAGCTTTGTAGGCGAAGACCACCTTTAGTCAGGGTAGGATGTACTTATTGTCCCCTTTCAAATTTGGCCGTTGTGGGATCCCTTCCCGCCTGTGCGATAAGGGAAGAGGACCGTGGCCCCTATAAAGAGGGACGAGCTCCCACCTTGGAAAGGGGAGGCGAGTTCATCATTAGCAAGAGCCCTCGAGAGGCCACCCAACCACTGTACTAGTTCATCCTCAGCCTCCTCGGGAGGCCAATCCACCACAAAGTAGGAGTAGGGTTTTATACCGCAAGGTGGCCCGAACCTGGGTAAATCTCTGAGTCCATCTTCTTCCTCGCTCACACTTACTCGACGCAGCTAGGCCATAGGGTGACAGGCTTGGGACCCGAACCGGTTGAGATCCTCGCACACTCCCAGTGTTCGAACCTTTTTAGGTTTTGTGGAGCCCCGATTCCGACAGTCTCGGTGGCTCAAATTTTTTGACTTGGTGGAACCGAAATCCTTTTTGCAGAAAGTTCAACTTAAGGTTTTGAGTTCAAATTTTTGAAAAACCTTCTAAACTTTTGTGATGCCTATCCCCTCTGCTCCTCTATATTCTATTCACAGGGTCAGCATGTCAGGGTCAGATGACAGCCAGAACAACTTCAGAGAACCTAGTGTGGATGTGGAAGCTGGCACTAGCCCAGATGCTAGTTCCTCATCTTCTGAGGACCCAGGCACTCCTAGCTCCCATGGACTGCCCAAGGTTGCCACCAGGGCAAGAAGGAAACTGAATTCAGATGAAGAGGGCTCTGATTTTATGCCTGAGGAAATTCTTGCCAAGAAGCAGCAGGACAAATTAGAGAAGGATGCCAAGAAATCTGCCACTGAAGCCACTTCTGCCAAGAGACCAGTGAGGAAAGAGTATGCTAGGTCTGAAGCAATGAGAGCACCTGAGAGTGCTAAGGCAAATATGTTTGCTTCTGATGAGCCTTCAAAGATCTCTATGCCTAAGATGGTAGGTGACAAGAAGAGATCTAGGAAGAGGGTTGTGCATGTGGTTGGCAGACCCAATTCTATGTATGAAGACCCAGTTGAGGCTGAGGAAGAGGAAGAGGAGGTAGAGCCAGCTACCAAAGGTCCTCCTTCTAAGAAGAAGAAGTTGCTTGTAGATGCTATGCCCAAACAAGCTCCATCCAAGAGCAAACAAACAGCTCCAAAGAAGCCCTCGGCACCCAAGAAGACTACCATGGATATTCCTCTTGCAGCAAAGAACCAAAGATCTTCCACCATGGAAGAAGAGGATGACATTTCATTTTTGAGGAAGCTGAGACCACATTTGCTAGAACACAATGATGCTCATCCAGTGGCTGGAGATATGAAGAAAAGGAGAGATCAAGGGCTGAGGATTTGGAGAGCAAATGATCCATATGCCTCCAGGAGAAAGACTGATGTAGATGACAGGTTCCACACTAAGGAACAATAGGATTTCTATGAGACTGTCCTACTGGACAAGAGCCCAGCTGTTAGTGATATGAGGTATGTTGACTGGGCCTACATCAAGGAAAATGAGGACTACTTCCCCAGTGTGCAGGACAATGTCAGGTGCATTGACATTGAGAGATTTGTCGGGAGCGAGTTTACATCTTGGAATGACGAGATGATCATGCAGTTCTACTCCACAACTCATTTATATCCAGATGGCCGTATCATATGGATGATTGAGGGAGTCAGATATCAGTCTACTGTGGATGAGTGGGCTACCATCCTAGGAGTCCAACAGGTAGTGGAAGGAGATATTGATGTTTATGCTGAAGCCAAGATGAATCACAATTCCATGGCTGACATGTACACTCCTATCCCAGCTGCTTATGTAGAGACACCCAATCTTGGCTCTGTCTATCATTTGAAAGCAGGACTACCCACCACAAACACTATCTTGAGGTATACTTTGATGCCCAAGTCTGGAGATGATAAGATGATCAGGGGGTACTCCATCAATATGCTTTACCACATAGACACCCACACCAGATTTAGAGTGATGGATTTGATTGTAGAGACAATCAAGAGGACAACTGCTGATCAGAAACGATCATGTGGATATGCACCTTACATTCAGATGCTCATCAACTCCAAGTTGGAGAAGAATGTATATGCACTTGATCGTCCTCATATGCCACTTCAGCCAGATTTTGAAGATATTGTTGTGGTGATGGACCCCAGTCATCCCACTTCCTCCACTACACAGGCAGAGGCAGAAGCGGCTAGAGCCACTAGTGCTCAGGTCCCCAAGATGAAGAATGAGCAGATGACATACCTTATCAGCACCACCCAAGGGATGGAGAAGGACATCAAGAACATCTTGCTGACCCAAGGAAGCCTTGAGAGGATTGTGCAAGATAGGTTCACTACTTTGAACAACAAGGTGGGTGAGCTGGCGACGACTGCGACTGAGCTCAAACAGGAAGTGGATGCAGTGCCTAGCCCTCATTCCACTGGTGATGATGATGACAGTCCACCTCTCCGGACTAGCACTTAGTTAAAGACCAAGACTAGGACACCTACCGTGCCAGCTCCAGAGATGAGGCCTACTTCATCAGCACCGGTCACAGCTCCATCAGTTCCTCCAGCACTGAAAGCACATTTGCTCCCTTGGTGGTTTTGGTAATTAATAACAACATATAAGTAATTGAACTAATGTTTCCACTACGTATATTTCAGGAAATGTTCAATGATAGGATTGGCAAAAGGATCGTGGAGATTGTGGAATACCCCAAGATGCAAGGAAATAGGTTGGCAAAGCTTCAAGCAAGAGGACTCACCATTTTACATTTGTGAGAAATCACTTTGAGTCCATAGGAAAGCCAATACTATTAAAAGGGGATAAGGTTTTGTTGGTGAACAAAATGCTCATACGTGCACAAGTGATAGTCACCAAAAACACCCACAAGCTCTCCCACCAAAGTCTGTCCAAAGCCAAATACTCAAAATCGGTGCAACCAACATTTCCATCCCGGTGCCACCGATTCTCAACCTCAGACAGACTCAACCAAACCCTAGCCACTTCGGTGCAACCGATTCAATCCCGGTGCCACCGAGTTTAGGTTGCCAATTCTCTATTACGCAAATTCACAATATCGGTACCACCGAGATTGTTGGATCGGCGTCACCGAGATTGGGAATCTGACCATTGGTCACCTTATCGGTGCAACCGAGTTTCCTATATCGGTCTCACTGAGATTCAATAGTTGCCACTTTTGGTCACTTCGGTACCACCAAGATTTACACATCGGTGTCACCGAGTTGGTCAATTTGTGTGTAACGGTTGGATTTTTGGGGATGCCTATATATACCCCTCCACCACCACCTACTCGAAAGAGAAGCACTCAGAACTATTCCATACTTGCCCCATCCAGTTTTCTGAGAGAGAACCACCTATTCTTGTGCTGAGGTCAAGATATTCCACTCCAACCATATGGATCTTGATTTCTAGCCTCCCCAAGTTGCTTTCCACCAATCCCATCTCTTCCACCAAGCCAAATCTGTGAGAGAGTGATTGCGTGTTGAGGAGTCTATCATCTTGAAGCACAAGAGCAAGGAGTTCATCGACATTACCGAGCCTATTACCTTTTGGAGGGTGGTGCCTCCTAGATTGGTTAGGTGTCGCTTGGGAGCCTCCTACTTCGTGTTGTGGAGTTGAACCAAGAAGTTTGTACGGGCAAGGAGATCGCCTACTTCTTGAAGATCTACCCATAGTGAGGCTAGTCCTTCGTGTACGGAAGCCGTTATGGAATAGTCAAGGTTGCTACTTCGTGGACCCTTATGGGTGGAGCCCTCCGTGGACTCTCGCGACCGTTACCCTCCGTGGGTTGAAGACTCCATAAACGTGGACGTACGATAGCACCACCTATCGGAACCACGGGAAAAAATCATCATGTCTACAATTGCGTTTGATCTTCCTACCATATCCTTTACTATAGATGCTTGTTGTTACTTTCCGCTGCTATACTCTTAGACATGCATGTGTAGGGTGTACTTGACTTGCCATGAAATGCTAAAACTGCCAACTCTAAAATTTGGGAAAAGGCAAAACTTTTATTTGGTCAAGTAGTATAATCACCCCCCCTCTAGACATACTTTCGATCCTACAAGTGGTATCAGAGCTTTGGTCTCCATTGCATTGGTCTCACAACCTAGGAGAGTATGGCGTCTAGTGAGGGTAATTATCACCGTAGAGGTCCGTACTTTGATGGCACTAATTTTGCTAGTTGGAAGCACAAAATGAAAATGCATATTCTTGGTCATAACCCCGCCATTTGGGCTGTTGTTCGTGTTGACTTGCAAGGTGAATTCTTTAAAGATGGAAAGGAACCGGATCGTGAAGCGACCGCGGAAGAATTGAAGATGTTGCAATACAACGCTCAAGCATGCGACATTCTATTCAACTGCCTATGCCCAGAAGAATTCAACAAAATCAGCCGTCTTGAGAATGCAAAAGAGATTTGGGATACTTTGGTTGATATGCACGAAGGAACCGAGTCCGTGAGAGAATCCAAGTTGGATGTTCTTCAAGGTCAGCTTGACAAGTTCAAGATGAAGGATGGTGAATGAGTCGCAGAGATGTACTCTAGGCTAGCTCTCATCACAATTGAGATTGCCGGCTTAGGAAGCGAAGAAATGACCGACAAATTCATCATCAAGAAGATACTTAGAGCTTTGGATGAGAGATACGACACCGTGTGCACATTGATCCAAATGATGCCCAACTACAAAGATCTCAAGCCTACGGAAGTCATTGGAAGGATTGTTGCTCATGAGATGACACTCAAAGACAAGGAAGAGCTTCATCACAAGTCTAACGGTGCTTACAAAGCCACAAGTGATGCTCCCGCAACCTCAAGCAACAACCTTATCACCAATGAAGAGATAAGCCTCATGGTCAAGAAATTCAACAAGTTCTACAAGAATAGAGGCAAAGAAAGAAGCTCCAACTCAAGATATGATGAGAAGCGTTCGTCAAGTCGTGACCGCAATTGCTACAATTGTGGGAAGCCCGGACACTACTCCAATGAGTGCACAGCTCCCTACAAACGAAGAGAAGAATCACCAAGAAGACGAAGCTCAAGGAATGAATCACCTCAAAGAGAGAGAAGGAGTAGAGATGATCGTTATGAACGAAGACACTCAAGGAGAAGTAGGGATTCAGAGAAGAAAGACAAGTACACCAAGAGCTACACAAGAAGGAAACATCAAGCTCATGTTGGTGAATGGGTTTCCGGCTCCGACTCCGACGACAACTCCGAGAGAAGCTATCACTCCGACTCCGACTATAGTCAAGATGATGGTGTTGCCGGAATTGCTCTAGTGACTACCAACTCCCATGATCTATTTGACTCACCAAACGAAGGGAGTGGAAGTTGCTTCATGGCTAAAGGCCCCAAGGTATCACACCCCGAGTATCTTGATTTCAATAGTGATGAAGATGATTTGCTTTGTGATGATGACTTGCTCTTTGATAAAACTAGTGATGTTAGTCAAAATGAACTTGATAATTCTCATGCTAGTCAAGATAAGTCAATTGATGATGATAAGATGAAAATAGAAGAACTAACTAAAGAACTAAACACTCTTAAGTTAGCTCATGAATCTACTCTTGAAGATCATAGAGAGCTTGTAAGAACTCATGAGAAGCTACGCTTCGAGAAGCTCAACTTGGAGCAAGAGCATGAGTTTCTTAAAGTTATCAATGACGATCTCCGAAAGAAGACTTCATCTTATCTAGCCAAACGACTACTCTTGTCTACTTTCATGCCACAAGTTAAATCTAAACAAACTAGTAACAAAGGCAAGAAAGGTTCTTCATCTAGTAGCAACAATAAAAATGCTAAACCCAATGATGTTGCTTCTAGTAGTTCTATTGATTCCACTAATGATGTTTCTCTTAGCCAAGTTACACTTGAGCAAGAAAATGCTTTATTGAAAGGAATTATAGAAAACGGTATCTACAAGAGTCTTATCGGGTGTAAGCAATTTGAGGAAATTGTACGCAAGCACGGAGGATAGCGGAAGAATTGTGGTGTTGGCTATTTCAACGCAAATGGAGTTGAATGGGAAGAAGGTCAATATCCCGAGCCCAAGTTTGTTCCTCAAAAGGAGAAGTATGAAAATACTCTTCCCAAGGGGACAAGCACTCAAGATGACCTTCCACCCACTACTGGGAAAAGGCCTACTAGTGGCGCACCAGTTTTGCCTACTAATGGCGCACTACTGGTGCGCCACTAGTACCACGCCACTAGTATTTTTTACTAATGGCGCACCTGTGGTGCGCCATTAGTATCTGTTATACTAATGGCGCACCGTAGGTGCGCCATTAGTATATCCCACGGTGCGCCATTAGTATGCCTCCCAGGGGCCATATTTACCCAGGTGCTTTGGCATACTAATGGCGCACCGTGGGGTGGTGCGCCATTAGTATCTTTGGCATTCTAATGGCGCACCGTGGGGTGGTGCGCCATTAGTATCCTTTGGCATACTAATGGCGCACCGTGAGGTGGTGCGCCATTAGTATCTTTGGCATTCTAATGGCGCACCGTGGGGTGGTGCGCCATTAGTATGAATATTAGGTTTTTTATTTTTTTTACTTTTTTGATTTTTGCACAGGTTACAAAATGTATTATTGGACAGAATATAGACAGCACCACATAGCAACAGCAGATTCATCGAATACAATAGAAGATTAGTCTCTGAATACAATTCATCATATTAGTCTCCGAATTCAAAAGACCGAACAAAGATAAAACATTACAATAAGTCTCGAGACCGCGAGTAGCAAGTTTGTCTTCACATTACAAGTCGATATCGATCATCTAAACTATCATCACATATGCGGTCATCACGATGAGCATCATCGCGATGAAAACTGGTCTTCATCCGGTTCCTCCAACGCTCCCTCCTCTCTCCCGCTAGATAGCGGGCGTATCTAGATTCCGCCTCCGCCCTAGTGGTGTACCCTTTGTAACTGTTACCGCTGAAACGGTGAACCTGTCTCCGACACTCCTCCCAGTCGTCGTAGACTCCGGGAACCTTACCCTTGTACACGACATACGACGGCATCTCTATGCACAAGCCAAACAACAGACAATACATAAGCAATATATAAATATGCAACAAAAGGATCGAAAGAGAAAAGCAACACATTAATAGCGCGATTCATGGTCCTACTAATAAATAGCATCGATTAAATATAAGTTGAACGACTGTCCAAACTAATCGATATCGATATTTGAACTACATACCATCAATACTTTGGACGACTCGACTCAGCGACCGGAGCGTGGATGAAGCCGCCGTCTACCGACATGGTCATGAATGTGCGGTAGTCGTCAGCCTGCATTTTTAGGATTGTTTCTATAACACTGTTGGACGGCTGTTCTTTGAGGTAGAACTGCCCCGAGGTACGAAGGACATCTTCAGAGATGATTTCGGCCAACTCCGACTGGATGCGAAAGAATTCTAGTCTGATGTCCTCGTCCTGGATTTCCGACAAGCGTGCGGCCCATTCTTTGAGATTGTTTGGTAGCATTAGGTGATTATGGTTCCGTACGATCGCCCGCATGTGATGGAGGGCGTAGTAGGCATCCTTCTGACTGCCAGTCGGCTGCTTGACGCAGGGGAACGTCGTTACGTGGGTGAACACGTGCTTGCCGTACCTACGCATTGCCCTCTTGAAGGTGCCTCCAGATTTGGCGTAGCCGGGGAGAGCATCATCGAGGACTTTCTTTATATTTGTGTAGTCTTTCTTCGACTCACGCTCCGAGTCAAAATACGTGGCCATGGAATGTTTCGGGCTGAAGAGGATGAGTGTGCAATGTGTGTCACTGCACAAAACACGGAATGTTAGAAAAAAAAAGACCCATCATATGTTACGGGGCGGTGAGTTGATGACTTACTCGGAAAAATAAGTCATGAGGAAGTTATCCTTATCTGGGTTCGCCAGAATGATATAGTCACCGAGGCATCCTAAAAGCTAAGCTTTTATCATTTAGGGTTTGTCGACGCCGAGGCACCCTAAAATCCTAAGCTTTCATCATTTAGGTTCTTATCGACACCGAGGCACCCTAAAACCTAAGCTGGGAAGGAGAATTCTAAGTTGGGCCTAATCACTTGGTTCTATTGCCACCTATGGTTTAATGCAGCAAGAATGGCGGGGCAGTTGATCCTACTTAATTAAGTACTAAGATACCCCGGCCCATGCATTAGTAGCAAGTACCCCATATGTCCGATTTTTAGCAAAGTCATGCTAAAATTCTCGGAAAATTTCAGCATGACCTTTGCTGAAAATAGGACATATGGAGTACCCGAATTTGCCGGAACGGAAGTTAATCGACATTCCGGCAAACTCAAGGGCCTCTCGGGGTACCTGCAAAATCATTATCCCCGCGTAATGAAGTCGCCAATGGGTCATTTCAGAATCTAAGTATGGAATATATTCGAATGCACTCATGTCAAGTTATTAGAATCTAAGTATATCAACTCGTTGTCCTCCTCCTTCTTTTACATCAAAAAATGCAGAACAACTGAATTTGCTCATCAATGTACAACTGTACCTAACTGAATTTTTTGACAGTAGCTAACTGAACCTAACTGAACTTTTTGACAGTAGCTAACTGTACCTAACTGAATTTTTTGACATGATGCTAACTGTACCTAACAGAACATTTTCTTACATTATGGCCATTTTCTTACATTTTGGCCAGTACCACATTTATGCATTGCAAAAAGGACTACAGAAGGTGCATTAAGTTGACTGATGATGCATTGCAAAAAGTTCTGGAGAAATGTTCTCCTCTTGAGATATTGCAATCTCAAATGATCCCACCAACCAATGGATGATGCTACTGTCAGTGCGCCGCGAGCTCCTGGGGAATGGTGGAGAGAGGGAGGAAGGAGGAAGGAGGAGAGGTACCTGGTCGCCGGAGGGGTCGGGGTCGGGGTCGGCGAAGGGGTCGGGGTCGGGGTCCGAGCTCGTCCGGGTCCTTGCTCACCGCGGTCGAAGGAGAGCAGGGGCCGGTGGCGGAGGACGGCAGGGGCAGGCGGGGTGGGTGCGTCGGGGCCGCGCTCGCCGGCTGCTGCAGGGGCCGGAGGAGGCCCTCGCTCGTCGGAGGGAGGAGGAGAGGAGAGGAGCGGGCGGCGCGCGCTCGGCCGATCCCGTTCGGGGGGCGCGGGGGCAGCGGGGGTGGAGTCCCGCGGGGGTCGGGGCGGCGGCGTCGGGGGCAGCGCAAGACCACAGCGGCGGCGGCGTCGCCGACGGCATGCAGGCGCGGCGGACGGAGGGGGCGGAGCAAGGGGGCGGCGGCGTACGGTTGGGGTCGAGTGGGGGATCTGGCGAGGGAGGGAGGGAGGCCACAGTGCGAGGGGAATAGGTGGAGTGGGGGGAGGGTTCTAATGGCGCACCTCCCCCTAGTGCGCCATAAGTACGACGATTCTAATGGCGCACCTCTCCCTGGTGCGCCATTAGAATTTTGTTTTAATTACTAGCCCGACTGGTCAGGTTATATTCCACCTAACCCTATATCCATCAGAACACGCCCACTAGCCCGACTGGTCAGCACGCAGCACACACACCAGGAGGTCCTGGGTTCGATTCCCAGGCTCCCCTATTTTTGTTTTTATGCATTTAAAATGCTGTTTGATATTTATTTGTGTTTAAATATGTTCAAACTTGTTTAAATCATAACAGTAATATTTTTTTATAAAAACAGTAATATTTTTTTATAAAAACAGTAATATCTAATGTCCGCAGCTATTAACAAGAGATGAGAAGATGAGAAACCAGTGAAAGTGAAGCAAACCATCTAATATCTACCCCCCTCCCTCCCCTGCTGATTTTCCACCTAGCTAGACCTACTAATAGTTTTTTAAAAATATTATTGAGTTCAAAAATAGTAAAAAAAAATTATAAATGATTTTCATAAATTTTTATAAAAACAGTAATAAATTTTTATAAAAACAGTAATAATTTATAAATTTTTAAAAATATTATTGAGTTCAAAAACTATTCATGAATTCAAAAAGTGCCCATGAAATTTAAAAATATTCATGAGTTCAAAAAGTGCCCATGAAATACAATCGAGAAATGAAGGCTACAATTTAAATACAATCGATCTTAGCTAGCTAGCTATCTTTTTCACAATGTTCTTGCCCTTCTTTTTCGCAAATGGAGTTCTTCTGTGGAACGGACGTCCTTTAGGTAGGGTGGTCCTGCTTCTTCTTGTGGTGTATGCTGCTACTTCATCGTCGTCGTCATGTTCCATCTTCGGGTCGCCGTACTTGTCGAAGTCTTGCTCATTGGCGACTCCATCCATTCCGATGATCTTCCTTTTGCCTCTCCTCACAACAACACGACTGG
The DNA here is from genome assembly GCA_039707655.1 of Elymus sibiricus. Classification (NCBI taxonomy): domain Eukaryota; kingdom Viridiplantae; phylum Streptophyta; class Magnoliopsida; order Poales; family Poaceae; genus Elymus; species Elymus sibiricus. The sequence continues at coordinate 344,204,029 of CM077669.1, read as the reverse complement.
GCTTTGACGGGTCGGTAATGAAGAAGCATTGGTCCACTTGGGAAGCCAGTACCCATGGCTCATATTTCGCGGTGACGTTTGCGCCCGCGGTCTTGGATTTGGCTTCGGGTATAACCATGGTGGTGAAATACCGGTCTTCTTTTAGGACGCTCTTGGCCCATCTGACACGGAACATCGGGACCTTCTCTCCAGCGTAGCTCAGCTCCCAGATCTCCTCGATCCTTCCGTAGTATCTGTCCTTGTCGTTACCGGTGTAGGATTCCATCGTTACCCCGGAGTTCTGATAACCATCGCTCTTCATGTCCTTGTCCTCGGTGTAGAATGTGTAGCCGTTGATATCATACGCCTCATAGGTCATCAGGTTGTGCTCGGCGCCCTGTGACAAGGCGAATATGAGTTGTTCTTCCGCGGAAGAATCCTCATGTAAAGGGTACGACAGAAGCTTCTGCTTGAACCAACGCGTGAAACATGAGTTACTCTTTGATTATATCTCCGTCCGTCCTCTGTTGGCCTCGGTCATTGTACGTCTTCTCAATAAAGGTTTTGTGCTCTACCACCCAAGGATCGACCACGTCTATGTGTTGTAGCGCGACTAGGTTTGCTCTTTCAAAGTCGGCGAGTCGACCCTCGAAGTCGACATGCATTTCGCGGCGACCCTCACGGTGACCCCATCCAGCGAGCCTGCCGAGGTGCCTGTTGACGGGCAGACCAACGGGGTTCTCGATGCCTAGATAATTCGTGCAGTAGGAGATGCACTCTTCGGTCAGAAAGCCCCTGGCTATGCTTCCCTCTGGACGTGACATGTTGCGAACGTATCCTTTGACGACACCATTCATCCTTTCGAACGGCATCATGCTGTGCAGGAACGTGGGCCCGAGTTGGATGATATCCTCCACAATATGGACCAGCAGATGCACCATAACGTCGAAGAATGCGGGCGGGAAGTACATCTCAAGCTCGCATAGTATCACCACGATCTCTTCCTGTAGCCTTCTGAGTTGCCTCACGCCAACCGACTTCCGAGAGATGACGTCGAAAAAGTTGCATATGCCAAATAGCGTTTCACGGACGTGCGCGTCCATGATCCCACGGATTGCAACTGGAAGTATCTGCGTCATCAGCACGTGACAGTCGTGAGACTTCATCCCGCTGAACTTCTGCTTCGCTGGGTCTAGGTATCTGCTTATCTTCCCCGCGTAACCGTAAGGAAGTTTTACTCCTACGAGGCAGGTGAAAAACTGCTCGATCTCCTCCTGACTTAGAGTGAAGCACGCGGGAGGGTAGTCATTTCCGGTCTTCTTGGCCTTTTTGCCTTTGCGACGACTTTTTGTGTCCTGCTTCGCCTCATCATCATCATCACTAGCGTGAAGCTCCTCCCTGATGCCCATTGATTTCAAGTCTGCCCTTGCTTTCGGCCCATCTTTGGTCCTCTCTGGCATGTTGAGCAGGGTACCAAGCAGACTCTCGCACACGTTCTTCGTGATATGCATGACATCAAGGCTGTGAGGCACACGGTGGATCTTCCAGTACGGCAAGTCCCAGAAAACAGACCTCGTTTTCCATACCTTCAGCAGCGGCTCTAGCGCCTTTCGCTTCTTTCCCGGCTCGTCCCGATAAATGATGCAATTGTTCATGCACACATGGTATTTCACGTGCGGTAAATCCAGAGGACACACGATTTTCTTCGCCTCCTCGAAACTGGTCGGGCACTTGTTCCCCTTGGGAAGACGTTCGTGCCAGAATGACATGTTCTCGTCGAAGCATGCGTCGGTCATTTTGTGTTTTACCTTCATCTCCAGAGCCATGAGCGTTACTTTCAGGCGGGTATCCTCGGGCCTGTATCCTTCATACAATGGAGTAACCACGTCTATCTCCAGTTGATCCAGCTTGGCTTTCTCTCGGGCGGCAGCTCTTGCGTTATCCGTCTGCTTGAGAAGCAGCTCTTGAATATGAGGGTCCTGCACCCAGCCCATCGATGGTCCATCGTCGTCTGCTCCGCCGGCATCTTCATCTTCATGATCATGCCCTTCGTCTGCTCCGGCATCTTCCTCATCATCATGTCCTGCATCTTCTACATGATGACTGTGTACAGCATCACCGTCGTGATCATGTCCTGGAGATTCTTCGTCTTCTCGCCCGCCCGAGCTGCGGTGGTTGTCTTGCTGCCCTTCCTCATTTCTTGCCCGGCCCCCATGGACGACTTCGTAGTCATCTTCATCACCTTGCCACCGATAGCCATCCATGAAACCACGCAAGAGCAGGTGGTCCCGCACCTTCCCAGAATCCGGGTCCGCAATAAGGCTCTTCAGCTTGCATCTTCGACACGGACATCTTATCTCCGTCTCGTTCTTTTGAAGCATCTCGGCCTTCGCAGAGCTCAAAAACCTATTCACGATGCCTTCGGTCATCGTGCGGACCATGGTCGCCTGCGGGGTAGAGCAAAACGATATTTTAGAACCAAGAAAAAATTTAGCATGACTTTCCCTAAAAATAGGACCAAAAAGAATGCATAGTGCCAAAATTCTCGCCGAAACGGAAATGAATCAACATTCCGGCAAAATATTGGCAACTATCGCATTTCAAATACCGGTACCTGCAAACACAAACATATATGCAACACCACAAATATATGCAACACCACGAACATACATAGATCTAGCTAGGCCATAAAAAGTGCATGTGCACGTTGTTGGAGGGAGAACAACATAAACATAGCTTCCCCCCTTACTTACCTATCAAAAAAAGGTAATTTAACCACTTAATTTGGATGAATCTATGGTGGAAATGAGGTGACAAGGAGGAGGCAGCCGAGACAAGTTTGGAGGAGGAGGTGGAGAGAATGAAGTGGGGAAAGTGAGTGGGTAGGTGGCTGTCCAAAATATCTTGTTGGTCCCAGGTTACTAATGGCGCACCTGCTGGTGGTGCGCCATTACTAGTTCTGCAAAAAAAAAATATATATATATATATACTAATGGCGCACCGTGGCATAGTGCGCCATTACTAGTTTAAACTAGTAATGGCGCACTATGCCACGGTGCGCCATTAGTAGTTTTGCAAAAAAAAGAAAAAAAAACTATAGTAGTGGCGCACTGTGTGTCCGGTGCGCCATTACTAGTTAGAACTAGTAATGGCGCACTGTGCATGGATGCGCCATTAGTATGTTTGGAAAAAAAAATTGTTACTAGTGGCGCACCATGTGCCTGGTGCGCCATTAGTGTCTTCCACACTAATGGCGCACCTGCTCATGGTGCGCCACTGGTATATAGTAGTGGCGCACCACATGTTAGGTGCGCCATTAGTATCCATTTCATCTATAGCCCTTTTCCTAGTAGTGACCACAAGACCACAAGCTCAAGGGCAAGAACAAGCTTCAAGAGGACATTGACTCATATGAAGATGGATCCCTAGCTATGGTGGAGTGGGTTCCCAAGGCTACGTCAAGCTCAACTTCTACAAAGGCTACTACAACACCAAGGATCCCCATCAACTTGATGTGGGTCCCCAAGAAGATGAACTAGAGAGTTCTTGAGGGGTGACTCCGCCAATGAAATTCACTCACATTCATTATTGGCAAGAATTATTTGCAATCAACATCAACTCTATGCAATAGTTCAAGGAGTCACACATTCCCTCAAAGGTAAGCAACGGACAAGGTAATCAACAAATCAATGGACATCATCACACATGCTTTGCACTCCATGTCCATAGATATCCTTGTATTTGTCTCTTGTGTGTTGGGACTAACCCATGTAGGTGAGAAGAGTAAGGAAACAACAAGGATGCTCCCAACTCTTGGTGATCTTCATCAACCTTGAGCATCCACCACTACCTCACCAACATGAAGTCTTCTTCGACTAAACCCAAGGTTAGTATATCCCTCTTATGGGGGGATGTCACATCAAGGGGGAGCTTCACTCTAAGACTTGAGTCAAAGCATCTCTTAGTATGTGACAACATTAAATGCTTTATGTAAAAGTGGTAACCCCACTTGTGCTTAAACGATGAGTATGACCTATGATCAAGTATTCTTACTTGGCTCCTAACTCAAATACTCATATATAGATGGCTTCGTCATTGCCCTAGTGCTTGTTAGTTGCTAGTGTGTATGTGCATGTTTGTCATCATTTCTTTTGACATCTTGTTGTGTGAGCATGTTGGTCTGCATTTATTTTCTCATTCGGGGACATCCAATTGTTGCTATTTGGCTTTTGTTTTATCTTTTGCCAATTGGATGGACAAGAATGCCTAGGATCACTCTTTAGCTATCTATGCTTTCTCACCTCATATTCCATTCATGATGCATCACAAAATTTGAACAAGTACTTTTCGATCCCTCTGTGTGTGGAGCACTCGGAGTTCCGTATCGACAAGGACTGACCATTAAAACCTCCCAAGTGCATCTCGATGGAACCAATCCACAATTCCCGGTCTCACCGAATGCCTAGGGTTGATCTGGTTTTCAATCTCGGTACTACCGATTTCATATTCTCGGTTACACCGAGTTTCCCTGTCAGCTGACAGTTGTGGAACTCGGTGACACCGAAAATTTAAAATCGGTATCACCGACAGTGAAGGGTATATAGTCTGTGGTCCCAACGGTTCGAAATTTCAATCTTCAAATCGTCGCGCCTCAAACCCTAAGCTGCCGCAGAAGGACCCCCTGGTCATCGCCTTGCCTTCCCGAGCCTCTCCGCCACTGGGAATCCTCGCCGTCGACGGGCATCTTCGCCGCCGTCGCCGCCATAGCGGATCTGTCACCAAGATAGGGTACGGATTCGATCTTTCTTGCGCTCCCGTCTGATTCTTGCGCAATAAAGCTGTTTTTCTCTATAAGCCACAATTTGCTCATCGTTCTATCCACCAGAAATCTCCGTAGATTAACGAACCATCGATTTTCTAGGGTTTGCCTTCCGCCCGATGGAACTCGGTAGAACCAAAGTGAACAAATCGGTCTCACCGATTTGTCTGTCTGTGTTGCTGAGAACTGTCTCGGTGAAACCGAGTACTTCTTTTTGGTCCCACCAAAAAGAGTGCCAAGTTTCTGTTAATGAGATAGTCAGTCTCAGTGGCACCAACAATTTTACTTCGGCTGTACCGATTTGCATGTGACAGAATGCAAAACTTTGAAAATCTTTTGTTCAATCTTTCAAAAACCATCCACATTTTGTGATGACTTATCCTTTTCTGCTCCTCTATATTCTGTTCACAGGGTCAGTATGTCAAGTGCTGAGGACAGTGAGAACGACTTCAGAGAGAAGAGTGTTGAATTGGATTCTGGCACTAGTCCTGAATCTAGTTCATCTTCAGATCCAGGCACCCCCAGCTCTCATGGGTTGCCCAAGGCTGCTACAAGGGCCAGGAAGAAGCTGAATTCAGATAAGGAGGATTCAGACTTCGTTCCAGAAGAGATTCTTGCTAAGAAGCAAGAAAAGGCTGCCAAGAAAGCTGCAAATGAAGCTACCTCTTCAAGGAGAGCTATCAGGAAAGTGTATGCTAGCTCTGAGGCTATGAGAGCACCTGGAGGTGCTAGGACAAAGATGGCTCTTCACCTTGAGTCACCTCCTAAGAAGGCAGGGGAGAAGAAGGGTGCTAGGAAGAGGATTGTCTATGTCACTGGCAGGCAGTTGGCTCTTCACCTTGAGTCACCTCCATGATTGAGGAACCTGAGGAGGCTGCTGCTGCTGCTGCTGAGGAGGAGGAAGAACATGTTGAGAAAGCCCCTCCCAAGAAGAAAAAGAAGCTTATGGCTGATGCTATGCCAAAGACTGGCACATCCAAGAGCACTAAATCTGCACCCAAGAAGCCTGCTGCTGAGAAGCCCAAGAGATTGTCCAAGCAAATTCCAGCATCTGAGAAGAACAAAGGGACTGCCTCCAGAGTTGAGGATGAGGATGCTATTTCTGCCCTAATGAAGCTTAGGCCACACCTTCCAGTACATAATGCCAGCTACCCACTTGCTGAGGATATGAAGAAGAGGAAGGACTCTAGCTTGAGGGCATGGAGAGCTGCTGATCCATATGCCCAAAGGAAGAAGACAGCTGTGGACTACAGATTCTTCACCAGAGAGCAACAAGACTTCTATGAAACTGTGATGTTTGACAAGAGTCCAGCTGTGAGCGATATGCGGTATGTGGACTGGAAATTCATCAAGGAAAATGAGGACTATTTTCCAAATGTCCAAGACAATTTCCACTGCATTGGTTTGGATGAGTTTATTGGCAAAGAGTTCACTGCTTGGAATGATGAGATGATCATGCAATTCTACTCCACTGCACATTTCTATGGAGATGGTAGGATTTTATGGATGACTAAAGGTGCAAGGTATGAGTCTACTGTTGAGGAGTGGGCTGAAATCTTAGGAGTCCCAGAGGTACAGGATGGTGACCTGGAAGTCTACTCTGAATCCAAGGCAAACCACAATGCTATGGCCAACATGTACAATGAGATTCCTGTTGCTAATGTGAAGTCTCACAGGCTAGGATCTATCTACTTTCTTCAGGCTGGCCTCCGCACCATGAACACCATTCTGAGGCATACCTTGATGCCCAAGTCAGGAGATGACAAGATGATCCGAGGCTACTCCATTAACATGTTGATCCACCTCGACAGACACACCAGGATCATAGTCATGGACTTGATTGTTGAGACAATCAAGAGGGTTGCTGCTGATCAGAAGCGCTCTTGCTGTTATGCACCCTACATCCAGATGCTTATCAACTCAAAGTTAGAGATGCACATATTTGCTCTAGATCGTCCCCACTTGCCCCTACAGCCAGATCTCGAGGACAACATTGTGGTGATGAACCCAGATCATCCCACTTCAGCTGCAGCTCAGGCAGAGGCAGAGGCAGCTAGAGCCACTAGTGCTCAGGTCCCCAGATCTAGGAACGAGCAAATGGATCTTTTGATCTCATCAGTTCAGGACATGAAGAAGGACATTAAGGGGATTCTGGACAAACAGAACAGTCTTGTCAGGATCTTTGAGAACAGGATCAAGACCCTTAATGATAAGGTGGATGGGCTGACTAAGACAGTCAATGAGCTCAAGAAGGAAGTTGACTCAGTGCCTCTTCCTCAGACTTCTTCTTATGATGATGATGATGAGCATGGTTCTCCTCTCAGGCCAGGCACACAGTTTACCACTCAGGCCAGATCAGCCACTATGCCAGCTCCAGACTTGAGGCCCTCTTCATCAGCTCCTGCTACTGTCACCTCAGCTCCTGCTCCATCAGTTTCAGTTCCTCCAGTTGCCACACCAACTCCATCCATGACATCTGCAGAGATCTTCGCTGACGCTGTTCTCTCGACTCCTTCATCAACAACCGAAGGAGATCAGCCCAAGAACGCTTAGATATGTGCCTTTGAACTTTTTGGTAACTTGTTGCCAAATGGGGAGAAGTGTATATAGATCTTTAGGCTTCGAGTGAGAGAGCGTTTGGTGTTTATTGCTTTTTCAAAACATTTGATCTTTTGGTTGCTTGTGATACATGTTTGTGGTGTTTGATCATACGCGTTATGTGTGATGCTACTATTTCCTATCATCTTAATGCTTATGAGATGATCATTCACCTTTGCTTGATTGTCTTGTGCTATGATGTTCATTCTAATTACTCTCGCACACCACCAAGATGTATGTGACATGGAAGAAGTGCCCCATGTACCTAATCGATTGTGCATTTGCATTCAAACGCAAATTTAAAATAATGCACAAATTTAGGGGGAGCTCTTTCTTATCACATACTTCTCAAAGCGACGATTATATTCATTGATTATATCATATCTCGAAGCTTTGATCTATATGTTGTCATCAATTACCAAAAAGGGGGAGATTGAAAGCACATTTGCTCCCTTGGTGGTTTTGGTAATTAATAACAACATATAAGTCATTGAACTAATGTTTCCACTAAGTATATTTCAGGAAATGTTCAATGATAGGATTGGCAAAAGGATTGTGGAGATTGTGGAATACCCCAAGATGCAAGGAAATAGGTTGGCAAAGCTTCAAGTAAGAGGACTCTACATTTTACATTTGTGAGAAATCACTTTGAGTCCATAGGAAAGCCAATACTATTAAAAGGGGATAAGGTTTTGTTGGTGAACAAAATGCTCATACGTGCACAAGTGATAGTCACCAAAAACACCCACAAGCTCTCCCACCAAAGTCTGTCCAAAGCCAAATACTCAAAATCGGTGCAACCAACATTTCCATCCCGGTGCCACCGATTCTCAACCTCAGACAGACTCAGCCAAACCCTAGCCACTTCGGTGCAACCGATTCAATCCCGGTGCCACCGAGTTTAGGTTGCCAATTCTCTGTTACGCAAATTCACAATATCAGTACCACCCAGATTGTTGGATCGGCGTCACCGAGATTGGGAATCTGACCGTTGGTCACCTTATCGGTGCAACCGAGTTTCCTATATCGGTCTCACCGAGATTCAAAAGTTGCCACTTTTGGTCACTTCGGTACCACCAAGATTTACACATCGGTGTCACCGAGTTGGTCATTTTGTGTGTAACGATTGGATTTTTGGGGATGCCTATATATACCCCTCCACCACCACCTACTCGAAAGAGAAGCACTTAGAACTATTCCATACTTGCCCCATCCAGTTTTCTGAGAGAGAACCACCTATTCTTGTGTTGAGGTCAAGATCTTCCACTCCAACCATATCGATCTTGATTTCTAGCCTCCCCAAGTTGCTTTCCACCAATCCCATCTCTTCCACCAATCCAAATCTGTAAGAGAGTGATTGTGTGTTGAGGATTCTATCATCTTGAAGCACAAGAGCAAGAAGTTCATTGACATTACCGAGCCTATTACCTTTTGGAGGGTGGTGCCTCCTAGATTGGTTAGGTGTCGCTTGGGAGCCTCCTACTTCATGTTGTGGAGTTGAACCAAGAAGTTTGTAAGGGCAAGGAGATCGCCTACTTCGTGAAGATCTACCCATAGTGAGGCTAGTCCTTCGTGGACGGAAGCCGTTATGGAATAGTCAAGGTTGCTACTTCGTGGACCCTTATGGGTGGAGCCCTCCGTGGACTCTCGCGACCGTTACCCTCCGTGGGTTGAAGACTCCATAAACGTGGACGTACGATAGCACCACCTATCGGAACCACGGGAAAAAATCATCGTGTCTACAATTGCGTTTGATCTTCCTACCCTATCCTTTACTATACATGCTTGTTGTTACTTTCCGCTGCTATACTCTTAGACATGCATGTGTAGGGTGTACTTGACTTGCCATGAAATGCTAAAACTGCCAACTCTAAAATTTGGGAAAAGGCAAAACTTTTATTTGGTCAAGTAGTCTAATCACCCCCCCCCCCTCTAGACATACTTTCGGTCCTACAAGCACCTCCAGTGCCTACTCCACCACCCCACAGGACTTCTGACGAAGCATTTGTGGATGCTCTTCTCTCGACTCCTTCGACGACTACCGGCGCAGCTTCATCATCACATGGAGGAGGCCATGCCCAGAGAGACGATTAGCTCTATAGCTTTGAATTTTTTGGTAACTTGTTGCCAAAGGGGGAGAAGTTATAGATCATAGGGCTTCGAGAGAGAGTGTTGCATTTTGGTTTCTCTCTACTTCTTAAAACATTTGGTTTATTGCTCATTTTTTAAAACTCAGTTGTGTTTGATCATATACTTTGCTTGTTGATGGTACTATTTCTTATCTTTGTGACATATCTATGAGATGATCATTCACTTGTTTGGTGTTATGTGCATTGTAATCCATTCATATCATTTATGCGCACCACCAAGTTGTATGTGACATGGAAGAGTTACCCACACTCCTATTCGATTGTGCATTTGCATTCAAACACAAATTTTAAATAGTGCACAAATTTAGGGGTCTCTTCTTATCACATACTTCTCAAAGTGACGATGCTATTCATTGATTATATCTCTTATCGAAGCTTTGATCTATATGTTGTCATCAATTACCAAAAAGGGGGAGACTGAAAGCACAACTTCTCCCTAGGTGGTTTTGGTAATTAATAACAACATATATTTCATTGGACTAATGTTTCCACCAAGTGCATCTCAGGAAAAAGTTCAATGATGGGATGGCTAAAGGATTTTGAGGAGAACCTCCCCAAGGAAAGGAAGGAATAGGATTGGCCATGCTTCAAGCAACAAGACTCTACATTTTACATTTCATGAGAAATCACTTTGCGTCCATAGGAAAGTCAATACTATTAAAAGGGGATGAGGAATTATGATGATTTGGTTGCTCAAGTGCTTAGAGATTAGCCACCAAAATTACTCACCCATTCTCCCACAAATATTCTCTGTCCAAAGCCAAAAGACAAAATTCGGTGACACCAACTTTCTCATTCGGATCCATCAAGTTTTAACCAAGACAAAACCCTAGCTAAACCCTAGCATCCCGGTACTACCAACATTCCATTCGGTGCAACCGAAACCAGTGACCAACATTCTGTTAACCAGTTTCTTAAAATCGGAATTTCCGAGTTTTAAGAATCGGTGACACCGAGTCTTGGAAACTGCCTAGGTCACCCATATTGGTACCACCGAGATTCATATATCGGTCTCACCGAAAAGGCCAAAGTTGCCACATTTTGCACTAGTCGGTGCAATCGAGTTTTCACTTCAGTTTCACCGAGTTGGGCAATAATGTTGTAACTGTTGGATTTTTGGAGATGCCTATGTATACCCCTCCACCACCTCTCACTCATAGAGGAAGCACTCATAACAGATCTACACTTGCCCCATCCATTTTTCTGAGAGAGAGCCACCTACTCATGTGTTGAGATCAAGACATCCCAGTCCAACCATATGAATCTTGATTTCTAGCCTCCCCATGTTGCTTTCCATCCAATCAATCTCTTCCACCCATGCCAAATCTATGAGAGAGTGATTGGGTGTTGAGGAGACTATCTTTTGAAGCATAAGAGCAAGGAGTTCATCATACTACCACATCTATTACCTTTTGGACGGTGGTGCCTCCTAGATTGGTTAGGTGTCGCTTGGGAGCCTCCTTCTTCATGATTGTGGAGTTGAACCAAGAAGTTTGTACGGGAAAGGAGATCGCCTACTTCGTGAAGATCTACCCATAGTGAGGCTAGTCCTTTGTGGACGGAATTCGTGATGGAATAGATGAGGTTGCTACTTCGTGGACCTTAACGGGTGGAGCCCTCCGTGGACTCTCGGGACCGCTACCCTCCGTGGGTTGAAGTCTCCATCAGCATGGACGTACGATAGCACCACCTATCGGAACCATGGGAAAAATCTTCGTGTCATCAATTGTGTTTGATTCTCCTCTCCCTACCTTTACTTTCATGTGCATGTCTTTACTTTCCGCTACTATACTCCTAGACATGCATGTGTAGGGTGAACTTGACTTGCTACAATTGCTAAAATCTGCCAACAACTAAAATTGGGAAAAGGTTAGATTTTTATTTGGTCAAGTAGTCTAATCCCCCCTCTAGACATACTTTGGATCCTACACGGGAGTGGTTCCGGTGAGGTCGACGGCGGCGGGGCTTCGGGCGTCATTGCGGGAGCGTCTCTGGTGGTCCTCGGGGTCAGGGAGGGCGTCGGGTTGATGAAGACAAGGGTGGCACATCTCCTGGTGATGTCAGCAAGGGTCGGGGGTGACCGGACGGTGCTCCATGTCGGCAATGGCGTCCGCGGCGAGTTTCTGGCTCTCGCGAGGTATTGCGGTGGCTAGAGGGGCTCGGGTTGGGGTTTAGTGGGGCGAGGTGCGAAGGCATTGGGCTTTATAGGGAGGGGCTCGGGGTTGCTCAAATGGATGGTGAGCAGCAAGATTGGCTCGGATCCGGTGAGATCTCTGGCGAAGGAAGGTCGCCGGTGCAGGGAAGGAAAGTGTCCGACACGGGATTCTTTCGTCTAGGTGGGTCAGGGGTGTCAGCGGGAGAGAGGGAGCGGGCGGGGATCGGTTGGCCGATCCGATTCGATTTCGGGTCCGGTCAGGAAAGGATTTGGGCCAGATTCGCTGTTGGGCCTTGCAGGTTTGTTTCCTATTTAAAGCATTTTCCTTTATTTAAAAACAGAAATAAAAATGCTAAAAAGGAAATTGAAAACAATTCCAAATATAAGAGTGTTATATATCTAAATGACAGAAAAAGGAGAGTAAAAAGATTAACATTTTTCCAAGGCGAAATGATTTTACTGAAAATCCCCAAAATGAGTTTAAAATCGTATTTTAGTTTTTTTTTCAAAATACCCATCTGGTTTTATAAATCAAACAACTCTAAAAATACCCCTGAAATGGAGGGTCATGTTCCTCCTCTCCTTTTTACAATATTCTCAGAGGTTTCCACTAATTGAAATCACATGAAAGTGAATTGAAATGGGGTTTCAACAAAGCACCATAGAGCATTCCATATCATCACCTTAACAAATGCAATTACAAACAAGATGAGTGGATGCATAGCTAATATTATAATATGCCAAAATGAAATTTTGGGGTGTTACAGCTATGAATATGAAACTGTTGTGGCACACCTTACCAAATTGAATGACATTGCCACCCTATTTGCTACTCCATCCGTCCCATAATATAGGAGCATTTTTTACACTCTCTAGTGTAAAAAATGCTCATTTTTTACACTCTAGTGTAAAAAATGCTCTTATATTATGGGGCGGAGGGAGTAATGAGGAAAAAAAATCACTATTACTATATCCTTAAGCTTTTTTCCTTTCTCACTAAAGGGTGATGCTAATAAGTGGCTCCTTTCTCTTGCTCCTGGTTGTGTGTGTAGCCCCTAGGATATGATATATTACTTCTCTGGAAAATATTTAACTGCTCATAAGAAACATGTTATTTTATAGGAAATATTTAACTTTGTGCAAATTGAAGAAGAGAATCTCCATCAAGCTTGGGAGAGGCTTCTCCAGCTACTTAAAGCTTAGCCTTATCACCCTCTTAAGAAAAATGAAATACTTGATATCTTTTATGATGGACTAACCGATGCTTCTAGGGATTACCTAGATAGTTGTGCTGGTTGTGTTTTCAGGGAACGAACCGTTGGGCAAGCTGAAGAACTATTGATTAATATTTTGAGGAATGCTAATAATTGGACACTTCCTGAACCACCTCCTGAACAAATTACTAAGTAGAGAGGGATTATATTCCTCAGTCCAGAAGATATGCAAGAAGCCAAGAAATCTATGAAAGCAAAAGGTATTAAGACTGAAGATGTTAAGAATATACCACCTATTGAAGAAATACATGGACTTGATATCTCAACATAGGTAGTAGAGGTAAATTCTCTTCGTAGATTCGATGAAACTGATATAGCTTATAATGAAACTGCTAGTCAATGCATGGATGAATTTGATAATTGCACTGTTGGGCAAGAACATTTTAATATGTATGTTAAGGATCAATTAAAACGAATTGCTATGATGATTGATCGCTTGAGTGATTTTACGTTCAGAATTGCTAATGATGTTAAAGGTTTAGGTAAACATTCGTCCATGGTACAAACTCAGTTAGAACAAGTTGCTAAGTCACAAAATGATTTGCTTGATGAAATGAATAATAAACTGAATGATCATGCTATTGGAGTTGTGACTAGAGGGGGTAGAATGACAAAAGAACCCCTCTATCCCGAAGGACATCCTAAAAGAATTGAACAAGATTCTCAGAATATTAATAATAATGTACCTAGTCCATCTAAGAAGAAAAAGAAAAAGAAAAATGATAGTACTTTGCATGATTCTAGTGAACCTATGATAGAAAAACCTTCTGAGAATCATGATGATGTTTCTATTTCTGATGCTGAGACACAATATGGTAATGAACATGCACCTAATGATAATGAAAATGATGAGGTTCATATTGATGCTCAACCAGATAATGATATAGAACCCGATAAAGATGTAGAAATAGAGCATGTAGCTCATCTTGATAACCCACCACCTAAGAATTAACGTTATGATAAGAGAGATTTCATTGCTAGAAAACATGGTAAAGAAAGAGAGCCATGGGTTCAAAAACCCAAGTCATTCCCTCGTAAGCCTTCTAAGAATAGGGGCGAGGAAGATTTTGAGCGCTTTGTTGAAATGCTTAGTTCACTCTTTTTGCACACACATTTGACTGATATTCGGAAGATGCCTCCTTATGCAATATATATGAAAGCTATTGTCACTAACAAAAGAAAGATACCTTAAACTGAGATTTCCACAATGCTTGCTAATTACTCTTTTGAGGGTGGAGTACCAAAAAATTAGGAGAACCCGGGATACCTACTATACCTTGCTCCATTAAACGAAGTTATGTTAAAACTGCTCTATGTGATTTAAGAGCCGATGTTAGTGTATGCCTTTCTATCTATAGAAAAGACTTGATTTGAATAAGTTCACACCTACTTAAATATCTTTGCAAATGGCGGATAAATCTAATGCTATACTTATTGGGATTTCTGAGGATGTCCTCGGTGTTGTTGTGAATGTTACTATTTTGACAGACTTTGTTATTCTTGAGATGCCCGAGGAAGACAACATGTCGATTATCCTTGGTAGACACTTTTTGAATAGTGCAGGGGCTATTATTGATTGCAACAAAAGCAAGGTTACTTTTCATGTTAATGGGAATCAACACACGGTATACTTTCCGAAGAAACGAGTTGTGGTTAATAATATCAATTCTATTTAGGAAGTGGCAACAATTACTTTCGGAGAGATCAAATTTCCTCTACCTACTGCCAAGAAGAAATATGATGTTCTTATTGTTGGGGAAATGCATATCCCCATTGAGGTAACTTAGTGTCATATGAAAAAAATCAGTTTCATGCCAATCGAAAACGATTCGTTAATAAGACTTGATCAACCTTGTTAACGGATTCTTTTTGAGAAGCGTGTGGCCGATAAATTTAGTAGGCATAACTTTCTGTACAATAGTATGCTCTCCGTTATTTATAGTTTAATAAAGATAACATGCCATGATTATCCTTTTCTCTGAATAAACCGTGCAATAGAAAAATGACCCAAAAATAAAAGTGCTCAGAATGCCACAAAATTTAACATGAATTTTTGTATAATATATTAGAATTTCTGGAGCTGAAAACATCCCAGGGGGTGCACCTTTTGCTCACAAGGCAGCAGGGCATGACCACCCCCAATGGGCGTGCCTAGTTGCCTTCTGGGTCCCACAAGGACCCACTCACTTATTCCTTTAGCCCACATAATCTCTTACCTCTCGCAAAAATTCTTGGTAGCTCTCTCTCTCGTGTTCTTGCTCCCAAACCTGAGATTATAGATCTCTTTGCTCGGAGCTCCATTCCTGAAACTGTTTTAAGGGATTGCTCCCTAGTGTGTGACTCCTCCATTGTTCCAATTAATTTTTGGTATATTGGATTATATCTAGCATATTTTGATGCACTTGGTGCTACTGATAATGAGCTTGCATATTGAATTCTTTGAGTTCTAAGTAGTTTTAATGCTTATATGGCCCTAGGCATCCCTATGAGTAGTTGCTATCAATCTTACAAAGTTTTATTGACATCATTTTGTGGTCCAAAAATTTGAGAAATTTGTTCTTGGGAAAATGAATATCTTTAGGGGGAGTTCTTCAAGGAGAAGGTCCTCTCGTGAGTCATCGAGTGAGAGCTTGGTGCGGCAAGTGTACACTGAACCAAGGGCAAGCTCAGCGCGAATGGCCGAAGCCAAATCATGTCGTTGGCCTTCCAACGAGTATATGACTGGGGCCGGTATTAAGGAGGAATTTGATCAATATATTTAGAACACTGAGCGCACCACCTTCCTTGCAAATACGTCTAATCAACACTATAATATCACCTATTCGTTCACACAAAAGTTTGAGTACCATTCCCGCACTTCTAGAGTCTTGTTTCATCTCTATGATAAATCATTTGGTATGTCTCTAGAAGAATTATGTGATGCCTGCAAATTTCCATATTGGGGTTCACTTAGTGAACCTCCAAAATCTGACAATGAAATGTTCCTTAGAAGTCTATGCAATGGTGAGGATAGAGGAGTTACGCAAGCTGGAATAAAAAATATTCAATTTCCCTCTATTCGTTATTTTGCACTTTTCAATGGTAAATGTATTTTTGGAATACAAGATTGCAGCGCGTTGTGCACTCCTGACTTGAGCATTATTCATACCGCTCTAACTGGCATTAGACGATACAACCTTGGGGCAATCACTGTTCGTCGCTTGCACCGCAATGCGGGCGAGGGAGATTTATATGGAGGAATTTATGCCGCTCGTTTAGCCACTAAGTTAGGGGTCTCGACTCGACCCAGTAACCCTATATTACTTGAGAAATATCTAGACTTTGAGGTAATGCGGCTCCATGATTTTGTTAAGGACAGAACTCACCTATA
The DNA here is from genome assembly GCA_039707655.1 of Elymus sibiricus. NCBI lineage: Eukaryota > Viridiplantae > Streptophyta > Magnoliopsida > Poales > Poaceae > Elymus > Elymus sibiricus. Next base: position 344,187,684 of record CM077669.1, on the reverse strand, counting down.
TGATTATAACTTGACATTTGATAAATACAACATGTTCTCTGTTATTTTGCCTGCGCCAATTCTTTTTGATTTTTAGAGCAAACATAGATATTTCATTTATGAGAACGAAGCGCATGAGTACAACACATCAGTGAAGGCGGCTCGTTTGGCTGAGGAGGCAGCACAGAATGCCTCCACGAGCTATCATTTCGACTATTATCCAGACCAAGGATGGTGAATACCAAGCTAGACCAAGGCCTAAGCTTGGGGGAGTACGTATTTCTCACTGACATTACATTCATGTTCACACATTTCATTCATCGGTGGTCACCCTTTTTGATTGTATATCCATGTTAGTTTTATTTTTATTTTCTTCTTGTGTGTTTGAAAAACCTCGAAAACCCAGAAATATTTCTCGCTTCTTTTTGGTTTTTCTTTCTTGTTTTCTTAGTTTGTAATATTGAAAGAAGAGCCAAAAATATTTATCGTTTCTTCTTCTACTTGTTGGGAGCTTTCCCGTGTAAATATTTTTTTCTCGCTTTTTGTTTTTCTTTCGTTAATTTGCTTTCTTCAGAAAAACTTAAAACTCCAATAATATTTTAGTTTGTTTCTCTGAAATTCTTTTTTCTTTGAGTTGTCGAAAGGAGAAGACCACGATGAAAATGTTGAGTGGCTCTCATACTCTATATTGTGGACCTAACAAAGAGCCAATATTACCTTGTCTTCTCCTTTAAATAAATGTTATGCAGATTCCAGCTTAGTCCAGATGCGCACTTGCACTATTATTATTTTCACATCATTCGGTCGTGCAAGTGAAAGGTAATAATGACGATATTTGATGAAGTGAATGCGGTAAAGGAAATTGGTATGAACTCTTCTTCTTTCCTATTTTTGTAAATAAGTTTAGCTTCTTGATTCAACATATTATGAGTAAATATGTTTGTGATGACAATTAGAGATTATAGTTTCTCATGCCATGCTGATACGTCTCAAACATATCTACTTTTCCAAACACTTTTGCTCTTGTTTTGGACTCTAATTTGCATGATTTGAATGAAACTAACCCGGGCTGACGCTGTTTTCAACAGAACTATTATGGTGTTGTTCTTGTGCAAAAATAAAAGTTCATGGAATTGGACAAAAAAAATTGTTGTTTTTTCTGGAATATAAAAATAATAATAGAGCGAAAACCCACCATAGGGGGGCCACCTGTTGGTGCCAAGCCAACAGGGCGTGCCCACCCCCTAGGCGCGCCCTGATGACTTGGGGCCACCTCGTGGCACCTCCGACCCTAATTCCAGTCTTATAAATTCCTAATTCCCAACAAAAAAATAAGATAGAAGTTTTCATCATGTTTCATGAGACGAAGTTGCAGCCACCTCCTGTTCTTCCTCGTGAGGGCGGGTCTGGATTCCGTTTGGGGCTCCGAGAGGGGGATTCGTCGCCATCGTCATCACCAACCCATCTTCATCAACACCGCGCTGATGCTCACCTTTGGGAGTGAGTAATTCCTTTGTAGGCTTACTGGATGGTGATGGGATTGGATAATATTGATCATGTAATCGAGTTAGTTTGGTAGGGCTTGATCTCAAGTATCCACTATGTTCTGAGATTGATGTTGCTCTGACTTTGCTATGCTTAATGCTTGTCACTAGGGCCCGAGTGCCATGATTTCTTATCTGAACCTATTATGTTTTCATTAATATGAGAGTGTTTTAGATCCGATATTGCAAGTTGTATGAACCTATGACGCGTCATGATCCGCATACCCCAAGGTGACAATAATTGTGATTCTTTCCGGTGATTGCCGTAATTTGAGGAGTTCCAATATTCACCATGTGTTAATGCTTTCTTCCGGTTCTCTATTAAAAGAAGGCCTTAATATCCCTTAGATTTCCTTATGGACCCCGCTGCCACGGGAGGGTAGGACAAAAGTTGTCATGAAAGTTCTTATTATAATCACATATGACTATATACGGAATACATGCCTACATTATATTGATGAATTGGAGCTAGTTCTGTGTCGCTCTAATATGTAACTATTACATGATTGATGTCATCTAAATCATTATCCATCACAAATCCATGGCCTACGCCTTTCACATACTGAATCTTGCTAAGTTCCTATTGTTGTTGCTACTGTTACAAACACTATAAAACTGTTGTTGTTACCATTACCATTGCTATCACTATTTTGAGGTGCTACTAAAAATTTTGCTACAGAGAGATAACCTGGTGTGGTTGAATTGACAACTCAACTGCCAAGACCAATAAATATTCTTTGGCTCCCCATGTGTCAAATCGAAAAAATTGGGTAAAATACTTCCCTCGAAGACTGTTACGATCCCTTATACTTGTGGGTTATCAAGACTGTTTTCTGGCGCCGTTGCCGGGGAGCATAGCTATATTTATTGTGTTCACCAAGGTTATCCAATTGTCACTATGAAGAATCTGAAAGATACCATAACCAAGATCATACCCTCTAAGACGAGGGGAGGTAAGGAACTGCCATGTAACTCTGCTTTTCATTCAACTACTGTTTTGAATCTGCTTAGGACACCACCAAATACTGCTTGTTCTGATATGTCTCAAGTACTTGATGATGCTACTTCTGAAATTAATGATGATACTACTGCTATGCTTGATGAACCTAAAACTGTGCCACTGAATGAATTACTTGATGCTCATATTGCTAAAGCTAGACAACTTAAGAATGGTGAAATTGATGAACACTTTGATTCACCTATTACGCCTAGCTCTCCTAATAGATATGAAATGACTGATGTACCTGAGGGTTATGTTATGGACGGGGAGATAGCTAGAGACTTTCTTGCTTGTAATGATAGAGATGATTTGAAGAAACTACTATGCAAACTCAAAGAAAAATCTATGATGGAGAAAATGAAACGTGATCCCAAAATTGCTACTTCTCCTATATGTATTATTGATAAGGATTATGAATTCTCTGTTGATTCTCAGTTATCTACTATAGTAGAATCTGATCCTTTCCATGGTTATGAAACTGGAACTATTGTGGCACACCTCACTACATTGAATGATATTGCCACTTTGTTTCTCATGAGGAAAAGATAGGCTATTACTATATCCTTAAGCTTTTTTCCTTTCTCGCTAAAAGGTGATGCTAAGAAATGGTTCCTCACTCTTGCTCCTGGTTGTGTACTAAAAAATATTATTGTACTAAAAAATAATTTCCTGCTCATAAGAAATAAGCTGCTTTACAGGAAATATTTAATTTTGTGTAAATTGAAGAAGAGAATCTCCCTCAAGCTTGGGGTAGGCTTCTCCAGTTACTAAGAGCTTTGCCTGATCATCCCCTTAAGAAAAATGAAATACTTGATATCTTCTATAATGGACTAACTGATGCTTCTTGGGACTACCTAGATAGTTGTGTATCTTGTGTTTTAAGGGAAAAACTATTGGGCAGGCTGAAGAATTATTGGATAATATTTTGAATAATGCTCATGATTGGACATTTCCTGAACCACCGTCGAAACCTATTCAAAAGAAGAGATGTATTCTATTCCTCAGCCCAGAAGATATGCAAGAGGCCAAGAGAACTATGAAACAAAAATGTATTAAATCTGAAGATGTCAAGAATTTACCACATGTTGAAGAAATACATGGACTCGATATCCCTACACAGGTAGTGGAGGTAAATTCCCTCCGTAGATTTGATGAAAGTGATATACCTTATACTAAGCCTCCTAGTCAATGCATGGATGAATTTGATAATTATATTGCTAAGCAAAAACATTTTTATTAGTTATGTAAAGGATCAATTATAACGTAATGCTATGCTGATGGATCGCTTGAGTGACTTGATGTTTAGAATTGCTAATGATTTTAAAGGTCTAGGTAAACATGCTTCCATTGTTCATACTCAATTAGACCCAGTTGCTAAGTCACAAAATGATTTGCTTGCTGAAATGAATGAGAACATGAATGAGCATGCAGTTAGAGTAATGAGTAGAGGAGGTAGAATGACTCAGGAACCTCTTTATCCTGAAGGTCACCCTAAAAGAATTGAACAAGATTCCGAGAGAACTAATAAAGATGCACCTAGTCCAACTAAAAAGAAAAAGAAAAAGAAAAAAGAAAAATGATAGGACCATGCATGCTTCTAGTGAGCATGTTATAGAAAAACCTAGTGAGGATCATAATGATGTTTCTATTTCTGATGCTGAAACACAATCTGGTGATGAACATCCACCGAGTGATAATGATAATGTTCATAAAGATGCTCCACCAGATAATGATAAGGAAAATGATAATGAGGTAGAAATAGAACTTGTTCAAGATCTTGATAACCCACCTCCTAAGAATAAACATTATGATAAGAAAGACTTTGTTGCTAGGAAACATGGTAAAAAAGGAGAACCATGGGTCCAAAAACCCATGCCATTCCCTCGTAAGCCTTCTAAAAGTAAGGACGAGGAGGAGTTTGAATGTTTTGCTGAAATGATTAGACCTATGTTTTTGCGCACTCGCTTGACAGATATTTTGAAGACGCATCCATATGCCAAATACATGAAAGATATTATCACTAATAAAAGAAAGATACCTGAAACTGAGATTTCCACCATGCTTGCAAATTATTCTTTTGATGGTAGATTGCCTAAGAAGTGGGGAGCTCCAGGTATACCTGTCAGGGATATAACCCCGCGATATAACCCGGCCGGAGTATAACCCGGCCAGGACTTGGCGATTCACTGAAGACCCGGTCACCAGCTTGGCGGTTCATAGTCAAGACCCATAAGGTGGGCCAGAAGACGGAGACCAAGCCACACGGCGGGTTGACCAAGTGGGCCAAGAGGAAGACAAGACATGAAGACCAAGCCATATGGCGGCTTGCCAGATGGGCTGAGGTCAAGGCCCAAGAGGCATGAGGCGACTCGTGGGCCAGAAGATGTAAGCCGCCATAAGATGACTTGTTCTGTAAGACTAAGGAGTTGGAACCAGGATCGGTTACATTGTATAACCCGACCCGGACTCGTGTAAGCCCAGGGCCTCGACCTATGTATATAAAGGAGAGCCCCTGCGGCGTGTTAGACAAGTTAAGACAGACAGACAAGCCTTACGGCGAGAGAGACCAAGCAGTCGAGAACTAGGGCAAGTAAGTTGCCCCTTGTAATCAAAACAGCAGTCAATACAATACAAGCAGGATGTAGGCTTTTACCTCCACCGAGAGGGGCCGAACCTGGGTAAACTCGTGTCCCTTGTCCCATTTAACCCCTTTGAGTCCACCTCTTTAGCGATGGCCTCGAACCTAAGCCTTCGGGCATCTGCCGTGACAAAACCACGACAGTTGGCACCCACCGTGGGGCAAGCGCTCGGTGGTGTTGAGTTCTCAAAGGGTGCTCTCCTAGGGGGCGAGGGGTACGTGGTCGGCGAGATGACTAAGAGCCGCCGCGGAAAGCTTTACATCGACGACGCCAGCTGGGGTCCTGAGGCTGACTCAATCAAGTACGGCTTTCGGGTCCCCTTCGGTGGAATCCATGTCTTCATCGGCAAGATTGGCGGATCTGAACCCGGGCCGGACATCTGCACCGACATCGTCGAGCCGGCTCGGCGCAAGCAACTCGCCCGGAGCGTGCAACCCGCCCATGTTGACCCGGGCAAGAAGCACGTCTTCGTTGGCTTTACTCAGGGCATGGAACTTGAAGGTTCTATGTCACAGGAGGAAACTCTTGTCTACTTAGAGGAAGGATCCTCGAGTAGAGAGACAGAATCGATCTATCAGCTTCATAATGGTGGACTTGGGGGCTACGACGAGCCTTACCCCAAGTCGGAGTACCATGAGCCTGAGGAATATGAGCCGCCAAGCCATGCCGCCGTCTTCATGGCGGGTGCAGCGGTGGCTCAGGGCAGCACAGCCGCCGGTCTAACTGGGTCCGGGTCAGGCACCCCCCCGGCTCAGGTTCTTCTGGATCTAATGAACGAGCTTACAGCCTTGATGGAGACTGAGGTCACTGCTGAAAACCAAGCGTCCCGTAATGCAGAGATCGCAAAGTTGAAGAATCAGATGGCCGGAGTCCAACAGGAGATCAATGAGCTGAAGGCTCAGATGGATGCGGAGGCAGAATGCCTTAAGGCGGACGCTTTTCGTTTTGAGTTAGAGCAGCAGTCAGTAGCGGCGGTTCATCGCATGAGACATCAATCCCGCTTGCAGTATGAAGCTAGGGATCTTTTTCACACGCCAGGAACAGGACGGAACATACCTTTAACCGTAACCCGGACGGCGGAGATACCTGGAAGCCGGGCGGCGGCTCAACATCAGCAGCTAGACCCGCCCCGACGGAATCAAGACCCGCCACCTTTCTATCCAACGCCGCCAGGTCATTATGCTAACCCGGCGGAGAACATGGTGGCAGCGGCAACCAGGCTTGATACAATCCCAATCCCTGATGAGGCACCTTATGCAGAAGAGGTGCGGAATGCCATCGGATACCTGCGCACGGCGATGGCCCAGCAGGGGAAATATAATTACAGCCGGAGTCATGTGCATTCAACCCCCATCCACGGCCGTAGCTACAGCCGGCATTATGAGTCGCCGGCGGTCTCTAGCAATAACCCGCCGCAAGCTGATCGGGAGGCTCTGGATGTTCAAACACGGGTGGAACGGGCAAAAGCACAGCAAGAAGCGGCGGCTCTGGCAGCAGCGGCGGCTTATCAGGATCCCACAGTTGCCCCTTCCATCTCAGGAGGAGCGGGGGCGACTTCCAGGGCTGTGGGAGTACCATGTTTGGTGCCGGCTCTGCGGAATGAGCGTCTGCCGAAGGATTTCAAGGGTCCTCATAAGGTGCCCAATTACACTGCTGATTTACCTCCAGAGGCCTGGGTTGAAAGTTATGAGCTAGCCATGGAGATGTTGGACGTTAGTGATGCGGTCTGCGCCAAGTATTTCATCATGATGCTGGAAGGGCCGGCTCGCACATGGTTGAAGGGTTTGCCACCCAACACCATTAACTCCTGGGCCGAGTTAAGGGCGAAATTCATCAAAACTTTTAAAGGAACATGCAAGCAGCCCATGACGATTGTGGATTTGGACCAGTGTGTGCAGCGTGAGGACGAGTCAGCTCATCACTGGGTCCGGCGAGTCTCCGAAATCATCCACTCTTCTGAGCAAATTACGGCCTCTCAGGCGGTTTTGATTCTAGAGAAGAATTGTCACTTCACGCCTTTGAAGCAGAAACTTGGCCGGCTTAAACGCTCATGCCAAGACATGGGGGAGCTCATGGCGGCTCTCACCAAGTATGCAGATTCTGATAACACGAAGGACCCGGACTCTGATAATGAGAAATCAGGTCAGGGGAAGAAAGGTAGCAATGGCAAGCGGAAGCACCCAGATGGCGGGTCAGAATTGGTGGCAAACACCAACATCAGGAACAACCGTGCTAAGGGCAACGGGAACTTCGAGCAGTCTTTTAACAAGGGAAAAACTACTTTCAACCTGGAGGAGAGGCTTAGCCAACCTTGTCCAGAGCACACCCGGCCGAATAAGCCGGCAAACCATCTATGGAGGGATTGTTATACTATGAGACAGTTTCGGAATTACAGCATTCAACAGCATTGTGATAACGGTGATGGCCTATCGGGCGGCTCAGGTCCGGGCGGCTCAGAAGCCGGCTTTGATGCTGGTGGCTCAGGGTCCGGTTACCAGGGTCAAGGCAACCATGGGGGTCATAATCAACAGCCTCGCGGCGGAGGCCAGCGGCAGAATAACCAGTCAGGGTATCAGAGGAACCCGAAACGCCTTCACGAGGATTACTAAAACACCTCAAACGGGATCATTTATAACCCGCAATGGGCAACTTCAACCTTCAGTGGAGATTATTAAGCCGACTCCTCAAGTCATCTTAAAGACTTGGGGGCTATGCAGTTATGACTCGGCAAGGATCGTTATTTCAAAGAAGATAAAACCAGGTCCTGGAGATTGCCGCCTACATTCCAACAGGTGACCCGCCGTCTCTTTGACTGTCAATCTATATGACCCTGAACTGTCAAGAGCCGGCTTATGATTTACGTCTCTTTGACAGTCAATCTATATGACCCTGAACTGTCAAGAGCCGTCTTATGATTTACGTCTCTTTGACAGTCAATCTATATGACCCTGAACTGTCAAGAGCTGGCTTATGATTTACGTCTCTTTGACAGTCAATCTATATGACCCTGAACTGTCAAGAGCCGGCTTATGATTTACGTCTCTTTGACAGTCAATCTATATGACCCTGAACTGTCAAGAGCCGGCTTATGATTTACGTCTCTTTGACAGTCAATCTATATGACCCTGAACTGTCAAGAGCCGGCTTATGATTTACGTCTCTTTGACAGTCAATCTATATGACCCTGAACTATCAAGAGCCGGATTATGATTTACCTCTCTTTGACAGTCAATCTATAAGACACTGAACTTGTCAAAAGAGTCGGTTTTATAAATTGTTGTACTCTTGAACAGTCAATCTTTAGAGACCCTGAACTTGTCTCTTGACAGTTAATCTCGCAATAAGACCCTGAGCTGGTTAAGGTTAAAATGACGAATCTATGCCATGAGAGCCGGCACATGAGTGGCAATCATGCCTAAGTCTTTACAAGATAAAGCCTGAGTTTTAAGCAAATTTGTGAGAGTTAACCTCTCCGGGTTGTGCTTTTCAAGCCGCCGGGTTACACCGTAACCTCTGCAAGCATAATAAAGACACTAAATAGCTGACATGACTGGCTATTCTTGAAGAGCCGACCTATTGATTATAATGCCGGGTTATCTAGATCGATCGGCTCTTGGATTTCTTCAACCAGTGCTATATAGTATTCTACAGCACTCATGGATTTCTCAAGCACATATTTGCTGGGTTGCACCGCAACCACGAGCAGGGATTTCATTGTTCATAACCGGGTTACAACCACGGTCAAGGAATCATATTATTCTTATACAGTCCCGAGTCGTCGCAGGCAGTCAACCCGGCACTTGGGGGCTACATTATTCAAATCCGGCCTATATCAAGTACGCAAGTCCCATGTCGCTGCAAGCATGCGCCACAGCACTTGGGGGCTAATGCAAGCCGGTTTTCAAGACAGTACATTATCAAGCAAGACCCTGTTATTTCAAGGAGATGACCGGTTTTCTACAATCCTTCTAAAGTCCCGGCCCATCACATGCTGAAGAGCCGGCTCTTGGGGGCTACACCAGTTGAAGCTTTATAAGGTATAAGACAGTTATAAGTCCTAGGCCGCTGCAGGCGAGACAACCTGGTACTTGGGGGCTGCACAGTCAAAGATATTATTGCAAAGCGCCAAGTCATCATGGATACACTTGGAGCTTGGGGGCTACAGGTAATATGAATATATCAAAAAAGTTGAAAAGAGTTATCAAAGTCAGCTGGAGTCTGGTTATCTGACCTGGCGTCACCAACATTACATGACCCGGCGATTCAAAGATTATAATCCGGCGGTGATAACCCGCCGAGAGCATTAGAGGCCGACTCAATGTCATATGGGTGTTGTATTCCCAATATTTTATTTCAAAGGACACTGACAAGCAAGACAATTGAGAAGACGGCTCGAGCTTAGCATGAATAAATTCAAAGCTAACCTGGGGGCTAATGTCAGGGATATAACCCCGCGATATAACCCGGCCGGAGTATAACCCGGCCAGGACTTGGCGATTCACTGAAGACCCGGTCACCAGCTTGGCGGTTCATAGTCAAGACCCATAAGGTGGGCCAGAAGACGGAGACCAAGCCACACGGCGGGTTGACCAAGTGGGCCAAGAGGAAGACAAGACATGAAGACCAGGCCATATGGCGGCTTGCCAGATGGGCTGAGGTCAAGGCCCAAGAGGCATGAGGCGACTCATGGGCCAGAAGATGTAAGCCGCCATAAGATGACTTGTTCTGTAAGACTAAGGAGTTGGAAGCAGGATCGGTTACGTTGTATAACCCGACCCGGACTCGTGTAAGCCTAGGGCCTCGACCTATGTATATAAAGGTGAGCCCCTGCGGCGTGTTAGACAAGTTAAGACAGACAGACAAGCCTTACGGCGAGAGAGACCAAGCAGTCGAGAACTAGGGCAAGCAAGTCGCCCCTTGTAATCGAAACAGCAGTCAATACAATACAAGCAGGACGTAGGCTTTTACCTCCACCGAGAGGGGCCGAACCTGGGTAAACTCGTGTCCCTTGTCCCGTTTAATCCCTTTGAGTCCACCTCTTTAGCGATGGCCTCGAACCTAAGCCTTCGGGCATCTGCCGTGACAAAACCACGACAATACCCATAATACCTTGCTCCATTAAACGAAGTTATGTTAAAACAACTTTATGTGATCTAGGAGCCGGTGTTAGTGTTATGCCCTTCTCCCTATATAAAAGAGTTCATTTGAATAAAATCACACCTACTGAAATATCTTTGCAAATGGCTGATAAATCCACTCTATACCTATTGGAATTTGCGAGGATGTACCTGTTGTGGTTGCAAGTATTACTATCTTAACAGACTTTGTTATTCTTGAGATGCCCGAGGATGACAACATGTCGATTATCCTTAGTAGACCCTTTTTAAATACTGTAGTGGTTGTAATTAATTGCAACAAAAGCAAGGTTATTTTTTATGGCAATGGCAAACAACATACAGTGCACATTCTAAAGAAACAAGCTTCGGTAAATAATAGCAATGCTATTGAGCAAGTGGCCACAATCACTATTGGAGGGTTTAAATTTCCTCTTCCTACTGCCAAGAAGAAATATGATATTCTTATTGTTGGGGATATGCAAATCCCCATTAGTGTAACTTAGTGCTATATGAAAATTCTTCGGTTTCATGTCAATCAGAAATGGTTATTAATAAGACTTGATCAACCTTAATAATGGATCTTTTTTGAAAGGCATGTGATCGATGATTCTAGTACGCACAACCTTTGTACCCATAGTTTATTCTCTATTATTTTTAGTTTAATTAAATAAAATGCCATGATTATCCTGTTTTGTGAATTAGCCGTGCAATAAAAAGGACACAAAAATAAAAAGTCTCAGATTGCCAGAAAATAGGATTTTTTCTAGAAAATTTTAAAAAATTGGAGTAGAAAACGCCTCAGGGGGTGTACCTGTTGGTGACAAGCCAACAGGGCGTGCCCACCCCCTGGTTGCGCCCTGATGGCTTGGGGGGGCACAGGCACCCCCTCACTTTTCCCTTCGGCCCACTCCTTCTTTTTCCTGTAGAAAAAAATCCTGGTTACTCTCCCTTTCGTGTTCTAGCTCCCAAACCTGAGATTTTTGATCTCTTTGCTCGGAACTTCATTTCCAAAACTGTTTTGAGGGATTGCTCCTTGGTATGTGACTCTCCCATTCCTCCAATTAGTTATTGCTTTAGTGGTTTATATTTTGCAAACTTTGTTGCACTTGGTGCTACTGAAAATGAGCTTGCATGTTGAATTCTTTGAGTTCCAAGCAGTTTGAATGCTTGATATGGCCTCTAGGCATCTATATGAGTAGTTGCTACCAATCTTACAAAGTTTTGTTGACATCATTTTGAGGTCCAAAAATTTTAGAAATTTTTTCATAAGAAAATGAACCTCTTTAGGAGGAGTTCTTCAAGGAGACGCACTTCTGGTGAGTTGTCGAGCGGGAGCTCAGTACGACAAGCATATGTTGAACCAATGGCAAGCTTGACAATCATGGCCAACGCTAAATCATGTCGTTGTCCATGTGATGAGTTCATGAGAGGTGTAGGTATTAAGGAGGAGTTTGATCAGTATATTTACAATACCGACCTCACCAACTTCCTCGCAGATAAGTGCGCCCAACACTATGATCTTACCCGTTCATTCATGCAAAGGTTTCAATATCATCCCCGTACTTCTAGAGTGTTGTTTAATCTCTATTATAATTCTTATAGTATGACTCTAGAAGAATTTTGTGATGCATGCAAACTTCCATATTGGGGCTCACTTGACAAACCACAAAAATTTGACTATAATATGTTCCTTGCGAGTCTTTGCGTTGGAGAAGATAGAGGGGTGACACATGCTAGAATAAAAAGTATCCAATTTCCCTCTATCCGCTACTTTGCATTGTTTAATGGGAAATGTATTGTGCGCAAGCAAGATTGTAGTGCACTGTGCACCCCTGACTTGAGCATCATTTACACTGTGGTAACTGGTGATAAACAATATAACCTTGGGGAAATTGTTTCTCGTAGGCTGCATCTTAATGCGGGTAATGGTGATTTGTATGGAGGAATTTATGCCTTCCGTGTAGCAGCAAAACTAGGAGTCTCACCTCAACCTAATGACACCATGCTGCCTGAGAGATATTTAGATTTTGAAGCCATGCGGCATCATGATTTTATTGAGGACAGTGCTCAGGGTTATGAGTATGATATTCTATTAATATAATCATGTCTATGTTATGTTGCCTGCACCTGCTCTCTTTGATTTTCAGAACAAATGGAGATACTACATTTTCGAGAACGAGGCATAAGAGTACAACGTAGCAGTGGAGGTGGCTCGCTTGGCTGAGAAGGCGGCACAGAACGCCTCCACGAGCTATCACTTTGATTATTATCCAGACCAGTGGTGGATCACCAAGCTACGCCAAAAGCCTAAGCTTGGGGGAGTACGTATTTCTCACCGACATTACATTCATGTTCACACACTTCATTTCAATTTTTGGTGTTCATCCTCTTTCATTGTATACCCATGTTAGTTTTATTTTTCTGCTTTCTTCTTGTGTGTTTGAAAAACTTTGAAAACCCAAAAATATTTCTCGCTTCTTTTCGGTTTTTCTTTCTTGATTAATTAGTCCGTAATATTAAAAGAAAACCCAAAAAGATTTCCTTTGCATGTTGGGAGCTTTCCCGTGTGAATAGTTTTCCTCGTTCTTGTTTTTCCTTTGTTTATTTGCCTTCTTCGAGAAAATCAAAAACTCCAAAAAATAGTGTGTTTCTCTAAAATTCTTTTCTTTTTGTTGAGTCGGTGAAAGGAGAAGACCACGATGAAAATGTTGAGTGGCTCTCATATGCATTAATGTTGATCTAATAAAGAGTCAATATTACATTGTCTTCTCCTTTTTGTAAAGTGTTTCATAGATTTCAGCATAGTCCACGACACACTTGCACTATTATTATGATCACATCATTCGATCGTGCAAGTGAAAGGCAATAATAATGATATTTGATGAAGTGATCATGGTAAAGGAAGCTGGTATGAACTCTTCTTGTTTTTCGTTTTTGTAAATATGTTTAGCTCGTTCGATCTTGATTTGGCATATTACAAGTAAACATGTTTATGCGAACAATTAGAGATTATAGTTGCTCATGGCATGCTTAAATACCTAGGAGTGAATAATGATTTATGTTATGTGTCAACATGCATTAAAATGGTTGTGATGTGGTATGGTAGTATGGTATGCTCCTCTAAGTAATTCGAGCGGCTTGACTTAGCACATGTGCAAACATGTAGTTGATTGAAATGCAATGTAGCCTTCATGATATTTATGTTCAAAGTGTTTATATCCTACTCATCGTAATGTTAAATGTTAATTATTCCCAATGCACGATTATGACCGTTTTCGCTCTCTAGCTGGTCGCTTCTCAATCTATTGCTAGCCTTCACCTAGCAGGAATGTTGCTTGTGCATCCAAAATACTTAAACACAATTTGTTCCACATGAGTCTACCATATCTACCTATATACGGTATTACCCTGCCGTTCCAAGTAATTTGCATGTGCCACCTCTAAACATTCAAATAAACTTCTATTTTGTGTGCTTGTACCGCTCATGGAGCGATGAGGCGGTCAGTATCTTCCATGTTAAGCGGGTTATTCTGAATATGGGCGTTTATTCGCATGTCATTGCACGAGAGAGGCTGCTAAAAAGGATGCCCAGTCCTGCATAAACAATACTCCTGGGAAAGTTGATATGTTGGAGGGCACCCGTTGATTCGGTCAGCCATGGCTTGTGTATGCATGGTGAATGGAGTAAACATTACAATTTCTCTTGGGAACCGCCAATAATGTGTTTAGCATGGAAGATATTGAAAACTCTGTCATGACGTTGATAGGAAAAGCACACCACTCAAAATTACAATTTCATCTCAGTTTTAAACCTTGATCTCTGGCACCTCTGCAAATCAATGCTTCCCTCTGTGAAGGGCCTTTCTATTTACTTTTATGTTATTTTAATTTTATTCTTGGGTTATCATCTTCTTGCTAAAGCACCAGACTGGAGAGCACTATTGTCATTTTTTTCATTGAGTCTAGTTAATGTTGGATGTGAGCATGATTGGATCTCTTCTACCCTGAATTACAATGTTTAGTCGCTGCTCGAACCTCAGAGGTGCTCTGCATTTATGTTTTGCGGTCTTAGAAACGGGTAGCGAGATACAATATCATCATATTACATCATGATTGTTTTGGTAAATCATTGGCATGTGAGATACTTTATTATTGCTCGCTAGTTGGTTATGTTCTTGCCATGAGTGAATATAATAGGGGCGCGCGGGGGAGCACGACCATGGGCTCGCATCGGAGCACAACACGTGCAGGCGGGCACGGCGAGCTGTGGGCCCGACGGCGAACATAGCAATGATGGCAAGCTTCGGTCACGACAGGAACGACGGCTACGAGCACGGATTCGAGGGATGAAAGAGGGGGCGGACGCGGGGCTCAATGAGAGGCCCTAGAAAGTCTGTTGGGTCTTAGGATTGATACGTCCATTTTGCATCATGATTTCCTACTGTCATTTATATTGTTTTTGTTCATTATTCCACTTTATGATGGAGATCAAATGCCTTTCCTCTCTTAATTTGCAAGATTTATAGGGAGAGGGAGAATACCGGCAGCTGGAATTCTGGACCTGAAAAGCTACAACAGAGATACCTATTTTCACTACTGCGGGATGGTCCAAAGACGACACATCAATTAGAGACCCTTCGAAGAAATTGTGTGCTATGCATGAATCACAAACGGTATAGTTCAAGATCCGTCGCCAATAATGCGAACTGTGTGTGATTGCGGACCCATCAAATATGAATCAGAAAAGCCTTACGTGTGCGATTTGTGCCATACAGTTCTTCCATATGAACTGTTTGCGATTAGCTAAAATAGCACACACGGTTACAGAGATCCAGATGTGTGCGATAGAGGGCACACAGTTCACTACCATCAACTGTGTGAGATGATATAGCAGAACACAAACGATTCGGCATAACAAGAGATGTGTGCAGTAGAGGGCCAACAGGTGAGTAATCAGAATCGTGTGCGAACACCAGAAATAACACAAACGATTGGTGTTAATAACCTGTGTGTGTTGTGGGGAAACGCTTGCTGGTATACAATTGTCAGCGATTGATGAAATCATCACTGACGGGTATCGTAGCTTTCTCCATGTGTACTGTGATTTTCTCTGTCTGCAGAACATCTATGCTGCCTACAGGTCACTCGGGTGAACTATTTGCGATGAGCCAAAATAACACAAACGGTTGCACAGATCAAGATGTCTGCGACAGAGGGCATACCATGCGCTCAGATGAAATGTGCGAGCCAAAATTACACAAACAATTCGGCGTAACAAGATTTGTGTGATGCCCAGCAAACAGGTCAGTAACAGAAAATAACACAGACAGATAATAACACGGACAATTCCTGGTTATAAGCACCTGATTCAGAAAATGATAGCACAAATTATCGTCTATACTCCTACATAATCAACTAAACAACATAATAGCGACATTACGTATCAGCAAGGTTCAGAAAACAGCAAAATGGAAATAGCTACTCGTCGGCGTTGTTGTGGGGCTGGCCTCTTGGTTCACCAATGTTGAAATATTGTCTGCACTCATGCAACATCCTCTCTATCGAAGAAGGATCCACATCCGGGTCGGCGAGGACCATGTTCTCGAACGCTTCATAGGCCCGACCATTCCTCTGCTCCTGCTCCATCACAGTAGCTTCGGTCTCATGGAAAATCCCGTCCACGGCCAAAGGCAGGCATGCGAAGCTCTCATGACGGAGATTTTCAAAGCGGTCATAAACAAGAAAGTCATAAGCGGCGCGCTCTGCTAGAGTGGTAGTAGACTCTATGTAGGCTACTGCCCTTACCGCGGCCAAATCCACGCGAGCCGCCAAGGCAACGACGAACTGATCGGCGCATGCTACCCTTTCGAGGCCACAGCCGCGCATTCCGCGTATAGAACCGTGCTTGCCCGCAACCGATCTGATGCAACCTCCAGCTTTTCCGCTCTTGCCGCCAAGGCCTCCGGACCCTCGGCAGTGCGTACCGCCGCCGCCGTCGCCACGGGCTCCTCCGTGCATAAGATCTGCCTCAACCGCGCGCTTTCTACGATGGAGAAGCGGGGCCTAGATTCTGTGTAATGTTGAGGATTTTGTGGAGGCGAGGATAGTGGGGAGAAGAAGGACAGATTTGGGGGCTGCGAGAGGGGAAAGAGATGATGGATAGCGAAGAGTGGTGATATTTATTTATGACCCTATACACGATTGCAGACAGTTGCTACATTGTTTCTGGGTATTCTGTGATCTAATGGGCACGCGGTGTAAGTAAAAGAAGCGTGGGCGATAGTAATAAAAGAGCACGTACAGTTGATCAAACAAGACGTTTGCTACCCAGAAACCGTCCCCACGCCCCGATGCATAAATTAATGACATTATACACCCCTCAAACCGTGTGCCATGCAGAATAGATATATCACACCCCGGTGTAAAATACGAAGCACCTCCGATGAGTGACGCAACCACACACGGGTGTAAAGTAACAACTGTGTGGCACGATTTGCCGCCCATTGTCGCCATACCCTCACCAATGGTGGCTGGTCTTCGCTAATGGGCTCCATTTAGTCTTCCCGCCATCGAGCCAATGCTTCCCGCACAAGCGCAAGTGCAAGCGCCAGCCACAACGGTAAATTGTAAAATCCCCAATCCCCTTGGCAACAGCTAGCTATAAATAACCACAGCGATGGCCAGCGGGGGCGAGTCAATGATCCCCTAGATAGTTGCCACACATACCGTCAAAGCCTCAATGGACGACGACAGGATGGAGTTGGGCAACGGCGGAATCGAGGCTGCCGGCGCGATGGTCGGCTTGAGGGTGGACGGTCATGCTGCCACCTCTCCTGACGACAGCCAGAGGAGGCAGGAATCACGACACGAACAAGAAAGCAGGTTTGCGAGGGTCTAATACGTCTCCAACGTATCTATAATTTTTTATTATTCCATGCTATTATATTATCATTCTAGGATACTTTTTGTGTAATTATTTACCAATTTATATTATTTTTGAGCACTAACCTATTGACCCAGTGCCTAGTGGCAGTTCCTGTTTTTTGTGTGTTTTTTGTTTCGCAGAAATTCCATATCAAACAAAGTCCAAACACGATAAAAATTTACGGAGATTTTTTTTGGAATATATGTGAATTTTGGGAGTCGGAATCAATGCAAGATGATGCCCGAGGGCCGCACCATATATCAGGGTGCGGCCTGGGGGGTCGCGCTCTGATGGCTTGTGCCTCCCCCTTAAGTCGGTTGACGCTCTCCTTCCGCTGCAAGAAATATATTTTTGCGATAAAAATCCCCTCAAAATTTCAGCCCGATCGGAGTTACGGATCTCCGGATATTTAAGAAACGGTGAAGGGGTCAGAAACCAGTCGCGAAAACAGAAGAGAAATAGAGAGAGAGAGAGATCCAATCTCGGAGGGGCTCCTCCCCTCCGGGAGTCATGACAGCCATGGACCAGAGGGGAAACTCTCCTCCCACCTAGGGAGGAGGCCAAGGAAGAATAAGAAGGAGGGGGCTCTCTCCCCCTCTCTCCCGGTGGCGCTGGAGCGCCGCCGGGGCATCCATCGTGACGGCGATCTACACCAACAACTTCACCGCCGTCACCACCAACTATCTCCCCCTCTATGCAGCGGTATAAAACCTCTCTTCCCCGCTGTAATCTCTACTTGAACATGGTGCTTAATGCTATATATTATTATTAAATGATGTGTGGCTATGTTTGAGTAGATTTCTTTTGTCCTACGGGTTAATTGTTGTATGATGTTATTGATATGAGTTGTATGTTGATATGCTGTTGTCCTAAGGTGCCCTCCGTGAGGCACACACGTGAGGGAAATACGCTGAAGGGTTTGCAATATGTTCATGATTCACTTATAGTGGGTTGGTGAGTGACTGAAACACAAACCCGAGTAAGGGGATTGTTTGCGTATGGGAGTAAAGAGGATGCTATGGTTGGGTTTACCTTAATGATTTGTAGTAGTTGCGGATGCTTGCTAGAGGTCCAATCATAAGTGCACATGATCCAAGTAGAGAAAGTCTGTTAATGTATGCCTCTCCCTCATTGCATATGACAAGTATCTATCATGTTATATTCAATTGCCTATGGACAATCTTTCTCTTGCATTACACAAAAAGCTTTCTACTAAACAATTAACTTATTTAATATTTCTCTAAACAGCACCTAACTTTTATTTACTTGCTCTTTATTATCTTGCAAACCTATTTATCATACCTACTAAGTACTTCTAGTTTCCTTCCCGCAAAGTAGTTTCATCTTTGTTCTAGGTAAAGTAAGCATTAGCATGCGTAGAGTTGTATGGGTGGTCGATAAAACTTGAGAGAATATTAATCCTACCTTTAGCTCCTTGTTGGGTTCGACACTCTTACTTATCAAAAAAGGCTTCAAACGATCCCCTACACTTGTGGGTTATAAGGGTCGTCTTGAAAGCAGCTAGGGATCGCCAGTGGGCAATATTGCGGGTTCGGCGCAGAGTGCGACGGATGGTGCGGGCGGCAGAGTGGGAACCGCGATGGCGCAAGGACAACTGCAGCAGTGGTCGACGCACGACGTGCATGCTTATGTCCCAGATGGAGGATGACGCAGCTCCGGACGCCGGGGGAGGCCTGGCGGCCGTTGCTGCAGCACTGGCGATAGCCAGGGTCTCCTCGGTCGCCGAGACGATGTACGTAGACCCGACGGACGCCGCAGTCCTGGTGAGAGCTACGCCCGAGGAAGTACCGGCGATCACCAATGTCAAGGGTGACCCTGCCTCGGTCGATCAAGGTGTAGGTCATCGACTTGGCGACCTCCTATCCTCTAGATCCAAGGAACGACACGATATCGATGGACGATGGCAGCTGTGCGTGCTGGGTCGGCGTTAGGGAAGTAGCACTTTTGTGCGTGCGCAGTTCATATATATTATATTGATGTAAAATAGCAAGCTAATTTTTTGTAAATTACACCGCCAACTATGCACTGTACCAATTTGAGAATGTAAATGCTCGATTTCATTGTGCATGCCTGATTTGTGCTTGCATTGTGGACACTACAAATGAAAACCCTCGAATCAGCTACAAGAAAAATTCATCGATGACTATTTTCCCCGGATGATTGACAAGGACATACGAACTTTGATAAGGTATGCTCAAATATTTCGCAAAATTAATTACCTGGTTCTCCATTAGAAAAAAATGGCCCAATCCCGCAGAAAATACCGTAGAAATTCCCAATCGAGCACCATTGAGAAAGTCGGCGCCGATAGGCGTCGGCGAGGGGATGAAACAAATTGCGGTGGCGTTCGTCGGCGGCAGCCGGCTGTGACAGGCGTCGTTGAGCTCGAAGATTTGGGTGGGCTGAGGTTGAGAATGAGCAACTATACAACAGTGCGAATGAGGACGAAGGGGGAGAGGGCCAGGTAGAGGGTCTGCGTAGGAAACGGTTCGTAAACAGGAACCGTGTGTGATTAATGTCATTAAATTTGGGTCGGTAGCTTAATTTAGTGCATGTATGAACTAAAATCCCAACTATAGTACACGTGTGTGAGGCGTGGATTGTCGTTTGATCGCGGTGCATCCTACGGTGCGCATGTGCGATCCGTGTGGCTCAGGTTCTGACCAATCAGAACACAACGCAAAATAGGGTGAACGCGCACGACCTTCACAAAGTAACCGTTTGCCCAAACAAATCACAAAGTTTTAAGGGAAACCCATATTTCCTTGGTCGTTTCTCCATGATTTTTTTTCTACGATCAACATACCCACTAGAATGCAGCATGTTCAAATTTGACATTTTTTCGAGCTTGTTTACTGTATTTAGGCTTTTATGTGTACTTTCTAGGCATTTACTGCTCATAATTCAAGTTCGAACGTTCTGTACAAGAAAAGGTGTTCAAAAGGGTTCCAAAATTCATAATTGTGTCATTGAATAACTTTTCATGTATTTTACAGGAAATTAATATAATTTTAAAGGATATGTGTTGGAAGAGGCAACCACAGATGTGTCGTTTATTGGTTTTGTAACTCTAGAAAAATGGAAAACATGCCTGAAAAACATGTTACCTCGAGTGGTGTCTTGGCATGATCTCAATATGATGTGGTAAATATTTGAGGAGGTATGGATAATGTCGTCATACACACTCTTCATATGTCGAACCATCACCTATGGAGTTTCATGGTTCGGGCAGCGAAATCACCATGTTTTGAAGGGGAACCCATATTTCCTTGGTCCTTTCAACTTTATTTATTTTCTACGATCATCATACCCACTAGAATACACCGTGTCCAAATTTGACATTTTTTCAAGCTCGTTTACTATATTCACGCTTTGATGTGCACTTTTCTAGGCCTTTTGTGGTTATCCTTCAATTTCGGACAATCTATGAATGAAAAAAATTGAAAAAAAATGGTTCTAAAAATCATAATTGTGTTATTGAATGACATTTCATCTATTTGACAGGAAATTAATAGAAATTAAAATGATATCTGTGGGCAGAGGCAACCAAAGATGTGTCGTTTATTGGTTTTCTAACTCTAGAAAATGGAAAACATGCCTAAAAAATAGGATACCTTTTGTGGTGCCCTGTCATGCCCTCAATATGGTGTGTCAAACATTTGAGAAGGTTTGACTAATGTCGTCATACACACTCTTCATATACCGGGCCATCACGTATGAAGTTTCATGGTTTTGGGATGGAGATCAACATGTTCTGAATGGGAACAATATTTCCTTTGTCCTTTCTCCTTGATTTATATTCTACGATCAACATACCCACTACAATGCACCGGGTTCAAATTTTACATTTTTCTAGGCTGGTTTACTATATTTAGGCTTTTATGTGCACTCTCTAGGCATGTACTACTCATAATTCAAGTTCGAACATTATGTATATGGAAATGTGAAAAAAAGGTCAATTGCTCATAATCGTGACATTGAATAACTTTTCGTGTATTCCACGGGAAATTTAATAGAAATTGAAATGATATTTGTGGGAAGAGGCAGTCACATATATATGGTCCTTTATTAGGTTTTTAACTCTAGAAAAAATGGAAAACATGCCGGAAGAACTTGATACCTTGTGTGGTGCCTTGGCATGATCTCAATATGATGTGTCAAACATTTGAGAAGGTTTGGCTAATGCGTCATACACACTATTCATATATCGAACCATCACCTAGGTAGTTTTGTGGTTTTGGGATGGATATCGCCATATTTTGAAGGGGGGGCCATATTTCCTTGGTCGTTTCTCCTTGATTTATTTTCTACGACCAACATACCCATTACAATGCACCGTGTTCAAATTTTACATTTTTTTTCATGCTCGTTTACTATATTTAGTCTTTTAAGTGCACTTTCTAGGCATTTATTGCCTATAATTCAAGTTTGGACATTCTGTAGATGAAAAGGTGTTAAAAAAGGGTTCAAAAAATCATAATTGTTTCATTGAATAATTTTTCATATATTCTATAGGAATTTAAAGGATATGTGTGCGAACAGGCAGCCACATATGTGTCGTTTATTGGTTTTTTAACTCTAGAAAAAGGGAAACATGCCTAAAAAACATGCATGGTGTGGTGTCGTTATACGACCCCAGTTTGCTTTGGCAAATATTTGAACACCACGCAAAGTATCATGTACTATCTGATACTATCAGTTTTCCAAAAATACAGCTTTAACCACAAACGTTTTCTTACAACGAACCGTTTGCAAAACGTCCGATGGCATGAGAGAGAGAAGGCTTATAATTTTTTCGATACGGGGTCACCAATTTTCTCTTTTCTGACACACGGGCATTTAATGCGCTTCGTCTGCGTCGCGTGTCCCCCCCCCCCTGTAAGGTTTGAGTTTCGCTGCCAAATTTTTTGTAGGACCACAATTTCAGAAGTTATTCCTCCCACCCCATACCCAGCCATCACTTTTCCCCCTATCCCCCCATCGCCCCCTCTCCCTGCAGCCCAAACCGCCGCCGCTGCCGAAACAACCAAATCTACGTTATGCCCCAGTCTCACTTGTCGATCTAGTGAGGTAGTCTCGCTCGTCGATCTAGTGAGGTAACCTCCGATCTCCATCACCGCCCCGGTCCGATTGCTTAGATGGAGCCTGCGAACCGCCCTCATGCCTCCACATCCCCACCCCTTATCGCCGAGCATCCCCGTGTAAGCCCAACAACATATCACGCGGAGGTCGAGGAGCTGATCATGGCGGTCGATGGCGTGGTGGCCGCAATGCGTGCCGACCCGGAGGAACACCTTGTCGCTGACGCCGCCAACTTGGTGTGGGCTCTGGCCGAGATAAAGTTCCCCACGCTTCTAACACTTACTTGTTGTTTGTACCCGTACATACTATAGTGGTACTGATCCACACTTCGATACGCAGGAATACCTCACTGCCGAGTTTGGACGGCCTCTAGTCAAGATGAAATGCCCAAGCAACTACCCCTTGGGATTTACCAAGTATGGACTGTCCAGTTCATTTTTACCAATGCCTGTTGCAATGTTTAACCATGTCAATTTCAGTTTCAACGGTACAAGTTTAAATCGCCATGTTAGGTTGTCTGTACTCTGTAGTTAACATGTCCGTTGTTCATTTTAGTTATGCGCACTGTGTTGTTCAAGTATGAACAGTCCAGTTCAATTTCACCAATACCAGTTACAAACTTACAATGTCTATGCTAGGTTGCTGTTAAGCCTGTTGTTGTGAACAATTATATCCATTTTTTATGCTGTCCATTCTGTACCGTGCTACTTTTTGCAATGAAGATATCACTAGAGATGGTGTCCTTCAATTACCATTAGATATTTTTGGTGGATGTTAACCTTGTTGTAGTTAACATGCCTTTCCATGTTGTTTACCGTCGAGGTTAGTCACATCCCAATATCTTATAGTATTTTACATCATTTGTTCAATTGCAGCTTAGCTTCTAACATTTACTTGTTGCTTGTAGGTGCGTATTTTAGCGGTACTGATCCACGCTATGACGAGCAGGAACACCTTGCCACCGACTTTGTGCGGGATCTGGCCAAGATGAAGTGACCCAGCAACTACCCCTTGGGATTTACCAAGTATGAACTGTCCCGTTCAATTTTACCAATACCAGTTGCAATGGGTATGTTTTGTACGGTTCATGTGTTAAGCTTGTTGTAGTAAACATGCCTAACACATCTTGGCTATTTTCCCTACCTTTTTCTAGACAACTGGGCAATTTTCTACTCTAGCAGCACCTGGCTCGTGATGTTTAACTGTGTCAATTCCAGTTTCACTGGTACAAGTTTTAATGACTATGTTAGGTTGTGTGTACTCTGAAGTTAACATGTTTTTTGTTTATTTCAGTAATGCGCACTATTGTTTAAGTATGAACTATCCAGTTTAATTTCATCAATACATGTCCCTTTTCTACCGTGCTACTCCTCACAATGTATCACTGGAGATATTGTCATTTAATTAACATTTGCTATTTTTGGTGGATGTTAACCCTGTTGTATTTAACATGCCTTTCTATGTGCTTATGTAGGTATACAATGTGCGATGTTGTTGTTTACCATCGAGGTTAGTCACATCCCATTGTCTTATAATATTTTACATCATTTGTGCAATTGCAGCTTAGGTTCTAACATTTATTTGTTGCTTCTAGGTTCATATGTCAGCGGTACTGATCCACGCTTCGACCCCCTTTGCATATGGGGCAATGAGATAAACATGAACAAGCATCAAGTGAGGAAACTAAGAAAAATTATTAGGTAGAAGAGATATATGATTGGAATTAAACTCTTTATTTTGTACTGTATCCAAGACATCAGTGAACTTTAGGATGGTAAGTAATATGGTGCCTTCTTTTCCTGCCAAGAACAAGTTACTCTATTAGACATGAATACCTGAAAGTTGTCTCTTTTCAGTGGTTCCCGAAGGAATTTACTCAAGATTACCTAGCAAACAACCTGAATGAAGTGGAGGCAATGAAGGTTATAGTATATAATTCATGCTACCTTGATAATGGTCTAGAAGTCTTCCTGAAGGCGGTGAAGGATGGTTGGGCGATCATCACAAGGGGTTGGACAAAAGTTGTGCTCACCTTTGGCATGAAGGAGGGCACATTATGGGTATTCCGCTTCTTCAACACCATCGACAGCCAAAAACATTTACAATTCTCTCTTCACCTTTACCGCCTCTAGTACTATATATTGTGGTTCACCATATTTAATCTTCTGCCGAACTATGTAACCATCGAACATGTACTGAGCTTTTGATTTATGCATTGGCTGCTGAACCATTGTAATTAAGGTATGTATTGATGGATGTGAAATCCACATTTCATAATTAAAATTTTGAAATTTCCAATTCTAATAACAAATTAACGAAAGTAAGCTATTAGGTAATAAATTACAGCGCACACAGTTAGAATGATTAAACCGTGTGCGATGGTGTTATATATCACACACGATTGTTTGAAGAATAGCGTGTGTGATTATCAGCTTTACAACACACGGTCGCATATTTTGCGCATGTGGGATGTGCGCACTCTCACACACATGTTTGCACGTCGTAACCGTGAGCGATTATCGTCAATAGCACAAACGGTTCCAAACCCGCGTGTGTAATGTAGGACGATAAGAAGATGGATGACATACGAAGCGTGTGTGCGATCCGAATAACTATCGCACACGATTATTATATTGGCACGTTGGCGATAGTGGAGCCATCGTACGCAGTTAAATTTTAGACTTTGTGTCATAATGTACCTATCGCAAACAGGTCATGGGATTAAATGTTTGTGATATCCATGTTTCGCACACCAATATATCTGTGACATCGTCTCGGACGTGTGGTTGATCACAAACTTAACATCAAAATGTGGCGTGTGGGATAGCCTACGACTTCGCATACGTTTACGTTAGGCGAATCATCAGCAGGCGCTCGCACCATCGCAGACGATGTTTCAATGTCGTGTGGGATGCCCCCCTATCGCCCACACATGCAAGGCGACGGTTTGGAACTGCGTCATGGAAAGGGGTTAAAACAGTTTGTATAGCACATTACGGTACCATTGTTTACAGAACTCCGAATGGCGTGAAACTTCACAGAGATTTTTTATTGAATATATAAAAAATACTCGAGCGAACAAATACCAGAGGGGGGCCACCAACTACCCATAAGGCAACAGGGCGAGGCCACCACCACCCCCAGGCGCGCCCTGATGCCTTGTGGGTCCCATAGGTGGCCTCCGGTGCCCATCTTTGGTTATATGAAGGGTTTTGACCTAGACAAAATCATAAGAAGACTTTCAGGACGAAGCGCCACCGTCTCGAGGCGGAACCTGGGCAGGAGCACTTTTGCACTCCGGCAAAGCGATTCCGCCGGGGAAACTTCCCTCTAGGAGGGGGAAATCAAAGTCATCGACATCACCAATGCTTCCTCCATCGTGGGAGGATCAATCTTCATCAACATATTGAGCATCACCATCTAATCCCGAACCCTAGTTCATCTCTTGTACTCAATCTTTGTCTCCAAACCTCAGATTGGTACGTGTGGGTTGCTAGTAGTGTTGATTACATCTTGTAGTTGATGCTAGTTAGTGTAATTGGTGGAAGATTATATGTCTAGATCCTTAATCATATTCATTACACCTCTAATCTTGAACATGATTACGCTTTGTGAGTAGTTACTTTTGTTCTTGAGGACATAGGAGAAGTCTTGTCTTAAGTAATCATGTGATGTTGGTATTCGTTCGATATTTTGATGATATGTATGTTGCTCTTCCTTTAGTGGTGTCGTGTGAATGTCGACTACATGACACTTCACCATGTTTGGGCCTAAAGGAAAGCATTGGAGAATGATAAGTAGATGATGGGTTGCGAGAGTGACAGAATCTTAAACCCTAGTTTACGAGTCGTTCCGTAAGGGGCTGATTTGGATCCACATGTTTAATGTCATGGTTAGATTTATCTTAATTCTTATTTAGTAGTTGTAGATGCTTGCGAGAGGGGTGATCATAAGTGGGTTGTTTTTTCAAGTAAGAACGGCACCTTAGCACCGTTCCACCCACATATCAAATTATCAAAGTAGTGAACGCGAATCAACTCAACATGATGAACATGACTACACATAATTCCCATGTGTCCTCAAGAGGGCTTTGCTTCATATAAGAGTACGTTTCGGCTTGTCCTTTGCTATAAAAAGGGTTGGTCCGCCTTGATACACTATTTCTACTTGTCACTTGTTATGAATTGCATTGCTACAAAACTGTCTATCACCGTACTTTCAGTGGTTGCAGGAATTTCCATACCAAAACCACTTGTCATTTCTTTATGCTCCTCGTTGGGTTCGACACTCATACTTATCGAAAAGACTACGATTAATCCCCTATACTTGTCGGTCATGAAGCCTCTTTTCTGGCGCTATTGGTGAGGAGTGAAGCGCCTTTGGTAAGTGGAATTAGGTAAGGAAACACTTTTGTTGCGTGCTGAAATTTATCGTCACTTGTTACTATGGAAGATAATCCTTTGAGGGGCTTGTTTGGGGTATCTTCACCTTGTTCGGAAGTGGCAAAATCCACACCTCAACCTACTAAACCTACTAAAAATATTTATTATGAGATTCCTTCAAGTATGTTAGAGAAACTGCTTGCTAATCCTTATGCAGGAGATGGACCAATACATTCTGATATGCACTTATCTATCTAGATGAAATTTGTGGGTAATTTAAGCTTGCAGGTTTACCTAAAGATGGTGCTAATAAGAAGGTTTTCCCTTTATCTTTGTAAGGAAAGGCATTGATTTAGTATAGGCCATTGGATGATGCCGGTACATGGGACTCGAACCGATTGAAGGTGGAATTCCATCAGAAATTTTATCCTATGCATTTGGTTCATCGTGATCGGAATTATATATATATAGTAGAAAGTATCGCTCAAGCTTGGGGGAGGCTTAAATCTATTATGCACACATGCCCAAATCATGAGCTCTCAAGGGAAATAATTTTACAAAACTTTTATGCTCGGCTTTCTCATGATAATCAATCAATGCTCGATACTTCATCTACTGGTTCCTTCATAAAGAGAACTATTGAATTCAAATGGGATCTTTTGGAAAGAATTAAACGCAACTCTGAAGATTTGGAAATCGACAAAGGTAAAGAGTCGGGTATAAATCTTAAGTTTGATTGTGTTAAATCTCTTACAGAAACTAAAGCTTTTCATAAGTTTAGCGCAAAGTTTGGACTTGACTCTGAGATAGTAGCTACTTTCTGTGAATCTTTTGCTACTCATGCTGACCTCCCTAAGGAGAAGTGGTTTAAATTTCACCCACCTATTGAATAAACTAGTAAGGAATCTATCATAGCTAAAGAAGAAACAATCGTTTATAATGTTGATCCAGCTGTGCCTACTGCTTACATTGAGAAACCACCTTTTCCTGTTAGGATTAGAGAACATGCTAAAGCTACAACTATGGTTAATAAAAGGTATATTAGAACGCCTAAACCCTCTGAACAAATAAAAGTGGAACGTATGGTTAAGGATCTTTTGGCTGATAATATTGATGGGCATGTTATTTATTTCTATGATGAGGCTGCTAGAATTGCAAAACCTGCTAGAAATGAACAAGATATGTTAGATAAGAATAAACTAGTGGTTGGCATGCTTGTTGTTTTTGTTAAAATTGGAGATCATAGCTATCATGGTTTGTGTGATATGGGTGCTAGTGTGAGTGCTATTCCATTTACTTTATATCAATAAATTATGAATGATATAGCACCTTCTGAGATTGAGGATTTTGATGTTACTATTAAACTTGCAAATCGAGATATTGTTTCACCACTTGGTTTGTTCGAGATGTTGAAGTCTTGTGTGGAAAAATCAAATACCCTGCTGATTTCTTAGTACTTGGTTCACAACAAGATAATTTTTGTTGCATTATATTTGGTATAATATTGAAATTGATTGTGTTAAAGAAAAGGTTAGAGTCAACTTTGGTGATGTATCTCATGAGTTTAATTTCTCTAAGTTTCATAAATAACCATGTGATGAAAAGAATTATCTAGTAAGGATGAAATTATTGGTCTCGCTTCTATTGCCGAGTCGCCTACCGATCCGTTAGAACAATATTTCCTAGACCAAGAAAATAACATGCACATAAAGAAAGAAAAGAAATAGATGATATTTTATTTAAACAAGCACCTATCCTCAAACATAATTTTCCTGTTGAAACCTAGGGAGACCATCTACCTCCTAAGGGTGATCTTGTGTTTGCACTAAATAAACTACCTGATGCATTGAAGTATGCTTATCTCGATGAAAAGAAGATATATCCTATTATTATTAGTGCTAACCTTTGAGAACATGAAGAAAAGAGATTACTTAAGGTTTTGAGGAAGCACCGTGCTGCAATTGGGTATACTCTGGATGATCTTAAAGGCATTAGTCCCACTTTATGTCAACACAAGATTAATATGGAGCCAGATGCTAAACCCATCATTGATCATCAACGTCGCTTGAATCCTAAGATGAAGGATGTGGTAAGAACTGAAAAATTAAAGCTTTTAGAGGCAGGTATAATTAATCCTATAGGTGATAGTACATGGTAAGCCCTGTTCATTGTGTCCCTAAGAAAAGACGCATAACCGTTGTTCCTAATGATAAAAATGAACTTATCCCACAAAGAATTGTAACCGGTTATAGGATGGTAATTGATTTCAGGAAATTGAATAAAGCTACTAGAAAAGATCATTACGCCTTGCCTTTTATTGATCAAATGTTAGAAAGATTGTCTAAGTGCACACACTTTTGCTTCTTAGATGTATATTCTGGTTTTTCTCAAATACATGTAGCACAAGATCAAGAGAAAACCACATTTACTTGCACTTTTGGAACCTATGCTTATAGGCGTATGCCTTTTGGTTTATTCAATGCACCTGCAACTTTTCAAAGATGTACGACTGCTATATTCTCTCACTTTTGTGAAAAGATTGTTGAGGTATTCATGGATTATTTCTTCGTTTACGAAACCTCTTTTTATTATTTCTTAAACAACCTTGATCGAGTTATGCAGAGATGTGAAGAAACAAATCTTGTCTTGAATTGGGAGAAGTGCCACTTTATGGTGAACGAAGGTATAGTCCTTGGGCATAAAATCTCTGAAAGAGGTATTGAGGTGGATATAAAGCTAAAGTTGATGCAATTGAGAAAATGCCATGTCCTAAAGATATAAAAGGTATAAGAAGTTTTATTGGTCATGCTAGTTTCTATAGAAGATTCATTAAAGATTTCTAGCCCTCTTACCAATCTTTTGCAAAAAGATATTCCATTTGTTTTTTATGATGGTTGTGTAGAGGCCTTTGAAATTCTTAAGCAAGCCTTAATTGCTGCACCTATTGTGCAACCAACTGATTTGAACCTACCTTTTGAAATAATGTGCGGTTGTAGTGACTATGCTATTGGTGTTGTTCTAGGACAAAGAGTTGATAAGAAATTGAATGTTATTCGCTATGCTAGTAAAACCCTAGACACAACTCAAAAGAATTATGATACCACTAAAAAAATTACCTGTTGTGTTCGCATGTGATAAATTAAGATCTTATATTGTTGATTCTAAAGTAATAATTCACAGCGATCATGCTGCAATTAAATATCCCATGGAAAAGAAAGATGCTAAACATAGACTCATTAGATGGGTTTTTCTATTACAAGAATTTGATTTGCATATTGTTGATAGGATGGGAGCTGAAAATTCTGTAGCAGATAATTTGTCCAGGATGGAAAATGTTCTTGATGACCCGCTGCCTATCGATTTTCCTGATGAGCAATCACATGTTATAAATCCTTCTACTTCTCGCAATAGTCCATCGTATGCAGATTATGCTAATTACATTTTTGCTAAATATATGCCACCTAACTTCACATACCAACAAAATAAAAAGTTGTCTTTGACTTGAGATACTACTTTTGGGATGACCCACATTTATATAAAGAAGGATTAGATGGTATTATTAGACGTTGTGTACCTGAGCATGAACATGAACAAATCCTACGGAAGTGTCATTCCAAAGCATATGGAGGACACCATGCGGGAGACAGAACCGCACATAAGGTATTACAGTCTAGTTTTTATTGGCCTACTCTCTTCAAGGATGCACATAAGTTTGTCTTTCTTGTGATGAATGTCAAAGAATTGTTAATATTGGTAGACATCGGGAAATGTGAATGAATAATTCACTTGTTATTGAACCATTTGATGTTTGGGGATTTGATTATGTGGGACCTTTTCCTTCCTCTAATGGGTATACTCATATTCTGGTTGTTGTTGATTATGTCACTAAGTTTTTTGACTATGTCACTAAGTGGGTAGAAGCTATTCCAACTAGTAGTGTTTTTTTTGACCGAACCAACTAGTAGTGTTGATCGCAACACCGCAATTAAATGCTTAAAGAAGTTATCTTTCAGAGGTTTGGAGTCCCTAGATATTTAATGACTCATGATGGTTCACATTTTATGCATGGTGCATTTCATAAACTCTTAGCTAAATATGATGTCAATCAAAGAATTGCCTCTCCATATCATCCTCAAACTAGTGGTAAAGTTGAATTGAGCAATAGAGAAATAAAGTTAATTTTGCAAAAGACCGTTAATAGATCTAGGAAGAATTGGTCTAAGAAACTAGATGATGCATTGTGGGCATACAGAAATGCTTATAAAATTCCTATGGGTATGTCTCCATATAAAATGGTCTATGGAAAAGCTTGACATTTACCTCTAGAGTTAGAACATAATACTTATTGGGCTATTAAAGAGCTTAATTATGATTTTAAACATGCCGGTGAAAAGAGGTTATTTTATATTAGCTCTTTAGATGAATGGAGGACACAAGTTTATGAAAATGCCAAGTTGTTTAAAGAAAAAGTTAAAAGATGGCATGACAAGAGAATACAAACACGAGAATTTAACATCGGTGATCATGTTCTATTATACAATTCTCGTTTCAGATTTTTTGCAGGAAAACTCCTATCCAAATGGGAAGGACCTTATATTATCGAGGAAGTTTATTGCTCCGGAGCCATCAAGATCAACAACGCTGAAGGAACAAATCCTAAGGTGGTTAATGGGCAAAGAATTACACATTATATTTCAGGTACACCCCTTAACAAGGAAACCAATATTATCCAAACAATGACACCGGAGGAGCACATAAAAGAGACCTTCCAGAGCGCTCAAAAATCCTGACAAACAGGAGGTACGTGATACGGTAAGTAAACCGACTCCAAAAATTCCATCAAAATTATTTCTGTCTGTTTTGGAATATTAGAAAAAATAAAAAATTAATAATCATCGGAGGAGACCCACGAGGAGGTCACAAGGCAACAGGGTGTGCCCTACCCCGCTGGGCGCGCCTACTTGCCTTGTGGGCTCCTCGTGTGCCTTTCTGACTCCGTTTTTTCGTATACTTGTCCTGCAAGGGAAAAAATCATTATATATACCCCTTGATGATTTTACCACCGTATCACAAGTTTTCTCCCTGTTCTTGTTTCGGGCTATTTTTTCTGACAGATCTAGAGAGCTCATCGCTCCCCCAAATCTCCGTAAAAAGCATCGCATAGTTCGACCTTCTCCGGGCAAACGCCCTTACAACGAAGTCTACTATGAGTTGTCTTTTGAAGTGGAGGATGAATCTATGATCCCAGAAGAGACAACGTGAAGAGGCAGGGAAAAAGCTGAGGAACTTTAAAAAGATTGCGCCACCCCCCTCTTCGAGGATTCAAACAAGGGACACATGCTATTACCTCTTCATGATGATATTTCTTTACTTGAAATTGATGCATTAAATGCTATGGAATCAATCTCTGCCCAAAACTCAATGCTTACCCATGAAGTTATTTTGCTGGAGGAACAAAATTGGTCACTTCGTAAGATAATCGATAATCTAGAATATCTGCTTTTGAAGGACAAGCCTATCACTTCATCATCACCACCACCGAAGAAAGAAACTTGAGTACACGGGTATGGGCACCACCCTTAGCTTGTTTCAACCTTGGGGAGGTGCCCCGTATCGTATCACCATCAATTTTTACCATCATTACCTATCTTAGTTCGATCCTTGGTTGTCATATGATTTAGAAGAATAAAGTTTTAGTATGATTTAGTTTCGAGTGTTTGCTTCGTGATCTATCTATCTATGTAATCTAGTGTGAGAGTTATATAATAAAGAATAGTTTGAGTTCATTTGCTTTACTTTCTTGCATCAATCCTAACAATGAAAATAAAAGGATCATATGCTAATACCATGGGGAGTAATGACTTCACAAAAGAGTATAATTGGTAAAATTTGTTGGAAGTTAACAAACATAGCATTGGTGATTGATGCAATTCATGAAAAAGTAATAACGAAAGAGAGGTCTCACATATAAATATACTATGTTGGACATTGTGAGCCCCCATTAAATATTCTATGCATGATTAACTAGTTGATGTTGGACAAGGAAGACAACGTAATGAGTTATGTTTGCTTATATTCACATAGAAGTAATATTGTCATGGATCCTCCAAAATGTGGTGCTTGCTCCTATCCTTTTGCTAGCCAAAACTTCACAACAGGTAGAAATACTACTAGTGCATCCAAAAACACTTAAAC
Source organism: Elymus sibiricus (assembly GCA_039707655.1). NCBI lineage: Eukaryota > Viridiplantae > Streptophyta > Magnoliopsida > Poales > Poaceae > Elymus > Elymus sibiricus. The sequence continues at coordinate 344,154,800 of CM077669.1, read as the reverse complement.
CCAATTTCTTGCCATAAGAGTCCACAATATCTACCTATGGATCGAATATGATCCTTCAAGTAAGTTGTCATCGGTGCAAAAGCAATAAAATTGCTCCCAAATATGTATGTCTTTTATTAGAAGGCAAAATAAGCTTTGTACGCACTTGTGATGGCAAAGAAATAATAGCGACAGACTGCATAATAATGTTTTCTATCATAAGGGGCAATATAAAGTGACCTTCCTTTCCAATAAGAGCTTGCACATCCAAATAATAAGTGCATGACAACCTCTGCTTCCCCCTACGAAGGGGCTATCTTTTACTTTTCTGTATTTACTTTTATGGAAGAGTTAATAATGTTAATTCATATTCCATTTTTATTATTCTCTACTTGGAAAACATCATGTGGTGGGGAAAGATCCAGGCACATATATCCAGTTGGATGTAGGTGATCATGAGTTATTATTGTTGACGTTATCCCTGAGATAAGTTGTTGGACGGTGACAAATTGTAAACCTCTATCTTCAATATGTGTGTGGTTGAAACTTTTTGCTTCATAAATATCTCGTGAATGTCAGCAATCATAGAAGACTAAATGATAGTTGAGTATGTGAACTTGATAAACAAAGCTCTCACTTAGACTCTTTCTGAAAATATGATGGATTGCAATTGTTTCAATGACTCGGAACATAGTTTGTTAGTTTTCAATAAAGTTTATGATTCATACTTGAGCATGTTGATAGATTGTTACTTGTTCATGAGAAGTTTTATGATATTATGTTGCTGTTATGATAATGATCATGATGCTTTCATGTCCGCATTTTATTTTGTCGACACCTCTCTCTCTCTCTCTAAGCATGTGGTCACGATTATCGAGTTCCACTTTTGAAGCGAGGTCTAAGCTTGGGGGACTTGATACATCCATTTTGCATCATGATTTCCTACTGTTATTTATATTATTTTTCGTCATTATTCCACTTTATTATGCAGATCTAATGCCATTTCTTTCTTAATTTGCAAGATTTACATGGAGAGAGAGATTACCGACAGCTGGAATTCAGGACCTGAAAAGCTACATCAAAGATACCTATTTTACAAAACTCCAAATGACCTGAAACTTCATGGAGATTTTTTATTGAATATATAAAAAATACTGGAACCACCTTCCCACAAGGCAATAGGGCGCAGCCACCCTCCCCCCCCCCAAGCGCGCCCTGATGCCTTGTAGGTCCCACAGGTGCCCTTCGGTGCCCATCTTCTGCTATATGAAGGGTTTTGACCGAGAAAAAAATCATAAGAAGACTTTCGGGATGAAGCGCCGTCGTCTCGAGGCGGAACCTGGGTAGGAGCACTTTTGCACTCCGGCGGAGCGATTATGTCGGGGAATCTTCCCTTTAGGAGGGGGAAATCAAAGCCATCGACATCACCAATGCTTCCTCCATCGTGGGAGGATCAATCTTCATCAACATCTTCACCAACACCATCGCATCCCGAAACCTAGTTCATCTCTTGTATTCAATATTTTTCTTCAAACCTCAGATTGGTACTTGTGGGTTGCTAGTAGTGTTGATTACATCTTGTAGTTGATGCTAGTTGGTTTAATTGGTGGAAGACTATATGTTCAGATCCTTAATCATATTCATTACACCTCTGATCTTGAACATGCTTATGCTTTATGAGTAGTTACTTTTGTTTTGAGGACATGGGAGAAGTCTTGTCTTAAGTAATCATGTGATGTTAGTATTCGTTCGATATTTTGATGATATGTATGTTGATCTTCCTTTAGTGGTGTCGTGTGAATGTCTGACTACATGACACTTCACCATGTTTGGGCCTAAAGGAAAGCATTGGGAATGATAAGTAGACGCACTACTGCAGGAATGCCTAGTAGTGGCGGGCGCCAAATGGCCAGCAGTGGCGGGCCTGGCTCCGAGGGGCGCCCGCCATTAACCTTCTATCTCTACTATAATGCCATCAGTGGCGGGCGCTGCTACGTACCCGCCATTGGTGTATGTTAATATTTGTGGCGAGCGGTACCCGTCACCCGCCACAGCTACCTCTTCAGCCTGCAGCCATTCAAGCACCTGATACACATTATAGGATACAAATAACCACATTACAGCATACAACTAACGTAAGCGATCATAGACATTACATTTAACATAGCAATAATCTAAATTTCATACAAATAGATGTACGCATTACTGTACAACAACTCATGTCACATCATTAGTACGTACACATGCATACAAGACCTCATGATAACAACAATACCATAATGACAATGAGCAGGATAAAGATAATCAAATTCTTTACTCGTCCACTTGTCCACACGGTCTTGCATACTTTATAGTTGATTTTCTCTTTGCGGCCGTAATTGACATAATGACCCCCAGCTTCTCTGCGGACGTAGTTGGCATAATGACCCTCAGCTTCTCTGTGGACGTAGTTGGCATAATGACCTCCAGCTTCTTTTTTAGACTTATATCATTTGTAGTAGCTGTTTTTGTAACCGTCCACTTGCTCCTTGCATATCTCCCATAATTCATAAATTCCAGGATTCCTTCCGGTGTACACCACATACCAGTTCCACTTCATCTACATAAATAAATAAAGAAGACAACAAGTCAATTTCATAGTTATCCAATCACACCAAGCAAAGTCACATCATAATCTTCATAGCATCATCGACGATACAAATCACCACGTTGCACAGTTCATTAGTAGTTCGGAAGCACAAGTTTAGCTCCATCATAGCAACTTAGAAATTAAGTTCACACGCATCGATCATGTAGATCACATGAAAGCAGTGCACTAGTTGTTCAGCTCCATCGCAGCTTCGACGGCTGCTCGCGCACTCTCCGCGGCTGCTTGCGCACTCGCAGCGGCTGCTCTAGCGCTCTCGGAATATGCCTAAGTTCTTTCGGAATATGCTTGAGCGCTCTCGAAATATGCTCGACCACTCTCAAGATAGGCGAGCACGATCTCGGCAGTAGGAAATCCGTCTATGGGTGTAGGAGTCCTAACGAGGCGTCTTGGCTTCTTCATCTAAATTGCATTAAAGAATTTGACATTTAGACAAAAAAAAATAGCATGACCTTTGATAGAAATTGGACATATTGAGTGCCAGAAATTAAGCGAAACGGAACTAAATCCATGCTTCACAAAAACATTGGCACTCACTATGAATACACCTGCATCATGAAGAAACTAATGTACCATATGCTCATCCATATGTAGTACATTTTGTGTAGCACACACATTCAATTTTAAGACATTCACTTATGAAGATTTAATGCTACATTTTAATTGCACTAATGAAATGTTGTATGAATATTTCTATCCATATATGCACTTATAGACATTCACTTATAGACATTAGCACTCACAACAAATTTTAGCTAAACTAACAAAATGTTGTACTAGATTTTTATCCATATGTTGTACATTTTAACTACACTAATAAGCCTATACCGCAAGAAACATGAACAGAGAGAATGGAGGTGTGCTTACCGGGACGGAGTCGAACGGCAGGCTGGAAGAGGCGGAGGTCGATGGCGGAGGCGTCGGCGGACAGCTAGTTCGACGGAGACGAGGACGACGTTGGATGCGGAGGAAGGCACGGGCGACAGTCACGAGGAAGTAGTTCGAGGTAGCGATGCACAGTGACGCTGACGAACTTCGAGGCGGGGACGGACGACGCGGGTGACGGGGAAGATTATCTCCTCGACGCCGTTCGAGGCGGCGGACGGTGACCTCGTCGGTGGCGACGGACGACGCCTCGACGCTGGCAGCGGCAAGAGAGGAGGGAGAAAGAGTGGGAGTTCAGAATCAGATCCGACTGCCGCGGGGGGTAGGTCAGGTGTTGTTTAGCAGTGATGGGCGCACCGCACGGCCCGCCACCCCAGTATAAGCGTGGGTGGCGGCAACTGACCAAATATAGTTGTGGCGAGCGGCAGCTAGAACCTGCCACCCGCTGCATGAAAATATTTGAAAAAATTTGGCGCGTGGGTGTCCAAATATTGTTGTGGCGGGTCCAAAGCGCCACTCGTCACAGGTGTAGAAGTGAATTGTGGCAGGCAACGGTATGCACCCGCCATAGTAGCTTGTCAGCCGGGCATGAATTCAAAAAAGCATAGCTGTGGTGGGTCATCTTGGCCGCCCGCCATAGCTACTTGTGTATCACCGGCAGGTAGGTTTTAGCGCTCGCCACTGCTTGCTTTCAAAATTAGCAGTGGCGAGTGAGCCACATCGCCCGCCACTAACGGGGGTTCACCTATAAGCCCTTTCTCAGTAGTGATGATGGGTTGGGAGAATGACACAAACTTAAACCCAAGTTATGAGTCGTTCCGTAAGGGGCTGATTTGGATCCACACATTTAATACTATAGTTAGATTTATCTTAATTCTTCTTTCGTAGTTGCGGATCCTTGCGAGAGGGGGTGATCATAAGTGGGTTGTTTGTTCAAGTAAGGACAACACCCTAGCACCGGTCCACCCACATATCAATTTATCAAAGTAGTGAATGTAAATCAACTAAACATGATGAACCATGACTATAAGAAATTCCCATGTGTCCTCAAGAGCAGTTTGCTTCATATAAGAGTACGCATCGGCTTGTCCTTTGCTATAAAAATGATTGGGCCACCTTGCTGCACCATTGCCACTATTTCTACTTGTCACTTGTTACGAATTGCCTTGCTACCAAACTATCTATCACTGTTACTTTCAGTGCTTGCAGGAATTTCCATACCAAAACCACTTGTCATTTCCTTTTGCTCCACGTTGGGTTCGACACTCTTACTTATCGAACAGACTACGATTAATCCCCTATACTCGTGGGTCATCACGGAGCATCAGAATGGTGCGGATCAACGTGTGATAATCCCCAAGTGCAAGGAATCATCGTAGCACTTTCCAAAGATGGACGGATAAGTATGGAGTGTCGAACCCACAAGGAGCTAAAGGTAAGATCAATATTCTCTCAAGTCCTATCTGCCACCGATACGACTCTACATACACCAAGCGTTTGCTTCTATCTAGAAACGAGAAATAAAATTGCATTGTGGGTATAAAGAGGATAGCATTGCATGATATTGGAGAACTAAAATATGAAAATAGTTGCTGCATAAATAAAGTTAGAATATATTACAAATAGGGAGTGTGGAATAATGATAGTATGGTGTGCGGAATCATCCTAGGCAATTGATAACAAGATCAGTGATCATTCTTGCAATTTTATATGAGGGGGAGGCATGAGCTAACATACTTTCCGTCCTTGGATCATAAGAACTTATGATTGGACCTCTAGCAACCATCTGCAGCTACTAGAAATCATTAAGGTAAACCCAACCATAGCATTAAACATCAAGTCCCCTTTACTCCCATATGCAACAATCCCCTTACTCGGTTGTAAGCTTCTGTCACTCTAGCCCCCCACTGTAAGTGAATCATAAATGTATTGCAACACCCTATAGTGAGAATTCCCTCACGTGTGCGTGGCACGGAGAGCACCATAGGACAGCACCAAAATAAAACATACACTCAAACCAATCAAGATCATCATTCAACCCAAAGGACAACATAAATCTACTCAAACATCATAGGATGGCAACATTGATTAATAATATGTGGCATGAAACACCATGTTCAAGTAGGGTATTACAGCGGGGTGCGGGAGAGTGGACGGTCGTAGATAGATGAAGGAAGGTGATGGAGATGGTGATGTTGATGAAGACGATCACCATGGCGATGGTTCCCCCGGCAGCACTCCGACGCCACCGAGAGAGAGGGGGAGAGAGTATCCCCCCTTAGGCTTCCTCCTCCATGGCCTATCCTAGATGGGGAGAGGTTCTCCCCTCTGGTCCTTTGCCTCCATGGCTCCTAGAGGGGCGAGAGCCCCTCCAAGATTGGATCTCTCTCTCTCTGTGTTTCTCTCCTGCTTTCGCTACTGTTTTATCTCCAGATTGGTTTTTCGTCGATACAGAGAGTTGCGGTGGCGAGGCGGAGAGTCTCTCCTAATTTCTGATGGTTTATCTATTTATAGGATTTTTTGGCGTTGGAATCACGCAAAATGGAGTTACAAGTGGGCCACAAGCTATCAAAGCCCTTTGACCCCCCTGGGCGCGCCCTGTTGTCTTGTGGCCAACAGGGGGCCCTCCTCCGGTGGTTATTCGCTCCAATGTTTCTCATATGTTCTAGAAAAAATCACCAACAAGTTTCGGGCGATTCCGAGAACTTCCATTTTCTGCACAAAAAATGACACCACTGTAATTCTGCTGAAAACAGTGTCAGTCCGGGTTAGTTCTAATTAAATCATAAAAAGTGCATCAAAGCCATATAAAAGTATTGTAAACATAGGTGAATATGGCATGAATACTTCATAAATTATCGATACATTGGAGATGTATCAGCATCTCCAAGCTTAATTCCTGCTCGTCCTCGAGTAGGTAAATGATAAAAGAAATAATTTATGAAGTGTGAATGCTAGCATAGTACTCCCTCCGTTCCTAAATATTTGTCTTTCTAGAGATTTCAACAAGTGACTACATATGAAGCAAAATGTGTGAATCTACACTCTAAAATATGTCTACATACATCCGTATGTTGTAGTCCATTTGAAATGTCTAGAAAGACAAATATTTGGGAATGGAGGGAGTATATAGGTTTGATCAATGTTACTTCCAATCACTTTTTCTAGCATCATAAACATCAACTCTTTTCTCGTAGAACTTATCATGATCAAGTAACAAGCTATTCACATGTTAAAGTATAGACCATAAACTTTCTTGAAAACTAGCAAACTATGTTTTTAATCTTCAAACAATTACAATTCATCTTATTTTCAGGAAGGGTCTATGTAAGATCTTTGATTTAGGAAATTCCACATACTCAACTATCATTTAGTCTTCCATGATTGGTGACACTCAAAGCATATTTTTAGAACAAGCAGTTTCAATCTAACACATAGGAAGATAGTGGCTTAATATTCTGCCTCCCATCTTATTTATCTCAGGGATAATGTCAAAAATAATGAATCATGATCACCTATATCCAACTGATATATGTGTCTGGATCTTTCCCCGCCACATGATGCTTGCCAACTAAAGAATTAATAGATTGGAATGGGGATGAAAATTATTGACTCATGCATAAAAGTAAATATAGAAAAGTAAATACGTAAAAGTAAAAGATAGGCCATTCGCAGAGGGAAGAAGAGGTTATCATGCGCTTTTTATTTTTGGATGTGCAATCTCTTAATGAAAAGGAATGTCACTTTATATTGTCCCTCATGATGGCAACCTTTATTATGCAGTCCATCGCTTTTATTTCTTCACCATCACAAGTTCGTACAAAGCTTATTTTCCCTTCCAATAAAAGATCATACATATTTAGGAGCAATTTTTATTGCTTTTTTGCACCAATGACAACTTACTTGAAGGATCTTATTCAATCCATAGGTAGATATGGTGGACTCTCATGGCAAGAAACTGGGTTTAGGGGCTTTGGATGCACAAGTAGTATCTCTACTTAGTACGAATTTTTGGCTAGCAAAAGATCCTAAGAAAGCACCACGTGTTAGAGGATCCATGACAATATAACTTCTATGTGAATATAAGCAAACATAATCATTATGTTGTCTTTCTTGTCCAACTTCAACTACTTGATCAAATTTGAAAATAATTGATGGGGGCTCACAATCATAGAAGATATCCAAGATAGTATATTTATATGTTGAATCTCTCTTCCTTCAATACTCTTTCATGAATTGTTCAAGTGACCAATGCTATGTTTGCTAACCTCCAAATTTAGTGCTTATACTCTTAGTATGTGAAGTCACTACTCCCCATGGGACAAGCATATGAAGCATATATAATTTCACGTTTTATGACTTTCAATTCATTCAACATTTTCTCTTAGGATATAAGTGAATCACAAGAGTGATCATCAAACTACTCTCAAAAAGATATAAGTGAAGTTCATAGAGCATTCTTCAATCAATATAGAGAGACCAATATCCAAGCTCAAATTATATAAGTGAAACACACGAAGCATTCTATAAAGCCATAGTCAAAAGGTTTAAGTGAAGCACATGAAGCATTCTATAAATAAGCCAAGGATTATCTCATACCAGCATGGTGCATAAAATAAAAAGGAAAAATAAACATAAAAGATGCTCCAAGAATAGCACATGTGAACGAATAAAAACTTATGATCATCATAGGCTAACCGATAATTATTGACGAAGAGAGGTGGGATGCGTATCATCCCCAAGCTTAGATGCTTGAGACTTCTTGAAATATTGACTTGGGGAGCCTTAGGCATCCCCAAGCTTGAGCTTTTTTATCTTCTTCAATCCTCTCATATCCCGGTTTCACCTAAGTCCCAAAAACTTCATCCACATAAAACTTGAAAAGAACTCGTCCGATAGGTTAGTACATATAAAAATAAATCAACACTTCATGTACTGCCAAGATAAGTTGCATAATAATTTTATGTACTGTATACTATCATTTCCACAATTTATATCTACCAATATAAGCCATGAAAACTCTAGGATAAGTAGATAACAAAACTATGATAGCAATCTGTCTAGACAGAACACTCTATAGAAATTCATTTGTAAAGTGTACTTCTGTTACTCAAAAAATTCTAAAAGCTTAGGACAGGCTAAAGAATTTGTATGAAAGTACTGTCTAAAAAAATTCAGAATTGTTTCACGTTCCAATAAAATATGAAAATTCAAATACTACAGCAAAAGTTTCTGTTTTTACACAGTCACACCTCAAACATGCAATTGAGACATCTTAAGGCAATTATTGGAACCTTTTATTCGAAAACATGATTATTGATAAAATCTAACAGAGAACAAAAAAATAAAATGACTATCCAAGAAAAACACATATTATGTGACGAATAAAAATATAGCTCCAAGTAAGGTATACCGATAGTGTTGAAGACGAAAGAGGGGATGCCTTCCGGGGAATCCCCAAGATTGGACGCTTGAGTCTTTCTTGGATATTACCTTGGGGGTGCCTTGGGAATCCCCAAGCTTAGGGTCTTGACTCTCCTTATTCTCCTCATATCAGTATCTCACCCAAAACTTGAAAATTTCAATCACACAAAACTCAACAAAACCTTCGTGAGATCCGTTAGTATAGTAAACATATCAAATACTTTAGGTAATGTTATAAGTTGATTATTATTTTTATTATTGCATAAGGTAATGTATTCTAACTTTTCCATGTCTTCAAACCCCCGATACAATCCATAGCATCATCAAAACAAGCAAACTATGCAAGCAAAAACAGAATCTGTCTAAAACAGAACAGTCTGTAAAGATCTGTAAAGAATCTATACTTATGTAACTCTCAAAATTCTGAAAATTTATGAAAGCCTGAAGAATTTGTATATAAATACTGTGTAAAAAATTCAGATCAAAAAGATATTCCAGTAAAATCATAGAAATTCTGCACTGAACGCTAAAGTTTCTGATTTTGCACCATATCAATTCTACTCATCTTGTGAGTCATCCCAAAGGCTTTACTTGGCACACACACTAATTTAAACATAAAAACACAATCATTAAAGAGGAAATAATAATGTTATCACACACAAAAAAGCAAAAATAAAGATAACTATTGGGTTGCCTCCCAACTAGCGCTATTGTTTTACGCCCCTAGCTAGGCATGATGATTTCAATGAAGCTCACATAAGAATAGTAGATGAAGCATGCAAAAGAGCATCATGCACATTATTTATATGGTACAGTGGTATATACAAGGAGATAATGAGAAACTTCCATGAAAAATTATACATAGTTTCCATGAGCATGAACACAAGTGGTCAAGGTCGACCCTCACTTCTCCAATGCATAACTTTCCAATTGCTTCTCGTATAAAAGGCAAGTAATTTTTTTGTGTTTTTAATTTTTGAAAAAAATATTGTTTGTTTCACCCTCAACTAAATAAATAAAACAAGAAAAGATAAACAAAAGGAAAAAAGAAAATCTACTTAGTGATAAAAGCAAACAAGCATACACGAAAATATCAACCCCACGCTATTGCTCCCCGGCAATGGTGCCAGAAAAGAGCTTGATAATCCCCAAGTGCAAGGAATCGTCATAGAACTTTCCAAAGATGGAATTGATAAGTATGGAGTGTCAAACCCACAAGGAGCTAAGGTAAGATCAATATTCTCTCAAGTCCTATCTGCCACCGATATGACTCTACGTACACCAAGCGTTTGCTTCAATCTAGAAACGAGAAATAAAACTGCGTTGTGGGTATAAAGAGGATAGCTTTGCATGATATTTGAGAAACAAAATATGAAAATAGTTTTTTCATAAATAAAGTTAGAATATATTACAATATATAACAAATAGCGAGTGTGGAATAATGATGGTATGGTGTACGGAATCATCCTATGCAATTGATAACAAGATCGATAATCATTCTTGCAATTTTATATGAGGGACAGGCATGAGCTAACATATTCTCCGTACTTGGATCATATGAACTTATGATTGGACCTCTACCAAGCATCCGCAACTACTATAAATCATTAAGGTAAACCCAACCATAGCATTAAACATCAAGTCCCCTTTACTCCCATACGCAACAATCCCCTTACTCGGTTGTAAGCTTCTCTCACTCTAGCCCCCCACTGTAAGCGAATCATGAATGTATTGCAACACCCTATAGCAAGAATTCCCTCATGTGTGCGCGGCTCAGAGGGCACCATAGGACAGCACCAAAATAAAACATACACTCAAACCAATCAAGATCATCAGTCAACCCAAAGGATAACATAAATCTACTCAAACATCATAGGATGGCAACACATCATTGATTAATAATATGTGGCATGAAACACCGTGTTCAAGTAGGGGATTACAGCGGCGTGCGGGAGAGTAGACCGCCATAGATAGATGAAGGAAGGTCATGGAGACGGTGATGTTGATGAAGACGATCACCGCGGCGATGGTTCCCCCGGCGGCACTCCGGCGCCACCGAGAGAGAGGGAGAGAGAGTCTCCCTCCTTAGGCCTCCTCCTCCATGGCCTCTACCTAGATGGGGAGAGGTTCTCCCCTCTGGTCCTTGGCCTCCATGGCTCCCGGAGGGGCGAGAGCCCCTCCGAGATTGGATATCTCTCTCTCTCTCTCTCTCTCTCTCTCTCTCTCTCTCTCTCTCTCTCTCTGTTTCTCTCCTGTTTTCGCTATTGTTTTCTCTCCAGATTGGGTTTTCATTGATACAAAGAGTTGCGTCAGCGAGGCGGAGAGTCTCTCATAATTTCTGATGGTTTCTCTATTTATAAGATTTTTGGCGTTGGAATCATGCAAAATGGAGTTATGAGTGGGCTACACGCTATCGGGGCCCTTTGACCCTCCCTGGGCGCACCCTATTGGCTTGTGGCTAACAGGGGGCCCTCCTCCGGTGGTTCTTCGCTCCAATATTGCTCATATGTTCCAGAAAAAATCACCAAAAAGTTTCGGGCGATTCCGAGAACTTTCATTTTCTGCACAAAAAATGACACCACGGTAATTCTGCTGAAAACAACGTCAGTCCGGGTAAGTTCTAATTAAATCATAAGAAGTGCATCAAAGCCATATAAAAGTATTGTAAACATAGGTGAATATTGCATGAATACTTCATAAATTATCGATGCGTTGGAGACGTATCAACGTGATGGAGCGGCGGTGTCCCGAGGTTGAACATGACTCGATCCGGCGATTTAGTGGCTCCGGGTTCGATCCAGTGGGCGAAGACGATGAAGCAGACGGCGAAGGAGCTCCCAGACACGATCTCAGGGCGCGGGGGTGATGGTGTGCGCGTAGACGATATCGGCCATGGCGATGGTGGTTCGGCTACACGTGATGTGGAGGAAAGCAGCGCGAGGGGGAAGGGAATGGTGGCTAGGGTTTGTCTTGGGAGACACGGTGTTACTATTTTTCATTTATTTGTGTGAGCAAATGAATTTTATTGTGAGTGAAACTTTGCACAAAATACTTTGTAACATACTAGAGCTGCACAAAAAGTTCTGAACATTTTGAAAAGTTTAAACATTTTTAGAAATTGAAATAACTACTAGGGACATTTGGTAATCTAGGTAATGTTGTTTTCCTTAACATAATTACTTAGGGAATATTTGCAAAATTACCAATAATTTTTATTTATTGTTTGCAGAAGTAATAATTTGACTTGTTATTTGAATTTGAATTTGACTAGATTTTAATTAAGGGGCAATTAAGCTAGGCAAAATAAGATGACATGGCATCATTAGTCAGAGATCACTGTAGCTTAATTATAGGGGTGTTACACTTGAGAAAATATACAATCCCAAAGAAGATGCTAGATGCAAGAGAGTTCCTTGGATTTTTATTATAGTTGGGACAAAAATATTCCTCTATGATAAATCCTTTCCTATGAAGTAATGATCTCGTGTTCACTCTATTGTGTGCAACTAGCCAAAAGAAAATTTTATGTTTAATCCTGCTAGAGCTTTTCCAAATTAACTAGATTTTTTCACACTATCAAGATCTCCTAGCAGATGCTTTCATTTTCCTTGAAGAGCATGTGAGAAACGTTGTTACCGGGCGGTAACCACATTTAACCAAAACAATGTTCTCTGGTGTATCATACGCGGTTATCATATTAGTTTAATAAAAAATATGCTAGGAATTCAAAAAAGATGTCATAAAAGTGTAAAAGATAGAAAGACACCGAACGAAATCAAATCAGGCAAGTGTAAGATAGTTAAATAGGATTACTACTAAGAACAGAAACGATGATGTTCCCTATAATTACCAACTTGAAAGAGGGTGATGCAAACACTAAATATTTTCACCTTCGGATTAGTCATTGTCGTAGGAAAATTGTTATTCACCGACTAAAGCATGGACCTGGGTGGGTCAATATCCATGAGCACAAGAAGATAATCGTTCAGAGGCACTTCTCCACCATCAATAAAAAAAGGATTTCCACTTGGGCTACATCCCTGAGCCAACTTGCCATATGTTTGAACTTGGGAATGCCTTTTTGGGGGAGGAAGTTAAGGTTGTTGTTTTCGACCTCCCGAGCGACAAGGCGCCGGGCCCAGATGGGTTCACTGGGCCTTTTTAAGGAGTGATGGAAGATTTTCAAACCGAAGATCCTCATGGTCATCAACCTCCTTTTAAATCTTCAAGTCTCCAACTTTATTCGCTCAATTCTACCAACATTGCTCTCATCCCAAAGAAAGATGGGCCTAAAGATATCTCGGATTTCAGGTCAATTAGCCACATCCATGATATTGCTAAGATCATTGCCAAATTGTTGGCCCCGCACCTGCCCCCCCCCCCCCCACATGAATAGACTTGTTTCCTCCGCTCAGAGTGCATTCAATAAGAAAAGAAGTATCCATGATAACTTTCTGTATGTCAGGAATCTCGCTAGGTGGTTGTGTCGCAATAAAACTTCAACAATGCTCTTCAATCTTGACATCAAGAAGGATTTTGATTCGGTGATATGGGATTTCCTCATGGACACGCTGCGCTACAATGGCTTCCCTAGTCAATTTGGAGATTGGGTTTCAGATCTTCTCTCCTGAGACTCTTCTAGGGTGTTGCTAGATTGTCTTGCTAGGAAGCCTATCAAGCATGGAAGGGGGCTCCGGCAAGGGAGGGCCTTTCCCCTGACTTTTATCCTCGCCATTAACACTCTTCATCACATCCTTGCCAAAGCAACGACCTAAGGGAAGATGCACCCGATTGGTGGGAGAACCCCTACAATATGTCCTTGTCTTTATGATCATGATGTGGCGATCTTTGTTGCCCCAATCAAGGAGGAGATTCAGTTCCTGGCGAGCACTCTTTGCTCCTTCGACGAGGTCACCGACTTAGTTACCAGTGAAAGAGTAGTGTGGCACTAATATGATGTGGATGTGTTGAGCTTAAGGACGTCTTGAGGGTGTTTCCTTCCAATAGAGCAGCCTTCCCAATGAAGTATATGGGGTTGCCGCTTTCAGTGACTCATCTTAAAGTTTTCCACTTCCAACACTTCAAAGACAAAATCCAAAGGTAAACTGACTCCCTTGCTTGGGAAGCTTCTTGCTTCTGTTGGCCATGTTTTTTTGATCCAGACAGTCCTCGCCACAACTGTCATATGTCACATGACGCCGCTCGATCTCCCTGCCGAGGCCCGGAAGTATATTGACAAACTCCACCATGCTTTCTTATGGACAGTCTGTGACAAGGTTTCCGATAGTAAATGCAAAGTAAACTGGGAACAAGTGTGTAAGCCAAAACCTCTCGGTGGCTTGGGGATTCTCAACCTAGAAAAGTTCGCTTTGGCCCTCGGGTTGTGGTGGCTTTAGTTTGCTTGGACCGAGTCTACCAAACCAAAGATGGTCTTGGTCGCCTTGCTACGAGTGGAACAAGGACATTTTTTCTACCGCCACGATCGTCTACATTGGTAATGGAACGTCGACCCTTTTCTGGGAGTCCTCTTGGCTGGGTGGTGTGCATCCTAGAGACATTGCTCCAAAGATCTTTGAGTGCTCCAAAATAAAAACTCCTCGGCTCAAAAGACTATGCAAACAACTTCTGGGTGACTCAAATGAAAACCACCAGGGACTCCCCGGTACACATTCAACTATTTTTTTTCTACCTTCGGGAAAAGCTTAGCTCCGTCCAGTTCACTCATGACATGCCCGATAGGATTTTTTGGAAGTTCACCATGGACAGAAATTACTCCGCATCGACACAATTTGACGGCCATGCACAAGGTTATTTGGAAATCTTGGGTGCCCCCAAAGGGTAAGCTCTTTGCTTGGCTCATGATGCAAAACAAAATCTGAACAGGGGATTGGCTTATTCGTCATGGTTGGACCAACTGCGATCTCTGACCTTGATGTAAGGAAACCCAGGAATCGTCAACGCTTGCATTTGATAAAGTGAGCTTGTGGACGATCACGGGCGCTAAGCATTTGGTCAGTATAATGCCACGAGAGTGATGGACATTTATTTTGAACCCATTGTTGTGTTTCTTGTTTCAAACTTCACCCCTTAATTACAAAAATGACAAATATTTTTCCTAGTTTAGAAAGAAACGACGTTTTCCAACAAACTGGTGGAGGGTGCACACTTCCCCGTCACCCATCAGGAATGCGCGCGTTTGGTCTATGGTTGGACCAACTGCGATCTCTGACCTTGATGTAAGGAAACCCAGGAATCGTCAACACTTCCCCTTTTCCACTGCCGCCTCACAGTGAGGGTTTGGCACAACATCGTGGTTTGGCTCAGTCTCCTTGATGTCAACCATCGTGACTGGAGGGCCGCCACAAGCATCAAAGATTGGTGGACTGGGATCGGTGAAGCTAGATGTCACTCGAGAAAGCCATGACCACCATGTTGATGCTAGTGTATTGGGAATTATGGAAAGAGTGCAACACTAGGGTCTCCCGCAACACCGCAATGGGAGAATATCTGGTCCACCGGCGCTTATGGTGCTACTGGTGCACTAAACTCACGTTGCACATTTTAAATGTTCAAAAAACTCTGAATTGTTTTAGTACACTCACACAAAACTACTGTAGGTTATCACAAAATTTCCAGTCAAAATTCTAAACATAGCACGGAAAATAAAAATGACAATTTCAATACTGAATAGTACGTAACATTAATTGGGCTTTAGATTTGGTCCATTATCAAATTATTGACAATTTTTTTATTTTTGTATCTCAAGAAATATTTCAAAGTTTGATACGAAATTTTGTGACAACAAGCATTGATGTTGTGTCAATTGCTAGATTTTTTTTTCAGATCTTTAAAAATGTTCTATGGTATCCGGTGCACCGGTAGCGTAACGAGTGTGGATACACTGGATACATTCCCACACCGTAACCCCTTTTCAATAATATGCGTAACATTAAGTAGGAAGTGGGTTTGTGGACGATCACGGGCGCTAAGCATTTGGTCAGTATAATGCCGCGAGAGATGGACATTTATTTTGAACCCATTGTTGTGTTTCTCATTTCAAACTTCACCCCTTAATTACAAAAATGACAAATATTTTTTCTAGTTTAGAAAGAAACGACGATCTCCAACAAATCGGCGGAGGGTGCACACTTCCCCGTCACCCATCAGTTCCGTCCTTGTCCCATTGATGTAACGAATGAACCCATGTTTCCACTGTCTATGGATATGGCGTTTCTCCGCCTTTTTACCGATTCAACAATCAAACGGTGCTCCCTCGTAGGAGTACGACGCAGAAAAAATACCGACGCCGCAGCTGAAAAGAAAAATCGTCGCTGGAAACCGACGTTCGCTGGCGAGTGGTGCATTCTGCTAGGTCGGCCCAGCCACGACCATCGCGCGCTGGGCGCTTTTCCCAGACGTTGCCTTTACAATCACCCTTTTTTTCTTTTTCAGAAAAAATGCAGTGTGAAAATACGGAAAATATCGTGGCTCCCCTGTGGCCCTCTCCAATGCCTGCCCCTGCTTTTCACTTCGGTTTCTTTTCTGGTTATTACCCGTACGACGGCAGGGCCACCGCGCAGCGGCATCATGCAAGTGTGTGTTAGTGACTGTAACTGGAGTAACTCGTCAGCTGATCATGCGCGTTTAGTGCTGAAATTTTAAAGCATATCTGCTCGGCATGCGCTTCGATTCATCAGATGAGCTCTGCTTTGCTGCTACGTTCTCTGTAATGAATTATGCCGAGTGTGAACACGAGAGAAGAGTTGTTACGAGGACAACAAGTGTAATGCAGCGGCCATGCAGATCACATCTGGGAACTGTTGGCGCTGATGTAACAGCACCGCTTGTACTGAATTTTGGGTATAAAACATCCATGTCGGCATAAACAAATCTATGGAACCAGCGCGGTCGCCGTCATCGTAATGATAGCAAACAACTGCAACGGGAAGAAAAAGAAAAGAAAAACTTCTCGTCACTTGGAATTCAAGTGCGCGAGGATCACAATTAGCGGCGAGAAATGGGCGGAATGGTATGCTCGTAGTACGAATTTAACCATGACTTGACGTCGGAGCATTGCTTTTATTACCACTTCTAGAAAATAGTACAAGTCCTATCAACAGTTCAGTTCATATACTTCCGCCTTTATACTATGTATGTATGTACTACCAGGGATATACTAGTAATAATTACTCAAAAAGGATGAGTAAAATTAAACGAAACATCGCATAATTAACGGCGGCACAGCTAACACTAGATCATCTGCTTCTGCTACATTTTTATCTCTTTTACCCTCGTAGTAATAAATTAACACAGGAGAGAAGACGGCCCAGAACTGGAGCAGAACAGGCCGGGAGAAAAGGGCATCTTCCCTTCACGTGCAGGGTAAATTAATCTTGTTTTAATCCTTCCTCCCAGGTAGTTCCTCTCCTTCTTCTAATCCGTTTCTCCGCTGGATCTGCTATGCGTCCCCGGAGGCGGCACGCCGCCCCGCGGGCACCGTCGCATGCAGCTGTGGATTTCCATGCCACCGTATTGACTTTTCATACGAACTGCGGCTGCGTGTACCACAAGTCGTCCATGCTCCAGATGCTGTCGACGTCGAAGCTGCCGATCTCGAAGTCCGCGACGCCCAGCTCGGGGAACCCGAGGCTCGGCAGCGGCTCGGGCGTCCACGCTCCAGCGAGCTGGGACGGTGCCTGCTGCTGCTGCTGCTGCTGGATCAGCTGGTCCGCGTCACACATGGTGGCGGCGGCGCTGGAGGCGTCGCAGGCGGTGGTGAACCACTCGGCGCCGTCAACTGGTGCAGGCCAGCTGGGCTGGGCGCCGGCGCCAGAGTCCGTGGTGGACGGCGATGAAGAGCCAGCTGTAGTAGTGCTCGAGAGCTCCGCGACCGAGGTGTTGGGAAGCTGGCCGCCGGCCACGGCGGCGTACTCCGCTGGCCAGCACGCGTCGACAGGGAGTTCCGGTGACTCGTAGAGAGCATCGTCGGCGCCGTGTTGCCACGACAAGGGCGTGTCAGCGGCGGCCTGCACTGCCTCGGCGTTGGAGGCGGCCTGGATGCGCTCGACGAGGCGGGGCATCCAGAGGTAGCGCATGACGTCCTTGAACTGCTGGCTGTTGACGTCGCACTTGAGCTGCTTGGCGTGCTTCTGCACGCGCGTGCGCCAGTAGTTCTTGATTTCGTTGTCGGTGCGGCCCGGGAGGTGCTGCGCGATCTTGGACCAGCGGTTACCCCACCGCGAGTGCAGCTCGAGGATGAGCAGCTGCTCCTGCGGCGTGATGCTGCCGCGCCGGAGGTCGGGGCGGAGGTAGTTGAGCCACCTGAGCCGGCAGCTCTTGCCGGTGCGCTTCAGACCTGGCAGGAGGAACCGCGCAAGGTTAATCACATGGAATGAATGGAACATCACATCAGTGCTACTAATAAATTCGCCAACTTGCTGATTACTTATGCGGATGCGATGCGATGCGAGCATGTATGTGACAAGACGGATGATGTAATGGAGGAGAGATTAGTAAATATCCCTATGGCTGGGAATAATGCTAACCACTAAAAATTCTTCCCCTCTCTCTCATTCACTATAGCTTCCGGCTAGCTGGGTGGCTGCTAGACAAATCAGGCAGTAGGTTCGTAGCTATCTGTTTCCATATATCAGCATGGTGATGCAAAACGACAGGTTTGTTGCTTCCCCCTCCATAATACTCTAGCAGTAATATCTAAGCCTCCGAGCTCTCGCACGTCTCGCGGAAACAAAATGATGCAAGCAACCAATCTACTCCTACTTGAAAGACCAGCATGCATGCATGGATTGTGCAGTGATCTGATCTGCGATGCAATTATCCTACCTGCTGATCGGGCGAGCGAGTTCCAGCGGCCCTCGCCGTGCGCGGCGATGTAGTTGACGAGCAGGATGTCCTCCTCCACCGTCCACGGCCCGCGGCGGAGGTCGCCGGCCATCACCTCCTCCTCGCTGCTCGAGTCCCTCTCGTGCGCCATATCCATGAGTTCAAATCGTCCGCCTCCTCGCTTCGATCGAGATGAAACGACGCGAAGGATTGATCAGGCGAGCGAGCACCTGCTTAGCTAGCGAGAGAACTCAGGAGATTTTGATTTGGTTTTCTTGAGACGGACTGACGGAGGCAGTGCTGCTGCTGCTGTGCGGAGAAGAGAAGAGAAGAGAAGAGAAGAGAAGAGTATGCGGTGCGTGTGATGGATTGGGCGGGAGAGGAATGAGCAGGGTTTGGCTTTATATAGACGGCGAAGGAAGCCGGAGGAGGTGGGGGAGCTGTGGTGGACTTGAGAAGAAGCATGTGGGGGAGCACGCCGCAAATACGGAGATTAGTTTAGGCCTGGCTTATTTTATGTTCAAAGCCAAAAGTTTAGGGTACAATCGTGCTTTATTAGGGATCAGGGCGTGGTGGGATATTTACCGGGCTAATTGGCCACGCAGCTAATTTCAATCGACTCGCGCTCGCGTACACGGATTTGAAGTCCTGGGAGTTTGACTAATTGACTCGCCTACATTTGTGCTTGCTACTAGTAGCTCACTCGCACTCGCGCTCGCGCCGCGCAGAGTTCCTCCCCACGATGGCCACGCGCTCGCGCTGTGGACCGCTTCCCTTCTCTTCCCTTCTCTTCGCTTTTGGGTGACAGCCAGGGTGATCTCGTTTTTGCCAGACACGAGTAGACAGCTCTGCTTCCTGAGAGAAAGGGAATACTACTGCCTATTCGATCGTAGAAATTCCGCGCGTTTTTTTTTCTTCTCCCAAAAGAGGGTAAATATTCTTGGCCTCTGGAATTTTCCGGGATTTTGAAGGCTTGAAACCTAATTAAATTGTCTATGTACAATTGTACAAATTGGGGGACAAAGGAACGAGCTTACACGAAATCTGTGAATTTGTGAATAATAATCCCAGTTCAGCAAAACATGAAGAATTTTACTTCAATTTGGACCTCACAGAAACTTCACTGTTTTTTTTATAAATACTTTACTAAACCAAGCTATGTTCATATGATTTTTTTTCCCGAAACGAAGACATAAGCTTTGCCTCATATATTAATTAAGAAGAAGAATAGAGTTTGTTACACATCACCCCAAATACAAAATGGACATTACTCTTCCGGCATTATGTTTTCCAAATTTTTCGCACTCGCGATAACCCAAAGTCTAGTATCCCTTTTCAGGATACCGAAGATGACTGGTGCCAGAGTTGATTTGTGTCGAAATACATGAGTATTCCTCTCATTCCAAATGGTCCAACTAACTAGCACGGTGAGAGAGGCCATGGCCTTTCTATTGGGGATGTTGCTTCCGAACATGTTTCTCCACCAATGCGAGAGTGAGTGCAAGGTCCCTCAAGTTGCCGTGTCAATCACATGAAGACCGAGCCAATTTTTGATAAGGTTCCAAATCCAAACAGTGAAGCGACACTTGAAAAAAAATGGGCTCCACTTTCTTGCACACATTGGCAAAGCGGACAAAGTCCACAATTTTGCCAACCCCTCCCAGTGAGCCTGTCGGACGTACAAGCCCTATTACGGGTTGCAAGCTACGCAAAAAAATTCACCTTTGGCGGAGCCCATACGCCCCCCAAATGTAGCAGTGGAAGGTGGTGACTGTAGATCCAATGAATTGTGCACTGTAAGTCGATGCGGATCAATAATGCCCACTCGTCGAGTGCTTCCAAATCATCTCATCCATTACATCTTCGCAGAGTTGGGGGTAGCGAATTTGCTCCCAAAGCTCATCGAATTGCCTAAGGTGCTCGATGGTGAGAATCATATTGATTCTTATCTTGGGGATCCAAGCATCGTCCGCCAAGGCCTCCTTGACTTTCCAATTTTTTCGCGATGAGGCCAAGTAAATGGGGGCGAGTGGTGTCATACGGTTCCTTCCCATTGACCAAGGGAAACCCCCAAAAGGGGCAATGGCTCCATTGCATAGAAGAGGCAGATGTCCACTTTGTTGCATGGGTTCCCCATACCCACCCAAAGCTTATCCGTTTGTTTCCACTCATATCAAAGCCAACATAAGCGTACGGCCCGAGTGAACTTGTTGAGGTCGAGCACACCGAATCCCCCAAGATGTTTTGGACGGCACACGGTAGCCCAATTAACCTTGCACTTGACACAAGTGATTTTGTCCATTCCCGCCCAAAGGAAGGCCCTCTCGATTATGTTGATGCTCTTTTGACTAGTGATGGGATGATAAGCGGAGTGGCATGGCAGATGACTTGCGAGGTGAGCATCGACTTGACAAGGGCACCACGACCCGTAGTGGTGACGTTTTGCTCATTCCAGGGGACAAGCCTTGCGGCAACCTTGTCTTCAAGGAATTGGAAATCTGCTCTCTGCAATTGGAGTAACATATTACCGTGGAGTTATGTTCATACAATTTATGATCGTCATACTTTGTGCTCCACTTTTCCAAATAACTAACAATATGTTACTCCAATCAAGACAACTCTAGTTTGACTATGTAGTAAATATTAAGTTGATACAAAAATAGAGTTGTCCTTTACAACAACACATCATCAAAAGCCAATCAAGACATCAACCGACAATCAACTCTCCCTACATTTAATTGTTTTAGGTGTCAACATTTCAATATCTCAAGAGCTTTCTTCCACAAATCACGTAGGCCAAAATTTTCCTCATAACAAAAGAATGGAATGTGATGACATTTTGTTAAAATTTGGTACTGTCAATCCAGCAGATCAATAATCAACACTCTAGGTCGACCTACAACAAAACACCACAAAATCTTGACATTTCTAGAGGCAAGAGAGTGTAAGAAAGGCGATCCAGCATGGTGCTTGGGTGGATCAAATTCAGTTCTCAGATGGCCTAATAGTGGCGCACATACATGAATTCATCAAGCTGTGGGCTATGGTGGCACAAGTGCATCTTCAAGATGATCAACATGACACCATCATTTGGAAGATCACCACCTTGGGGCAATATTCGGTAGCCTCGACATACAAGGTGTAATTTTGCGGCATCATTGCAACTACTCCAAGAGCATGATCTGGAAGAATTGGGCGCCGCCAAAATGCAAGTTCTTTGCCTGGTTGATCACGCATAATCAAGTTTGGGCGATCGTCCGTGCTTGGCTAAGCATGGTTGGACAAACTGTGGGAACTGTCGGTTGTGCAACCAAGTTTCGGAATCGGCGCCATACCTCCTCTTCCAATGCAGATTCTCCGTTATGGTGTGGTGCATGGTGCGTGACTGGCTTCAACTCGAAGGGCTATACCCGAATGCATGGTGAGGTTTTGACGACGCAAACTCCTGGTAGTTCGCCATGGTGGCTTCAGCCATTGTAAGGCTATGGCTTTTATTACATTGTTTCTGTCTTGGGGGTTGTGGATTGAGCACAACACAAGGGCCTTCAACAACAAGTTCACTACGTCGACTATGATCACGGCCAAAGTCCGGTGCGAGGCAAAGAATTGGGGATTGGTGGGTGCAGCTCAATTGTGTAATCTCATGCCATGAGAGTAGGCTTTTCTTGTACCGGATTTCGCCCTCGGGCGGCCAAACTTGGTCTAAACTCCCTCTTACTTAATGAATGCGGCCAGTCTTTTGCCTTTTTTAAAAAAAATTGACGTGGCCAACCACGACTCGGAGGAAAAGTGGTGCGAAATGAGACAAAACGTCAATTTATATGTATTTTGACGGAATAGGCTTTCGCTGTCCCTTTTATAGATAAAAGCACAAACGGCCGAACCGAGGTGCTCATAGGGCAGGATGGTCGGAGGTGCTCATAGGGCATGATGTACATGCGTGTGATTTTACTAATTTTCTTGAAAAAATCATGCATCCTTTGGTTCATAGGGTAGAAAAATCATAGGAATAGAAAACTTGTACGGAATGAGATGTCATACATGTCAAATTCTATGAACAGGAGTAGGAAAAGAGATATCCTTTGGTTCACCTCATAGGAATTTTTCATTGAGTCTAGGCTGATGTTTATTTTCCTATGAAATGTGAAAGATAGGAAGAATTCCTCCATAGGAATAGGATTCTATTCCTACAAACCAAAGAATAGTAAAGAAAATTTTCCTATAAAAATCATATCCTACATAATTCCTATACAATTCCTCCAAAACAAAGGAGGCCTCAATGAATTCGGTCCATACAATGCTTTATAAACAACTTAAATAGACAATGTTTATTGTTGTTGCATGTGGTTTTTACCGTAAATGTGTATGGCGAGAAACCGTCTACTCGGTGATAAATGATTGTATATGTGTTCTGTAGGTGACATAGAGAAAAGGTCTAGAACTAGTGCCATGTCCTAATACTTACACTTTCTCTGTAAATTTCTAAACTAATATAAGACGTTTTAACCAAAAATGTCATTTATTGGTTTATTACAGAGTGAGTAGTATTCATCTTTTTGTTGTTGCATGGGACGTCAATATCAAAAAGTAAGACGAGATTACTTGTGTCAATGGATTTTACTGTAGCTATCAGTCGGTCGACGAAGATGATACTACCAAAAGTTGACTTTACGCAAAACCGAGCTAGTTCAGGGGCTCGTTGTTGGGATCTTTTGGGTCATCCTAAGCGAAAACGTTCGGTACATGTACATGTCAGAATCACCGACTCTTCGCTGAGTTCCTCGGTTTGAGTACCGAAGTCCTCTGCGCGAAATCATCACCCACAAGATCCCAAACTCCCGGTCCGATCGCTCGAGAAAGATCCGCACAAGTTGTAGTTCCAAGCTTCAGGCGCGGCGGCACAACGATCCAACAGACCTGCACCGTGTGAGTTTACACGTGCAGCTGTAGATTTGATGTACACTTGTGTTGCTGTATTTCAAGCGTGTACAGCACATTAGTCTTTTTTTTGAACACAGTACAGACGCAAACGCTCATATACACGCGCATACACTCACCCCTATGAACGCACACACGCACACCCTACCCCTATGAGCACCTCCGAGAGACTGAGCCGGCATATCATCTTGAAATTGACGAAGTCACCGTAGGCACCTCGTCATCGACGGGAACGTCTCCTCCTACTAAATGCGCATCGCCGGAAATCATGAAATAATTCCACGAATAAATGCGAGCACCAGGATTTGAACCCTGGTGGGCTGAGGATACCACAGTCCCTCTAACCATCCAACCACAGGTTGGTTCACAAGTGTACAGCACATTAGTCTACAAACCACAACACGTACGAGTCACGACCGCCCAAACCATACAAGCATCTACGCTAAACGAGCAAATTTGACCCCTTTTCCCCTTCGGATTCGTGCAACGATGGATGAGCGCGGCACCGCAAAATTGACAGGTGCAACCACCAATTTTGTCAAGACGTGAAAACGTTACTCTACGAACGCAAAGCCAAATGCTCCGGCTGTGCCAGTAGCGTTATTAATTGGGCGGGGTCGCCCAAAAAATTATTGGATTTCCAAGTCAACTCCACGGCGATGCTCGTTGCTGCTGTGCTGTGTGAAATGATTTAAAACCCCAACTTGGCGCCATGTATAAGCAGGGAAAATGGTTTCAGGGACAAGATGGGGGATGTGTGGTCAGATTCCACACCCGGAGTTGAAAACTTTGGCAAACAAGATTGTATTCTTCTTCTTTTTCTTTTTTTTTCTTTTTTTTTTGCGGGAAAGATTGTATTCTTCTTGTGTGCTGTGTTTTCAACACATGGAGGTGTCGTGGGTTTTCCCTTTTATATTCGAGATATCATGTCTGTCTGATATGGCTATTGCTTACTGGTCAGACCGGCATGTGTATTCTACGAGGGACTCTGGTTAGATTCAGCTCAACTGACAGGCTGCTGCAGTGCTAGAGATGAGTATACTATTGTTGGTCTGGGTTTTGTCCGTGACATCCGATTGGATTTAAGCAAGACCTGATCCAATCAGATGCCGTCCACGGTACCATGGTATGGTAGGATTCGTGGCCAGCTCGGCCGGGTTTTGTCTATTGAAATGAAAGGCTGTGCTTGGACTACTGGCTCGCTAACAAAGGTCAAAGTGTTCGCTGAGTTGGAGCAGCGTGCTCGTTGACCCTCAACTGCGGCTGGGCTTGGACTACTAGCTCGCTAATGCCGCCACTTGTAGTTTTTCATATTTTGTGCTAGATATCGATCGATGCCCATCCTCGCTGTCTTCATGTGACCCCAGTGCGTATGCATCCAAGAACTCGTGACCACTGATCCCTACATTAGATTATTTGCTTGGCTCTTATTCTTGTAGGAGACCTATTTATGCGTAGAGATTTCTCTTACCAAATGAAAGCATATAGGAAGTATGTATGAGTGAACATTTATTTGTCCCCCCCCCCCCCCCCCCCCCCCCCCCGCCCGCGCGGCAAAAAAAGAACATTTATTTGTTTGAATAAATGAACATACAGTCAAAGTTGGCGAGGGCGGCAGGCAGGCAGGCGCGATCGACGGCTTATTCAGCCTTTCGACGCGCGTCGTCCTCGACCCACTCGGAGTAGTTCCATGTGGTCTTCAGTCTTGACGAGGAAAGGTCCACGGGGCGGGCGTGGCCGCACCACATGGTCGATGGAGTTGAGTGTTGCCGCGACAGGGAGGGGGGGGGGGGGGGGTGGCCGACGAAGGGGGCGATGGGGGTGAGTGTGCCAACGATGGATGTCGATAGGAGGTTATATACCTGGGAATGGGTGCACATTGGCAGGAAACGGGAACGGATTTGCAAAGTGTGGGTGACAAACGCGGCAACGACCTTTAGTTGACACCACACGCTAGATAAGGGGTTGCAGCATTGACAAACATTCTTTTGAGACTTGTTGACTTTTGCATTACACAGATGCTATTAAATTGGATTTATCAGCAACGTACATCCAAACATTAGCCAAATCTCATGATAAGTTTCATGGCCATAGTTTATGTATCTTCCAATGAAATGCGCCTCAAATCCATCTTAATCATATTTATGATTGTCTTTTATTCATCACGTAGGGACAAAAGACTTTTTATGCATGTTGTAAGACGATTCTGACCGTTGTAAGCCGTCAGATCTGAGATGGACATCCACTGCATATTTTGCCGCCTCGCTCCCCTTCCGACCTAGCCGGTAGTTGCATGTCGCTGGACCAATGCCACATCGCTCACGTATCTGGAAGCTGGCGAATCTTGGATTAAAATGAAGTGCGGGCTCACTTCTTAATACAAGGGTTGGAAGGGGTAAACAAAAGGCTAGACACTAGACAGTGGGCTGAGATGGGCTAGGAACTAGTAGTAAAATTTTCCTTTTTCAATTTCAGAGGGCAGGCTTGAGCCTGTTGAAGCATGCCCGGTAGAATCGCCACTGCCGCCAACATGTAGTTCTTCCCGTGCCCCCCCCCCCATTTCTTTCCCACCTGCCTAACATATATTATATACCTCGCTGACGGCCATTTTTGATGAGCAACTGCTGCAAATATCCCGGCCACCCCCTCCATTGCGTACTATCTCACATTGATCCTGCCATCATGGTTTGTCAAAAGAATCACCACCCGCAACAATGTTGATGACATATGGAATCATTTGTGTTCCAGTCGTCCTTGTCCACCCCTCAACACCACTCCACCTCACACCCATCTCCCCCATTTTGAGCCATCTCCAGATGAGCTCGAAGCAGCGGGCCATGATGTTGAAGAAGAGGAGGTCACGATGGATGATGACTGCCAACGATGGACATAAAGAACAAGGATGAGGATGTGGAAATGGACGACGATGGGGTGGTGACGCGATGCTCGAGTCAGCAGTCCTAGAGTTGCTTTCGATTATCATGGCCGTTGTCCCCAATGGATGAGGAAGAGCTGCATCTGGCCGCCGCCATTTATTCCTCGTTCGAGGCTATAATCATGGACCAAGTTGACCAAGAGATGGACCCGATCGTTCCTCGCCGAACCTATGAAAAGGCCATAAAGGACTTCCTCAGTCCCGGCGAAGCAAGGTGATAGTTCTATGCCGACAAACGGAGTTGCCCATGAGATCCGTGGGGTCATGGATGGAGCTCGCTACGAAAATGAGACGAGGGCCTCGACAATGAAAAATATTGCAATGCATAATGATGAGCCACGGTGCGGCAAAAAAGCATGCGTCCCTCTTCTAACGATGATGACTAGGAGTACTCGACGACAACTAGTACCAGTAGGCGAAATGATTTATACCCTCTCTCTTGTGTAGAGTATTGCTACTTGTAACTGCGTTGGGATTTTCCCTGAAGAGGAGGGGAGATGCAGCATAGTAGAGATAAGTATTTTCCTTAGTGAGAACAAAGGTTATCGAACCAATAGGAGGACCACGCAAATTCCCGTCTTCAGCACCTACACACAAAAGAGCATGCAGTTGCACCCAACGCGGGCAAGAGGGTTGTCAAGCCCCTTGAACTCGTTAATTGCAAGAGATAAGTAGTGATAGGTACATAATATAAATATAAAATAAATAACAGTAAATAAATGGCAGCAATATTTTTGGTGTTTTCGTAATAATATATTTTGTGAAGACCCGAGGGCCATAGTTTTTGATAGAGGCTTCTCTCTCGAAGAAAGCATATGGTGGGTGAACAAATTATTGTTGGGCAATTGATAGAAAAGCGCATAGTTATGCAATATTTATTCACGGCAATGATCATGTATATAGGCATCACGTCTATAAACAAGTAGACCGACTCCTTCCCGCATATACTATTGTTATTCCACCCATCGACCGCTATCCAACATGCATCTAGAGTATTAAGTAGAAACAGAGTAATGCTTGGAGCAAGATGACATGGTGTAGACAAAGTAAATCAAATCAATATGAATAAACCCCATTGTTTTCTCCGTAATGGTAGTAATACAATACGTATCATGTCCCCTTCTGTCACGAGGATTGAGCCCCGCAAGATTAAACCCATCACAACGCATCACTCCCACTGAAGATAGACCAATCTAGTAGGCCAAACTAAACCGATAGGTCGGAGAGCAATACGAAGCTATAAAAACCATGTGTATAAGAATTAAGAAAACTCTTCAATAAATTTTCATGATTCATCGGATCCCAAAAAACACACAGCAAAGAAGGATTACATCGGATAGATCACCACGGGAATCGCGGTGAACTTTGCATTGAAGATCATATATATATATATATAGAGAGAGAGAGAGAACTATCTGGGTACTAGCTATGGACCCGTATGTATGTGGTAAACTACTCACACATCAGCATGGAGGCAGCAAGGTTGATGTAGTGGCCCTCCGTGATCGACCCCCCTCCGACAGGGCAGTGGAACAAGGCTCCAGATGGCCTCTTGTCGGAAAAGAGACTTGCGACGGCAGAAAAAGTATTTTGACTGGCTCTCGGGTATTTTCCCGATTTTAGAGAATATAAAGGAGTGGAATTAGGTCAGGACACTAGTAGAAAACGGGCCATCAGTCCCGGTTCCAGAGGCCCTTTAGTCCCGGTTCTGAAACCGGGACTAAACGATCGGGACTAATGCCCTCCACTTTTAGTCCCGGTCGTGTTACGAACTGGGCCTAAAGGTGCTCCACGTGGCCGCTGCGGGGCGCCAAGGCAGGAGGACCTTTAGTACCGGTTCGTGACACGAACCGGGACAACAAGGTAGCCACGCGTCAGCACCTGCCAGACGCTGGGTTTTCTTTTGGAAGGAGGGGTTATGGGTTTTGGAGGGTTTATAGGGGTTTCATATTGTGTTTCCCCTTTTCTTTTTGTGTTTACTCTTCAATTCTTTTACATTTAGGTTTTCATTTTTATTTTATGTTTTCCATTCAACTCGATGCTAGCTACTACATATAGCAATGAAGGAACCATTAATTACACAACATCGTCATGAACATATATAGAGAGAAGTGTGACCTCTCTTTCTCTGTGCTTGCTCTAACAACAAGTTTTCGTATATATATTCGACGCTACTACATATAGTACACGATCATGCATATATACAATATAACATCTCTTACGATCCCTAATATCTAATTACCAAGATCGCATCTGAAATCCCGATGGTATTCTCCGTCTTCAGGTATGACATGCTCAACAAAGAATCCCGCCAACTCCTCTTGAATTGCTCGTATGCGATCAGTTGGTAGGAGTTCGTCCCGCTTCCGCCAGATCTAATTTAAAGAAGGGGGTCAATATATATATATATATATATATATATATGAAACTCAACACAATTAATGGTAATAAAATAAAAATGTGAATATTGTTTACGTACTTCAAATTATTCTAAAGATATGCCCCGCTCAGAGGTCGAGTGGAGAATGAACTCGCAAACGTAGTATGCACATAAATTAGTCCCGGATGCCTGCCACAAGCACTTTACGAGAATAGAGTTCAATCAAAATGATCATCAAGCATGATAATGGTATTGAAACTAGAATCAATGAGAGATGCGTGGTACTAGCTAGTAGTACTTACTTTGGGGTGTAAAAATTGCAGCTCCTTTTTCCAGTCACCCCTAACCTGGTTGGTGAACTTTTCCCAAATCCTGCCTGGCAAAGAAAATGATTACTTGATATGAGGAAATGAACGAAAGTTGCCGATATGGTTCGATAATGATTAAACTTACTTCTGAAGCATTTGACTCATGTCCGTCCACTCCTTAGGGTCTTTACGTCTCGAGTCCAAGACAATTACTTGTCCCTCGTCAAGCTGAATGGCTACCAGAATAAAGTGGAACCTGCGCACGCATACTCATTAATTGCACTTAACCTCGAGTAAGCGAAACAAAATGTGCAGAAGATAGTAACACTCACTTGAAGTTGTAAGAAAATAGTATTTCCCTTCTGTTTTGTTGTCCAAGTAACGCCTTTAGCAATTTTTTCTCTGTTTCATCGGGATATTTTTATAACGTATGTTCATTTATGTTATCTGGGTTAATGAACCCAATGTCATAGATTTGTTGTTTTTTGCATTCGAGGATCTTCAATCTGCATAATATAGTGTGAGGATAATTATACATGCAATGAACGAGCTGAGCTAGAGACTTAATTACAGAAAAAATACTTACAGACAATAGCAACTGACGATAGTTTTGTCAAGGGCAGCTTGATTGTATAACTGAAAAATTTCTTCAAATTCAACGAATAACGCCTGTTCTCCATTGAAAAAGTGCTCATTTTTTATTCCCACGAAGATATTGTCGGTCCCGTCCTTGCAGGTTTTCAAGTACCATTCATGCAATTGTCGCATCATCGTTGGTAGACGCGGGAGCTCCTCATGTCTCATGAGAGGCTTCCCATGCTCGTATCTTAAGGCTGCTACTACCTCAGCCTTTCATCCTTATCCAACCTTTTCTTCGGGCCTCGTCTCGTTACAAAAGTTTGTCTCGATCCAGAGGACTAAAAGAAGAAAGAAGCGTTAATATATGTACATACAAAACAATTAATGCATCTAGTCAGTAGAGGCTTAATTAATATATATATACCTCGCCGGACTTTGCAACAGTTAAGGCTCCAACATCGGCAGAGCCGTCATTTCCTTCCTCCTCCATTCGATCAACAGAGTCGTCATCTCCTCCCTCCTCCATTCGATCATCGGGGCCGTCATCCTCACTTCCATCACCATCGGTGTCGTTGAGAAACGACAAGGTGATATCATCATCACCTCCGTCACAGATTATATCCCCCAACAACTCTTCTTTTTCTATGTCTCTGTCCATAATTTCTGCAAATATCACAACATGGCAATATACAACCATGCGAGATGGATTAGTGGCAAACATAGACCTAATCACAACAAGTAATCGTATGCATATCACATCATGCAAAGTTGACAAGTTTTATAACAGTCAGTTTCAGACGATCGTGAGGACTCCTCCCCCCTCATGTCTGATGAGTCGTCCTATCTTTCGGGAGAGGATACTATGCGGATGATCTTTTGCCTATCTTGATCTTTTGCCTATCGTCTGACGTGCAAATCATGTTTTCATATGCCTCAAAATCAAAGTTATCGGGGTTATGTTTTAACGACCCCCCCTCATGTCGAAGTTATCGGGGTTATGTTTTAACGACCCCCCCTCATGTCGAAGTTATCGGGGTTATGTTTTAACGACCCCCCCTCGTGTCGAAGTTATCGGGGTTATGTTTTATTCATACATGTTACAAACTAAGTGTCACACAAAAGATATTGTTACAAACTTCATGTTACAAACTAAGTGTCACACATAACAAACTTCATGCATGTTACAAATTAACTAAGTGTCACATAACAAACTTCACATAACAAATTAACTATTTTTCTACCCCAAATTCATATACTAAGAATCACAAAAGATGTATGTATATGTAATTTTTTCTATTTTTCTTGATTTTTTTTCTGTCTAGATGCATCGAGCCGGGGCGGCAGCGGCTCACAGCGGGGGCGGTGAGGGCTCGGGGAGGAAGGTCGGTGAGGAGGTCCGGCCGACGACGAGGACGGGCTCTCGGGGGTGCGGCGATGCTCGGGGAGGTCCGGCCGGCGATGAGGAGCTAGCGGGCGGCGTCGGGGGCGGCGACGAGGAGTGGGCTCGGGGAGGTCCGGCCGGCGACGAGAGCGGGCTCGGGGACGGTGTCAGGGCAGGCACGGGGGCGGCGTCGGGGCGGCGTCGGGGCAGGGCACGGGGGCGGCGACGAGGAGCGGGCTCGGGGAGGCCCGGCCGGCGACGACGGCGGGCTCGGGGACAGCGTCGGGGCATGCACGGGGACGGCGTCGGGGGCGGCGTCGGGGCAGGGCACGGGGACGGCGTCGGGGGCGGCGACGAGGAGCGGGCTCGGGGAGGCGACGACGAGGTCCGGCAGCCTGGCGGCGTCAAGGTGGTCGTCGGCGCCGTCGGGGTCGAGGAGGAGATCGAAGAAAGCAGTTGGATTTGGAAATTTTGCTAAGTGCCGCTTATATACCCCACCCTTTAGTCCCGGTTGGAGATACCAACTGGGACTAAAGGCCCCTCTTTAGTCCCGGTTGGAGCTACCAACCGGGACTAAAGGTGAATTTCACCAGGCGAAAGGGCGGGAAGCCCATGCCTTTAGTCCCGGTTGGTGGTTCAGACCGGGACTAAAGGGGGGCCTTTAGTCCCGGTTGGAGCTACCAACCAGGACTAAAGGCCTGTTCTAGGCACGGTCGAGGGGCGGTGGAAGTTTAGTCCCACCTCGCTTGGCGAGAGGCGCTTGCAGTGGTTTATAAGCCCTGCTGCCGCTGCCCTCTCGAGCTCCTCTCTAATGCAGGCTTTGCAGGCCTAACGTTCCTCTCTCGCCTGTTGGGCCTACTTGCCCCACGGGCCTGCATCCTGACCCATGTATAGTTGAGTTTCTAGTCGTATGCAGGCCGTGGTTGCCTAGTAGGCGGGCATTTTTTTATTTTTTGCAAAATTATATTTTGATCATAACTAGAGGTTTATAAAAGCTTTTTACTTGATTCTTTTTTCTATTGAAGAATATTATAGTTTTGTTTAGTTGATCATAACAAAATATTATAATTGATTCTTTTTAGTTGATTCCTTTTGCTGTTAGAGTTTTATAAAAGCTTTTTAGTTTGCTATTAAAGTTTTTAACAAAAAATACTTTATGAAAATTCTGTTTGCTATTAAAGTTTTTAACAAAAATACTTTGATAATTTTAGTTGCATAAATTTAATATAATTTTAAGTTAATTTCACCCACATGTGCTATTTTTCATGCATTTAATGATTTATTTTGAGCTAAACGACCCTGAATTTGAAAAGCACTGCAAATGAACTCTGAAAAGGTTGAAACTTGGCATGGTATCATAATTTCACCCACATAGCATGTGCTAAAAGGTTTAGAGGGTTACGACAAAAACTGGATGCACTTCGTGTACAAAACTGGACAATCTCTTTCGAAGTATCAGGGTTTCGGACGAAAACTCATCTATTACAAAGGGATTTCATTTTTTTAACATATTTTAACTCAAGACTTTTTGTGCGTTCAATATGCACTATGCAAAGCCACATCATGAATTTTCAACCCTTTTCCGACTTCATTTGCTATTTTTCATGCATTTAATGATTTATTTTGAGCTAAACAACCCTGAATTTGAAAAGCACAGCAAATGAACTCTGAAAAGGTTGAAACTTGGCATGGTATCATAATTTCACCCACATAGCATGTGCTTAAATTTTTAGAGGGTTACGGCAAAAACTGGATGAACTTCGTGTACAAAACTGGACAATCTCTTTCGAAGTATCAGGGTTTCGGACGAAAACTCATCTATTACAAAGGGATTTCATTTTTAACATATTTTAAATCCAGACTTTTTGTGCGCTCAATATGCACCATGCAAAGCCACATCATCAATTTTCAACCTTTTTCTGACTTCATTTGCTATTTTTCATGCATTTAATGATTTATTTTGAGCTAAACGACCCTGAATTTGAAAAGCACTGCAAATGAACTCTGAAAACATTGAAACTTGGCATGGTATCATAATTTCACCCACATAGCATGTGCTAAAAGGTTTAGAGGGTTACGGCAAAAACTGGATGCACTTCGAGTACAAAACTGGACAATCTCTTTTGAAGTATGAGGGTTTCAGACGAAAACTCATCTATTACAAAGGGATTTCATTTTTTTAACATATTTTAACTCCAGAATTTTTGTGCATTCAATATGCACCATGCAAAGCGACATCTTCAATTTTCAACCCTTTTCTGACTTCATTTGATATTTGTCATGTATTTAATGATTTATTTTGAGCTAAACGACCCTGAATTTGAAAAGCACTGCAAATGAACTCTAAAAATGTTGAAACTTGGCATGGTATCATAATTTCACCCACATAGCATGTGCTAAAAGGTTTAGAGGATTACGGCAAAAACTGGATGCACTTTGTGTACAAAACTGGACAATCTCTTTCGAAGTATCGGGGTTTCGAACGAAAATTGATCTATTACAAAGGGATTTCATTTTTTCTAACATATTTTAAATCCAGACTTTTTGTGCGTTCAATATGCACCATGCAAAGCCACATCATCAATTTTCAACCCTTTTTCGACTTCATTTGCTATTTTTCATGCATTTAATGCTTTATTTTGAGCTAAACGTCCCTGAATTTGAAAAGCAATGCAAATGAACTCTGAAAAGGTTTAAACTTGGCATGGTATCATAATTTCACCCACATAGCATGTGCTAAAAGGTTTAGAGGGTTACGGCAAAAACTGGATGCACTTCGTGTACAAAACTGGACAATCTTTTTTGATGTATCAGGGTTTCGTACGAAAACTCATCTATTACAAAGCGATTTCATTTTTAACATATTTTAACTCCAGACTTTTTGTGCGTTCAATATGCACCATGCAAAGCCACATCATCAATTTTCAACCCTTTTCTGACTTCATTTGATATTTTTCATGCATTTAATGATTTATTTTGAGCTAAACGGCCTTGAATTTGGAAAGCACTGCAAATAAACTCTGAAAGGTTGAAACTTGGCAAGGTATCATAATTTCACCCACATAGCATGTGCTAACATTTTCAGAGGGTTACGGCAAAAACTGGATGAACTTCGTGTACAAAATTGGACAATCTCATGATGTGGGTTAATATTATTTTTCATTGGTACCATACTAATGATGTGGGTTTGTACTCCTGGTGTAAGATAATATAAAGGTGCCTGGATACAAGTTCATCTGCGTGCATTATATAATTAAGTATATGAAAAACCATTACAGAACATCATGAATGGAGAAATGACCAAATTAATACAAGTTCATCATCACATTAAAACCAAAGTACAGTACTGATCAAATATTATTACTGAAAAAATAAATACATAAACTTCATACGTAGTTCTCATAGAACAACATACAGCTCTCTAGAGCATCTAATTAAAACATACATTGAAACTAAAATACAACTATGTAAAAAATTTAAATGCAACAATAAATGCGATCAAAATCGCAACTAAGGTAACAATTGATCCAACAGCATAATGATACCAAGCCTCTTTGTCAATGGCATATTTTCTAATCTTTCTAATCTTCAAGCGCATTGCATCCATCTGGATCTTGTGTAGATCGACGACATCGACAACATGCAACTCCAATTTCATCTTCTCTTGTTCAATCCTTTTCATTTTTTCTTTCAAATAATTGTTTTCTTTTTCAACTAAATTTAACCTCTCGACAAGAGGGTCGGTTTGAATTTCCGTTTCACATACCTCCTACATAAAGACATCTATGTCAAGTTGGTCGGCATAATTTTCATAAACACTAAATGAAACAAATAGTTATATAAGATAATATACTACATCCGAATCATAGACCGGACGAGAGCCGACGGAGGCGGATACCAAAACCATGGCACTATATAATAACAAACAATAATACAAGTAAGAAAATTATAATATAAATCATACAAGTAAGAATTTTTCTTTAAAAAAAGATAAGAACAAGAGGCTCACCATGGTGGTGCCGGCGATGAGATTGGCACCGGCGATCGACGGCGGTGAGGACGGGGACGGGATGGCACCCTACACATGTGAAAACTAAGAAGTTAATTTGAGCTCAAATTGTGCATCTAAATCAAATAAACTCACACATACACTCCTCCACTAAAACCCACAAACCACACTACTTCTAGAGCATTTGAAGTGAGCTAAACTAGTAGTGAGAGATGAAAGGATGAAGTTGCTAACCTTTTTAGAACACTTGGATGGTTGGTGCACCACCAAACCTAGACAAATTTTGGGGGAAATGGAGCTTGGAGGTCGAGCTTGGAGAGGATAAAGCTTAAGTGTGGCTCGGGCATTTCATCAAACACCTCATGTGCATAGGAGGTGAGAACAGAGTAGCTCACACCTCCCACACCCTTCCACGGCTAAAAAACAGAGGAGGTGGGGGGGGGGCGTGGATATATATAGGCAAAACATTAGTCCCGGTTTGTATCTAAACCCGGGACTAAAGGCCTACCCTTTAGTCCCGGTTCCAGACACACACCGGGACTAAAGGGTAGCAACCACTTTAGTCCCGGTTGGTTGCTGGAACCGGGACTAAAGGTCCCAACCGAACCAGGACTGATGCCTGCCGAGGCCCGGCCGACGTCCTAGCCTCACGAACCGGGACTGATGCTCCCATTAGTCCCGGTTCGTAACACGACTGGGACTAATGCTCTGATCTCGCCAGGACCAAAGCCCTGTTTTCTACTAGTGGGAGGTTACGGGAGGTGGCCCCAAGCCATCAGGGCACGGCCACCCCCTATGCGTGTCCTGTTGGCTTGGCGACACCCCGTGTGGCCTTAGGTCTCTCTCCGAAGCATCCATATCTTATTTTTGTCAAGAAAAATTCATCAAAAAGTTTCGGGGCATTTGGACTTCATTTTTTATAGTATTCCTGAAAGGCCGAAAACAAGCAAAAAACAGCAACTGGCACTGGGCACTAGGTTATTAGGTTAGTTCACAAAAATGATATAAAATAACATATAAATGCATATAAAGTATCCAAGAATAATAATATAGTAGCATGGAACAATCAAAAATTATAGATACGTTGGAGACGTATCATCATCCCCAAGCTTAATTCATGCTTGTCCTCGAGTAGGTAAATGATAAAAAACAGAATTTTTGATGCGACATGCTACCCACCATGTAATCTCTTTTAGGTATGATCTTTGAGAAACGACAAATTAATAAACATCAATATAGTAATATTCATAAACGTAAGAAACATAATAATTAACTTTCAGAATATACAATCCATAAAGAACGCTACTCCCCACTCATTTTATCATATTAGCATGCCATGACTCCGTCTTCACCACATAAGTACAAATCATGAGCACTATGATGTCAAGTCAGGCAATTGGTTCGTACTTCTAACGCTCTTCAGCATTTTCAACCTCACTCAATACATGAGCGTGAACCATGGGTATAGCATATAGGTGGAATAGAATATGGTGATAGATATCAAAAGGAGTCATAGTGGACAGAAAGTCTCGCATCAACTAGGCGTATCAACGGGCTATGGAGATGCCAATCAATAGATATCAATGCGAGGGGTAGGGATTGCCATGCAACAGATGCACTAGAGCTATAGGTGTATGAAAGCTCAACGGAAGGTAAGTGGGTGGGCATCCAACTTGCTTGCTCATGAAGACCTCGGGCATTTGAGGAAGCCCGCCATCGGAATATACAAGACAAGTTCTATAATGACAAATTCCCACTAGCATATGAAAGTGATAACTCATGAGACTCTCTATATGAAGAACATGATGCCACTTTGAGGCACAAGTGTGGTAAAAGATAGTAGCAAAGTCCCTTCTCTCTTTTTGTATCATTTATTCTCTCTTTTTTTTGGTAGGCTCATTTGGCCTCAACCATTTTTTCGTCCGGTGCTCATCCCGACTTGTGGGGGAATGATTACTCCATCATCCTTTCCTCACTTAGACAATGCTCTGATAATGATGATCATCACACTTTTATTTACTTACAACTCGATATAACAACTCAAAAGAAATGACTCTATATGAATGCCTATGGCAGTGTACCAGGATGTGCAATGATCTAGCGTAACATGTAAACAATGATGAACGGTGGCTATGCCACAAATACTATGTCAGCAACATGATCATGCAAAGCAATATAATGATGAACACACAAGTCATGTGATGTAACGGTGGAAGTTGCATGACAATATATCTCGGAATGGCTATGGAAATGCCATAATAGGTAGGTATGGTGGCTGTTTTGAGGAAGATATAAGGAGGCTTATGTGTGATAGAGCGTATCATATCACGAGGTTTGAATGCACCGGGGAAAGCTGTATCGATCCTCGAGATGAGAACGGGCAATGCACGTACCGAAGAGGCAAGCAATATGCAGAAAGGTGAGTGTGCGTACATCCATGGATTCACATTAGTCATAAATAACTCATATACTTATTGCAAAGCCTTATTAGCTCTCTCGAAGCAAATTACTACCACATACCCCTAGGGAGGAGGTTGGGAGGAGTTAACCGTCGCGCGCCTTCGACCCGAACATCACTAGGATTTCAACGACGAATAAGAATGCTCACACATCATCATCATGCCATAACCAATATTTAGATGAGCAACAAGTAATACGCTTTAACTACCGATATTTCTACTAACCAACAATCATGTACTCGTGCCCTTTCATATTACTACATCCATATCATTAACCACAATCTCTCTCTTTTATGGTGAGCTACATGAAGGTTTTGATTATACACTCATTGAATACCTATCCTTTTTGGACTAGTCTTCTAACCCATGCAAATTACCGTTAATATTTATTATACTGTCAAACAAGTTTAAGTGAAGCATGAGAGTTTAATTATTTCTATAAATCTATACGCCACCGTGCTCTAAAAGATATAAGTGAAGCACTAGAGCAACTTCTTAGCTCAAAAGATATAAGTGAAGCACATAGAGTATTCTAACAAATCATGATGAACATGTGTCTCTATCAAATATGTGTGTCTAGCAAACAATGATTGTGGCAAAATAAAAATAAAGCAAACTATAATACACGACGCTCCAAGTAAAACACATATCATGTGATGAATAAAAATATAGCTCCGAGTGACATACCGATGGAATGGAGACGAAAGAGGGGATGCCTTCCAGGGCATCCCCAAGCTTAGACGCTTGAGTCTTCCTATAATTTTACATTGGGCATCCCCAATCTTAGGCTCTTGCCGCTCCTTATTTCTTCATCCATCGTGATCGCACCCAAAACTTGAAAACTTCAGCACGCAAAACTCAACAGAAAACTCGTGAGCTCCGTTAGTATGATAGGTAAGTTAAAAACTTTAGGCACTGTTATAAATTGATTCATATTATACTATTGCATAAGGTACTGTATTCTAAATTCTCCATGTCTTATACCCCCCGATACAATCCATAGCATCATCAAAATAAGCAAACTATGCAAGCAAAAACAGAATCTGTCTAAAACAGAACAGTCTGTAATGATCTGCACAAACACCATACTTCTATTACTCTAAAAATTCTGAACAATTAGGAAAACTTTGGGAATTTTTATACCAATACTGTATAAAAAATTCAGATAAAAAAGACGATCCGGTAAAATCAGAGAAATTCTGCACTGGACGCAAAAGTTTTTGTTTTTTTTGCACTGTAGCAATTCTACTTTCTTCCAAATCAATCCCGAAGGCTTTACTTGTCACAAACACTAATTAAAACATAAAAAATACAATC
The DNA here is from genome assembly GCA_039707655.1 of Elymus sibiricus. Lineage (NCBI taxonomy): Eukaryota > Viridiplantae > Streptophyta > Magnoliopsida > Poales > Poaceae > Elymus > Elymus sibiricus. The sequence goes on along the minus strand of CM077669.1, from coordinate 344,115,716 downwards.
ATTATAGTAGTAATAATCATGTAAGCACACCAAGACAGAAAGTAAAAACAAAAATTTAAAGATAACTATTGGGTTGCCTCCCAACAAGCGCTATCGTTTTATGCCCCTAGCTAGGCATAATGCATAGTATCAAGTGTTGTCATCCTTGGTTGCAAGGATTCTATTCCCTTTAACTCTTTTCCCTCTTTTACATTATCAATGATGTGGACAAATTGATCAATTTTGGCATTGGTAATTTTCATTTCTTATTTAACAACACATTTCTTCTTTATCAATCTTTTGTTCTAAGGCATCAAATATCTTATTTTGTAACCCAACATTGGCATTGATTTTAGTAACAAGATTAAACAACCCTATAAAGTTGGAATCGATACTAGCTTTAGTTTCTTTTATTAGCTCAGTTTGACGATAACTCACTAGTATGATAGGTTCAATGGTTTCTATCTTTGGTTGTTCGAATATGTTTTTCATCTTTTCATAGGTATCAAAAGCATTATTCCCAAGGAAATCTTTTTAAAACATGGAATCCAAGACATGTCTATGAGATAGAGATAGACCAACATAAAAACTTCTAAGGAGTAATTTAATATGACTCTTGGGTTTAGGTCTCATTTGTATGTATAATAATCTATCCCAAGCTTCTTTGACAGACTCATCACCCAATTGTTTAAAATCTCAAATCCCCGAACCCTCTCCTAAATAAGGAGGGGAAGGCATATCCGGAGGAGAACTAGCCATAACGACCAACAAGAAAATAAACTAGCAAACAAACAAGTAAACTAGACAACTAAGCAAACAAGCAAATAGAAATATTTTTGTATTTTTGATTTTTATATAAAGTAAAATATGTAAGCAAATAAAAAGGTAAAATATAACAGCAAACAAAAATTAGAACAACTCAATGATAATTTATGCGAAGGTACTTGATAAGAAATTGGTGATACTCCCCGGCAACGGCGCCAGAAATTCTTCCTGCTACTTGTAAAATACTTTGGGATTTTCCCGAAGAGGAGGGGAGATGCAGCACAATAGAGATAAGTATTTCCCTCAGTGAGAACCAAGGTTATCGAAACAATAGGAGGACCACGCAAATTCCCGTCTTCAGCACCTACACACAAAAGAGCACGCACTTGCACCCAACGCGGGCAAGAGGGTTGTCATGCCCCTTGAACTCGTTAAATGCAAGAGATAAGTAGTGATATTTAGATAATATAAATATAAAATAAAATAACAGTAAATAAATGGCAGCATAATTTTTTGTGTTTTTGAAATAATATATTTGTGAAGACCCGAGGGCCATAGTTTTTGCTAGAGGCTTCTCTCTTGAAGAAAGCATACGGTGGGTAAACAAATTAATGTTGGGCAATTGATAGAAAAGCGCATAGTTATGCAATATTTATTCACGACAATGATCATGTATATAGGCATCACGTCCATAAACATGTATACCGACTCCTGCCTGCATCTACTACTATTACTCCACCCATCGACTGTTATCCATCATGCATCTAGAGTATTAAGTAGAAACAGAGTAATGCTTGTATCAAGATGACATGATGTAGACAAAGTAAATCCAATCAATATGAATAAACCCCATCGTTTTCCCATTAATGACAATAATACAATACGTGTCATGTCCCTTTCTGTCACGAGGATTGAGCACCACAAGATTAAACCCATCACAATGCACCACTCCCACTAAAGATAAACCAATCTAGTTAGCCAAACTAAAATGATAGATCAGAGAGCAAAACGAAGCTATAACAATCATGCATATAAGAAATTATAAAAGCTCAATATATTTTCATGATTAATCTGAACATAAACCCACAATTCATCGGATCCCAACAAACAGACCGCAAAGAAGGATTACATCGGATAGATCACCGCGGGAATCGCGGTGAACTTTGTATTGAAGATCATATATATATAGAGAGACATCTAGGTACTAGCTATGGACCCGTAGGTCTGTGGTAAACTACTCAAACATCGTCATGGAGGCGGCAAGGTTGATGTAGAGACCCTCCGTGATCGATCCCCCCTCCGGCATGGCACCGGAACAGGGCTCCAGATGGCCTCCCGTCGGAATAGATACTTGCGGTGGCGGAAAAAGTGTTTTAGCTGGCTCTTGGGTGTTTTCTGATTTTAGAGAATATATAGGAGTGGAATTAGGTTAGGAGGCTGCGGGAGGTGGCCCCAAGCCATCAGGGCGCGGCCACCCCCTAGGCGCGCCCTGTTGGCTTGGCGCCACCCCGTGTGGCCTCCGGTCTCTCTCTTAAGCTTCCAAGTCTTATTTTTGTCCAGAAAAAATCATCAAAAAGTTTCGTGGCATTTGGACTTCGTTTGATACAGTATTCATGAAAGGCCAAAACAAGCAAAAAGCAACAATTCGCACTGGGCACTAGGTTAATAGATTAGTTCAGAAAAATGATATAAAATAGCATATAAATGCATAAAAGTATCCAAGAATGATAATATAGTAGGATGGAACAATAAAAAATTATAGATACATTGGAGACGTATCAAGTATCAATTCCTCTATTATGTAATTACCTTTAACTTCGGTACATCGATGTTTTGGTTCGTCCAATGAATATATTGTTTTGTTTTGTTGTTTGTACTGAAACTTGCCATCATTTAATACAAAAGGCCGTTTGACTACCGAAATGTGTTACCAACTATAATGAGAAAGAGAAAATTCACGTGGTACCTAAATACAAGAAAATGAGATCTAATAGTTGATTAAAATTTTGAAACCATCTCTCACACATTGTCTAAATCATGGACAACAAGTATAGAGTATGTTGTAATAATATTCTTACTAGGTAATTCTAATGGTCCCAACTATGATATGTCCAAAGGGTATATGAAGAAATATCCTCACATGACAAGTCCCAATGGGAGGTACTAATTGTGCACATCAATGATAGAATACATGATCTCGATCATTTTTCAAGTAACATGTACAAGGAAAATGATTGTTCGTTGCAAACCTGTCTTGTCAACTTGTGCATTGATACGTCTCCAACGTATTGATAATTTATGAAGTATTAATGCTATATTCATCTATGTTTACAATACTTTTATATGGTTTTGATGCACTTTATATGATTTATTTAGAACTAACCCGGACTGACGCTGTTTTCAGCAGAATTACCATGGTGTTGTTTTTGTGCAGAAAATGAAAGTTCTCGAAATTGCCCGAAATTTTTTGGTGTTTTTTTCTGGACCAAATAAGCAATATTGGAGCGAAGAACCACCGGAGAAGATCCACGAGGTGGGCACAACCCACCAGGGCACGCCAGAGGGCCCAGGCGCGCCCTAGTGTCCTGTGCCCTCCTCGTGGCCCATCTTTGCGTGAACCGACGCTCAAAAATCCTATAAATATAGAAACCATCAAAAATAACCCTAGACGAGAAGCTCCACCACCGCAACTCTCTGTATCGACGAAAAACCAATCTGGAGGCGTTCCAGTACCCTGCCGGAGAGGGTAGATCATCTCCGGTGGCCATCTTCATCATCCCGGCGGAGGCCATGACGAGGAGGGAGTAGTCCACCCTCGGGGCTGAGGGTATGTACCAGTAGCTATGTGTTCAATCTCTCTCTCCCGTGTTCTTGAGATGTCACGATCTTGATGTATCACGGGCTTTGTTAATATAGTCGGATCACATGATGTTATTCCCTTGCTATCACGTTGTGATGAATTGAATCTTTCCCTTTGAGATATCGTTATGTTGGATTGAATATGGGATTTGAGAACACTTGATATATGTCTTGCATGTGGATACCCGTGGTGACAATGGGGTGTTCTATTGATTCACTTGATATATGTTTTGGTACTCAACTTGCGGATTCCCGAGGTGACATTGGGGTAATCTATGCATAGGGGTTGATACACGTTCTTGTCCTACTTTCTCCGGTAGAAATCTTGGGGTACTCTTTGAGGTTATTTGTGTTGGATTGAGTATTATGAATCTGAAATTGTTTGATGCGTATCATATAATTAACTCATGGATACTTGTGGTGACATTGGAGTATCTAGGTGACATTAGAGTTGGTTGATGCGTATCATATGGTGTTATTCTAGTACGAACTCTTAGATAGATCGATCGGAAAGGATAACTTGGTGTTATCTTATTACGAACTCTTGGATAGATCGATCGGAAATAATAACTTTAAGGTGGTTTCGTACCCTACAAACAATTTCTTCTTATGTTCTCCGCTAGATAAGAACTTTGGAGTGATTCTTCGTTGCACGTTGAGGGATGGTTATGTGATCCAATTATATTAGCATTGTTGAGAGATTGCACTAGCGAAAGTATGGACCCTAGGCCTTGTTTTCAAGCATTGCAATACCGTTTGTGCTCACTTTTGTTACTTGCTACCTTGCTGTTTTTATATTTCCAGATTACAAAAACCTATATCTACCATCCATATTGCACTTGTATCACCATCTCTTCGCCGAACTAGTGCACCTATACAATTTTCCATTGTATTAGGTGTGTTGGGGACACAAGAGATTTCTTGTATTTGATTGCACAGTTGTTTGAGAGAGACCATCTTCATCCTACACCTCCCACGGATTGATAAACCTTAGGTCATCCACTTGAGGGAAAATTGCTACTGTCCTACAAAACTCTGCGCTTGGAGGCCCAACAAAGTCTACAAGAATAAAGTTGCGCAGTAGACATCAAGCTCTTTTCTGGCGCCGTTGCCGGGGAGGTGAGTGCTTGAAGGTATATCTTTAGATCTTGCAATCAAATCTTTTAGTTTCTTGTTTTTCACTAGTTTGGTTTTATAAAATAAAACTACAAAAAATGGAGTTTGGGTTGCATCATTTGTTTTGTCTTTGTAATGCATTTCGTGAAAACAAGGATTCAGAAAATTGTGCTCAATTGGTAGAGGAAGAAATTATAAAAATACTTAATGAGAATTCCTTGAATGATGAGCATGATAGCAATATTGCTAGTATGAATTCTCTGAATATCCATGATGCTAATGATATGCAAAGCCACAAGCTTGGGGATGCTATGTTTGATGAAGATGATATTTTTAGTCCCCCAAGTTTTGATGAGAAAATTTATTATGATGATGTCATGACTCCTATATATGATGATTATTGTGATGACATGTATGCTATAAATAATAATGATAACCATGAAACTTGTCATCATGATTTTAGTTTTCAATTGCATGCATGTGGATCATGAAGAGAAAATTTTATATGATAGTTATATTGTGGAATTCCTTCATGATGATACTGAAATTTATTATGAGGGAGGAACATATGCTTGTAGGAATTGCAATAATATCAAGTTTCCTCTCTATGTTTTTAAAGTTTTGAAGTTATGCTTGTTTTGCCTTCCTATGCTAGTTGATTCTTGCTCCCATAAATTTTTTGCTCACAAAATCCCTATGCATAGGTAGTGGGTTAGACTTAAATGTGCTTTTCATGAGATTCATGATGCTCTCGTGCATGTTTCAATTACTATTCCGATGTGAGCATCATTGAAATCATCATGCCTAGCTAAAAGACATTAAAGAAAAGCGCTTGTTGGGAGACAACCCAACACTTTTCCTTTCTGTTTTTGTGTGTTCACATGATTAAGATACTGTAGTAATCATGTTTTGTGTCTTTTATTTCAATAAAGTGCCAAGTAAAGCCTTTGGGATGACTCACAAGATGAGTAGAATTGATGCTGAACCAAAACAGAAACTTTTGACTCCAGTACAGGAATTTTCATTTTTTACTAGCATGATAATGATCTGAAATTTTTACACAGTCTCCACATACAAATTCTTCAGGTTTTCCTAATTTTTCAGAATTTTTAGACACAGATAAGTATGGTTACACTACAGATCTTCACAGACTGTTCTGTTTTTGACAGATTCTGTTTTGCATGCATAGTTTGCTTGTTTTAGTGTTTCCATAGCTTATGTTTAGTGGTATAAATTATGGGAATGATAGAATACAGTAGGTATCATGTGGTAACAATTATGAATCTTGTCTTGACAATACCTAAGTGAATGATCTTTATTTATTATACTAACCCATCTCACGAAGTTCCGTTAAGTCTTGTGTGATTGAAGTTTTCAAGTTTTGGGTGAGACACTGATATGAGGAGAATAAGGAGTGGCAAGAACCTAAGCTTGGGGATGCATAGGCACTCCCAAGGTAATATACAAGGAAGACTCAAGCACCTAAGCTTGGGGATGCCCCGGAAGGCATCCCCTCTTTCGTCTTCAACATTATCGGTATTTCTTAGTTCGAGCTATATTTTTATTCGTCACATAATATGTGCTTTGCTTGGATCGTCATTATATTTTGTTATTTTCTGTTAGGTGTTATTTATAATCTTGTTTTTTAGTAAAAAGTTCCAAGAATTGTCTTAGGATGCTTGCATTGCATGTTTTGATGAGTGCTGTGCAAAAACAGAAACTTTTCTGTAGTGTTTGAATTTTAATATTTTACTGGAACGTGGAAAGTTTCTGAAATTTTTACACAGTATTTTCATATAAATTATTTAGCATTTACTAAAATTTCAAAATTGTTTGATTTAGATAAGTACACGTTTTTCATAAATTGCTACAGACTGTTCTGTTTGGACAGATTGCTGTCATAGTTTTGTTCTCTGCTTATCCTATAGTTTCCATAGCCTATATTTGTAGATATAAATTGTGGAAATGATAGTAAAAAGTAGATGATGTTTGAAATTATTATGCAACTTGTCTTGGGAGTACATGAAGTGTTGATTTATTCTTATGTGTACTAACCTATCTCACGAGTTCTTTTCGAGTTTTGTGTGGATGAAGTTTTTGAGAATAGGTGAAACTATGATATGAGAAGATTGAACGAGAAACAAAAGCTCAAGCTTGGGTATGCCCAAGGCACCCCAAGTAAATATTTCAAGAAGTCTCAAGCATCTAAGCTTGGCACCTCTCTTCGTCAACTATCGGTTAGCCTATGTTGAGCCTAAATTTTTATTCGTTCACATGATGCGTGCTATTCTTGGAGTTCTATTTTTGTTTAGTTTGCTGTTTGAATAAAATACTCAGATATGAAAATATTTATTGAGAGAGAGATAGAGTCCTCACATAGCTACTTTATTGTTTGACTACTCATTGATCTTCAGTTATATCTTTTGAGAGTAGCTTGTCATTTACTCTTGTGCTTCACTTATATCCTATGAGTAAATTGTGAATGAATTGAATATCATAAATATGAAATTATCAATGTGCTTTATGCTTAGTAGTAGCTTCACATCTGGTTTAGAAAGTAAAATATATTGAAGTTTGAAAATCACAATATTGGTCATACAAGCAATTCATGAATGATTAGTATAAGAAAGAGAACTTTCACATACAAATATATTATCTTGGACATCTTCTATGATTGTGAATACCCATTAATTATTTTCAAACTTGAGAAAATTTGTTGAAGTTGGATAAGGAAGACAACGTAATGAGTTATGGTTGTGTATATTTGCATAGAAGTTATATTGTTATGGATCCTCCAACATGTGGTGCTTGTTTAGAACCTTTTGTTAGCCAACACTTCGTACTAAGTAGAGATAATACTTGTGCATCCAAATCCTTGAGCCAAGTTTCTTCCATAAGAGTCCAGCATACCTACCTATATATGGTATTTCACTGCCATTCCAAGTAAATTTGCATGTGCCACCTCTAAAATTTCAAATGAACACCTGTTTTGTGTGCCTGGACCGCTCATGGAGCGACAGGGGGCGGTCAGTATCTTCCATGTTAAGCGGGTTATTCTCATGATGAGTGTTTATTCACTCGTCCTTGCATGAGAGGGGCGGTAATAGGGATTCCCGGTCCCGAAAAAAAATGCAAATATTTAAACAAAACTCCCCCAGGAATGTTGTTGGTATGGACGGTACCCGTGGATTCGGCTAGCCATGGAGTGTGTTTGTTGGTGGAGGGGGAGTAAACCTTTACTTTTACCGCTTGGGAACCGCCGCTAATCTGTTTAACATGAAATATATTGATAAATCTTGGTCGTAACATTGACAGGAAGGGTGCACCTTCCAAAATTATATTTATCTCTGATTTAAGCTTTGAGCTCTGGCACCTTTGCAAATCCCTGCTTCCCTCTGTGAAGGGACAATCTATTTACTTTCATGTTATTTACTATTCATGTTGAGTCAACTTCTTATTCCAACCTCAGTCTATTAGTTGGCAAGCATCATGTGGTGGGGACAGATCCAACCATATATATCCAGTCAAATATATTTGATCATGACTTATTATTGTTGACAATTATCTCTATGATAAATGAGTTGGGAGGCGAAACGTCAAGCCCCTATCTTTCTATGTGTTCGATGGATGCCATTTGTTCTAAAAATATGCTTTGAGTACTGGCAATCATAGAAGACTATATGATGATTGAGTATGTGGGGCTCTTACTTAGACTTTGTTGAGAATAAGTTGAATTGGAATTGTTTGGTGACTAAGAACATAGGTTGTTAAGTTTCAAGAGAATTCATTGTTTGAACCGTAACATGTGAATTAGCTGCTACTTTATCATGATGAGTTTTATGAGAAAGAGTTGCTGTTATGATGCTAGGAAAAGTGGTTGAAATTATCATTGATCAAACTTATGCACTATGCTAGCATTCACACTTCATAAATTATTTCTTTTATCATTTACCTACTCGAGGACGAGTAGGAATTAAGCTTGGGGATACTGATACGTGTCCAACGTATCGATAATTTATGAAGTATTCATGCCATATTCATCTTTGTTTACAATACTTTTATATGGTTTTGATGCACTTTATATGATTTATTTAGAACTAACCCGGACTGACGCTGTTTTCAGCAGAATTACCGTGGTGTAGTTTTTGTGCAGAAAATGAAAGTTCTCGGAATCGCCCGAAATTTTTTGGTGATTTTTTCTGGACCAAATAAGCAATATTGGAGCGAAGAACCACCGGAGAAGAGCCACGACGTGGGCACAACCCACCAGGGCGCGCCAGAGGGCCCAGGCGCGCCCTGGTGTCTTGTGCCCTCCTCGTGGCCCATCTTCGCGTGAAACCGACGCTCAAAAATCCTATAAATATAGAAACCATCAGAAATAACCCTAGACAAGAAGCGCCACCTCCGCAACTCTCTGTATCGACGAAAAACCAATCTGGAGGCGTTCCAGTACCCTGCCAGAGAGGGTAGATCATCTCCGATGGCCATCTTCATCATCCCGACGGAGGCCATGACGAGGAGGGAGTAGTCCACCCCCGGGGCTGAGGGTATGTACTAGTAGCTATGTGTTCAATCTCTCTCTCTCTCTCTCGTGTTCTTGAGATGTCACGATCTTGGTGTATCACGGGCTTTGTTAATATAGTCGGATCACATGATGTTATTCCCTTGCTATCACGTTGTGATGAATTGAATCTTTCCCTTTGAGATATCGTTATGTTGGATTGAATATGGGATTTGAGAACACTTGATATATGTCTTGCATGTGGATACCCGTGGTGACAATGGGGTGTTCTATTGATTCACTTGATATATGTTTTGGTACTCAACTTGCGGATTCCCGAGGTGACATTGGGGTAATCTATGAATAGGGGTTGATACACGTTCTTGTCCTACTTTCTCCGGTAGAAATCTTGGGGTACTCTTTGAGGTTCTTTGTGTTGGATTGAGTATTATGAATCTGAAATTGTTTGATGCGTATATAATTAACTCATGGATACTTGTGGTGGCATTGGAGTATCTAGGTGACATTAGAGTTGGTTGATGCGTATCATATGGTGTTATTCTAGTACGAACTCTTAGATAGATCGATCGGAAAGGATAACTTGGTGTTATCTTAGTACGAACTCTTGGATAGAACGATCAGAAAGAATAACTTTAAGGTGGTTTCGTACCCTACAAACAATTTCTTCTTATGTTCTCCACTAGATAAGAACTTTGGAGTGATTCTTCGTTGCACGTTGAGGGATGGTTATGTGATCCAATTATATTAGCATTGTTGAGAGATTGCACTAGCGAAAGTACGGACCCTAGGCCTTGTTTTCAAGCATTGCAATACCGTTTGTGCTCACTTTTGTTACTTGCTACCTTGCTGTTTTTATATTTCCAGATTACAAAAACCTATATCTACCATCCATATTGCACTTGTATCACCATCTCTTCGCCGAACTAGTGCACCTATACAATTTTCCATTGTATTGGGTGTGTTGGGGACACAAGAGATTTCTTGTATTTGATTGCACAGTTGTTTGAGAGAGACCATCTTCATCCTACACCTCCCACGGATTGATAAACCTTAGGTCATCCACTTGAGGGAAAATTGCTACTGTCCTACAAAACTCTGCGCTTGGAGGCCCAACAAAGTCTACAAGAATAAAGTTGCGTAGTAGATATCATGCATAATACAGACATCATGATAGATTTACCAGTTTCAAAGAAAAATATAAAGAAACAATTTAATTTTTTTGACACTTTATCACCAACTTAAAGGATGTGGATGTCACCAAGATGGGGGGGTGTGAATAGGCACTTTTAAATAAATACGGTTTAGGTCTATACAAATGTGGAATAAAACTAGCATTTAATTTGTCAAGCACAAAACCTAAATCAACTAGGATCACCTATGTGCACCAACAACTTATGCTAAGAAAGATAGACAACTAAGTGAAAGCAAGATATATAACATGAAACACTATGGTTATCACAAAGTAAAGTGCATAAGTAAAGGGCTCGAGAGATAACCAAGGCAAGCAGAGACGACGATTTATCCCGAAGTTCACACCCTTGTGGATGCTAATCTTCGTTTGGAGCAGTGTGGAGGCACAATGCTCCCCAAAATGCCACTAGGGCCACCGTAATCTCCCGACGCCATCGCAGAATACAAGATGTCGTGATTCCACTAAGGAACCCTTGAGGGCGGTCACCGAACCGGTACGAATGGCGACCCTTGGGGGCGGTAACCGAACCCGTACAATTGGCAACCCTTGGGGGTGATCACCGGTACCAGTACAAATTGCTCGAGGCAATCTCCACAAACTAATTGGAGACCCAGACACTTGCCTGGAGTTTTCACCACAACGATTGAGCTCTGATACACCACCAACCGTCTCGGGCGCCAAAGCACCCAAGAGGAACAAGATCTAGGGTGCCCAAACACCCAAGAGTAATAAGCTTCTTAACTTTTCACTTCCACGCTTACCGTGTAGAACTCAAACCGATGCAACTAATGCAATGGCAAGAACACACGAAGTGGTCAAGTCCCCCACTTCCAAATCCCACCACAACAACAAAAGCTATGGAGGAATATGAGAGGAAGAACAAGGAGCTCACAAAGAACTCCAAGATCTAAATCCAAGGGGTTCCCCTCACATAGAGGAGAAAGTGATTGGTGGAAATGTAGAGGAACAAAGAATCATGGGGGCGGATAGAGATAAAGCAAGCTCCAAGAGGTCAACAATGGTGGGGAAGACTTGCTCAAGAACATTAGGGGCAATGGGGAAGAAGACCCCCTTTTATAGGTCCCCATGAATCTGCTCGTTATGTTGCAGAAAAACACGGGAGTGGTACAACCGCTAGAAGCACCACTACAACCGGGATTCATGGGGTACCCTGCAGAACAGGATGGGGCGGTAGAACCGCTCGGGGTTCCGGTAGTATCGGTACAACGGAAACTACCTGTCCACCACCGCCCAACCACCGGTCCAACAACAGAGCTGGGGCACCTCAGTTCTAGTGGTAGAGCGGCGCAAGAGCCGGTATAACCGCTTGTCCAACGTACGTGGTGGCCACTAAGTCTAGAGTGGTGCAAGAGCCGGTATAACCGCTCCACACACCGGTAGTACTAGTTTGCCGAAGCCATCCGGGAGCTACCAGGCTACCACCGCCAAGTACCGCACTGGTACCAGAAATGTGGTCACCCTTTAGTAGTACAAGGGCAGTACTTGGTCTGGTACAACCTCCCCGTAGTACGCCTGGTGGTGGCTAAGTCCCGGGCGGTACAACCGCACAACCGCCCCACAACCACCTGGAGCACTACAGCCAGAGGGAATCACCCTTGTGGTGGTAGTTGCACCGAAAGTACCAGACAAACTGGTACAACCGGTCCTGCAAGCGGTACAACCGCCTCAAGAAAACATGTAAGACCAGGACTGCCATAACCCCCGCAAACGAACTCAGAAATCAGCAAACTCAAGCTTGTTGGATAGATGAAACAAATACTATCCAGTGTAGAATAAATTTCCAATAGGATAAGGAATAGAACCTTCCCAGATATGAACCGACAAAATCTCCAACACCGAAAAACTCAAAGATGATGCAAACAAAATCCGGTTGAAGATGACCATAAGCTGCAAAACTCACATGGTGAAAATCCAAACAAGAACCAAGAAAGATGATGATGCCAAGAATGAAATGGTTTGAGCTCTCTATGAATGATACAATCTAGCTACTCACTTAAGAGCCCCCTTGATAGTACAACAATCGATCCTATAACCTGGTCTCCCAACTAACACCATGAGACCGGTAAAATAGAAAACCTATCAAGGACAAACCTTTGCCTTGCGCAAAATCCACTTGAGCTAGATGATGACGATCTTGACCTTCTCAAGTTGGACCACCTTTCTTGATTGCGCACGCTCGATGAAGACTTGCAAATTGCTCCCCCATACTCCACTATGGGTGAGCCTCTTCTATGCACATCTTCACATGACTATTATCACAAGAATGGACGACAAGCTTCAAGCATGATCTCTTCGTGATGCTCCACTTAAGCTTGCGCACCGCAACCTTGATGACGATCTCCACTTGATGTCATCCTCCATGGGTTATATGATATCTTCATTTTGATGCTCGCCCATGGAAACATACCTAACCCCACAAGTAACTCTCACACATACCATAGGTTAGTACACAAAGCCTCATGGACAATACTTATCATACCATGGGATCACTTGATCCTACTTGGTACATCTTCTACGCTTTGTGTGTTGATGAAGTTGAATCACTCTTTCTACTTAGTCTTGATCAACCTTGTATCTTGTCTTCTCTCTTCATAAAGATGATGTATTGAAGGTAAACTTGAATGATAGAATTTTCTTCTTCAAGACATACTTGCAATAAGCTCGACTCTCACATGACCAATCTTCGGATAATTCCTTGAATAGTACCTTGGTCAACACATAATCTCCTTCTTATAATCTTGAAACAAACAAATGGTCTTCAAGCAATGCCTATGGACGAACCTTAAAGAATAGCTCAAAGCAACCATTAGCCCATAGGAATTGTCATTAATTACCAAAACCACACATGGGGGCACCATGCTCTTTCACCAACCTAATATATCCATGAAAATACCCCATGCTGAATTCCACCTTGCTTGACTATATTTACGTTGTTTTTTATTTATTTATTTGAAACTACCAAAAATGCATATGGTACCAAAATACAAGCAAATGATATCTAATAATTGATTAAACTTTCAAAATCATCTCTAATATTTGGGTAAATCATGGACAAGTGTAGATTATATTGGAATAATATATTTAGTAGGTGATTCAAAAGGTCCTAGTTATGAGTTGTCCAAAGGGTATACGAAGAGACATCACGACATGAAAATTCCCAATATGAAGTACTATTTGTGCATATTAATGTACTATTAATTCGTAAACATCAATGATAGAATACAAGCTCTTGACCATTGTTCAAGTGATGTGTACAAGGAAAGTGACTATTCGCAAACCTCTCACACCGACTTGTGCATAAACACACACATCATTGTAGATCCATCCGTTTCAAAGCGAAGGAGAACCAAGCAATTGCCATTTGTTCTGACACTTTTTCACCAACCTAATGTACCCATGAAATTACCTCATGCGAAATTCCACTTTTTTTTACCACATTGAGTTTGTGTTCTTATTTATTAAAATGCAAAAAATGCTATGTACTTAATAAATACAAGCACATGATACTGTACATAATATACCCATATAAAATTCATATAAAAGCATGTTACTCATATTTTTGAAAGTGCAACCAAATATTTACGGAAGTGCTCACATAGTTTTCGAAATTGTTAGCAGAAAGTTCTGAAAGTACATGTTTATCCTTGCCTCGGTATTTTCACGCACTCCCAAGTTTTCATTCCCTTCGAACTTTTGTTCTTCCCTCAAACTTTTTGCTCAATTTCTCCCAGCCCTCGTAAATACTTACATTTAACCACAACCTCATTCGCACTACTCCCTCATCCCTCTCTTCTCCTCCAGATTCTATCCCCTCCTAGCAATGTTTGGCTCCCTCCCTGGCGTATGGCATCATTAGCAAACCTCAAAACATGAATGTCCGCAAAGTTCCTCAGCCAACCCCAATCATAAATAGTGAGTTCACAATTATCTACCCCTCCTCCCCCTTTTGAGATTTGCACATACTTATACATTTTCATAATCAGAATTCTAAGACTATGATTTTGAGTTCAAATTTTAAAAAATAGCTGTATTTTGTGATGCTCATCCTTTCTACTCCACTATATCTGTTCACAGGGTCAGTTTGTCAACATGTCAGGCTCAGAGGATAGTGACAATGATTTCAGAGAGCAGAGTGTTGATCTGGACGCAGGTACTAGCCCAGAAGATAGTTCTTCATCAGGAGACCCTGGCACCCCCAACTCTCTTGGTTTTCCCAAGGCAGACACTAGGGCCGGGAGAAAACTCAATTCTGATGAGGGAGATTCAGATTTTGTGCCTGAAGAAATCCAAGCCCAAAAGCAGCTAGAAAAGAAGGAAAGGGCTGCCAAGAAAAATTCTGAAGAGGTCACATCTTCTAGGAGACCCATAAGGAAAGAATATGCCAGCACAGCTGACACAAGGGCTCCTGTGACTACCAAGAGAGGGTTGAGTATCACTGAGAATCCTACATCCTCAGGGCAGACAAAGTCTTTGGCTAAGAAGACAGCTGAGAAGAAGAGAGCGAGGAAGAGAATTGTTCGTGTGGTTGGCAGACCAACTTCCATGTATGAGGACCCGGCTGAGCATGAGGAAGAGGAAGAGGAAGAACCTGTTGCAAAACCTCCTCCTTCCAAGAAAAAGAAGCTGTTGGCTGATGCTATGCCTAGCAAGCCTCCCTGCAGGGCCAAGCCAACTGCTCCCATGAAGCCAGCTGCCCCCAAGCCCAAGAGGACCACAAGAGACATTCGTCTTGCTGAGAAGAACAAGAGATCTTCCACCATGGAAGAAGAGGAAGATGTTGTTGTGTTGAGGAAACTGAGACCCCATCTGCCAGAGCATAATGATGATCACCCAGTGGCAGAGGACATGAAGAAGAGAAAGGACATAGGGCTCAGGAGATGGAGAGCAGATGATCCATATTCCATCAGGAGAAGGACTGCTATAGATGCTCGCTTAAACACCAAGGAGCAACAAGATTTCTACGAGACTGTCTTGCTAGACAAGAGTCCTGTAGTTAGCGACATGATATGTTGATTGGAATTACATCAAGGAAAATGAAGATTACTTGCCTCATGTGCTAGAGAACTTCAAGGCCATTGATATTGATGCATTTGTTGGCAGAGAGTTCACTGCATGGAATGATGAGATGATTATGCAATTCTATTCCACAACTCATTTCTATCCAGATGGAAGAATTGTATGGATGACTGAGGGCACCAGATAGCAGTCTCCCGTTGATGAGTGGGCTACCATCTTAGGAGCCCTAGAGATTCAAGAAGGAGATCTTGATGTGTATGCTGAGGCCAAAATGAGTCACAATTCCATGGCCAATATGTATAATCTTATCCCCACTGTTTATGTGAAGACTCACAAGCTTGGCTCTGTCTACTTCTTGCAAGCAGGACTACCCACCACCAACACTATCATGAGGCATACCTTGATGCCAAAGTCTGAAGATGACAAGATGATCAGGGGGTACTCCATAAACATGTTGCATCATGTAGACACCCACACCAGATTCAGGGTCATGAATTTGATTGTAGAGACAATCAAGAGGACAACTGCCGATCAGAAATGACCTAATGGATATGCTCCATATATCCAGATGCTCATCATCAACTCCAAAGTTGGAAAGAGCCAATATGCACTTGATCGTCCACACCTACCACTTCAGCCAGACCTCGAGGACAATGTTGTGGTGATGGATTCTACTCATCCCACTTCAGCTACTACACAGGCAAAGGCAGAGACAGCTAGAGCCTCTAGTGCTCAAATTCCAAGGACGAAGAGCGATCAAATGTCCTATCTCATCAGCTCTATCCAAGGGATTGAAAAGAATGTGGCTAAAATCCTCAAGAACCAGAAGAGTCTTGAGAGGATTGTGGAAACAAAGTTTCATGCACTAGACAACAAGGTGGATGAGCTGACCAAGACTGTCATAGAATTGAAGCAGGAAGTGGATCCAGTGCCCAGTCCCCACTCCAGTGACGATGATGATAGTCCTCCTCTCTAGCCTCACACTCAGTTGAAGACATAGACCAGATCGTCTGCCATGCCTGCCCCAGAATTGAGACCATCTTCATCAGCACGAGCGTCACCTCCATCAGCTCCTTCTACACCTTCAGCATCTACTCCACCACCTCAGAGGACTTCAGCTGAAGCATTCACTGACGTCCTTCTTTTGACTCCATCAACGGCTACTGGAGGATATAGAGCCCAGAGCGACGCTTAGCTCTATACCTTTGAAATTTTTGGTAATTTGTTGCCAAAGGGGGAGAAGTGTATAGATCTTAGGGCTTCGAGAGAGAGTGTTTTGTTTTTGGTTGCTCTCTCTGTTTTAAAACATTTGGTTTATCGCTTGGTTGTTCTTAAACTCTGTCGTGTTTGATCATACTCTTTGCTTGATGATGCTACTATTTCCTATCCATGTGATGTTACTATTATGATCATTCACTTGTTTGGTGTTAAGTGCATTGTAATCCATTCATATCATTTATGCGCACCGCCAAGTTGTATGTGACATGGAAGAGTTACCTATGCTCCTAATCGATTGTGCATTTGCATTCAAATGCAAATTTTAAAATAATGAAAAAATTTAGAGGGAGCTCTTGCTTATCACATACTTCTCAAAGCGACGATGCTATTCATTGTTTTATCCCTATTGAAGCTTTGATCTATATGTTGTCATCAATTACCAAAAAGGGGGAGATTGAAAGCACAACTTCTCCCTAGGTGGTTTTGGTAATTAATAATAACATATATTTCATTGGACTAATGGTTTCACCAAGTATATTTCAGGAAAGTTCAATGAATGGATTGGCAAAAGGATTGTGAGGAGATCCCCTAGATGCAAGGAACATCTATTTGCAACAAGCTTGAAGACTCTACATTTTACATTTTGTGAGAAATCACTTTTGAGTCCATAGGAAAGCCAATACAATTAAAAGGGGGATGAGGTTTCTATGATGATATGGTTGCTCAAGTGCTTAGAGATTAGCCACCAAAAATACACATGAAATTCTCCCACAAACTCTATCTAAACCTTACCACTAAAATCGATGCCACCAAGTTTTCAGATTCGGCCCTACCAAGTTTTATCCCTAGACTCATCCTAAGCCAAAACACTAAGGTCTCGGTGACACAAACGTTCCAATTCGGTGCAACTGAAACCAGTGACAAACTTTCTGGTTAGCAATTTTCAAGAATCGGAATTTCTGATTTTTGAAAATCGGTCTCACCGAGATTTGGAAACTACCTAGGTCACCCATATCGGTACCACCGATATTTATATATCGGTCTCACCGAGAAGCCGAAAGTTGCCACATTTTGCACTAGTCAGTGCAACCGAGTTTTTGGATTGGTTTCACCGAGTTGGGCAATAATGTTGTAACGGTTGGATTTTTGGAGATGCCTATATATACCCCTCCACCTCCTCTCACTCGTAGAGGAAGCACTCAGAACATACCTACACTTGCCCCATCCATTTTTCCGAGAGAGAGCCACCTACTCATGTGTTGAGATCAAGATCTTCCACTCCAATCATATGAATCTTGATTTATAGCCTCCCCAAGTTGCTTTCCACCCAATCAACCTCTTCTACCAAGCCAAATCTGTGAGAGAGTGATTGTGTGTTGAGGAGACTATATTTTGGAGCACAAGAGCAAGGAGTTCATCATTGTTACCACATCTATTACCTTTTGGAGAGTGGTGTGTCGGTGTCGAAACCGGCAGATCTCGGGTAGGGGGTCCCGAACTGTGGATCTTGGATCGATGGGTAACAAGAGATTAGGGAGACAGTATTTACCCAGGTTCGGGCCCTCTTGATGGAGGTAAGACCCTACGTCCTGCTTTGTTTGAATTGATGATGGAGTACCGAGTACAGAGTTGATCTACCTCAAGATCGTATGACGGAGTCTAAAACCCTAGGAGTAATGAGCTTAATATGTCCAGGGGTATCTAGGGTTGCACAATGTCGGTTACACCAGGAGAGAATATGCCGAACTCATCATCGCGTTCTTGGAGTATACGCCACGGCCTGAGAGATTCCCATCTTAGTCACGGCTCCATAGACTTTGGACCTTCATCGTAAGCGGCCCACCGTTCGACCCATAGAGATAGGCCGGCACCCCGAGGACCCCTTAATCCCAGACTCCCTCAGTAGCCCCCGAACTGGCCCCCAACACCGTAGTATTGATTCCCAGTAGCTGCCCGTGTTTACAGTCTCCGGCTTGCGAGGCGAGTTCCACTCCCTATTTTTATTCAAGTGATGATAGTTCGGCCACCGAAGTCTTCCCTGTTTCCGAGCAGCATAAGTTGCTTAGCCTCAAGGGCCAACCATCCAAATGTGAACAGTGTTCTTCTCTGACAGCTTTTAGTGAAAGGTCGCGTCTGGCCATGAATATTGACCAGTCACACAAACTCGATCCGCAGTTCAAGGCAGGTTTTATTTTTCATCGGCACATCCCATCAATATGGAGATCGTGCCCCGCCTTTTAAGGGATATGGTTTATGATTTGGGTTATCCCATGCGTGCATAACTGCACAGCTTTAGCGGGAAGCGGCGAGGACCGCGACGCAACAGAGGGACTCTTGGTATTACATTGGCTTATAAAAAAGGAAACGGCCACCACAACCATTGTACGCTTCTCAAATCCCCCATTGCCATCGTATTCCCCAACCTTCCGCGCTCTAGGCTACCAAGCTCCCTTCTTCCCCCCCAAAACTCGTCAAAACCCTCCTTCCAATTCCACCATGGCCGGAGCGGGTTCCAAGGGTAAGTGGGAGGCCTCCTGTGTCACTGAGAAGGACATTTTGGAGTTGAAACGCGCCGGTTACTTGTCGACGAATATCGTTCATCATGTTGCGGAGAAGAATCAGGCCGTACCCTCACCTAGAGAGGGTGAGAGGGTGGTGTTCATCCCCCACTTCCTCCGGGGCCTCGGGTTCCCCCTCCACCCCTTTGTGAGGGGTTTGATGTTTTACTACGGGATGGACTTCCATGATCTCGCCCCCCCCGAATTCTTTTATGCATATTTCTTCATTTATTACCGTTTGCGAGGCCTTTCTTTGAGTCCAACCCCACTTTGGCTTATGGTTGAAGGTGTTCAACCTTAAGACGAAGGTAGTTAGCGGTGAGCAGGCAGACTGCGGGGGAATGATAATCAGCAAACTCCCCTGGTCCAATGTCCGGACGGTTCTTTCATTGATACCGTCAAGGTCTGGCAGCGGGAGTGGTTCTATATCACTGAACTGTGCGGAGAGGGGTGGGCAGCACCCTTCGGATTTAGATCCGTTCCTCCCACCAGACTTGTTTCTTGGACCAAGAAGGGGCTCGATTGGGGGGACACAGCAGAGCTGAAGATGCTACAAAGGTGCGTCTCCACCCTTGTGGGGAAGAAAATTGAGCTACCCAACTTCGTCCAGGTCATGCTCTGCTGCCGTCTTGTCCCCTGACAACACCGGGCTGCCCCTATGTGGGACTACAGCTCGGATGGCCCGGTCACTGTGCAACACTTCTTTCGCATCACCCACGAGAAGCTGTGGAAGGTGCTGTTCAAGCCGCGAAAGAGCTGACCTACCGAAGAAGAGGACATAGGCATCGACGCCATGAACCCTCCCGGGCCGGTAATACTCTATTATTTATGTTCAGATTTTTCCTTTTGACAAGGCTCTCATCCCCTGTTTTCTTTGTATTCGCAGATCTGGCTAGAGAAATCCCAGCGGATCAACTCCCAGCGCTGCTGGCCGAGGGCCCTAGAATGCCCTTGCTGATGGCCATGCTGGTCAAAAAGCCGTACGTGGTGCCGAAGAGGAAGGAGGAGAAGAATGAATAGAAGAAGGAGACCCGAGGGGGTCTCCGCTCAAAGGGCCTCCCGGATACTACATCTGAGGAAACCCATGCTCCTTGTACCCTCGAAGGAGAGATGCAACAGGACGGGGAGGAAAGTGATTCCTCCCACATGAAGAAGAGGGTGGTGTCCGAAGACACCGAGGGGGATCTAGCTCCTGCCGCCCCAAAAAGACTATACAGGCCCAAGGTGGCCTTGTTTGAAGTACTTCCGGACTCCGACGAGGAGTCCGAAAATTTTGAAACGGTTCCTCGAAGGACCCTTAGAGTCCAGCCCCAAGTGCAGAGGTACGAATCCAAAGACTACGACATTTCCTTCTTGAAGGTTTCGTGACGAGTCACATATATGCTTTTTTGCAGTCCGCCGCACGATCTCCCCACCGTCCAAAACTCGAAAGGGACGCTCTTCTAGCCAAGCTAATGGAAAGTGGGACCGCGTCCCATAACTCCCTTCCACTAGCCGCCGAAGAGGTGTTCCCCCAAAGGACCCTCCCTGAGCCGGACACAAGGGGCGGGGATGATGATGTCATGGCCGAGGCTAACCTCTCGGCCACCAAAGAGCAGGAGGGTGAATCCCTCCTAGCAAACAAGGAGGGAGAGCTCGGTCAACCCGTGCCTTCCCCGAAGCCAGTTCCGGAGGTCTCTAAGCCTCCGGAGTCGTCTACTCCGGTTTCTCCAAGGAGAGAAACCGCAATGCCGCACCCGGAGCCGCCTGTAATAGGGAGGGCTCAGGATGGGTGGGCGGCCATGATGGAGGAGAGTTTACATGACTCCTCCATCGCCGAAGAACACCGCACCCTTCTAGGTGCGGCTTTGCAAGGCATTCAATCCGTTGACAGCGGATTGAAAGAAGCTTTTTGTAGCCTGTTGGCCGGCTTTAAGGTAATTTACGCAGTATCCATTTTTCTTTTTTACATAGTAATCTTTAATTAATGGGTTTATGAGCATTCCCCATATTCAGTAGCCACCGAGCCCTGTGTGAGTTTGAAAAAACTCATGCGGGGATCAAATAGTGCGGAAATGGCACGTGAAAATATTTTTTGAAAATGAAGCGTAGCCCCCAGGACTCTGTCAGGATTGGAGAAACAACCTAATAGAGGGCTTTAAATCCGATAAATTAGGAGTCTGACACATATGAATTATACATGCAGGCCCCGTCTTGGACAGCAGCCCCCAACGCCATGGAATTGGCGGAGATGAATCGGAAGCCGAAGAGGTCTGAAGATGAGCTCGACCATCTCAACAAACGGTTTGATGACGCTCAAGGTAAGTCCGAACTGGACTGCTACAAGTATTATCCTCATTTTAGGTGAGGTATTATTATTATTATTATCCTGAAGAGCGGAATGTGTTCTATGACCACTGCAATTATCGCCGCGGAGGTCGAGAACCTCAAGGCCGAGCTGCGCAAGGCGAAGCAAGAGGCTGCCGAACAAAGGGCGGCGGCCGAACAAGCTGCGGCCAATCTGTTATCGGCCAAGTCTGCAAGTGATAAGCACGAGGCCAGGGTCGCCGAAGTGCTGCAAGAGCTCAAGGACGTCATCACCAAATGTGAGGTCCTTGAGCAGAAAAATAAGGATTAGTCAACCGAGTTTTCTTCGGTGTCCGCAACGATCCAGGAGGCGCGAATGGAAGCGCAAGGTTACCAGAAGGAACTCCACCAAATCAAGCGGATTGCGGCTGGTAAGCAATACTTACTGCAATGCCCCTTTGGTGGAAAAAGGTTCGTGTTACTCACCCACGTGTGGCATTCTCCAGGCGCGTTTGTAGATCTCCCGAAAAGTGTGGTAGATGCGGCACGACACTATGCATCGCAGGAGGGAGATGTCAAGTAGCGGTTGTTCTGGGCGCAGTTTGAAGCCCCTGAGCAATCATTCCTTGTCTGTGATCAGCTGAAACAGCTGATGGAGTTGCAATGGATAGCCGAACCAGCCATGAAGGACGTCTGCATCAGGCTATGGCTTCAGAGCCGTTGCCCAGTAGCTACTTTGGCTTGGTGCAGAGGCTAACTGTTGTTGTCCCTCGGGTTGACACCCTAGTCCGCTCTGCCTGTACTGAGGGAGCTCGGAAGACCATGGTGCATTGGCCGAAAATAAAGCCGACCGAGATGGCTACCGGTCCTCCGCCGCCCAGGAAGAGCCATAGGCACCCCGAGCTATATTTTCCTGCCGTTATGGATGGTGCTCGGGAGATAGAGGCCTTATGCCCAAAGGATGTAATTCTTGAGTGAAAGTACTGTCCTATATGGATAGTTAACTTTCGTATGTCTCAATGTTGTGACTTTGCATGGTATATATCATGTTGTGCGTTATTTAATTTTGACTCCGTTGCGGTTGTTTTAATTTGAAAGTTACCAGTCGTCGGCTTCAACCCCCTTATAGATACTAGAAGGGGTGTTTTCAGTATCCGCACTGTTACCCTTAGCCAACGTCTTGGTTCCCGGAGGCGGTAGTGCGAAAGAAAACTAGGCAATCAGACTATGCGGCTTTAATTCTTTCACTTAACCTTAGGAGCTTGACTGTGGGGACTAAGTACTAGCCCCCTGTATGTTGAGGTGTTCGGATATACCAAGGTTAAAAACCGTTATCACCTGGTTCGTATAACTCCGAACCCTTCGTTTAACACGGGGAACCTCCAGCGATTGTTTTAGTTTAATACTTGTCATCGGATCGCAGATCGGTTCGCGCTTATTACGCCAGTCAGTTTTTGGCTTTCTCCACTGAGGTACTTAACCAGACGAACTAGAAGTACAATCACAATAGTTCTCCCTTTAATTTTTAGCCAAACAAGCGGAACGTAAAAAGGTAAACACAAGAGCAGGGCAACCCAACTTTTGACCCAAGACATAATTCGGACCCAATGCATATAACGCAATATCCAAGACGCTGGACACATGAGAAAAAGCTGGTGCCGGGATGATGCTTGAGGCGAGCTTAATGGTCAAGCCCCCGGTCAATTAGCCGGTCGCAGCTGAAAATATGTATCGAACTGGCTTGTTTTTGGTATGGGAGAGCGGAAAGAGAAAGAAGGAAAAAAGGGCTTATGCAATAGGAATGACTGCCACACGACCATAAAGATTGGTCTTTATTTCTAATGTACTCTTGACGTATTGTCCGTGCACTCTTGTTTACCCAAGCAACTGTTGCAGATATGCAGAGATAAATCTACAGGGAAAAGGTTTACACAGGACCTTGAAAGAATGGCTTGATTTCCTTTACTATGTCCAGCTGCACGTCTGCGACTTTGTTCTCCTGTAGGGTGCTCCTTTAGAGGAGGTAGTAGTCGGCGAGCGGGTTTTGTGAGAAAAATTCTTGAGAAGTCGCCGGATTCTATGAGCTTGATGGTGCTGAATAGGTCCTTGATGGTACCTGATATTGTCCGAAGACATGCCTGACCATAGTTCGGTTGAGCCGAACACTAAGCCTTTGGGTGGAAGGTCCCCACAGCTGCCCATGGTATCTTAAGCGCGAAATTATGCCTCCGAGGTACGAACCTTATGGGTAGCTTGGCCGCACTATGGGGGGCGTATTCCTATTTGTGCGGAGCGTGAGAGGGATCAGGGAGCTGAAAGGGAGCTTGGGTCCGCTTACTTACCTTTCGTGTCTTGACGGTGGACTGGGAGTTCGGCGCCTCATCGCCGAGCTGGACCTCGGCTGCCAGAGCCGCGGTCTGTTCTTCCATTCAGAGGGAACACTCCATTTTGCCGCAGACCGTGATGACCCCCTTGGGTCCGGACATCTTAAGTTTCATGTACGCATAGTGGGGGACGACGTTGAAACGAGCGAATGCTATTCAGCCAAGAAGTGTGTGATAGCCGCTGCGAAAAGGGACGATGTCAAAGATCAGATCCTCACTGTAGAAGTTATTGGGCGAGCCGAACACCACTTCGAGAGTTATGGTGCCCGAACAGCGGGCCTCAACGCCATGTATTATTCCTTTAAAGGTCGTGTTACTGGGTTTGATCCTTGACGGATCGATACCCATTTTCTTCACCGTGTCTGCGTAGATAAGATTGATGCTACTGCCGCCGTCCATGAGGACCCTTGTTAGGTGGTACCCGTCTACTATGGGGTCGAATACCAAAGCCGCTGACCTGCCATGCCGAATACTGGTCGGGTGGTCAGTGCGGTCAAAGGTGATCGGGTATGCCGACCACTTGTTGAACTTCGTGGCTACAAGCTCTAGGGCATAGACGTCCCGAAGTGCGTGCTTCCTCTCCTTCTTTGGTATGTGTGTGCTATAGATCATATTCACAGTTTTGACTTCGGGGGGGGGGGGGGAATTGCTTCTGGCCTCCGTTATTCGTCCTGCGAAGCTCTTCATCATCCTCGCTGCGGGTGCCCTTGCCATGATCCTCAGCTGCGAGTTTGCCTGCCTGCTTGAACACCCAACAATTGCGGTTGGTGTGAGTGGCGGGCTTGTCTTGGGTGTCATGGATCTGGCAAGGCCTCTCCATGATTTTGTCTAACTGAGTAGGTCCATCCCTGTTCCCGAGGGTTTCCTCTGCTGTGGAGGCTTTGAATACTAAATCCGGCATTTACTGCCGTGTCTTCGGTTTCGCCGCCGCTATATCGACGCTTATTCTTATTGCGCCATGGCTTCCCGTTGCCGTCCCGAACTTTAGAGGTACCGGGGTTTCCGGGAGTTTTGTCGCGTCGAGCTAACCAGCTATCCTCGCCCGCACAGAAGCGGGTCATAAGCGAGGTAAGGGCTGCCATTGAGCTTGGCTTATCCTGCCCGAGCTGGCGGGCTAGCCACTCGTCTCGGATATTGTTCCTGAAGGAGGCTAGCGCCTCAGCATCTGAGCAATCGACGATTTGATTTTTCTTCGTCAGGAACCGATTCTAGAATTGCCGGGATGACTTACCGGGTTGTTGGATGATGTGGCTCAGGTCATCAACGCCCGGGGACCGAACATAGGTGCCTTGAAAATTTGCTCGAAAAGCATCCTCGAGCTCCTCCCAACTCCCGATGGATTTTCGGAGAGGCTGTTCAGCCAATGCTGTATTGGTCCTTTGAGTTTCAATGGCAGGTACTTTATGGCGTGGAGGTCATCTCCGCGGGCCATGTGTATGTGGAGAAGAAAGTCTTCGATCCACACGGCCGGATCTGTTGTATCATCATATGGTTCGATGTTTACGGGCTTGAACCCTTCGGGGAACTGATGCTGCATCACCTAGTCTGTAAAACACAGTGGGTGAGTGGTGCCCCTGACTCTAGCTACTCGTGTTGGAGGTCGGACGGGAACCTTACCCGGTGCTGTCCCCGAACTCTTTCGTTCTGGTCGAGCCAAGTTTGGTACCTATCCCATCCAGTGGGGGTGTGCCCTCTGGATCCATAGATGGATCGTGTCTGACCTGCGCCAGCATTCAAGGTGTGTCACAGGTCGAATGGGTCTTCGGGCAGCGCTGGCTCTTTCCTTCCTCCGCGGAGGTGTTCGGGTTGCTCCCCAGCTTTGGCATCAGTCCTGTCCCATCCTCGAGGGGGGCGGTCCGGCTGTTCACCCTGGGTTTGTCTGGGGGGCGTGGGCTTGAAGGCCTCGTCGTCGAATTCTGGCAGTAGACGACGACACGGGTAATGTTTCTCCTAGCCTTGCTGTCCATAGCCGTACCCTTCTTCGACAGCGAGGACTTGTGCCATCGATTGTTGAGGGAGTCTTGCTCAGCTTTAATTTGCTGCTGTTTTATCTTGAGGCTTCGAGCGGTGGCTATGAGTTGCCGCTTGAACCATTCCTGGTCCAGCGAGTCTTAGGGGACGATGAAGTCCTCGTCTCCCAGACTAACCTTGTCCTTGGAAGGAGGGAGGTAGTTGCTGTCTTTGGAATCACTGAGGTTGTCGGGATTTTCTAGGTCTAAGTGCCCCTCCGCATTGCCGTGGTGCTGCTCGAGCGCAGCTAGGTCAGCGGGATCTTCAGGGGTGTCCGATGTAGCATTTTCAGAGCCCGTATTGCCTTTTCTGCCCTTGCGTCCCTTGGATTTTTTGCACTGATGTCGGTGTTTGAGTGGTTCGTCACCACTGTTTTTCATCGGGGTGTCGTTGCCGCTCTTCTTTGGTGTGCTGTCGCCCTTATCACCAGGGGTGTCCACCATATACACATCGTAGGTGTAGGTGGTGGTCCATCGTCCCGCTACGAGAGGAGCAGTTGTGTCGACATCCGCGTAAGTGTCCTCGGCGTGATCCGATGAGAAATCCAACAGATCGGTTAAATCTTTGATGGTGGCTACTAAGTGGGTGGTGGGTGGGAAACAAAATCCCTATGGCCGGCCTTGAGACCGATATAATGATAGGTTGAGGTTGAGTCATCCATAATTTCCAAGGTTTGGATCCATGCCAGTGTCTCGTTCGACAGCAAGAGTTCGGCCGGAGAAGCCTATGATATTTTGGCGGAGTAGTTCTCTGATATATTAGCACAGAGAGCGCGCCTGGCCAGGATTGATTCCTGGTCCTAGAACGCCGTGGTCGGATCCATACTCGAGGTCGGACCCGAGGTGGGTGCTCCGGACACAAGGTCGGGGGAGAGATCCGAAGTCAAGACTTCAAAACTTCCATGCTTATCAGACAAAGCCGAGTTCAGTGAGGAGTTGATCGCCTTGGGTGTCGGCAACGTAATGTAGGTTGCCGAACTTGATTCCCTGACCCGGGACGAACTTGATGAGCTGGTGATACTTGTGATTTGCGTTGGTTTTTCCGTGAAGAGGGACGCGTAATTGCAGCACAAAGTGGGTAAGTATTTCCCTCAGTTATGAAACCAAGGTTTATCGAACCAATAGGAATATCAAGCCTCAACCGTCTTCAGCGGCTGCACACAAATGAACAAACAACTTGCACCCAACGCGGGCAAGAGGGTTGTCAATCCCCTTGATCTCGTTATTTGCAAGCAAATGAGTTGTGTAGATAATTGTTGAAAAATATAAACTGGAAAATAAAATAAAAGGTAAATAAAGGCAGCAAGGTAACTGTAGCGTTTGTAAATATATAAGTGAATAGACCTGGGGGCCATAGTTTTCCCTAGCGGCATCTCTCATGTAGGCAGCATACGGTGGGTAACAAATTGCTGTCGGGCAATTGATACAAAAGCGGATAGTTATGCGATTTTCACGGCAATGATCATGTATATATAGGCATCATGTCCATAAACAAATATGCTGACTCCTGCCTACACCTATTACTATTACTGCACTCATCGACCACTATCCAACATGCATCTAGAGTATTAAGTAAAATAGAGTAATGCATGGAGAACGATGACATGATGTAGACAAAGTAAACTCAAGCAATATGAATGAACCCCATCGTTTTATCCGTAGTAGCAACAACACAAAGATGCATCTTGTCCCCTACTTTGTCACTGGGATATAGAAACTCGTCAGGTTGAACCTACCACAACGCACCACTCCCACCAATGAAATATCAATCTACTTGGCAAAAGCACATCAATAAATCGGAGAGCATTACGAAGCTATAATGATCGTGCAATTAAGAGACAATATATATCAGAGGTATATCAAATACTTTTCATGAATAATCTGAACATAAACCCACAATTCATCGGATCCCAACAAACACACCGCACAATAGGATTACATCGGATAGATCAAAGCAAAGATGCGATGACCATTGTATTGAAGATCAAGAGATAAAGAGATTGCCATCTAGGTACTATCTATGGACCCGTAGGTCTATGGTGAACTAATCACACATCATCATGAGGGCGGCAAGGTTAATGAAGAGGCCCTCCGTGATCGATCCCCCCTCCGGTAGGGTGCCGGAACGGAGCTCCAGATGGCCTCGTGAAGGAACAGAAACTTGCGGCGGTGGAAAAAGGGTTTCGGGACTGCCTTCAGGGTTTTTGCAATATTAGAGAATTTATAGGCCAGAGAGGGACGTTGGGAGAGCCACGAGGGGGCCACCACATATCAGGGGGCCCCCTAGGGCGCGTCTTGATGTGTGATGGTGCCCTCGTGCGCCTCCCGACCTCCTTCTAAAGCTTCCAGGTCTTCTTTTGGTCCAGAATCATCAAAAAGTTTCGTGGCAATTGGACTTCGTTTGGTATTGTAAACCTGAAAAGTTTAAAAACACACAGAAAACAACAACTGGCACTGGGCACTGGGTCAATAGGTTAGTGCTCAAAAATATTATAAATTGGTAAATAAATACCCAAAAAGTTTCCTAGAATGATAATATATCAGCATGGAACAATCAAAAATTATAAATACCTTGGAGAGCATCCCCAAGCTTAATTCCTGCTCGTCCTCGAGTAGGTAAATGATAAAAAAAGAATTTTTGATGTGACATGCTATCCATTATGTAATCATATGCATGCTCATTGAGAAAAGTTGAATCAACAAATATTATCATAGCAATATCTAAAGTGTAAGAAACATAATCATCAATCCTTAAAAGTATACGATCCTTAAGGAATGTTTACCCACCCCCCCATTCATCTTATTATATTAGCAAGGCATGGCTCCATCTTCACCACATGAATACAAATGTCAAGCACCACGGTGTCCAAGTCATGCAATTGGTTCGTACTTTTTCAATATGCATCAACTTTTTATTCTTCACGTAATACATGAGCGTGAGCCATTGGACATATCTTTTAGGTGGAATAGAGTATGGTGGTAGATATCAAAGGGGTAAAAAGTGGAGAAGATTATCTCACATCAACTAGGCATACCAGCGGGCTATGGAGATGCCCATCGATAGATGTCAATGCAAGGATTAGGGATTGCCATGCAAATGATGCACTAGAGCTATAAGTGTATGAAAGATCAAATGAAGCTAAGTGGGGTGTGCATCCAACATGCTTGCTCATGAAGACCTCGGGCATTTGAGGAAGCCCGTCATAGGAATATACAAGCCATGTTTGTAATAATGAATAGGTTATTCCCACTAGCATATGAAAATGACATATCATGAGACTCTCTACATGAAGAGCATGGTGCCACCTTGAGGCACAAGTGTGGTAAAACATAGAAGCAAAGTCCCTTCTCTCATTTTCTCTCATTTTTTTGAATGGATGGTGGGCTCATTTGGCCTCCCCCATCTTTATTTTTTCGTCCGGAGTCTCATCTCGACTTGTGGGAGAATCATCATCTCCATCATTCTTTCCTCACTAGGACAATGCTCTAATAATGATGATCATTGATACGTGTCCAACGTATCTATAATTTTTTATTGTTCCATGTTGATATATTATCATTCTAGGATACTTTTTGGGTCTTTATTTAACAATTTATAATATTTTTGACCACTAACCTATTGACCCAGTGCCCAGTGCCAGTTGCTGTTTTCTGCATGTTTTTGCCTTTTCAGGTTTACAGTACCAAACGAAGTCCAATTGCCACGAAACTTGTTGATGCTATTTTCTAGACCAAAACAAGACCTAGAAGCTTCGGAAGGAGGTCGGGAGGCGCACGAGGGCCACACCACACATCAATGCGTGCCCTGGGGGGGTGCCCTGATATGTGGTGGCCCCCTCATGGCTCTCCAGACGTCCCTCTACGGCCTATAAATTCTGAAATATTGCAAAAACCCTGACGGCAATCCCAAAACCCTTTTTCCGTCGCCGCAAGCCTCTGTTCCGTCGCGAGGCCATCTGGAACTCCGTTCCGGCACCCTGACGGAGGGGGGATCGATCACGGAGGGCCTCTTCATCAACCTTACTGCCCTCATGATGATGTGTAAGTAGTTCACCACAAACCTACGGGTCCATAGCTACTACCTAGATGGCAATCTCTCTCCCTTATGATCTTCAATACAATGATCATCGCATCTTTGCTTTGATCTATCCGATGTAATCCTATTGTACGGTGTGTTTGTTGGGATCCGATGAATTGTGGGTTTATGTACAGATTATTCATGAAAAGTATTTGAGATACCTATGATATATATTGTCTCTTAATTGCATGATAATTATAGCTTCGTAATGATCTCTGATCTACTGATGTGCTTTGGCCAAGTAGATTGATATTTCATCGGTGGGAGTGGTGCGTTGTGGTAGGTTCAACCTGGCAAGTTTCTATATCCCAGTGACAAAGTAGGGGACAAGATACATCTTTGTGTTGTTGCTACTAAGTATAAAACGATGGGGTTCATTCATATTGTTTGAGTTTACTTTGTCTACATCATGTCATCGTTCTCCAAGCATTACTCTGTTTTACTTAATACTCTAGATGCATGCTGGTTAGCGGTCGATGAGTGGAGTAATAGTAATAGGTGCAGGCAGGAGTTGGCCTATTTGCTTATGGACGGGATGCATATATACACATGATCATTGTCGTGAAAATCGCATAACTATCCTCTTTTCTATCAATTGCCCAACAGTAATTTGTTACCCACCGTATGCTGTCGACATGAGAGACGCCGCTAGGGAAAACTATGCCCCCGGGTCTATTCACTTATACATTTACAAATGCTACAATTACCTTGCTGCCTTTATTTACCTTTTATTTTATTTTGCAATTTATATTTATCAACAGTTATCTATACAACTCATTTGCTTTCAAATAACGAGATCAAGGGGATTGACAACCCTCTTGCCCGCGTTGGGTGCAAGTTGTTTGTTCATTTGTGTGCAGCCGCTGAAGACGGTTGAGGGTTGATATTCCTATTGGTTCAATAAACCTTGGTTTCATAACTGAGGGAAATACTTACCCACTTTGTGCTGCAATTACCTGTTCCTCTTCATGGAAAACCCAACGTAGATCACATGTATCAGGAAGGATTTCTGGTGCCGTTGCCGGGAATATCATCATCAACTACCAAGTAACTTCACACAAATTTTCATTCACTTGTTCTTCTTTTTATTTGCTGTTATATTTAGCTTGTCGCATAAAAGTCAAAAATACAAAAATATTTATCTTTGCTTGTTACTAGTTTACTTCTTCGCTTGCTAGTTTACTTGTCTTGCTTGTTACTTTGCTTGTTCGATCACCATGTCTCAAGATACTACTAAGTTGTGTGACTTCTCAAATACTAATAATAATGATTTTATAAGTACTCCTATACCACCCGCCACTAGTTTGTAGGCTTTTGATATTAATGCTGCATTGCTAAATCTTGTCATGAAAGATCAATTTTCGGGAAGTCCTAATGAGGATCCCGCGTAACATCTTAATACCTTTGTTGAATTATGTGATATGCAAAAGAAAAAGGATGTGGATAATGATATTGTGAAATTAAAATTATTTCCTTTTTCACTAAGAGATAAAGCTAAGGCTTGGTTTTCATCTTTACCGTGTAATAGTATTGAAACATGGGATAAGTGTCAGGATGCTTTTATTGCCAAGTATTTTCCTCCTGCTAAGATCATCTCCCTCAAAAATCAAATAATGAATTTTAAACAGCAAGATCAAGAGCATTTTGCACAAGCTTGGGAGATAATGAAATTAATGATAAGAAATTGTCCAACTCGTGGCTTAAATTTGTGGATGATCATCCAAAACTTCTATGCTGGACTAAACTTTGTGTCTAGAAATCTTCTAGATTTTGATGCAGGTGGTACCTTTATGGATGTGACCTTAGGAGAGGCCACAAAACTTCTGGACAACATCATGACAAATTATTCTCAATGGCATACCGAAAGGGCTCCAACCGGTAAGAAGGTAAATTCTGTT
Source organism: Elymus sibiricus (assembly GCA_039707655.1). Classification (NCBI taxonomy): domain Eukaryota; kingdom Viridiplantae; phylum Streptophyta; class Magnoliopsida; order Poales; family Poaceae; genus Elymus; species Elymus sibiricus. Next base: position 344,083,815 of record CM077669.1, on the reverse strand, counting down.
GAAGAAATCGCTACTTGGAGTGAAAAAAGTGGATGCTCTTATGAATATGGTTGCTAGTAAAAATGCTCATGTTGATCCCAATGATATGCCCTTGTCTACTTTGATTGAGCAAAATAATGATGCTATTGATGTGAACTTTGTCTCGCGAAATAATTTCAATAACAATGCTTATAGAGGAAATTTCAATTCTAGACTGTATCCCAGTAATTCCTCTAACAACTATGGAAATTCTTATGGCAATTCTTCTACAAATTCTAATATGATGCCCTCTGATCTTGAGAACACAATTAAAGAATTTATTAATTCTCAAAAGGTTTTCAACACTATGGTAGAATAAAAATTGCATGTAGTTGACACTTTGGCTAAAAACATGGATATAATTGCTCTTGATGTGGAAACTCTTAAAAATAAAGTTTGGCCACCCAAGCATGATTTTAATGATGCTATTAAATCTATCCAAGTATCTATTAATGAAAGTAAGGAGAGGACCGCTAAGTTGAGAGCTAAGTAGGAATTCTTAGAAAAAGCTCTTCCACCCGGTTTTTACCGGAATCATGATGAAGATCTTAAAATGATTGGTATTTCTCCTATTGAATATTTATTTACCTCTCTGAATATAAATTATAAAGGGACTAGAGATGAGTCAACTCTAGTAGAGAAGCGCCCCGTTTGCTTGGACGGTGATGATTTTGCTGCTAAAACTGAAAAATGTGGGTTTGGAGAGGTCAAAAGTTTAACTAGTGATGTGCCCACTATTTTGGATTACAAGGACTTTAATTATGATAATTGCTCTTTAGTAGAATCTATTTCCTTGTTGCAATCCATTATTAGCTCACCCAATGCTTATGAACAAAACAAAACTTTTACAAACATATAGTAGAAGCTATGATAAAAGCTTATGATGGGAAACTTGAGCTTGAAGTTTCTATTCTGTCAGCGTTCTGGGAACGGGGGTACCCAGACTTGCCTGCCTGCGGTCCAGGGCATGGTCCACTTCACCAACCAAACACGGCCAAGCGCGGACCCACTCAAGACAAGGCCCTCGCGAGGGCCCTAGCCTCGCGAGGGGGAGCGGCGTCAAGACCGGCAAAGGATGGGCCTCCCCAGGCCCCCTCTGGAGCAACGGAGATCTCTATGCAAGGCCCGGCCTCAGGAGTCAAGGATGACGCAAGGAAGGACAGGCAGGCGCCAGCGCATCAGGCAGCGCAGTTTCCCCTTTCGTGCAAAGGTAGCAAGGACGTACGCGGGTTCCCAAAGCACCCCCCCCCCCAAAGGTTTCCATTCAGGTGCAACAAGACCGCAACCACCGGCCCCGCAGGGCGGATGTCATCGCCGAGCCCACCTCTGCGCCGTGGACAGTTACTTTGCAGGCGAAGACCGCCTTTGGGCAGGGAGGACATGTACTCCTGTCCCCCTTTAAAATTGGCCGCTGTGGGATCCCTTCCCGCCATTGCGATAAGGGAAGAGGACCCGAGCCACCGCTATATATAGAGGGTAGGCTGCACCGTAGAAAGGGAGGGGCATCCATTCCACCACTCATCCATCACCAAGCCACAGAGGGCCTCCAACACCTCAGGGGAGCCCTCACGAGGCTCAAAAACACTGTACCAGTTCATCCACCCTACCTCCTCGAGAGGCAATCCACCAAAGCAGGAGTAGGGTATTACGCTTCGCAGCGGCCCGAACCTGGGTAAACTGTCGTGTTCATCTTCTTCCTCGTCATCGCGCGAGTTTATTGCTGCGTTCATCGGGTAGCGAGCTAGGTTGGATGAAGCCGTGGGGGATCTTCGCACATGCCCCTGTGTTCGAATCTTAAGGGTTTTGCGGAGCCCGAAATCCGACATTTGGCGTGCCAGGTAGGGGGTGTGTCGAAATCTCCCTCAGGTCTCGCCTCGCCTTCGCTCATTGCACTCATGGCAAAAGGACATCTAGCCTGTGCAGAACGGCGGGCCGCCCGCGTGGCGCGGCTAGCGGCGGCGGGCCACGGCGCCCCGCGACGCTCTGCCACCCCGTCAGCGGGCGCCGTCACCGGCCGGACTCCCAACGGGCGCTGGGGTCTGTCGCCTTCACCAACCGCACGGCATGCCCCCGTCGCCCCGGCCCTCCCCTGCGCTCGGGCCGCGCCGCCACTCTTCCGAGTCTGCCAAGACCCAACACACAGACATGTCGCACTCCTCGTGGCGCACGAGTTACAGCGCCAACAGGCCGTCCGCGACCGCCGCACCAACGAGGCCAGGCACGCCCCAGGGAGCGACACCGCCGCCAACGGGACCCAGATGCGCCTCAGCGGGGCTCGTGCCCGCGAACTCGCATGGCTGGCGGGCGCGGCACCTGGGCCACACGGGCGCGCTCGGGACGTCCGCGGCGGTCCGCGTTCACCGGATACCTGGCTCGAGCCACCGGGGGTGCAGGAGCCGGCCGCAGGCGCTGGCGGAGACCGGTGGGAGGCGCCGGCCGCACGAGAGGGGCGTCACCTCCCGCCCCCCGGCACGCTCGTCGGAACCAGAGAGGAGGACCGGAGACTCAACTACGCCGGCGCCCGGGGGCTCGTGCAACTCCACAACGACCATGTTGCCGCGCGCCCAGGCCACGGAGTGAGCGACCCCAGCTACCATGGCGATAGGAGGAGCACACGCGACTTCGCGAGCAGCCCCCGCGCAGATAGGTATTTGCAACCTCGCGGGGGCGGCTTGCGGAACTTGCCTCGTGAGGGTGCCCGGCACGGAGACCCTCGCGAGGCACGCCCGCTGTTAGGGAGCTGCCTTGAGCAGACGTCTGGGTCTGGGGACCGGGGGCCTCTCGCCTGGGAACGGAGGGTAAAACATGCGCCCTCGCTCCCGGGCCGAGAGGCTCCAGCTTGGGGACGGAGGGTGGAACACACGCCCATGTCCCCGGGCCAGACGATCCCAACCTGGAGTCAAAGGGTGGAACATGCGCCCTAGTCTCCGGGGCGCGCGACGCTCGCTTGGAGACGGAGGGTGGAACATACGCCCATGTCTCTGGGACGGGTTTCGTTCGATCACCAGCGGGTGACCATGTACTCGCCCATGTCCCCAGGCCCGGCACGCCCGGCCTGGGGGCAGGGCCCCGGGTACCAGCATGGGAACCCCGGGTACCCCAGCGAGGCACGCTGGGGCACCGCCCGGGGAGCCCAGGGCCTTCTTCTGGGGCGGGCCTTCCCGCCAGAGGGCGCAAGGGGCTCCCCCTACGCTCGAAGGCCCGCCCAGGGCAGACCCTACTTCGCCGCGACGAGCCCGGGGGCTGGGAGTGGGCTTCGTGCCCGCGAGGCATGGAGCTCCCTATATACCCCCGGGACCAACACCGACCCGTGACACTCTCACGTAATAATGAGTGGGTTGTATACGCCCGGAGCCCCCCAAGGACGCGGAGGGGTTCCTCCCACGCAACGTGGCAGCCACAGCTCCGCGCTGGCAGAGAAGTCAACACTGCCCACCAATGGCTATGCCCATGTAATGTGGATGCCCTACACCCAGCGCTGGGGGAAGACGAAGACGAGGACTACCCTCAAAAGCCGGACGCGGCCGTTTTCTCGTTCTTTGCTGTATTCTGAGTTGCATCCTTCAAGAATCCTTTTTGTGCTCGAACCTGTTGGAAGTTCGAGGATTTCGAAACTTTATGTTTAAAAGAAAGAGGGGCGGGGACTTTTTCTCTCTTTGTTCTCTTATTTTACCGGTCTTGAGTTTTTCCTCTCTTTCTGGATTAACGTTTTGCAAGAAGCCGTGCTGCGGCCCTTCCCGAGGCGCCTCGGAGCTGGATAGCCGCGCCCTGACGCCTCAGAGACTTGCATCTTTTTGCAGTCGACCCGCACTCGGGGGCTCCAACCGCAGCACGGTACCGCCGCAGGGAGTCTCGGGAGGCCCTAGGGCCTCCTGAGGCGATATTCGGCAGAACAAAATAGGAATCGCTCGAGCGTCAAATTGGGCTCCTGAGCACTGAGCCTCAGGAGCCTCTCCGGTCATAAGGCCACTCGTCTCCCGTGGTGCCGTCCTTGGTTTCCGGTCGGCATCTAGGGTGCCGAGGCCTCGCCCCGTGAAGTGCGTCCAGGTGATCCGGTCGTACCTAACGGCGGCGGGGAAATGTGCGGGACTGGGACCTGCCGACGTAGAGCCGCTTGAGCGTCAAAGGGGGGTCCTGAGCATTGAGCCTCAGGAGCCTCACCGGTTATAAGGCCACTCGTCTCCCTTGGTGCCGTCCTTGGTTTTCGGTCGGCATCTAGGGTACCGAGGTCTCGCCCCGTGAAGTGCGTCCAGGTGATCCGGTCGTACCTAACGACGGCGGGGAAATGTGCGGGACTGGGGCCTGCAGACACAGAGTGCCGAAAGGGATGCCGACCCACCATCATTCACGTGAACAGGAAACCCCCGGGGCGTCCAGACCCTTCTTCAGGCGCTACGAAGAACCCCCACGACGCCAAAGGCTACCGCAAGCACGATGACCGGATCGGCAGCAACCCCGGACAGGATGGAGCGCGGCGCAGCACACCTCGTCATTCGGGGACACATCCAAAGGTATCTTCCAAAATACATAAGAGTTGCCGCTAGGCCACATACATAACCCTGTCAGGAGAACAAAAGGGCTACTGAGGGGGAGAAGGCCATCACCGCTGCTACCCTCGTCATCATTATCCAGCAATGGCCGCACGCTCCCAGGCTCAGGCGCTGCCCTCGGCTTCGTCGGAGAAAAGCTCCCTTATCAGGTCGTCCACATGGTCCTTGACCCGCGTGGCAAGGGCAGCGCGAGTCACTTCAGGCACAGGACCAAGCACCGTCTCGAAATCGAAGTGCGGGTCGAGACGAAAGAGGTGGCTGAAGACGTTCAAGGCCGCCTGCTCGAGGAGGTCGCGGCCCCTCGCCTCCACAAGCACGCGAATCTTCTCCGCGCCCTCCTCAAGGCACACCACGACCCTGGAAAAGAAGCCCAGGTACCCAGCGTCGTCTGGAACCAAGGGGCTCGAGACGCTCGCGCCACAGATGTCGCTCAAGGCCCGGGCAGCCCTTCCCTCGAGGGACCGGAACATCTGGGAGCGCGCGTGCTGGAGGCCGCGAGCACGGCCCGCCTCTTCCGAAGCTTTTTCTACCAGGGAAGCAGCACCTTTCACTTGTTTGTAGAGAAAGGCTAGCTCAGCCTCGGCAGTAGCCTGGGCATCCATCGCGGCTCGCCGGCGCCCCTCCTCCTGATTTAACCTTTTCTTGAGGGCATCAACCTCGCCTTTCAGGTGGTCGCGACGCTGGCAGAAACGGGACTCCTGAAGCTTCAGCTTCGCACGGTAGTCCTGGTGAAGGGAACGCCAAGCTTCTGCCACCCTATTGTTGACCTCTTCTTGGAACTTCGCTTCATGGGAGGCGATGGACTTCTCAGCAAGTGACACCTGGCGCTCCCTGACCTCCAGCCTCTCTTGCTCCAAGCTCTGCTCCAGCGCCTCCAACGCCAACAAGTCAACGGGCGCTCGGGGGCTCGCACTGGCGGAAGGGGACTTGCTTGACCGGCCCTCGAGTGTGGCCCTCCGCATCTGGATCTGCTTTTCAAGGTCGGCGTTGAAGGCCTGAAGCTCCCTGAGGCGATCTTCGGAAGCCCTGCGCCGGCAATCAGCTTCCTGAGCCTCGGCAAGAGCGCGTTCGCGGACCTCCACCGACGCGGCAAGATACTCCTCGACCTTCGGGAGGGCGCACTCGCGCTGCAGGCGGCCGAGATTCACGGCAACCTCAAGCTGGTGCCATCCCTGCGCAAGGCGTTGGCGCTCCTCCTCCAAGCGGGCATCATTATTGGCGAGCCCCACCCCCAGGCGCCTCAGCGCGTCCGCCGCGGTGTGGAGCAAACCCCACGGCGCGGCGCCTCGGTCGTCAGTGGGCTCAAGGGGCCAACCAGGACTCCCACCTCCTCCAGGGTGAACGGGGGAGGTGCGCGAGGAGCCTCCTAGCCCAAACGTGTGCTTGGGGGCTGGGGGCTCCCGTACAGGCACTCCGGAAGAAGGACGCCCCTCCTGGGGCCCCACGTCGCCGAGCAAAGGGGGCCCGAGGATGCGGCACGGCACGACCCCGGAGAAAACCGCGGGCAGGGGAAGTGGCCCCATTCTAGGGAGCTGGAGGCCGTAGGCGACGAAGACCGCAGGGGGCTCGCGCTCGGGGCCACCAGACATCAGAACAGGCTCGGGTGCGGGCGCCCCAGCGGGCCGAACCCCGCGGCCGACGAGAGAAGAGACCGCAAGAGGCTCGGCGGCCGCAGGGGCGGGCGACACCGACCCGTCCTCTCCATCGCCGATGGGGAGCCTGCGAACCAGAAGCTCAGAAGGAAGGCGCCGAAGAGAAGGTCGAAAGGGGCGCGGGCGCTTACTCATCTATGGCGATCCATTTCCTTTTCACCGGAGCCCACGGCGCCGAGGGGCGGCTGCCCCTGGGCGTCTTCCTCTTCCGGCTGGCGCGGGAGCCGGGGGGTGATGAATCGACGACCGGCGATTGATATTCAGCGGTGGAGATGGCAACTTTCATCATCGGCTGGGCGTCACCTCCGGCCCCAGACTGACCCGGGGCAGGGGCCGGATGAACGGGCGGCGAAGGGAGACCCACCATGGCCTCGAGAGGGGCGGCGTCCCCCAAATTCTCGGAGGGCGGGGCCCCCAAGAAAGAGGCACCCTGGGGGCGCGCCTCCTCTAGAGGGAAGAGCCCCTTCTCGTCAAAACGTGGCATCTTCGCGACGAGAGCATCCCGGTCCTTGTAGTTGTACAAGGGGAGGCCGTCCCGGGGATGCTCGTCAGGTTCACCACCAGTCAGGCGACGGAGAAGCCCGCCCAGCACGTCGGGAGAAAGAGGCGGAACCTGGATCCTCATTGGATCACGGGGGCCCGTGAAGGCCCACATCGGGCGGGAGTGACGCTGGAGAGGGGAAATTCGTCGGCGAGTGAACTCCCGCACCACCATCGCCATCGTCAAGCCCGCCTACTTCAGCCTTGCCAGCCTGGCCAGAACCGGTGCGAGCCCAGGGTCGGCAAGCTCCTCGTGCCTCCACCCGCAATTCGGCGTTACGGGGGTCACCGGGGGGTGAAACAGAGTCTCAGCCCCGGCGGCGTCGACGTATACCCATTGCCGCCGGAACCCATCTGCTTCCGGAGAGATTCCGACATCAAGGGCCCCCCGGGCCGATGCGTCGGCCGTTCTCAAGGACACGCACCCGGAGCACTGTTCCCCCGAGGCTAACTCAAGGGAGAAGAAGTGTTGTAACAAGGCCACGGAGGGGAAAACACCAACAAAGGCCTCGCACAGGAACGCGAAGGCCGAGAGGAGGATGAGAGAACCAGGATAAAGGTGGAGCAGATGGATCTGGTAATGCGAAAGCACAGCGGAGAGGAAGCTTGAGAATGGCGGCAGTACGCCCGAGAGAAGGGCGTGGATATTAAGGGGGACAACGGAGGCCTCCAGCTCGCTCCGAGGCCGCGAGCCTGGCCAGATCTTGGTGGCCCCCCACTCATTGGAGCCGGCGGCGACCACCAGCTGAACCTTCTTCAACCCCTCCAAGTTCACCACCGATGACTGGCCCAGCGCGGGTGCGGTCATCGGCCCCCTCAAGCCTTCGCCTTCCCCCTTCTTTGGAGCCATGGCAAAAGGGGGAGGGGAAGCGAGCCAGTGCACACGGGGACTCGGCGGAAGGGACGAGAGCCGCGGAGGAGGCGAGAACGAACGGCGAAGTCGACGGGCGACGAAGGCGGCCTAGTGGCGTGGGCTGGGCGGCTCGGCAAACCGGGCAATGACCTGTCCGGTGTGGAGGAGAAGGGGCGACGGTCCATCGGACCGCCGCATATGGAGCCTGGCCCGCAGGCGTGTGGGGCCCGCGACGCTTCGGGCCGCCCACAAGGCTTCGCCCAGAAGCCAGCTCCAGCGCGCCTTGGGCCCGAGGGCTACTGTCGGCGTTCTGGGAACGGGGGTACCCAGACCTGCCTGCCTGCGGCCCAGGGCATGGTCCACTTCACCAACCAAACACGGCCAAGCGCGGCCCCACTCAAGACAAGGCCCTCGCAAGGGCCCTAGCCTCGCGAGGGGGAGCGGCGTCAAGACCGGCAAAGGATGGGCCTCCCCAGGCCCCCTCCGGAGCGGCTGAGATCTCTATGCAAGGCCCGGCCTCAGGAGTCAAGGATGACGCAAGGAAGGACAGGCGGGCGCCAGCGCGTCAGGCGGCGCAGTTTCCCCTTTGGTGCAAAGGGAGCAAGGACGTACGCGGGTTCCCAATGCACCCCCGAAAGGTTTCCATTCTGGTGCAACAAGACCGCAACCACCGGCCCCGCAGGGCGGATGTCATCGCCGAGCCCACCTCTGCGCCGTCGACAGTTACTTTGCAGGCGAAGACCGCCTTTGGGCAGGGAGGACATATACTCCTGTCCCCCTTCAAAATTGGCCATTGTGGGATCCCTTCCCGCCATTGCGATAAGGGAAGAGGACCCGAGCCACCGCTATATATAGAGGGTAGGCTGCACCGTAGAAAGGGAGGGGCATCCATTCCACCACTCATCCATCACCAAGCCACAGAGGGCCTCCAACACCTCAGGGGATCCCTCACAAGGCTCAAAAACACTGTACCAGTTCATCCACCCCACCTCCTCGAGAGGCAATCCACCAAAGCAGGAGTAGGGTATCACGCTTCGCAGCGGCCCGAACCTGGGTAAACTGTCATGTTCATCTTCTTCCTCATCATCGCGCGAGTTCATTGCTGCGTTCATCGGGTAGCGAGCTAGGTTGGACGAAGCCGTGGGGGATCTTCGCACACGCCCCTGTGTTCGAATCTTAAGTGTTTTGCGGAGCCCGAAATCCGACATATTCCTAGAAAATTGCATGATGAGTGGGAACCTACTATCAAAATTAAGATCAATAAATATGAATGCAATGCTTTGTGTGACCTTGGTGCTAGTGTTTCAACTATTCCTAAAACTCTTTGTGATGTACTCGGTCTCACCAATATTGAAGATTGTTCCCTCAACTTGCTTCTTTCGGATTCTACCATTAAGAAACCTTTACGTAGAATTAATGATGTGCTTATTATTGAAAATAAAAATTATGTGCCTGTAGATTTCATTGTGCTTGATATTGATTGCAATCCTTCTTGTCCCATAATACTTGGAAGACCTTTCTTACGAACTACAGGTGCAATCTTTGACATGAAAGAGGGAAACATAAGATTCCAATTCCCATTAAAGAAAGGGATGGAACACTTTCCTAGAAAGAGAATTAAACCAACTTATGAATCAATCATGAGAGGTCCTTATGGGTGGAGTGTCAAGGATGACAATACTTGAAACTATGCATTATGCCTAGCTAGGGGCATAAAATAATAGCGCTTGTTGGGAGGCAACCAAATAGTTATCTTTAAATTTTTGCTTTAAACTTTCTGTTTATTTTTAATAGCATTATTATTGCCTCTGTAATGATTATTTTTTTGTGTTTAAATAATTGTTTGTGCCAAGTAAATCCTTTGGGATGACTCACAAGATGAGTATAATCGATGCTGAAATAAAAAGAAACTTTTTACTCCAGTATAGGAATTTTCATTTTTTACTGGAGCGTGATAATGATCTGAAATTATTACACAGTGTTCCTATACAAATTTTCGAGGTTTTCCTAAATTTTCATAAGTTTTAGAGTTACATAAGTATAGGTTCTCTACAGATTGCTACAGACTGTTCTGTTTTAAACAGATTCTGTTTTTGCTTGCATAGTTGCTTGTTTTGATTAAGATATGGATTGTATCGGGGGGTATAAGCCATGGATAAGTTATAATACAGTAACTATTATGCATTTATGAAATTTTAATCAATTTATAACAGTACTTAAAGTATGCAATATGTTTCTTATACTAACGGATCTCACGAAGTTTTGTTGTGTTTTGTGTGATTGAAGTTTTCATGTTTTGGGTGTTATCTTGATGGACAAAGGAATAAGGAGTAGCAAGAGCCTAACCTTGGGGATGCCCAAGGCACCCCAAGGTAATATTTTAAAGGATACTCAAGCGTCTAAGCTTGGGGATGCCCCGGAACGCATCCCCTCTTTCGTCTCAAATCCATCGGTATGTCACTTGAAACTATATTTTTATTCGTCACATGATATGAGTTTTGCTTGGAGCGTCGTTTGCTTTTGTTTGCTTTTACTTTCAGTTTGCCACAATCATTGTTTGCTGGACACACCTATTTAAGAGAGACACACCTTCATCATAATTTGTTAGAATACTCTTTGTGCTTCACTTATATCTTTTGAGCTTAGCAGTTGTTATAGTACTTCACTTATATCTTTTTGAGCACGATGGCGTTCAGATTTTATAGAAATAATTTCACTCTCGTTCTTCACTTATATTTTTTTGAGAGTTAATAAATAGTGATGGTAATTTGCATGGGTCATAAGACTAGTCCAAAAATATTAGGTATTCAATGAGTGATAATCAAAACCATCATGTAGCACATATAAAGAAATCATGGGTCAATGATATTAATGTAGTAATATGAAATAGGTGTGAGTTCATAATTGTTAAACCGTAGAAGTGTCGATATTAAGAAAGGTTGACCTTTTTGTTCATCTAAAAATTAAAAAGGCATGGTGATAATGTGTGAGCATTTCTATTCCTCGCTGAAATCCTAGTGTTGTTTCGAGTCGGAAGCGTGCGATGGTTAACTCCAACCAACCTCTTCGCTCGGGGCATGCGAGTAGTACTTTGATCTATGATAAACTAATCAAAATTTGCAATAAGTATATGAGTTCTTTATGACTAATGTGAAACCATGGACATACGCAATCTCACCTTTTCATAATTTGCTAGCCTCTTCGCTACCGTGCGTAGCCCGTTCTCACCTCGAGGATCGGTGCAACTTTCGCCGGTGCATCCAAACCCTATGACATGACACGCTCTGTTGCACATCAGCCTTATTATATCTTCCTCAAAACAGCCACCATACCTACCTATCATGGCATTTACATAGCTATTCCGAGATATATTTCCATGCAAATTCCATCGTCACTTCACATGACTAGTTCGTTCATCGTCATATTGCTTTGCATGATCATATAGAGCTGACATAGTTTTTGTGGCAAAGCCACCGTTCATCATATTTTTGATACATGTCATGCTAGATCATTGCACATCCTGGTACACGCCAGAGGCATTCATACAGAGTCATATCTTCATATCAGTTCTCCATATTGAGTTGTAAGTAAATAAAAGTGCGATGATCATCATTATTAGAGCATTGTCGCAGTGAGGAAAGAATGATGGGGATGATGATTCTCCCATAAGTCGAGATGAGACTCCTAACGAAAATAAAAATGGGGGAGGCCAAATGAGCCCACCATCCGTTCAAAAAAATGAGAGAAAATGAGAGAAGGGACTTTGGTACTATCTTTTACCACACTTGTGCCTCAAAGCGGCAGCTTGATCCTCATGTAGAAAGTCTCATGATATATCACTTTCATATGCGAGTGGGAATTACCTATTCATTATTACAAACTTGGCTTGTATATTCGTATGACGGGCTTCCTCAAATGCCTGAGGTCTTCATGAGCAAGCAAGTTGGATGCACACCCCACTTAGCTTCATTTGAGCTTTCATGCACTTATAGCTCTTGTGCATCATTTGCATGCCAATCCCTACTCCTTGCATTGACATCTATCGATGGGCATCTCCATGGCACGTGGGTATGCCAAGTTATTGTGAGACTATCTTCTCCACTTTTTACCCCTTTGATATCTACCACCATACTCTATTCCACTTAAATGCTATGTCCAATGGCTCACGCTCATGTATTACGTGACGAATAAAAAGTTGATGCATATTGAAAAAGTACGATCCAATTGCCTGACTTGGACACCGTTGTGCTTAACATTTGTATTAATGTGGTGAAGATGGAGCCATGCCTTGGTAAAACAATAAGATGAATGGGGGAGGGGGTAAACGTTTTTTAAGGATCGTACACTTTTAAGGATTAATGATTTTGTTTCTTACATTTTAATTATTGCTATGTTAATATTTGTTGATTCATCTTTTCTTAATGAGCATACATGCATAATATTACATAATGGATAGCATGTCACATCAAAAATTCTGTTTTTATCATTTACCTACTCGAGGACAAGCAATAATTAAGCTTGGGGATGCTTGATACATCTCCAACGTACATATAATTTTTGATTGTTCCATGCTGATATATTATCATTCTAGGATACTTTTTGGGTCTTTATTTACCAATTTATAATATTTTTGAGCACTAACCTATTGACCCAGTGCCCAGTGCCAGTTGCTATTTTCTGCATGTTTTTGCCTTTTCAGGTTTATAGTACCAAACGATGTCCAATTGCCACAAAACTTTTTGATGATTTTTTCTGGACCAAAACAAGACCTAGAAGCTTCGGAAGGATGTAGGGAGGCGCACGAGGGCCCCACCACATATCAGGGCGCGCCCTGGGGGGCGCCCTGATATGTGGTGGCCCCCTCATGGCTATCCCTGTAGGGGAACGCGACAAAAAACAAAAAATTTCGGTACAACGATCACGCCCAGGACCACTATGGAGATTGCACACATGGTTTGATCTGATCCGTACTGACTCGAAGCGCAGCGGAAGAAGAGTCGGTGGAGATCGTTGGTGCAGATCCCCGCAGCTAGGATTTACAACCTCCCAACCGCGAGGATGTACTCCCTCGTCGGACAGCCCTTCGGGAGGCGGTCGGACAGTCCCCCGGACGATGTCACGGACAGCCCTTCGGGAGGACCCTCGAAACTCGAATGGAGACTCGGACAGCCCTCCGGGAGGACACTCGAACAGACCCTCGGGCAAAATACCGAAACTACGACCTCTCTACGGGGTTGCACACATACGGTGTCAGCTATCCGGCAGGGCTTCGCCGTCCAGAACAAGTTCCTGCCGGAACCCAGACAGCCTTTCGGCTCTACGAAAAACTCTTTTCGTGGGAGGGAGAAAGAGAGCCAGACAAAGCTTGGCATGTGTATGAGAGAAAGGGATGAAGAGATGGCATCCATCACCTCCTCTATTTATAGGAAAGCCAAGGGGAAGGGTGCCTCCAAAAATTACCAAAAAAACCGATGCATTAGGTCACACCTCATGGGTATTAAGGTCATAATGGGAGGCCAAGTGGAGCTCCATGGAGCACCACCACCTATGGCCGGCCACCCCTTGGGGGGCCCCCCAAATGGGGTTCCTTCCCTTGTAAGCCTTTCCCTTCTAGAAGCTTTGACCAAGTCCTAAAAGGTGGCTCTCCAAAAATATCCCAAAAAGCACTTTCACTATTCACGACGACATTTTTCAGCGTCCGCTCGAACTGAAAATATTTATGTGGGCTTAGAACATTTCCAGTACCCACTAAAATAATTTTCAACGCATTCTGAAATAATTCCGGATTAGTGATTTTCATCTGCGAAAAGCATCTGAAGTGGTTCCGGCAGCTCTGGAACATTTCCGGTTTTTATCCCAGAAAATTCCAGAAAGTTTCCAGAATAATTCTGGCATCCTCCAAGAATTATCAGGCATGTCCCGAAACCAATTTGACTTAATGGTATATCCTGAAACAACTTTTCGGTTTTACCGGAACTATTCCGGTGTTCTCTCTCCGGAACTTTTCCGGTGCGTCCGAAACTTTTTCGATCAATTTTCTCTCAGACTCCCTGCCTAGTATTCAGCAGATAGATGACCCTTAAGCGTGTGACCCTATAGGTTCGGTGAAGTATAGACATGACCCGGAACCCCTTCCGATCAATGATCAACATCGGAGCCGTGGACACCCATATTGACCCCTATACCCACACGAATGAATATTCGAGTGAACCTCCAGTTGCCGTGTGCTATTCCTGTTGCTTCGCGATATGTTACAAACACCTATGGTGAGATTTACTTGCATCCCCGTGGATCAACAACTTGTCCACTATGCCAGTTACCTCGTTACCGGTTTTGTTCTCTTTTCTCGTTTCCATGTTCCGGTATCCCTGTGATCAAATCACCTTGTGTCTGGCCAGACGATGATGGATACCGTAACACCGAGAGGGCCCGACAATATCTCTCCATCGTCGGAGGAGCAAATCCCAATCTTGAGCTATCTCGTTACTTGCCATGCTTTTCCGTGAACCCGTAAGCCACCGTAATAGCCACCCAGTAACGGATGACGTTTAACAAACCCCAGAGTTCACGAAGCAAGCACGAAGGAACTTGATACTCTCATGGTCTAAGGAATTATGCAAACATTAACTAACTCTGTGATATTTAACCATTAACTTGTGACGAATGAATCTCATAGCATAACATCAATATGGGTCGATTCAACACAAGTGTTCTACCAACATCGTGCCCTCAAAATTGCCGGCATAGCCATGCGCATGATCAAGAAAACAGGATCATCATGCAATACTTGAGCCAGTCTTAGAGGCAAGACTAGGAATACAATTTACCGTTTATTATACCACACGTGCAGATGAGTTTCCCTCCAGGCCTCGTGGATATTGCAGACTCGAGAATCATTGCAGTTATAGCATGGATCATAAACATTCATTACAAACTCGGAGATACAAAATAACTGTTATTACTGCCTCTAGGGCATATCTCCTACAGACTCCCACTTGCACTAGAGTCATAATCCAGTTACATGGCTTCCCTAACACCAATGGCTATCCGGTGTTGCTAATGTTTGCTCGTGGTAGAGGCTTTGTCATAGGGTCTGACACGTTCAGATCCGTGTGAACCTTGCGTACTTTCACTAAACCTTCTTCAACATGATGTCGAATGAGTTTATATTTGTGTTGAATATGCATTGTCTTATGGTGCGAACTTGGCTCCCTTGCCTGAGCCATAGCGCCACTTAGATCTCCACCGGGTCCAGAGCACTTGGAACCACACCAAGGTCTTCAAGAAATTGCTTGACCCCGACAGCCTTCTTGGAGGCTTCTGAAGCAGCAACATATTCCGCCTCCGTCGTAGAATCCGCCACAGTCTTTTGTTTGGAACTTTTCCAATCAACTGCGCCACCTTTCAATATGAAGACATAGCCTGATTGAGATTTGAAGTCATCTGGGTCAGTCATGAAGCCTGCATCAGTGTAACAACTTACAATGAGCTCTTCATCACCTCCGTACACAAGGAGTAAATCCTTGGTCCTTCTGAGGTACTTAAGAATACCCTTGACTGCGGCCCAGTGTTCCAATCCTGGATCACTTTGGTACCGGCTGCTAAAACTTAGCGCATAGGAAACGTCCGGTCTTGTACATAGCATGGCATACATAATAGAACCAACTGACGAAGCATATGGAACATCATTCATTTGTACTCCCTCATCGAGGGTCCGAGGACTCTGATTCTTGCAAAGCACTGTGCCAGGTGACATGGGGAGTAGGCCTTTCTTGGAGTTCTCCATGTTGAACCTTTTCAACACCTTGTCAATGTACGTGCTTTGGCTAAGCGCTATCAGGCGTCTTGATCTATCTCTATAGATCCTGATGCCCAATACATATGCTGCTTCGCCTAAGTCTTTCATTGAAAAACTCTTCTTCAATGAGTCTTTTATTTCGCCAAGAAAATTCACGTTATTTCCAATCAACAATATGTCATCCACATACAAGATTAGAAATGCTTTTGCGCTCCCACTAAACTTCTTGTAAACACAAGATTCTTTGTCGTTCCTGTTGGGGAACGTTGCATGGGAAACAAAAATTTTCCTACGCACACACAAGATCTATCCATGGTGATGAGCATCTACGAGAGGGAGAGTGAATCTACATACCCTTGTAGATTGCTAAGCGGAAGCGTTAAGAAACGCGGTTGATGTAGTCGAACGTCTCCGCGATCCAAATCGCAAGTCGTCCCTCGATCCGATCACGAACTAGTGCCGAACGGACGGCACCTCCGCGTTCAACACACGTACGGCTTGATGACGCCTTCACCTCCTCGATCCAGCGAGCGATGGTGAAGTAGTAGATGAGTTCCGGCAGCACGACGGCGTGGTGATGGTGGTGAGGAACAATCTCTGCAGGGCTTCGCCAAGCACTACGGAGATTATGACGGGAGAACTAGAGGGTTAGGGTTGCCGAAACACGGCTTGGGAAATCTTAATGTATCCCGTGTGCTAGCCCTGCCCCTCTATTTATATGTTGAGCCTTGGAGTCTAAACATGGAGTAAAAGCCTCCTCCAGGTCGGTTTTGCCTGCACAAGGTCGGTTTGGCCCGCAGGGAAAGAGTCCAACTCGGATCCCTGCAGTACCGCGCACAAGCGGCAGTACCGCTCACGAGCGGTAGTACCGCTTCACCCAAGCGGTAGTACCGCTTATGCAGTAGTACTGCCTTACCAGCGGTAGTACTGCTTAAGGCAGCAGCAAAACTTCCTTTTGCACTTTCCAATACCTCGTGGGTTTTACCCCTTTGGCCTATATAAAGTGTTGCTGCACCCGAACACTTCGGTAAACATCCGGAACCTCTTCCGGTGAATTCCGGAACCCTTCCGAAGATCACAACACTATTATCACATATATTAATCTTTACCTCCGGACTCTTCCGGAGACCCTCGTCATGTCCGGGATCTTATCCGGGACTCCGAACAACCTTCGGTCACCAATAAAATAACTCAACTATACTAATCGTCACCAAACGTTAAGTGTGTAGACCCTGCGGGTTCGAGAACTATGTAGACATGACCGAGACACCTCTACGATCAATAACCAATAGCGGGACCCGGATGCCCATATTGGCTCCTACATATTCTACGAAGATATTTATCGGTCGAACCTCTATGTCAAGGATTCAGTTAATCCCGTATGCTGTTCCCTTTGTTCTTCGGTATGTTACTTGCCCGAGATTCGATCGTCGGTATCTCTATACCTAGTTCAATCTCGTTTCCGGCAAGTCTCTTTACTCGTTCTGTAATACAAGATCTCGTGGCTAACACTTTAGTCACATTGCTTGCAAGGCTCATTGTGATGTTGTATTACCGAGTGGGCCCTGAGATACCTCTCCATCACACGGAGTAACAAATCCCAGTCTTGATCCATGCCAACCCAACAGACACCCTCGGAGATACCTGTAGAGCACCTTTATAGTCACCCAGTTACGTTGCGACGTTTGATACACACAAGGTACTCCTCCGATGTCAGGGAGTTGCATGATCTCATGGTCATAGGAACAGATACTTGACATGCAGAAAACAATAGCAATAAACTGACACGATCATATGCTACGTTTATAGTTTGGGTCTTGTCCATCACATCATTCTCCTAATGATGTGATCCCGTTATCAAATGACATCTCATGTCCATGGCCAGGAAACCTTCACCATCTTTTGATCAACGAGCTAGTCAACTAGAGGCTTACTAGGGACACAGTGTTGTCTATGTACCCACACATGTATTTGAGTTTCCAATCAATACAATTATAGCATGGATAATAAACGATTATCATGAACAAGGAAATATAATAATAACCAATTTATTATTGCCTCTAGGGCATATTTCCAACAGTCTCCCACTTGCACTAGAGTCAATAATCTAGTTCACATCACTATGTGATTTACATTGTAATGAATCGAACACCCATGCAGTTCTGGTGTTGTTCATGTTTAGCCCTTGGAAGAGGTTTAGTCATCGGATCTGCAATATTCAGATCCGTGTGTACTTTGCAAATATTTATGTCGTCCTCCTTGATGTAATCGCGGATGGAATTGAAACGTCGCTTTATGTGTCTGGTCCTCTTGTGAAATCTTGGTTCCTTGGCTAGAGCAATGGCACCAGTATTATCACAAAACAGAGTTATTGGGTTAAGCGCACTAGGCACTACTCCAAGATCTGTCAGGAACTCCTTCATCCAGACACCTTCCTTCGCCGCCTCCGAGGCAGCGATGTACTCCGCTTCGCATGTAGAATCAGCTACCACGCTTTGCTTGGAACTGCACCAGCTAACCGCACCCCCATTAAGAATAAATACGTATCCGGTTTGTGACATAGAGTCATCCAGATCAGTGTCAAAGCTTGCAGCGACGTAACCCTTTACGACGAGCTCTTGATCACCTCCATAAACGAGAAACATGTCCTTAGTTCTTTTCAGGTACTTTAGGATATTCTTGACTGCCGTCCAGTGTTCCATTCCTGGATCACTTTGAAACCTTCTGACCATACTAATGGCAAGGCTGACATCGGGTCTTGTGCACAGCATTGCATACATGATAGAGCCTATGGCTGAAGCATAGGGGATGACACTCATCTTTTCTCTATCTTCTGCAGTCACTGGGCATTGAGTCTTACTCAACTTCACACCTTGCAATACAGGCAAGAACCCCTTCTTGGACTGATCCATTTTGAACTTCTTCAAAACTTTGTCAAGGTATGTGCTTTGTGAAAGTCCTATTAAGCGTCTCGATCTATCTCTATAGATCTTGATGCCTAATATGAAAGCAGCTTCTCCTAGGTCCTTCATTGAAAAACTCTTGTTCAAATATTCCTTCACGCTTTCCAACATTTCTATATTGTTTCCAATCAGTAATATGTCATCCACATATAATATTAGAAACGCTATAGAGCTCCCACTCACTTTCTTGTAAATACAAGCTTCTCCGTAAACTTGTATAAACTCGAACGCTTTGATCACCTCATCAAAGCGAAGATTCCAACTCCGAGATGCTTGCACCAGTCCATAAATGGATCCCTGGAGTTTGCAAACTTTGTCAGCATTCTCTGGATCGACAAAACCTTCTGGTTGCATCATATACAACTCTTCCTTAAGGAAACCGTTAAGGAACGCTGTTTTGACATCCATCTGCCAAATTTCATAATCGAAAAAGGCAGCTATTGCTAACATGATTCTGACGAACTTAAGCATCGCTACGGGTGAGCAGGTCTCATCGTAGTCAACTCCTTGAACTTGTGAAAAACCTTTTGCCACAAGTCGAGCTTTATAGACGGTGACATTACCGTCCGCGTCCGTCTTCCTCTTAAAGATCCATTTGTTCTGAATGGCCTTACGCCCTTCAGGTAATACTTCCAAAGTCCATACTTTGTTTTCATACATGGATCCCATCTCGGACTTCATGGCCTCTAACCATTTCTCGGAATCCGGGCCCATCATCGCTTCTCCATAGCTCGTAGGTTCATTGTTGTCCAACAACATGACTTCTAAGACAGGGTTGCCGTACCACTCAGGAGCAGTACGCGTCCTTGTCGACCTACTTGGTTCGATAGTAACTTGATCCAAAGCTTCATGATCATTATCATTAACTTCCTCTTCAGCTGATGTAGGCTCCACATAAACAACTTTCTGCGCTGCGCTACTCTTAGGTTGAAGTAAAGGTTCAACAACCTCATCAAGTTCTATCTTCCTCCCACTCAATTCTTTCGAGAGAAACTCTTTCTCAAGAAATGTTCCGTTTTTAGCGACAAACACTTTGCCTTCGGATCTGAAGTAGAAGGTATACCCAACTGTCTCTTTTGGTTATCCTATGAAGACGCATTTCTCCGCTTTGGGTTCCAGCTTTTCAGGCTGAAGCTTTTTGACATAAGCATCACATCCACAAACTTTAAGAAACGACAGCTTTGGCTTCTTGCCAAACCAAAGTTCATATGGAGTCGTCTCAACGGATTTCGATGGTGCCCTATTTAAAGTGAATGCAGCTGTTTCTAATGCATAACCCCAAAACGATAGTGGCAAATCGGCAAGAGACATCATAGATCGCACCATATCTAATAAGGTTCGATTACGACGTTCGGACACACCATTACGCTGTGGTGTTCCAGGCGGTGTCAATTTTGAAACAATTCCACACTGTCTTAGTGACTGCCAAGCTCATAACTCAGATATTCTCCTCCTCGATCAGATCGTAGGAATTTAATCTTCTTGTTACGATGATTCTCAACTTCACTCTGAAATTGTTTGAACTTTTCAAATGTTTCAGACTTGTGTTTCATTAAGTAAATATACCCATATCTACTTAAGTCATCAGTGAAGGTGAGAAAGTAACGATAACCACCGCGCGCCTCAATACTCATCGGACCGCACACATCAGTATGTATGATTTCCAATAAGTCACTTGCCCGTTCGATTGTTCCAGAGAACGGCGTTTTAGTCATCTTGCCCATGAGGCATGGCTCACATGTGTCAAGTGATTCAAAATCAAGTGACTCCAAAAGTCCATCAGCATGGAGCTTCCTCATGCGTTTTACGCCAATATGACCTAAACGGCAGTGCCACAAGAAAGTGGTTTTATCATTATCAATTCTACATCTTTTGGCATCAATGTTATGAACATGTGTATCATTACTATCGAGATTCAATAAGAATAAACCCCTCACATCGGGTGCATGACCATAAAAGATATTACTCATATAAATAGAACAACCATTATTCTCTGATTTAAATGAGCAACCGTCTCGCAATAAACAAGATCCAGATATAATGTTCATGCTTAACGCATGCACTAAATAACAATTATTCAGGTTCATCACTAATCCCGATGGTAATCGAAGAGCGAGCGTGCCGACGGCGATCACATCAACCTTGGAACCATTTCCCACGCGCATCGTCACTTCGTCCTTTGCCAGCCTCCGTCTATTCCGCAGTTCCTGTTTTGAGTTGCAAATATGAGCAACCGCACCGGTATCAAATACCCAGGCACTACAACGAGAGTTGGTAAGGTACACATCAATAACATGTATATCATATATACCTTGTTTGTTGTTGGCCGCCTTCTTGTCAGCCAAATACTTGGGGCAGTTCCGCTTCCAGTGTCCAGTTCCCTTGCAATGAAAGCACACAGTTTCTGGTTTGGGTCCAGCCTTGGGTTTCTTCACGAGAGGAGCAACTGCTTTGCCACTCTTCTTGGAGTTACCCTTCTTACCCTTGCCATTTTTCTTGAAACTAGTGGTTTTATTGACCATCAACACTTGATGCTCCTTCTGAATTTCAGACTCAGCGGCTTTCAGCATCGCAAACAGCTCGGCGACTGACTTGTTCATCCCGTGCATGTTATAGTTCAACACGAAGCTCTTGTTGCTAGGTGGCAATGATTGAAGAACTCTGTCAGTGATAGCCTCTGGCGGAAGAGGCATCCCCAATTCAGCCAGACGGGTGGAGTAGCCAGACATTCTGAGTACGTGATCACTGATAGACCCGTTCTCCTCCATCTTGCAAGTATAGAACTTATCGGAGATCTCATATCTCTCGATTCGGGCATTCTTCTGAAAGATAAACTTCAACTCCTGGAACATCTCATATGCTCCATGACGTTCAAAACGTCTTTGAAGTCCCGGTTCTAAGCCATACAATATTGCACATTGAACTATTGAGTAATCTTCAGAACGAGCCTGCCAGGCGTTCACAACGTCTACAGACTCAACTGGAGCGGGTGGATCACCAAGTGGTGCATCAAGGACATAAGCCTTCTGGGAAGCCGTAAGGATAATCCTTAGATTACGGGCCCAGTCCACAAAGTTACTTCCATCATCTTTCAATTTAGCTTTCTCTAGGAACGCATTGAAATTCAGGGGTGCTACTGCGCGAGCCATGATCTACAACATAAATATAGCAAAGACAACTTAGACTATTGTTCAAGATAATGAGTTTAGTTAATCATATTACTTAAAAAACTCCCACTCAAATTGACATCCCTCCGGTCATTCGAGTGTAACATGATCCAAATCCACCAACTCAAGTCCGATCATCACGTGAGTTGAGGTGGTTTCAATGGTGAACATCTTTATGTTGATCATATCTACTATATGACTCATGTTCGACCTTTCGGTCTCTTGTGTTCCGAGGCCATGTCTGTACATGCTAGGCTCGTCAAGTTTAACCCGAGTGTTCCGCACGTGCAACATGGCTTACACCCGTTGTATGTGAACGTAGAGTCTATCACACCCGATCATCACGGCGTGTCTCGAAACGACGAACTTTCGCAACGGTGCACACTCGGGGAGAACACAATTTTATCTTGAAATTTAAGTGAGGGATCACCTTATAATGCTACCGTCGTCCTAAGCAAAATAAGATGCATAAAAGGATTAACATCACATGCAAATCATAAGTGACATGATATGGCCATGAACTTGTGCTTTTGATCTCCATCTCCAAAGCACCGGCATGATCTCCATCGTCACCGGCATGACACCATGATCTCCATCATCTTGATCTCCATCAACGTGTCGCCATGAGGTTGTCGCGCCGACTGTTGCTGCCACGACTATTGCTAACGTTTAGTGATAAAGTAAAGCATTACATAGCGCTTAATGATTGACACGCAGGTCATACAATAATTAAAGACAACTCTATGGCTCCTGCCAGTTGCCGAACTCATCGACATGCAAGTTGTGATATTCTATACAACACATGATCATCTCATACATCACATATATCTCATCATGTAATTGGCCATATCACATCACAACATACCCTGCAAAAACAAGTTAGACGTCCTCTAATTGTTGTTGCAAATTTTACGTGGCTGCTACGGGTTTGCAAGAACCGTTCTTACCTATGCAAAACCACAACGTGGTGTAGTGATTGCTTTTTGATCTTCTAAAAGAACCCTCTTCATTGAAATCGATTCAACTAAAGTGAGAGAGACGGACACCCGCTAGCCATCTTTATGCAACGAAGTTACATGTCAGTTGAAGGAACCGGTCTCTCGTAAGCGTACGAGTAATGTTGGTCCGGGCCGCTTCATCTCACAATACCGCCGAATCAAGTATCAACTAGTAACGGCAAGCAATATGTATACACCCACGCCCACAACTCGTTTGTGTTCTACTCGAGATCTCATCTACGCATAGACCTAGCTCAGATGCCACTGTTGGGGAACGTTGCATGGGAAACAAAATTTTTCCTACGCACACACAAGATCTATCCATGGTGATGAGCATCTACGACAGGGAGAGTGAATCTACATACCCTTGTAGATCGCTAAGCGGAAGCGTTAAGAAACGCGGTTGATGTAGTCGAACGTCTCCGCGATCCAAATCGCAAGCCGTCCCTCGATCCGATCACGAACTAGTGCCGAACGGACAGCACCTCCGCCTTCAACACACGTACGGCTTGATGACGCCTTCACCTCCTCGATCCAGCGAGCGATGGTGAAGTAGTAGATGAGTTCCGGCAGCACGACGGCGTGGTGATGGTGGTGAGGAACAATCTCTGCAGGGCTTTGCCAAGCACTACGGAGATTATGACGGGAGAACTAGAGGGTTAGGGTTGCCGACACATGGCTTGGGAAATCTTAATGTATCCCGTGTGCTAGCCCTGCCCCTCTATTTATATGTTGAGCCTTGGGGTCTAAACTTGGAGTAAAAGCCTCCTCCAAGTCGGTTTTGCCCGCACAAGGTCGGTTTGGCCCGCAGGGAAAGAGTCCAACTCGGATCCCTGCAGTACCGCGCACAAGCGACAGTACCGCTCACGAGCGGTAGTACCGCTTCACCCAAGCGGTAGTACCGCTTATGCGGTAGTACTGCCTTACCAGCGGAAGTACCGCTCACGCGGTAGTACTGCCTTACCAGCGGTAGTACCGCTTAAGGCAGCAGCAAAACTTCCTTTTGCACTTTCCAATACCTCGTGGGTTTTACCCCTTTGGCCTATATAAAGTGTTGCTGCACCCGAACACTTCGGTAAACATCCGGAACCTCTTCCGGTGAATTCCGGAACCCTTCCGAAGATCACAACACTATTATCACATATATTAATCTTTACCTCCAGACTCTTCCGGAAACCCTCGTCATGTCCGGGATCTTATCCGGGACTCCGAACAACCTTCGGTCACCAACAAAATAACTCAACTATACTAATCGTCACCAAACGTTAAGTGTGTAGACCCTGCGGGTTCGAGAACTATGTAGACATGACCGAGACACCTCTACGATCAATAACCAATAGCGGGACCTGGATGCCCATATTGGCTCCTACATATTCTACGAAGATCTTTATCGGTCGAACCTCTATGTCAAGGATTCAGTTAATCCCGTATGCTGTTCCCTTTGTTCTTCGGTATGTTACTTGCCCGAGATTCGATCGTCGGTATCTCTATACCTAGTTCAATCTCATTTCCGGCAAGTCTCTTTACTCGTTCTGTAATACAAGATCTCGTGGCTAACACTTTAGTCACATTGCTTGCAAGGCTCATTGTGATGTTGTATTACCGAGTGGGCCCTGAGATACCTCTCCGTCACACGGAGTAACAAATCCCAGTCTTGATCCATGCCAACCCAACAGACACCCTCGGAGATACCTGTAGAGCACCTTTATAGTCACCCAGTTACGTTGCGACGTTTGATACACACAAGGTACTCCTCCGATGTCAGGGAGTTGCATGATCTCATGGTCATAGGAACAGATACTTGACATGCAGAAAACAATAGCAATAAACTGACACGATCATATGCTACGTTTACAGTTTGGGTCTTGTCCATCACATCATTCTCCTAATGATGTGATCCCGTTATCAAATGACATCTCATGTCCATGGCCAGGAAACCTTCACCATCTTTTGATCAACGAGCTAGTCAACTAGAGGCTTACTAGGGACACAGTGTTGTCTATGTACCCACACATGTATTTGAGTTTCCAATCAATACAATTATAGCATGGATAATAAACGATTATCATGAACAAGGAAATATAATAATAACCAATTTATTATTGCCTCTAGGGCATATTTCCAACAGTTCCTGATGAAGCCAAACTCTTTGACCACTTCATCAAAATGAATGGTCCAGCTCCTTGACGCTTGCTTCAGACCATAAATGGCTTTTTGACGTTTGCATACCTTTCCAGCATACTTATGAATGACAAAACCTTCTGGCTGTATCATGTATACATCCTCTTTGAGGTTTCCATTTAGGAAAGCCGTTTTGACATCCATCTGCCATATTTCATAATCGAAATAAGCAGCAATTGCCATCAATATCCGAACAGACCTAAGCATAGCTACGGGCGAGAAAGTCTCGTCGTAGTCCACTCCTAGAACTTGCGTGAACCCTTTCGCGACAAGTATAGCTTTGTGGATAGTAATGTTACCATCCGCGTCCGTCTTTCTTTTGAAAATCCATTTACAACCAATCGGCTTTACGCCTTCTGGAAGTTCTTCCAAGTTCCAAACTTGGTTTTCGTACATGGATTCCATTTCGGATTTCATGGCCTTGTGCCATTCCTTTGAGCTGGGCCCCGCCATCGCTTCCTTGTAGTGCGCAGGTTCATCGTCTTCAAGAATGAAGATTTCGTTATGAAACCACTCAGGTGGCTGGATAGCCCTACCTGATCTGCGCTGTTCAGTTACAACATTGTCTGAAGTCTCCGCATCATATGCGACAACTTCCGGCTCAGTTGTAGGGATAATTAGCGGAATTTCTTCCGGTTCCTTAGCCATATCAACGGTTGCCGAATATTCACTAATCTCATTAAGTTGTACTGTCCTCCCACTCACTTCTTTAGTGAGAAACTCTTTCTCAAGAAAGACTCCATGTTTTGCAACAAACACTTTGTTCTCGGAGGCGTGGTAGAAAGAATACCCAACTGTCTCCTTGGGATAACCTACAAAGTAACATTTTTCTGATCTGGGATCAAGTTTGCTTGGTTGTAAACGCTTTACGTATGCCTCACAACCCCAAATTTTGAGAAATGACAGGTCGGGTTTCTTCCCATGCCATATCTCATATGGCGTCGTCTCAGCAGACTTAGACGGTGCTTTATTCAGTGTGTGAGCGGCGGTTTCTGTTGGGGAACGTTGCATGGGAAACAAAAATTTTCCTACGCACACATAAGATCTATCCATGGTGATGAGCATCTACGAGAGGGAGAGTGAATCTACATACCCTTGTAGATCGCTAAGCGGAAGCGTTAATAAACGCGGTTGATGTAGTCGAACGTCTTCGCGATCCAAATCGCCGAGCGTCCCGCGATCCAATCACGATCCTTCCGATCTAGTGCCGAACGGACGGCACCTCCGCGTTCAACACACGTACGGCTTGATGACGCCTTCACCTCCTCGATCCAGCGAGCGATGGTGAAGTAGTGGTTGAGTTCCAGCAGCACGACGGCGTGGTGATGGTGGTGAGGAACAATCTCTGCAGGGCTTCGCCAAGCGCTACGGAGATTATGACGGAGGAACTAGAGGGCTAGGGTTGCCGGCACACGGCTTGGGAAATCCTGATGTATCCCGTGTGCTAGCCCTGCCCCTCTATTTATATGTTGAGCCTTGGGGTCTAAACTTGGAGTAAAAGCCTCCTCCGGGTCGGTTTTGCCCGCACAAGGTCGGTTTGGCCCGCAGGGAAAGAGTCCAACTCGGATCCCTGCCGAACCGTGCACAGCCGCGCACAAGCGGTAGTACCGCTTCACACAAGCGGTAGTACCGCTTGGGCGGTAGTACCGCTTCACACAAGCGGTAGTACCGCTCCGGCGGTAGTACCGCTTCACCAAGCGGTAGTACCGCTTACGCGGCAGCAAAACTACTTTTGCACTTTCCAATACCTTGTGGGCTTTATCCCTTTGGCTCATATAAAGTGTTGCTGCACCCGAACACTTCGGTAAACATCCGGAACCCCTTCCGGTGAACTCCGGAACCCTTCCAGAGATCAAAACACTATTATCACATATATCAATCTTTACCTCCGGACTATTCCGGAGATCCTCGTCATGTCCGGGATCTTATCCGGGACTCCGAACAACTTTCGGTCACCAACATAATAACTCAATTATACTAATCGTCACCAAACGTTAAGTGTGTAGACCCTGCGGGTTCGAGAACTATGTAGACATGACCGAGACACCTCTACGGCCAATAACCAATAGCGGGACCTGGATGCCCATATTGGCTCCTACATATTCTACGAAGATCTTTATCGGTCAAACCTCTATGTCAAGGATTCAGTTAATCCCGTATGCTGTTCCCTTTGTTCTTCGGTATGTTACTTGCCCGAGATTCGATCGTCGGTATCACTATACCTAGTTCAATCTCGTTACCGGCAAGTCTCTTTACTCGTTCCGTAATACAAGATCTCGTGGCTAACACTTTAGTCACATTGCTTGCAAGGCTCATTGTGATGTTGTATTACCGAGTGGGCCCTGAGATACCTCTCCGTCATACGGAGTAACAAATCCCAGTCTTGATCCATGCCAACCCAACAGACACCCTCGGAGATACCTGTAGAGCACCTTTATAGTCACCCAGTTACGTTGCGACGTTTGATACACACAAGGTATTCCTCCGGTGTCAGTGAGTTGCATGATCTCATGGTCAAAGGAACAGATACTTGACATGCAGAAAACAATAGCAATAAACTGACACGATCAAATGCTACGTTTACAGTTTGGGTCTTGTCCATCACATCATTCTCCTAATGATGTGATCCCGTTATCAAATGACATCTCATGTCAATGGCTAGGAAACCTTAACCATCTTTGATCAACGAGCTAGTCAACTAGAGGCTTACTAGGGACACAGTGTTGTCTATGTACCCACACATGTATTTGAGTTTCCAATCAATACAATTATAGCATGGATAATAAACGATTATCATTAACAAGGAAATATAATAATAACCAATTTATTATTGCCTCTAGGGCATATTTCCAACAGTCTCCCACTTGCACTAGAGTCAATAATCTAGTTCACATCACTATGTGCTTTACATTGTAATGAATCGAACACCCATGCAGTTCTGGTGTTGTTCATGTTTAGCCCTTGGAAGAGGTTTAGTCATCGGATCTGCAACATTTAGATCCGTGTGTACTTTGCAAATATTTATGTCGTCCTCCTTGATGTAATCGCGGATGGAATTGAAACGTCGCTTTATGTGTCTGGTCCTCTTGTGAAATCTTGGTTCCTTGGCTAGAGCAATGGCACCAGTATTATCACAAAACAGAGTCATTGGGTTAAGTGCACCAGGCACTACTCCAAGATCTGTCATGAACTCCTTCATCCAGACACCTTCCTTCGCCGCCTCCGAGGCAGCGATGTACTCCGCTTCGCATGTAGAATCTGCTACCACGCTTTGCTTGGAACTGCACCAGCTAACCGCACCCCCATTAAGAATAAATACGTATCCGGTTTGCGACTTAGAGTCATCCGGATCAGTGTCAAAGCTTGCATCGACGTAACCCTTTACGACGAGCTCTTGATCACCTCCATAAACGAGAAACATGTCCTTAGTCCTTTTCAGGTACTTCAGGATATTCTTGACCGCCGTCCAGTGTTCCATTCCTGGATCACTTTGAAACCTTCCGACCATACTTATGGCAAGGCTGACATCGGGTCTTGTGCACAGCATTGCATACATGATAGAGCCTATGGCCGAAGCATAGGGGATGACACTCATCTTTTCTCTATCTTCTGCAGTCACTGGGCATTGAGTCTTACTCAACTTCACACCTTGCAAAACAGGCAAGAACCCCTTCTTGGACTGATCCATTTTGAACTTCTTCAAAATCTTATCAAGGTATGTGCTTTGTGAAAGTCCTATTAAGCGTCTTGATCTATCTCTATAGATCTTGATGCCTAATATGAAAGCAGCTTCTCCTAGGTCCTTCATTGAAAAACTCTTGTTCAAATATTCCTTTACGCTTTCCAGCATTTCTATATTGTTTCCAATCAGCAATATGTCATCCACATATAATATTAGAAACGCTATAGAGCTCCCACTCACTTTCTTGTAAATACAAGCTTCTCCGTAAACTTGTATAAACTCGAACGCTTTGATCACCTCATCAAAACGAAGATTCCAACTCCGAGATGCTTGCACCAGTCCATAAATGGATCGCTGGAGTTTGCAAACTTTGTCAGCATTCTCTGGATCGACAAAACCTTCTGGTTGCATCATATACAACTCTTCCTTAAGGAAACCGTTAAGGAACGCTGTTTTGACATCCATCTGCCAAATTTCATAATCAAAAAAGGCAGCTATTGCTAACATGATTCTGACGGACTTAAGCATCGCTACGGGTGAGAAGGTCTCATCGTAGTCAACTCCTTGAACTTGTGAAAAACCCTTTGCCACAAGTCGAGCTTTATAGACGGTGACATTACCGTCCGCGTCCGTCTTCCTCTTAAAGATCCATTTGTTCTGAATGGCCTTACGCCCTTCAGGTAATACTTCCAAAGTCCATACTTTGTTTTCATACATGGATCCCATCTCGGATTTCATGGCCTCTAACCACTTCTCGGAATCCGGGCCCATCATCGTTTCTCCATAGCTCGTAGGTTCATCGTTGTCTAACAACATGACCTCTAAGACAGGGTTGCCGTACCACTCGGGAGCAGTACGCGTCCTTGTCGACCTACGAGGTTCGATAGCAACTTGATCCAAAGCTTCATGATCATCATCATTAACTTCCTCTTCAGCTAATGTAGGCTCCACAGAAACAACTTTCTGCGCTGCGCTACTCTCAGGTTGAAGTAAAGGTTCAACAACCTCATCAAGTTCTATCTTCCTCCCACTCAATTCTTTCGAGAGAAACTCTTTCTCAAGAAATGTTCCGTTTTTAGCGACAAACACTTTGCCTTCGGATCTGAGGTAGAAGGTATACCCAACTGTCTCTTTTGGGTATCCTATGAAGACGCATTTCTCCGCTTTGGGTTCCAGCTTTTCAGGCTGAAGCTTTTTGACATAAGCATCACATCCCCAAACTTTAAGAAACGACAGCTTTGGCTTCTTGCCAAACCAAAGTTCATATGGCGTCGTCTCAACGGATTTCGATGGTGCCCTATTTAAAGTGAATGCAGCTGTCTCTAATGCATAACCCCAAAACGATAGTGGCAAATCGGCAAGAGACATCATAGATCGCACCATATCCAATAAGGTTCGATTATGACGTTCGGACACACCATTATGCTGTGGTGTTCCAGGCGGTGTTAATTGTGAAACAATTCCACACTGTCTTAAGTGACTGCCAAACTCATAACTCAGATATTCTCCTCCTCGATCAGATCGTAGGAATTTAATCTTCTTGTTACGATGATTCTCAACTTCACTCTGAAATTGTTTGAACTTTTCAAATGTTTCAGACTTGTGTTTCATTAAGTAAATATACCCATATCTACTTAAGTCATCAGTGAAGGTGAGAAAGTAACGATAACCACCGCGCGCCTCAATGCTCATCGGACCGCACACATCAGTATGTATGATTTCCAATAAGTCACTTGCCCGTTCCATTGTTCCAGAGAACGGAGTTTTAGTCATCTTGCCCATGAGGCATGGCTCACATGTGTCAAGTGATTCAAAATCAAGTGACTCCAAAAGTCCATCAGCATGGAGCTTCCTCATGCGTTTTACGCCAATATGACCTAAACGGCAGTGCCACAAGAAAGTGGTATTATCATTATCAATTCTACATCTTTTGGCATCAATGTTATGAACATGTGTATCATTACTATCGAGATTCAATAAGAATAAACCCCTCACATCGGGTGCATGACCATAAAAGATATTACTCATATAAATAGAACAACCATTATTCTCTGATTTAAATGAGTAACCGTCTCGCAATAAACAAGATCCAGATATAATGTTCATGCTTAACGCAGGCACCAAATAACACTTATTTAGGTTCATCACTAATCCCGACGGTAATCGAAGAGCGAGCGTGCCGACGGCGATCACATCAACCTTGGAACCATTTCCCACGCGCATCGTCACTTCGTCCTTTGCCAGCCTCCGTCTATTCCGCAGTTCCTGTTTTGAGTTGCAAATATGAGCAACCGCACCGGTATCAAATACCCAGGCACTACAACGAGAGTTGGTAAGGTACACATCAATAACATGTATATCATATATACCTTGTTTGTTGTTGGCCGCCTTCTTGTCAGCCAAATACTTGGGGCAATTCCGCTTCCAGTGTCCAGTTCCCTTGCAATGAAAACACACAGTTTCTGGTTTGGGTCCATCCTTGGGTTTCTTCACGAGAGGAGCAACTGCTTTGCCACTCTTCTTGGAGTTACCCTTCTTACCCTTGCCATTTTTCTTGAAACTAGTGGTTTTATTGACCATCAACACTTGATGCTCCTTCTGAATTTCAGACTCAGCGGCTTTCAGCATCGCAAACAGCTCGGCGACTGACTTGTTCATCCCGTGCATGTTATAGTTCAACACAAAGCTCTTGTAGCTAGGTGGCAATGATTGAAGAACTCTGTCAGTGATAGCCTCTGGCGGAAGGGGCATCCCTAACTCAGCCAGACGGGTGGAGTACCCAGACATTCTGAGCACGTGATCACTGATAGACCCGTTCTCCTCCATCTTGCAAGCATAGAACTTATCGGAGATCTCATATCTCTCGATCCGGGCATTCTTCTGAAAGATAAACTTCAACTCCTGGAACATCTCATATGCTCCATGACGTTCAAAACGTCTTTGAAGTCCCGGTTCTAAGCCATACAACATTGCACATTGAACTATTGAGTAATCATCAGAACGAGCCTGCCAGGCGTTCACAACGTCTAGAGACTCAACTGGAGCGGGTGGATCACCAAGCGGTGCATCAAGGACATAAGCCTTCTGGGAAGCCGTAAGGATAATCCTTAGATTACGGGCCCAGTCCACAAAGTTACTTCCATCATCTTTCAACTTAGCTTTCTCTAGGAACGGATTAAAATTCAGGGGTGCTACTGCGCGAGCCATGATCTACAACATAAATATAGCAAAGACAACTTAGACTATTGTTCTAGATAATGAGTTTAGTTAATCATATTACTTAAAAACTCCCACTCAAATTGACATCCCTCCGGTCATTCGAGTGTAACATGATCCAAATCCACCAACTCAAGTCCGATCATCACGTGAGTTGAGGTGGTTTCAATGGTGAACATCTTCATGTTGATCATATCTACTATATGACTCATGTTCGACCTTTCGGTCTCTTGTGTTCCGAGGCCATGTCTGTACATGCTAGGCTCGTCAAGTTTAACCCGAGTGTTCCGCACGTGTAACATGGCTTACACCCGTTGTATGCGAACGTAGAGTCTATCACACCCAATCATCACGGCGTGTCTCGAAACGACGAACTTTCGCAACGGTGCACACTTGGGGAGAACACAATTTATCTTGAAATTTAAGTGAGGGATCACCTTATAATGCTACCGTCGTCCTAAGCAAAATAAGATGCATAAAAGGATTAACATCACATGCAAATCATAAGTGACATGATATGGCCATGAACTTGTGCTTTTGATCTCCATCTCCAAAGCACCGGCATGATCTCCATCGTCACCGGCATGACACCATGATCTCCATCATCTTGATCTCCATCAACGTGTCGCCATAAGGTTGTCGCGCCGACTGTTGCTTCCACGACTATTGCTAACGTTTAGCGATAAAGTAAAGCATTACATAGCGCTTAATGATTGACACGCAGGTCATACAATAATTAAAGACAACTCTATGGCTCCTGCCAGTTGCCGTATTCATCGACATGCAAGTCGTGATATTCTATACAACACATGATCATCTCATACATCACATATATCTCATCATGTAATTGGCCATATCACATCACAACATACCCTGCAAAAACAAGTTAGACGTCCTCTAATTGTTGTTGCAAATTTTACGTGGCTGCTACGGGTTTGCAAGAACCGTTCTTACCTACGCAAAACCACAACGTGGTGTAGTGATTGCTTTTTGATCTTCTAAAAGAACCCTCTTCATTGAAATCGATTCAACTAAAGTGAGAGAGACAGACACCCGCTAGCCATCTTTATGCAACGAAGTTACATGTTAGTTGAAGGAACCTGTCTCGCGTAAGTGTACGCGTAATGTCGGTCCGGGCCGCTTCATCTCACAGTACCGCCGAATCAAATATCAACTAGTAACGGCAAGCAATATGTATACACCCACGCCCACAACTCGTTTGTGTTCTACTCGAGATCTCATCTACGCATAGACCTGGCTCATGATGCCACTGTTGGGGAACGTTGCATGGGAAACAAAAATTTTCCTACGCACACATAAGATCTATCCATGGTGATGAGCATCTACGAGAGGGAGAGTGAATCTACATACCCTTGTAGATCGCTAAGCGGAAGCGTTAATAAACGCGGTTGATGTAGTCGAACGTCTTCGCGATCCAAATCGCCGAGCGTCCCGCGATCCAATCACGATCCTTCCGATCTAGTGCCGAACGGACGGCACCTCCGCGTTCAACACACGTACGGCTTGATGACGCCTTCACCTCCTCGATCCAGCGAGCGATGGTGAAGTAGTGGTTGAGTTCCAGCAGCACGACGGCGTGGTGATGGTGGTGAGGAACAATCTCTGCAGGGCTTCGCCAAGCGCTACGGAGATTATGACGGAGGAACTAGAGGGCTAGGGTTGCCGGCACACGGCTTGGGAAATCCTGATGTATCCCGTGTGCTAGCCCTGCCCCTCTATTTATATGTTGAGCCTTGGGGTCTAAACTTGGAGTAAAAGCCTCCTCCGGGTCGGTTTTGCCCGCACAAGGTCGGTTTGGCCTGCAGGGAAAGAGTCCAACTCGGATCCCTGCCGAACCGTGCACAGCCGCGCACAAGCGGTAGTACCGCTTCACACAAGCGGTAGTACCGCTTGGGCGGTAGTACCGCTTCACACAAGCGGTAGTACCGCTCCGGCGGTAGTACCGCTTCACCAAGCGGTAGTACCGCTTACGCGGCAGCAAAACTACTTTTGCACTTTCCAATACCTTGTGGGCTTTATCCCTTTGGCTCATATAAAGTGTTGCTGCACCCGAACACTTCGGTAAACATCCGGAACCCCTTCCGGTGAACTCCGGAACCCTTCCAGAGATCAAAACACTATTATCACATATATCAATCTTTACCTCCGGACTATTCCGGAGATCCTCGTCATGTCCGGGATCTTATCCGGGACTCCGAACAACTTTCGGTCACCAACATAATAACTCAATTATACTAATCGTCACCAAACGTTAAGTGTGTAGACCCTGCGGGTTCGAGAACTATGTAGACATGACCGAGACACCTCTACGGCCAATAACCAATAGCGGGACCTGGATGCCCATATTGGCTCCTACATATTCTACGAAGATCTTTATCGGTCGAACCTCTATGTCAAGGATTCGGTTAATCCCGTATGCTGTTCCCTTTGTTCTTCGGTATGTTACTTGCCCGAGATTCGATCGTCGGTATCACTATACCTAGTTCAATCTCGTTACCGGCAAGTCTCTTTACTCGTTCCGTAATACAAGATCTCGTGGCTAACACTTTAGTCACATTGCTTGCAAGGCTCATTGTGATGTTGTATTACCGAGTGGGCCCTGAGATACCTCTCCGTCATACGGAGTAACAAATCCCAGTCTTGATCCATGCCAACCCAACAGACACCCTCGGAGATACCTGTAGAGCACCTTTATAGTCACCCAGTTACGTTGCGACGTTTGATACACACAAGGTATTCCTCCGGTGTCAGTGAGTTGCATGATCTCATGGTCAAAGGAACAGATACTTGACATGCAGAAAACAATAGCAATAAACTGACACGATCAAATGCTACGTTTACAGTTTGGGTCTTGTCCATCACATCATTCTCCTAATGATGTGATCCCGTTATCAAATGACATCTCATGTCAATGGCTAGGAAACCTTAACCATCTTTGATCAACGAGCTAGTCAACTAGAGGCTTACTAGGGACACAGTGTTGTCTATGTACCCACACATGTATTTGAGTTTCCAATCAATACAATTATAGCATGGATAATAAACGATTATCATTAACAAGGAAATATAATAATAACCAATTTATTATTGCCTCTAGGGCATATTTCCAACAGTTTCCAGTGCGTGACCCCAAAAAGATATCGAAAGATTTGTAAGAGACATCATCGACCTTAGCATGTCTAACAAGGTTCGGTTACGTCGTTCTGATACTCCGTTTCGCTGTGGAGTTCCGGGAGGCGTAAGCTGTGAAACGATTCCACGGTCACTCAGATGTTGGCCAAACTCATGACTAAGATATTCGCCTCCGCGATCAGACCGCAGAAACTTAATCCTTTTGTTACGATGATTTTCTACCTCATTCTGAAATTCTTTGAACTTTTCAAAGGTTTCCGACTTATGCTTCATTAAGTAGATATAGCCATACCTACTCAAATCATCAGTAAAAGTCACGAAGTAGAAATACCCACCCCGTGCGATTGTGCTCATTGGACCACATACATCACTATGTATTATTTCCAACAATTCACTCGCCCGTTCAGGATGACCCGTGAACGGCGTCTTGGTCATTTTCCCCATCAAGCAAGCTTCACATGTGTCAAATGATTCAAAATCAAAGGAGAGTAAAACTCCATCTTTATGGAGTCTTTGCATGCGTTTCTTTCTGATGTGGCCAAGCCGACAGTGCCACATGAAAGTGGTGGTGGTATCAGCCTTCTTAAGGCGTTTAGCATTTACGTTAAAGACATCATTTCCATATTCAAGGTTTAGAATGAAAAGGCCCCCAACAATGGGTGCAAATCCATAAAACATATCCTTATAATAAAGTGAACAACCATTGTTCTCAGACTTGTACGAATACCCATCGTGTACTAAACATGATCCAGAGATAATGTTTCTACACAACAGCCGAACAAAATAACAGTTACTTAGTTCCAAAATAAATCCTGAAGGGAGACGTAGAGGCATAATGCCGACGGCTTGAGCGGCGATCCCAACGCCGTTCACGGCACGCATCACGACTTCATTCTTTGCCAGCTTGCGCACCTTCTGAAGCCCCTGTATCGAGTTGCAAATGTGAGCAACTGATCCGGTATCAAATACCCAAGACTTAGAATTTTCGCTAGCAAGCAAAATGTCAATGACATTAACTTGTATAACAATTATACCTTTTCTGGTTTTCCTGGACTTCTTATCTTCCAGATACTTCTTGCAGTTTCTCTTCCAGTGTCCTATGCCCTTGCAGTAGAAGCACTCAGTTTCATTCTTGGCTCCGCCCTTAGATTTGCTTTGGGAGCCGGTCTTACCGGCGCCCTTGCCCTTCTTTGGCTTGCCTTTCTTTTTGAAACTGGCAGTTTTATTCACAAGCAACACTTGCTTGCGATTTTTCCGAAGTCCTCCTTCTGTAGTTTTCAACATGGCGAGCACCTCTTCCGGTTCCTTCTCCATCCCTGTCATGTTGTAGTTCATGACAAAACCGCTGTAAGACGGGGGGAGTGAAGAAAGCAACATGTCCATCATATGACCAGGTGGAAGTGGAAATTCCAGGGCTTTAAGCCTTTCAGAATAACCAATCATTTTGACCACGTGTTCGCCAACTGAACTATCCTCAGTCATCTTGCATTCCATCAAAGCCTTCATGATATCAAATCGTTCAGACTTTGCGGTTTCCTTGTACAGAGCATCCAATTCCCGGATCATATTACGGGGTTTGTGGAATTCAAAACGTTTTTGAAGCTTTGGACTCATGAAAGCTAGCATGAGGCACTGCACTAAGTTGTGATCATCATCCTTAGTGGCCCAGAAATTTTGTTCATCTTCCGGGGCCTCTGCCGCCGGTTTAGCTGGAAGAGCAGTTTCAAGCACATACAATTTCTTAGCGCTCCTGAGGACAATCCTCAGGTTGCGGACCCAGTCCGCATAGTTATTTCCAGTCGCAGCTAACTTCTCTTTCTCTAACATCGGGCCTAAGTTGAATGCGGTGTTGCGAGCCATTTGATCTACAACGGAAAACACAAGTTTCACTTAGACTTTGTTCATAATGATATTTTTGCACTAGTGAATAAATAATTTTATTCTAAAGTGCACTCCCACTCAAAACAATATCTCTCAAAATTGATTGTGAGCGATTCAAGACCCGTGTCTTGATTGTTTGCCATTGGTGTAACACCATTGATGACAAAAATCTTAACCGGTAGGCCATCTTGCCAATCACATCAATATGTGACTCTTGTTCATCTTTCGATGCATGTGTTCCGAGCTCATGACGGTCATGCCTGAACTTCAAGACAACCAAGTGATCTTGCTGCGAGGTCTCAACTCACCCGCCTCACCCTTCTCTAATCGTTCGTACCCGTGTGACACGGCGCACCCCGAAAAGATAGGTGTCGTGACGGTGCTACACTTGGGAGAACACTAACTACTTTATATTTTTAGTGAGAGATCACCCTAATAAAAAACGACTATTGCGCAATCAAGAAGGGTGCATCAAGAGGGATAAACATCTCATGCAATTCATAATAGCATGATATGGCATAGCCTCTTCTGACGGAGAAGTCAAGTATTTCTTCGTCTTCGGCATTCGCGTCGGTGTTCACCTTCGCGAAGATTGCCACCACCTTGTCGATGCACCAGATAATATTGCTATCTCTATAGCTAGTAAGATAAGTGCATTACATAAGGTTAACACGCAGGTCATTAAAGTGCAATCATATGGCTCCAGCCATCATGCCGAATCATGACACGCAGGTCATGTTAATCAAATTACATCATATAATCATCTCATACATAATCGAATAAATATGAGACTTGCTATACCACATCACATGCAAACCATCCTGCAAAACCAAGTTAGACGCCTCTAATCGGTTTATGCAAAATTTTATTTTACGTGGCTTCTACGGTTTTGACTCAAACCGCAGCTACCAACGTTTATCATCAAGTATGATTTATTCAAGTCGCTAGATTAACTTTCTACGGTGTATGAAACACGAGATAATAAAATCTCGAGCCCCATACTAAACTTTGTCATACGCATGACCCCCGTCCAGATCATATCTGCATTGCCCTTTTATCTGTGAAATTTCATCTTTCCTTTAACTACGGTGGAACCCAAAGAACTGATAGCACTTCGTTGATCAATCAGGATCGCGGATTGCCAGAACTTTGTGAAATTCCACCATGCCGTTTTAGGATCAGAAATACGCAAATTCTAGGGAAGCAACAACAACATCGGGTAACAGATTTTATCTGCCACCCGCATAAATAATTTTCAGCAATAGATCTCATCTACTCCAAAATTATATTATGCAATACCCATACATCTCCATGTATTCTAGATCGTAACCTGCATCTACGCATAGCCTGGCTCTTGATGCCACTCTACAGGAACGCGACAGAAAACAAAAAATTTCGGTATAGCGATCACGCCCAGGACCACTATGGAGATTGCATACATGGTTTGATCTGATCCATACCGACTCGAAGCGCGGCGGAAGAAGAGTCGGTGGAGATCGTTGGTGTAGATCCCTGCAGCTAGGATTTACAACCTCCCAACCGCGAGGATGTACTCCCTCGTCGGACAGCCCTTCGGGAGGCGGTCGGACAGTCCCCCGGACGATGTCACAGACAGCCCTTCGGGAGGACCCTCGAAACTCGAACAGAGACTCAGACAGCCCTCCGGGAGGACACTCGAACAACCCCTCGGGCAAAAGACCGAAACTATGACCTCTCTACGGGGTTTCACACATACGGTGGCAGCTATCCGGCAGGGCTTTGCCGTCCAGAACTAGTTCCTGCCGGAACCCAGACAACCTTTCGGCTCTACGAAAAACTCTTTTCGTGGGAGGGAGAGAGAGAGCCAGACAAAGCTTGGCATGTGTATGAGAGCAAGGGATGAAGAGATGGCAGCCCTCACCTCCTCTATTTATAGGAAAGCCAAGGGGAAGGGTGCCTCCAAAAATTACGAAAAAAACCCATGCATTAGTGTTGGGGAACGTTGCATGGGAAACAAAAATTTTCCTATGCACACGCAAGATCTATCCATGGTGATGAGCATCTACGAGAGGGAGAGTGGATCTACATACCCTTGTAGATGGCTAAGCGGGAAGCGTTAAGAAATGCGGTTGATGTAGTCGAACGTCTTCGCGATCCAAATCACCGAGCATCCCGCGATCCCATCACGATCCATCTCGCGATCCAATCTCGATCCGTCCCGCGATCCCATCATGATCCGTCCTGCGATCAAATCACAAATCGTCTCGCAATCCTGATCACGGTCCTTCCGATCTAGCGCCGAACGGACGGCACCTCCGCGTTCAGTACACGTACAACTAGATGACGATCTCTGCCTTCTTGATCCAGCAAGAGGGAGCGGAGAGGTAGAAGAGTTCTCCGGCGGCGCGACGGCGCGGCGGCGATGGTGGTGGAACAATTCCGGCAGGGCTTTGCCTAAGCACCGCTGAAACTAGACTAGAGGAGAAACCGATCTAGATGAAGGAGAGGGAGCACGTGGAAATTAGGGTTAGCTCTTCCCTCTAAATCCTCTAGTATATATAGGAGGGAGGGAGGGGAGGAAGCAGCCTCAAACCCTCAAGGTTTGGCCGAAATTGGAGGTGGAGGAGTCCTACTCCAATCCTATTAGGAGTAGGATTCCTCCTCTCCACTTGGAAACCCTTTCCACCTTTCCTCCTTTGGATTTTTTCCACCCAAAGCCACATGGGCCTTAGTGGGGGGGTTAGGCCAGCCCACTAGGGGCTGGTTTGACTCCTCCCACAGCCCATGAGGTCCTTTGGGTCGAGACACCCCTCTCGATGGTCCCCGGTACCCCTCCCGGCACTCCCGGTACACTACCGAAATACCCGAAACTTTTCCGGTGACCAAAACAGGACTTCCTATATATCAATCTTTACCTCCGGACCATTCCGGAGCTCCTCGTGACGTCCAGGATCTCATTCGGGAGTCCGAACAACCTTCGGTCACCACCATACATAACTCTACTATACTGAAACATCACTGAACCTTAAGTGTGCAGACCCTGCGGGTTCGAGAACTATGTAAACATGACCAAGACACCTCTACGGTCAATAACCAATAGCGGGACCTGGATGCCCATATTGGTTCCTACATATTCTACGAAGATCTTTATCGGTTGAACCTCTATGTCAAGGATTCAGTTAATCCCGTACGTTGTTCCCTTTGTTCTTCGGTATGTTACTTGCCCGAGATTCGATCGTCAGTATCTCTATACCTAGTTCAATCTCGTTACCGGCAAGTCTCTTTACTCGTTCTGTAATACAAGATCCCATGGCTAACACTTAGTCACATTGCTTGCAAGGCTTATTGTGATGTTGTATTACCGAGTGGGCCCTGAGATACCTCTCCGTCACACGGAGTAACAAATCCCAGTCTTGATCCATGCCCACTCAACAGACACCCTCGGAGATACCTGTAGAGCATCTTTATAGTCACCCAGTTACGTTGTGACATTTGATACACACAAGGTATTCCTCCGGTGTCAGTGAGTTGCATGATCTCATGGTCATAGGAACAGATACTTGACATGCAGAAAACTATAGCAATAAACTGTCACGATCATATGCTATGTTTATAGTTTGGGTCTTGTCCATCTAATAATTCTCCTAATGATGTGATCCCGTTATCAAATGACATCTCATGTCTATGGCTAGGAAACTTTGACCATCTTTGATCAACGAGCTAGTCTATTAGAGGCATACTAGGGACACAGTGTTGTCTATGTACCCACACATGTATTTGAGTTTCCAATCAATACAATTATAGCATGGATAATAAACGATTATCATGAACAAGGAAATATGATAATAACTAAATTATTATTGCCTCTAGGGCATATTTCCAACAGTCTCCCACTTGCACTAGAGTCAATAATCTAGTTCACATCACCATGTGATTAACATTGTTATGAATCTAACACCCAATGAGTTCTGGGGTTCAATCATGCTTTGCATGTGAGAGAGGTCTTTAGTCAACGGTCTGCAACAATCAGATCCATGTGGTCTTTGCAAATCTATATGTCGTACTGCAGATGCTACCACGCTCCACTTGGAGCTATTCCAAATGGCTGCTCCACTATACGTATCCGGATTGCTACTCAGAGTCATCCAGATTGGTGTTAAAGCTTGCATCGACGTAACCCTTTACGACGAACTCTTTATCACCTCCATAATCGAGAAATATTTCCTTAGTCCTTTAGTTACTAAGGATAACTTTGACTGCTGTCCAGTGATCCACTCCTGGATCACTCTTGTACCCCTTGACAAACTCGTGCCAAGGCACACACAGGTGCGGTACACAGCATGGCATACTATATAGACCATATGGCTAAGGCTTAGGGGAGGACCTTCGTCCTTTCTCTTTCTTCTGCCGTGGTCGAGCTTTGAGTCTCACTCAACTCCACACCTTACAAATCAGGCAAGAACTCTTTCTTTGACTGATCCATTTTGAACTCTTTCAAAATCTTGTCAAGGTATGTACTCATTGAAAGTCTTATCAGACGTCTTGATCTATCTCTATAGATCCTGATGCCCATTATTTAAGTAGCTTCTTTCCAGGTTTCCCTTTGAAAAACTCCTTTTCAAACAACCCTTTATGCTTTCCAGAAATTCTACATCATTTCCAATCAACAATATGTCATCCACATATACTTATCAGAAATTCTATAGTGCTCCCACTCACTTTATTGTAAATACAAGTTTCTCATAAACTTTGTATAGACTCAAAAACTTTGATCACCTCATCAAAGCGTATATTCCAACTCCGAGATGCTTGCTCCAGTCCATAGAAGGATCGCTGGAATTTGCATACATTTTAGCATCCTTAGGACTGACAAAACCTTCCGGTTGTATCACATACAACCTTTCCTCATGGAAACCGTTAAGGAAACTCTGTTTTGACATCCATCTGCCAGATTTCATATTCGAAAAATGAAGCAACTGTTAACATAATT
Source organism: Elymus sibiricus (assembly GCA_039707655.1). Lineage (NCBI taxonomy): Eukaryota > Viridiplantae > Streptophyta > Magnoliopsida > Poales > Poaceae > Elymus > Elymus sibiricus. The sequence goes on along the minus strand of CM077669.1, from coordinate 344,042,194 downwards.
CCAACAGACTTTAGCATCGCTACGGGTGAGAAAGTCTCACCGTAGTCAACTCCTTGAACTTGTGAAAAACCCTTTGCCACAAGTCGAGCTTTATAGACGGTGACATTACCGTCCGCGTCCGTCTTCCTTTCAAAGATCCATTTGTTCTGAATGGCCTTTCGCCCTTCAGGTAATACTTCCAAAGCCCATACTTTGTTTTCATACATGGATCCCATCTCGGATTGCATGGCCTCTAACCATTTCTCGGAATCCGGGCCCATCATCGCTTCTCCATAGCTCGTAGGTTCATCGTTGTCCAACAACATGACCTCTAAGACAGGGTTGCCGTACCACTCAGGAGCAGTATGCGTCCTTGTCGACCTATGAGGTTCGATAGTAACTTGATCCGAAGCTTTATGATCATCATAATTAACTTCCTCTTCAACTAATGTAGGCTCCACAGAAACAACTTTCTGCGCTGCGCTACTCTCTGGTTGAAACAAAGGTTCAACAACCTCATCAAGTTCTATCTTCCTCCCACTCAATTCTTTCGAGAGAAACTCTTTCTCGAGAAAGGACCCGTTTTAGCAACAAACACTTTGTGCTTGGATCTGAGATAGAAGGTTTACCCAACTGTTACGTTAGGGTATTCTATGAAGATGCATTTGTCCGCTTTGGGTTCGAGCTCATCAGGTTGAAAACATTTTCCACATAAGCGTCGCAGCCCCAAACATTAAGAAATGACAGCTTAGGTTTCTGCCAAACCAAAATTCATACGGTGTCATCTCAACGGACTTAGATGGTGCCCCTTTTTAAAGTGAATGTAGTTGTCTCTAATGCATAACCCCAAAACGATAGTGGCAAATCGATAAGAGACATCATAGTACGCACCATATCCAATAGAGCACGACTACGACGTTCGGACACACCATCACACTATGGTGTTCCAGGTGGCGTGAGTTGTGAAACAACTTCCACATTGTCTTAAGTTGTATACCAAACTCGTAACTCAGATATTTACCTCTACGATCATATCGTAGATATTTTATCTTCTTGTCACGATGATCTCAAACTTCACTCTGAATTTGTTTGAACTTTTCAAATGTTTCAGACTTGTGTTTCATTAAGTAAATATCTCCATATCTACTCAAATCATCAGTGAAGGTAGGAAAATAATGATATCCACCACACGCTACAACACTCATTGGACCTAATACATCAACATGTATCATTTCCAATAAGTCACTTGCCCGCTCCATCATACCGGAAAACGGGGTCTTAGTCATCTTGCCCATGAGGCATGGTCCGCATGTCTCAACCGATTCGAAATCGAATGAATCCAAAGATCCATCAGCATGGAGTTTCTTCATGCGTTTTACACCAATATGACATTTAGCGGCAGTGCCACAAGTATGTGGTACTATCATTATTAACTTTGTATCTTTTGGCATCAATATTATGAACATGTGTATCACTACGATCAAGATTCAATAAACCATTCTCATTGGGTGCATGACCATTGAAGGTATTATTCATGTAAACAGAATAACCATTATTCTCTAACTTGAATGAATAACCGTATTGCAATAAACATGATCTAATCACGTTCATGCTCAACGCAAACACCAAATAACATTTATTTAGGTTCATCACTAATCCCGAAGGTAGAGAGAGCGTGCGATGGTGATCACATCAACCTTGGAAACACTTCCAACACTCATCGTCACCTCACCCTTAGCTAGCCTCCGTTTATTCCGTAGCTTTTATTTCGAGTTACTAACATTTAGCAACCGAACCGGTATCCAATACCCAGGTGCTACTAGGAGTACTAGCAAGGTACACACGTATATCAAATATACTTCTATCGACGTTGCCAGCCTTCTTATCTACCAAGTATCTAGGGTTGTTCCGCTTCAGTGACCGTTCTCCTCATAATAGAAGCACTTAGTCTCGGGTTTGGGTTCAACCTTGGGTTTCTTCACAGGAGCAGCAACTGACTTGCCATCCATGAAGTTTCCCTCCTAGCCCTTGCCCTTCTCGAAACTAGTGGTTTCACTAACCATCAACACTTGATGCTCCTTCTTCATTTCTACCTTCGCGGTGTCAAACATCGCGAATAGCTCAGGGATCATTATTTCTATCCCTGGCATTTTATAGTTCATCACGAGGCTCTAGTAGCTTAGTGACAGTGACTTGGAGAACTATATCAATCACTATCTTATCTGGAAGATCAACTCCCACTCGATTCAAGCGATTGTAGCACCCAGACAATCTGAGCACATGCTCACCGATTGAGCTATTCTCCTTCATCTTGCAGGCAAAGAATCTTGTTGGAGGTCTCATACCTCTCAACACGGGCACGAGCCTGAGATCCCAATTTCAGCTCTTAGAACATCTCATATGTTCCGTGACGTTCAAAACGTTTTGGAGCCTCAATTCTAAGCCGTAATGCATGACGCACTGAACTATCAAGTAGTCATCAGAACGTGCCTGTCAGATGTTCACAACATCTACAGACGACGCTTGAGGGGGTGGCGCACCGAGCGGTGCATTAAGGGCATAAGCCTTCTGTGCAGCAATGAGGACAATCCTCAGATCACGGACCCAGTCCGCATTATTGCTACCATCATCTTTCAACTCTATTTCTCTAGGAACATATAAATAATTCAAGGGAGCTACAGCGCGAGCTAGTAATCTACAACATAATTTGCAAAGACATTTTTACTATGTTCATGATAATGAGTTTAGTTAATCATATTACTTAAATACTCCCACTCAAATTGACATCCCTCCGGTCATTCGAGTGTCACATGATCCAAATCAACCAACTCAAGTCCGATCATCACGTGAGTTGAGGTGGTTTCAATGGTGAACATCTTCATGTTGATCATATCTACTATATGACTCATGTTCGACCTTTCGGTCTCTTGTGTTCCGAGGCCATGTCTGTACATGCTAGGCTCGTCAAGTTTAACTCGAGTGTTCCGCACGTGCAACACTGGCTTGCACCCGTTGTATGCGAACGTAGAGTCAATCACACCCGATCATCACGTGGTGTCTCGAAACGACGAACTTTCGCAATGGTGCACACTCGGGGAGAACACAATTTTATCTTGAAATTTAAGTGAGGGATCACCTTATAATGCTACCGTCGTCCTAAGCAAAACAAGGTGCATAAAAGGATTAACATCACATGCAAATCATAAGTGACATGATGTGACCATGAACTTGTGCTTTTGATCTCCATCTCCAAAGCACCGGCATGATCTCCATCGTCACCGGCATAACACCATGATCTCCATCATCTTGACCTCCATCAATGTGTCGCCATGAGATTGTCGCACCGACTGTTGCTTCCACGACTATTTTGCTAACTCATAGCGATAAAGTAAAGCAAAAGCGGCAAAATTAATTAAAGACAACCCTATGGCTCCTGCCGGTTGCCGTACTCAACAACATGCAAGTCGTGATATTCTATACAATACATGATCATCTCATACATCACATATATCTCATCATGTAATTGGCCATATCACATCACAACATACCCTACAAAAACAAGTTAGACGTCCTCTAATTGTTGTTGTAAGTTTTACGTGGCTGCTACGGGTATCTAGCAAGAACAATTCTTACCTACGCAAAAACCACAACGGTGATACAAAAATTGCTATTCAACCTTCTCAAGGACAACCTTTGTCAAATCCGATCCGACTAAAGTGGGAGAAATAGACACCCGCCAGCCATCTTTATGCAACGAAGTTACATGTCAGTTGATGGAACCGGTCTCTCGTAAGCATACGAGTAATGTTGGTCCGGGCCGCTTCATCCCACAATACCGCCGAATCAAGAAAAGACCAAGGGAGGAAGCAATCTGAATATCAACGCCCACAAACTGTTTTGTGTTCTACTCGACATCTCATCTACACATAGACCTAGCTCATGATGCCACTGTTGGGGAACGTTGCATGGGAAACAAAAAATTTCCTACGCACATGCAAGATCTATCCATGGTGATGAGCATCTACGAGAGGGAGAGTGGATCTACATACCCTTGTAGATCGTTAAGCGGGAAGTGTTAAGAAACGCGGTTGATGTAGTCGAACGTCTTCGCGATCCAAATCGCCGAGCGTCCCGTGATTCCATCACGATCCATCTTGCGATCCAATCTCGATTCGTCCTGCGATCCCATCACGATCCGTCCCGCGATCAAATCACGAATAGTCTCGCGATCCTGATTACGGTCCTTCCGATCTAGCGCCGAACAGACGGCACCTCCGCATTCAGCACACGTACAGCTCGATGACGATCTCCGCCTTCTTGATCCAGCAAGAGGGAGCAGAGAGGTAGAAGAGTTCTCCGGCGGCGCGACGGCGCGGCGGCGATGGTGGTGGAACAATTCTGGTAGGGCTTCGCCTAAGCACCGCTGAAACTAGACTAGAGGAGAAACCGATCTAGATGAAGTAGAGGGAGCACGTGGCAATTAGGGTTAGCTCTTCCCTCTAAATCCTCTAGTATATATAGGAGGGAGGGAGGGGAGGAGGCAGCCTCAAACCCTCAAGGTTTGGCCGAAATTGGAGGTGGAGGAGTCCTACTCCAATCCTATAGGACTAGGATTCCTCCTCTCCACTTGGAAACCCTTTCCACCTTTCCTCCTTTGGATTTTTTCCACCCAAAGCCACATGGGCCTTAGTGGGGGGGTTAGGCCAGCCAACTAGGGGCTGGTTTGACTCCTCCCACAGCCCATGAGGTCCTTTGGGTCGAGACACAACTCCCGATGGTCCCCGGTACCCCTCCCGGCACTCCCGGTACACTACCGAAATACCCGAAACTTTTCCGGTGACCAAAACAGGACTTCCTATATATCAATCTTTACCTCCGGACCATTCCGGAGCTCCTCGTGACGTCCAGGAACTCATCCGGGACTCCGAACAACCTTCGGTCACCGCCATACATAACTCTACTATACTGAAACGTCACCGAACCATAAGTGTGCAGACCCTGCGGGTTCGAGAACTATGTAGACATGACCAAGACACCTCTACGGTCAATAACCAATAGCGGGACCTGGATGCCCATGTTGGTTCCTACATATTCTACGAAGATCTTTATCGGTTGAACCTCTATGTCAAGGATTCAGTTAATCCCGTACGCTGTTCCCTTTGTTCTTCGGTATGTTACTTGCCCGAGATTCGATAGTCAGTATCTCTATACCTAGTTCAATCTCATTACCGGCAAGTCTCTTTTCTCATTCTGTAATACAAGATCCCATGGCTAACACTTAGTCACATTGCTTGCAAGGCTTATTGTGATATTGTATTACCGAGTGGGCCCTGAGATACCTCTCCGTCACACGGAGTAACAAATCCCAGTCTTGATCCATGCCCACTCAACAAACACCCTCGGAGATACCTGTAGAGCATCTTTATAGTCACCCAGTTACGTTGTGACGTTTGATACACACAAGGTATTCCTCCGGTGTCAGTGAGTTGCATGATCTAATGGTCATAGGAACATATACTTGACATGCAGAAAACTATAGCAATAAACTGACACGATCATATGCTATGTTTATAGTTTGGGTCTTGTCCATCACATCATTCTCCTAATGATGTGATCCCGTTATCAAATGACATCTCATGTCTATGGCTAGGAAACCTTGACCATCTTTGATCAACGAGCTAGTCTATTAGAGGCATACTAGGGACACAGTGTTGTCTATGTACCCACACATGTATTTGAGTTTCCAATCAATACAATTATAGCATGGATAATAAACGATTATCATGAACAAGGAAATATGATAATAACTAAATTAGTATTGCCTCTAGGACATATTTCCAACAATTAGGTCACACCTCATGGGTATTAAGGTCATAATGGGAGGCCATGTGGAGCTCCATGGAGCACCACCACCTATGGCCGGCCACCCCTTGGGGGGCCCCCAAATGGGGTTTCTTCCCTTGTAAGCCTTTCCCTTCTAGAAGCTTTGACCAAGTCCTAAAAGGTGGCTCTCCAAAAATATCCCAAAAAGCACTTTCACTATTCACGACGACATTTTTCAGCGTCCGTTCGAACTGAAAATATTTATGTGGGCTTAGAACATTTCCAGTACCCACTAAAATAATTTTTAACGCATTCCGAAACAATTTTGGATTAGTGATTTTCATCTGCGAAAAGCATCTGAAGTGGTTCCGGCAGCTCGGGAACATTTCCGGTTTTTATCCCGGAAAATTCCAGAAAGTTTCCAGAATAATTCTGGCATCCTCCAAGAATTATCAGGCATGTCCCGAAACCAATTTGACTTAATGGTATATCCCGAAACAACTTTTCGGTTTTACCGGAACTATTCCGGTGCGTCCGAAACTTTTTCGATGAATTTTCTCTCAGACTCCCTGCCTAGTATTCAGCAGATAGATGACCCTTAAGCGTGTGACCCTATAGTTTCGGTGAAGTATAGACATGACCCGGAACCCCTTTCGATCAATGATCAACATCGGAGCCGTGGACACCCATATTGACCCCTATACCCACACGAATGAATATTCGAGTGAACCTCCAGTTGCCATGTGGTATTCCTGTTGCTTCGCGATATGTTACAAACACCTGAGGTGAGATTTACTTGCATCCCCCTGGATCAACAACTTGTCCACTATGCCAGTTACCTCGTTACCGGTTTTGTTCTCTTTTCTCGTTTCCATGTTCCGGTATCCCTGTGATCAAATCACCTTGTGTCTGGCCAGACGATGATGGATACCGTAACACCGAGAGGGCCCGACAATATCTCTCCATCGTCGGAGGATTAAATCCCAATCTTGAGCTATCTCGTTACTTGCCATGCTTTTCCGTGAACCCGTAAGCCGCCGTAATAGCCACCCAGTAACGGATGATGTTTAACAAACTCCAGAGTTCACGAAGCAAGCACGAAGGAACTTGATACTCTCATGGTCTAAGGAATTATGCAAACATTAAATAACTCTGTGATATTTAACCATTAACTTGTGACGAATGAATCTCATAGCATAACATCAATATGGGTCGATTCAACACAAGTGTTCTACCAACATCATGCCCTCAAAATTGCCGGCATAGCCATGCGCATGATCAAGAAAACAGGATCATCATGCAATACTTGAGCCAGTCTTAGAGGCAAGACTAGGAATACAATTTACCGTTTATTATACCACACGTCCAGATGAGTTTCCCTCCGGGCCTCGTGGATATTGCAGACTCGAGAATCATTGCAGTTATAGCATGGATCATAAACATTCATTACAAACTCGGAGATACAAAATAACTGTTATTACTGCCTCTAGGGCATATCTCCTACACTCCCGACGTCCCTCTTCGGCCAAAAAATTCTCTAATATTGCAAAAACCCTGAAGGCAGTCCCGAAACCATTTTTCCGCCGCCGCAGGTCTCTGTTCCGTCGCGAGACCATCCGGAGCTCCGTTCCGGCACCCTGGCGGAGGGGGGATCGATCATGGAGGGCCTCTTCATCAACCTTGCTACCCTCATGATGATGTGTGAGTAGTTCACCACATACCTACGGGTCCATAGCTAGTACCTAGATGGCAATCTCTCTCTCTTATGATCTTCAATACAATGATCATCGCATCTTCGCTTTGATCTTTCCGAAGTATTCCTATTGTCCGGTGTGTTTGTTGGGATCCGATGAATTGTGGGTTTATGTTCAGATTATTCATGAAAAGTATTTGAGATACCTCTGATATATATTGCCTGATCATTATAGATTCGTAATGCTCTCTGATCTATTGTGCTTTGGCCAAGTAGATTGATATTTCATCGGTGGGAGTGGTGCGCGTGGTAGGTTCAACCTGGCGAGTTTCTATATCCCAGTGACAAAGTAGGGCAAGTTGCGTATTTGTGTTGTTGCTACTAAGGATAAAATGATGGGGTTCATTCATATTGTTTGAGTTTACTTTGTCTACACCATGTCATCGTTCTCCAAGCATTACTCTGTTTTACTTAATACTCTAGATGCATGCTAGATAGCGGTCGATGAGTGGAGTAATAGTAATACGTGCAGGTAGGAGTCGGCCAATTTCTTACGGACATGATGCCTATATACACATGATCATTGCCCTAAAAATCACATAACTATCCGCTTTTCTATCAATTGCCCAAAGTAATTTGTTACCCACCGTATGCTGCCTACATGAGAGATGCCGCTAGGGAAAACTATGGCCCCCGGGTCTATTCACTTATAAATTTACAAACGCTACAATTACCTTGCTGCCTTTATTTATCTTTTATTTTATTTTGTAATTTATATTTATCAACAATTGTCTACACAACTCATTTGCTTGCAAATAACAAGATCAAGGGGATTGACAACCCTCTTGCCCGTGTTGGGTGCAAGTTGTTTGTTCATTTGTGTGCAGCCGTTGAAGACGGTTGAGGGTTGATATTCCTATTGGTTTGATAAACCTTGGTTTCATAACCGAGGGAAATACTAACCCACTTTGTGTTGCAATTACCCGTTCCTCTTCACGGAAAACCCAACGCAGATCACAAGTATCAATCATCACACTTTTATTTACTTACAACACGATATGGAGAACTGATATGAAGATATGACTCTGTATGAATGCCTCTGGCAGTGTACCAAGATGTGCAATGATCTAGCGTGACATGTATCAAAAATATGATGAACGGTGGCTTTGCCACAAATATTATGTCAGCTCTATATGATCATGCAAAGCAATATGATGATGAACGAACTAGTCATGTGAAGTGACGATGGAATTTGCATGGCAATATATCTCGATATGGCTATGGAAATTCCATGATAGGTAGGTATGGTGGCTGTTTTGAGTAAGATATAATGAGGCTTATGTGCAACAGAGCGTGTCATGTCATGGGGTTTGGATGCACCGGCGAAAGTGTCACCGATCCTCGAGGTGAGAATGGGCCATGCACGGTACCGAAGAGGCTAGCAAATATGAGAAGTGAGATTGCGTATGTCCATGGTTTCACATTAGTCATAAAGAACTCATATACTTATTGCAAAGTTTTATTAGTTTATCATAAATCAAAGTACCACTCGCATGCCCCGAGGGAAGAGGTTGGTAGGAGTTAACCATCGCGTGCTTCCGACCCGAAACAACACTAGGATTTCAACGAGGTATAGAAATGCTCACACATCATCACCATGCCTCTTTAATTTTTAGATGAACAAAAAGGTCAACCTCTCTTAATATCAACACTTCTATGGTTGAACAATTATGAACTCACACCATTTTCATATTACCACATCAATATCATTGACCCAAAATTTCTCTATATGTGCTACTTGATGGTTTTGATTATCACTCATTGAATACCAAATATTTTTGGACTAGTCTTATGACCCATGCAAATTACCATCACTATTTATTAACTCTCAAACAAATATAAGTGAAGAACGAGAGTGAAATCATTTCTATAAAATCTACACGCCACCGTGTTCAAAAAGATATAAGTGAAGTACTAGAGCAACTACTAAGATCAAAAGATATAAGTGAAGCACATAGAGTATTATAACAAATTATGATGAAGGTGTGTCTCTCTTAAATAGGTGTGTCCAGCAAACAATGATTGTGGCAAACTGAAAGTAAAATCAAACAAACGCAAACGACGCTCCAAGCAAAACTCATATCATGTGACGAATAAAAATATAGCTTCAAGTGACATACCGATGGATTGAGACGAAACAGGGGATGCCTTCTGGGGCATCCCCAAGCTTAGACGCTTGAGTCTCCTTTAAAATATTACCTTGGGGTGCCTTGGGCATCCCCAAGCTTAGGCTCTTGCTACTCCTTATTCCTTTGTCCATCACGATAACACCCAAAACTTGAAAACTTCAATCACACAAAACTCAACAAAACTTCGTGAGATCCGTTAGTATAAGAAACATATTGCATACTTTAGGTACTGTTATAAATTGATCCCAATTTCATAAATGCATAATTGGTACTGTATTCTAACTTCTCCATGGCTTATACCCCCCGATAAAATCTATAGCATAATCAAAATAAGCAACTATGCAAGCAAAAACAGAATCTGTCTAAAACAGAACAGTCTGTAGAAATCTGTAGAGAACCTATACTTCTGTAACTCTTAAAATTCTGAAAAAACTGGACAACCTCTAAAATTTGTATATAAACACTGTGTAAAAATTTCAGATCATTATCAAGCTCCAGTAAAAAAAATGAAAACTTCTGTACTGGAGTCAAAAGTTTCTGTTTTGTTTCAGCATTGATTCTACTCATGTTGTGAGTCATCCCAAAGGCTTTACTTGACACAAACACTAATTTCAACACAAAAACATAATCATTACAGAAGCAATAATCATGTTATTAAAAATAAACAGAAAGTTTAAAGCAAAAATTTAAAGATAACTATTGGGTTGCCTCCCAACAAGCGTTATTGTTTTATGCCCCTAGCTAGGCATAATGCATAGTTTGAAGTATTGTCATCTTTGACATCAAGCTCCTCAATAACACAACCATGGATAGTAGGAGCAATAGGATCTTTGATCAATTTTAAAAAGTTGGGATGAACACTAATCATCTTTAGATCCTTGTTCCTTTTGGTAGGAGGTGTACTAATGCTCTTTGGAATATATATGAACTTGGGGTTTTTGTTTTGAGAGGTACTAGCATTAGCTTTAGAAGGTGTGAAAGCAGAACCTACTTTGTCAATGACCTCTTCCATTTTATCAATTCTATTCAAACCTTGTTCTATCCTCTCATCAATAGTAGTGTCTGTTTCCTTTAAAGTTTCAAAGTCATTCCTACCCTGACCCAAGTTGAGTGATATGATTATGAAGTCTTTTATCCAACTCATCAATTGGTTTATTTGTGATCATTTTCTTTTCAATAGCATCAAGCCTTTGCATAACATGTTCCAAGGTCAAACTAGCCTCATTGAAAATAATGGGTGGTGCCCCTACAAGATTTTCAATTGCGTTATAAGCATCCAAAGTGTGACACATTAAGAAATTCCCACCGGTGATGGTGTCAAGGACGAACCTATACCAAGTGGTCACACCAACATAAAAATTGTGAAGCAAGGTAGTGGTGGATAACTTTTTAATTGCTTTATTTTGAGCAAAGCAAATCCTATACCATGCATCTTTCAAACTTTCTCCCCCCTTTGTATAAAATTGAGTACCAATAACTCATCATTGGGAGTAAAGCGAGCGGAAGAAGAACTAGCCATGACTTCGAACAAGAAAACTAGTAACAAGCAAAGATAAATATTTTTGTATTTTTGATTTTTATGAGACAAGATAAATATAACAGCAAATAAAAAAAAGAACAAGTGAATGAAAATTTGTGTGAAGTTACTTGATAGTTGATGATGATATTCCCCGGCAACGGCGCCAGAAATCCATCCTCATACTTGTGATCTGCGTTGGGTTTTCCGTGAAGAGGAACGTGTAATTGCAGCACAAAGTGGGTAAGTATTTCCCTCAGTTATGAAACCAAGGTTTATAGAACCAATAGGAATATCAATCCTCAACCGTGTTCAGCGGCTACACACAAATGAACAAACAACTTTCACCCAACGCGGACAAGAGGGTTGTCAATCCCCTGGATCTCGTTATTTGCAAGCAAATGAGTTGTGTAGATAATTGTTGACAAATATAAATTGCAAAATAAAATAAAAGGTAAATAAAGGCAGCAAGGTAATTGTAGCGGTCGTAAATATATAAGTGAATAGACCCGGGGGCCATAGTTTTCCCTAGCGGCATCTCTCATGTAGGCAACATACGGTGGGTAACAAATTACTGTTGGGCAATTGATAGAAAAGCGGATAGTTATGCGATTTTCACAGCAATGATCATGTATATATAGGCATCACGTCCATAAACAAATAGGCCGACTCCTGCCTGTACCTATTACTATTACTCCACTCATCGACCGCTATCCATCATGCATCTAGAGTATTAAGTAAAACAGAGTAATGCATGGGGAACGATGACATGATGTAGACAAATTAAACTCAAGCAATATGAATGAACCCCATCGTGTTATCCTTAGTAGAGACAACACAAAGACGCATCTTTTCCCCTACTTTGTCACTGGGATATAGAAACTCGTCAGGTTGAACCTACCACAACGCACCACTCCCACCGATGAAATATCAATCTACTTGGCCAAAGCACATCAATAAATCGGAGAGCATTACGAAGCTGTAATGATCATGCAATTAAGAGACAATATATATATCAGAGGTATCACAAATAATTTTCATGAATAATCTGAACATAAAACCACAATTCATCGGATCCCAACAAACACACCGCACAATAGGATTACATCGGATAGATTAAAGCGAAGATGCGATGACCATTGTATTGAAGATCAAGAGATAGATAGAGTGCCATCTAGGTACTAGCTATGGACTTGTAGGTCTGTGGTGAACTACTCACACATCATCATGAGGGCAGCAAGGTTGATGAAGAGGCTTTCCGTGATCGATCCCCCCTCCGGCAGGGTGTCGGAACGGAGCTCCAGATGGCCTCGCGATGGAACAGAGACTTGCGGCGGCGGAAAAAGGGTTTTGGGACTGCCTTCAGGGTTTTTGCAATATTAGAGAATTTATAGGCCAGAGAGGGACGTCGGGTGAGCCATGAGGGGGCCACCACATATCAGGGCGCACCCTGATGTATGGTGGGGCCCTCGTGTGCCTCCCGGCCTCCTTCCGAAGCTTCCAGGTCTTCTTTTGGTCCAGAAAAAATCATCAAAAAGTTTCGCGGCAATTGGATTTCGTTTGGTATTGTAAACCTGAAAAGTAAAAAAATACGCAGAAAACAACAACTGGCACTGGGCACTGGGTCAATAGGTTATTGCTCAAAAATATTATAAATTGGTAAATAATGACCCAAAAAGTATCTTAGAATGATAATATATCAGCATGGAACAATCAAAAAAATACAGATACGTTGGAGACATACACTACTGCAGGATGCTGCTAACGCGACACATCAATCAGAGACCCTTCGACGAAACTGTGTGTGATCCATCAATCGCAAACGGTATAGTTCAAGCTCCGCCTCCAATGACGAAAACCGTGCGCAATGAAGGAACGTGCAAATACGGTTCACAAAAAAGTTGAGTGTGTGATGCGTTGCATACAGTTTGTTCTTATGAACTGTTTGTGATTATGGAAGATAACAGAAACGGTTAAGAAACTATATACGTGTGCATAGTGTGGCATACAGTTCAGTTGGACAAACTGTTTGCGTTGATCCAGTAGAACACAAACGAGTTAGCCAAGAAGGCGTGTGTGATACCCGGCAAATAGTTCATTCATCAGAATTGTGTGTGAAGACCAATAATAACCCAAACGGTTCATCCTGACAACCGTTTGTCTTGTGGGTACCCGGAAAACAGTTCATTCATCAAACATGTGTGGGAAGACCAATAATAACCCAAACGATTTATCCTGACTACCTGTGTGTGTTGTCGGCACACGATTGCTGCTAATAATTGTATGAGATGTGATTTGCTCTGTTTGCACAACATCTATATGCTCTGTCTACAGAACACCAACATTATTGTTGCATAACCAACTTGAACATACAGTTCCATAAGTGACTACACAACACATGTACATTCCTCAATATAAATTTACAAGAAGTAGACGATCGCCAAATCATACTGTTCTTCTGATGACGTTGCCGACACTGCTGCTCTGCTTGTGGCTATCCCTCACCGTCTGCAGGAAGGAGGCTCTTCCTCATGTCAATGATCCTCCTGCACATCTTGTAGCAGGTGTACGCGTCCTTGGCCGCGTACTTGATGTGTTCTTCATCCAGTTCGTCCACCCAGGACTTGTGCTAGGCAGACTTGTCCTTGTGGCACTCAGCCTTCATGTCTCCGTAGTAGAGGTTGATGATGGCTGCGACGAGGTCAACCAGGGAGTCCTTCTGCTTCTTCTTCTCACCGCCCGAAACCCTGTACTGACCTTGGATGTTAACAAGCTTCTGGGAGGACAAGCCCGAAGTCTTGAGCACCTTTAGATCGTTGGTGGTGTCCACCGTTGCGAACCTGTAGTCGGGGCTGTTGACAAACCTGGCGAAACGCTCGCAAGACCTTGTGGCCAGGCAGTAGTGGTAGACAAGCACGTGATGGCGCACGCACAACTAGGCGACGGCAACCTTCTGATCATGCCCGGCACGACCGCCGGTATACTCGAGGTTGAAGCCGACCACTTTGTACTTGTCATCCCCAGCAAGCAGCTGCTCCAACGTGTTGATGGAGTTCACCACCACGACCGGGTCGTTGGTGTACACCACCGAGAGGTCCGTCTTCCTGCTGTGTGTGTCCACTTTGACAATAGTGGCGAACTGCTGATCGGCGCCGGCAGCCGCCATTGGATCCGCACGGGAAGGTTGAAGCGATGAAGAGATGTGCATCCTCTCTATATTATTTGTCGTCGTGGGTGTGCTTCTTGGGTTGTGTGGCGCGATCGGAAGGTGGAAGAGACGAAGGTAAATGGCCGCATCAACCGCATGGCAGTTTTTGCAGTGCTTAACTGCATTGTGGCACCGGGAGCGGTGCAACCGCTAGCATATGGCTCCCCGAACGTGCCTTATCGTTCGCGCGTGGACCCCAGCAGAACGGCCGGGCGCGCACGGACGCGAGCATAGCGCGCCGAGGCCGCATCAACCGCCTCATGCGTACATTCATTCGCGGCGGTGCATATAGAACGACCGTTTGCTTTGTAATAAAATGCAAACGGTTGTTTATTATTAACCGTCTGCGTACTTGTCATTTCTCCCACCTCCTTCCGGTCTTGTCACCGCGTTGCCGCACGAGGATTCCGGTGCACGCTTCGGGAGCGCGCAAGTTTCCCGCCCGGCGCGCCGAAATGCCCGTTCCCGCGATGCTTCGGGAGCGCACATCGTTTCTTTTGGGCTTTCCGTTCCTGCGAAACTGCGCAGGAACGCGCGCAAGCTTCCCGTTCCCGCGCATGAACGCGCGCAAGCTTCCCGCCCGGCTTGCCTTGGCCGCCTGCTTTATAAACCCTCACGTCCGGCTTCTCCACATCGCATTCATCCCCTCCCTGCCCGTAGCTTCCCAAGTTTGCTTCTCCCCCAATCGCCAATGGCACCTGTCCGTCGTCGTCGCTCCTCCACCCCGCCAGAGGGCAGCTCCAGCTGGGAGGCTGCACCACATCGGCGGCGCAGTTCCCGGAAGCGTGTAGTGTGTGTGGCGTCCTTGTTGGCTGTGCACACGGCACCCACCACACGCTCCTCCACATTTGCCCGAAGGCAGCTGCTGCCGGCGACCGCCGTCGCCCCCACCCCTTCGCCGGCCGCCGTTTTCGCCACCCCACCAGCAGCCTCCTTGGTCGCCACCACACCAGCGTCCGCCTTGGCAGCCACCCCACGGTCAGCCGCCGGGGCCATCACCCGCTCCGCCACCACGGCCCGAAGGCGGGAGGAGGAGGCCGCCGCCAAAGCACAGCCGCTCGGCTTTTGCGTTAGTGGCCTAGCGCGCTACATCAAGTTCCTACATGAGGAGGAGGAGCGCCAGGTCGAGCACGCACAGAGGCTCACCGCCGCCATGGCCGCAGCAGATGCCGCATCTATGGCGCGAAATGAGGAGATCTACGCCGAGTCCCGCCGCTTCGAGGAGGCGCGTCAGGAGCGGCGGAGGGCAGCAGCGGCAGCCGACGAATTCGACTCCTCTAACTTGTCGGTAAGCTTATCCTCCTCTGCCTCTTACTGAACGCACTCGGCAGAGGAGAAGGCTGTTGGCAGTAGCACGAAGCCCCTCCGGAGTAGTATTTAGGGGCTATTTTGTTCAGTTCATCTAACTATAGATATGCTTGAACTGTACCACGTACTTTTAATTAGCTAGTATATATAGTTGAACTAGCTATTTCAGTATGTGGTTGGCAACAAATGGGGAAAAGTTTGTTCGATACAGCTATCTATGAATGAAATCTATGTTTACTGAATTTCAGTTGCAAAATTGCACCGTAATAGTGATTTCGTTCCTGCAAAATTGGACAAATCTCAGTGTTTCCAATTTGACAAATGAAAATTTACCCAATATGACAGATTCGAATCTTACCCGACTCCTGCTGCCAACGCATCGATCGGTGCTTACATGGGGTGCTTAGTGTATTAAATGTCTTAGCAACTCAAGTCCACAATGCATTGTAGCTAAGGTCCCTTCATTTAATGATTTAGCAACTAAACTCTTGCATGGATTGGTGAGTTTCTTTCATTTAAGTGTTTTGCCAACGTTCACGCGCCTGGCATTGTTTCTTCATGTGGTCACCAAACTCATATCTCTCCTTAATTACCTCCCCACATCAGATTTTTTTTGCATACATGGCATGGCAACCTCAGCAGTTAGCAACAGTAGAAGTTGTAGCACCGGGAAGGGCACACGGATCATCATTCACAACCGTTTGCGATGACGCAATGAAAAAATTCCTTCGCGCCAGATTTTCGCTTGGCTTAGTAGGGAAGGAACAATTGCCCTCGGTTTGCATATGGGTATTCAGTCTGAAACGCCTTTGACGACTGTCAAAGGATACGCCACCCCGATGAGCGTGCGTAGGACACTGCTCGCACGCCACCCGTGTACTCAAACACCTGTCCACACGCTACCTCCTTGTCAATACAGATAGAGACACGTGGCCCGCACGTAAGGTCTGTAGAACGTCCACGAATTATAAATAATATGCCCGTTTGCGATGGTAACGTGACAGATTTTTGTTCCAAAATGCCTTTGTTGGCTATTAATAATGCTTGCTCTTTCTTGCAAAGTGGACACTAAAAATAGCACAACATATTTATGCTTTATATGATGAGGCCCTGCCCAACATAGACCTTGTGACTGTAGTTTATATTTAAATTATGTACATTAAATGCACATAAAACTCAATTAATGTATAAAAAAGCCATACAAACCGTTAATAATTTAATATGTTTTCAGTACACACCTAGTGCTTTATGTTGTTTCTAGGAAAAAATCAAGGAGAGAAGAGGCATCGGATGCCATTTTTCACCCGTAGATGTGGCATGCATATATATGTGTTCCCTATCGGAACACTGGACGTAGCTTATTGTTGTATGAGAACCTCATGTTTGTAAGAGGCTTCTTACAAAACATGGCCAACTTGGTATTTTTTACCACGGCATATGTGTGCCTTCACATGACACCATCCCATGTTTCATGAATTTCTGACAGAGTTTTGGATTTACGAGAATTTGGAAACCAAGTTTCTCGATATTTGTGGCCGAGCCAACATGCTTAGATGTTTGAAATTCGTTCTCATTTCTTACATGTGACCTAACACATACATCCAAGGACGCATATACCCCGGGCCTTGTGATTGTAGATCAAATTTGAATTATGCACATTAAAGAATGCACCGAAAACTCAATTAATGTATTTAAAAACCAGATGATCCCTTATTTAATCATATTTTTGCACTTCACACGTACATATGTCTATGTTGTTTATATAAAGAAAATCAAGGAGAGAAGAGGCATCAGATGTATTTTTGCCCGCATATGTGGCATGCATATATAATGTTCCCTATCGAAACCACAAAGCTTCTTGTGAGGAGCTCCGATTTGTAAGGGGGTTGTGCAAGGACATGTCCAATTTGGACAGATTTTTTACCACAGCATGTGTGTGCCCTTGTCATGACACCATGCCAAGTTTCATGAATTTCTGACGAGTTCTGGATTTACGGGAATTTGAAAACCAAGCATCACAATGGTTGCGGCCGAGCAAACTGTCAATGAGATGTTAGATATCCATTCCCATTTCTTGTGTGGGACCTAATTAAACATGCATCCATGGAAAGGCATATTTTTCCAACCTATTTTTCATGTGTTGGACCTTGTGATTGTAGTTCAAATTTGAATTATGCACATTAAACGACTAGATCGAAAACTCAATTAATGTGTTAAACAGGTCTCACGAACCCTGGAAAAATCCACAGTTTAGCATGACTCTGAGAAAGTTGCTCTGTGGGTGACTCTAGAAATAAATGCAGGCCACAAGAGACAATGGATGTTGTTTCGCACATAAAATGTGAACTTTCCCTATCAGAACACACGACTTTCTTGTGAGAACCTTCGGTTTCTAAGAGGCTTTGTGCCAAAACTTGTCCAAAATTGGGCAATTTTTATTACCACAACACACAGGGCAATTAATGGCACCATGCCCAAATTTCATGAATTTCTGTCGAGGTTTGCATTTACATGAATTTAAAAATTAAGTTTCCAGATGTTTGCGGTCGAGCCTCGTGCCGTAGATATATATGTTCGAAATTCATTCCCATTTATTGTGTGGGACCTAAACATGCAGCCAGTGAAACATATATGGTTTTTCGACATATTTTCATGAGCTGGACCGTGCAGTTATTGTAGTTCAAATTTGAATTGTATATATGCACATTAATTGAATGCCTACAAAACTCAATTAATTGATGTACTTAAAAGGCCAAACGAACTCTGTAAGACTCCATTGATTCACACGACACATTCACGTTACTCTATGGAGACTCTAGAAATAAATTCAAGGCGAGAAGCAACATCAGATGTTGTTTCGCACATGAAATGTGAACTGTCCCTACCGGAACCACATGACTTCTTGTGAGAATCTTCGGTTTGTAAGAGGTTTGTGCCAAAACTTGTCCCGGACTAGGCATTGTTTTTACCACAGCACACATGCGCCATGACATCACACCATGCCAAGTTTCATGAATTTCTCATGATATTTGGAATTATTGGAATTTGAAAACACGGCTTATCAAAGTCTATGGCCGAGCCAAAATACCGTGAGGTTTGGATATCCAGTGACAAATAGTTGATTTTCAACCCATTCAGGTGCCCTCTAGTATGTGCTTAATAAAGTGCAGTTCAAATTTGAACTATGCACATGAAATGTCCAAAAAACTATTTAAATGTTTTAAAGGGCCTAAACATCCCTGAATTATTCCATATTTAACACATAGTCCGATAGTTGCAAGTTCACTGCAGATAAATGTTCTTGCCATCCAAACACCTTCAATTGCCAATGTAACTTCATTTTTAGTCTCAAAGCAGTTTGAAAATCAAATACATCGCAAACAGTTCTTTATCATGAAACGTGTGTGATGTGGTATGAAAATATCTTGGGCCAATCCTCATATATGGCTTAGGCCGGAAGCTTCAGTCCACCGCCGGCGCGTCAACCACACAGTCACACTTGTTCTCCAAGACCACTGTACTGTTCAAGCGTCGCCGGTGAAAGATGGGGACGTGGATCCGCGTCGTGAGGGCAACTTCGGCGACCCACTCCGGCCCGAGCGCGGCTGCATCATCCATGAATGCGCTCACAATATCCTTGAGCGCGGTCGCACTCTCCGACAGGGCGGCTGCGACCGCCGAAAGGGCAGCTGCTGCATGTGAGATGGCGGCAGCAACATCCGCGACCGGGATAGCAAATGGCGAGAACGGCACAGCAGCTGTCCGTTCCTCAGTGGCCGCCGTAGCCCTAATGACGGCTGCCCACGCCTATGCCGATGCCGCCCACGCCCAGCTCGTGGCGGTCACCGCACAAATAGCAGCGGCCTTCTCCGACAACGGTCGGCAACCTACGTCCGAAGAGTTGGAAATCGCCGAGAGCGCTCGGGCAGCCGACCGTTCGTCGGCAGCCTCCCTAGCCAAGATGGAGTCCGTCAATGACCGGACCGCGGCTGGCCACGCCAAACTCGTGGCGGCCTTTTCCAAAGAGATGGCGGACGGCGAGATGCTTGCAGAGTATGTGGCGATGGATGCCATGGAGCCCCTTCCCCTGGAGGTCGTCGAGTGCGAGCTGGTCATGGAGGATGCGGCGGAGATCGGCGAGCGTCAGGCGGAACATTAGTCGTTGTTTAGAGCGCTGGTCTTTTGTTACAGTAATGTTTAGGTCAGCCAACTCTGTTTAATTACTCGATTAAGTAAGTGCGGGCTGTGGTGTAGGCTCTTTTGCGCAGTACCCAAATTAGCAATTGATGTTAAATTACGCGACGACGTGGATGACCACTGTAACCAGGTAAATTCGGACCAAAAATTTGCCGCCATATCCCCATTCCATCTTCCAATTGAAAATGAAATTGAAGTTCATCACACACATTTTTTTTGGAATGAACCGTGTGCAATGTAGTACCCAATCTTACGTCCGAAGCTTGGAGACAAACATTTGCACGTCCAAGTTCATCACACACGGGGCATATTACAGGCTTCGTTTGTGATGTGTTGATATCGAGAACTATTCTGAAAAAGTTGCACGTTCAAGTTCATCACACACAGTGTATAAACCAGGCTTCGTTTGTGATGTTTTGATATCGCACATGGTTCCGAATAAGGGATTGTGTCCGATGGTGCTTTCCACGCCAGTTTTTCGCTGAACCGAATGAAAATTTTGGGCTGCCGCGGAAATATCTACCTCCCTCGCCCCCCGGTACCAATCAAAAGCCACATTTCCCCCTTTTCCTCTACCTTTCCTAGTTCAAACCTTCATTGCTTGATTGCAGCGCCGCCTCCTCGCCGGCGACGCTCCTTCCTGCTGCTCGGCCTCGTCCATCTAGTCAGGTAATCCACACCTCCCCAATACCCCCTCACCCGCTCCTCCTCCATCCCACATGCCCCACCGCCGGCCCGACACCTTCCACCCAAATCACCGCCCCATCCTCCAAATAATCGCCGCCGAAAGCCATGGTGCACGCAGTATAGCCAGGATCTCAAAGAGCATTTGGCTGCGGAGAAGCAAATCACGGCTGCACGCGCAGATGGGGCAGCTATGGCTTCCATGCATGCCGACCCCCAGATCTGGGAGGAGCACCTCGCCGTCGAGGCCAGCGTCGACGCCTCGCGCGCTGACGCCGCCACGCGGTTGGCTGCTATAAACGACAGCTCGTGGTCTTTTCTCGAGGGCACCGCCGATGCGTTCGACGAAGACTTCGTTGTGTTTTCTCAGCGTGCCCGTGCTTACCTCCACTCCAGAGCCGGCATGTTGGTGCCGGGGCAGGATTAGGCCATTCACCACTACGAGGGGTGCACCCATGGTGTGGAGGCCTCGCCCTCTTCCAAGTTGACGGAGCCCATCATCATCGATATCTCCGACGATGAGGAATAGCTTGTTTTTCTTAGCTTTATCACTTAGGACCTATGTTCACCTAGCTACGCCGGTTAAGCACGTTTCGTTTAGCTGTTGCCTCTGCCGCTACTGCCTTTCATTTAGAAATTCTAGTGAAATGTCCAATGTAATGCTAGTGCAACCTGACCTTCTAGTATGTTCTATTGTGCAATGTGGTGCTTAGTTAACTGTTTCGTTCATTTGTTGTGGTGATCATTTAACTATTTAATTCAATTCTGAAATGTGATGTACGATTGTTGTTGGTACAATTTTGTATTGTTATGCATGTGACGAATAAATCGAATTTAGATGTACTAAATACATGTGCAACATATAGAATTGCTACATTTCCTAGTTCTTAGCGCTTGGTTTAGATAACTGGATTTTCAATGTGGCTCGAACTAATCTGTTGGATCCGCAATGTGTTTATTTTCCATTAACATATTTCAGTGATAGTATGCCAAATATCACTTGTAACCTGATCAATATTTGTCTTAAATATGTTGCAGGGGGAAACAATGGGGGACACTGAAGTTTACCATCGAGGTTTGCACATCCATGGTCGTTTGGCTAATAGCACATTATTGTGCAATTGCAGAAACCATTGTAATATGAATGTTTTTATTAATAATTTGTTCTTGCACATGTAGGTCCTGCTGTAAGAGGTTTAGACCCACTGTTCGACCCTTTTTGCATGTGGGGAAATGAGGTGTCCTTGAATATCAGTCAAATCAAGAAACTCAGAAAGATCGTTAAGATAAAGAAACTAGCTACGAAAAACAACAAGATGTTTGTCTGCACAATGAAAAAGACATCAGTCAACTATAGGATGGTACCATCTCTTTCACCTTGTCCTTTTCCCTTTGCGCCATTTCAAAGTTTAGAAAAGATATTTATGCGTATATTTGTTTTCAGTCCTTCTCAAGGCAGTTCATCGATGATTACGTCTCAAACCACCTGTATGATCAAGAGGCGATGAAGGTATTCATACAGCACCCACGGTATAATCTTGTAGTCTTCCTTAAGAAGACGAAGGATGGGCAGGCAATCATCCACATGCACTGGCCTAAAGTTGCCAGGACCTTCAACAGCATTGAAGGCTCAGTATTCGCCTTCCGCTGTCTATGATGATACTTAAGTTCCAAAGGATTTAGATGTTGCATTTGAAACTTTGTCTTGTTGTGCAATTGGGTAGCTAGGCAGTATATGCCTATATGAGGTTGTACCCTGATGTAATTCAATTATAAAATCCTGGTTGCCGTACTACGAATAAGAAATATATTCTGTGGTTGATATGAAATGTTAATTTCGATTACTAAATGGATTATAAATAATTGATCAATCAGGCTGATTATTGGGGTTCCCATTGCAGACGGTTTCTAAGACAAAACCCACACGGTTTCTAGAAAGTTCGCATGTTGGATCGTTGAGCAATCACACACGAATTCTGGTGACAACTGTGTGCGTTAGGACACCCAATCACAAACGTTTTCACATAGCTAGTGTGTGTGATGGGCAGCCCAATGCCAAACAGTT
Organism: Elymus sibiricus; assembly: GCA_039707655.1. Taxonomy (NCBI): domain Eukaryota; kingdom Viridiplantae; phylum Streptophyta; class Magnoliopsida; order Poales; family Poaceae; genus Elymus; species Elymus sibiricus. The sequence continues at coordinate 344,019,532 of CM077669.1, read as the reverse complement.
TCTTCTAGACACCGTGAGTGATGTTCTGAGTAACGCAAACGACAGAATTATAATATCGTGTGTGATGATCACACCTATCACAAACGATGTTATGCAGAAAATTGTGTGTGATCTGCAATACGAATGGAAACGTACCCTTGGGATTCCCTGTGTGGGATGCTGAGTCATCTCACATGTCTTCCCCAATATGTCTGTTTGTGATGGTCCTTCCAATCGCAAACGATATATTTTTGCCCATCGTGTGCGACGAGGTGCAGGCATCGCCGACAGGTTTTGCCTGTCGTGTGGGATAGCCCCCCCCCTACCGCCCACACATGCAAGGCGACGGTTTAAGACTACGTCACGGAAAGGGGTTAAAAACCGTTTGTATAGCACGTGGCTGCACTAGTGGTATCAGCTGGCCAAGGTGATCTGCCGTCCCAGCATGTGGAGCGGCGCTGTCAACTACGAAGGGCTAGCCGAGGACAAAGGTATCCTCGATGCCAAGGCCGTCGCTGGTGACCAAGTGAGCCATCGATCCTATTCGCGATCCCACAGTGGAACTCTCAATGAAAGCACCAATGTTGGTGTCGAAACCGGCAGATCTCTGGTAGGGGGTCCCGAACTGTGGATCTTGGATCGATGGGTAACATGAGATTAGGGAGACAATATTTACCCAGGTTTGGGCCCTCTTGATGGAGGTAAAACCCTACGTCCTGCTTTGTTTGTATTGATGATGGAGTACCGAGTACAGAGTTGATCTACCTCGAGATCGTATGACGGAGTCTAAAACCCTAGGATTAATGAGCTTAATATGTCCTATGTTCTAAGACCCTCTGGTTTATATAGACACCAGGGGTATCTAGGGTTGCGCAATGTCAGTAACATCAGGAGAGAATATGCCGAACTCATCATCGTGTTCTTGGAGTATACGCCATGGCCTGATAGATTCCCATCTTAGTCACGGCGCCATAGTCTTCGGACCTTCATCATAAGCGGCCCACCGTCCGGCCCATAGAGATAGGCGATACGTCTCCAATGTATCTATAATTTTTGATTGTTGCATGCTATTATATTATCTGTTTTGGATGTTTTATATGCATTAATATGCTATTTTATATTATTTTTGGGACTAACCTATTAATCTAGTGCCTAGTGCCAGTTTTTGTTTTTTCCTTGTTTTTGAGTATTGCAGATAAGGAATATTAAACGGAGTCCAAACGGAATAAAATCTTCGGAATGATTTTTCTTGGACCAGAAGGAACCTACCAAGCTTGGAGACCAAGGCAGGAGAGCCGCCGTGTGGCCACAAGCCACAGGGGCGCGCCCAGGGGGGTAGGGTGCGCCCCCTGGCTTGTGGGCCCACGGCAGCCCTCCTAACCCTACTCTTCGGCCTATAAATTCCCAAATATTCCCTGGATACCAAAAAGAGCCACGAAAATACTTTTCCGCCGCCAGGAGCCTCTATTCCCGTGAGATCCAATCTTGGAGCCTTTTCTGGTAATCTGTCGGAGGGGGATTCGATCACGGAGGGCATCTACATCAACTCCATTGCCCCTCCGATGATGCGTGAGTAGTCCACCACAGACCTTCGGGTCCATAGCTAGTAGCTAGATGGCTTCTTCTCTCTCTTTGCTCTTCAATACCATGTTCTTCATGATCTTCATGGAGATCTATCCGATGTAATACTCTTTTGCGGTGTGTTTGTCGAGATCCGATGAATTGTGGGTTTATGATCAGATTATCTATGAATATTATTTGAGCCTTTTCTGAATTCTTATATGCATGATTTCATATCTTTGCAAGTCTCTTCGAGTTATTGGTTTGGTTTGGCCAACTAGATTGGTAATTCTTGCAATGGGAGAAGTGCTTAGTTTTGGGTTCAATCTGGCGGTGTCGTCACCCAGTAAAATAGTAGGGGTAGCGAGGCACGTATTGTATCATTGCCATCGAGGATAAAAAGATGGGGTTTTCATCATATTGCTTGAGTTTATCCCTCTACATCATGTCATCTTACCTGATGCGTTACTCTGTTCTTCATGAACTTAATACTCTAGATGCAGGCAGGAGTCGGTCGATGTGTGGAGTAATAGTAGTAGATGCAGAATCGTTTCGGTCTACTTGACACGGACGTGATGCCTATATGCATAATCATTGCCTTGGATATCGTCATAACTATGCGCTTTTATATCAATTGCTTGACAGTAATTTGTTCACCCACCGTAATATTTGCCTTCATGAGAGAAGCCTCTAGTGAAACCTATGGCCCCCGGGTCTATTTTCCATCATATATTTTCAGATCTATTTACTTGTGTTTTTACTTTTCGCAATCTTTTCCATCTATCTCTATTAGATCTCATCCTTGCAAGTAACCGTGAAGGGATTGACAACCCCTTTATAGCATTGGGTGCAAGTGTTTGATTCTTTGTGTAGGTACATCTATTGGGGACTTGCTTGTATCTCCTACTGGATTGATACCTTGGTTCTCAACAACTGAGGGAAATACTTATCTACTTTGCTGCATCACCCTTTCTTCTTCAAGGGAAAACCAACGCATGCTCAAGAAGTAGCAAGAAAGATTTCTGGCGCCGTTGCCGGGGAGATCTACATCAAGCCTACCAAGTACCCATCACAAACTCATCTCTTGCATTTACATTATTTGCCATTTGTCTCTCGTTTTCCTCTCCCCCACTTCACCAATTTGCCGTTTTATTTGCCTTTTTCTCGCCGGATCTCTTTTTGTTTGCTTGTGTTACCATGTGCCTTCTATTTGCTTGCATCCTCGCTTGCTAAAAATCTATTGATATGGGTCCTCATCCACTTGCTAATCTTTTCAAAAGGCCAAATTATGATGAACCAATTGCTAGTGAGTTGAGTGCACTTGATTATCTCAATGAATTTTTGTTTCAAAATCATGAATCTGAAAATTGTGATGAAGTGTTGAAAGAAGAAATTTATATGGTGATTCATGATAGCTCCTTGATTGAAAAGCACGATTGCAATGATATTGTTATAAATTCTATTAATATCAATTGTGCTAATGATATGCAAACCCACAAGCTTGGGGATGCTATGTTTGATGAGTTTGCCATGACCACTACTTATTGCAATGATCATGATTGGGGTGATAATGCTTCTTATGATCTTGATAATTTATTTAATACCCATGATGAATATGATATTGAAAGTGGGTTTGGAAGAGTGTCAACTTTAGGCATTATTGATCCCACTATTTTGGAAGAGTGTCAACTTTGCATACATGTGGATCATGAAGAGAAAATTTTATATGATAGTTATATTGTTGAATTCCTTCATGATGCTACTGAAATTTATTATGAGGGAGGAACATATGCTTGTAGGAATTGCAATAATATCAAGTTTACTCTCTATGTGTTTAAAGTTTTGAAGTTATGCTTGTTTTGCCTTCCTATGCTAGTTGATTCTTGTTACCATAAATTGTTTGCTCACAAAATCCCTATGCATAGGAAGTGGGTTAGACTTAAATGTGTTTTTCATGCTATTCATGATGTTCTTTTGCATATCTCAATTACTACTTTTTATGTGAGCATCATTGAAATCGTTTTGCCTAGCTAGGGGCGTTAAACAATAGCGCTTGATGGGAGGCAACCCAATTTTATTTTTGCTTTATGTTTTTTGTTTCTGTTTTGGTGTGTTTTGCACATTATTACTTCTGTAGTAATTGTGTTTTTATGTTTTTATTAGTGTTTGAGCCAAGTAAGAACTTTGGGATGGTCTACGGTGTTTGTTGATTTGATTTTGCTGAAAAACAGAAACTTTTGCGCTCAGTCCAGGAATTTTATAAATTCACTGGAACGTGCTTTTGATCTGAAATTTTTACACAAGATTGATATGCAAATTTCCCTGGCTTTCCTAATGTTTCAGAATTTTTGGAGTTACAGAAGTATTCGAAGTCTACAGATTGCTACAGACTGTTCTGTTTTTGACAGATTCTGTTTTCTTTGTGTTGTTTGCTTATTTTGATGAATCTATGGGTTGTATCGGGGGGTATGAACCATGGAAAAGTTAGAATACAGTAGGTATTACACAAATATAAATAAAGAATGAGTTCACAACAGTACCTAAAGTGGTGATTTATTTTTCTTATACTAACGGATCTCACGAGTTTTTTGTTGAGTTTTGTGTTGTGAAGTTTTCAAGTTTTGGGTAAAGATTTGATGGACTATGGAATAAGGAGTGGCAAGAGCCTAAGCTTGGGGATGCCCAAGGCACCCCAAGCCATATTCAAGGATACCAAAGAGCCTAAGCTTGGGCATGCCCCGGAAGGCATCCCCTCTTTCGTCTTCAATCCATCGGTAAATTTACTTGAGGCTATATTTTTATTCACCACATGATATGTGTTTTGCTTGGAGCGTCTTGTATGATATGAGTCTTTGCTTTTTAGTTTGCCACAATCATCCTTGCTGCACACATCTTTTTGAGAAGGACACGCTGAATCGTGAATTTATTAGAATACTCTATGTGCTTCACTTATATCTTTTGAGCTAGGCAATTTTGCTCTAGTGCTTCACTTATATCTTTTTAGAGCACGGTGGTGTTATGTTTTATAGAAATAATTGAACTCTCGTACCTCACTTATATTATTTTGAGAGTCTCTAAACAGCATGGTAATTGGATTAGGTTATGAATTTGGTCCTAATATAATAGGCATCCAAGAGGGATATAATAAAAATTTCATATTAAGTGCATTGAATATGATGGGAAGTTCGGTTCCGTGCATATAGTTTTGAGATGTAGAGATGGTAATATTAAGAGTTATGTTAGTAAGTAATTGTGGATTAGTAGAAATACTTGTGTTAAGGTTTGTGATTCCCGTAGCATGCACGTATGGTGAACCGTTATGTAATGAAGTCGGAGCATGATTTGTTTAATGATTGTCGTCCTTTGTGTGATGGGTCGGGAGCGCACGATGGTTTACTCCTACCAACCTCTCCCCTAGGGGCATGCGTGTAACACTTTGCTTCGATGACTAATAGACTTTTGCAATAAGTATGTGAGTTCTTTATGACTAATGTGAGTCCATGGATTATACGCACTCTCACCCTTCCACCTTTGCTGGCCTCTCTAGTACCGTGCAACTTTCGCCGGTGCATTAAACCCACCTTCCTCAAAACAGCCACCATATATTTTCCTCAAAACAGCCACCATACATACCTATTATGGCATTTCCATAGCCATTCCGAGATATATTGCCATGCAACTTCCACCGTTCCGTTTATTATGACACGCACCATCATTGTCATATTGCTTTGCATGATCGTAAGACAGCTAGCATGATGCTTTTATGGCTTGTCCGTTTTTTGATGTCATTTGCTATGCTAGATCATTGCACATCCCAGTACACCGCTGCAGGCATTCATACAGAGTCATATGTTGTTCTAAGTTTCGAGTTGTAAGTAAATAAAAGTGTGATGATCATCACTATTAGAGCATTGTCCCATGAGAGGAAAGGATAATGGAAGCTATGATTCCCTCACTAGATGGGATGAGTCTCCGGACTTTACAAAAAAAAAAGAGGCCAGCGAAGCCCAAATAAAAAAAAGAGGCCAAAGATGCCCACCAAAAAGAAAAGAAAAAGAAAAAAAATGAATGAGATAAAAGAGAGAAGGGACAATGCTACTATCCTTTTCCACACTTGTGCTTCGAGTAGCACCATGTTCTTCATGATAGAGAGTCTCCTATTTTGTCACTTTCATATACTAGTGGGAATTTTTCATTATATAACTTGGCTTGTATATTCCAATGATGGGCTTCCTCAAAGTGCCCTAGGTCTTCATGAGCAAGCGAGTTGGATGCACACCCACTTAGTTTCCTTTTGAGCTTTCATACACTTATAGCTCTAGTGCATCCGTTGCATGGCAATCCCTACTCACTCACATTGATATCTATTGATGGGCATCTCCATAGCCCATTGATACACCTAGTTGATGTGAGACTATCTTCTCCTTTTCCCTTGCACCTCCACCACATTCTATTCCACCCATAGTGCTATATCCATGGCTCACGCTCATGTATTGCGTGAGAGTTGAAAAAGTTTGAGAACATAAAAGGGGTGAAACAATTGCTTGACTTGTCATCGAGGGTGTGCATGATTTAGATACTTTGTGTGGGGAAGATGGAGCATAGCCAGACTATATGATATTGTAGGGATAACTTTCTTTAGCCATGGTATTTTGAAAGATATGATTGCTTATTAGTATGCTTTAAGTATTATTGTTTTTATGTCAACATTAAGCTATAGTATTGAATTTTACGGATCTGAATATTCATGCCACAATAAAGAATATTACATGGATAAATATGTTAGGTAGCATTCCACATCAAAAATTCTGTTTTTATCATTTACCTACTCGAGGACGAGCAGGAATTAAGCTTGGGGATGCTTGATACGTCTCCAACGTATCTATAATTTTTGATTGTTCCATGCTATTATATTATCTGTTTTGGATGTTTTATATGCATTAATATGCTATTTTATATTATTTTTGGGACTAACCTATTAATCTAGTGCCTAGTGCCAGTTTCTGTTTTTTCCTTGTTTTTGAGTATTGCAGATAAGGAATATTAAACGGAGTCCAAATGGAATAAAATCTTCGGAATGATTTTTCTTGGACCAGAAGGAACCTACCAAGCTTGGAGACCAAGGCAGGAGAGCCGTCGTGTGGCCACAAGCCACAGGGGCGCGCCCAAGGGGGTAGGGCGCGCCCCCCTGGCTTGTGGGCCCACGGCAGCCCTCCTAACCCTACTCTTCGGCCTATAAATTCCCAAATATTCCCTGGATACCAAAAAGAGCCACGAAAATACTTTTCCGCCACCAGGATCCTCTGTTCCCGTGAGATCCAATCTTGGAGCCTTTTCCGGTAATCTGCCGGAGGGGGATTCGATCACGGAGGGCATCTACATCAACTCCATTGCCCCTCCGATGATGCGTGAGTAGTCCACCACAGACCTTCGGGTCCATAGCTAGTAGCTAGATGGCTTCTTCTCTCTCTTTGCTCTTCAATACCATGTTCTTCATGATCTTCATGGAGATCTATCCGATGTAATACTCTTTTGCGGTGTGTTTGTCGAGATCCGATGAATTGTGGGTTTATGATCAGATTATCTATGAATATTATTTGAGTCTTTTCTGAATTCTTATATGCATGATTTCATATCTTTGCAAGTCTCTTCGAGTTATTGGTTTGGTTTGGCCAACTAGATTGGTAATTCTTGCAATGGGAGAATTGCTTAGTTTTGGGTTCAATCTTGCGGTGTCCTCACCCAGTGATATAGTAGGGGTAGCGAGGCACGTATTGTATTGTTGCCATCGAGGATAAAAAGATGGGGTTTTCATCATATTGCTTGAGTTTATCCCTCTACATCATGTCATCTTACCTAATGCGTTACTCTGTTCTTCATGAACTTAATACTCTAGATGCAGGCAGGAGTCGGTCGATGTGTGGAGTAATAGTAGTAGATGCAGAATCGTTTCGGTCTACTTGACATGGACGTGATGCCTATATGCATAATCATTTCCTTGGATATCGTCATAACTATGCGCTTTTCTATCAATTGCTCGACAGTAATTTGTTCACCCACCGTAATATTTGCCTTCATGAGAGAAGCCTCTAGTGAAACCTATGGCCCCAGGGTCTATTTTGCATCATATATTTTCAGATCTATTTACTTGTGTTTTTACTTTTCGCAATCTTTTCCATCTATCTCTATCAGATCTCATCCTTGCAAGTAACCGTGAAGGGATTGACAACCCCTTTATAGCGTTGGGTGCAAGTGTTTGATTCTTTGTGTAGGTACATCTATTGGGGACTTGCTTGTATCTCCTACTGGATTGATATCTTGGTTCTCAACAACTGAGGGAAATACTTATCTACTTTGCTGCATCACCCTTTCCTCTTCAAGGGAAAACCAACGCATGCTCAAGAAGTAGCAATAGGCCGGCACCCCGAGGACCCCTTAATCCCGGACTTCCTCATGGTGTCTCCTAGATTGGTTAGGTGTCGCTTGGGAGCCTCCTTCTTCGTGTGTGGAGTTGAACCAAGAAGTTTGTACGGGCTAGGAGATCGCCTACTTCATGAAGATCTACCCAAAGTGAGGCTAGTCACTACTAGGAGAAAGCCTAGTAGTAGCGTTGTAATTACCCATACCAGTAGCGCTGGTGGCAGCGCTACTGCTAAGGCGCTACAGCTAAGTTATAGCAGTAGCGCTAGAAAACCAGCGCTACTGGTAAGTACGATTAGCAGTAGTGCTGGAAAACAACAAGCGCTGCTGATAAACCAGCGCTGCCGCTAGACGCCTACTAGCGCTACTGCTAATATTCTTGCTTTCACAGATTAAATTCCCCTCTACGTATTTGTGCATGCTCTATACAGTAGTTTCATCATATCATAATAAACATACATTATTCTCATCATATCATACACACACAGTAGTCTCTTCATACCATCATCATCATCATCATCATGATCCAACACAAACATCTCGAAAATAGCGCTACACAAGTCATGTCTTGAATAAATGCAACTGCATGGTCATGGCACATAGCTAAGTTTCATCATCTCTATCTAAACCATGATGTAGAAGAGAAGAGCGATCAGTATGAGCAAGAGCGCGACTATGTAGTACTTCTTGAGGCACCGGTTATGCTCCCTCTCTTGCTGTAGCATCCACCTCAAGTAACTATTTTCCGCTTCGGCTCTGCTGTTGAACCCTCTGTGGCTAGCGCCCGGGTACTTGTCCACCTGGGGCTGAGCGTCTGGCCAGTGGTCGTACACTCCTGGAACCCTCCCAATGAATACGGCGTAGCAGTCCTTCGCCATCTCCGATCTATGTACCTGCATCGTAAGTTGATGAATTCAACGATAATATGCAACATAATGTACTTGAGAAACACAAAGAGGCATAGTTAGCAAAATACAAGCAACCTATAGTAAACATAAATAACGAAGTTCCTCATACCCAAACTAATTAACTAGAGCGATCTACGCTAGTTCATAGAAAGACAGTAGTACTAATTAAACATACAAATTGTCATCGTCAATCACTCCTCCATGTCGGCGCTCCAATCTTCATAGTCATGGAGGAAGCACCCGAGCTTCGTGCAAGGCTTCAGGTCCAGACGCTGAGCGTTGAGAAGTGTTCGGACATTGTCCCGACTCATTGGCCCATGGTAGAACATCCCTGATTGTTCGAGGACCTCCTTCATGATCACTTGGGCAAGTTCACACTGTACGTGATAAAACTCAGCTCGGATTTGATGATCCGGTGTCCTTCCTATGCTTGTGGCCCAGTTGATAATCTCGGCATCACTGGAAGTAGCTGACATCCGAAGGCGTTGATTATCCCTTCTGTACTCGATCATGTGATGCATGAGGTAGAATCCATCAGCCTTACTATCGTTCGGTTGCTGGATGCAGCAGAAGTCGGTCTTATGGCCGAAAGTCGGCCCTTTATTCCGGTACTTTTTCACCTTGATATATCCACCACTAAGGCTGAAGGTTAAAATGGCACTATCGAGAACACTCTTTATGTGCGTGTAATCCCTCTTCTTGATGTTCTTCGCTGAGTCCAAGTACAGAGCATGGGAGTATTGTGGGTACAGACAGATGAGGACGCCCCCCCCCCCCGCTGCGCAAAATAAGTACACCTCAAATTAGCCTCCATGCTTGCAAAGGAATGATTAAAACTTACGAAAGGATATCCGCGGATGACTTACGTGGGATGATAAGGCAGGAGAATCATTTCCTTGTCCTTATTAGCGACCATGAACTCGCCGATCTACTTGCTCGCATAGTCATGGTGCTCTTTGCAGACTGCCAAGAAGCTCTCGTGCATATAGTACGGGTCCATGACGCAGATATATTTTATGTTCTCGTGCCTGATGATGTAGTTGAGATACAGCGCATACATGTGGATGAACTGAAAATCCAGCTTGGTCATGTGGAACATGTCGTAGATGTAGTCAAATCGCAGGATGAACTTATCCGCGGGCCATCTATCGACGTATAACCTCCCACCCGGAACCTGAGCCGCGTAAAGCGGGTATCCTGGTTTTTTTGAGATGAGAAGGCTTTTCTCTCTGGCCAGCACATCATCATGAAGTCTCCTTAGATCATTGTTCAGTATGTCCTCTAGCGCTTTCTGAGGTAGGATCGGGTGGCCGACGACATGGAAACGCTCCGCAACTACGACAGGTATTCTGTCTACCTCCCGGGGCTTCAGAGGCGGCTGGCTGCTTGAAGCAGCTCTGACGCCTTTAGAGCCTTTCGTCTCCGGTCTCCTCCTTTGCTTCTTGGCGGGTCGTGGTAGTGAGCCCACCATACCTTCCCTAACCACCACCCCCAGTGTCGTCGGGCTAAACAGTGGACGACCCTCGCGTTGTTCTTGCTGGGTAGAGGCGGCATCTGGAGGCGTCTCCTGCAAGGATCGCATGAAGAGAGACTTTTTGCAACCAGCCTTAGGACGTTCTGGCTCCGGCAAATCAGGCAGCATCAAGTCATCTCCACACTCATAGCCAGAGTCATAGTCCCGAGCATCGTCATAGGCAGTATTGATATACTGGTTAGGGTCATCATCATCCTCCTCCATGACATCATCAGCATTTGCTTCTTCAACGGGGGCGACATCATCTGGCACTAATGGAGGCTCTCCCTCGCGTCATCCGCTATCACCCGCCACGACAGGTGCAGGTAATTGGGTAGGTGGGGTGGTGTTCATACCTTGTTGAGGAGTTGTCATTGATGCGCTACCGGGCGCCTTGACACGAAGAAGAGTCTTCGGCCAAGACAACAACCAGCTCTTGCATGAGCCAATCCGTTTAGGGGTCTCATCGTCATCGAATGCTACCGGAGGAGACAAATCCTCGAAGCATGCTTTGACACTGGCCACGCAAACTTTGAAGACGCTATGGGGCATCTGTCGGTTGTGTAACATGCGGTCCTTCAGCTTCACGATCGTTGCCTTTCCCACGTCCACCTTCTGGCCGTTGATGTCGTACAGTAGTGTGCACGGGGTTTCGTCGGTCTGCGAAGACATGTCTGCAACGTCAAACATCCGAAAGGCAACTGAAACGGAAGACTATAGATATGCTGGTCAAGAGGGTATGACGCGTAATTACCGTGAGGGCGTCGAGCTCAGCCAAAGACGAAGCCCCGCCGAGCACGCCAGAGACGGAGGACGGGCTGCTATGAACAGGAGCGGGACCAGGTACGGGAGCATGTGCGGTGGCGTGAGTAGGTGCTGGTGGTGCGATGTTCACCGAATTGCTCCCGACGTAGCTGGGAAGGGGGAAGTTGGTTGGCCCTTTATCTGGATTTTCCTTCGTCCATTCGAAAAATGCCGGAAGCAAGCTGGAAATGGAAGATGTGAAGTCAGCCGTGACGCCAACTACCGCTGCACTGACCCTTGCATCGACTATCTTTTCCAACTCTTCTTTGGTCTCAGCTTTGGACTTATTGACCGCAAGCGCGACCTTCTGGTCGATGGTCTGTTGAGTAAGCAACCGTCTCTGCCTCCTTTCCTCCGGCTTCTCGTGGTAGCACGTCTTCCACGAGGCACCATCTCCGACGCCGTGCACACGTCCATACGACGGCGGTTTGTCCTCCGACACCTTTTTCAGTATGTTCAGGGCCCGGTTGAAAGGGGTGTCCCACTTGGGCCTCGTCGAGGACTGAGAAGACTCGTCGCTTTCGGCTGCCTTTTGGTGCTGCTCTTTCTGCAAAAGGAACGTGGATGGTTTACAAATGTGACAAAACTTGTTGTCGAATTGATTGGAAGCTAATATAAGGTGGTAATATAACCATTACCAGTAGTCTCATGAACTCCCTCGTGTTCGGGTCTGTGTAAAAGACTTTATTGACGGGGTCCCACTTGTACCAGGCCCTGATCCAGTCATGCTCCTGCGGGTCGGTGAACTCCGCCAAGGGGTCTGCGATTCCGTGACTTCCATGTTCGACGTCCTCCTTGGCCCATACGTGCCTCTTCCCCTCGTAACCACGGCTTCCGAGGCGGTGGGGATGCGTGTTCCTGGCCTGGAGCGCCTTCATTTTCTCTGAATTTTTCTTGACTTCTTCTTTAGCGCAAGTCTCCTTGAATTTTTCGAAGTCCTCTTCCGTTAGTGTCGGATTGTCAGCATGAATCTTGGACCATGGTTCAATCGCTTTTTTCACCCGTACTTTCCAGGCGGACAAGTCATTGGTGAACATCGTCATCGCCTTGTTGTTTATCTTTATCATGGGTTCGTCCTTCGACGGAAGTTCGCTTTCAGTCCGCCCGGGGAACAAGAACCTATTGTGCAACTTCGTTAGGAGCATGTGCTCCATATGTGGTATCTTCTTTAACTTTACATCGTTGATGTTGGCGGTTTCCCTGAGGATGCATCCTAGTCGATTGCCGTAGCACGCGCGCGCTTCCTCTGGCGCCGTTGGCTCTAATTTCTTGGGGTGCATCGCCGTGACCACAATTTTTCCGATGCCGAGCTCGTTTGGTTTGCGTGTCCTCTTCGGCTTCGGTCCTTCACCGGTCTCGGGGGTGGTGTCGGTGCCGGCGGTGCCAGTGTTGGTGTCGGTGTCGGGGTTGGTGCCACTGCCACCCTGCACCCGCAACTGGTGTTCGTCCAGGTAATCGAAATAATTATTTGCTGCCTCGACGGGGTCTTCTTCGAGGCGACCAGAACCCCCGGCTTTCGCGTGGTCAGACATGATTCCTACGATTATTTAAGTATGCTAGTTTAATTCTAGGACGAATAAAATGAATAATAAAAAGGGGCATATATTTGATCGAAATGTTGATTCATTCCCCTTCCGGCAAATCCCGGGAACTCGATATGTCCTAGTTTCTAGCACAAGTCATGCCGAAATTCACGGAAATTTTCGGCATGACCTTTGCTAAAAGTGGACATATGGAGCGCCTCAAATTTGCCGGAACGGAAATGAATCAACATTCCGGCAAAACATAGGCCACTCGGACATTCCGGCAAAACAACAATGACATATATCATATAACAAATGAACATATATCATATATCATATACCAACAATGAACAACAATGAACATATATCATAGTACATTCCTAAAAAAGTGGAATATGCAAATGAACATATAGCAACATATATGCAAATGAATATGCAAATGAACATATAGCAACATATATGCAAATGAATATGCAAATGAACATATATGCAAATGAACATATAGCAACATATATCAATTCTGTTTTTTGTCCTAAATAATTTTTTTCCTAGCTAGTTTTTTGCCCTAGCTAGTTAATTTTTTTTCCTAGTTAGTTTTTTGCCCTAGTTAGGAACATCAATGAACATCTATAGACTTGGTCAAACCTAAAGAAGCTTGACTTAGAAAAACCTATAATTTAAAATATTTTGGAACGGAGGGAGAAGTTTTAAAATGTCTTGCTTCATTAACTTGAAATTCCATTATATACAACAATGAAAACTAAATGCTAATTTTTTGTACATTCTATACAACCAAGCAAACTAAATGAAAATTACATGAAAACTAAATGTTAATTTTTTGTACATTCTAAATGAAAACTAAATGTTAACTTGAAATGCTAATTCCATTCTATATAACCAAGCAAAAATTCCTAAAAAACTTAGCCCTAGCTAAAGAGAGAGGAGGGCAGGGGAGAGGAGAGGCTTACGGCGACGACGGCGGTGAGGTCGAGGGCGGGCTCGGGCGGCCGGCGGCGAGGTCGAGGGCGGGCAGGGGAGAGGGCGGCGGCGGCGTGAGGTCGAGGGCGGGCAGGGCCTCGGACGGCGACGACAGAGGAGAGGGGGGAGAGGAGGGAGAGGGCGGGCAGGGCCTCGGACGGTGGCGTGAGGTCGAGGGCGGGCAGGGGAGAGGACGGCGGCGTCGTGAGGTCGAGGGCAGGCAGGGTGACGGCGGCGACAGAGGAGTGGGGGAGAGGGGGGAGAGATCCCACGAGGTTAACTGCTATAGGGTACAGATAGTAGTAGCGCTGGGTAAGAACCAACGCTATAGCTAAGTTAGCTATAGCGATGGGTACTTATCCAGCGCTACTGCTATCTGTAAACTAGAAAAGAAAAATAATAAAAATAAAATAAAAAAGAGTTAGCAGTAGCCCTGGGTAAGTACCAAGCGCTATAGCTAACTTAGCTATAGCGCTGGGTACTTATCCAACGCTACTCATAACTCTTTTTATTATTTTTATTTTCTAGTTTTTAGTTTTCTTTTTATTATTTTTCTTTTCTTTTTATTATTTTCCTTTCCTTTTCTGTTTACTTTTATTTTTTATTTTGTATTTCTTTATCCCTTTTGTTTTTGTTTTTATCCCGACGGCCTCGCACACAGTCGACGAGAACGTCTCCCTCCCACACTGCGCGAATATCACCGGAACCATGTTGTGGTAATTGAAGGGGATACGATGTATACATCATTTGACCGATAACGGTTACTTAAGTGCGTACACAAAATAGATACATATATATAAATGATGGTTTCTCAGCTGCGTCGACGAAGTTTCACATTGAGCTTCTTCCCTTTCTTGTTCGTTGTCGTATAATTGAGCCCCTCGTTATGACTTTTCCGGCACCATGGAGTACGATATTTCTTAGGTAATGTAGTCTTGATTCTTCTTTTCACGTATGCTTCATCGTCATCGTCATCTTCCCTCATAGGGTTGCCGTATTGGTCGTAGTCTTCCTCGTTGGCGACTCCATCCATTCCGACGATGCTCCTTTTGCCTCTCCTCACGACAACACGGCCGGGATTGATCGGGTCGGTTATGAAGAAGGATTTTGTCACGTGCTTAGCGTGTACCCATGGCTCAGTTTTGGCGATGACGTTAACGTCCACGGTAGCGCTATTCGCGTCGGGTATGGACATGGTAGTGAAATACTTGTTTTCTCTTACGACGGCCTTAGCCCATCTGACACGGAACATCGTTGCATCGTGCTATTCAGCATAGTCAAGCTCCCAGATCTCTTCGACCCTTCTGTAGAATCTTTCAGTTGTGCCGTTGGCGTCGGTCACGCATTCAATCGTCACCCCTGAGTTCTGGTAATCACTGTCCATGTCTTTGGCCTCCATGTAGAACGTGTACCCATTGATATCATATGCCTGATAGGACGCGAGTTTGGGCGTGGGGCCATGTGCTAAGGCATGTATGAGCAATCCGTCCGAACTGCCCTCTTCAGGGGGATTAGCAAGAATTTGCTCTTTGAACCAACGCAAGAAAGTGGCATTGTGCTCTACAGTAATTTCATCGTCCGTCTTGCACATCCCCTGATGACGGTACTTCTTTGCGATGGTTTCTTTGGGCAGTGTCACATAATCATCTACCACCTTTAGGTGTTGTAGCACTACTAAGTTAGCCCTGTTAAAGTCGTCCCGTCGATCCGAGTAGTCCACGTGCAATTCCCTCCGGCCGTTGTTGTGACCTTCTCCTCCGAGCCTCCCATGGTGCTTATTGACGGGCAAACCAACAACAGGGTCTCCGCCGCCTATATAATTCTCGCAAAAGGAGATGCACTCTTGGGTCAGATAACCCTGGACGATGCTCCCATCGGGACGGGACATGTTACGAATGAATCCTTTGATGACCCCATTCATCCTCTCGAACGGCATCATGCTATGAAGGAATGTCGGCCCGAGGTCGATGATGTCGTCCACGATGTGGACACACAGATGCACCATGACGTCAAAGAACGCGGGCGGGAAGTACATCTCAAGCTCACATAGTATGACAACGATCTCTTCTTGTAGCCTTCGGAGCTGCTTCACACTGATGGACTTTCGAGAGATAACGTCGAAGAAGTTGTAGAGACAAGTAAGCGTGTCACGGACATGCTTGTCCATTATCCCTCTAATGGCAACCGGGAGTATCTGCATCATCATCACGTGACAGTCATGAGACTTCATCCCGCTGAACCTTTTCTTCTTGGTGTCTAGAAATCTGTTTATCTTCCCACAGTAACCGGAACTGACTTTGATTCCCGTGAGGCACTTGATGAATTGATCGATCTCCTTCGCACTTAAGGTGAAGCAAGAAGGAGGGCAATAATTCTCCTCCTTCTTGTTGACTTTTCTACCCCTTGGCCCCGCCTCCGCCTCCGTCTCCATCTCCTCCATCGACTTTTTATGGGGCATGTGGAAATCTCTCCTGATCTCCAAATCTTCCAAGTCTTTCCTTGCCTTCGGCCCATCCTTGGTCTTGTCTGGAATGTTCATAAGTGTGCCAAGCAAGCTCTCGAGGACATTCTTCGTGATATGCATTTGATCAAGGCAATGAGGTGTGTCGTGATTGTGACAGTACTCCAAGTCCCAGAAAACAGACCTCATTTTCCATACCTTCAGCAGCGGCTCCGGCGCCTTTTCCATCTTTCCCGGCGCCGGGCACTGTTCCCAGTTATTCAACAACTCGTTGATTTCGGTGCCGCTCCTCTTACGTGGAGGTCCTCGATGCTCAGCCAAACCATTGAATAGATCTCCATGTTTTCTCCACGGGTCATCCTTCTCGAGCCATCTACGATGCCCCATGTACACGATTTTCCCAGACCTGCCATCTTTTGTTGACGTAAGCTGCTGAGACGTTGTATCATCCATGCACCTCGTGCATCCGCAGTATCCGTGGCACACCTGGCCTGAAGTGTACCCGTACCCGAGATAGTCGTGCACCGTTGTCATCAGCGCGGCTCTCATATAGAAATAATCTCCTGTGCTGGCATCCCGTGTCTTGACCGGCGATTTCCATAACGTGTCTAACTCCTCTTTCAGAAGCCCCATATACAGGTTAATATTATTTCCCGGTTGTTTCGGCCCTTGAATCAACATGCTCGTGTGTATGTACTGTGTCTTCATGCACAACCATGGGGGGAGGTTGTACATCCATACAAAGACGGGCCATGTGCTGTGGTTGGTGTTCTGGTTTCCAAACGGATTCATGCCATCGGTACTCGCACCAAGAACGATGTTCCTTGCATCTTCTCCGAAAAATTCATATTCGGCGTTGCATGCTCTCCACTGGCTAGCATCTGGGAGGTGTCTCAGCTTCGGATCATCTCCATCGTCGGGTGCCAGCGCATGAGCTTTGCTTCCTTAAGATCTACGAAATACCGCTGCAGACGGGGAGTGATCGAAAAGTACCATACAACTTTCTGAAGAGCTTTCTTTCCTGCCTTCTTGTATCGAGAAGCATTGCACACTGGACAGCTGGTTTTTTCCGCATGCTCCCCCCGATAAATGATGCAATCGTTGATGCATGCGTGGTATCTAATGTGCGGCAGATCAAGAGGGCAAACGATTTTCTTGGCCTCCTCGACACTAGTAGGACACAGGTTTCCCGTGGGAAGACCTTTATTATGTAGATACTTCAAATGCTCATCGAGGCTTTTGTCTGTCCATTTGTTTTTGGCCTTCGTCTTTAGAAGTTCGAGCGTGAAACTCAAGCGGGTCACCTCGGGATCGCAACCGTCATACAATGGAGTCTTCGAGTCTACTTCAAGTTGCGCCAGCTTGGCCTCCTCTCTAGAAGCAGCTCTGTCGCTAGTCGTACTCTTGCGAAGGAGGTCTCGAACATGAGGGTCCTGCACGACTGAACTTAGTAGCGTTGAAGACTGCGGCGTGTCCATCGCCTCTTCTCCGCCATGTCCGGACTCTTCTTCGCCGTGTCTGGAATCTTCTCCGCCGCCATGTCCGGACTCTTCTTCGCCGTGTCTGGAATCTTCTCCGCCGCCATGTCCGGACTCTTCTTCGCCGTGTCTGGAATCTTCTCCGCCGCCATGTCCGGACTCTTGCCCGCCGCCATGTCCGGCGCCATCGTCTTTGTGTCGATCGGTTATCTCTTCATCTAGCCCCATGTCGTTATTCCCTGCCATGTGGACGTCCTCATCATCATCTTCACTTATCCACCGAGTATAGCCATCCATGAAACCATACATCAGCAGGTGCGCCTTCAAACTGCCACGATCAAAAGGGTCCAAAATGAGTCCTTCTTTGCATCTTGTACACGGACATCTAATCCCAGTCCGATTATTTGCATACATGTCCATCACCGCGGATTGCAAGTATCGCTCCACCTTGCTTCCACACACCTTCATGACTGCACGGTATAACAAGCAAAAGGGTCAAAACCAAAATGCATGCATGCATCAAAGTCATATAAAAATTTGGCATGACCTTGCCTAAAAATAGGACATATCGAGTTTGCTCGAAATTCGCCGAAACGGAAATAAATCGACATTTCGGCAAAACATAAGCAACTCACGGGGCATGTCACTCACACAAATCCCTTCATATCGCAAACACACATATTGCCATTCTTGAAATGCACAACTTTTTACTCACCTATACCCCGAGAAAGATTGTGCACGGTTAGATCATTAGGCCTTCGCGACCTATAGGGATCGAAAATGGATGGCTAAATAGCTAGCTAGATCTAGTTGTTGGGAGGAGAGATGACTCTAGCTAACTAATGGAGAGGGAGAGAGATGATCTAGATAGGTCTATATGTATGGAAGGAGGGAGAGCCAAATAAATGTGGAAGATAGAGCTAGAAGAGGCCATTGATGGAGAAGAATTATGGTGGAGGGGGGCATTAATGGGGAGAGAAGAGAGGTGTAGAAGGAAGAGAGAAGAAGGGCAATAATGATGGAGAAGTAACTTAGAGAGGGGAGAGGGGAAAGGAGGTGAGAGGGCAAAGGGGGGGAGTAAGGGGGAGAGAGGGGGTGTATGGGTGAAAAGGTGGCACCAACCACGATTAGTAGTAGCGCTGTAATACACGCAGCACTACTGCTATGGGCATCAGTAGTAGCGTTTGTGTGAAGCAGCGCTACTACTAAGTGGGGCCCTGTAGCAGTAGCGTTTTTCACGCAGCGAGCGCTACTGCTAAAATATTAGCAGTAGCGCTTTATTATGGGCAGCGCTGCTACTACAACTAGCGTCGGTGGGCTCATTGGGTCCCACTTAGCAGTAGCGCGGCTTATATTTCTAGCACTACTGCTAAGGCTTCACTTATAGCGCTGCCAAAAGCCAGCGCTACTGATAATTAGCAGCAGCGATTGTTATTTTCCAGCGCTACTAATGATGTCCTACCTATAACGTTTTTCCTAGTAGTGAGTCTTTCGTGGACGGAAGCTGTGATGGAATAGACGAGGTTGCTACTTTGTGGACCCTTATGGGTGGAGCCCTCCGTGGACTCTCGCGACCGCTACCCTCCGTGGGTTCAAGTCTCCATCAGCGTGGACGTACGATAGCACCACCTATCGAAACCACGGGAAAAATCTTCGTGTCTCCAATTGCGTTTGATCCTCCTATCCCTTCCTCTACTTTCATGTGCATGTCTTTACTTTCCGCTGCTATACTCTTAGACTTGCATGTGTAGGGTGTGCTTGACTTGCTACAATTGCTAAAACTTGCCAACATCTAAAATTGGTAAAATGCTAGATTTTTAATTTGGTCAAGTAGTCTAATCATCCCCCCTCTAGACATACTTCGGATCCTACAGCGGCCAGGAGGGAGGAGTCCTCCCTCCCCAAGGCACCTCCAAGGTGCCTTGCCCCTCAAGGTTTCTAACCCCCTAGCCATATGTGTCGTTGGGGCTAGCCCAATAAGGCTAGGGCGTCCCCATACAGCCCATGCTGGCTTAAGGGGCGTGGTGGAACCCTCCATAGAATTCCGGACCCCTCCGGAATCCTCCGAAACCTTCTGGAAGCTTCCTGATACAATACCGACAAAACCCGAAACCTTTCCGGTAATCAAAATATGACTTCCCATACATAAATCTTTACCTCCGGACCATTCCGGAGGTCCTCGTGACGTCCGGGATCTCATCCGGTACTCTGAACAATATTCGGTTACCAATGCACATATCCCAATACTATTCTAACGTCACCGAACGTTAAGCGTGCTGACCCTACGGGTTCGAGAATCATGTAGACATGACCGAGACACCTCTCCGGCCTATAACCAATAGAGGGATCTGAATGCCCATATTGGTTCCCACATATGCATATTCCACAAAGATCTATATCGGTCGAACCACGATGTCAAGGATTCAGTCAATCCCGTATGTAGTTCCCTTTGTCCATCGGTATGTTACTTGTCCGAGATTCGATCGTCCGTATCTCCATACCTAGTTCAATCTCGTTACCGGAAAGTCTCTTTACTCGTTCCGTAATACAAGATCCCGCGACTAACTCAGTTGTCATATTGCTTACAAGCTTCTTGTGATGTTGTATTACCGAGAGGGCCCAGAGATACCTCTCTGTCATACGGAGTGACAAATGTCAATCTCGATCCATGCTAACCCAACAGACACCTTCGGAGATACCTGTAAAGCATCTTTATGATCACCTAGTTAGGAAGTGATGTTTGATAGCACACAAGGTATTCCTCCGGTATCCGGGAGTTGCATGATCTCATGGTCTTAGGAACAGATAATTGACATGAAGAAATCAGTAACAATATACTTAAGTGATACGATCAAATGCTAAGCTTACGGTTGGGTCTTGTCCATCACATCATTCTCCTAATGAAGTGACCCCGTTATCAAATAACAACTCATGTCCATGGTCAGAAAACTTTAACCATCTTTGATCAACGAGCTAGTCTAGTAGAGACTTACTAGGGACACGGTGTTGTATATGTACACGTGTATCTGAGTTTCCGGACAGTACAATTCTAGCATGGATAATAGACAATTATCATGTATAAAAAATATGATAACAACTAATTTATTATTGCCTCTAAGACATATTTCCAACAAGAAGTAGAGTCAATTATACGATCGTTGTATACACCGACCCCGAAATTGTGTATCCTAACCAATGTCGTTGCGCTTTTCGGCGCTGAGTGTACCTTTGCCGGTAAGTGTGATCATTAACGAAGCACTACAGAGTACAGTACGTCGCAGGAGGAAGTGGATATTCAGCCCCGTTGTTTTCTTTCCCCTGTTATATCACCCGCAAAAAATGAAGTTTCCCCAGCTATATGGAATGGAAACGCTGTTCAGTTAGATTAGAAGCGTGTATGGAAATTCCACTTTTTTAGACAAAGGTATAGAAATTCCGATGCCATCATGCACATCGTCAAAGAGTGTAGAAATTCTATTATACGGATGAGATTCATAACTCGGAAACAGGGCAAACAGGCAGCCACGCGGACTGAAAGCTCACACGTAGTAAACTCCGATGCCGGCATGCACATTGTCACGAGTTTCATGCACTCTACTACTTGCAAACTATAAAACGGCCAACTATATTTAAATAAACTTAAAGGAATGAGAAGATCAGTTAGCCACAATGTTCAAAACTCCAAGCTAGCTACATCGAGTACAAACTTCGAGATTTGGAGTCTTAAACCAAGGAATGTCCCCCGCATGGACTGTCTTTTGCACAATATAGCTACTTCTTGTTCTTTCATAGCTAGGCAGGGGTGACAGATCTTGTCTCAAAAGTGCGCTTCAGGGAGGGTTAATGGCCATAGAATAGGACAGAGACGCCATTGGGAAAGTCCTAGCCCCACAGATACGGTGCCACCACAGCTAAACCTAGTTAATCAGGGTCTGTCTTCTCATGCACATCACTCGTAATGCACGTTTCCGAATCCTTTTGGAGTAGATGTAGTACCTCTAAAAGGCACAAACACACTGAAAAACCAATCATCGTGGCCGCGTATAGATCAGACACGATCGCGTCGGCGACGAGTAAAATAAGGATGGTTGCATGGTTTATGCCAAGCCCTTTGCTTGGCATAAACCATGCAACCAAGGAAGACTGTTGTTATGTACCGGTCTTGCGTGCATGTATGTGTATGTGCTAATTTGTTTCGTACAAAATATAGCTTAATAAAGAGCTGAGATCATGGTGGGTAGGTGGTCCAAAATGTGATAGAATTTGTAGCAGGGCACTACATATATAGCATATAGCTCTCTTAGGGTTTAGCCCCTAAACAAGATGATTGGAAAACAATAAGAAATATAGATGAAAGGAACATCCCCTGGCTCAAAGGCAAGCTCGAGAAATATGTCCCTTAAAGCAGGCACCACTTGTTTGATATGCTTCACATCGAGTAGAACAATATTTTTTCTTCATAAAAGGTCCTACATAAGCATCATTTCAATTGGGTAGCTATTCCCTTTATTTTTCCTATATATACTGATGTACTTAAAACACCAGCAAAGCTGCTCATATTCTTTCCTTTTTGCCTTTTGTTTTGTTTGCTAGCTCCTTGATTCCACCATTTTATATGGTTGCCGTGAAAATGCCCGGCCGCGTCCTATGCGGCTAGTAGGAAAAATTCTAGAAGTTGCCTTCCAGAGCCAAAGAACATATTCCAAACTTTAGGAGGACTGCTGCTTTCGTGATGTCCAAATTGAACTTCATCTTTGTTTCCGACACTACTTGAGCATATATACATACAAGTAGTACTAGTTTTTGTAGAACTTTTGTTGTGAATGCAATGTGTCAGAATCATGAGACAATTCAGCTAAAAGAACTATACTGTCGAAAAAAGTGAAGAATAAGAACGTGGTGCAATGACTTTAATTTGTTGTCTACTTAATTGCTCCATCAAGATAACTTTTAGTATCAACCACAGCTAAGGGGAACTTCGCATTGCATATATGGCATGCTGTGCTTCTTTGTTCACCAATCCTAGCACACCGTTTGTTTGGTTCCAATGAGAAAACAAGCATAGAAACTTAGGGCTACCCATGGTGACTAAGCTTTGGTAAACTAGTAAAGTTCCACAACATGTGATTCGGTTGGGTACAGATAGTAATTGTTGGCTGAAGCATCTGATTCGGGCCGGTGACTCTTGTTGCATAGTTAAACGGCTAAAGGTGGCACAATGATTGGTGATTCTGGATTAATGTTACATACCAGCATTATAACTTAGGAAAGAAAGGGATATGGTATGTGTAGTACAAAGAACATGCATAGTTTATCCAGCACTAATGACAATTGTTTTTCTATCAAAAAATGTATATGAAAAGTTATACTATCCGCGGCACACTTGGAAAGTACTGGAGTGTTCTTACGCTGCAAACATGATTAAACAAGCCCACTTGGCATAAATTTTCGTGCCAAGGAGAGGAGGGTCCATCCTGCGATTCCTAACCGTACATTACAATATTGCATGAACAACGATTGATATGTACGTACGTGAGAATGGATGTGTTGACAAGTGTGCACAATAGAATACTTGAATCAGAAGAGTGGCTGCTAAGAGCAACTCCAATCGGACGACCCATTTCGTCCGTCCACATCTTTTTGGTCATCGCGGATAAAAACGGTGACCCAACGCAGATACCTATTTTCATTTTGTGTCCGCTTTGTGTTCATACAGACCCATTTTCATCCCAAATTTGGTTCATATTTGTGTTGAAGACGGACACAAAGTGGAGGTTTTTTGTGTCTTCTTCGTCCGCCTCTGTCCGCTGCATGTACCGTGTGGCCCACCTACCATCCACCCACCCATCCCATCCCATCTCTCTCCTCTTTTTTCTCTCTCTTCTCCCACCCATCAAGCCACCGCGTGACCCACCTGCCATTCACCCACCCATCTCATCCCATCTCTCTCCTCTCACCCATGCAGCCACCCAAAACGGGCCGGCTACCGTTGGACGCACTGCCTGACCCAAATGAAAAGGCGGACAAACATGTCCGCTAGGCCGACCCAAATGAACAAAAATTGGCGTCCGTTTGGGTCGTCCGGTTGGAGTTGCTCTAACACACTAACAAAAAATGATTGCAAAGGTCTTCCATCAAATAATCTTTGATGCACACTCTATTTAATATACACTATTGTTAACAAAAATGGCATTATCATGCAGAATGAATGCGCAATCAAACAAACATGCATATGTATGCATCAGTTATTTCTCGTTGCATATGTATTGTAAAAAAAAACTATCTAGGTGCATATAATAGTGAGCTAGTTTTCGCAACAATAACAACAAAAATATCGGCAGCTAGTTAGTGAGGGAAATTTGGATGCATGCACCGCGATTTACATCATTACTGCAGGACCAGCCTGCAAATGCACGATTAATTTCTTATTATGCTATAGGCAAGTGTGGGTTTCCCCTAACCTGGTGAATTAAATTAGTTAGAGATCGATCCTGCGCCGTGGAAAAGGATATATCACCAACAAATTAATTATGGTCACTTATCCACACTTAGTCGTGGTCATTCTGCCTGCATAGCTGACAGTTACAGCCGTTAGTTCATGCATGAAAGTAACCAACGATATTTACCCTCATCTTAACTTTTTTTTTTTTGCGGGCACCTCCTCTTTTTTTTTCTTTTTTTTTTGCGGGCACCTCCTCTTAACCATGGTATACATGATTTTTTTTATCTCAAATATCTGATGATGATTCACATGCTGATCTCAAGTAGTAGTAATATTTCTTTTACCAACCTACTCGATTCCCTATCATGAGCACCTCATGTAGCTCCTTTTTACATTTATAATACTCTTAGATGCTACCTGTGGTAGCTAATGGTTGCCACGCCATGCAGAACCACAATGGCACTAGGTAATCTGTTGCTTAGTACGTTTTTCACCTTTTCTCTCCTTACATTTCTTATTAATTATTAAGCGTAGCTGCAGATCAATGGATATCTGGTCCCTCCTCTTGGCTTGATTATGTATCGAGTGATTAAGCATCAACTAATGTTAAGCTCGTGTGCGACCAAGTCTACGCATTCTAGAACCGCACTGTTCTCATGGTGCGCGCGCGTGCACCCGACGGACAACGACGATCACGCGCGCCCTCGTCCAGCGCGCTTGGCTCGCCGGAGGAGGCGGCCGGCGGCTATGCGTGTGAATGCCAGCTAGCATCTTTGTTGAACACGTCAAATGCCCCTTCGGCCAGTCACTCTGACAGGTCGAGCGCCAGCCCACACGCCCGATTATATAGGAAAGACGACCTATCTGTCAACCTCACAGTGGTCGATATGTGTTTGGCACATGAAAGCAACGGCCGACACCAAAAACCTAAGCTCTGAAATTAAAGAAAAAAGTTAACAAACAACTCTTCCTCTCGTTATGCCGCTGCCTGAGGCGCCGCCCGCGAAGCCCGGCCGGGCTCCAGTGACTGCGGCGACGGGGCGTTTCTCATTGGCTGTCTTCCATCCCCTTGCCTATGCTCGAAGGAGAGTACAACAAGAACAATGTTACAGCCTTGGAGAACTAGAGCTGCAACCACCACCAAGACCTTACAACCTCGGCATTGAGGATATTATAAAAGAGGCAAGTGTTGTACAAGAGAGCCCACGCTCGATCAGGTCCCGAACGTTGTCCGGGGAACCTGCCGCGTTATCAAATATCATTGCATTCATTTCCTTCCAAATCCTCCAATGTATAAGAATGGCAATCGTGTCGAAGTTCCGCCTCATTGGTTTTCAAATTGCCGCCCTCGCCTTCAGCCACCAATCCTCAGTAGTGTCGAAGTTATCATCCGGGATTAGGAAGTTGGCTCTTGCCCAAGATCTAAACCGCAACCAAACCTGCCTTGTGAAATAGCAGTGCACAAATAGATGAGAGCATGTCTGATGTTCAGCGGAGCACAAGGGGAAGATACCGTTCGAAGGTCAGTTCCTTTTCTCTAGGTTATCCGCCATTAGACATCTTTGGTGTACATCAAGCCACATGAAGAACTTGCAACGAGGTGGCGCTTTGGATTTCCAGATCGGCTTGTGGCATGCAAACCGAGTGTTCCCGATGAAGATAGCCGATATGCACTTTTAACAGAGAACTGGGAATCATGAGTCAGCTTACAGATCGGCCGGTCCCTCGTACCTAAATTCAGTGAAGTAGTCTGCACAATATCCCAGACCTTCAGGTATTGGGCCATGGCCATAAGAGTCAAACCTCCAGAGATGTCTCTGGTCGAGGTCCGGCCTTGCAAGGCCTCTCTCACCGACCTATCTTCGTGCTTGACAAAGGAGAACAGAACCGGTGCCAAAGCAGCAATGGAGTTGCCGCCCGGGAGCCAATTGTCAGTCCAAAACCTTGTAGATTCGTCGTTGCCCAGGCTGA
The DNA here is from genome assembly GCA_039707655.1 of Elymus sibiricus. Taxonomy (NCBI): domain Eukaryota; kingdom Viridiplantae; phylum Streptophyta; class Magnoliopsida; order Poales; family Poaceae; genus Elymus; species Elymus sibiricus. Next base: position 343,993,495 of record CM077669.1, on the reverse strand, counting down.
TGCGACACGCGCTTTGAACATTGCATGCACTTCCTTCTCTATGATATCGGGAATCAACTACCAAGGTCTCTCCTCAGTGTCCCATTGTAACCATGGCCATTCGCAACGAAGTGCCAGACCGAACCATTTGAGATTGATGATACCAAGCCCGCCAGCCTCCAATGGTAGACAAACTCTTGACCAAAGCATGATGCAGTGCCCTCATTGACTTCTTCTCCCTTCCAAATAAACTCTCTACATCGCTTGTTGATGATCTTAATGGCCCATGCCGGCATGGGTAGCACCGCCATCAGTTGAATAGGCAAGGCCATAAGGACCGAGCGAGTAAGAGTTAGACAGCCCGCAACAGCTAGCATCCTCGGCTTCCACACTTTCATTTTTCCAGAGAACTTGTCAATGAGTGGAAGAAGGTCGTGGCGGCGTAGCCTGTAGATGGACAGAGGTAAACCCAAATACTAGATGGGAAACTGCTGCCTCTTGGACTGGAAGTGTTCCTCCACCTCTACGGCAATTGTTTTGACACACTAGATGGTAGTGATAGTGCTCTTTTGCAAATTTATCTTCAGCCCCGTGGCCACTCCAAATAGCAATAGAATGAGGGATATGATCTGCAGGTCTGATTGTACTGGTCTGAAAAACAAGACAACATCATCTACGAATATGGAAGCCCTCGACAGCTTGGGGTTGCACCCTAGTTCAGAGATCAACTTGCGCTGCACCGCCCCATGGAACATGTTGTGCAAAGTGTCCATGGCAAGGATGAACAAAGTAGGTGATAGAGAATCACCTTGCCTAACTCCCTGGCCCAGAGCAAATGGTTGACTTAGTTTTCCATTGATGAGGACCGATGAAGAAGCAGTGAACAAGAGCCCACAAATCCAAGAGCACCAGCGTCTGCCAAAGCCTCTCTTCTTTAACACCTCAAGAAGGAATTCCCAAGATAACGTGTCAAAGGCTTTGGATATGTCAATTTTCATTAAAACCGCTTGCTTGCGTTTCTGGTAGAGCCATCTAGTCGTGTTGTGCACAAACTTGAAGTTCTCATGCATGTTGCGTTTGTAGATAAATGCACTCCAAGCTTGTGAAATTAAAGCTTGCAGCAAGGTGGCCACACGAATAGTGAGCACTTTGGCAAAAATCTTGGGTGCCTCATGAATAAGATTGATGGATGTGAAGTCTCCCACCTTCAGAGAATCAGATTTCTTTGGCAGGAGTGTGATGATGAAGGAATTGAGGTCACCGAAAGAGTAGAAGCGACCATCCTATAGAAGCTTCATAACTGCCATAAATCCTTCTCGATGATCTCCCATCAAACCTTGAAGAACAACCCCGAGAATCCATCAGGCCCTAGGGCCCTATCAGAGGGCATGTCCATGCTAACCTTTTTGACCTCATCTGTTGTGAAAAGAGCTTCCAAATCATTTGCCATCGCCGAAGAGAGTTGTCCCAACTTCAGGGCATCAAGGCAGATAGAGTGGTCCCTGTGACTCGGTGCGCCCATGAGCTTACTGAAGAAGTTTCTTTCCATGTCCAGCTTGTGCTCTATAGCCGTGACCGTCTGAGTACCTTCCTTGAGGAACGGGAATAAGTGTTTTCTTTGTCTGCCATTGGCCTTCATGTGAAACTATTTGGAATTTGCATCACCCTCCTTCAGGTCACGCACCCTCGCTTGCTGCCTTAGTATCACCCTTTCTAGGGAAGCAAAGGCTAAGCATTTGCCCTTCAGAAATGCTTTGAGCTTCTTATCATCGGCCAACAGATTCCTCTGCTCTTGAGATGCATCAAGACGCGAAATGAACTCGTTTGCTATCTGGAGCTGAAGATTAAGCCTGCTCATACTTCTCTGTCCCCAGCTTCTCAAAGCTTTACCCGTACGTTGTAGCTTTATACCAGGATCTTCATTGGGTCGCAACCATAAACCTCCCGCTCCCATGCTTCCTTGACTATCTCCATAATCCCTGGGAGCTTGCACCAAAAAATTTCAAAACGGAAATGATAAGCATGCGGGCTTACACCGCAGCAAGATAGGAGCAATGATTGTGATCCGAAATGTTTGAGCTGAGAGGAAGTAGATCACTAATGGGGTGAAGATCCTCCCAAGCATTATTGAATAACACTTTGTCCAACCTGGCCATCACTGAGCTCTCTTGCTGGTTGCACCACGTATACCTCCTGCCATAGGCATATCTTGAAGCCCCAGTCTCTTATGGAGTGTCTGAATTTCGACATGAGCCTCCTGCTACCTCTCCTCGAGCTGCGTTGCGCCTCTGAGCAGATCAAGTTGAAGTCGCCCGTGATCACCCATGGCATGAGAACCTCCTCACCAAAAGGTACCAGCTGCTCCAGGAAGCACAATTTATCATCGTCACCTTGCGGCGCATAAACAGAGGTCACCAGCCATTCTTTACCGTCCTCCAGAGAAAGAACTTGAGATGAGATCATAAATTCATCTTTCCAAATGTTAAAAACCCACAGCTTATCTGATTTCCAAGCCAACAAAATGCCACCTCTAGTGCCATCCGTCGGAAGATAGTCAAACCCATCAAAAGCCGGACCAAGGTCTCACACACCACCGCAGCATCTAACAGTGCCATCTTAAATTCTTGAAAGAAAACTAAAGATACGTTGTAGGATTGGGAGAACAATCTAACCGAACACCTCCTAGCAGGGTTGTTAAGCCCCCTTGCATTCCACACTAGCACACCTAGGGACATAGCCATCATACACAAAGGACCATTGCTATCCCACACCCACACCTATGCGCCACACGGCTCCACAACATCAGACAGAGAGAACGCGCTGAAACCCGGCTGCATTGGTTCATCGAACTCCACTTCATCTGGGGCAAAGAGGGCGATCATAGCTTTGACATGGTGTGGCGCCAGTGGCTTGTCAAACAACTTGATATATTCATCCAAGGCCACATGTGAAACCTGCTCCTCTGCCTGGATAACTCCCATTTGCCAGAGTAGAACCGCTTGAGCGCGCTGCACCGGCCCCAGGTTACTTCCTCCTACCACCTTGCATAGTCGAGCACTTTGCCTTGGTGTGAAATTGGGCGGTATCGTCTTCTTCTTGCACATAGATGTAGAAGCCGAAGCCTGGGCCCCAAGATGGACGGGGTAGGGGTGCACCCGAGTCCCTTCCATAGCGTCTCCTCTGCAGACAGAGGGACGACCTTCAAACACGGGAGCAGCTGATGCTCAGCCAGCGGAACAACAATAGGGGTGCACACGGGGCTTTGGCTAGCCTCGCGAGGACCTGGAATCTGAATGGAGAGGCCCTGACCCGTGCTCTGCTTTGGCCCTGTTGCTGCAACCTCAATGATCTCCCCCTCCTCGTATGCTTCTGTTTGATCTGCTGGGGTTGCCTCTTGTTGGACCTTCCCCTGCTCCATACCAGACGATGAAGGAGTTCCCACGGCCTGGTGTGACGCCATCTGCACCGAAACTTGATCCTCCCCACCACTTGAGACCAGTTGCATTGCCACTTCCCCCATCTACGGTGATTCAACCTCTTTCGATCAAGGGCTAAATCACAGCCTACATGGTGTCACGGTGACCTAGAGAGCAGCGTGGTCCAGTGTTGGTGTCGAGACCATAGCTCCCGATCCCACCGCCGTGGACGCGACCGAGAGCTGTATGTTTGGCTTGGTGAGTGCCACCCTTGAGCCCACCTCCGTCGAAGTCAGACAGCCTGGTGTGTCCCTAGTGCAGGAAGGACCACTAGATCTCACTACAAAAGCCTCCCCTGATGACTGTGTGGGATTATATGTATGCAATCCCATGGACAGCGCACTGCCGCCCGCAGGTGGGATGACACCATTGACGCGGCGACCACCGCCCCATTCGCCGGCCATGCCGCACCCGCCAGGTCTGCCAAAGGGGTGAGCACCCAAGTTGGTCATCCCCACCACGGCATGTGCCATCGATTCTCTCTCTGAAGCAGCTTCGAGAGTAGTCATGCTTCCTTGTGAGGTCCTCATCATCATCTGGCTCAAAATTGGGTCTGAACTGGAGGTAGGGGATGGTGCGATCCACCACATCCAGCACATGTATTACGAGGGGATGGATAAGTGTTGTCCTCTCTGTCGGTGGTGATGGATGCGATAGCGACACAGGGAAATCCTCATCGAACGAATCTGGCTGGCCAATCGGCCCCGGGACCTCCATGTCGTAGATCTTTGGGATACCCGAAGGATTCTTCATCCAAGCGGTGACCTCAAGCTGCCAATGGTCATCCGGCGGCAGGATCTCCACCAGCTGGCCATTCAGGTTGTTGATGAGCTGACTGATGGCCCCGCACTCCCACGCCCTGGCCAACATCCCCTCTATCACCAGCTTGCAGAAGAAATCCAACTTGCCACTGGAAGCCTAAGCGTAGCGATGCCACCTCTGAAATGAGATCGGAGCGCCCGCACAACGCAACTTGCCGAAGAACGAGAAGACGTTGTCGCGGTCTACATTGGAGGCGGAAGTGATGAAGAAGTCAACTAGGTGGGTGACCTCGACCCTGATATGCCTCCTCTCGATGCCGCAGATTCTGGCCAGAGACTGGACCATAGGCTCAGGGGAGACCGAGGGCCTCTTGCCTCCGGCGAGCAGCCCCCTATTGCGGAAGTCCGCCTCGAGCTCAACCATCCCCCGCGCGCGGGAGATAATGCCCCCACCCCTTTCGAACCGCTGATCTGGGTATCCGTGGGTGAGGATCTCACCAGGGAAGTAGTGGTGGGAGAGCGGTGGGTAGTGCACCATGTTGAGCGGCGGTGATGGGCGGTGGTGGGGGTGATGTGCCTGAGCAGGGGGCGGGCGAGGTTGGGCGGCTCCTCTCGAAGAATGACCCTAGCTGGATCTAGGGAGCGGAGGTGGTTGGGGATGCGACAAGTGTGGGGAGATGATGCAGTCACGGGCGAGATGTCCCGAAACCCAACACTTATGGCAGCGAATCTCGCCGGAGCATTTCTCTTTCTGGTGCCCCTAGTCAATGCATTTAAAGCATCTACCCAGGAGCCACCGAGGAATCCAAAGCTTGGGTCTGGCGGGGGGGGGGGGGGATTGATGGCGGGGCCCGCCTTATAACAGGGCTGGAGATGACAGTTGCGGACAAGGGTCGATCCGTCATTTGCCGGCTCCAAATCGATCAAGGCTGGCCGCGAGCGGCCTGGAAGGGGGCCGTCCGCACGCGTTTGGGACAAAGATGCCACACTGTAACTGGGCCGTCTGGGAGCGTTTTCTGGTCGATGGACCTCGGAGCGAGGTACAGGCGGGTGAGGCTGTGGGGGTGGGATGCAGCGGCCGTGGATTGGTTCGTTGGCGGCGGCCGGAGCCTGGGAGCAAGACAACCATTGGAGAGGAGCCATAAGCATGTCCAAGATCGCAAATCTTGTATCCCCTCGCCTATGGCACGTATGACGGTTGGATCAATCTGGACCAGCGAGGGTGGCGGCCTAGGATAACAACGATACTCGATGGTTGTTGATTAGTATATTTTTGTACTTATTTTCATCCTCACTTAAACCAAATAATTTAATATTTTAGGTTATGATTACTATCTGTTTAACATACGTTATCCACTGTACATGTATAGGACTAGAGTCTTGTATTTATACCATCGTACCTCCTCTGTCCCCTCTGTATATTTGTACATCTTGGGAGACAAGTAGAAGCCGGTACACCCTGTACCTATATATGTGCATGATGCACACGATCAATGAATTATCGATGCATGCAATCTCCTCCTTCCATCTAACATGGTATCGGTTTAGCATGTCGATCCCTCGCTTCTGCCCTAACCCACCGCCACAACCTACAGCGGTCGTCACTGCAGTAGCATGCCGCCGTGACCTCCTCTCTCCTCCATGCACCCGCCCGCACCCCGCCGCCGCTGCCCTCTCGCCCCCCACCCTCCCAACCCTAGCCGCCACCAACCCTAGCCGCCGCCGCCAACACCACTCCCCGCCACCACTATGAACTCTCCCGCGTCCTCCATCTCCGGCAACTCCAACAACTTTGCCGGACCGGACCCTCCCACCGTTGCCGACATCCGCAATCTCAACATCCATGATCGCATCCCCATCAAGCTAGATCAATCTAGCTCCTCCTACTTCGCGTGGAAGACCTACTTCAACCTCGTCTCCCGTCAGTACTTTCTCATCGAGCATATCGATGGCTCCATCGACGATGAGGTCGTGAAGGATGACCCGGAGTGGTCCGCCATTGAGGCCACACTCATCCGATGGTTCTACCTCACCATCCCGTGGGACATCTTCCGCATGGTCATCGCCGATGATGATGACACTTGCACCAAGATCAACGCGCTCTTCACCGACAACAAGCTGCAACGTCTCATTTTTTGCAGCAAGAATTCTTTGGGTGCCACCAGGATGACTTCTCCATTGATGACTATTGCATGCGCCTCAAGATGCTTGCCGACGAGCTCCGTGACATTAGTGCTAAGGTGTCTGATGAACTCATGTTGAACACCCTCATCGCCGGCCTCAATGAGGACTTCGGCAACACAGCCTCCAACCTCACCCTTCTACGAACCCCACCTTCCACACCATCTCCGCTTAACTGCGTTTGGACGAACGTAGGATGAAAGTGAAGACGCGGGTGCAGCACACCACTCTCGTCGCCGGCACCTCCCGCGGCGTGCCCGCCCTGCCTCCGTCGGCCCCGCCTCAGTCGCGGTCCCCGGCTCTGCCGGGATATTACCACTTGTCGCCCGCGCCACCCGTGCCAACAACAGCAGCAGAACGGCAGGGGCCGACGCAATAAGCGCGGCGGGGGCGGCTACCCTCGACAGCTGCAGCAGCATCCGGGGTACGCGGGGGCACCATGTCATCAACAACTGTCCCCGCCCTAGTCCGGCGGCACCAACCCATGGATGGGTGTGGTACACGCGTACCAGATTCCCGTCCCGCAGCCTCCCGCCCCGGACCTCCTGGGTTCGCGTATCGCGGGTCACCAGGCGTACTTCGCGGTGCCTCTCCAGCTGGTCGGTGGTAGCTACCCGGCGCTCCCCAACCATAAGATTGCAGCTACCCACCTGCACCGGTTCCACCCTATGTCGACCCTGCCTTGCGGTCAGCGCCATGGGACCCGACCCTCTTGGATGCACTCCACTCAGCTCCCTCGCCAAACAATTAGGGTGGCGGCGGTGATTGATACATGGACTAGAGGGCTATGACCCACATGACAACTCATCCCGGTAACCTCACGTCCTCCTCTCCGATTAACACCTCCATTTGCATCACTGTTGGTGACGGTTCCTCCTTACCCATTACACACATTGGTCTTACTAATTTTCCTTCTACATACATGCCCATAAGTATGTCTAATGTTCTTGTTTCACCTGATCTTGTTAAAAATCTTGTGTTTGTTCGTTGTCTTGCTCGTGAGAATCCTCTTATCGTTGAATGTGACGATATCTGTTTTTCTGTGAAGGACACCCGTACTCGGATGGTTCTTCACCGATGTGGCAGCCCCGACGAGCTCTACCCGGTGCACACCTCCACCCCCACCATCGTCGCACCAGTTGCCCTCTCCGCCGGTGTAGACCTTTGGCATGCTCGTTTGGCTCATCCCAACTTCGTCGTTCTTCATCAAATTCTTAGAAGTTTTTCATTCTCATGTAATAAGATAGACCATCATACTTGTCATGCTTGCCATCTCAGGAAGCATGTTCGTCTTCCGTTTAGTGCTTCCACAACTATTTCCACTTTTCCATTTTCAATTACTTCATAGTGATTTTCAAACATCTCCGGTTGTGAGTAATATGGGTTATCTTTATTACCTTGTGCTTTTAGATGATTTCTCCCATTTTGTGTGGAAGTTTCCTCTTCGCCACAAGTCCGACGCCCTAGCTACACTCACGAAATTTTATTCCTATGTCACCACACACTACCGCAGGATGGTCCAAAGACGACACATCAATTAGAGACCCTTAGACGAAACTGTGTGCAATCCATCAATCGCAAACGGTATAGTTCAAGCTCCGCCGCCAATGACGAAAACCGTGTGCTGTGGAGGAACCATCAAATACGATTCAAAAAATAGTTGCATGTGTGATGCGTCGCATGCAGTTTGTTCTTATGAACTGTTTGTGATTATGGAATATAACAACAACGGTTAACAAACTACATACGTGTGCATAGTGTGGCATACAGTTCGCTCGGACGAACTGTTTGTGCTAATCTAGCAGAACACAATCGAGTTAGCCTAAGAAGGCGTGTGTGATACGCGTCAAATAGTTCATTCATCAGAATTGTTTGGGAAGACCAATAATAACCCAAACGATTCATCCTGACAACCGTGTGTGTTGTGTGATACCAGGCAAACAGTTCATTCATAAGAATTGTGTGGGAAGACCAATAATAACCCAAACGATTCATCCTGACAACCTGTGTGTATTATGGGCAGACGGTTGCTCCTAATAATTGTATGAGATGTGATTTGCTCTGTTTGCACAACATCTATATGCTCTATCTACAGAACACCAACATTATTGTTGCATAACCAACTTGAACATCCAATTACATAAGTGACTACACAACACATGTACATTCCTCAATATAAATTTACAAGAGGTAGATGATCACCAAATAATACTGTTCTTCTAACGATGGTTGCCGACACTGCTATACTTGTGGCTATCCCTCGCCGTCTGCAGGAAGGAGGCACTTCCTCATGTCAATGATCCTCCTGTACATCTTGTAGCTTGTGTACGCGTCCTTGGCCGCGTACTTGATGTGTTCTTCATCCAGTTCGTTCACCCAGGCCTTGTGCTAGGTAGACTTGCCCTTGTGGCACTCAGCCTTCATGTCTCCGTAGTAGGGGTCGATGATGGCCGCGGCGAGGTCAACCAGGGAGTCCTTCTACTTCTTCTTCTCGCCGCCCCAAACCCTGTACTGACCTTGGATGTTGACAAGCTTCTGGGAGGACAAGCCCGAAGTCTTGAGCACCTTTAGATCGTTGGTGGTGTCCACCGTTGCGAACCTGTAGTCGGGCCTATTGATAAACCTGGCGAAACGCTCGCAAGGCCTTGTGGCCAGGCAGTAGTGGTAGACGAGAACGTGATGGCGCACGCACAACTGGGTGACGGCAACCTTCTGATCATGCCCGGCAGGACCGCCGGTGTACTCGAGGTCGAAGCCGACCACTTTGTACTTGTCATCCTCAGCAAGCAGCTGCTCCAACGTGTTGATGGAGTTCACCACCACGACATGGTCGTTGGTGTACACCACCGCGAGGTCCATCTTCCTGATGTGGGTGTCCACTTTGACAATTTTGGCGAACTGCCGCTCGGCGCCGACAGCCGCCATTGGACCCGCACGGGAAGGTTGAAGCGATGAAGAGATCCTAGGTGTGCTTCTTGTGTTATGTGGCACGTTCGAAAGGAGGAAGAGACGGAGGTAAATGGCCTCGGGAATAAATTGCGCCGGACGGCCTAGAATTTCGGCACGTCCGCATTGCAGTTTTTGCCGCGCTTAACTGCATGGTGGCGCCGGGAGCGGAGCAACTGCATGCATATGGCGCCACGAACGTACGTGATCGTTCACGCGTGGACGCCGGCAGAGCGAGCACGCACGGACGCGAGCACAGCACGCCGCGGCCGCATCAACCGCCTCATGCGTAGATTAATTCGCGACGGTGCGTACAGAACGACCGTTTGCTTTGTAGTAAAACACAAACGGTGTTTTATTATTAATCGTTTGTGTACTTGTCATTTCTCCCACCTTCGTCCCGTCTTGTCACCGCGTTGCCGCCCGAGGATTCCAGTGCATGCCTCGGGAGCACATAGGTTCCCGCTCAAGCTTCCCGCTTGGCTCATCGAAATCCCCCAAACACCCAATGCTTCGGGAGCGCGCAACGTTTCTTTTGGGCTTCCCGTTCCCGCGCAACCGCGCAGGAATGCGTGCAAGCTTCCCGCCCGGCTCGCCTTGGCTGCCTGCTTTATAAACCCTCATGGTCGGCGCCTCCACATCGCATTCATCCCCTCCCTGCCCGTAGCTTCCCAAGTTTGCTTCTCCCCCAATCGCCAATGCCACCTGTCCGTCGTCGTCGCTCCGCCACTCTGCCAGAGGGCAGCTCCAGCTAGGAGGCTGCACCACATCGGTGGTGCAGTACCTAGAAGCGTGTAGTGCGTGTGGCATCCTTGTTGGCTGTGCGGACGACACCCACCACACGCTCCTCCACCTTTGCCCGAAGGCAGCTCCTGCCGGCAACCGTCGCGGCTCCCACCCCATCGTGGGCCTTCATTTTGGCCACCCCACCAGCGGCCTCCTTTGCCACCACCACACCAGCGTCCGCCTTGGCAGCCACACCACGGTCATCCACCGGGGCCGTCACCCGCTCTGCCACCGCGGCCCGAAGGCGGGAGGAGGAGGCCGCCGCCGAAGCCCAGCCGGTCGGCTTTTGCGTCAGGGGCCTAGCGCGCTACATCAACTTCGTAAATGAGGAGGAGGAGCGCCAGGTCGAGCATGCAAAGAGGCTCACCGCCGCCATGGCCGCAGCAGACGCCGCAGCTGTGGCGCGAAATGAGGAGATCTACGCCGAGGCCCGCCGCTTCGAGGAGGCGCGTCAGGAGCGGCGGAGGGCAGCAGTGGTAGCCGATGAATTCGACTCCTCCGGCTCATCGGTAGGCAACTCCTCCTCTGCCTCTCACTGAACGTGCTTGGCAGAGGAGAATGAAGGCTGCTGGCAATAGCACAGAGCCCCTCCGGAGTAGTATTTAGGGGCTATTTTGTTCAGTTCATCTAACTATAGATATGGTTGAACTGTCCCACCTACTTTAAATTAGCTAGTATATATAGTTGAACTAGCTATTTCAGTACGTGATTGGCAACAAATGGGGAAAAGTTTGTTCGATTCAGCTGTCGAGTTGAACTATTTTGTACAAAGACCAATGCTTAATCTATGAATGAAATGTATGTTTGCTGAATTTCAGTTGCAAAAGTGCACCGTAATGGTGATTTTGTTCCTGCAAAATTTGACAAATGACAGTGTTTCCAATTTAACAAATAAAGATTTACCCAAGCCCACAACGCATTGTTGCTAAGGTCCCTTCATTTAATCATTTAGCAACTAAACTCTTGCATGCATTGGTGAGTTTCCCTCATTTAAGTATTTTGCCAAGGTAAACGCGCTTGGCATTGTTTCTTCATGTGGTCACCAAACTAATATCTCTCCTATTAATTACTTTCCCACATTCGATTTTTTTGTATACATGGCAACCTTAGCAGTTAGCACCAGTACAATGTGTAGCATTGGGAAGGGCACACGGGTCATCATTCACAAGCGTTTGCGATGACGCAATGAAAAAATTCCTTCACGCCAGATTATCGCTTGGCTTAGTAGGGAAGGAACCATTGCCCCCGGTCTGCATTCGGGTATTCAGTCTGAAACATCTTTGATGACTGGCAAAGGACACGCCTCCCAGATGAGCGTGCGGAGTACACTGCTCGCACGCCACCCGTCTACTCAAACACCTGTCCGCACGCTACCTCCTTGCCAATACAGAGAGCGACACGTGGCAGCACGTAAATGGTCTGTAGAACATCCACGAATTTAAATAATACACCCGTTTGTGATGGTAACATGACAGATTTTTTTCCAAAATGCCTTTGTTGGCTATTAATAATGCTTGCTCTTTCTCTCAAAGTGGACACTAAAAAATACCACAGCATATTTGTGCTTTATATGATGGGGCCCTGCCCAACATAGACCTTGTGACTGTAGCTCATATTTGAATTATGTATATTAATTGCACATAAAACTCAATTAGTGTATAAAAAAGCCATACGGACCCTTAATAATTTCATATTTTTGCATCACACAACTATTGCATTATGTTGTTTCTAGAAAAATTGCAAGGAGCGAAGAGGCATCGGATGTCGTTTCACCCGCAGATGTGGCATGCATATTTTCCCTATCGGAACCACGTAGTTTATTATGTGAGAAGCTCCGGTTTGTAAGAGAGGCTTGTGATAAAACATGTCCAAGTTGGTATTATTTTTTACCACGGCATATGTGTGCCTTGTCATGACACCATTCCTAGTTTCATGAATTTCTGACGGAGTTTTGGATTTACGAAAATTTAAAAACTAAGTTTCTCGATGTTTGTGGTCGAGCGAACATGCTAAGATGTTTGAAATTCATTCTCATTTCTTGCATGTGACCTAACACATGAATCCAGGGACACACATATGATTTTTCAACCCATTTTGCTGCCCCGGACCTTGTGATTGTAGATCAAATTTGAATTGTGCACATTAAATAATGCACCAAAAACTCAATTAATGTTTTTAATAGCCAGATGATCCCGTAATTTATTCATATTTTTGCACTTTGCACGTGCATGTCTGTGTTGTTTCTATAAAAAAATCAAGGAGAGAATAGGCATCGAATGTCTTTTCGCCCACATATGTGACATGCATATATAATGTTTCCTATCAAAGCCACAAAGCTTCTTGTCAGGAGCTCCGATTTGTAAGGGGATTGTGCAAGAACATGTGCAATTCGGACAATTTTTTACCACAGCATATGTGTGCCCTTGTCACGACACCATGCCAAGTTTCATGAATTTCTGACGAGTTTTGGATTTATGGGAATTTGAATACCAAGTATCTCAATGTTTGCGGCCGAGCCAACAAACAATGAGATGTTATAAATCCATTCCCATTTCTTGTGTGGGACCTAAACATGCATCCAGGGAAAGGCATATGATTTTTTTAACCTATTTTTCATGCGCTGGACCTTGTGATTGTAGTTCAAATTTGAATTATGCACATTAAACGGCTAGAAAACTCAATTAACGTATTAAATAGGTTTCACGAACCCTGGAAAAAACCCATAGTTTAGCATGACTGTCATGTTGCTCTATGGTGACCCTAGAAGAGACAGCGGATGTTATTTCGCACATAAAAGGTGAACTTTGTATATCGGAACAAACGACTTTCTTGTGAGAATCGCGGGTTTGTAAGAGGCTTTGTGCCAAAACCTTTCGAAAATGGGCATTTTTTTACCACAACACACACAACATGGCAATTGATGACACCATGCCCAAATTTCATGAATTTCTATCGAGGTTTGCATTTACATGAATTTAAAAACTAAGTTTCCCAATGTTTGCGGTCGAGCCAAGACGATGATATGTTTGAAATTCATTCCCATTTCTTGCGTGGGACCTAAACATGCAGCCAGGGAAACGTGTATGATTTTTCGACCTATTTTCATGCGCTGGACCGTGTGATTGTAGTTCAAATTTGAATTATGCACATTGCATGCACCGAAAACTCAATTAATGTACTAAAAAGGCCAAACGAACTCTGTAATATTCCATTGTTAGCACGACACATTCATGTTGCTCTATGGAGACTCTAGAAATAAATTCAAGGCGAGAAGAGACATCGGATGTTGTTTCGCACATAAAATGTGAACTTTCCCTATCAGAACTACATGACTTCTTGTGAGAATCTTCGGTTTGCAAGAGGTTTGTGCCAAAACTTGTCCCGAAGTGGGCAATTTTTTTACCACGACACACATGAGCCATGACATGACACCATGCAAAGTTTCATGAATTTTTTACTATATTTGGATTTACCGGAATTTGAAAACACGACTTCTCAAAGTCTACGACCGAGCCAAAATACCAAGAGGTTTGGAATTCGTTTAATTTCCATTTCTTGCATTGGACCAAAAGATGTATCCAGTGACACATTGATGATTTTCAACCCATTCAGGTGCACTCTAGTATGTGCTCAACTGCAGTTCAAATTTGAAGTATGCACATGAAATGTCTAAAAAACTCTTTAGATGTTTAAAAGGGCCTAAACAACCCTGAATAATTCCATATTTAATAGACACTCCTGTAGTTGCACGTTCACAACATATAAATGATATTGCCATCCAGACACCTTCAATTGCCGATGTAACTTCATTTTTTGTTCCAAAGCAATATGAAAATGAAATACATCGCAAACAGTTCTTGATCATGAAACGTGTGTGATGTAGTATAAAAATACCTTGGGCCAATTCTCATATATGGCTTAGGCCGAAAGCTTCAGTCCACCGCCGACGCGTCAACCACACAGTCACACTTGTTCCCCCAGGGCACTATACTGTTCAAGCGTCGCCGGTGAGAGATGGGGACGTGGATCCGCGTCGTGAGGGCAACCTCGACGACCCACTCCGGCCCGAGCACAGCTGCATCTGCCATGAACGCGCTCACAACATCCTTGAGCGCGGCCGCAATCTCCGACAGGGCGGTTGCAACCGCCGAAAGGGAAGCTGCTGCATCTGAGATGGCGACAGCAACATCCGCAGCAGGGATAGCAAATGGCGAGAATGACACAGCAGTTGTCCGTTCGTCGACGGCCGCCGTAGCCCTGATGGCGGCTGCCCACGCCTATACCGAGGCCGCACACGCCCCGCTCGTGTCAGTCACCGCACAAATAGCACCGGCCTTCTTCGACAATGGTCGGCAACCTACGTCCGAAGAGTTGGCAATCACCGAGAGCGCTCGGGCAGCCATCCATCGTCGGCAGCCTCCCTTGCCGAGATGGAGGCCGTCAATGCCCGGACCGCGGCCGCCCACACCAGACTCGTGACGGCCTTTTCCGAAGAGATGGCGGATGCGGACTGCGAGATGCTTGTACAGTATGTGGCGATGGATGCCATGGAGCCCCTTCCTCTGGAGGTCGTCGAGCACGAGCTGGTCATGGAGGATGCGGTGGAGATCGACGAGCGTCAGGTGGAACATTAGTCTTTGTTTAGAGCGCTAGTATTTTGTAAGAGTAATTTTTAGGTCAACCAACTTTGTTTAATTGCTCGATTAAGTAAGTGCGGGCTGTGGTGTAGGCTCTTTTGTGTAGTGCCCAAATTAGCAATTGATGTTAAATTATGCGACGACGTGGATGACCACTGTAACCAGGGAAATTCGGACCAAAAATTTGCCGCCATATCCCCATTCCATCTTCCAATTGAAAATGAAATTGAAGTTCATCACACACAATTTTTTGGCATGAACCGTGTGATATGTAGTACCCAATCTTACGTCGGAAGCTTGGAGACAAACATTTGCACGTCCAAGTTCATCACACACGAGGTATAGCACATGCTTCGTTTCTAATATGTCGATATCGAGAACTATTCTGAAAAATTTGCACGTTCAATGTCATCACACAGGGGGTATAACACATGCTTCGTTTGTGATGTTTTGATATCGCACACGGTTCTAAATAAGGGACTATGTCCGATGGTGCTTTCCGCGCCAATTTTTTGCTGCACCGAATGAAAATTTTGGGCTGCTGCGAAAATATCTACCTCCCTCACCCCCCCCGGTACCAATCAAAAGCCACATTGCCCCCTTTTCCTCTACCTTTCCTAATTCAAA
Source organism: Elymus sibiricus (assembly GCA_039707655.1). Lineage (NCBI taxonomy): Eukaryota > Viridiplantae > Streptophyta > Magnoliopsida > Poales > Poaceae > Elymus > Elymus sibiricus. The sequence continues at coordinate 343,978,102 of CM077669.1, read as the reverse complement.
CCTTCACTGCTTGCTTGTAGCGCCGCCTCCTCGCCGGCGACGCTCCTTCCTGCTGCTCGGCCTCGTCCATCTAGTTAGGTCATCGACACCTCCCCAATACCCCCTCACCCCCTCCTGCTCTATCCCACATGGCCTGACCGCTGGCGCAACACCTTCCATCCAAATCACACCCATCCTCCAAATAATCGCCGCCGAAAGCCATGGTGCATGCAGTATAGCCAGGATCTCAAAGAGCATTTGGCAGCGGAGATGCAAATCGCGGCTGTACATGCAGATGAGGCAGCGATGGATTTCATGCATGCCGACCCCAGATCTTGGAGGAGCACCTCGTCGTCGAGGCCACCGTCGATGCCTCGCGCGCAGACGCAGCCATGCGATTGGCTGCTATAAACGACAGCTCATGGTCTTTTCTCCAGGGCACCGCCAGTGCGTTCGATGAAGACTTCGATGTGTTTAATCAGCGTGCCCGTGCTTACCTCAACTCCAGAGCCGGCATGTTGGTGCCAGGGCAGGATCAGGCCGCTCACCACTACGAGGGGTGCACCCACAGTGTGGAGGCCTGACCCTCTTCCAAGTTGAAGGAGCCCATCATCATCGATATCTCCGACGATGAAGAATAGCTTGTTTTTCTTGGCTTTATCACTAAGGACCTATGTTCACCTAGCTACACCGGTTAAGCATGTTTCGTTTACCTGTTGCATGTGCCGCTACTTCTTTTCATTTAGAAATTCTAGTGAAATGTCCAATGTAATGCTACTGCAACATGACCTTTTATTATGTTCTATTGTACAATGTGGTGCTTAATTAACTGTTTCGTTCATTGGTTGTGGTGATCATTTAACTATTTAGTTCAATTCTGTAATATGATGTTCGATTGTTGTTGGTACAATTTTGTATTGTTATGCATGTGATGAATAAATCGAATTTAGATGTACTAAATACATGTGAAACATATATAATTGCTATATTTCCTAGTTCTTAGCACGCTTGGTTTAGATAACTGGCTTTTCCATGTGGCTCAAATTAATCTATTGGATCCGCAATGTGTTTATTTTCCATTAACATATTTCACTGATAGTATGCCAAATATCACTTATAACTGATCAATATTTGTCTTAAATATGTTGCAGGGGGAAACAATGGGGGACACTAAAGTTTACCATCGAGGTTTGCACATCCATGGTCGTTTGGCTAATAGCACATTATTGTGCAATTGCAGGAACCATTGTAATATTAATGTTTTTAATAATTTGTTCTTGCACATGTAGGTCTTGCTGTAAGAGGTTTAGACCCACTCTTCGACACTTTTTGCATGTGGGAAAATGAGGTGTCCTTGAATATCAGTCAAATCAAGAAACTTAGAAAAATTGTTAAGATAAACAAACTAGCTACCAAAAACAACAAGATGTTTGTCTGCACAATGAAGAAGACATCAGTTGACTATAGGATGGTACCATCTCTTTCACCTTGTCCTTTTCCCTTTGCGCAATTTCAAATTTTAGAAAAGATATTTATGCGTATGTTTGTTTTTAGTCCTTCTCAAGGCAGTTCATCGATGATTACGTCTCAAACCACATGTATGATCAAGAGGCGAGGAAGGTATTCATACAACACCCACGGTATAATCTTGAAGTCTTCCTCAAGAGGACGAAGGATGGGCGGGAAATCATCCACAGGCACCAGCCTAAAGTTGCGAGGACCTTCAACATCATTGAAGTCTCAATATTCGCCTTCCGCTTTAACAGTTTTTTAGATGAGACTCATCTGTCTATTTACCATCTATGATGATACTTAATTTCCAAAGGTTTTAGATGTTGCATTTGAAACTTTTTCATGTTGTGCAATTGGGTAGCTAGGCAGTATATGCCTATATGATGTTGTACCCTGATGTAATTCAATTCTGAAATCTTGGTTGCCGTACTGCGAATAAGAAATATATTCTGTGCTTGATATGAAATGTTAATTTGATTACTAAATGGATTATAAATAATAGAGCAATCAGGCTAATTATTGGGGTTCCCATTGCAGACGGTTTCTAGGACTACACCGTGGGCGATGACCTCAACAAACCCACTCGGTTTCTAGAAAGTTGGCGTGTTGGATCGGTGGGCAATCACACACGAATTCTGGTCGACAACTGTGTGTGTTGGGACACCCAATCACAAACGTTTGCACATAGCAAGTATATGTGATGGGCAGCCCAATGCCAAACAGTTTCTTCTAGACACCGTGAGTGATGTTTTGAATAACGCAAACAACATAATTATAACTATTGTGTGTGATGACCAGCCCTATCACAAACGATGTTATGCAGAAAATTGTGTGTGATCTGCAATACGAATGGAGACGTAACCTTGGGATTCCCTGTGTGGGATGATAAGCTCATCTCAGACGTCTTCCCCAATATGTCTATTTTTGATGGCCCTTTGAATCGCAAACGATATATTTTTGCCCATCATGTGTGACCGGGTGCAGGCATCGCCGACGGGTTTTCCCTGTCGTGTGGGATAGCCCCCCTATCGCCCACACATGCAAGGCGACAGTTTAAGACTACGTCATGGAAAGGGGTTAAAAACCGTTTGTATAGCACGCGGCTGCACTAGTGACACAATTTGGCTGCCCTAGACCCGCTCTTCAAACCGACAACGGAAAAGAATTCGCCAACGCCGATGTTCACAATCTTCTTGCCTCTCACGCCACCATCTTTCGCCTAACATGTCCCTACACTTCCCAGCAGAATGGTCATGCTGAACGCATCCTCCTCACTCCTAATGATTGCGTCCTTACATTGCTCTTTCACTCTAATGTACCTCCTAGGTTTTGGCTGGATGCTCTTGCCACCGCACCCTCCTCCTTAACATTCGACCTTGTCGTCGTCGTTGGAATTATGCTCCCCATCAACTTCTCTTTAGCACCCCTCCTTCTTATGACGGTCTTCGCATCTTCGGGTGTCTCTGTTATCCTAGCATCGCATCCACCACACCACACAAACTCGCGCCTCGTTTCCTCGATTGTCTGCCTTGTAGTACTTGACGCTTACGCGTCCGGATCTCCAGTATGCCGTTTAGCAGGTGTGCCTCCCCATGCACTCCCCACGTGACTCCCACTGGACTCTAGTGGAGCGTATCCTTCGGTACATATGCGACACCATGACCATGGGACTCACACTAATAGCTTCCACCTCCACCGACATCATCTTCTACTCCAATGCCGATTGGACCGGCTGCCCCGACACGCGTCACTCTACATCAGGCTACTGTGTCTACCTCAGGCTCTCGCTGATTTTGTGGTCATCCAAGCGGCAAACCACGGTCTCTCGCTCGAGCACCGAGGCGGAGTACCGAGCAGTGGCTAATGCTGTTGCTGAGTGCTCTTGCCTTCGTCAGTTACTCAAGGGGTTGCTTTGTGAGATTCACAAGGCCACGATCGTCTATTGTGATAACGTCTTCACCGTATACCTCTACACTAATCATGTTCATCACCATTGAATGAAGCACATTGATCTCGATATTCACTTCGTTCGTGAACAAGTGGTGCTTGGGTGTATTCAGGTTCTTCATGTGCCCACCGCTTAGCAGTTCGCCGATGTTATGACAAAGGGACTATCGACTTTTGTCTTTGAGGAGTTTTGGTCCAGTCTCCGCGTCTCCAGCGACGCTTTGACTGTGGGGGTGGGGGGTGGGGGTGTTGAACATACGTTATCCATTGTACATGTATAGGACTAGGGTCTTGTATTTATATCGTCGTACCTCCTCTCTCCCCTCCATATATTTGTACATCTTGGGAGACAAGTAGAGGCCGTTTCACCCTGTACCTATATATGTGCATCATGCACATGATCAATGAATTATCTATGCATGCAATCTCCTGATTCCATCTAACACTACCTAGTAAGAGCAAACGATCACAAATCATTTTCTTTATTTTATTACATTCAGGAATAGGCCATTTAAGAAGAGAAATCAAGCTATACCGGGGAAATATGAAGCCACACGATCTAACTCCAAGCAACCGGAGACATGCAACCAACTCTAGGAGCGAACCCGACGCCTGGTATGAGCACACTCATTAGGACTAGCGCTCGTTCCAACCGGTGCTAGCTCTGTGATGTCGACACAAGCAATCTTCATAAAGGGTTCAAGGCCCCTTCACAATAGAGTGCCTAGAAACCCTATGCCAGCATAACAGAGCAAGAATCACCAGCCCTCGACATTCTCATCTACATCTTCATATCCATCTCCATAGCATCTATTCCCATAGCCATAGCCATAAATTTTATTGAGATACATTGCATTCGACAATATTGTAAGACAATCCTCAATCATGCATCTTCAAGTAATTTATACATTGTTGTCCACCTGTGATCTATTTGCAATGTATGTGTAATCCACTCGCACTAAAGGCTGAGGCAGAACCTTGCAATCGCATGTACTTGTGCACGAGTTTGTTAGAACTTTAAGGGAAAGTTATTATTCATGTGTGTCACAATAGATTTGTCCATTGTCCTTTTCTCGTTCTAAGGCCCTAGGGGTACACGGGATCCGAAGGGTCGACCAAGGAGGGGGGTATAGATGAGGGATGAGTGGTAGAATAATCTTCCTTTGAAATCAGATCAAAGGTAATCAGGCGCTTGCTGGGAGTCAGCAGCGTTGGGGGGTCCGACATGAGGCGTGGTGGCATATAGGTATCCAGAGTTTCCATGGATGTCCCCTCATATGGATATGGAAGGCCAAATCATATGGGGGGCGACAACTGCTTCTCCAGGTTGCACATCCTGGCAGAGGGTCGGGGGCGCATGCTAGCCACCGGTATAGGAGTTTCACAGAGTCCTCCGGCCCGGGGTTGGTTGCTCTTTCTGCATGCTTCGGTGCTCATTTGACTTCAAGTAGCATTTCTCGGCTCTAAGCCACCTTTGTTCATGTCGAGGCAGCATCTTAGGTTGGGGAGGCACCCACATATCATGGCGTCGGCGGTAGATCGAAAGGCGTCTCTGGGAGGGGCTATTTTTTCCATTGAATGGATTGTCGCCGATGTGGCATCATGCGGGCTCGCCTGGGCCACGGCCAGAGAGTTATGGTCGGGACTTTTGCCAATGGTAGTTGAGGTAGTAACTAGGTCTCCCCCAGTTCACTAGTACTCGAGGGGACGTTGGCGTGGCCACATCGATGCTTGATACCATGACTTGGTGGTTGATGTCGAGCTGGGAGTGGAAGGAGGCACCTTCTGCTCTTTCGTGTATGGTCAGCGTGCTATTATGGGCATGATTGGTGTAGTATATTGTGCCAATGTGTAGTGCAGTACACATGGTGCTATCTCCGACGAGCATCGACAATAGTGTCTATGTCCTTTGGTCGTGTGGGTGGCGACCGTGTAGCGCTGATAACCCACAAGTGTAGGGGATCATTTCTAGCCTTTTTCGATAAGTAAGAGTGTCGAACCCAACAAGGAGCTAAAGGTAGAACAAATATTCCCTCAAGTTCTATCGACCACCGATACAACTCTACGCACACTTTAACGATTGCTTTACCTAGAACAAGTATGAAACTACTTTGTAGGTGATAGGATAGTTTGCACGAATAAAACTAGAAGTACTTTGCGGGAATAAAACTACGAGTAAATTGCAAGATAATAAAAGTTAGTTGTTTAGTAGAAAGGTTTTGTCAAACAAGAAGTTTATTTGTCCCTAGGCAATTGATAACTAGACCATTAATCATTGCTGCAATTTTATATGAGGGAGAGGCATGAGCTAACATACTTTCCGTAATTGGATCATATGCACTTATGATTGGAATTCTAGCAAGCATCTGCAACTACCAAAGATCATTAAGGTAAAACCCAACCATAGCATTAAGTATCAAGTCCTCTTTACTTCCATATGCAACAACCCACCTACTCGGGCATGTGTCTTCTATCACTCATGCCACCCACCATAAGCAAATCATGAACATGTTGCAACACCCAACAGCGGGGATCCCTCACATTTGTGCGACACGGAAGGCACTATAGGACAGCACAAAAATAAAACATACAACTCATACCAACCACGATCATCAATTAGCCCATAGGACAAAACAGATCTACTCAAACATCATAGGATAGCCACATATCATTGGGAAATAATATATGGAGCTGAGCACCATGTTTAAGTAGAGATTACAGCAGGGAAGAGAGGTGTTACACCGCTGCACAGTGGGGGAGAGAGTTGGTGTTGACGGCGGCGAAGTTGTTGGTGTAGATCGCCGTCACGATCATTGCCCCGGCGGTGTTCCATGGGCATGAACAAAGTTCGAGGAATTCCCCCACTTTTTCACGATGTTCGTCTCTCTCACTTTCACTTTTCTTTTTTTGAAGTTTTAGTTTCCCCTCTATATTTTTTTGTTTTGAAAATTTATAAAAGCACTCAACAGAATAAAATGACTCTCTAAAACTTCCGGGTTGTCTCCCTGGCAGCGCTTTCTATAAAGCCATTAAGCTAGGCATAAAGTGCTCAAGTAATGGATCCACCCGGATCCCAAGGTATATCAAAGCCAATTTTAATTAACAATGATTTGTAATTTAGTAGTGAGCACAAAGCAACATATATCATGCAATGACGAAGTCTAACTCTCTTCTTATACACCGGCATGTCATAAAAGAACAATTCATGCACATCAAGTAAAGGCCAATGCATAGTATAAACAGTTTATTGCAATTTTATCGTGTTGGAAACATAAAGAGGTGGAGATGTAGTTCCTCTCTCATAATAATTGCAAGTAGGAGCAGCAAGCACATGCATATTATATTCATCAAAATCATCATGTGTAGTAGCTAAATGCAACCCATCAATATAATCCTTAATAAGAGCAAACTTCTCCGATATAGTGTAGTTGGGAGAATTCAAAAAGATAATAGGACTATCATGTGTGGGTGCAATAGCAACAATTTCATTCTTAACATAAGGAACTATAGCACGTTCATCTCCATAAGCATAATTCATATTGGCATCTTGGCCACAGGCATAGCAAGCATCAAGTTCATCAAAAAGGGATATTTCAAAAGAATCCACGGGATCATAGCAATTATCATAGCATTCATCCTTCGGTAAGCACGAAGGGAAATTAAATAATGTATGAGTTGAAGAGTTACTCTCATTAGAAGGTGGGCACGGGTAGCTAATCCGGTCTTCCTCCTTTTGTTCTTCGCTCTCCTCCTCATCTTTTTCATCTAATGAGCTCACAAATTCAGCAACTTCCTCTTCCATAGAATCCTGCAAAATATTAGTCTCTTCTTGGACAGCGGAGGAGTCCTCAATATATTCTTTAACATAAGCATTGGAAGCATAGTTTTCATAGTAGTATTTAAGTATGGCAAAATTTTCAGATTTGTAAAGAGTAGCATCATACTTTTCAATCAAAGAAGCAATTTCATAGGCACCCTTAAAAGCAATAAATACTTCAATTTGTTCAATATCATAGTAAATATAAACACCCTTGGCATAAGAAGATACGATTCCATTATCCTTAAACTCACATTGGAAGAAAAGGTGTTTCTTAGGGTCTTCGGAACAACAAGTAAAATCATGTATTTCGCATAAATTCAAAGCATAGCAATACAAACTATTAATATGATGCCACAAAAGTTTCCCTTTTTGAGATAAGCGGTGTCGCACAAAATAAGCTAGTTGGGTTTTCAGCAGGAGCACAAATGGATCGAAGATGATCCAAATAATATTCTTCGATAGTACGGAATACTAGTGGTTCCTCAACTTTTGGAGCAACAAGTACATCTATTTTTTTGGTATTTTACGTTTCCTACCCATAACTAAAGATAGAAAACAAGAGCACAAAATAAAAACTACTTAGTGATAAAGCAAACAAGCACACAGGAGAATATTCACCCGACACTATTGCTCCCCAGCAACGGCGACAGAAAAAGGTCTTCATAACCCACAAGTGTATGTGATCGTTTGTAGCCTTTTTCGATAAGTAAGAGTGTCGAACCCAACGAGGAGCTAAAGGCAGAACAAATATTCCCTCAAGTTCTATCGACCACCGATACAACTCTACGCACACTTTAACGTTTGCTTTACCTAGAACAAGTATGAAACTATTTTGTAGGTGATAGGATAGTTTGCACGAATAAAACTGGAAGTACTTTGAGGGAATAAAACTATGAGTAAATTGCAAGATAATAAAAGTTAGTTGTTTAGTAGAAAGCTTTTGTCAAACAAGAAGGTTATTTGTCCCTAGGCAATTGATAACTAGACCGGTAATCATTGTTGCAATTTTATAGGAGGGATAGGCATGAGCTAACATACTTTCCGTACTTGGATCATATGCACTTATGATTGGAACTCTAGCAACCATCCACAACTACCAAAGATCATTAAGGTAAAACCCAAGCATAGCATTAAGTATCAAGTCCTCTTTACTCCCATATGCAACAACCCACCTACTCGGGTGTGTGTCTTCTGTCACTCACGCCACCCACCATAAGCAAATCATGAACATATTGCAACACCCTACAACAGGGGATCCCTCATGTTTGCGCGACACGGAGAGCACTATAGGACAGCACCAAAATAAAACATACAACTCATACCAACAACGATCATCAATTAGCCCATAGGACAAAACGAATCTACTCAAACATCATAGGATAGCCACATATCATTGGAAAATAATATATGGAGTTGAGAACCATGTTTAAGTAGAGATTACATCAGGGAAGAGAGGTGTTACACCGCTGCATAGAGGGGGAGAGAGTTGGTGTTGACGACAGCGAAGTTGTTGGTGTAGATCATCGTCACGATGATTGCCCCGGCGGCGTTCCGGCTCCATCGGGAGAGAGGGGGAGAGAGCCCCCCTCCTTCTTCTTATTCCTTGGCCTCCCCCCCCTAGATGGGACGAGAGTTCCCCCTTTGGTCCATGGCCTCCATGGCGGCGGAGGGGCAGGAGCCCCTCCGAGATTGGATCTCCCTCTCTGTTCTCTTATGTTTCGCGTTCGTATTTTTTGGCCAAAAACCGTTTCTTATATTCCCGGAGATCCGTAACTCCGATTGCGCAGAGATTTTAACACTATTTTTTCCGGATATAAGCTTTCTTGCGCCCGAAGTAGAGCTCCAACCGACTTACGAGGTGACCACAACCCACCACGGCGCGCCTGGGCCCTGGGACGCGCCCTTTTGTACTGTGGGGGCTGTGGGCCTCCTTTTGCGTTGATTCCAACTCCCAAAACTCACATATATTCCAAAATAATTCTCCATAAATTTTTATTGCATTTGGAGTTCATTTGATATGGATATTCTACGAAACAAAAAACATGCAACAAACAGGAACTCACACTGGGCACTGTATCAATATGTTAGTCCAATAAATCATATAAAATTTTGCCAAAAATATGTGAAAGTTGTATAATATTGGCATGAAACAATAAAAAATTATAGATATGACGGAAACGTATCAGCATCCCCAAGCTTAATTCCTGCTCGTCCTCGAGTAGGTAAATGATAAAAAAGATAATTTTTGATGTGGAATGCTACCTAGCATAATCTTGATCATATATCTAATCATAGCATGAATATTAAGACATGAGTGATTCAATTCAATAGTCTATAATTTGACATAAAGACATTAATACTCAGGCATCCCAACAAACAATCATGTCTTTCAAAATATCAAGGCTAAAGGACGCTATCCCTACAAAATCATATAGCCTTGTCATGATCTGTCTTCTTAACACAAAGTATAAATCATGTACTACCCCGATGTCAGCCAAGCAATTGGTTCATACTTTTTAGCGCGCTTCAGAATTTTTAGCTCTCACACAATACAAGAGTGCAAGCCATGGATATAGCACTATCGGTGGAATAGAATGCGGTGGTAGACATTAATATAGAGAAGAAAAAAGGAAGATAGTCTCACATCGAAGCGGCTAATCAACAGGCTATGGAGATGCCCATCAATTGATATCAATGCGAGGAGTAGGGATTGCCATGCAACGGATGCACTAAGAGCTATAAGTGTATGAAAGCTCAATCTGAAACTAAGTGGGTGTGCATCTAACTCTATAATGAGAAATTCCCACTAGTATATGAAAGTGAGAACATAGGAGACTGTCTATATGAAAAATATGGTGCTACTTTGAAGCACAAGTGTGGAATTAGCATGCCCGTTCTCTCTTTCTCTCTCATTTTTTTTCTTTTTTTCCCTTTTTTCTTCTCTTTTTATATTTGTCCGGAGCCTCATCCCGACTTGTGGGGGAATCATAGTTTCCATCATCCTTTCCTCACTAGGACATGCTCTAATAATGAATAATGATGATCATCACACTTCTATTTACTTACAACTCAATATTACAACTCGATAGTAGAACAAAGTATGACTCTATATGAATGCCTCTGCTAGTGTACCAGGATGTGCAATGATCTAGCGTAGCAAAGATATCAAAAAATGGACAAGCCATGGAAACATCATGCTAGCTATCTTACGATCATATAAAGCAATATGACAATGAATGCTCAAGTCATCAAAACGGAGGCGGTGGAAGTTGCATGGCAATATATCTCGGAATGGCTATGGAAATGCCATAATAGGTAGGTATGGTGGCTGTTTTGAGGAAGATATAATAAGGCTTATGTGTGATAGAGCGTATCATGTCACGGGGTTGGGATGCACCGGCGAAGTTTGCACCGACTCTCGAGGTGAGAAAGGGAAATGCACGGTACCGTAGAGGCTAGCAATTTGCGGAAAGGTAAGAGTGCGTATAATCCATGGACTCACATTAGTCATAAAGAACTCACATACTTATTGCAAAAGTTTATTAGCCCTTGAAGCAAAGTATTACTACGCATGCTCCTAGGGGGGAGGTTGGTCGGAGTTAACCATCACGCGTCCCCGACCTTCACACAAATATAGACAATCAAGGATAAATTGTGCTCCAACTTCCTGGCATAACGGGAGACTATACATGCATGTTTCGAGAATCACAAACCTTAACACCAATATCTTACTAAATAGGATCATCCACTAGTACCTCCCACATATTATCATCTCTATATCGCAAAACTATTGCAAGGAATCAAACATATCATATTCAATGATCCATAAGTTTTATGTAGGATTTTATGACTAACCATGCAAATGACCAATTCCTGTTGACTCTCTAAATAGATATAAGTGAAGCAAGAGAGTTTAATTGTTTCTGCAAAAGACCATGCTCTAATAAATATAAGTGAAGCAAAAGAGCATTCTACGAATAACGGTTTTCTATGTGAAGAGATACAGGCAATCCAAACTTCAAATGATATAAGTGAAGCACATGAAGCATTCTATAAAGCCATACTCAAAAGATATAAGTGAAGTGCAATGAGCATTATATAAATCAACCATGGACTATCTCATACCATCATGGTGCATAAAAGAAAAGTGAAAGCTAAACTCAAAAGACGCTCCAAGATTTACACATATCACATGAACGAAACGAAAACGAAAACATACCGATACTTGTTGAAGAAAGATGGGATGCCTTCTGGGGCATCCCCAAGCTTAGACTCTTGAGTCTCCTTGGATATTTACTTGGGGTGCCTTGGGAATCCCCAAGCTTGAACTCTTGCTTGTCCTCCTTTTCCTCATATTGAGACCTCCTCGATCTTTTAACACTTCATCCACCAAAAACTTAACAGAAAACTGGTGAGATCCGTTAGTAGAATAAAGCAAATTACTACTTTAAGTACTATTTCAAACCCATTCATATTTTATATTTACATTATCCCTGCTGTATTATAAATTCTACATGGCTTATACCACCGATAAAATCGATAGTTTGATCAAAACAAGCAAAACAATGCATCAAAAACAGAATCTGTCTTAAACAAGACAGTCTGTAGTAATCTGAACTTTGACCATACTTCTATAACTCCAAAAATTCTGAACAATTAGGAAGAAATAAAAATTTTGTATAGCAATACTGTGTAAAAATTTCAGAAACTTTTGACGTTCCAGTAAAAAATGTAAATTCACGCAATACATCCAAAGTTTCTGTTTTTACACCGCACATACCAACAAGCAATCTAATCATCCTAAAGGCAAATCTTGGCACATTATTTTAATAATATAATGGATTTGTACATGGGGTTAATTATTTTTGTTGAAAAGTTTCTGTGATTCAAGATTCACAAAGTTTCCATGGGCATGAACAAAGTTCAAGGAATTCCCCCACTTTCACGATGTTCGTCTCTCTCACTTTCACTTTTCTTTTTGTGAAGTTTTAGGTTCCCCTCTATATTTTTTTAAAACTTTATAAAAGCACTCAACAGAATAAAATGACTCTCTAAAACTTTCGGGTTGTCTCCCTGGCAGCGCTTTCTTTAAAGCCATTAAGCTAGGCATAAAGTGCTCAAGTAATGGATCCACCCGGATCCCAAGGTATATCAAAGCCAATTTTAATAAACAATGATTTGTAATTTAGTAGTGAGCACAAAGCAACATATATCATGCAATGACGAAGTCTAACTCTCTTCCAATGCATCAGCATGTCATAAAAGAACAATTCATGCACATCAAGTAAAGGTCGATGCATAGTATAAACAGTTTCTTGCAATTTTATCGTGTTGGAAACATAAAGAGGTGGAGATGTAGTTACTCTCTCATAAAAATTGCAAGTAGGAGCAAAAAGCACATGCATATTATATTCATCAAAATCATCATGTGTAGTAGATAAATGCAACCCATCAATATAATCCTTAATAAGAGCAAACTTCTCCGATATAGTGTAGTTAGGGGAATTCAAAAAGATAATAGGACTATCATGTGTGGGTGCAATAGCAACAATTTCATTCTTAACATAAGGAACTATAGCAAGTTCATCTCCATAAGCATAATTCATATTGGCATCTTGGCCACAGGCATAGCAAGCATCAAGTTCATCAAAAAGGGATATTTCAAAAGAATCCACAGGATCATAGCAATTATCATAGCATTCATCCTTCGGTAAGCACGAAGGGAAATAATGTATGAGTTGAAGAGTTACTCTCATTAGAAGGTGGGCACGGGTAGCTAATCCGCTCTTCCTCCTTTTGTTCTTCGCTCTCCTCCGCATCTTTTTCATCTAATGAGCTCACAATTTCAGCAACTTCCTGTTCCATAGATTCCTGCAAAATATTAGTCTCTTCTTGGATAGCGGAGGAGTCCTCATTATATTCTTTAACATAAGCATTGGAAGCATAGTTTTCATAGCAGTATTTAAGTATGGAAAAAATTTCAGATTTGTAAAGAGTAGCATAACACTTTTCAATCAAAGAAGCAATTTCATAGGCACACTTAAAAGCAACAAATTCTTAAATTTGTTCAATATCATAGTAATTATAAACACCCTTGGCATAAGAAGATACGATTCCATTATCCTTAAACTCACATTGGAAGAAAAGGTGTTTCTTAGGGTCTTCGGAACAACAAGTAAAATCATGTATTTCGCATAAATTCAAAGCATAGCAATACAAACTATTAATATGATGCCACAAAAGTTTTTCTTTTTGAGATAAGTGGGGTCACACAAAATAAGCATGCTCATTTAATGATTTTCCCTCAACTAAGCTAGTTGGGTTTTCAGCACGAGCACAAATGGATCGAAGATGATCCAAATAATATTCTTCGATAGTACGGAATACTAGTGGTTCCTCAACTTTTGGAGCTGCAAGTACATCTATTTTTTTGGTATTTTACGTTTCCTACCCATAACTAAAGATAGATAACAAGAGCGCAAAATAAAAACTACTTAGTGATAAAGCAAACAAGCACACACGAGAATATTCACCCCACGCTATTGCTCCTCGGCAACGATACTAGAAAAAGGTCTTGATAACCCACAAGCGTACGGGATCGTTTGTAGCCTTTTTCGATAAGTAAGAGTGTCGAACCCAACGAGGAGCTAAAGGCAGAACAAATATTCCCTCAAGTTCTATCGACCACTGATATACCTCTTGGCACACTTTAAAGTTTGCTTTACCTAGAACAAGTATGAAACTAGTTTGTAGGTCATAGGATAGTTTGCACGAATAAAACTAGAAGTACTTTGCGGGTATAAAACTATGAGTAAATTGCAAGATAATAAAATTTAGTTGTTTAGTAGAAAGCTTTTGTCAAACAAGAAGGTTATTTGTCCCTAGGCAATTGATAACTAGACCGGTAATCATTGTTGCAATTTTATATGAGGGAGAGGCATGAGCTAACATACTTTTCGTACTTGGATCATATGCACTTATGATTAGAACTCTAGCAAGCATCCACAACTACCAAAGATCATTAAGGTAAAACCCAACCATAGCATTAAGTATCAAGTCCTCTTTACTCCCATATGCAACAACCCAGCTACACGGGTCTGTGTCTTTTGTCACTCACGCCACCCACCATAAGCAAATCATGAACATATTGCAACACCCTACAGCGGGGATCCCTCACGTTTGCGCGACACGGAGGGCACTATGGGACAACACCAAAATAAAACCTACAACTCATACCAACCACGATCATCAATTAGCCCATGGACAAAACGGATCTACTCAAACATCATAGGATAGCCACATATCATTGGGAAATAATATATGGAGTTGAGCACCATGTTTAAGTAGAGATTACAGCGGGAAAGAGAGGTGTTACACCGCTGCATAGAGGGGGAGAGAGTTGGTGTTGACGGCGGTGAAGTTTTTGGTGTAGATCACCGTCACAATGATTGCCCCGACGGTGCTCCGGCGCCACCGAGAGAGAGGGGGAGTGAGCCCCCCTCCTTCTTCTTCTTCCTTGGCCTCCCCCCTAGATGGGAGGAGAGTTCCCCCTCTGGTCAATAGCTTCCATGGTGGCGGAGGGGCAGGAGCCCCTCCGAGATTGGATCTCCCTCTCTGTTCTCTTCTGTTTCGTGTTCCTGTTTTCTGGCCGAAAATCGTTTCTTATATTCCCGGAGATCCGTAACTCCGATTGCGCTGAGATTTCAACACGATTTTTTCCGGACATAAGCTTCCTTGCACCCGAAGTAGAGCTCCAACCGACTTACGAGGTGACCACAACCCACCACAGCGCACCTGGGCCCTAGGGTGCCCCTGGTGTACTATGGGGGCTGTGGGCCTCCTTTTGCGTTGATTCCGACTCCCAAAACTCACATATATTCCAAAATAATTCTCCGTAAATTTTTATCTCGTTTGGACTTCATTTGATATGGATATTCTGCAAAACAAAAAACATGCAACAAACAGGAACTGGCACTGGGCACTGTATCAATATGTTAGTCCAATAAATCATATAAAATGTTGCCAAAAATATGTGAAAGTTGTATAATATTGGCATAAAAAATCAAAAATTATAGATACGACGGAGACGTATCAAGCGCTGGGTGTCTTGGGATCATTTTCTTCTGTTGGCAGTGGTGACTCCCAATTCAGGATCTTGAGGTGAGTTGCCGAGGGGGCAGCCATCTTGTCAATGACCAGCTACAGGTGGAAAGCGAGGCTTCTGGGAGCACATTCATGGTAAGTTTTCCGGTGATGACCACACTTTGCTTGGTTCATGTGTATCTATCCCTCCATTGTGCCTCGTGCTCATGTCGGTTAGGACTCCTAGCTAACAAGTTTTGACTTTTGTGACAAGGTGGGTAGAAGTTGTGTAGTGCCTCTATTTGGCAGCATAGCGTGAGAAGCACAGGCTCCTCAAGTGTTGCATACAACAACTCATGTGCGCTCAATAATGTTGGTGCGATGTCGCAACCGGATGATGAAGATGACAAGGAGGAGGAATTGCGTGAGATGAATATGGAACCGAGCAAGGTGCAGAAGGAAAAGCTGATGGTTTTCATCATCTTCATGTTGTTTGTTGCTGATATGATATATCGCTTATCGTTAGCATTTCAGTCTGATGGGGATTAGAGATTAATATGAAATCGTCTGATTAATCGATATTATTGGTCGACTATTAATTGGCCATTTTTTTGCAAATGGCAGATTCCCATCACTAAAATAAGTCATATTCAGCACACAAACAAAATTGAACAGAAGTGTTACCTTGATTGCTTGGCTTTGAATCATTGTACAATGACAAACAAAACGGGACAACAATACATATTACATAACAAGGTCTAGAAACACAAATAAACTTAATTCTTGCGCAGATAGTGGTAGGAATAGGGCCGATTTATCGGTATATTCCCGATTAATCACCTGTTACAGTGAGAAATTGGCCCAAACGATAAACGGTGATGATATGGCATAATCTTATCGGTCAGCCCCGAGTAGTGATAAATCGGGTGATAAATCGTTGAATCAAACGATTTTTTAAACAGTGAAGGCCACTAGTAGTGATGAAATATGGGCCTTATACTGCTTAGTGAAGTGATTTTAGTAGTGCAATAGTCTTAGTTGTGATAAAGTAAATTACATTCTATGAAGAAAGGGCATTGCAAGTGTGGGGCAATGTGGATGATCTTGATGAAGTAATGTGCTTCCATTGTATTTTAGTCAGCTAAGTAGGATTCTTTTGTGAACTGATTGATGGAAGTGATGATTGTCATGATGACCAGTAATGATGCTATTATGAGTTCTAAATTATGTTTTGTATTCCATGTGTGTTATGATGTTGATTGAAATATTATCTTGGACCGAATTTGTTGACATGTGACACTGAATTTGAGTGAAACTAAATTTTTAGACACCCACACTAAATTTGAGTCAAACTGAATCATTACAAACTCAAACTAACTTGTCGACATCGAATTGGTTTGGAATGAACTCAATTTTTTTATACATTGAAACTAAAACTAAATTGTTTGACACTGAAACTGAAACTAAATTTGTTGACATGAATTATTCTAAATTGAACTCATTTTTTTACACTGAAACTCAAATTGAATTTTTTGGAACTGCTTTATACTAAAATGAAATGATTATTGACAATGTATTGTTTATTATATGCATTATGGATTATGGGTTGGAGTAAAAAAGAATTAAGGATTGCAATGCGAATAATGAATTGAGTAAAATTGTCTTTTTACAATTGTGGCCGAAATATTCGATTAGCGAAAATCATTTAGCATAATTTCACCAAGAAAATACAGCAAATTTTAAATTAACACAATTACCACCAAGATTGACCACATTGACCGTCACATTTATCAAAAAATATTATACATGACTCCTTGATTGCTTTCACATAGACCAAAATTGCACACACTTTCGCCCAACACTTCACCCACCATATTTTTGTAGACTCTGCCAAATGTGATGACATCTTATTATGATAAATGATATATGCATCAATGGCATTCTAGGGTATATTAACATCTTGTCTTTTTTTTCTTTTCCTCTCCTGGAATAAGACCATGGACCCCATCTCCTCATAATCACTATCTTCTGACAAAGGGCCGTCTCCGCCATCTGAACTTGGAGGATCTCACCGATCCAAGTATTCATTAACCTGCTTTTCCTTATGTTCCCTTCTCTTGGCCAAATACAACTTCTTCTTTGCTTTCTCCTTTTTTGTCTTGTCTCCTTTGCCTTTTGCAAAAAAATCTCTTTTAACAGTTGTGCTCCTCGTCTATCTATTGCATCAACATCCTTACCTACAAACAAATTCTCACACTCTTCTTCTGAATGAACACCCTCGCACTCTTTGGCTTTTCCAGTGGATACAACTCTTTCAATCTCTTTGTCTCTCCATAAACATCAAAGTGCTCATCATTACTTGAGTCAATGAAATGATCTTGGCTGTAATTTGTTTCCAATATTTAGATGCATCATCATACTCCACATATTCAGATGCATCATCAATATTTTTAGAGCTTGAATCTCTTCAAGCATCTTTTGAACTAGAGATTCATTGGTGATTTCAAACATGATGATATTGGCTCTTGGTCCTTTTATCGAATTATACACGCAGTTACTTCTGCTAAATCCCAAATCAAACAGTTGCTCCTTCAAATAACAAAAACCAATTAAATCACTTGGCCAGATATCAGGTTCAGGATCTGGAGTTCTTGTTTTTTCATGCATAATGAATGTAAACATCCACAACTCTCTCATGTGCACCATAAAAAATCAACATATATTTAGTGCAACTAAAACTATATTTCTTGACAACTCAAAATGAATTTCATGACATCTGACTAATTTTTTTGATAGGGTACTGCATTTTCCTGCTTAAAGCCTAAACCCCAAGTTTGATCTCTCCTAAATCCTTCTCTTTCTATAAAATCATCAACATGCAACATCGAATCCAGCAAAACAACAAAAACACATAATCAAAACACAACATTTATCACTATGAAAACCTTTCTCTTTTTGGCAAAAACTACTGCACAAAACCTAGATCCAAACCTTACACAACCAAAGAAATATACCCCACCCCCAACAAATAAACAAATAATTGAACTTCTTTTCCTCCAGAATATTCCGGCCAACTCTCTACTTTTCCACCAAAAACCGGGCACCAACCGAGGGAGATGGGGAGATGCCAGAGGACCTTGAGATGTGGGAGAAGGGGGGTTACCTTCGGTTGTCGGGCGTGCCATAGATCGTCGACGATCACCTTGCTGGCATCGGCTGCTCCGTCGCCGAGAAAAGAAAGGAAGGAGAGAATGAAAAGGGAAGAAAAGAAAGGAGCTTGAGGACCGGGCTTATTGGTTTCACCAAGTACAAGATCGGTCGTCGCGTGGTTGGTCTTGATCAAGTACAAGATCAAGTGGGCACATGGTTGGATTCAACCAAGTCCAGGAGTAAGTTGGGGCGCGGGGAGGACCAATTGCAGTTGTGCCAGGTTGAGTCCGAACCATGTGGCGCGGTGTGCCGTCCTGGTTTACTGCTTCATAGAGAGAAAAAAACCAGTCAGAAAACCAGAGAAAAAAAATAGACCACATACATGGCAGCTACAGTCAAAAGCAAAATTGAGGGAAAACTGAAAATGCGGCACAAGTTTGGTCAGATTAAGGAAAAAAGAGTTTTTTTCGCTAAACATTGTGATATCCGACACAAAATGTGAGAGGTAAAAAGTGGAAATAGCTCTAAAAAAGTCTTGACAAGCTTGAAGAGCTACATACTACACTGAGTTATAGATGTACAATTATTCACCAAAAAGAGAGTTATACACGTACAAATTTATTCTCTTTCTTCTCTGCGAACCGAACATTTCACGGTAGATTAAGTTCCGTATGATGAAAATTGTCCATCGGGTCTCTTCGTTTCTCTCGTTGTCTGTAGAATGGCCACCGCGCTCGTGGATGCAAGAACAAGTGGCGCCCTCTAAGCTCCTCGCCGTGTCTCACCTTTGTCCCTCCGTCGCCTCTCCCCCGACCGACTGTTGCTCCCGTTCAGGTCCCTGCTCCTATGTTGTGTTCGGCCCGGGGTGGGGCTGGCCTCGCCCCCAACCTCCAAGGCAGCTGTTGATCGACTGCTCCAAACCCGTCATGCCGAGGATGGGTGATGCCACCAATAGGCCAGAGGAGGACCTTGTCGTCGTCCCGGCCATGCCGGAGATGCATGCAGAGTCGGCGCTGATCTCGACCAACGGTGTTGTGGCCTGGTTCGAGGGAGCCCATGAGAATGTCCCCTTCCAAGTCGTCGCCGTGGCGTTTGCCGCCACCTTCGACTTCCGGTAGGCGGACGTGAACGTCGTTCGCCACTTCCCCGAGCAGTACCTCGTCAAGTTCATGTACCAGCACAACTGCGCCGACACCGTCAACCATGGCGACTTCCTCGTCGGCAACTCCACGCTCTTCGTCCATGCTTGGAGGCTCGAGGCGCACGCTGAAAATGAGGACATGATGCACCACGTCCGCTTGTGCATCGAGGGGATCCATGTCCATGGCTGGAACGAGTACATCGCTACTTTCATCATCGGCCGCTGGTGCTCCCTCGACTACATCGAGCAGCAGTCCCTGCATCGGGAGGACACGCGCTACCTGGCGCTCTGGGCTTGGACGTCCGACCCCAACGCCATTCCAAAGGTGAAGTGGCTGACCCTACCCGCCCACGGCCACCCACGCTGCGACCGACGCGGCCTACATCATCGAGTGTTGCTGCATCTGGACCTGCACGAGGACCACTCCAAGGCCTGGGACGATGACGACGACCCGCCCCCGGCTGACATCTACGAGTTCACGTGGTACCGTCATATGGTGGACGACACGGTATGTCGAGGCGACCGGCGTGCAGGACTTTCATGCGACGAGCGACATCCAGAGCGGCGCGACAGCAACGACGACCGTGGGGGACGCCGCGGATGTGACGGCCCACGCACGCAGGAAGGCTGGCATGATCGCATCCGCCTCTCCCTCTCCCAGGGCACCCGCGACTGTCAGTGACAAGAGGGACAAGAGCGCACCCGCGACTGCTCCAGCGGCACGGGCAGGAGGCGTCACCGCGCTGGGCCTATGGAGTTGGAGGCTGCTACAGCGACTCTGGGTGCGTTCGAGCAAACTGTAGCTCCCCAGGTCCTACTGGGATCTGGCTCCGCCAGCGATGGAGGGACATGCGCTCTGGAGCTCCAGCCAGTGTGTGGACGCAGCCCGGCACGCCAAGGTTCGCGACGGGCTGCACGAAGGCACTCCCGGGAGAGCCTTACCCCGCCGGTGTCGCCCCCCTCTCTCCCACGTTGGTGCTATCGTGACCTGCTCACTTTAGGAGGGACGAGGCTCGGGCTTCGGCATCCCCTATGGTGGCCCCGTGTTCGTCACTGATGCAGCTGTGTTTGCCCACGAGCATGCTCCCCCCTCTGTCGTCGGTCAGGCCACATGGGTTTGAGGCGTCGCCCACACCCCCACTCATCTCCATTGGGCCGCTCCAGCGCATGCCATCCCACGTGCGGCTGCGAAGGGCGGCCGCTGACCTGCAGCCGGCTGGGCTTGGCCCAGCCTTGCTGTTTGAAGATCGGCAGGAGCCCCTGCTCCCCTCCCCTACATCAACACCTCCCATGCCTCCTTTTGCATGCCGCAAGACCCTTGTCGGCGTCAACATCGTCCGGACAAGTGTCATTCTCTCTCTTCACGGGTCCAGTGCAAGGCTGAAAGCAGCAGGCAGATCAAGGGTGGCACCGGCGCCAGCGGCTGAAGCGGCTGAGATTCTGGTTTGCCGCAGCCTGGGAATCGTCAAGGATGGAGAATACATCATGGCCAAGGCTCTCGATGCATTTGCAGAGCGCTTCAAGGAGAAGTTGCCACATGAGGTGATCTCAACGATCAGAGAACTATTTAAGCTCGATGACGTGAAAGCTACATGCGTTGAAGATGCACTGATCCAGCACGGAGGAAAGCGTGCAATGGATGTGGAGAGGATGAAGGACACTGCTGCACTGCAGGCCTCCATTTGATCAAGTTTCTGTTCTCTGGGTTGCTAGGCTCCTCATGTTATCTAAGTTTTATCCCAGTAGTGTTGTCCCGTGGAAGTGTATTTGGATCGTGTGGCTTAACTGTAGCAGAGTAGTGTTTGGCATGTGGCCAAGTTCTGATGTGTACCTCATGTTGCCATGTTAGAACAACCTATCAATGTTTTGTGTTGGAACGCATGTGGCCTCAACTGTCCGGATAGACGAGCTACAGTTAGCGCCACCATCGCAACCTCCTCTTGTCATATTGTGTGTCTCTAGGAGACAAAGCTCGACGTTGTCGACATCTTCACTGCTTCATTCTTAGGGGGACACGGGCTATGCAATTTTGCACATAGGCCCGCGGACTACACCCGAGGAGGCATTTTATTGCTCTGGGATGACCATCTTGTGGACATGTCTAACATCATCACCACCACCTTTTGTTTGTCCGTGCTAGTCCACATCCACGACTTCGATGTGCAATACAAGCTCACCACCGTATATGGACCCACCAACTCATCGCGCAAAGATGCTTTCTTCGTGGAGCTCATTAGCCAAAAACCTCCCAATGGCATGACATGGCTTGCAGCGGGGGAATTCAACCAAATATACCGCGCAAGAGACAAAAATAAAATGCGTGTCAATCAAAGTAGAATAAACCGGTTCTGAGCGATGCTGCAAAACTATGAGCTTGAAGAGATACACTTGCAAAATAGAAGGTCCACTTGGAGCAATGAGCGGAATAACCGGACAATGTGCAAACTTGACTTGTTCTTCTGCAACGCCGGGTGGGACACCACTTTAAACACACATCTGCTACACGCCCCCTCGTCCTCTTTATCCGATCATTGTCCGCTCCTTCTCGCTGATGACAAAGGACCTCGGAGGCCTAGGACCTATAAGTTGTAAACTTCTGGATCTTTATGCCCGGTTTTATGGAGGTGGTAACAAGGCTTGGTACGAGCCTCTCGACCACACTGTGCCATACCAAGTTTTGTTCCATAAGCTCAAGAAGGCGGCCCTCCACCTTTCCGAATGGAGTTGGTGTCTTTTCTCTAAAGCAAAGGTCCACCTTCACGCTGCTCTATTGGTGATTCTCCGCCTCAACATTGCTCAGGAGAGCGACAACTATCCCCCGATGAGAGTGACCTTAGTGCGAGACTAAAAAGAAGGGTAATTGGCTTGGATGTGCTTGAGAGAGCACGGAAAAAGCAAAGTGCGAGAATTGCAAACCTCAAGGAGGGTGACACCAACACCAAGTTCTTCCGTCGCTGAGTTAATGCTAGAAGGAGGAAAAACCATATTCATAGGATAAAATATGACCAAGGTTGGATCACTGAACATGACGCCAAGGAAAAACTCATTCTGGACCACTTATCCAAAGTGATGAAAAAAGAGGACACTAGCGCTACGGACTTCAATTGGGGTGAGCTCAACTTAGAGGTGCATGATCTACATGGCATCGACTCACCCATCACGGAAGAGGAGGTGCTGGAGGCTATCAATGAGATACCAAGTGATAAGGCACCGGGGCCAGACGACGTCATGGGAGTATTTTTCAAGAAGTGTTGGGATATCATCAAATTTAACATGATGAGAGTGATACAATAGTTTGACTCCCTTCACACATCAAATCTCCATTGGCTCAACTCCACATATATAGTAGTCCTACCCAGGAAAGAGGGTGCTGAGGGGATTGCCGACTATAGACCCATCAACCTCATTCATGCGGTTTCCAAGATCATTGCAAAAAATACTATCCATCCGTCTTGCCCAACACATGAACAATTTGGTCTCCAACGCCCAAAGCGCATTCATCAAACGGCGACGCATCCATGACAATTTTATGTGTGTACGAAACATGGCCCGTCGGCTTCACAAATGCAAGACCTCATCTCTCTTGTTCAAGATAGACATCCGCAAGGTCTTCGACTCGGTCAAATGGTAGTACATTCTTGATCTCCTACGGTGGAGGGGGTTTCCCCCCAAGTTTCGGAATTGGATCGCGGGTCTTCTTTGCACATCATCTTCGAGGATCCTGTTGAATGGTGTGGCTGGCCGACCTATCTAGCACGGAAGGGGCCTTAGGCAAGGGGACCCCTTATCCCCACTCCTCTTTCTCATCGCTATTGACACACTTCAACAACTGCTTGAGCTGGCAACCCGTAAAGGGCTAGTCCACAAAATTCGAGGGAGAGGGGTCATGGTGAGAACCTCACTATATGTGGACGATGCGGTTGTTTTCATGGCTCCAATTAAAAAAGATATTGAGAACCTCTGTGTCATCTTGCACGGATTCGGGGAAGTCACAAGGCTATGCACCAACTTTCACAAGAGCTCGTTTGTGGCCATTAGATGCAATCACCTAAACCTGGAGCACATTCTGCAACACATACCGGTAAATAGGACATCCTTCCCCCTAAGATACTTGGGTCTTCCGCTATCCGTCTGTAAGCTAAAGAAGGTGGACTTGACATTTCTTGAGGACAAAGTTGCGAACAAGTTGGTTACCTATGAAGGCCAAAACATCACCACCATTTGACGCACGAACCTTGTTAGGTCCGTCATCACCTTGCAAGCGGTCTACTTCATCACGCCGTTGGTCATACCGCCGGGCATTCTTCACAATATCAATAAACTTGAGCGAGCCTTCTTTTGGTCGGGGTCGGATAAGACGACGGGTGCTAAGTTCAAAGTAAATTGGGAAACTGCTTGCCGCCCGTGTGAATATGGCAGCCTAGGAGTCCTCAAAACCGACAAATTTGCACGGGCCTTGCGCTTGAGATGGCCATGGTTTGAATGGACGGCACCAAACAAGTCGTGGGTTGGATTGGGAAATCCCTGTGATGAGGAGGACCTTGATATGTTCTATGCGTCTATGTCCATCACCATGGGGAATAGCGCCAAAACGACTTTTTGGGACTCGCCCTGGCCCCATGGGTGCATGCCTAGGGACGTTGCTCCGGTCGTCTTTGAGGCCTCCACGAGGAAGAATTGGAAGATGCGTGAAGCCCTCAAAAATAAAACGTGGATCCTCAAGATCAACTCCTCCACGGTCGTCTCCATTGAACACATCCATCAATTCTTCACCTTATGGGCGCTTGTGAATGATGTCCATCTTGATGAACTCGCTGAAGATACCATTGTGTGGAAACACATGACGAGTGGACAATACTATGCGGCCTCCGCCTACATGGCTTAGTTCCTAGGCTTGGTCCTGTCCCCCATGGACCAAATGACTTGGAAGGCTTGGGTGCCACCAAAGGCTAAATTCTTTGCTTCCTTGGTTATCCAAATCAGAATTTGGACCCCGGGTAGACTGGAAAAACGGGGATGGCCAAATTGTGAGCTTTGCACCCTTTGCAAGAGAGAGCAAGAAAGTGGACTGCACCTCTTCTTCAAATGTCGCTACACAATTAGGCTATGGAACTTGGTGAGTGCGAAATATGGGCTCTACCATATGGACACTTCTACGTGGCATCTCGAAGATTCAGTTTAGGAGTGGTGGTCGAACAGGACCGGCGCCGGAGTCCCCAATAGGAAGGACATGACCTCTCTTACCATGCTCGTGTCAGGGACCGTGTGGAACGAGAGGAATGCACGTGTTTTCCGGCACAAGAGCGCTCCCCCTACCATGTTGCTAAGCAACATCGACCGCGAGGCAAACCTCTGGATCACCGCCGGAGCAAAGAAATTAGGGAATATTATTTTGTGCGAGTAATCATTCATGCCGTGTAAGAGTGTGACTCCTGTAACAAACTCTTTTCTCAACTTAACTAATAGATGAGGTAAATCATTTGCCTTCGATTCAAAATAAAGAAAATTATGCATCGGAATTTAATTATTAAACTTGACATTGATGTTCATATTTTTTTGATTTATTGTAAGGTATACAATTTTTATTATTTTAGTGAGATAGGCGACGTATCCGCCGATTTCAAGGCGCTTACGCTGACTATGTTAGTCTCAAATGTGTCGTCTTAGTTTTTCAAAAATAGTCATAGAAGAAGGGTTTGCTGTGTGCGCACGTTTTGGACAGATGAGTTTATGTATTGCGTTTAAGATTAAAAAAAGCTTGATTTTCTCTCACACATAGGGAAGGCTCTTTTTTTCCGTCGAAAACGTTTGCACACAGTAGAACATTCCTGGTCTAGCTTGGAGGTGCAAACTAATGTATCCGATGCATGGCTGCTCCACTGACTATGGGCGTAACGCAGCCTTGTCTGGTCTGCTAATTGCTCACTAATTCAGCTCAGCGTCTTAGACTCAAATTACTTTTCACCTTTTTGAAGTACATATATTGACCCTTCGACTGCGTAGAGTCATGCCCAACTGGCTCAACCGTAGTTTAATACTACCACTCATTGGCACGTACCGACCTGATCGACGCCGATTTTGGACTGGATGCGGGCCTTGGACCCGACTCCGGTCGACGGCGTGGCGTCAGAATTTTCTCAACTCCAAGCGGACCTCTGGTCAAAGCCAAGTGCGCCAGCGTCAAAAAATAATCCACGGATATACAAATGCTTAGGGCTGCATCAGCATGTGTGGGACTGATCCAGTGAGCATATTGGTTATTTGGTAGTACATGGCAATGCGTTTGACTTGTTGGGTTGGCAGTTAGGTAGGGGCCAGCTGCGGATGCATCATGCGTGCTGCAAGTACAAATAAAACGACACTTGAGTTCGCTTTGATCATGATGTGTTTGTCTTTTGAGCCGATTTCTATTTTGCAGGAGTGTTCGTGTCAACCAAGGTGCCTAGAATAATGAGTCACATCCGGAGCATCGAGCATGCATGCACTGCAAGGGCTTCTAGAAGTGGGTGTTTGACTCGTGTGATTAACCGTTCGTGAATTGTAACACATAAGAAAATTAATCGGATCAACCATCCGACTTTAATTGCTTTGAACATAGCACTTATGCCTAAACCTTCTTAGCTAGGAGAGCATGTCCGCCTCTGCACGATCTGCTCCGCCTCAATCTCCTGTCGACGACGCCTTCTCGCCTGCGCATCCGACTCTAAGCGGATGTATTCGAGGATGGCCTGCTGCTCCGCCTGCAGATCCGCGTCCCAAGCGTCCTCCTCTGACTCCGTCTCCTCCTCCTCAACCTCCTCCTCCTCCAACTCTTCCTTCGGATCCACTACATCCGAAGGTAGCGCCGAGGCGATCCAGGCTTTGCGCCTTGCCCGGACCTACTCAAGGAGTTGAAGCCGGCGCTCCGGCGTTAGAAAGTGGCGGCGGCGGCAGGGGCCATGGCTTATATAGCCGGGCAAGGTACGGCGGCGGCTGACGAGGAGTGGAAAGTGACAGTGGCGGCGGACGAGAGGAGAAAATGGTGCAGGGGTAGGGTTTCGGTGGCACCGGCCGGCTTAAATAGTCGAGCTAGGGGGTACGCGTCCTGCCGGAGCGACGCCACGTGGCTACATCAGTCCGACGGAGGAGATGAGCGTCAGACCGCCGGGTTTCCGGACGATTCCGTGTGAGATCCAAGTGTAAGTCCGATGTGGCGGGCGCGCCCGAGCGCCCCCATGCATATCCGTCCCATATTTGGGCTGGATATGAGGGGTGTCGGTCAGTACGGACGTTTGGGGCCCATTTGAGGAGCCCGGTTGGGTCAGCTTTTTGAGAACGGGCAGTGACCGGGTGGCATGCCCGGACGTTTGAGACGGGTTTGAGAGGTCCGGTTGTAGATGTTGTTAGTGCGTGGGAAACTAATTCCTTTCCCTATCGTGGTTGTAACCTGTTTGTTCCTGTTTGTAGCCTGACTGATAGCCATGTACTGAAAAACCTCAATCGTCTGCATTCACCCCTTGCTCCCTTCTATGCTTCTCAGTGGGCATGGTCTATGTTGTTGTTGATGTTCTTGTTGTTAATATGTCACAGCATAATGTCTCCATCCGGCGTATAATAACAGAACAAAAGCATCATCAAGACAAAAAACATGTAGCTTAACCCTAACCTACAACTTTGTACTGCCACCCTAGTCTCGTCTCGCCCGTTCCCGCCGGTGGCGCTGGGTGGGGGTGCAGCGGGCTTCCTTCCCCTGTTTCATGGCTGCGAGTCGGGGCTCGTGCTCGGGCGGATCTAGATGGTGCCCGAGGCGAGTCGGAGTTCGCGCTCCAGGTAGGTGCGCCTTGGGCTCGATCCGGGAGGTTGTGGGTGGTGAGGTCCCTCTCCTCGCAGGTACGGTGCATGCTGGTGATGGTTGGGGCTCCGCTACACTGTTGGGTAGATCGGCGTCAAGGGCCACAGTCATAGCGTCATGCGAGCATGCTCGCCGACGGTCGTCGGTACTCACGGAGTAGGGTCTCTCCCGTCCATCCGGAACGACTAGAGACCCAAGCGTGGATGCCTCCTACTGTGGAGGCGTCCACCCAAACTATGTGGCTGGTGTCGGGCTAGGAGCGAAAGGTGTCACCTTTTACTCCTCCTTCCTTGGTAGGTGCACCCTGATGTGGGCGGTTGGTGGAGTCCTGGATATGGATGCCGGGGTAGCAGCCCAGGATGGTCCGCATGGTTGGCTCTCCGGAAGGCACCATGGCGGCGGTGATGGACTTCCCTCTTGGTCATGTGGGTGGCGAGAGGTGGTGTAGCGGATGGCTCGGGCGCGTTCGTTGACTCTGACGGTGGCGGTATCCCGATCCGGATCTAGAAGTTCTGGGCTCCTTGATTGCTTGCTCTGGAGACCTCGTAGTGACACAGGGAATCTCCTAAATGAAAGCTCCGTGCTTTGTCGCCGACAATGGCGACACCCACAAGCGTCGTTTTCTTCTTGAAGACATCGTCGTGGTGCTCCTTTCCATGTCCGGGTGAAAATCTCTGTCTATTGTAGACTCATCAATGGTGATACCTAGCTTCGTTATCCCTCTTGGGGCGTTGTGGTGGAGCTTAGGTGTTATAGGGCTTAGCGCGGTGTTGTTCTCAGTTTCTCCTGTACTCTATTTCTGTAACGTAGTCGCGTGCTGATAGCTCGAGAATTTGTGATGTTTTTCATTGTTTCTTGGTTGGTTTCACTGGACTTTTGTTACTATTCAGATATTTCTAATGCCAATTCATCAAAAGAGAAGAAAATCTATGTTTTCCCATGTTTGGAAGAAAAATCAAGCCAAATGGAGCAACTATCCTATAGAGAGCCAAGCCAACAGGCGTACCAGAACAGAAGACGGTGTTCCATACAACCGCGAGCACTCCCATGAGCAGTCGTATGGACTGCCAACACCTCCTACTCGTCTATACAAGCCACTTTCATCAAGGGACCACGATCCGACTTCACACCATCCAGAACAGGAGAAGAGAGGATTTGAAGAACTTACGAAGATCATCGTAGTTTTGGTTCTTTCATCTCCATCATCATCATCACCTCCCTTACTATTGTAAGAGGGATTCCAATTTGTACACTCTACTCCATCTCATCTGAGATCAAGACTATTTGAATTACCATTTTATTTCATTGTGGATCTTCCCGGTATTATCGATATGGTTTTCATGGGCTTTATCTCTATTATGATTGATTCCCCTCTTATGATGTGTGAGTAATTCCCCTAGGTGTGGGAGATGTAGGTAAGTCGTAAGGTTGATCTGTGCCTATTCTGTATGTCGTCATTTGCATTCGTAGTAGTATGATCTATGTAGTATGTTGTTATATTGTGGTGTACTCTATGCATGTTGTCCAATTTAAGAGCCAGGGAAACATGATATCAAGACCTACATAGGTAACACATATTGTTTTGTAACTCTCTGAACTCTAACGTGACAGGTGGAGATATCTATGAGAACCAAAGACAATATGAGATGATAGTGATCTATTGAACTTAATGTTTGGTTCCGGTCTAATGACCTTGATTGTGGAAACGACCACTCTGTTGCAACGGAGAAGCAAGACCATATAGTGAAATGTAATCCCAAGAGGAGGATTTTCATAACCTTAGGGAGAGCGGCCTACAGAACACTTATATAAAATACTATGAGTACAATACAAGGTAACTGATATTACCGTCGCAATGGCACAATTAATATGTATTCTTACATGAACTAAAATATCTCCGCACCTAATATCTTCATTGCAGGAAACACGATCTATAGGTCTATTTATGTTATTTACTTTAGCAGACACTTTTAAACTATCTTTATGTTAGCATATTTGGTTTATCGTTTATCCCGGACAGTAATAATATTAGAAGGAGCTGAAGTAGTACTTCACACAATAACTGTGACACCTTGTGTGTGACAGAAGCGCCACTATAAATACTCTCCTCCACTCTTTGTTGGGACAATTACTCTATTTCTGCTGAAGTGCTACACTACCCTGTTTGGCTTGCAGGTACCAAAGCATTTTCTGGCGCCGTTGCCGAGGAGCTAAACTCAGAGTATTTTTTTCGTAATTGTTTTTGCAGCTATTATTATTGTTGTTGCTTCCTATAACTCACATGGGATCTACTCGGTCAGGAAGAACGTATTTACGAGATTACATTACTCATTTTCCTAAGGAGCAACAAGCTTCATTAGTAAAAAAATTACAAAAATCATGAGACAGTTGAGCTTAATACTTTGTTTGTAGAAATGAAGATTACTCAAAAGCCTAAGAAGACTATTAGGGATCACTCTGCTCCAGTATTAGTTTCCAGATCTCCTATAGTTTATCCTACTAATTATGTGCAAGAGTATCAGATTGACCGTGATCTTATTGTAGAAGTCAGAAAGCATGCCATTGCAGGAACTGAAGAGGAAAATCCTCAAGCACATCTTATGTTCTTTGATACCTTATGTGGAACATTTAAATTAAAAGATGTTTCACGAGAATTTGTGTTATTGAGACTCTTCAGGTTTTCCCCGAAGGACGATGAGGAGAAGTGGTATAATCGATTGCCTCGAGAAAGTATAACCAACTGGGTTATGTGTGCTGAACAGTGCATGGCTAAATTTCTTCCAAGCTCGAAGATTACTAAATTAAGAAGAAACCTCACCTTATTTGTCAAGGAAGATGGTGAAATTTTATATAAAGCTTGGGAGAGATATTCTAAATTTTTGACCTTATGTCCTAATGATGGTTATGGTAAATATGTTATACTGCACATGTTTTATCATGGAATTAATGAGGAATCAAAATCCATTCTTGATTCAAGTGCGGGAGGATAATTAATGCCATTGACCTTAGAAGAGGTGAGAGAACATATTGAGAAAATTGTATCCGCACACGAGCAATGAAATCTTGTGGAGCCAACCGAGCCAACTAGAATAATATATCCTAATGAAGATATGGATGAATTTAAGAACATTACTCAAGAGAAAGGTAAGCCTGTTGAGCAAGTTATAAATGAAAAGGTTGATATATTTAGTATTTATCATCGGGAGGATGAACTTCAAGAGACAATGAACAAGTCTAAATTCCATCAAGATAACTTCAACAAAGACTTTTGAAGATGTATCTATCATAATGAAAATGTAATAACCTATGTCTCACGGGAGGTAGATGGGCTAAGTTAAGCGGTAAAGAATGTCAATAAACACTCTCGTATGATAGAAACTCAATGCACTAAGATCTGTGAGAATCAAGCTTTGATTCTTGCTCAATCAGATAATCATGTTTCTACTAATCAAATATCTACTCATAGTGGTAAAAGAACATGGGATCCCAGAGGCCCAGAATGGTACAAAAAGAGCAATAACAAAGAAGAATGGAGAGCCAAAGCCAAACTCAAGAGAATAGAGAACTACTCCCTCCGTCCGGTGAAAAGTGTACATATAGAAATTTTAGGACAAATTATGAAGTGAAGTAAACAATGCATTGGAAAGGTGCAAGCCACCATCTTCCTCCTCTTTAATTACTCAACCCCCAATGAGCTAAGTGCATGTAGAAATTAAGGAGACCATGTGTAGAATGTTATTGGTCTTGATTACCGTGTGATGAGAGAGAAGTATTTTTTCCTACTTTAAAGTGCATTGGGAAGATAGATATACACTCTTTTGTGGACAAATTTTAAAGCCAAACGTACACTCTTCACCGGACGGAGGGAGTACACTTTGGCGAGGAAGAACCTGAAGAACAGACCCATCAAGATGCTCAGGGAGATGAAGCAGAAGCTGACAAAGAAGTTGACCCTGATGCTGAAACAGTTGATGGTGATAGCAACAAAGAAGAAGGAACTCCGGAAGCAGAAGTAGACAAAGAACCAAGGGTGGAAAGAAATAACCGACCACGTGATCCAACCAAAAGGGTTAGTGGCCAAGGAACGAAGGATAAGGAGAGAGGTAAGGAGAAGGAGAAAGATAAAGGTAAAACAAAGAAAAACCTTTTTGCAAGCTATAGCTGATCTTAAAATTTCAATGCATGTGACTAACATGTTAAAGATCCCTACCTTCTAAGTTCACGCGTGACGTTGTCAACAATAAAAGGATTATGAGTCTGAAGGAACGTGTGTGCACAATAACAGAGTATATCTTCGATAACAAGATACCAGAGAAGTTACGTGACCCAGTTATACCCACGATATCTTGTTCAATTGGTAAGCTTGATATAAATAATGATCTTTGTGATGTAGGGACAGGTGTTAGTGTGATGCCTCTAACTCTTTATCAAAAATTGAATCTATCTGAATGTACACCCAGAGGCATAACTTTGCAGATGGCAGGTAAGTCCTCAAAGAAGCCAGTGGGAATATCTGAAAACATTCCATTATAATTAGACGACATGATATACCCATTGATTTTGTTAACCTTGACATGCCCGAAGATGAAAAATTATCAATTATCCTTGTTACGCCATTTTTGAATACTGCAGGTGCATTGTTAGACTACTCCGAAGGAAAAGTAACCTTCAGAGTTTGCAAAGCAGAAATAGTTAAGTACTTCCTAAAGAAGCCCGGAGCAAAGGTGAAGTATGTACCACCACCTAAACGATTATGCACGGTAAGCAAAGAAAATCCACAACCACGTGAGACCTGACATAATACCAAGGTACGAGGTTGAGCTAAGCAACCTAAAAACTTTTGGAAAAATGCCCTAGAGGCAATAATAAAATGGTTATTATTATTCCTTGTTCATGATAATCGTTTATTATCCATGCTATAATTGTATTGATTGGAAACTCAAATACATGTGTGGATACATAGACAACAAAGTGTCCCTAGTAAGCCTCTACTATTGTGGGATGAAGCGGCCCGGACCAACCTTACTCGTACGCTTACGATAGACCGGTTCCATCAACTGACATGTGACTTTGTTGCATAAAGATGGCTGGCGGGTGTCTGTCTCTCCCACTTTAGTTGGATCGGATTCGACAAAGGCGGTCCTTGAGAAGGCTGAATAGCAATTTGTGTATAACCATTGTGGTTTTGCGTAGGTAAGAATCGTTCTTGCTAGATACCCATAGTAGCCACGTAAAACATGCAACAACAATTAGAGGACGTCTAACTTGTTTTTGCAGGGTATGTTGTGATATGATATGGCCAATGACATGATGAGATATATGTGATGTATGAGATGATCATGTTATGTATAGATAATCGTGACTTGCATGTCGATGAGTACGGCAACCGGCAGGAGCCATAGGGTTGTCTTTAATTTATTTTCGCCATTTTGCTTTACTTTATCGCTATGAGTTAGCAATAGTTGTAGAAGCAATAGTTGGCATGACAACCCCGATGGCGACACGTTGATGGAGATCATGGTGTCATGCCAGTGACGATGGAGATCATGCCGGTGCTTTGGAGATGGATCAAAAGCACAAGTTCATGGCCATATCATGTCACTTATGATTTGCATGTGATGTTAATCCTTTTATGCATCTTATTTTTCTTAGGACGACGGTAGCATTATAAGGTGATCCCTCACTAAAATTTCAAGATAAAATTGTGTTCTCCCCGAGTGTGCACCGTTGCGAAAGTTCGTCGTTTCGAGACACCACGTGATGATCGGGTGTGATAGACTCTACGTTCACATACAACAGGTGCAAGCCAGTGTTGCACGTGCGGAACACTCGGGTTAAACTTGACGAGCCTAGCATGTACAGACATGGCCTTGGAACACAAGAGATCGAAAGGTCAAACATGAGTCATATAGTAGATATGATCAACATGAAGATGTTCACCATTGAAACCACCTCATCTCACGTGATGATCGGACTTGGGTTGGTGAATTTGGATCATGTGACACTCGAATGACCAGAGGGATGTCAATTTGAGTGGGAGTTCTTTAGTAATATGATCAATTGAACTCATTATCATGAACATAGTCAAAATGTCTTTGCAAATTATGTTATAGATCACTAGCTTGCACTGTAGCCCCCCTGTGTTTTTATACGTTCCTAGAGAAAATAGAGTTGAAAGATGATGGTAGCAATAATGCGGACTGGGTCCATGATTTGAGGATTGTCCTCATTTGCTGCACAGAAGGCTTATGTCCTTAATGCACCGCTCGGTGCGCCACCCCCTCAAGCGTCGTCTGTAGATGTTGTGAACATCTGACAGGCACGTTTTGATGACTACTTGATAGTTCAATGCGTCATGCATTACAGCTTAGAATTGAGGCTCCAAAACGTTTTTGAACGTCACGGAACATATGAGATGTTCTAAGAGCTGAAATTGGGATCTCAGGCTCGTGCCCGTGTTGAGAGGTATGAGACCTCCAACAAGATTCTTTGCCTGGAATATGAAGGAGAATAGCTCAATCGGTGAGCATGTGCTCAGATTGTCTGGGTGCTACAATCGCTTGAATCGAGTGGGAGTTGATCTTACAGATAAGATAGTAGTTGATATAGTTCTCCAAGTCACTGCCACAAAGCTACTAGAGCTTCGTGATGAACTATAAAATGCGAGGGATGGAAATAATGATCCTCGAGCTATTCGCGATGTTTGACACCGCGAAGGTAGAAATCAAGAAGGAGCATCAAGTGTTGATGGTTAGTAAAACCACTAGTTTCGAGAAGGGCAAAGGCAAGGAGGGATACTTCATGGATGGCATGCCAGTTGCTGCTCCAGTAAAGAAACCCAAGGTTGAACCCAAACCCGAAACTGAGTGCTTCTATTATGAGAAGAACGGTCACTGAAGCGGAACTGCCCTAGATACTTGGTAGATAAGAAGGCTGGCAACGTCAACGGAAGTATATTTGATATAGGTTTTATTCATGTGTACCTTGCTAGTACTCCTAGTAGCACCTGGGTATTAGATACCGGTTCAGTTGCTAAATGTTGGTAACTCGAAAAAAATGCTACGGAATAAACGGAGACTAGCTAAGGGCGAGGTGACGATGTGTGTTGGAAGTGTTTCCAAGGTTGATGTGATCACCATCGCACGCTCTCTCTACCTTCGGGATTAGTGATGAACCTAAATAAATGTTATTTGGTGTTTGCATTGAGCATAAACGTGATTAGATCGTGTCTATTGCAATACGTTTATTCATTTAAGTTAGAGAATAATGGTTATTCTGTTTACATGAATAATACCTTCAATGGTCATGCACCCAATGTGAATGGTTCATTGAATCTCGATCGTAGTGTTACACATGTTAATAATATTGATGCCAAAAAAATGCAAAGTTAATAATGATAGTACCACATACTTGTGGCACTGCCGCTAAAGGTCATATTGGTGTAAAACGCATGCAGAACTCCATGCTGATGGATCTTTGGACTCACTCGATTTCGAATCGGTTGAGACATGCGGACCATGCCTCATGGGCAAGATGACTAAAACCCCGTTTTCCGACTTGATGGAGCGGGCAAGTGACTTATTGGAAATGATACATGTTGATGTATGCAGTCCAATTAATGTTGAAGCATGCGGTGGATATCGCTATTTTCTTAGATTCACTTATGATTTGAGTAGATACGGGGATATTTACTTAATGAAACACAAGTCTGAAATGTTTGAAAAGTTCAAACAAATTCAGAGTGAAGTTTGAGATCATCGTGACAAGAAGATAAAATGTCTACGATATGACCGTGGAGGTAAATATCTGAGTTACGAGTTTGGTATGCAACTTAAGACAATGTGGAAATTGTTGCACAACTTACGCCACCTCGAACACCATAGTGTGATGGTGTGTCCGAACGTCATAGTCGTGCTCTATTGGATATGGTTTGTACTATGATGTCTCTTATTGTTTTGCCACTATCGTTTTGGGGTTATGCATTAGAGACAACTACATTCACTTTAAATTAGGGCACCATCTAAAGTCCATTGAGATGTCACCGTATGAATTTTGGTTTGACAGAAACCTAAGCTGTCATTTCTCAGAGTTTGGGAATGTGACGCTTATGTCTAATAAGCTCGAACCCAAAGCGGAAAAGTACATCTTCATAGGA
The DNA here is from genome assembly GCA_039707655.1 of Elymus sibiricus. Taxonomy (NCBI): domain Eukaryota; kingdom Viridiplantae; phylum Streptophyta; class Magnoliopsida; order Poales; family Poaceae; genus Elymus; species Elymus sibiricus. The sequence goes on along the minus strand of CM077669.1, from coordinate 343,942,485 downwards.
TACCCTAAGGAAACAGTTGGGTATACCTCCTATCTCAGATCCAAGGGCAAAGTGTTTGTTGCTAAAAGCGGGTCCTTTCTCGAGAAAGAGTTTCTCTCGAAAGAATTGAGTGGGAGGAAAGGTAGAACTTGATGAAGGTTATTGAACCGTCATTTTAGTTGGATGGTAGCACGACACAGAAAGATGTTTCTGTGGCGCCTACACCGAATGAAGAGGAAGTTAATGATGATGATCATGACACTTCGGATCAAGTTACTACCAGGCCTCGTAGGCCGACAAGGAATCGTGCCGCCCCTGAGTGGCATGGCAATCCTGTCTTGGAGGTCATGTTGTTAGACAACAGTGAACCTACGAGCTATGAAGAAGCGATGGTGGGCCCGGATTCCAACAAATGGCTAGGAGCCATGAAATCGGAGAAAGGATCCATGTATAAAAACCAAGTATGGACTTTGGTAGACTTGCCCGTTGAATGGCAGGCCGTTGAGTACAAATGGACCTTTAAGAAGAAGACAGACGCTGATGGTAAATTTCACCATTTATAAAGCTCGACTTGTCGCAAAGAAGTTTCCGACAAGTTCAAAGAGTTGACTACGATGAGACTTCCTCACCCGTAGCGATGCTAAAAGTCTATTGGAATTATGTTAGCAGTTGCTGCATTTTTCGATTATGAAATCTGGCAAATGGATGTCAAAACATCGTTTCCTTAACGGTTTCCTTGAGGAAAGGTTGTATGTGATACAACCGGAAGGTTTTGTCAGTCCTAAGGATGCTAAGGATCCTTCTATGGACTGGAGCAAGCATCTCGGAGTTGGAATATACTCTTTGATGTGATGATCAAAGTTTTTGGGTCTATACAAAGTTTATGAGAAACTTGTATTTACAATAAAGTGAGTGGGAGCACTATAGAATTTCTGATAAGTATATGTGAATGACATATTGTTGATCGGAAATGATGTAGAATTTCTGGAAAGCATAAAGGGTTGTTTGAAAAGGAGTTTTTCAAAGGAAAACCTGGAATGAAGCTACTTAAATATTGGGCATCAGGATCTATAGAGATAGATCAAGACGTCTGATAAGACTTTCAATGAGTACATACCTTGACAAGTTTTTGAAAGAGTTCAAAATGGATCAGTCAAAGAAAGAGTTCTTGCCTGATTTTGTAAGGTGTGGAGTTGAGTGAGACTCAAAGCTCGACCATGGCAGAAGAAAGAGAAAGGACGAAAGTCGTCCCCTATGCCTTATCCATAGGCTCGGTATAGTATGCCATACTGTGTACCGCACCTGGTGTGTGCCTTGCCATGAGTCTGTCAAGGGGTACTAGATTGGTCCAGGAGTGGATTACTGGACAGCAGTCAAAATTATCCTTAGTAACTAGAGGACTAAGGAAATGTTTCTCGATTATGGAGGTGATAAAGAGTTTGTCGTAAAGGGTTACGTCGATACAAACTTTGACACCAATCCGGATGACTCTGAGTAGCAATCCGGATACGTATAGTGGAGCAACCATTTGGAATAGCTCCAAGTGGAGCGTGGTAGCATATGTAGTATGACATATAGATTTGCAAAGAACACACGGATCTGAATGTTGCAGACCGTTGACTAAAACCTCTCTCACATGCAAAACATGATCGAACCCCAGAACTCATTGGGTGTTAGATTCATAACAATGTAAATCACATAGCGATGTGAGCTAGATTATTGACTCTAGTGCAAGTAGGAGAGTGTTGGAAATATGCCCTAGAGACAATAATAAAATGGTTATTATTATTCCTTGTTCATGATAATCGTTTATTATCCATGCTATAATTGTATTGATTGGAAACTCAAATACATGTGTGGATACATAGACAACAAAGTGTCCCTAGTAAGCCTCTACTAGACTAGCTCGTTGATCAAAGATGGTTAAGGTTTCCTAGCCATAGACATGAGATGTCATTTGATAACAGGATCACATCATTAGGAGAATGATGTGATGGACAAGATCCAAACTATGAACGTAGCATATGATCGTGTCAGTTTATTGCTATTGTTTCTGCATGTCAAGTATCTGTTCCTATGACCATGAGATCATGTAACTCACTGACACCGGAGGAATACCTTGTGTGTATCAAACGTCGCAACGTAACTGGGTGACTATAAAGATGCTCTACAGGTATCTCCGAGGGTGTCTGTTGAGCTGGCATGGATCAAGACTGGGATTTGTTACTCCGTGTGACGGAGAGGTATCTCAGGGCCCACTCGGCAATACAACATCACAATAAGCCTTGCAAGCAAAGTGACTAAAGAGTTAGCCATGGGATCTTGTATTACAGAACGAGTAAAGAGACTTGCCGGTAACGAGATTGAACTAGGTATAGAGATACCGACGATCGAATCTCGGGCAAGTAACATACCGAAGAACAAAGGGAACAGCATACGGGATTAACTGAATCCTTGACATAGAGGTTCAACCGATAAAGATCTTCATAGAATATGTAGGAACCAATATGGGCATCCAGGGCCCGCTATTGGTTATTGACTGTAGAGGTGTCTCGGTCATGTCTACATAGTTCTCGAACCCGCAGGGTCTGCACACTTAACGTTCGGTGACGTTTCGGTAGTATTGAGATATATGTGTTGGTGACCGAAGGTTGTTAGGAGTCCCGGATGAGATCCCGGACGTCACGAGGAGCTCCGGAATGGTCCAGAGGTAAAGATTTATATACAGGAAGGTGGTATTTGGGTTCCGGAAAAGTTTTGGGTATTTCCGGTAGTGTACCGGGAGTGACAAATGGGTTCCGAGGGTCCACCGGGTGGGGCCCACCCACCCCGGGGGGCCACATGGGCCCAAGAGGTGGCGCACCAGCCCCTAATGGGCTGGGGAACCAACCCCATAAGGGCCCATATGCCCAAGAGGAAAAAAGGTGGAGATAGGAAGGAATAGGACTCCTTCCTAATATGAATCCACTTCCTAGTAGGAAGTGGATTGGACTCCTCCTTGCCTAGTTCGGCTGACCCCTAGGGGAAACCCTAGGGAGGCTACCTCCTCCCCCTCCCTCCTATATATTCTAGAGGAATAGAGCCCCCAAAGACACACGACCACATGCTAGTTCTCTATTCTCTAGTTCCTCCACCAAATAGATTCCGGTAGTGCTTAGGCGAAGCCCTGCCAGGATAACTCCACCATCACCACCACCACGCCGTCGTGCTGCTGGAGATCTCATCTACCTCTCCGCCCCCCTCTTGCTAGATCTAGAAGGCGGAGATCGTCATCGAGCTGTACGTGTGCTGAACGCGGACGTGCCGTCCGTACGGCGCTAGATCGGGACGGATCGTGATTGGATCGCGGGACGACTTGCGATTTGGATCGCGAAGACGTTCGACTACATCAATCGCGTTTCTTAACGTTTCTCGCTTAGCGATCTACACGGGTACGTAGATCCACTCTCCCTCTCGTAGATGCTCATCACCATGGATAGATCTTGCATGTGCGTAGGAAAATTTTTGTTTCCCATGCAACGTTCCCCAACAAAAACCAGCGCTCGATGGGAGGCAACCCATGAGTTACTAGTTTGTTAAATTTTGTATTTGTTTTAGTTGTTGTTTTGATCTTATAAATGGACCGATAAAGAATCCTCGGAAGAGTTGTTTTTGACTTTGTGTCATAGGAGAAACATTAAAAGGAGGAAGTGGAGAAAGAAACAAAGGAAGAGAGCAAACTAGGAGAAAGACGGCGTATCAAATGAGCACAGTCGCCTGTATGCACAGTCGCATGAGAGTTTTAGAGGAAACGGCGAAAAACAGACCGACAAAATGACATTGTATCATACGACCGCCCGTGCTCGTTTGAGCAGTCGTATGAGACCGTCGTCAAAATCAAAAGATACCGCTTTGAAGATGGTGTTCAAAACGGGGGCAAGCACCTGCATGGTCGTTAGTTTGAACCTTTGACCAGGAGCAACCGAAGGAACAAAGAAGAGGACGGCCGCTTGGACAAGCACACACACTCGTTTGATGCTCTGCCCTGCACGTCCTCAGCTAATCAGCTTTGAAGACAGCGTTCAATATGGGCGCGTGCACCCATATGACCGCCCGTTCCAGGTAAGTAAACCCTAGATCGACAGAATTGAATGTGAGATGACACTTCATACGGGTGTGACTGATGACCCACAAGTATAGGGGATCAATCGTAGTCCTTTCGATAAGTAAGTGTGTTGAACCAAATGAGGAGTAGAAGGAAATGACAAGCGGTTTTTAGCAAGGTATTCTCCGCAAATGCTATAAGTAATACTAATACACTAGTGCAGCGATGTGCTATACAAACGGGTTTTAATCCTTTTCTGTGACGTAGTTTTAAACCGTCACCTTGCATGTGTGGGCGATAGAGGTGTCCATCCCACACGACACAGAAAAATTGTCAGCGATGGTGATCAACGAACGCAAATGTTTGACAAAACTAAGTGTATGGGATGTCCGCATTTATCAAAAACGAGAGTCATCGGTCAACCGTTTGAGATATGTCATACTTCTCATACAGCCCATATTTGCTACTCATGTGAGATCACATTAGCATTGCACGCGCTACTCTGTGGTACACCGTTTGCGATGTGTGTTGCATAACAAACAGTTTGTAATTGTAAAGCATGGATGATGATGAGACTATCACACACATTTTGCCCTACCTGGTCATTTGTGATATACCAAGATTCCCAAACGGTCAAACTGTCATAATCGTGTAGGATGTATACGACATAACAAATAGTAAAACATTATAAAGCGTGTATGATAAGGATGCTATCACAAACATTTAGGTCAGTTTAACCATTTCTGATATTGTCTAACATCCCACACGGTTTTCAAATGGTGATTGTGTGCATTGTCGCACACAATTTCTCTCTCTGAAACGTGCCGAATCATGAGGTATATCACACACGTTCTGCTTTACAATCCGTGTGAAGTGTAATGACCTGCAGAGCATATTTTTTGCAGAATCATGAGCTAATTTCATCGTCGTAATTCAAAATTCTACAGAATTTGAATTTGAAATTAGTCTATAACATTTTTCATATCCATCTTATATAGATATAGGTTCAACAACCAATGCATTATTCCATTCACATGTACATATGTTCAAGAATTACATCAAGAAATAATAATTACATGAGGACCAAATAAAGAATGATGAACCTCGGTTGCATACTTGTATTAAATACAGCAAAGAAAGAGGCAAAAGACATTCTGATAGCTATACAAGGTGAAGCGGAATGCCCATATTGTGTCCTCCTCCATGCAGAATGCACGCACCACTCTAGGTCAGCCCCTTGTGATGGCGTACTGCCCATCCTTCTCTATATTGATGAGGACATTTAGGTAGTTATCGTGGCCTGGTAGATATACTTTAACATTTGCACGTCCACCAATCATGTAGTTTGAGAGGTAATCTTGAGTAAACTGCTTTGGGAACTACTACAAACAAAAAATATCCAGACATTGTAAATTTGTAAGATAACAACTCATTATGGACAGTAAAAAGAAGGGTAGAGAGTTCTTAGTTACCATCCTGCGGTTCACTGTTATCTTAGATAAGGTGTAAAGAAATAGTTTAATTGATATATTTTGTCTCATTTTATTAACAATCTTTATTAGTTTCCTCACTTGATGCTGGTTCATGAATATCTCATTGCCCCATATGCAAAAAGGGTCGACGCGCGGATCTTTACCAGTGACATACGTACCTACAAGCAACAAGTCAGTATTTGAAGGTAAACTAAAATTGCATAATGATGTAGTAGAGTATTCCCTTTCCCAGTATATAAGATCTTATTACATCCAAAATACTCACATATTTTATGTTTTAACATCTTATACTATGGGGTGGAGGGAGTATATATAAGCCATGTGATGAAAGTATTAAACTAACCTCGATGGAAAACAACAACTGTTCCCAATATTATCCTTGGTAAGTACATCGAAAGGCATGTTAAGTACGACATGCTAAACATCAACCAAATATATGCATGTTAGGCAACATGATCGCAAAATGATAGCTTCACTGTGCAGGTTTAAGCACGCTAGATAAGCAAATAAGAAGTGGAGAGGTGTGTTAACTGGAATTGGCTTTATATTTAGCAACAACAAAATATATTCATTCAAACTGGTATTGTGCAGGTTTAAGCACACGAGTAATTGTTACATAAAATTGGAACAACATATGCTCACTACATAGGCTTAAACAGCAACCAAATATAGTCATTCATAGTGGTACTGTTGAAAATGCATAGAATGTAGCTGGTGCTTAAACATCAAATTGTATAATTGAAAATCACATTGTGAAAGAACTGAAATAAATAGTGGGTGTCGGATTTCGGGCTCCGCAAAACCCTCAAGGTTCGAACACAGGGGCGTGTGCGAAGATTCCCCGCAGCCTCACCCTACCTAGCTCACTACTCGATGGCTAAGACGATGAACTCGCGCGATGACAAGGAAGAAGATGAACACGGTGGTTTACCCAGGTTCGGGCCGCTGCGAAGCGTAATACCCTACTCCTGCTTTGGTGGATTGCCTCTCGTGGAGGTATGGTGGATGAACTAGTACAGTGTTGCCCAGCCTCGTGAGGGCGCTCCTGAGGTGTTCTTGGCCCTCTACTGGCTTTGTGGTGGATCGGATGGATCCACTGGTTTCGGATCCCCCTCTACGGTGCTACCTAGCCTCTATATATAGCGGTGGCCTGGGTCCTCTTCCCTTATCGCAATGGCGGGAAGGGATCCCACAACGGCCAAATTTGAAGGGGGACAGGAGTACATCCCCGCCCTGTCCAAAGGTGGTCTTCGCCTGCAAAGTATATGTCGATGATACAGAGGTGGGCTCGGCGATGACATCCATCCTGCGGGGCTCATGGTTGTGGTCTTGTTGCACCGGAATGGAAACCTTTGGGGGGGTGCTTTGGGAACCCGCGTACGTCCTTGCTCCCTTTGCACCAAAGGGGAAACTGCTCCGCCTGGCACGTTGGCGCCCGCCTGTCCTTCCTTGCATCATCTTTGACTCCTGAGGCCAGGTTCTGCATAGAGATCTCCGCCGCTCCGGAGGGGGCCTGGGGAGACCCTCCGCTTGCTGATCTTGGTGCTGCTCTCCCTCGCGAGCCTAGGGTCCTCGCGAGGGCCTTGTCTTGAGTGGGGCTGCGTCTGGTTGTGCTTGGCTGATGATGTGGACCATGCCCTGGGCCGCAGGCAGGCAGGTCTGGGTACCCCCGTTCCCAGAACACCGACAGTGGGCGTATTAACTACACCAGGCATGACAGGAACCACATATGGCCGTTGAAAATGGTATGATGAAATTGAACGGGAAAGTACATACTTGAACATATAGAACTTCACAATGTGAATAACTGAAATAGACAGGACATACTATATAGCAATTGAATCTGGACATATGCCCACTACAAACAACCGAGCAAGGAAAAATAGTTAAACAAGGCTTATGCTCACTACAGCAGGCTTAATAGCAACCAAAAATAGGCATTCCTAGTGTACTGTTGAAATTGCATAGAACGTAGCTGGTGCTTAAACATCAAATTGTATAACTGAACATCACATGTGAAAGAACTAAAATAAACAATGGACGTGTTAACTACACCGGGTTTAACAGGAATCAAATACTGTTGTTGAAACAGGTATTGATGAAATTCAACTACACAGTCCATACATTTAGCATGAGTGAAATAATTAAACATGACATGGGTTTCCTCACCTGTCACGGATGGGCTCCTTCCCATTAGAAGAGCATTGATTCTGGGTGTACTCCCTATTGTTGCAGATGGGCTCCTTCCCCTTGGAAGAGCATGGATGCAGGGTGCCCTCCCTGATGTCACGGATGGTCTCCTTCCCCTTGGAAGAGCACGGCTACAGGGTGCCCTCCTTGATGTCGCTGATGGTCTCCTTCCCCTTGGAAGAGCATGGCTGCAGGGTGCCCTCCCTGATGTCACGGATGGGCTCTTTCCCCTTGGAAGAGACGGATAGGGTGCCCTTGTCGGCGTTGGTGTCGTCGATGAGGTCTGACTTGCCAGCTGATGATGCCGAGCCACTGCCATAGAATGTGTCCTTCAGAAATGACAAAAGGGGCTCAATGGTGATGAAGGAAGGCAAATTCGTGATAGCGAAGCAGAGGAGATCAGCGACTGGGCCTTGCCTAAGGTCGACGGGAGTTGAATCCGAGGGGTTGGGGGTGGGCCAATTAACCTGTGACATAGCCCTCGTCAAGCCGTCACTGTCAATGAGCTCGATGTCAAAGCCGGCTGCGTTGATATACATCCATACGGGAGCCCGCTGTCTTGCAGCCTCGATGTCCTCAGATTCCCTGGTGGCCTCGGAGGCCACCTCATCATCGTAGTCAGCTTCCCCGGCGGCCTCGGCGGCCACCTCGTCATCATAGTTAGCTTACCCGTCGGTTACCTCGTCCGCATAGTCAGCTTTCCCGGCGGCCTCGGTGGCCACCTTGCCATAGTCTAGCGCCCAGGCCGCGATATACCTCCTTTTGGCCATTGGCTTCTCGAGCTCCCCTGGAAGCGTATCTGGCATTAGGCTGCGACGGTCTGCGGTGGGAGATGGGGATCTGTGAGGAAGGGGGTGTTTAGCAGGCCACATCTAAGAAATTAAGGGCGGCGAGGGTACGGAAATGGGTTGGTAAACTGCACGGGGAGAGCAGGAGAGGTTGATTGTGGAAGCGGGGAGGGGGCGGCGGCGGCGGCGAGCTAGCTAGTGTTCGAGCAAGGGAGGAGTTGTGATGGGGTGGGGGTAGGAGGGGCCTAGGTGGTGTTTGAGGAAATGTCATGACCACTAGTAAATTTTACTTGGAGGGAGTGAAAGGTCAGGACAAATGAAATTTATATGAAGGGTTTGAAGTGGCGCCGGAGGAACAAACATCGCACACGGCCCTAACGTAATACTTATGTGCAATTCAAAAAGAAAAACCCGCGGAACCACCAATTTTTAAATTGATCAAGGCGGGTAGCTATTTGTAAGATTTCTCTAGGCGGGTTGGTGCAAAGGTAGACTATACTGATGTGACAACCACGGGCGTGGCACACGGTTAGCGCGTGGGAACCATGTCTACTACCTCCACAATCACACACAATTGTCTTGTTTGACTCGTCTGCTATTTAAGTTTCAAAAAAAGACTCGTCTGCCATTTATATAACAACATTGGAAAAAAACACGAGAAAGCTAGGGTCAGAGCACAAACACACTTGCATGTGGACCAAATGTATGTATGGAAAGGTTGTTGTGATGTTCAATATGGAATGCACAACTTTCATGTGACACACATGTCTCATAGAGCGCACAGTACTGTTGGTCTTTGCGCTCCCACTTTGAGTCAGCAGGAGGGAATGGTAGGTACAATATATGAACGTATGCACTTATACTAGGTCTGCCATCTCACCCAACCGTAACACAAAACCAATAGAAATCCATCATGATCAATCCCCCCCCCCCGTGTTTTATGTGTGAGGGTAGACTATGCGGGACCACGGATGGGCACGTCTCGAAAACTTCACGAGATGGGTGAGATCGTGACCACCAGCGTGTGGCCCAATTAAGGTGGTGTGATATTTCAATACCATATGCATAACTTTTTGATGTGGCACATGCCTCTCTCACAACTTGGAGAGTACCTGACCTCGCGAAGGTTTTCTGTATATGTACCATTGCCCCTCCACCTCCCTCACCCCACACACACACGCTTCGAGCTGCCGGGAGGGCATATATATATAAACACTATTCTGATCATGGGATCAGAATAATATTTTGATCCCTCTTTGAACTTCATGTGTTGTTCTACTTGAACTTCCTCCTGTAAACAACCGAACTTCGTCCTATCTTCACATCCGTGGCTTTCCGCGGGATTACGGGTGATGTGCCGTGTTCCTTGGAGTACTAATATAAACCTTGCAGACTTTGTAGCATCAATATGGGTGTTTTCTTTTACAATTTTCTGTAATGGCGGATGTGAGGTTGGGACGTGGATGCCACGCGTCTCTGGTAGATACAGGAGAGGCAGTAGGCATTTGTGATCCCCTAATATGATCGCAATTCAGTTTTAGCATGCGTTTTGAGTAAATTTGGTGTTTATTTCTCACAGATTTTGTATGGAGCTCTGTTCTTCGTCCGTCGGTGTTGTTGGAACCGCTTCTCTTGATTTTCTGTTTTGCTCTCAAAATTGGTGGTGGACTTGCACATTATATTGAAACTTAAACCATCCTAATTCATTAATTTTGGTTGGGTGGGTCCCTACACTGGTTTTTTCGGCCGATCGGATCTTGCTCCACCCACCATGGTTGAACGCACGTTCTTTGAAAGGACAGAGTGGTGGCGCATCAATTTGATGTTAGCACAGAGTAGGATAGCCTTCATAATGTCGGCGGGCGTGTTGTAGTATACGCAAGATTAGATCTGGGAACTAAATTCGATCGTGGGTATTTTTCCGATCCTTTATGGTCTATTGTAGAAGTTGGACTTCTATATCATTTTTGTTAGAACTTCTGTGCGTTTTCACATGGTTTAGGTGATGCGACAATATGATCTCTTATGTTGCTGTTGTTATAAAAAAAGTTATGACTGGTTTTGGTTTTTCACAGTCCTCATCTGTGTAACTATGGATCTGGCCCATAGACACATGCATCCTATTTTTCTATAACCTATTTTCATACTCCGAATAATAGTAGAACTTCAGTAGCTTCTAATGCTGAAGTTCCAGTTTTTTCCTTATATTTTGAAACTTCAATAGTGAGTTTTTTTTAACTTGTGAATGTGAGATTTTAAAACTTCGAACTGTTCTTTCTTGCTAATTTGAACTTCATTGATTTAACATTCATCAAATATTTTTTGTATTTTATATAAAAATGTCGAATTGATCTTTAAAAAAAATCAAACTTCATTTTTTTACAACTGCTATGTCTTTTTAAAATTTGACCCTTATTTTAACTACTCTTTTTTTTACAATAATTCATTTTTGTATATCATTTTTGAAATCATCTCGTGTGCAATTGTTCGACTAGCCCATAAACAAATCCTCTATTTGCCTAACATATTTTCGTATGCAGAATGGTAGTAGAACTTTAGTAACTTCAGATGCTGAACATATGTTTTTTCCTATGGGAGAGTTCAAGAATAAGTTACATACTTCAGCAACTCGTCATCGCATGTGGAAGCGAGTCCGTCACACCTGTGACCCCACTATCTATCTTAGGGTTGTGGCTCTGAGGTGCATGCGTGGGAGGGTGAAAACAGAATAATCGCACTGTGCCTGTCAACCAAGCGCACTGCCGCATTAGCGCGAGGCCGAGCCGGGGGTGGGAAGGGGGGTCTGGACCCCCCTCCACACCCCGGTGAGGCCGAGCCAGGAACGAGTCGGAGCAGGCAACAATGCAGCAAGCCACGGTGTCGCATGCTCCGGCGAGTCCGTCACATACGTGACCCCACTATCTATCTTAGGGGTGAAGTGGGGGTGCGGTCGTTCTGGGGGGAAACAGAATAACCGCACTACGCCTGTCAATCAAGCGCACGACCGCATTAGTGCGAGGCCGAGCCGGGGGTGGGGATGGGGGGTCTGGACCTCCCCTACCCACACCCGGCGAGGCTGAGCCAGGAACGAGCCAGACTAGGCAACGACGCCGTGTGCCGCGGTGTCGCATGCCCCGGCGAGTCCGTCACATAAGTGGGGGTGCGGTTGTTCTAGGGGGAAACAGAATAACCGCACTTCGCGTGTCAACCAAGTGCGCTGCCGCTTTATTGCGAGGCCGAGCCGGGGGTGGGGAGGGGCGTCTGGACACCCCATCCGCACTATCGGCGTTCTGGATACCGGGGTACCCAGACTTGCCTGCCTACGGCCCAAGGCGTGGCCCACCTCGACGGCTAAGTACGGCCCGGCGCGGCCTCACTCTATACAAGACCCTCGCGAGGCCCCCGACTCGCGAGGGAAACCGCGCCAAGACCCGCGAGGAGGGAGGCCACCACAGGCCCCCTCCTGAGCGGCGGAGATTCCTATGTAGCACGTGACCTCAAGAGGCCAAGGGTACCGTTAGCCAAGCCAGGCGGGCGCCAGCATGCCAGAAGAGACAGTTTCCTCTTTGGTGCAAAGGGGACAAGGACGACCGCGGGTTCCCAAGGAGCCCCGCCAAAGGTTTCCGTTCCGGTGCAACAAGACCGGGCCAGCGAGCATAGCAGGACGGATGTCACCGGCGAGCCCACCACCGCGTCACCACCACCAACTTTGCAGGCGAAGACCGCCTTTCGTCAGGATAGGGCGTACTTCCTGTCCCCTTTCAAATTTGGCCGTTGTGGGACCCTTCCCGCCATTGCGATAAGGGAAGAGGACCTGGGCCGCTATAAATAGGGACCAAGCAGCTCGGTAGAAAGGGACAACCACCTCGCAAACGTACCACTGTACTAGTTCATCCACAAACCTCCCAGCGAGGCAATCGACCAAAGCAGGAGTGGGGTTTTACGCTTCGCAGCGGCCCGAACCTAGGTAAACTCCTGTGTGCCATCGTCTTCCTCGCCATCGAACGAGGGTATCGTGTTGTGAGATTGGAGTGGGCGAAGCTGTTGGGGAATCTTCGCACATGCCCCTGGGTTCGAATTCCTTAGGGTTTTGCGGAGATCTAAATCCGACATTTGGCTCGCCAGGTAGGGGGCCTGTCGGGGTCCTCGCTGAAACTTCGCCCCGCCTCCGCTCGGTACTTCCATGGCCAAGTGATATGGGGTGTCCCGATCTTCTCAGTAAGCGGCGGTGGTGATGATGATGGTGTAGGATAACCTGTATGTCGCCGATGAACTCTCCCTCTCTTGATCCCTGATGCCAATGCAAAAGGTCTCAGCCCTTTGGATATTCACAACGTCACACACTTGCGCACGCAGCCGTCGACCACGAACGGTTAGAATTGCAATATACTAATTCCCAATGGAACAGCAGATCACACTTGACTTGCAGTATATAATCACCAGATCGATACGAATTGGTGATGAGGATTCAAGATGAATGCTTACAAGCAATCTCATGAACTAGGGTTTATCTTAAACGTGGTCTAACTCTAACTAACCCTAAGGAAGAGTATTTATATCCTAAGATAGATCGAAGGGGTACATGGGCTGTCAGCCCGAAACTCTGCGCGCAGGCAGCACGGTAGTACCGCTGATGTCATGCGGTACTACCGCTCCAAGCGGTACTACCGCTTCAGTACCGCTCTACTACCGGTTAGCGTCAAAAGATGCCAGTAGTTTTCGCGGTAGTAGGGGCGGTAGTACCGCCTCAAGCGGTACTACCGCTGGGGTGGGGCGGTACTACCGCCCTGGGAGTTGCAGAAGCCTCCTCCCAGCTCAGCTGCATTGCCTCCTTGCTCTCCTTCTTGCCCCAAGTTGCTCCTTGCGCCATGCCTTCCTCTCCAATGTACCTGTTGTTCATCATTGGCTAGGCTTAATATTTCCTTCCAGCTGAGACAATTAGAATCATTGTATTCATAGAATATATCCTCATCACCAAGGGATGCCGAGCCCGCGCCGAACGACGGGCTGCCCGGGTTGCTCGGGCGACGCCACCAGACCTCGGCATCCAGCGCTGCCCCGCTTCCCCGTCGGAAGGCGCCATCCCCAGCCCGGTCATGGAAGTACGCCGGGGGCTGTCGCCTTCAACAACCATTCTACGAGCCCTCACTGCCCTGAACTTCCTAGGCGTCCACGTCACGGCGACACCTCCCCGGGCTCACCGCGACCCGGCACGCGGGCGAATCGTGCTCTTCGTAGCCCGTGAGCTGCGGCCTTTTCCCGTTGCCCGCGGACGCTACGACGGTTGGATATGCCACATGACCATAGGCGCCACCCCGATGGGCGCGGCCCAGGCGCTCACCCTTGGGATGGCCCAGGAGCGGGCTCGCACCCACGAGGTCGCTCAACCAGCCACCGGGGAGCCGAGGGCGTATGGGCGTGCCGAAGATGTGCGACGCGACCCGCACCGGCCGGAGATGCGGCCTTGCCCGTCGGGCGCGCAGGAGTTGGCCCTTGGTGCCGGCAAGGGTCAGCGGGAGCTGTTAGCCGTGGCGGGAAGGCGCCATAACGCACCCTCTCGGATTCCCGGCGGATCGAGGCAGGACGTCCGGCGACTCCTCTACACCAACGCCTGGGGGCTCGCGCGACTCTACCACGACCATGTCGGCGAGCGCTCAAGCCACGACGGGAGTGGCGCCAGCTACCACGACAACAGGAGGAACGTGCGCGGTCCCGCGAGAGGAGCTCATCGAGGCTGGTGCAAACAGCCTCGTGAGGGCGCCTGGCGGGGCCAGCCTCATGAGGATGCCAAGCACTGGCAGCCTCGTGAGGCGCACACTCTGGTAGGGGGCCAACTTTGGCAAATGCTTGGGTCTGTGGACCGGGTGATGGCTGCCTGGCGACGGAGGGTGGAACATACGCCCATGTCCTCAGGCAGGGCGACACCAGCCAGGAGACGGAGGGTGGAACATACGCCCATGTCCCCAGGCCAGGCGTTTCCAACGTGGAGACGGAGGGTGGAACACACGCCCTTGTCTCCAGGCCAGGCACCCCCAGCCAAGAGACGGAGGGTGGAACACACGCCCATGTCCCCTGGCAGGGTAACTCCCACCCGGGGACGGAGGGTGGAACATACGCCCATGTCTCCGGGCCGGTTTTCGCTCGACCAGCGGCGAGAGGTCACGAACTCACCCATGTCTCCGGGCCTAGTTCGCCCTGCCCGGGGACGGGCGGTGGGGTAAATGCGGGGGGCTCCCGGGCACCCCAGCGAGGTGCGCTGGGGCACCGCCTTGGGTGAACGCCCCGCGCTCGGCGGGGGGCCCCCGTGCCAAGCCACGCACATGGCGCAGGGGGCTGCGGCGCCGCTGCAATGATGACATCCGGCCCTACTACGGAATGGGCTCTCCCTGCGAAGGGCGTGGGGGGCTCGCCCCGCGCTCGAGGGCCCGTTCGGGACCCACCCTACGTTGCCGTACCGCACTTGGGGGATGGGTGCGGGTTTCATGCCAGCAAGGTATGGGCCCCTCAGTGCACCCCCAGGCTCAACCCGTGACACTCTCACGTAATAATGAGTGGGTTGTATACTCCCGGAGCCCCCCGAGGATGCGGAGGGGTTCCCACCCATGCCCAATGGAAGCCCCATGCTCCGCGCTGGCGGACAACACTGTCCTCCAATGACTATGCCCACGCAACGTGGATGCCCTATGTTCCGCGCTGGGGGAAGACGAAGACTAGCCTAGGCGCCGGACGCGGCTTTTTATCTGCCTTTCTTATGTTGAAATTTGCTTTTTCTCTGGAGAGAAGTCCGAGTTTTTTCTGTTGGCTCTATTTAAAGGAAAAAGTGGGCGGGGATTTTTCTTCTAGCAGTCCTTTCTCTCTCTCGGAATTTCTTTCTTCGGAGCAACGCCTGCCAGCCTCACCCTCTCGCTCCTCGCGAGCAGGGGCTACTGGCACGGTGCGCACACCTCACCAAGGCCGTGGCGCCCTGGTCCCCGAGTGGCCTTGGCATCCTGGTCCTCGCGTGGCGCTCTCGAGCAAGCTAGCAGGCGCACGCCGTCCTACTCTCGCTCGGGGGCTCCGCCGCGGCCCGGTGCACTGTCTTTAAAACCCCTGGAGGCTCACGCCCCTTGGGAACAAAACCCGGCAGAAAGGATTAGCCGCCACTTGAACGTCAAGGGGGGCTAATGAGCACCACGCCTTAGGAGTCTTGCCGATCACGTGGCTACTCGCTCGCCATTAGTTCCATCCTGGTGATCCGGACGGCTCCAATGGCAAGCGAGGTCTCGCCTCCTTTGGTCTCGTCCTAGTGATCCAGACGCCCCAACGGTGGCGAGGCAAGCACGGGATCGGGACCTGCCGACGTAGGGTGCCGCTTGAGTGTTAAAAGGGGGGCTCCTGAGCACTGTGCCTTGGGGGCCTCACTGATCGCGTGGCTACTCGCTCGCTATTGGTTTCGTCCTGGTGATCCGGACGGCTCCAATGGCGGTCGAGGCCCCGCCTCCTTTGGTCTCGTCCTGGTGATCCGGACGCCCCAACGGGGGGGGGCATGCATGGGGTCGGGCCCTGCAGACGTAGAGCGCCGAAAGGGGTTACCCCGAGTCGCCTCATTCGCTGGAAAGAAGAACTTCCCCAAGCTCTCCAAGCTTTATCGGCTCACGGGACACCACTGTTAAACCTCATGACACGGAGGCCCGCCGCAGACGCGTCAAGCTAAGCACCCTGGCTGCGTTCGAGGAGAGGCCGCGGTTAACAGTAACACAATGACCATGATGCACAATGAGAGCATCGATAAGGGGGCGCAAGCGCCAAGGTCCGTCATACACCCGAAAGGGTCCCCCACTATTTTTGATTACAGGTAGAAGAAAGGAAAGAAAAGGCGAAGGATCCCCGCCCTGGGGGGCCGCCGTTCCTAAGGCCCCGGCCTCGGCGCGCAAACGCTCAATCAGAGTCCTCCTCCTCCTTGATGGCACCGTGGTGGCACGTCGGCGTAGCCACTTCCCAGGCGGGGGAGTGCCGCCGCCGCGGCTGGCTTCCCCCCAAAGTACGGGCGTGACGGCGGGGCGGAACGTCGTAGCTGTCGTCGCTCGGGCTCCCCCCGGGGGACGTATCGCTGCTGCTGGAAGCATGGCGGCCGTCGCCAAGGGCAAGCCCACCTCCAAGATCGCTGCTGCCGCTGCCCTCTGGGCAGCACTCCAAACGCCTCCCGTCCTCACCAAAGATCTTGACGAATAATGTCGCGGCACCGTCGTGCTTGAAGTGGAGCGTGGGCCTCCCCTTCAGGCCGTGGGCGCGGGCGAAGGTCTGCCACCCGCGGCCCAGAAAGGCGTTGCCCGCGGGGGTGACCTCGACTTCCACCCACAACGCGCCGCTGCAACACCCATCGGCCTGTAGCCACAGGCCCGTGGGCGCGCCAGCCAGCGACGCCTCCGCGAAGGAGCGAGGAAGCTGCAACCAGGAGCTCGCCGCCCTCTCCACCGGCACCAGGAACTCCAGGCCTGCGTCAGCTGAGCAGGCTTGCAGATGCGGCGGCCGGGCACCGACTGCTATCCCTTCCCCCTGTCGCGGCCGCCATGCCCGCCGCCCCTGGGTGCCCCGGCGGAAGCACCGGGCCCCGCGGAAGGGCGCCCGCGCCCACGGGGTGCCGCAGGGGGTACCCCAGCATACTTGCGGGGGTGACCCCTACCCCTCCTGGGAGGTTGCTGGCCTGGTGATCCCTGGCTGGCTTTTCCCTTCTCGGCGGCGGAGAACCTCCTCATCGGCGTCATAATGGAGCGGATGGAAGACAAAGGCAGGGGAGCAAGAAGTAGTAATGGGCTGGGGGCTCGATCCCCCCTCGCCCATTTATAGCTGGATGGAAGCCAATTGGCGTCTTCCCAGCCCCGGGGATTGAAGGCCCCGCTACGCACGACGGTTCAAGGCCAGATGAGGCAGTTGCCGAGACGACGTGGGAAGTGGGGCTGCCAAGCGCCTCGAGCGACGCGTGCCGGACTCGACCGGCGCGCCATCCTGCCTCACGTCGTGTCCCGCGTGGCCCGAGGCAGGGGAGGGCGCCAGGAGTCAGCAGCATTCAAAGGAGGGTAATGATGGCCAAGGAGGCATGCAGACCGGGAGTCAATCCGGCTCAAGGCGGTTCCCGACTCTTTGGGGAGCCGAGACGTCTACGCCTCGCGGCGCGCCACGCGTCGTGTCAGGGCCACAGGCGATTGGGCCCACGGCGCTCCGGCCCACTCACCATGGCTTCGCCTCGAAGCTAGCTCGAGCGCGCCTCGGGCCCGGGGGCTACTGTCGGCGTTCTGGATACCGGGGTACCCAGATTTGCCTGCCTGCGGCCCAAGGCGTGGCCCACCTCGACGGCCAAGTTCGGCCCGGCGCGGCCTCACTCTATACAAGACCCTCGCGAGGCCCCCGACTCGCGAGGGAAACCGTGCCAAGACCTGCGAGAAGGGAGGCCACCACAGGCCCCCTCCTGAGCGGCAGAGATTCCTATGTAGCATGTGACCTCAGGAGGCCAAGGGTACCGTCAGCCAACCCAGGCGGGCGCCAGCATGCCAGAAGAGACAGTTTCCTCTGTGGTGCAAAGGGGACAAGGACGACCGCGGGTTCCCATGGAGCCCCGCCAAAGGTTTCCGTTCCGGTGCAACAAGACCAGGCCAGCGAGCACAGCAGGACGGATGTCACCAGCGAGCCCACCACCGCGTCACCACCACCAACTTTGCAGGCGAAGACTGCCTTTCGTCAGGATAGGGCGTACTTCCTGTCCCCTTTCAAATTTGGCCGTTGTGGGATCCCTTCCTGCCATTGCGATATGGGAAGAGGACCCGGGCCGCTATAAATAGGGACCAAGAAGCTCGGTAGAAAGGGACAACCACCTCGCAAACGTACCACTGGACTAGTTCATCCACAAACCTCCCCGCGAGGCAATCCACCAAAGCAGGAGTAGGGTTTTACGCTTCGCAGCAGCCCGAACCTGGGTAAACTCCTGTGTGCCATCGTCTTCCTCGCCATCGAGCGAGGGTATCATGTTGTGAGCTTGGAGTGGGCGAAGCTGTTGGGGAATCTTCGCACACGCCCTTGGGTTCGAATTCCTTAGGGTTTTGCGGAGCCCGAAATCCGACACCCACCCCAGGCGAGGCCGAGCCAGGAACGAGCCGGAGCAGGCAACGATGCGGCGTGCCGCGGTGTCGCATGCTCCGGTGAGTCCGTCACATACGTGAGCCCACTATCTATCTTAGGGTTGTCGAGCGGGTGCGGTTGTTCTGGGGGGAAACAGAATAACCGCACTGCGCGTGTTTACCAAGCGCACTGCCGCGTTAACGCAAAGCCGAGCCGAGGGTGGGGGAGGAAGGGGTCTGGACCCCCCTCCCCTCCCCCTTCGAGGCCGAGCCAAGAACGAGCTGGAGCAGGCGATGATGCGGCGTGCCGCAGCATCACATGCTCCAGCGAGTCCGTCACATACGTGACCCCACTATCTATCTTAGGGGTGTCAGTGACGTGGCTTGAGACTGCGTCGGTATTTCGCCAAAGAGGAAGGGATGATGCAGCACAGCGACGGTAAGTATTTCCCTCAGTTATGAAACCAAGGTTATCGAACCAGTAGGAGGATCACCACCACCCAATAAGCAGCACCTGCACACAAATAACAAATACTTGCAACCCGACGCGAAAGAGAGGTTGTCAATCTCTCTACGGTAAAAAGATAGATTAGGTAGTGATAGATAGGAGAGATAGATCTCTCAAGAACACAAAAGAAAAAGAGCAAATAAAAAGTGCACCAATATATTTTTGGCTTTTTGGTTTGCAGATCTGAAAACAAAGAAGCAAAAAGATAGATCGGAAAGCAATTTGTTGGAAAAGTAGACCCGGGGGCCGTAGGATTCACTAGTGGCTTCTCTCATGAGTATAGCGCACGGTCGGTGAACAAATTACTGTTGGGCAATTGATAGAAAATCGAATAGTCATGACTATATCCAAGGCGATGATCATTATATAGGCATCACGTCCAAGATAAATAGGCCGACTCCTGCCTGCATCTACCACTATTACTCCACACATCGACCGCTATCCAGCATGCATCTAGTGTATTAAGTTCATGGAAAAACAGAGTAATGCAATAAGAACGATGACATGATGTAGACAAGATCTATTCATGTTGGAATACACCCCATCTTGTTATCCTTAATGGCAATGATACATGCATGCCTTGCTACCCCTTCTGTCACTGGGAAAGGACACCGCAAGATCGAACC
The DNA here is from genome assembly GCA_039707655.1 of Elymus sibiricus. Lineage (NCBI taxonomy): Eukaryota > Viridiplantae > Streptophyta > Magnoliopsida > Poales > Poaceae > Elymus > Elymus sibiricus. The sequence goes on along the minus strand of CM077669.1, from coordinate 343,922,726 downwards.
CATCACAAAGCACCTCTTCCCATGGCAAGAAAAATCGATCTAGTCGGCCTAACTAAACCAAAGATTCGAAGAAGAAATATGAGGCTGCAAGTAATGATGCATATAAGAGATCAAAGAAGACTCAAATAATATTCATGGATAGAAATTGATCATGAACTCGAAATTCATCGGATCCCAACAAACACACCGCAAAAGTTTACATCAAATAGATCTCCAAGAGACCATTGTATTGAGAATCATAAGAGAGAGAGAGGAAGCCATCTAGCCACTGCCTATGGACCCGTAGGTCTATGGTGGACAACTCACGCATCATCGGAGAGGCACCTATGAAGAAGATGAACCCCTCCGTGATGGTGTTTAGATTGGATCTCGAGGTTCTGGAACTTGCGGTGGCTGGAATTGTGTTTTGTTGACTCCCCTAGGGTTTTTGGAATATTTGGGAATTTATAGGCATCAGAGGCGATGGAGAGGGGCCCCGTTGAGGGCACAACCATCAGGGCACGCCGGGGTCCCCCTGGCGCGCCCTGGTGGGTTGTGCTCTCCATAGCCCACGTTCCTGGCTCTTCTTTGGCCCACTGGATGTCTTCTGGTCCAGGAAAAATCTCCAAAAAGTTTTGTCGCGATTGGTCTCCGTTTGGTACTGATATTCTGCGAAGTAAAAAAACAAGCAAAAACAGCAACCGGCACTTTGGCACTATGTCAATAGGTTAGTCCCAAAAAATGATATAAAGTTGTTATAAAATGATTGTAAAACATCCAAGAATGATAATATAATAGCATGGAACAAGCAAAAATTATAGATACGTTGGAGACGTATCAGCATCCCCAAGCTTATTTCCTACTCGTCCTCGAGTAGGTAAATGATAAAAACGGAATTTTTGATGTGGAATGCTGCCTAAGATGTTCATCTCATATTCTTTTCTTTTGTATAGCATGGACATTTGGACTTGTAAATGATTCAAGGAAATAGTCTAGTTTTAACATAATGACTTCAATACTCAAGCATGCCAACAAGCAACCATGTCTTTCAAAATATCAACACTAAAGAAAGTTATCCCTAGCCCATCATGCTCAATCATTGATCCATTCATGAAACACACTCAAATATTAGCTATGCCCAATGCTCAAGTACGATCATAGTGCCCCCTAGTTGGTGCTTTATAAGAGAAGATGGAGACTCAAAGTAAAAATAAAAATTGCATAAAGTAAATAGATAGGCCCTTCGCAGAGGGAAGTATGGTTTGTAGAGGTGCCAGAGCTCAAGGTTTTAAGTTGAGAGAGAAAAATATTTTGGGTGGCATGCCTTTCCTGTCAACGAAAACGACAAAGTAGCTCACAATACTTTCCATGCTAGATATATCATAGGCGGTTCCCAAATAGAAAATAAAGTTTATTCCTTTTTCGACCAAACTTTCACTTTCCATGGCGGGCCGTATCCACGGTTGCCTTCTATACCAACACTTTCCAAGGAATTTATTATTTGACAACATAAAGTAAATATTTTTTCTTTTTCATTTCGGGAATGGGCATCCCTATTACCGCCGCACTCTCGTGCAATGACAAGTGAATAAACACTCATCTTGAGAATAACACATCTAGCATGGAAAAATATTGGACACTCCCCACCGTTTCATGAGCGGTACGAGCACACAAAAGAGAAAATTTATTTTGAAAATTTAGAGATGTCACATACAAATTTGCTTGGAACGGTATGGAAATACCGCATATAGGTAGGTATGGTGGACTCATAAGGCAAAACTTGGTTTAAGGATTTTGGATGCACAAGTAGTATTTCTACTTAGTACAAATGGAGGCTAGCAAATAGATTGAGAAGCAACCAAACCAAGAAACGAAAATTCACATAAGCAAGCATTGAGCATAACTAACACCGAATAATGCACCATAAGTAGGATGTAACTTCATTGCATAACTATTGACTTTCGAGCATGCATAGGGAATCACAAACCTTAACACCAATATTCCTACTAAAGCATATTATTCACTAACATGACTCACATATTAGTATCATCATGTTTCAAAACTATTACAAGGAATCAAGTTTATTTTTTCCAATGATCTTCATGAAAGTTTTTATTATATCCTCCTTGGATATCTATCACTTTGGGACTCGTTTCATATATTGCCATTGCTTTTTTTTACAAGCTCAAACAAATTTAAGTGAAGCACATGAGCATACAGATTTCATCTATCAAAATAGTATAAGTGAAGCATGAGAGGATTTCTTCAAAATTTACTAGATCTCAAATTAATCTAAGTGAAGCATGAGAGTATTTCTTCAAAATTTTCCAAGCACACCGTGCTAAAAAGATATAAGTGAAGCACTAGAGCAATTCTAACAAATCATAGCATAATTTTGGCTCTCTCAAATAGGTGTATCCAGCAAGGATAAAAATGACAAACTTACAAGCAAAGCAAGCAAAGATACAAGACGCTCCAAGAAAAACTCATGATATGTGACGAATAAAAATATAGCTCCAAGTAAGATACCGATGGTTGTTAGAAGAAAGAGGGGATACCACTCGGGGGCATACCCAAGCTTAGTTGCTTGTTTCTCTTTGGATATATCTTGGGGTGCTGTAGCATCCCCAAGCTTAGGCTCTTTTCACTCCTTATTCCTTCATCCATCGTGATCTCACCCAATACTTGAAAACTTCAATCACACAAAACTCAACAAAATCTTCATGATATCCATTAGTATAATAAAGCAAATCACTACTTTAGGTACTGTTGAAAACCCATTCATATTTTATTATTTCATTATACCTACTTTATTTTAACTTTACCATGGCTCATACCCTTCAATATAACCCATAGATTCATCAAAACAAGAAAACAATGCAACGAAAACAGAATCTGTCTTAAACAGAACAGTCTGTAGTAATTTGTACTGTAACCATACTTCTCTAACTCGAAAAATTCTGAAAAATTAGGACAACGTAAGAGATTTGTATAGAAACACTGTATTAAAATTTCAGCTCACGATCACGTTCCAGCAAAAAATGAAAATTCATATACCGGACGCAAAGTTTCTGTTTCAGATTCAGCATTGCTTCTACTCATCTTATGAATCATCCTAAAGGCTCTACTTGGAACAAACACTAAATAAACCATAAAAACACAATCATAACAGAGACATAATTGTGTCAACACTCAAAAACAGAGAGGAAAACGCAAAAAATTATTTATTCATTGGGTTGGCTCCCAACAAGCGCTATCGTTTTACGCCCCTAGCTAGGCATAAAGCATAGATTCATGTATTGTCATCTTTGGTTTTGGCATCTTTTGTGAGGGCTTTCCCAAATCCAGGGGGCTCTTTATGCTTCCCCAAATTTTCAGGAGAAGAAACCATCTTGAGATCCAAAATATCCAAAAGCTTGTTGCAAAGAGTAATCAAAGTATTCAAGCGATTGAGGTTCCCACTAATATGCTTGAGAGATTCATTAAGCTTTTGCAACTCAACCAAGAGCTTATGTAAGTCACCCAATTTGTTGAGAATTTGAACCCCTTCTTGTGTGAAAGAAGGTCCCCTTTTAATGGGGGAATCCCCAATATTCCTTCCAAAATTTCATAAGCGGTGTTTGCATCAAGCTCAATAAAATTCCCTTTAGTGGCAAAATCGAAGAGTTCTCTATGATGCAAAGCTAATCCTATGTAAAAATTTCTAAGCAAAATTTTTGCATCTCCTTTTAGATTGGAAATAGGATAGGATTCCATTAGCCTATGATGTCTAATACACAACCTTCTTCTTGTAGACTCGTGTTGGGCCTCCAAGCGCAGAGTTTTGTAGGACAGTAGCAAATTTCCACAAGTGGATGACCTAAGGTTTATCAATCCGTGGGAGGTGTAGGATGAAGATGATCTCTCTCAAGCAACCCTGCAATCAAATCACAAAGAGTCTCTTGTGTCCGCAACACACCCAATACAATGGTAAATTGTATAGGTGCACTAGTTCGGCGAAGAGATGGTGATACAAGTGTAATATGGATGGTAGATATAGGTTTTTGTAATCTGAAAATATAAAAACAGCAAGGTAACTAATGATAAAAGTGAGCACAAACGGTACTGCAATGCTTAGAAACAAGGTCTAGGGTTCATACTTTCACTAGTGCAAGTTCTCTCAACAATACTAACATAGTTGAATCATATGTAAATCCCTCACTTGCGACAAAGAGTTCACTCCCAAGTCACAAATAGCGGAGAACAAACGAAGAAATTATTGTAGGGTACGAAACCACCTCAAAGTTATCTTTTCCGATCAATCATATGAGCTATCCCTATAAGTGTCACGAAGAGCCCTAGAGTTCGTACTAAAATAACACCTTAAGATACACATCAACCGAAACCCTAATGTCACCTAGATACTCCAATGTCACCACGAGTACCCATGGGCTTGATTATACGATATGCATCACAAAATTTCAGATTCATCATGTTCAATCCAACACAAAGAACTTCAAAGAGTTCCCCAAAGTTTTTACCGGAGAGTCAAGACGAAAACGTGTGCCAACCCCTATGCATAGATTCCCAAGGTCACGGAACCCGCAAGTTGATCACCAAAACATACATCAAGTGGATCAATAGAACATCCCATTGTCACCACGGATATCCCATCGCAAGACATACGTCAAGTGTTCTCAAATCCTTAAAAGACTCAATCCGATAAGAAAACTTCAAAGGGAAAACTCAATTCATCACAAGAAGATAGAGAGGGGAATACTCCATATGATTCATCTATATCAATAAAGCTCGCGGTACATCAAGATCGTATCATCTCAAGAACACGAGAGAGAGAGAGATCAAACACATAGCTACTGGTACATACCCTCAGCCCCGAGGGTGAACTACTCCCTCCTCGTCATGGAGACCGCTGGGATGATGAAGATGGCCTCCGGTGATGGTTTCCCCCTCCGGCAGGGTGCCGGAACGGGCTCCCGATTGGTTTTTCGTGGCTACAGAGGCTTGCTGCGGCGGAACTCCCGATCTAGGTTTCTTTCTGAAGGTTTCTCGATTTATAGGAGTACTTGGCGTTGGAATCACGTCAAGGGGGTGCTCGAGGGACCCACAAGCCAGGGGGCGCGCCCTAGGGGGGGGCGCCCCTAGGCTTGTGGCCTCCTCGGGACTCCTCTCCGGTATCTTTTTGCTCCAGTATTTTTTATATTTTCCAAAAATATTCTCCATAAATTTTCAGCCCATTCCGAGAACTTTTATTTCTGCACAAAAACAACACCACGGTAGCTCTGGTGAAAACAGCGTCAGTCCGGGTTAGTTCTAATCAAATCATACCAAAATTATATAAAATTATTGTAAACATGGCATGAATACTTCATAAATTATAGATACGTTGGAGACGTATCAACATCCCCAAGCTTAATTCCTGCTCGTGCTCGAGTAGGTAAATGATAAAAGAAATAATTTATGAAGTGTGAATGCTAGCAAGTGCACAAGTTTGATCAATGATAATTCCAATCACATTTTCTAGCATAAATATAAACCATAAACAGTAGCTCATCTCATAAAACTTCTCATGATCGAGTAACAAGCTATTCACATGTTAAAGTATAGACCAGAAAGTTTCTTGAAAACTAACAAACCATATTCTAGTCATCGAACAATTGCAATTCATCTTATTTTTAGGAAGGGTCTATGTAAGAGCTTTGATTTAGCAAATTCCACATACTCAACTATCATATAGTCTTCCATGATTATTGACACTCAAAGCATATTTTTAGAACAAATAGCATCCATCGAACACAAAGAAAGATAGGGGCTTAATGTTTCGCCTCCCAACTTATTTATCATATAGATAATTGCAACAATAATAATTCATGATCAAATATATTTGGGTGGATATATATGTCTAGATCATTCCCCAACACATGACGCTTGCCATGAGAAAAAGGCGAAATATAGTAAGTGGTGAAGATCAGCATGACTCTTGCATAAAGGTAAGTACTAGAAAGTAAAAGATAGGCCCTTCGCAGAGGGAAGCATTGATTTGCAAAGGTGCCAGAGCTCGAGCTTTTAAAACATAGATGAATAATAATTTTGAGCGGTATGCTTTCATTGTCAACATAACAACCGAGAGATCTCGGTATCTTCCATGCTAGATACATTATAGGCGGTTCCCAAACAGAATGGTAAAGATTTTACCCCCCCTCCACCAATCAATCACACTCCACGGCAGGCCGAATCCACGGGTACCGTCCATACAAACAACAATCTTGGGGGAGTTTTGTTTCATTATATTTTGATTTGATTTTTGAGCATGGGACTGGGCATCCCGAATACCAGCCACTTTCTCGTGAATGATAGTGAATCAACACATATCGTGAGAATAACCCACCTAGCATGGAAGATACTGACAGGCCCTAGTTACTATATGAGCGATTCGGGCATACAAAACAGAATATTATTTGAAGGTTTAGAGTTTGGCACATGCAAATTTACTTGGAACGGCAGGTAAATACCGCATATAGGTAGGTATGGTGGACTCTCATGGCAAAACTGGTTTAAGGGTGTTTGGATGCACAAGTAGTATTTCTACTTGGTGCGGAAGTTTTGGCTAGTATGAGGTGGAAGCAAGCACCACATGTTGGAGGATCCATAACAATATAACTTCTATACAAATATACCCAAACATAACTCATTAAGTTGTCTTCCTTGTCCAATTTTAACTAATTTGCTCGAGTTTGAAAATAATTAATGAGCTCACAATCATAGAAGATGTCCAAGATAGTATATTTATATGTGGAATCTCTCTTCCTTCAATATTCTTTCATGAATTGTTCAAGTGACCAATGCGGTGTTTGCTAACTTTCAATAAATTTTACCACCTATACTTATTATGTGTGAAGTCATTACTCCCCATGGGATAAGTATATGAAGCATATTTAATTTCAGATTTATGATATTCAATTCATTCAACCATTTACTCATAGGATATAAGTGAAGCACGAGAGTGAATGACAAACTACTCAAAAAGATATAAGTGAAGATCAATGAGTAGTCAAACAATTAAGTAGCTATGTGAGGACTTTCTCTCTCTCTCTATCAATAAAGATTTTCAGATCTGAGTATTTTATTTAAACAGCAAGCAAAAGAAAAATAGCACTCCAAGAATAGGACGCATCATGTGAACGAATAAAAATTTAGGCTCAACATAGGCTAACCGATATTTGTTTGATGAAGAGAGGTGGGATGCGTAGCATCCCCAAGCTTAGATGCTTTAGACTTCTTTAAATATTTACTTGGGGTGCCTTGGGCATCCCCAAGCTTTAACTTTTGAATCTCGTTCAATCCTCTCATATCCCGGTTTCACCTAAGTCTCAAAAACTTCATCCACACAAAACTCAAAAATAACTCGTGAGATAGGTTAGTACACATAAGAACAAATCAACACTTCATGTACTGCCAAGACATGTTGCACAATAATTTCCAAACATCATCTACTGTTTACTATCATTTCCACAATTTATATCTACCAATATAGGCTATGGAAACTATAGGATAAGTAGATAACAAAACTATGACAGCAATCTGTCCAAACAGAACAGTCTGTAGCAATTTATGAAAACAGTGTACTTCTGTAACTCAAAAAATTATGAAAATTTAGGACATGCTAAATAATTTATATGAAAAAACTGTGTAAAAAGTTCAGAAACTTTCCACGTTCCAGTAACATATGAAAATTCAAACACTACAACAAAAGTTTCTGTTTTTACACAGCACAGATCAAAACATGCAATGCAAGCATCCTAAGGCTATTCTTGGAACTTTTTGTTGAAAAACAAGATTATAAATGACACCTAACAGAGAACAAGAAAATAAAATGACGCTCCAAGCAAAACTCATATTATGTGACTAATAAAAATATAGCTCCAAGTAAGATATACCGATAATGTTGAAGACGAAAGAGGGGATGCCTTCCGGGGCATCCCCAAGCTTAGGCGCTTGAGTCTTCCATGGATATTACCTTGGGGTGCCTTTGGAATCCCCAAGCTTAGGTTCTTGTCACTCCTTATTCTCCTCATATCGGTGTCTCACCCAAAACTTGAAAACTTCAATCACACAAAACTTAACGGAACTTTGTGAGAAGGGTTAGTGTAATAAAGATAGATCATTCACTTAGTTACTGTCAAGACAAGATTAAGAATTGTTCCCACATGATACCTACTGTATTATACCATTCCCATAATTTATACCACTAAATATAAGCTATGGAAACACTAAAACAAGCAAACTATGCATGCAAAACAGAATCTGTCAAAAACAGAACAGTCTATGAAGATCTGTAGTGTAACCATAGTACCCTGTCCCTAAAAATTCTGAAAAATAAGGAAAACCTGAAGAATTTGTATATCAAGACTGTGTAAAAATTTAAGATCATTATCACGCTCCAGTAAAAAAACTAAAATTCCTGTACTGGAGTCAAAAGTTTCTGTTTTGGTTCAGCATCAATTCTACTCATCTTGTGAGTCATCCCAAAGGCTTTACTTGGCACTTTATTGAAATAAAAGACACAAAACATGATTACTACAGTAGCTTAATCATGTGGACACACAAAAACAGTAAGGATAAATATTGGGTTGTCTCCCAACAAGCGCTTTTCTTTAATGCCTTTTAGCTAGGCATGATGATTTCAATGATGCTCACATAAAAAGTAGTAGTTGAAACATGCAAGAGAGCATCATGAATCTCATGACAAGCACATTTAATTCTAACCCACTTCCTATGCATAGGGATTTTGTGATCAAACAATTTATGGGAGCAAGAATCAACTAGCATAGGAAGGCAAAACAAGCATATCTTCAAAAATTTGAACACATAGAGAGGAAACTTGATATTATTGCAATTCCTACAAGCATATGTTCCTCCCTCACAAAAAAAATTCAGTACCATTATGAAGGAATTTAACAACATAACCAGCACATAAAGCATTATCTTCATGATCCACAAGCATAGAAAAGTTGTCACTCTCCACATAAGCAATTTTCTTCTCATTCATAATAGTGGGAGCAAACTCAACAAAATAACTATCATGAGATACTTGATTGACATAACCACTTTGAATATTAAAATCACGATGACAAGTTTCATGGTTACTATCACTCTTTATAGCATACATGTCATCACAATAATCATCATAGATAGGAGGCATGCCATGATCATCATAAATTTGCACATCAAAACTTGGGGGACTAAAAATATCTTCTTCATCAAACATAGCATCCCTAAGCTTGTGGCTTTGCATATCATTAGTATCATGGATATTCAGAGAATTCATACTAGCAATATTGCTATCATGCTCATCATTCAAGGAATTCTCATTAAGTATTTTCATAAATTCTTCCTCTACCAATTGAGCACAATTTTCCAAACCATCATTTTCACGAAAGACATTAGAAAGACGAACCAATTGATGCAACCTAAACTCCATTTTTTTGTAGTTTTCTTTTATAAAACCAAACTAGTAATAAAACAAGAAACTAAAAGATTCAATTGCAATATCTAAAGATATACCTTCAAGCACACACCTCCCCGGCAACGGCGCTAGAAAAGAGCTTGATGTCTACTACACAACCTTCTTCTTGTAGACTCGTGTTGGGCCTCCAAGCGCAGAGTTTTGTAGGACAGTAGCAAATTTCCCTCAAGTGGATGACCTAAGGTTTATCAATCCGTGGGAGGTGTAGGATGAAGATGATCTCTCTCAAGCAACCCTGCAATCAAATCACAAAGAGTCTCTTGTGTCCGCAACACACCCAATACAATGGTAAATTGTATAGGTGCACTAGTTCGGCGAAGAGATGGTGATACAAGTGTAATATGGATGGTAGATATAGGTTTTTGTAATCTGAAAATATAAAAACAGCAAGGTAACTAATGATAAAAGTGAGCACAAACGGTATTGCAATGCTTAGAAACAAGGTCTAGGGTTCATACTTTCACTAGTGCAAGTTCTCTCAACAATACTGACATAGTTGAATCATATGTAAATCCCTCACGTGTGACAAAGAGTTCACTCCAAAGTCACAAATAGCGGTGAACAAACGAAGAAATTATTGTAGGGTACGAAACCACCTCAAAGTTATCTTTTCCGATCAAACATATGAGCTATCCCTATAAGTGTCACGAACAGCCCTAGAGTTCGTACTAAAATAACACCTTAAGATACGCATCAACCGAAACCCTAATGTCACCTAGATACTCCAATGTCACCATGATTACCCATGGGCTTGATTATACGATATGCATCACACAATTTCAGATTCATCATGTTCAATCCAACACAAAGAACTTCAAAGAGTTCCCCAAAGTTTCTACCGGAGAGTCAAGACAAAAACGTGTGCCAACCCCTATGCATAGATTCCCAAGGTCACGGAACCCGCAAGTTGATCACCAAAACATACATCAAGTGGATCAATAGAACATCCCATTGTCACCACGGATATCCCATCGCAAGACATACATCAAGTGTTCTCAAATCCTTAAAAGACTCAATCCGATAAGAAAACTTCAAAGGGAAAACTCAATTCATCACAAGAAGATAGAGAGGGGAAAACTCCATATGATTCATCTATATCAATAAAGCTCGCGGTACATCAAGATCGTGTCATCTCAAGAACACGAGAGAGAGAGATCAAACACATAGCTACTGGTACATACCCTCAGCCCCGAGGGTGAACTACTCCCTCCTCGTCATGGAGACCGCCGGGATGATGAAGATGGCCTCCGGTGATAGTTTCCCCCTCCGGCAGGGTGCCGGAACGGGCTCCCAATTGGTTTTTCATGGCTACAGAGGCTTGCGGCGGCGGAACTCCCGATCTAGGTTTCTTTCTGGAGGTTTCTCGATTTATAGGAGTACTTGGCGTTGGAATCACGTCAAGGGGGTGCTCGAGGGACCCACAAGCCAGGGGGGCGCGCCCTAGGGGGGGCGCTCCCCCTAGGCTTGTGGCCTCCTCGGGACTCCTCTTCGGTATCTTTTTGCTCCAATATTTTTTATATTTTCCAAAAATATTCTCCGTAAATTTTCAGCCCATTCCGAGAACTTTTATTTCTGCACAAAAATAACACCACGGTAGCTCTGCTAAAAACAGCGTCAGTCCGGGTTAGTTCTAATCAAATCATACCAAAATCATATAAAAGTATTGTAAACATGGCATGAATACTTCATAAATTATAGATACGTTGGAGACGTATCAGCCTATACCAGGCATCTTTTAAATTTTCCCCTTGTTTTTGCTTGAAGTATAGAACTTCAAAATCTGGTGACAAAGGGGGAGAAGTAGCGCTAGTCATAGCAACAAGATAGGCAAACAAGAGATCTAACGAGGAAAAGGCAAAAGAAAAAGAGGGCGAATAAAACGGCAAATTGGTGAAGTGGGGGAGAGGAAAACGAGAGGCAAATGGCAAATAATGTAATTGCAAGGACATGAGATTTGTGATTAGCAACCTGGTAGATGATGATGGAGTCTCCTTGGCGCCTGAGATAGGCACGTAGAAGAGAACGCTTCCTCCCCGGCAACGGCACCAGAAATTCCTTTGACGTGGCTTGAGACTGTGTCGGTATTTCCCCAAAGAGGAAGGGGTGATGCGACACAGTGACGGTAAGTATTTCCCTCAGTTATGAAACCAAGGTTGTCGAACCAGTAGGAGGATCACCACCACCCTATAAGCAGCACCTGCACACAAATAACAAATACTTGAAACCCGACGCGAAAGAGAGGATGTCAATCTCTCTACGGTAAAAAGATAGATTAGGTAGTGATAGATAGGAGAGATAGATCTCTCAAGAACACAAAAGAAAAAGAGCAAATAAAAAGTGCAGCAATATATTTTTGGATTTTTGGTTTTGCAGATCTGAAAACAAAGAAGCAAAAAGATAGATCGGAAAGCAATATGTTGGAAAAGTAGACCCGGGGGCCGTAGGATTCACTAGTGTCTTCTCTCATGAGTATAGCTCACGGTGGGTGAACAAATTTCTGTTGGGTAATTGATAGAAAATCAAATAGTCATGACGATATCCAAGGCGATGATCATTATATAGGCATCACGTCCAAGATAAGTAGGCCGACTCCTGCCTACATCTACCATTATTACTCCACACATCGACCCCTATCCAGCATGCATCTAGTGTATTAAGTTCATGGAAAAACGGAGTAATGCAATAAGAACGATGACATGATGTAGACAAGATCTATTCATGTAGGAATAGACCCCATCTTGTTATCCTTAATGGCAACGATACATGCGTTCCTTGCTGCCCCTTCTGTCACTGGGAAAGGACACCACAAGATCGAACCCATCACAAAGCACCTCTTCCCATGGCAAGAAAAATCTATCTAGTTAGCCTAACTAAACCAAAGATTCGAAGAATAAATACGAGGATATAAGTAATCATGCATATAAGCGATCAAACAAGACTCAAATAATATTCATGGATAGAAACTGATCATGAACTCAAAATTCATCGGATCCCAACAAACACACCGCAAAAGTTTACATCAAATAGATATCCAAGAGATCATTGTATTAAGAATCATAAGAGAGAGAGAGAGGAATCCATCTAGCTACTGCCTACGGAGCCGTAGGTCTATGGTGGACTACTCACGCATCATCAGAGAGGCACCTATGAAGAAGATGAACCCCTCTGTGATGGTGTTTAGATTGGATCTCAAGGTTCTGGAACTTGCGGCGGCTGGAATTGTGTTTCATCGACTCCCCTAGGGTTTTTGGAATATTTGGGAATTTATAGGCATCAGAGGCGGTGGAGAGGGGCCCCGTGGAGGGCACAACCCATCAGGGCGCGCCAGGGGGCCCCTAGTGCGCCCTGGTGGGTTGTGCTCTCCACAGCCCACCTTCCTGGCTCTTCTTTGGCCTATTGGGTGTCTTTTGGTCCAGAAAAAATCTCCAAAAAGTTTCGTCGTGATTGGACTCCGTTTGGTACTGATATTCTGCGAAGTAAAAAACAAGCAAAAACTGCAACTGGTACTTTGGCACCATGTCAATAGGTTAGTCCCAAAAAATGATATAAAGTTTTTATAAAATGATTGTAAAACATCCAAGAATGATAATATAACAGCATGGAACAAGCAAAAATTATAGATACGTTGGAGACGTATCAGTCGGGAGGGGGGCGGTTGTTCTAGGGGGAAACAAAATAACCGCTCGCGCGTGTCAACCAAGCGCACTGCTGCCTTAGAGCGAGGATGAGCCGGTGGTGGGGAGGGGGGGTCTGGACCACCCCCCTCCCTGACCCCGGTGTGGCCGAGCAAAAAACGAGCCATAGCAGGCGACGATCCGGCGTGTCGCGGCGTCGCATGCTCCGGCTTGTCCATCATATACGTGACCCCACTATCTATCTTAGGGGTGTCGGGGGGGTGTGGTTGTTCTGGAGGGAAACAGAATAACTGTATTGCGCCTGTCAACCAAGCGCACCGTCGCGTTACCGTGAGGCTAAGCCGGGGGAGGGGAGGGGGGTCTGGACCACCCCTCCCCACCCCCGGCGAGGCCGAGCCAAGAACGAGTCGGAGCAGGTGACGACGCAGCGTGCCGCGGTGTCGCATGCTCTGGTGAGTCCGTCACCAAGAAGGAGAAGGTGACAATGCGGTGAGTTGGGGCGTCGCATGCTCCAGCGAGTCCATCACATACGTGACCCCATTATCTATCTTAGGAGTGTCAGGGGGTGCGGTTGTTCTGGGGGGGGATGACAGAATAACCGCACTGCGTTTGTCAACCAAGCGCAGTACCGCGTTAGCGCGAGGCCGAGCCAGGGGTGGGGATGGGGGCCCCCTCATCCCCAACGCAGGCAAGGCTGAGCTAGGAACGAGCCAGAGTAGGCGACGACACGGCGTGCCGCGGCGTCGGATGCTCTGGCGAGTCCGTCACAACGTGACCCCACTATCTATCTTAGGGGTGTCGAGGGGTGCAGTTGTTCTGGGGGGAAACAGAATAACCGCACTGCGCCTGTCAACCAAGCGCACTGCCGCGTTAGCGCGAGGCCGAGCCGGGGGCAGGGAGGGGGGTCTGGACCCCCCCCCCCCCCACCATCGGCGAGGCCGAGCCAGGAACGAGCCGGAGCAGGCTACGACGCGGCGTGCCATGGCGTCACATGATCCGGCGAGTGACTATCTATCTTTTGGGTGTCAGTGTTGGAAATATGCCCTAGAGGCAATAATAATTAGTTATTATTATATTTCCTTGTTCATGATAATCGTTTATTATCCATGCTATAATTGTATTGATTGGAATCACAAATACATGTGTGGGTACATAGACAACACTGTGTCCCTAGTAAGCCTCTAGTTAACTAGCTCGTTGATCAAAAGATGGTGAAGGTTTCCTAGCCATGGACATAAGATGTCATTTCATAACGGGATCACATCATTAGGAGAATGATGTGATGGACAAGACCTAAACTATAAACGTAGCATATGATCGTGTCAGTTTATTGCTATTGTTTTCTGCATGTCAAGTATCTGTTCCTATGACCATGAGATCGTGCAACTCACTAACATCGGAGGAATACCTTGTGTGTATCAAACGTCGCAACGTAACTGGGTGACTATAAAGATGCTCTACAGGTATCTCCGAGGGTGTCTGTTGGGTTGGCATGGATCAAGACTGGGATTTGTTACTCCGTGTGACGGAGAGGTATCTTAGGGCCCACTCGGTAATACAACATCACAATGAGCCTTGCAAGCAATGTGACTAAAGTGTTAGCCACGAGATCTTGTATTACGGAACGAGTAAAGAGACTTGCCAGTAACGAGATTGAACTAGGTATAGAGATACCGACGATCGAATCTCGGGCAAGTAACATACCGAAGAACAAAGGGAACAGCATACGGGATTAACTGAATCCTTGACATAGAAGGTTCGACCGATAAAGATCTTCGTAGAATATGTAGGAGCCAATATGGGCATCCAGGTCCCGCTATTGGTTATTGATCGTAGAGGTGTCTCGGTCATGTCTACATAGTTCTCGAACCCGCAGGGTCTACACACTTAACGTTTGGTGACGATTAGTATAGTTGAGTTATTTTGTTGGTGACCGAAGGTTGTTCGGAGTCCCGGATAAGATCCTGGACATGACGAGGATCTCTGGAAGAGTCCGGAGGAAAAGATTGATATATGTGATAATAGTGTTTTGATCTCCGGAAAGGTTCCGGAATTCACCGGAAGGGGTTCCGGATGTTTACCGAAGTGTTCGGGTGCAGCAACACTTTATATGAGCCAAAGGGGTAAAGCCCACGAGGTATTGGAAAGTGCAAAAGGAAGTTTTGCTGCTGCCTTAAGCGGTACTACCGCTGGTAAGGTAGTACTACCGCGTAAGCGGTACTACCGCTTGTGTGAAGCGGTACTACCGCTCAAGCGGTACGACCGCTCGTGAGCGGTACTACCGCTTGTACGCGATACTGCTGGAATCCGAGTTGGACTCTTTCCGTGCGGGCCAAACCGACCTTGTGCGGGCAAAACCGACCTTGTGGAGGCTTTCTCTCCAAGTTTAGACCCCACGGCTCAACATATAAATAGAGGGGCAAGGCTAACACACGGGACACATCAAGATTTCCCAAGCCATGTGCCGGCAACCCTAACCCTCTAGTTCCTCCCGTCATAATCTCCGTAGTGCTTGGCGAAGCACTGCAGAGATTGTTCCTCACCACCATCACCACGCTGTCGTGCTGCCGGAACTCATCTACTACTTCATCATCGCTCGCTGGATCGAGGAGGTGAAGGCGTCATCAAGCCGCACGTGTGTTGAACGCGGAGGTGCCGTCCGTTCAGCACTAGTTCGTGATCGGATCGAGAGATGACTTGCGATTTGGATCGCGGAGACGTTCGACTACATCAACCGCGTTTCTTAACGCTTCCGCTTAGCGATCTACAAGGGTATGTAGATTCACTCTCCCTCTCGTAGATGCTCATCACCATGGATAGATCTTGTGTGTGCGTTGGAAAATTTTTGTTTCCCATGCAATGTTCCCCTATAGTCAGGGGGTGCGATTGTTCTGGGGGGAAACAGAAAAGTGCACTGCACCTGTCAACCAAGCTCACTGCCGCGTTAGCGTTCGGCCTCGCCGGGGGTTGGGAGGGGGGTCTGGACAGCCCTACCCATCCTCGGTGAGGCTGAGCTAGGAACAAGCGGGGGCAGGCAACGGCGCGGCGTCGCTTGCTCCAGTGAGTCCGTTACATACGTGACCCCACTATCAATCTTAGGGGTGTCAGGGGGTGCAGTTGTTATGGGGGGAAACAGAATAACCGCACTATGACTGTTAACCAAGAGCACTGCCGCGTTAGCAAGAGGCCGAGCCGCTGGTGGGGAGGGTGGGTCTGGACCCCCGGCAAGGCCGAGTCGGGAACGAGGCGGAGCACGCGACGCCGCGGCATGCCGCGGTGTCGCATGCTGCGGCGAGTCTGTCACATACATGGCCCCACTATCTACCTTAAAGGTTTCGGGAAAGGGGTGCGTTTGTTCTGGGGGGAAAAAGAATAACCACGCTGCACCAGTAAAACCAAGCGCACTGCCGCGTTTGCGTGAGGCCCCCGGCGAGGCCGTGCCAGGAACGAGCCGGAGCAGGTGACACGCGATCTGCCAAGGCATCGCATGCTCCGGCGAGTCCATCAGATACGTGACCCCACTATCTATCTTAGGAGTGTCGGGGGGGTGCGGTTGTTCTGGGGGAAACAGAAAAGCGCACTGCGCCTGTCAACCAAGCGCACTTCCGTGTTACCGTGAGGCCGAGTCGAGGGTGGGGCTCCACTCTCTGTTAGGCTGAGCTAGGAACAAGCTGGAGCAGGCAACGACGTGGCGTCGCTTGCTCCAGCGAGTCCGTCACATACGTGACCCCACTATCTATCTTAGGGGTGTCGGGGGGTGTAGTTGTTCTAGGAGAAACATAATAACCGCACCGCGCCTGTCAACCAAGAGCACTGCAGTGTTAGCGTGAGGCAGAGCCGCGGGTGGGGAGGGTGGGTCTGGACCCCCTGCTCATCCCCGGCGAGGCCGAGTTAGGAACAAGCCGGAGCAGGCGACGCCACTGCGTGCCACGGTGTCGCATGCTCTGGCGAGTCTGTCACATACGTGACCCCACTATCTATCTTAGTGGTGTCGGGAGGTGCGGTTGTTCTGGGGGGAAACAGAATAACCGTGCTGCGCCTGTCAACCAAGCGCACTGCCACGTTAGCTCGAGGCCGAGCCAAGGGCGAGGCCGAGCCAGGAACGAGCGCGGAGTAGGTGACAACGCAGTGTGCCGCGGTATCGCATGCTCCGGCGATTCCATCACATACGTGACCCCACTATCTATCTTAGGAGTGTCGGGGGGGTGCGGTTCTTCTGGGGCGGAAACAAAATAACCGCACTGCATTTTTCAACCAAGCGCACTGCCGTGTTAGCGCGAGGCCGAGCCAGGGCTGGGGATGGGGCCCCACATCCCCACCCACGGCAAGGCCGAGCCAGGAATGAGCCAGAGTAGGCGACAACGCGGCATGCCGCGGCGTCGCATGCTCCGGCGAGTCCATGACATACGTGACCCCACTATCTATCTTAGGGATGTCGGGGGTGCGGTTGTTCCATGGGAAACATAATAACCGCACTACGCCTGTCAACAAAGCACACTGCTGCGTTAGCGTGAGGCTGAGCCGGGGGTGGGGAGGGGGGGTATGGACCCACTCCCCACCTCGGCGAGGCCGAGTCAGGAACGAGCCGGAGCAGGAGAGGATGCGGTGTGCCGTTGCGTCGCATGCTCCGGTGAGTCCATCACATACGTGACCCCACTTTCTATCTTAAGGGTGCTGGGGGGTCCGGTTGTTCTGGGGGGAAACAGAAAAGCGCACTGCGCGTGTCAACCAAGCGCACTGTGGTGTTAGCGTGAGGCCCAGACGGGGGTGGGGTGGGGGGTCTGGACCCCCCTCCCCACCCTCGGTGAGGCTGAGCCAGGAACAAGCCGGAGCAGGCAACGACGCGACGTCGCTTGCTCCGGCGAGTCAATCACATACGTGACCCCACTATCTATCTTAGGGGTGTCGGGGGGTGCGGTTGTTCTGGGGGGAAACAAAATAACCGCACTGCGCCTGTCAACCAAGCGCACTACCGCGTTAGCGCGAGGCCGAGCCACGGGTGGGGAGGGTGGTGCCTGCCCCCCCTCCGCACCCCCGGCAAGGCCGAGTCAGGAACTAGCCAGAGCAGGAGACGCTGCGCCGTGCCACGGTTTCGCATGCTCTAGCGAGTCCGTCACATACGTGACCCCATGACGTGGCTTGACACTGCGTCGGTATTTCCCCAAAGAGGAAGGGATGATGCAGCACAGCTACGGTAAGTATTTCCCTCAGTTATGAAACCAAGGTTATCGAACCAGTAGGAGAACCATGCAACACTATGTAAACGGTACCTACACACAAAGAACAAATACTTGCAACCCGACGCGTAAGAGAGGTTATGAATCTCTCCATGGTAAAAAGATATATTAGGTTGTATGAGATTGGATAAATAGATCGCACAAGAACACAAAATAAAAGAAGTAAAAAAAAGTGCATCAAGGTATTTTTAGGTTTTTGGAATAATAGATCTGAAAAACCAAAGAGACAAAAGATATATTGGAAAGCAATATGTTGAAAGAGTAGACCCGGGGGCCGTAGGTTTCACTAGTGGCTTCCCTCATGAGTATAACACACGTTGGGTAAATAAATTACTGTTGGGAAATTGATAGAAGATCAAATAATCATGCCGATATCCAAGGCGATGATCAATATATAGGCATCACATCCAAGATTAGTAGTCCGAAACGATTCTGCATCTACTACTATTACTCCACACATCGACCGCTATCCAGCATGCATCTAGTGTATTAAGTTCATGGATAAACGGAGTAATGCAATAAGAACGATGACATGATGTAGACAAGATTTATTAATGTAGGAATAAACCCCATCTTGTTATCCTTAATGGCAACGATACATGCGTGCCTCGCTGCCCCTTCTGTCACTGGGAGAGGACACCGCAAGATCGAACCCATCACAAAGCACCTCTTCCCATGGAAAGAACCAAAGATTCAAAGAAGAAATACGAAGCTATAAGTAATCATGCATATAAGAGATCGAAGCAGACTCAAATAATATTCATGGATAGAAATTGATCATGAACTCAAAATTCATCGGATCCCAACAAACACACCGCAAAAAGTCATTACATCAAATAGATCTCCACGAGACCATTGTATTGAGAATCAAAAGAGAGAGAGAGAGAGAGAGAAAGCCATCTAGCTACTGCCTACGGACCCGTAGGTCGATGGTGGACTACTCACGCATCATCGGAGAGGCTCCAATGAGGATGATGAACCCCTCCGTGATGGTGTTAGATTGGATCTCGCGGTTTTGGAACTTGCGGCGGATGGAAGTGTTCTTCGTCGACTCCTGTAGGGTTTCTAGAATATTTGGGTATTTATAGAGCTCAGAGGTGGTGGAGGAGACTCCCGTGGGCACCACAGCCCATCAGGGTGCGCCAGGGGCCTTCGGTGCGCCCTGGTGGGTTGTGGGCCCCACGGGCCTCCCCCCAGGTGCTTCCTTGGCTCCCAAGTTGTCTGCTGGTCCAAAAAAATCTCCGAAAAGTTTCATCGCGATTGGACTCCGTTTGGTACTAATATTCTGCCAAGTAAAAAACAAGCAAAAAACTACAACTGGCACTTGGCACTATGTCAATAGGTTAGTCCCAAGAAATGATATAAAGTTGCTATAAAATGATTGTAAAACATCCAAGAATGATAATATAACATCATGGAACAATAAAAAATTGTAGATACATTGGAGACGTATAAGCATCCCCAAGCTTAATTCCTACTCGTCCTCGAGTAGGTAAATGATAAAAACAGAATTTTTGATGTGGAATGTTGCCTAACATGTTCATCACATATTCTTTTCTTTTGTAGCATGGACATTTGGAATTTTAGATGGTTCAAAGCAATAGTCTAGTTTTGACATAAAGTCTTTAATACTCAAGCATGCCAACAAGCAACCATGTCTTTCAAAATATCAACACTAAAGATAGTTATCCCTAGCCCATCATGCTCAATCATTTATCCATTCATTAAACACACTAAAATATTTTAGCTACACGCAATGCACAAGTATAATCATAGTGCCCCCTAGTTGGTGCTTTATAAGAGAAGATGGAGACTCAATTTAAAAATAAAAATTGCATAAAGTAAATAGATAGGCCCTTCACAAAGGGAAGTAGGGATTTGTAGAGGTGTCAGAGCTCAAAGCTTAAATTGAGAGAGAAAAATATTTTGGGTGGCATGCCTTTCCTGTCAACGAAAACGACCGAGTAGTTCTCAATACTTTCCATGCTAGATATATCATAGGTGGTTCCCAAACATAAAATAAACTTTATTCCTTTTTCCACCACTCTTTCACAATCCTTGGCTAACCGTATCCACGGTTGCCTTCCATACCAACACTTTCCAAGTAATTTATTATTTGACAACATAAAGTAAATTTCTTTTTCATTTTGGGACTGGGCATCCCTATTACGGCCGTACTCTTGTGCAATGACAAGTGAATAAACACTCATCTTGAGAATAACACATCTAGCATGGAAAAATATAGGACACCCCCTACCGTTTCATGAGCGGTACGAGCACACAAAAAGGAAATTCATTTTGAAAATTAGAGATGGCACATACAAATTTGCTTAGAACGGCATGGAAATACCGCATATAGGTAGGTATGGTGGACTCATATGGCAAAACTGGGTTTAAGGATTTTCGATGCACAAGTAGTTTTTCTACTTAGTACAAGTGGAGTCTAGCAAATAGATTGAGAAGCAACCAACCAAGAAACGAAAATTCACATCAACGGGCATTAAGCATAACTAACACCGAATAATGCACCATAAGTAGGATGTAATTTCATTGCATAACTATTGACTTTCGTTCTTGCATAGGGAATCACGAACCTTAACACCAATATTCTTACTAAAGCATAATTACTCACCAACATGACTCAAATATTACTATCATCATGTCTCAAAACTATTACAAGGAATCAAGTTTATTTGTCCAATGATCTTCATGAAAGTTTTTATTATATCCCTCTTGAATATCTATCACTTTGGGACTAGTTTCATATATTGCCATTGCTTTTTGAGAAGCTCAAATAAATTTAAGTGAAGAACATGAGCATAAAAAGTTTCATCTCTCAAAATAATATAAGTCAAACATGAGAGAATATCTTCAAAATTTACTAACTCTCAAATTAATCTAAGTGAAGCATCAGAGTATTTCTTCAAAAATTTAAAGCACACCGCGCTCAAAAGGATATAACTGAAGCACTAGAGCAATTCCATAGCTTAAAAAATTTAAGTGAAGCATATAGAGCAATTCTAACAAATCATAGCATAATTTTGGCTCTCTCAAATAGGTGTGTTCAGCAAGGATACTTGTGACAAACTAAAAAGAAAATAAAGCAAAGACTCATATAATACAAGACGCTCCAAGCAAAACTCATGATATGTGACCAATAAAAATATAGCTCCAAGTAAAATACCGATGGTCGTTAGAAGAAAGAGGGGATGCCACTCGGGGCATCCCCAAGCTTAGTTACTTGTTTCTCTTTGGATATTATCTTGGGGGTGCCATAGAATCCCAAGGCTTAGGCTATTTTCACTCCTTATTCCTTCATCCATCATGATCTCACCCAAAACTTGAAAACATCAATCACACAAAACTCAACAAAACCTTCGTGAGATCCGTTAGTATAATAAAGCAAATCACCACTCCAAGTACTATTGCAAACCCATTCATATTTTATTATTGCATTATATATACTGTATTCTAACTTTACCATGGCTTGTACCCTCCAATACAAACCATAGATTCATCAAAATGAGCACACAATGCAAGGAAAAGAGAATCTGTCAAAAACAGAACAGCCTGTAGTAATCTGTACTCTAACCATACTTCTGTAACTCTAAAAATTCGGTAAAAATAGTACAACGTAAAGAATTTGTATAGCAATACTGTGTTAATATTTCAGCTCATTACCATGCTCCAGTTTCTATTTTAGATTCAGCATCGTTTCTACTCATCTTGTGAGTCATCCTAAAGGCTTTACTTTGCACAAATACTAATTAAAACATAAAAGACACAATTATAACAGTAGCATAATTGTGTCAACACTCAAGAACAGGAAGAAAAAGGTAAAGATAAATTTTATTCATTGGGTTGCCTCCCAACAAGCGCTATCGTTTTACGCCCCTAGCTAGGCATAATGCATAGATTCAAGTGTTGTCATCTTTAGTTTTCAACTCCTCAATAACACAACTAGATTTCTTCAAGCATTTGGCATGCACACTGTCAATGACAATACTTCTAGGAATAAGACCAAAAAAATCATTCTTGTAAGTAGGGTCTGTCGCTATTTCAACAAAATTGGGATAAACACCAATCATTTTAAGATCTTCCTTGTGGCTATTAGATGTGGCAAATTTTTACGGGAGTTTTTTCAATAGTTTTAACAGAAGAAAAGGCCGATCTCAAGTTACTAAATATTTCTTCCAAATAATCAATCCGGGAGGGACTTTCCTCTATTCTTTCGTTCACTACGGCTTCCTTTTCTTTTAACAATTTAAAGACATCCCACGCTTTTGACCCAATTTTATTAGCAAGATTATGCATTTTCTTATCCAAATTTTCAAGATGTTCTTTGGTAATCATCTTCTTTTCAATAGCATCTAGCCTTTCCATAACATGTTTTAGAGTTAAGGTTGTTTCATTAATCATGAGAACTGGTGAACCCACTAGATTTCCCATAGCATTAAAAGCATCCAAAGATGGACACATCAAGAAATTCCCACCGGTAATCGTATCAAGGACGAATCTATACCAAGTGGTGACGCCCACATAAAAACTGCAAAGAAGAACAACGGTAGATTGCTTATGAATAGATCTATTACGAGCATTGCAAATCCTATACCAAGCATCTTTTAGGTTCTCCCCTCCCCTTTGCTTAAAATTGAGAACTTCATTCTCGGGAGTGCATGCAATAGAGGAAGAACTAGCCATAACAACAAGGTAGGCAAACAAGAGATCTGATGAGAAAAAGGCAAACGAAAAAGAGGGCAAATAAAACAGCAAATTTTGTGAAGTGGGGGAGAGGAAAAATGAGAGGCAAATGGCAAATAATGTAAATTGCAAGGAGATGAGATTTGTGAGTAGGAACCTGATAGATGTTAATGATGTCTCCCCAGCAACGGCGCCAGAAATTCCTTTTGACGTGGCTTGAGACTGCGTCGATATTTCCCCAAAGAGAAAGGGATGATACAGCATAGCTACGGTAAGTATTTTCCTCAGTTATGAAACCAAGGTTATCGAACCAGTAGGAGAACCACGCAACACTATGTAAACAGTACATGCACACAAAGAACAAATACTTGCAACCCGATGCGTAAGAGAGGTTGTCAATCTCTCCACGGTAAAAAGATAGATTTGGTTGTATGAGATTGGATAAATAGATCGCACAAGAACACAAAATAAAAGAAGTAAACAAAAAGTGCAGTAATGTATTTTTGGGTTTTTGGAATAATATATCTGAAAACAAAAGCGGCAACAGATAGATCGGAAAGCAATATGTTGAAAGAGTAGACCCAGGGGTCGTAGGTTTCACTAGTGGCTTCTCTCATGAGTATAGCACACGGTGGGTATTTTTTTTATTGTTGGGAAATTGATAGAAGATCAAATAATCATGACGATATCCAAGGCGATGATCAATATATAGGCATCACGTCCAAGATTAGTAGATCGAAACGATTCTGCATCTACTACTATTACTCCACACATCGACCGCTATCCAGCATGCATCTAGTGTATTAAGTTCATGGAAAAATGGAGTAATGCAATAAGAACAATGAAATGATGTAGACAAGATCTATTCATGTAGGAATAGACCCCATCTTGTTATCCTTAATTGCAACGATACATGCATACCTCGCTGCCCCTTCTGTCACTGGGAGAGGACACCGCAAGATCGAACCCATCACAAAGCACCTCTTCCCATGGCAAGAAAAATCGATCTAGTTGGCCTAACTAAAACAAAGCTCCGAAGAACAAATACGAAGCTATAAGTAATCATGCATATAGGAGATCAAAGAAGACTCAAATAATATTCATGGATAGAAACTGATCATGAACTCAAAATTCATCGGATCCCAACAAACACACCGCAAAAAGTCATTACATCAAATAGATCTCCAAGAGAACATTGTATTGAGAATCAAAAGAGAGAGAGAAAGCCATCTAGCTACTGCCTACGGACCCGTAGGTCTATGGTGGACTACTCACGCATCATCGGAGAGGCACCAATGAGGATGATGAACCCCTCTGTGATGGTGTTAGATTGGATCTCGCGGTTTTGGAACTTGCGGTGGCTAGAAGTGTTTTTCGTCGAATCCTATAGGGTTTCTGGAATATTTTGGTATTTATAGAGCTCAGAGGTGGTGGAGGAGACCCCCGTGGGCACCACAACCCATCGGGGCGCGCTAGGGGCCTCCGGCGCGCCCTGGTGGGTTGTGGGCCCCACGGGCCTCCCCCTAGGTGCTTCCATGGCTCCCAAGTTGTCTTCTGGTCCAAAATAAATCTCCAAAAAGTTTCATCGCGATTGGACTCCGTTTGGTACTGATATTCTGCGAAGTAAAACACAAGAAAAAAACAACAACTGGCACTTGGCACTATGTCAATAGGTTAGTCACAAAAAATGATTTAAGTTCTATAAAATGATTGTAAAACATCCAAGAATGATAATATAACAACATGGAACAATCAAAAATTATAGATACATTGGGGACGTATCACCCCACTATCTATCTTAGGGGTGTCGGGGGGTGCGGTTGTTCTGGGCGGAAACAGAATAACCGCGATGCGCCTGTCAACCAAGCGCACTGCCGCGTTAGCGCGAGGCCGAGCCGAGGGTGGGGAGGGGGGGTTTGGGCCCCCTCCCCACCCCCGGCAAGGCCGAGCCAGAGCAGGTGATGGCGCGGTGTGCCGCGGCGTCGCACGCTCAGGCAAGTCCATCACATACGTGACTCCCCTATCTATCTTAGAAGTGTCAGGGGTGTGCAGTTGTTCTGGGGGGAAACAGAATAACTGTACTGCTCCTATCAACCAAGCGCTCTCTTGCGTTAGCACGAGGCCGAGCCGGGGGTGGGGAGGAGGGGTCTGGTCCCCCCATCCCCACCCCCGGCGAGGCCGAGCCAAGAACGAGCCGGAGTAGGCGACTATGCAGCGTGCCGCGGCGTCGCATGCTCCAGCGAGTCCGTCACAGACGTGACCCCACTATCTAGCTTAGCACTAGTGCAGCCGCGTGCTATACAAACGGTTTTTAACCCCTTTCCGTGACGTAGTCTTAAACCGTCGCCTTGCATGTGTGGGCGATAGGGGGGGCCTATCCCACACGACAGGCAAAACCCGTCGGCGATGCCTGCACCTGGTCGCACACGATGGGCAAAAATATATCGTTTGCGATTGGAAGGACCATCACAAATAGACATATTGGGGTAGACGTGTGAGATGACTTAGCATCCCACACAGGGAATCCCAAGGGTACGTTTCCGTTCGTATTGCAGATCACCTACAATTTTCTGCATAACATCGTTTGTGATAGGTGTGATCATCACACACGATAGTTATAATTCTGTCGTTTGCGTTACTCAGAACATCACTCACGGTGTCTAGAAGAAACTGTTTGGCATTGGGCTGCTCATCACACACACTAGCTATGTGAAAACGTTTGTGATTGGGTGTCCTAACGCACACAGTTGTCAACCAGAATTCGTGTGTGATTGCTCAACGATCCAACACGCCAACTTTCTAGAAACCGTGTGGGTTTGTTCATGTCATCGCCCACGGTTTTGTCTTAGAAACCGTCTACAATGGGAACCCCAATAATCAGCCTGATTGATCAATTATTTATAATCCATTTAGTAATCGCAATTAACATTTAATATCAACCACAGAATATATTTCTTATTCGTAGTATGGCAACCAGGATTTCATAATTGAATTACATCAGGGTACAACCTCATATAGGCATATACTGCCTAGCTACCCAATTGCACAACAAGACAAAGTTTCAAATGCAACATCTAAAACCTTTGGAAATTAAGTATCATCATAGACGGTAAATAGACAGATGAATCTCATCTAGAAAATTGTTAAAGCGGATGGCGAATACTGAGCCTTCAATGATGTTGAAGGTCCTGACAACTTTAGGCCAGTGCCCGTGGATGATTGCCCGCCCATCCTTCGTCCTCTTAAGGAAGACTTCAAGATTATACCGTGGGTGCTGTATGAATACCTTCATCGCCTCTTGATCATACAGGTGGTTTGAGACGTAATGATCGATGAACTGCCTTGAGAAGGACTAAAAACAAACATACGCATAAATATCTTTTCTAAACTTTGAAATGGCGCAAAGGGAAAAGGACAAGGTGAAAGAGATGGCACCATCCTATAGTTGACTGATGTCTTTTTCATTGTGCAGACAAACATCTTGTTGTTTTTCTTAGCTAGTTTCTTTATCTTAATGATCTTTCTGAGTTTCTTGATTTGACTGATATTCAAGGACACCTCATTTCCCCACATGCAAAAAGGGTCGAACAGTGGGTCTAAACCTCTTAGAACAGGACCTACATGTGCAAGAACAAATTATTAATAAAAACATTCATATTACAATGGTTTCTGCAATTGCACAATAATGTGCTATTAGCCAAATGACCATGGATGTGCAAACCTCGATGGTAAACTTCAGTGTCCCCCATTGTTTCCCCCTGCAAGATATTTAAGACAAATATTGATCAGGTTACAAGTGATATTTGGCATACTATCACTAAAATATGTTAATGGAAAATAAACACATTGCGGATCCAACAGATTAGTTCGAGCCACATTGAAAATCCAATTATCTAAACCAAGCGCTAAGAACTAGGAAATGTAGCAATTCTATATGTTGCACATGTATTTAGTACATCTAAATTCGATTTATTCGTCACATGCATAACAATACAAAATTGTACCAACAACAATCGTACATCACATTTCAGAATTGAATTAAATAGTTAAATGATCACCACAACAAATGAACAAAATAGTTAACTAAGCACCACATTGCACAATAGAACATACTAGAAGGTCAGGTTGCAGTAGCATTACATTGGACATTTCACTACAATTTCTAAATGAAAGGTAGTAGTGGCACAGGCAACAGCTAAACGAAACGTGCTTAACCAGCGTAGCTAGGTGAACATATGTCCTAAGTGATAAAGCTAAGAAAAACAAGCTATTCCTCATCGTCGGAGATATCGATGATGATGGGCTCCGTCAACTTGGAAGAGGGCGAGGCCTCCACACCATGGTTGCACCCCTCGTAGTGGTGAGTGGCCTGATACTGCCCCAGCACCAACATGCCGGCTCTGGAGTTGAGGTAAGCACGGGCACGCTGAGAAAACACAACGAAGTCTTCGTCGAATGCACCGGCGGTGCCCTCGAGAAAAGACCACGAGCTGTCGTTTATAGCAGCCAACCGCGTGGTGGCGTCAGTGCGCGTGGCGTCGACGGTGTCCTCAACGGTGAGGTGCTCCTCCAAGATCCGGGGGTCGGCACGCATGGATGCCATAGCTGCCTCATCTGCGCGTGCAGCCGCGATTTGCTTCTCCGCAGCCAAATGTTCTTTGAGATCCTGGCTATACTGCGTGCACCATGGCTTTCGGCGGCGATTATTTGGAGGATGGGGCAGTGATTTGGGTGAAAGGTGTCGCGCCGGCGGTCGGGCCATGTGGGATGGAGGAGGAGGGGGTGAGGGGGTATTGGGGAGGTGTGGATTACCTGACAAGATGGACGAGGCCGAGGAGCAGGAAGGAGTGTCGCCGGCGAGGAGGTGGCGCTGCAAGCAAGCAATGAAGGTTTGAACTAGGAAAGGTAGAGGAAAAGGGGGAAATGTGGCTTTTGATTGGTACCAGGGGGCGAGGGAGGTTGATATTTCTGCAGCAGCCCAAAATTTTCATTCGGTTCAACGAAAAACTAGCGCGGAAAGCACCATCGGACACAGTCCCTTATACGGAACCATGTGCGATATCAAACCATCACAAACGAAGCCTGGTTTATACACCATGTGTGATGAACTTGAACGTGCAAATTTTTCAGAATAGTTCTCGATATCAACACATCACAAACGAAGCCTGTGATATACCCCATGTGTGATGAACTTGGACGTGCAAATGTTTGTCTCCAAGCTTCGGACGTAAGATTGGGTACTACATTGCACACGGTTCATTCCAAAAAAATGTGTGTTATGAACTTCAATTTCATTTTCAATTGTAAGATGGAATGGGGATATGGCGGCAAATTTTTGGTCCGAATTTCCCTGGTTACAGTGGTCATCCACGTCGTCGAGTAATTTAACATCAATTACTAATTTGGGTACTGCGCAAAAGAGCCTACAACACAGCCGCACTTACTTAATCGAGCAATTAAACAGAGCTGGTTGACCTAAACATTACTCTAACAAAAGACCAGCGCTCTAAACAACGACTAATGTTCCGCCTGACGCTCGCCGATCTCCGCCGCATCCTCCATGACCAGCTCGTGCTCGACGACCTCCAGGGGAAGGGGCTCCATGGCATCCATTGCCACATACTCTGCAAGCATCTCGCCGTCCGCGTCCGCCATCTCTTTGGAAAAGGCCGCCACGAGTTTGGCGTGGCCGGCCGTGGTCCGGGCATTGACGGCCTCCATCTTGGCAAGGGAGGTTGCCGATGAACGAACGGCTGCCCGAGCGCTCTTCTATTTGTGCGGTGACCGCCACGAGCTAGGCGTGGGTGGCATCGGCATAGGCGTGGGCAGCCGCCATTAGGGCTATGACGGCCGCTGAGGAACGGACAACTGCTGTGCCGTTCTAGCCATTTGCTATCCCGGTCGCGGATGTTGCTGCCGCCATCTCACATGCAGCAGCTGCCCTTTCGGCGGCCGCAGTTGCCCTGTCGGAGAGTGCGGCCGCGCTCAAGGATGTTGTGAGCACGTTCATGGATGATGCAGCCGCGCTCGGGCCGGAGTGGGTCGCCGACGTTTCCCTCACAACGCGGATCCACGTCCCCATCTTTCACCGGCGACGCTTGAACAGTACAGTGGTCTTGGAGAACTAGTGTGACTATGTGGTTCACGCACCGGCGGTGGACTGAAGCTTTCGGCCTAAGCCATATATGAGGATTGGCCCAAGATATTTTCATACCACATCACACACGTTTCATGATCAAGAACTGTTTGCGATGTATTTGATTTTCAAACTGCTTTGAGACTAAAAATGAAGTTACATTGGCAATTGAAGGTGTTCGGATGGCAATAACATTTATCTGCAGTGAACTTGCAACTATCGGACTGTGTGTTAAATATGGAATAATTCAGGGATGTTTAGGCCCTTTAAAACATTTAAAGAGTTTTTTGGACATTTCATGTGCATAGTTCAAATTTGAACTGCACTTTATTAAGCACATACTAGAGGGCACCTGAATGGGTTGAAAATCAACTATTTGTCACTGGATACATGTTTCGGTCCCATGCAAGAAATGGAAATTAAACGAATTCCAAACCTCACGGTATTTTGGCTCGGCCATAGACTTTGATAAGCCATGTTTTCAAATTCCAGTAATTCCAAATATCGTGAGAAATTCATGAAACTTGGCATGGTGTGATGTCATGGCGCATGTGTGCTGTGGTAAAAACAATGCCTAGTTCGCGACAAGTTTTGGCACAAACCTCTTACAAACCGAAGATTCTCACAAGAAGTCATGTGGTTCCTGTAGGGACAGTTCACATTTCATGTGCGAAACAACATCTGATGTCGCTTCTCGCCTTGAATTTATTTCTAGAGTCTCCATAGAGTAACGTGAATGTGTCGTGCGAGTCAATGGAGTCTTACAAAGTTCGTTTGGCCTTTTAAGTACATTAATTAATTGAGTTTTGTAGGCATTCAATTAATGTGCATATATATAATTCAAATTTGAACTACAATAACTGCACGGTCCAGCTCATGAAAATATGTCGAAAAACAATATACGTTTCACTGGCTGCATGTTTAGGTCCCACACAATAAATGGGAATGAATTTCGAACATATATATCTACGGCACGAGGCTCGACCGCAAACATCTGGAAACTTAATTTTTAAATTCATGTAAATATAAACCTCGATAGAAATTAATGAAAATTGGGCATGGTGCCATCAATTGCCCTATTGTGTGTGTTGTGGTAATAAAAATTGCTCAATTTTGGACAAGTTTCGGCACAAAGCCTCTTACAAACCGAAGGTTCTCACAAGAAAGTCGTGTGTTCTGATAGGGAAAGTTCATATTTTATGTGCGAAACAACATCCGTTGTCTCTTGTGGCCTGCATTTATTTCTAGAGTCACCCACAGAGCAACTTTCTGAGAGTCATGCTAAACTGTGGATTTTTTCACGGTTCGTGAGACCTGTTTAACACATTAATTGAGTTTTCTAATCGTTTAATGTGCATAATTCAAATTTGAACTACAATCACAAGGTCCAACACATGAAAAAATAGGTTGGAAAAAATATGCCTTTCCATGGATGCATGTTTAATTAGGTCCCACACAAGAAATGGGAATGAATTTCTAACATCTCATTCACTGTTTGCTCGGTCGCAACCATTGAGATGCTTGGTTATCAAATTCCCATAAATCAAGAACTCGTCAGAAATTCATGAAACTTGGCATGGTATCGTGACAAGGGCACACACATGCCATGGTAAAAAATCTGTCCAAATTGGACATGTTCTTGCACAACCCCCTTACAAATCGGAGCTCCTCACAAGAAGCTTTGTGGTTTCGATAGGGAACATTATATATGCATGGCACATATGCGGGCGAAAATAAATCTGATGCCTCTTCTCTCCTTGATTTTCTTTATATAAACAACATAGACATATGTACGTGTGAAGTGCAAAAATATGATTAAATAAGGGATCATCTGGCTTTTAAATACATTAATTGAGTTTTCGGTGCATTCTTTAATGTGCATAATTCAAATTTGATCTACAATCACAAGGCCCGGGGTATATGCGTCCTTGGATGTATGTGTTAGGTCACATGTAAGAAATGAGAACGAATTTCAAACATCTAAGCATGTTGGCTCGGCCACAAATATCGAGAAACTTGGTTTCCAAATTCTCGTAAATCCAAAACTCTGTCAGAAAGTCATGAAACCTGGGATGGTGTCATGTGAAGGCACACATATGCCGTGGTAAAAAATACCATGTTCGCCATGTTTTGTAAGAAGCCTCTTTCAAACATGAGGTTCTCATACAACAATAAGCTACATCCATTGTTCTGATAGGGAACACATATATATGCATGCCACATCTACAGGTGAAAAATGACATCCGATGCCTCTTCTCTCCTTGATTTTTTCCTAGAAACAACATAAAGCACTAGGTGTGTACTGCAAACATATTAAATTATTAACGGTTTGTATGGCTTTTTTATACATTAATTGAGTTTTATGTGCATTTAATGTACATAATTCAAATATAAACTACAGTCACAAGGTCTATGTTGGGCAGGGCATCATCATATAAAGCATAAATTTGATGTGCTATTTTTAGTGTCCACTTTGAGAGAAAGAGCAAGCATTATTAATAGCCAACAAAGGCATTTTGGAACAAAAATCTATCACGTTACCATCGCAAACGGGCGTATTATTTATAATTCGTGGACGTTCTACAGACTTTACGTGCGGGCCATGTGTCGCTATCTGTATTGACAAGGAGGTAGCGTGCGGACATGTGTTTGAGTACACGGGTGGCGTGCGAGTAGTGTCCTGCGCACGCTCATCGGGGTGGCGTGTCCTTTGCCAGTTGTCAAAGACGTTTCAGACTGAATACCCGTATGCAAACCGAGGGCAATTGTTCCTTCCCTACTAAGCCAAGCGAAAATCTGGCGCGATGGAATTTTTTCATTGCGTCATCGCAAACAGTTGTGAATGATGACCCGTGTGCCCTTCCTGGTGCTACAACTTCTACTGTTGCTAACTGCTGAGGTTGCCATGCCATGTATGCAAAAAAAATCTGATGTGGGGAGGTAATTAAGGAGAGATATGAGTTTCGTGACCACATGAAGAAACAATGCCAGGCGCATGAACATTGGCAAAACACTTAAATGAAAGAAACTCACCAATCCATGCAAGAGTTTAGTTGCTAAATCATTAAATGAAGGGACCTTAGGGTTTAGAGTACAATGCATTGTGGACTTGAGTTGCTAAGACATTTAATACACTAAGCACCCCATGTAAGCACCAATCGATGCGTTGGCAGCAGGAGTCAAGTAAGATTCAAATCTATCATATTGGGTAAATTTTCATTTGTCAAATTGGAAACACTGAGATTTGTCCAATTTTGCAGGAACAAAATCACTATTATGGTGCAATTTTGCAACTGAAATTCAGTAAACATAGATTTCATTCATAGATAGCTGAATCGAACAAACTTTTCCCCATTTGTTGCCAACCACGTACTGAAATAGCTAGTCCAACTATATATACTACCTAATTTAAAGTATGTGGAACTGTTCAACCATATCTATATTTAGATGAACTGAACAAAATAGCCCCTAAATACTACTCCGGAGGGGCTTCGTGCTACTGCCAGCAGCCTTCTCCTCTGCAGAACGGTTTCAGTAAGAGGCAGAGGAGGAGAAGCCTACTGACGAGCTGGAGGAGTCGAATTCGTCTGGTGCCGCTGCTGCCCTCCACCGCTCCTGACGTGCCTCCTCGAAGCGGCGGGACTCGGCGTAGATCTCCTCATTCCGCGCCATAGCTGCGGCGTCTGCTGCGACCACGGCGGCGGTGAGCCTTTGTGCGTGCTCGACCTGGCAATCCTCCTCCTCATGTAGGAAGTTGATGTAGCGCACTAGGCCACTGACGCAAAAGCCGAGCGGCTGTGCTTCGGCGGCAGCCTCCTCCTCCCGCCTTTGGGCCGCGGTGGCGGAGCGGGTGATGGCCCCGACGGCTGACCGTGGGGTGGCTGCCAAGGTGGACGTTGGTGTGGTGGCGGCCAAGGAGGCAGCTGGTGGGGTGGCGAAAACGGCGGCTGGCGATGGGGTGGGGGCGACGGTGGTCGCCGTCAGCAGCTGCCTTCGGGCAAATGTGGAGGAGCGTGTGGTGGATGTCGTGCGCATAGCCAACAAGGACGCCACACGCACTACACGCTTCCGGTAACTACGCCGCCGACGTGGTGCATCCTCCCAGCTAGAGCTGCCCTCTGGCGGTGTGGCGGAGCGACGACGACGGACAGGTGCCATTGGCAATTGGGGGAGAAGCAAACTTGGGAAGCTACGGGCAGGGAGGGGATGAATGCGATGTGGAAAGGCTGGCTGTGAGGGTTTATAAAGCAGGCGGCCAAGGCGAGCCGGGCGGGAAGCTTGCACGCGTTCATGCGCGAGAACGGGAAGCTTGCGCGCGTTCATGCGCGGGAACGGGAAGCTTGCACGCGTTCCTACGCGGTTTCGCGGGAACGGGAAGCCCAAAAGAAACGTTGTATGCTCCCGAAGCATCACGAGAACAGGCATTTCGGCGCGCCGGGCGGGAAACTTGCGCGCTCCCGAAGCGTGCACTAAAATCCTCGTGCGGCAACGCGGTGACAAGACCGGACGGAGGTGGGAGAAATGACAAGTACGCAAATGGTTAATAATAAACAACCGTTTGTGTTTTATTACAAAGCAAACGGTCGTTCTGTATGCACCGCCGCGAATGAATGTACGCATGAGGCGGTTGATGCAGCCTCGGCGCGTTGTGCTCGTGTCCGTGCGTGCCCGGCCGCTCTTCTGGCGTCCATGCGCGAACGATCAGGCATGTTCGGGGAGCCATATGCTAGCGGTTGCGCCGCTCCCGGCGCCACAATGCAGTTAAGCGCTGCAAAAACTGCCATGCGATTGATGCGGCCATTTACCTTCGTCTCTTCCACCTTTCGATCGCGCCACACAACCCAAGAAGCATACCCATGACGGCAAATAATATAGAGAGGATGCACATCTCTTCATCGCTTCAACCTTCCCGTGCGGATCCAATGGCGGTTGCCGGCGCCGATCAGCAGTTCGCCACTATTGTCAAAGTGGACACATACAGCAGGAAGACGGACCTCTCGGTGGTGTATACCAACGACCCGATCGTTGTGGTGAACTCCATCAACACGTTGGAGCAGCTGCTTGCTGAGGATGACAAATACAAAGTGGTCGGCTTCAACCTCGAGTATACCGACGGTCGTGCCGGGCATGATCAGAAGGTTGCCGTCGACTAGTTGTGCGTGCGCCATCACGTGCTCGTCTACCACTACTGCCTGGCCACAAGGACTTGCGAGCGTTTCGCCAGGTTTGTCAACATCCCCAACTACAGGTTCGCAACGGTGGACACCACCAACGATCTAAAGGTGCTCAAGACTTCAGGCTTGTCCTGCCAGAAGCTTGTCAACATCCAAGGTCAATACAGGGTCTGGAGGGTGAGAAGAAGAAGCAGAAGGACTCCCTGGTTGACCTCACCGTGGCCATCATCGACCCCTACTATAGAGACATGAAGGCTGAGTGCCGCAAGGACAAGACTGCCTGGCACGCGGCCTGGGTGGACAAACTGGATGAAGAACACATCAAGTACGCGGCCAAGGAAGCGTACACCAGCTACGAGATGTATAGGAGGATCATTGACATGAGGAAGTGCCTACTTCCTGCAGACGGCGAGGGATAGCCACAAGGAGAGTAGCAGTGTCGGTAACGTAGTCAGAAGAACAGTATGATTTGGCGCTCGTCTACTTCTTATAAATTTATATTGAGGAATGTACATGTGTTGTGTAGTCACTTATGGAACTGTATGTTCAAGTTGGTTATGCAACAATAATGTTGGTGTTTTGTAGACAGAGCATATAGATGTTGTGCAAACAGAGCAAATCACATCTCATACAATTATTAGCAGCAATCGTGTGCCCACAACACACACAGGTAGTCAGGATGAATCGTTTTGGTTATTATTGGTCTTCCCACACATGTCTGATGAATGAACTGTTTGCCCGGTACCCACAAGACAAACGGTTGTCAGGATGAACCGTTTGGGTTATTATTGGTCTTCACACACAATTCTAATGAATGAACTATTTTCCGGGTATCACACACACCTTCTTAGGCTAACTCGTTTGTGTTCTGCTGGATCAGCACAAACAGTTTGTCCGAGTGAACTGTATGCCGCACTATGCACACGTATATAGTTTCTTAACCGTTTCTGTTATCTTCCATAATCACAAACAGTTCATAAGAACAAACTGTATGCAACGCATCACACACGCAACTTTTTTTGAACCGTATTTGCTCGTTCCTTCATTGCGCACGGTTTTCGTCATTGGAGGCGGAGCTTGAACTATACCGTTTGCGATTGATGGATCGCACACAGTTTCGTCGAAGGGTCTCTGATTGATGTGTCGCGTTAGCAGCATCCTGCAATAGTGTAGGGGTGTCGATTGGGGGTGCGGTTGTTTAGGGAGGAAATAGAATAGCCGCATTGTGCCTGTCAACCAAGCGCACTGCCGCGTTAGCGCGAGGCCGAGCCGGGGGTGGGGAGGGGGGGTCTGGACCCTCCTCCCCACCCTCGGCGAGGCCGAGCCAGAAACGAGTCAGAGCAGGCGACGACTCGCCATGCTGATACGTCTATTTTGCATCATGATTTCCTACTGTTATTTACATTGTTTTGTTGAATAATAATGCTTTGGGGAGTGATTCTAATGCCTTTTCTCTCCTAATATGCAAGGTTTACACAAAGAGGGAGAATATCGGCAGTTGGAATTCTGGACCTAAGAAAAGCACATCAGAGATACCTATTCTGCACAACTCCAATGAAGCTGAAATTTTACAATGATTATTTTTATATTTAATAAAAAATACTGGAGCAGAAAACTACCGGAGGGGGCGTGCCAGGTGGGCACAACCCACCAGGGCGCGCCAGGCCCCCCTGTGCGCGCCCTGATGGGTTGTGGCCACCTCGGCCCACCTCCGGTACCCATCCTCTGGTATATGATCACATTTGTCCTAGAAAAAATCAGAGGAGGACTTTCGGGATGAAGCGCCGCTGCCTCGAGGCCGAACTTGGGCAGTTGCACTTTTGACCTCCGGCGGAGCGATTCCGTCGGGGGAACTTTCCTCCCGGAGGGGGAAATCGAAGCCATCGTCATCACCAACACCCCTCTCATATTTGGGAGGCCAATCTTCATCAACATCTTCAACAACACCATTTCCTCTCAAACCCTTGTTCATCTCTTGTGTTCAATCTTTGTACCGGAACCTCAGATTGGTACCTGTGGGTGACTAGTAGTGTTGATTCCCTTGCGTAGTTGATTACTATATGGTTTATTTGGTGGAAGATTATATGTTCAGATCCATTATGCTATTTAATACCCCTCTGATCTTGAGCATGATTATTATTTGTGAGTAGTTACCTTTGTTCTTGAGGTTACGGGAGAAGTCATGTTGCGAGTAATCATGTGAATTTGATATGTGTTCGATATTTTGATGATATGTATGTTGTGATTCCCTTAGTGGTGTCATGTGAACGTTGACTACATGACACTTCACCATTCATGGGCCTAAGGTAATGCATTGTGGAGTAGTTATTAGATGATGGGTTGCTAGAGTGACACAAGCTTAAACCCTAGTTTATGCGCTACTTCGTAAGGGGTTGATTTGGATCCAAACACTTAATGCTATGGTTAGATTTTATCTTAATACTTTTCTCGTAGTTGCGGATGCTTGCGAGTGGGTTAATCATAAGTGGGAGGTTGTTCAAGTAAGAACAGCACCCAAGCACCGGTCCACCCACATATCAAATTATCAAAGTAGCGAACACGAATCAAACCAACATGATAAAAGTGACTAGACGAAATTCCCGTGTACCCTCAAGAACACTTTGCCTATTACTAGAGATTGTTCTGGCCTGTCCTTTGCCACAAAAGGATTGGGATACCTTGCTGCACCTTGTTTACCGTTATCGATACTTGCTTGTTACCAATTATCTTGCTAACAAACTATATGTTACCTACAATTTCAGTGCTTGCAGAAATTACCTTGCTGAAAACCGCTTGTCCTTTCCTTCTGCTCCTCGTTGGGTTTGACACTCTTACTTATCGAAAGGACTACAATTGATCCCCTATGCTTGTGGGTCATCAAGACTCTTTTCTGGCGCCGTTGCCGGGGAGTGAAGCGCTCTTGGTAAGTGGAAATCGGTAAGCGTCAGGAAATGCCTATGAATTATTCACTTGTTGTTGAACCATTTGACGTTTGGGGTTTTGATTATATGGGGCCTTTTCCTTCCTCCAACGGGTACACTCATATTTTAGTTGCGGTTGATTATGTCACTAAGTGGGTAGAAGCTATTCCAACTAGTAGTGCTGATAACCACACCTCCATTAAAATGCTTAAAGAGGTTATCTTCCCAAGGTTTGGAGTCCCTAGATATTTAATGACCGATGGTTGTTCACACTTTGTCCATGGTGCTTTCCATAAGATTCTTGCTAAATATGATGTTAACCATAGAATTGCATCACCCTATCATCCTCAATCTAGTGGTTGAACTTAGCAATAGAGAAAGAAAATTAATATTACAAAAAACTGTCAATAGGTCTCGTAAGAATTGGTCTAAGAAATTAGATGATGCACTTTGGGCCTATGGAACAGCTTATAGAAATCCTATGGGTATGTCTCCATATAAAATGGTATATGGGAAAGCTTGTCATTTGCCTCTAGAATTAGAACACAAAGCATTTTGGGCAATTAAAGAACTCAACTATGATTTCAAACTTGCCAGTGAGAAGAGGCTATTTGATATTAGTTCACTAGATGAATGGAGAACCCAAGCGTATGAAAATGCCAGGCTATTTAAAGAAAAAATAAAAAGATGGCATGACAATAGAATCCAAAAGCAGGAATTCAAAATAGGAGATTATGTTCTTTTGTTCAACTCTTGTTTAAGATTTTTTGCAGGAAAGCTTCTCTCCAAATTGGAAGGACCATATATTATCGAAGAGGTTTATCGTTCTAGAGCTATCAAGATTAATAACACCGAAGGTACTAACCCGAAGGTGATCAATGGACAAAGAATTAAGCATTATATATCAGGTATGCCTATTAACGTTGAAAGCAATGTTATCCAAACCATGACACCGGAGGAACACATAAAGGAAACCTTCCGGAACACTCCAGAATTCTGAAAAATAGGAGGTACGTGATACGGTAAGTAAACGGACTCAGAAAAATCCGCAAAAATATTTTTTGTCAGTTTTGGAATATTTTAAAATTTTGGAAATAAAGTAATAAATCGGAAGGTGATCGAGGTGAGCACGATACACCAGGGCGCGTCAGGCACCCCTTGGCGCGCCCTGGTGGGTTGTGCCCACCTCGAATGCCTTCCCGACTCCGTTTTCCTTCCATATACTTGTTTCCCAAGAATAAAAATTCCCTATATATACCCCGACAGTTTTGACGACCGCATCGCAGAAAAATCCTCTATTCTTGTTTCTTGTTGTTTTCTTATCAGATCTGTCAAGTCAGGCATGATGTCTTCTCCCTCTCCTAACAACATGGAAGAAGATGCCTGGCTAATGAAGATAGAGTTGAAGAGGGAGGTGCCGGAAGAAGCTAACAAGTAAGAGAAGGGCAAGGAGGCTATGGTGGATCATCCCCCTGAAGGAGATCAATCCATGCCAGTAAAGGAGGGAGAGGAAGAAGATATCCTTCAACCTTACTATAGTCATCTTACCCCTATTGAAATCGATGCCTTTAGAGCTTTCGAAGCGGTCCGTGTTCAGAATAAATTCCTCATCCGTGAAAATATTTTGCTAGAAGAGCACATCAATAACCTTAGGACGGTCATCCGTAAATTGGAGCATCTTTTGAAGCTGAAGTGTGACATCATATCACCACCACCTTCTTCATCACCACCACCAAAGGAGACTTGAACACACGGGTATGGGCACTCCCCTTGGCTTGAGCCAAGCTTGGGGGAGGTGCCCCGGTATCATATCACCACCACTTTTATCCACCTTTACCTATTTTAGTTCGATCTTTATTTTCCCTTTGCTTTAGTTGAATAAAAGTTTAGCATGATCTATTTTCGTGCGTTAGTTCCGTGGCCTACCTATCTATGTAATCGAGTGAGAGTTATATAATAAAGTTTAGTTTCAGTTTTTGCCTCTCTACTTTCTTGTTGCAATCAAAATAAAGGAAAAGAAACAAATGAAAAGAATCATATGCTAATCTTATGGTGAGTAATGACATCACATAAGGAAAAGTATAAGTAGTAAAATTTATTGGAGATTGACAAACATAGCATTGGTCAATGATGTAATTCATGAAAGAATTAATAAGGGAAGAGAAGATTCACATGCAAAACACCATCTTGGACATTTTTTATGATTGTGAGCCCCCATCAAATATTATATGTCAAAATTGTTTATGTTGGACAAGGAAGACAACGTAATGATTTATGTTTGTTCATATCCACATAGAAGTTATATTGTCATAGATCCTTTAACATGTGTTGCTTGCTCAATATCTTTGCTAGCCAAAATTCCGCACTAAGTAGAGATACTACTTGTGCATCCAAAAACCCAAACCCAAACTCCTTCTTTAAGTGTCCACCATACCTACCTATGGATCGAGAAAGATCCTTCAAGTGAGTTGTCATCGGTGCAATAAGGCAATAAAAATTGCTCCTAAAAGTGTTCGATCAATTAGTGTAATTGAAAATTGAGCGCTATACGAACTTATGATGGAAAAGTAATAAAACCGACGGACTGCATAATAAAGGTTGCTACCATTGGGGGCAATATAGCTTGACGTTCTTTTATATTAAGGGATTGGGCATACAAACCAATAAGCGCATGGCAACCTCTGCTTCCCTCTGCGAAGGGCCTATCTTTTACTTTTATGTATTTACTTTTATGCAAGAGTCAAAGTATTCTCCCCTATTCCTTTTTACTTTTTCTTTTGCAGGCATCATGTGGTGAGGAAAGATCTAGGCACATATACCCAGTTGGATATGGGTGGGCATGAGTTATTATTGTTGACATCACCCTTGAGGTGAGTAAATTGGGAGGCGAAACTTTAAGCCCCTATCTTCCTGTGTGTCCGGTTGAAACTTTTTTTCATGGGTATGCCGTGAGTGTTAGCAATCATAGAAGACTAAATGATGGTTGAGTATGTGGACTTGCCAAAAGGCTCCGACATGAGACCCTTCCTGAAAATATGATGAATTGTAGTTGCAAAGTTGACTGAGAACATAGTTTGTTTGTTCCCAATAAGGTTTATGCTTCATACTTCTATGTTGTGATGAGTTGTTACTTGTTCATGAGAAGCTATATGATAAAAATGTATTAAATAAGTCTTATGATAGAGTTTATTGCTGTTATATTAAGAAGCATGATCCTTTTATGTCCGTATTTTGTTTTTATCGACACCTCTCTCTCTCAAACCATGTGGACATGCTTTTCAATATCGGCTTTCGCTTGAGGACAAGCGAGGTCTAAGCTTGGGGGAGTTGCTACGTCCATTTTGCATCATGATTTCCTACTATTATTTACTTTGTTTTGTTGAATAATAATGCTTTGGGGAGTGATTCTAATGCCTTTTCTCTCCTAATATGCAAGGTTTACACAAAGAGGGAGAATACCGGCACCTGGAATTTTGGACCTAAGAAAAGCACGTCAGAGATACCTATTCAGCCCAACTCCAATGAAGCTAAAATTTTATGGGGATTATTTTTACATTTAATAAAAAATACAGGAGTAGAAAACTACCGGAGGGGGACTGCCAGGTGGGCACAACCCACCTGGGCGCGCTAGGGCCCCCTGGGCACGCCCTGATGGGTTGTGGCCACCTCGGCCCACCTCCGGTGCCCATCCTCTGGTGAGTCCGTCGCATACGTGACCCCACTATCGATCTTAGGTGTGTCGGGGGGTGCGGTTGTTCTGGGGGGAAACAAAATAACCGTACTGCGCCTGTCAACCAGGCGCTCTGCCGCGTTAGCGCGAGGACGTGCCGGGGGTGGGGAGGGTGGGATCTGGACCCCTCATCCCCACCCCCAACAAGGCCGAGCCAGGAACGACCGGAGCAGGCGATGACGCGGCATGCCTCGGCGTGGCATACTCCGGCAAATCCGTCACATACGTGACCCCACAATCTATCTTAGGAGTGTTTTGGGGGGGGGGTGCGTTTGTCCTGGCGGAAACAGAATAACCGCACTACGCCTGTCAACCAAGCGCAATGCCGTGTTAGCGCGAGACCAAGACGAGGGTGGGGAGGGGTGGTCTGGACCCCCCTGCCCACCCCCGGCGATGCATGCTCCAGCGAGTCCGTCATATACGTGACCCCACTATCTAGCTTATCGTGTCGATTGGGGGGTGCGGTTGTTTAGGGAGGAAACAGAATAGCCGCACTGCGCCTGTTAACCAAGCACACTGCCGCGTTAGCGCGAGGCCGAGCCAGGGGTGGGGAGGGGGGTCTGGACCCCCCCTCCACACCCTCGGCGAGGCCGAGCCAGGAACAAGCCGGATCAGGCGACCCCACTATCTATCTTAGCGGTGTCGTGGGGTGTGGTTGTTCTAGGGAAAACGGAAAAGAGCACTGTCGCGTTAGCGTGAGGCTGAGCCGGGGGTGGGAAGGGGGGTCTGGACCCCCGCCCCACCCCCTGGTGAAGCGTAGCCAGGACCGAGCCGGAGCAGACAACGACGCGGCTTGCCGCGGCATCGCTTGCTCCGGCGAGTTCGTCACATACGTGACCCCACTATCTATCTTAGGGGTATCGGGGGTGCGGTTGTTCTGGGTGGAAGATAATAACCGTACTGCGCCTGTCAACCAGGCGCACTGCCGCGTTAGCGCGAGGTCGAGCCGGGGGTCGGGAGGGGGATCTGGACCCCCCATCCCTTACCCCGGCGAGGCCGAGCCAGGAACGACCGGAGCAGGCGACGATGCGGCGTGCCGCGGCATCGCATACTCCGGCGAGTCCGTCACATACGTGACGCCACTATCTATCTTAGGAGTGTCGTGGGGGGTGCGATTGTCCTAGGGGAAACTGAATAACTTCACTGCGCCTGTAAACCAAGCGCACTACCGCGTTAGCGCGAGGCCAAGCCGGGGGTGGGACCCCCCTCCCCACCCTCGGCGAGGCGGAGCTAGGAACGAGCTGGAGCAGGCGACGATGCGGCGTGCCGCGGGGTCGCATGCTCCGGCG
Source organism: Elymus sibiricus (assembly GCA_039707655.1). NCBI lineage: Eukaryota > Viridiplantae > Streptophyta > Magnoliopsida > Poales > Poaceae > Elymus > Elymus sibiricus. The sequence goes on along the minus strand of CM077669.1, from coordinate 343,880,401 downwards.
AGTCCGTCACATACGTGACCCCACTATCTATCTTAGGTGTGTCGGGGGGGTGTGGTTGTTCTGGGGGGAAACATAATAACCGCATTGCGCTTGTCAACCAAGCGCACTACCGCGTTAGCGTGAGGCCGAGCCGGGGGTAGGGAGGGGGGTCTACCCCCCTCTCCACCCTCGACGAGGCCGAGCTAGGAACGAGTCGGAGCAGGCGACGATGCGGCGTGCCACGGCGTCGCATGCTTCGGTGAGTCCGTCACATACATGACCCCACTATCTATCTTAGGGGTGTCGGGGGGTGCGGTTGTTCTGGGGGGAAACAGAATAAGCGCGCTGCTCTTGTCAGCCAAGCGCATTGTCGCGTTAGCGCTAGGCCGAGCCGAGTGTGGGGAGGGGGGTCTGGACACCCCTCCCCACCCCCGGCGAGGCCGAGCCAGGAACGAGCTGGAGCAAGCGACGACGCGGCATGCCGTGGCATCGCATACTCCGGCGAGCCCGTCACATACGTGACCCCACTATCTATCTTAGGAGTGTCGGGGGTGCATTTGTTCAGGGGGAAACAGAATAACCACACTGCGCTTGTCAACCAAGTGCACTACCGCGTTAGCGCGAGGCCGAGCCGGGGGTGGGGGGTTTGGATCTTGCGTCTGCGACTCTTGCTTCACCTAGTATGTGCAACTCCTTTTTATTTTTTTAATTCTAGAGCCATGTTTTTGAACTTGTTCCTATCATGTATTTTGTCTTTGTTCTTGACTCTTTTCCTTTGTTTTGTTTTTGTGTTTTTGCAGATGCAACCAGGGAAGAATCTGTTAATACCATCAACAATGATCTATCTCACTTGGGTGGGGCTGAGAAGACTGCTGAGGCTGAGCAGGTGGCTCCATCAGCTGGACATTGTGATCCCATTGAGGAGCCTTTATGCTCTCTTCAGTTGTCAGAGACGCAGTCCAAATATGTTGATGGCACTGAACCTGTCACACAAGCTGATGATGTGCCATTGCAGCTTCTTCTAGAGGATGAACGCAAGAGAAATAAGCTAGAAGCCTTTGAGAGGAAGAAGGCGGCCCGCCTACGGAAAGGTTCTAATGTTTCTGAACCTGGTGATCTTGCTGAGCCCACGCTTGGGATGTGTCCGGTGCTGAAGGCGATGTGGCGCTTGCTAGTGATTACATGGTTGGCCCTGTGAAGAAGAAATTCAAGCGCACCGTAACGAAGAAGCATCTCGTTGGTGGAGTTACTCCTCGGAGGAGCCCACGTGTTTTTAATGTTGCAAGTCCAAGTGTATGGGCGGTTCCTGGAATTAGTGGTCAAGTTGATGGTGTTACCCCACGTCGTAGTCCTCGTGTTCTTGGCTTTGTGAAGCCTTCATCTCCGCTTGGTGCTGGTGTATCGGGGAAGGGCAAGAGATGTGGTGTTAAGTGCAAGGGTGGGATAGTAAAGGTTAACAAGGGTTGCCATAAGCGTTCTCGTGTTAATGCAGATGGCCAGGATGATGATGATTTCGACGCAGATGATGAGGATGCAGATGATGATGGTGTTAACCACGTATCAATCTCTTATATTTTTCCCTATGTTCATATTTATATTTTCTTAGTTGTTTTGTCTTTTTTATGAAATATTGCCTTATGTTCTACATTCTTGAATTTCTGGTTTATTATTGTTAACATGGAAAACATTTAAAAATTCTGGATATACATGATTGAACTGCCTTGTATTGCATTGGTGAACTTCTGTTATATGCAACGAGAAGTTGTACATTGTTGAACCTTTGGATATACATGATTGAACTGCCTTGTTCTTCATTGTTGAACTTCCGGTATATTATTGTTAACATTTGAAACTTCTAGATATACATGATTGAACTGTCTTGTTCTGTATTGTTGAACTTCTGGGATATGCATTGCTATACATGTATTTTTTGCCCTGCTGTATTTGTTTATGTAGTTCTTCCTTGTTTAACATTTGCTGAAATTTTAGTTTATTTTCATTAAAACAATTTTCTGTCATTGTTTCTTTTTTTTCTTTTTTTTTGCGGTATGTGCTTGTGAAGAGGCCTCTCAGGAGGAAATTAGGAGGCAAGGCAATGGAAGGAGCTGTTGAAGGAGGGAACAATGGGAAACGTTTTAAAAAGACGGTTTGTTCTAACAAGACGGTCAAATGTATCTTTTCGTGCTGTTCAGTTTGACAGGTCGTGGAGCGAAAACGGAGTTCCTATGCAAAAGTTATGCCCGTTATACTGTGACAGATTTCAGCACTGCGGAAATCACATTTCCACGGTGTCGATCTTTGTTCCGGTTCGATCAATCTCATTGATCTTCGCGTGCTGCATCTGGATTTACGTTCCACTTTCTACCCCGATGGCGGAAAGCGACCGGTAAGGGTAATTCGTGTCACGACCTCTGCATCACGATCACGAAAGTAAGATCACGAAACCAACCTTCAACACTGACATGCGCGGCCGATCTCATCGACAGGCACCTGAACCAATCTACATATCTCATATGCAAATCTCCGATTATATCACCACACAGTAGAGGCTCTGATACCACAGTTGGAACACAGGGTACGCTACGCTAGCGTCATATAAAAAATTTCTACTGCGCACCTAAGAACATGTTACTGGAAACAGATCACGGGATCGGGTTTACCACTAGACGCGCAGTCACTGCAGCGGAAGTAGAGTTGGTGATGCGTGTAGTCGACCAGCCGATTCGTCTACTCCTCCTGTAGCCAATCTCTCACGAATAGCGATCTCCCATGAACAACGATCTCCCACGAACAACTCTTCGCGGATCCCTCGAACGGTTCGTCCAAGCACCGCAGATGCGATGCCTCCAGGGTATACACATGTATGGGGGCAGCGTCGGGTGGCGGACTGCTAGGTCCGATCGCACGGCATGGTGGCGTGGGGAGTGGCGGTGGTTGTCGACGGGAGAAAAATGATCAACCCTTAAAGGTGCGCCCACTCCCATTTATATAGACCTCCAAGGTGGGCTCAACACTTGAGGCCCATGACGTGTCTAGTCCAATTTTCCATTCGGATCTAATCCGAATGGGCTGCAATCCCTTAAGTGTGCGACCCTATAGGTTCACGTACACATGGACACGACCCGAGTCGATAGTCGGTAGCGACTCCTAGCAGAACGTGCCAACTCCCAGGTGTGCGCAAAGTCATTAGACGAACCTCGACAATATGTCATATACAACATTCCTTTTGCCTCATGATATAGGTTGTAGAGCTCAAGGCCAGTACTTGTCGCCCTTGTGGTAGCTCCGGCGAGTCCATCACATACGTGACCCCACTATCTATCTTAGAAGTGTCGGGGGGTGCAGTTGTTCTGGGGGCAAACAGAACAACCGCACTGCGCTTGTCAAACAAGCGCACTGCCGTGTTAGCGCGAGGCCGAGCCGGGGGTGGGGGGGGCGGTCTGGACCCCCCATCTCCACCCCCGGCGAGGACGAGCCAGGAACGAGCTTGAGCAGGCGACGACGTGGCATGCTGCGGCGTCCCATGCTCCGGCGAGTCCATCACATACGTGACCCCACTATCTATCTTAGGGGTGTCGGGGGGTGCGGTTGTTCTAGGGGAAACAGAAAAGCGCAATGTGCTTGTCAACCAAGCGCACTGCCGCATTAGTGTGATGCTGAGCTAGGAACGAGCCGGAGCAGGCAACGACGCGGCGAGCCGCGGCGTCGCTTGCTCTGGCGAGTCCGTCACATATGTGACCCCATTATCTATCTTAGGGGTGTTGGGAGGGTGCGGTTGTTTTAGGGGGGGACTGAATAACCGTACTGCGCCTGTCAACCAGGCGCACTGCCGCGTTAGCGCGAGGACGAGCCGGGAGTGGGGAGGGGGGATCTGGACCCCCCCCATTCCCACCACCGGCGAGGCCGAGCCAGGAACGAGCCGGAGCAGGCGACGACGCGGCGTGCCGCGGCGTCGCATGCTCCGGCGAGTCCGTCACATATGTGACCCCACTATCCATCTTAGGAGTGTCATGGGGGTGCGGTTGTCCTGGGGGAAACAAAATAACCGCACTTCGCCTGTCAACCAAGCGCACTGTCTCGTTAGCACGAGGCCAAGCCGGGGGTGGGACCCCCCCTCCCGACCCTCGGCGAGGCCGAGCTAGGACAGAGCTGGAGCAGGCGACAATGTGGCGTGTCGCGGCGTCACATGCTCCGGCGAGTCCGTCACATACGTGACCCCACTATCTATCTTAGGTGTGACGGGGGTGCGATTGTTCTGGGGGGAAACAGAATAACCACACTGCGCATGTCAACCAAGCGCACTGTCGCGTTAGCGCGAGGCCGAGCCGGGGGTGGGGATGGGGTCTAGCCCCCCTCTCCACCCCCGGCGAGGTCGAGCCAAGAACGAGCTGACGCAGGCAGCGACACGGCGTGCCACGGCGTCGCATGCTCTCGCGAGTCCGTCACATACATGACACCACTATCTATCTTAGGTGTGTCGGGGGTGCTGTTATTCTGGGGGAAAACAGAATAACCGCGCCACTCCTGTCAACCAAGCGCACTGTTGCGTTAGCGCGAGGCCGAGCCGAGGGTGGGGAGGGGGGTCTGGACCACTCTCCCCACCCCCAACGAGGCCGAGCCAGGAACGAGCCGGAGCAAGCGACGATGCGGCATGCCACGGCGTCGCATACTCCGGCGAGTCCGTCACATACGTGACCCCACTATATATCTTAGAAGTGTCGGGAGGGTGCAGTTGTTCTCGGGGGAAACAGAATAACCGCACTGCGCCTGCCAACCTAGCGCACTAACGCGTTAGCACGAGGCTGAGCCGGGGGTGGGGGTTTGGATCTTGTGTCTGCAGCTCTTGCTTCACCTAGTATGTGCAACTCCTTTTTATTTTTTAATTCTAGAGCCATGTTTTTGAACATGTTCGTATCATGTGTTTTGTATTTGTTATTGACTCTTTTCCTTTGTTTTGTTTTTGTGTTTTTGGAGATGCAGCCAGGGAAGAAGTTGTTAATACCATCAGCGATGTTCTATCTGACTTGGGTGGGGCTAAGAAGACTGCTAAGGCTGAGTAGGTGGCTCCTTCAGCTAAACATTGCGATCCCATTGAGGAGCCTTTGTGCTCTATTCAGTTGTCAGAGCCGCAGTCCAAATCTGTTCATGGCACTGAACCTGTCACACAAGCTGATGATATGCCATTGCAGCTTCTTCTAGAGGATGAACGGAAGAAAAATAAGATAGAAGCCTTTGAGAGGAAGAAGGCGGCCCGCCTACGAAAAGTTTCTAATGTTTCTGAACCTGGTGATCTTGCTGAGCCCATACTTGGGATGTGTCCGGTGCTGAAGGTGATGTGGCGCGTGCCAGTGATAACGTGGTTGACCTTGCGAAGAAGAAATTCAAGCGCACCATAACGAAGAAGCATCTCGTTGGTGGAGTTACTCCTCAGAGGAGCCCACATGTTTGTAATGTTGCAAGCCCAAGTGTAGGTGAACTTCCTGGAATTAGGGGTCAAGTTGCTGGTGTTACCCCACGCCATAGTCCTCATGTTCTTGGCTTTGCGAAGCCTTCATCTCCGCTTGGTGTTGGTGTATCTGGGAAGGGCAAGAGATGTGGTGTTAAGTGCAAGGGTGGGTCGACAAAGGTTAACAAGGGTTGCAAGAAGCATTCTCGTGTTAATGCAGATGGCCAGGATGATGATGATTTCGACGCTGATGATGAGAATGCTGATGATCATGGTGTCGATCAGGTAGAAATCTCTTATTGTTTTTTCTTATGTTCATATTTATATTTTCTTTGTTGTTTTGTCTTGTGTATGAAATATTGCGTTATGTTGTACATTCTTGAATTTCTGGTCTATTATTGTTAACATGGAAAACATTTAAAACTTCTGGATATACATGATTGAACTGCCTTGTATTGCATTGGTGAACTTCTGTTATATGCAACCAGAAGTTGTACATTGTTGAACCTCTGGATATACATGATTGAACTGCCTTGTTCTTCATTGTTGAACTTCTGGTATATTATTGTTAACATTTAAAACATTTGAAACTTCTGGATATACATGATTGAACTGTCTTGTTCTGTATTGTTGAACTTCTGGTATATGCATTGCTATACATGTATTTTTTTGCCCTCCTATATTTGTTTATGTAGTTCTTCCTTGTTTAACATTTGCTGAACTTTTGGTTTATTTTCATTAAAACATTTTTCTGCCGTTGTTTCTTCTTTTTTGCATTTTTTGCGGTATGTGCTTGTGAAGAGGCCTCTGAGGAGGAAAAGAGGAGCCAAGGCAATGGAAGGAGCTGTTGAAGGAGGGGACGATGCGAAACGTTTTAACAAGATGGTTCGCTGCTCACGGAAAGAGGTGAAGGTGCGCGCAAACTTGCTAGAGCTTAGGTACAAGGAGAGGGTTGTCAAGTCTAGTTTTGGTTGTGTTTTTGATTTGAAGGTTGATTCAAACATCTCTCGACCTTTGATGGGCCACATCTACACCAATATTGACCCTTCAACTATGATTCTAGACATGGGCGAGCCAAATAAGAAATTGCGCATTACAAGTGATGTTGTTCACCATCTTTTTGTTTTCCCTCGAGGTGATTGTACCCCTCCTAGGCCCGTAGAGGACGGATTTGATGACGCTATTATGTGGTTGAAGGCCATACTTGGCTATAAGAGGAGTGATGATATCAAGACAAAGGATCCGCGGAAGATCCTTGAGGATCTTGTGAAGGATGACAAGAAAGGTGATTTGGCTCTTCAGGTGTTTTACCTGATTCTTTTCATGAAATTGTTATTCCCGGTACATCTACATGGGTTTCCAGGGAGGCAACAATGGTTGAGAATCTTGTTTCTGAGGATATGGCAAAAATGGACTATTGCTAGTTGCTTGTTGATGATCTTAAAAGGGTTGTAATTAGGTATCAACAAGGGACTAGTAAAAGTTGTTACTGGCTGTGGCATTGCACCGCTTCTTATGTATCTAGACTGCCTTATCCTTGGCAAGAAGCATGTTGTTGATTTGAGAACTCCTCGCATCAATTTCATGGACCAAGCCAAGCTATGTGAGCTTGCTGCTGCTGACTTGGTTAAGAAGGGTGATGATGACCCAGCCAAGTGGGTTTTTTGGGAATCTGCCTGTGAGTCTTATTACGCATTATTCGTTTCCTTCATAGTATAACTTGAACTTCTGATATTATCTTCACTTATGTTTCTTGTCCCTTCATTATTTTTTGACCCGTTTTACTTTTATTTGCGTGTAGTGGAAGACACATGTTGAAGTTGTGTTCTTTAGGCATATTGAACGACCTGTTCTTACCATGCCCCGTGCCACCGGTCTTGGCAGTGAAGCTGTCCCCAGAATTGAATCTTCCCAGGATGTTCACACCGGTGCTCCCCCTGAAGTACCTGGAGGTTCTTCTGCCCATATGAATGATGCAGCTGACATTTCTTCCGAGTCTGTGAAGGGTTTCTTTGATGCTGCAAGTGTTTCCCGTGGTAGGATCGATGGTCTTTTGAGCATTGTTTGTAGGGGGATTGCCCGTGTTCCAAGGACGATTGAGCATCTTAGTCGTGTTGATGATATTCTTCCACCCGGTCATGGTTTTGGTGTGGAGTCTTTGAAGGAGGCTCTGTCAATTGAAGCTGTAATTCTTGCTGAGATTCGTCAGAGTACGGTCCACCTCCGTACCAGTTTTGAATTGTTCAAGAAAATGCAGGATGCTCGTTGCAAGCCTTTTGAAGATGAGGCTAGTGTTGTTCTCAGTCAGATTGAAAGGATTGATTCTGCTGATTTGGGTCATGACGGAGGCAACGAGGATCGTGCTGGAGAGGTTTGAGTTTCTTGATATTGATAGTTCTTTGATTTAATGTTTAATGTTAGTGTCCAGTTTTTAGTTCTTTCAATAACTGGCCTTCTTGTTTTCGTGTCTTTGAACTTGTCTTTTTCAGTATTAGAGTTCAGATGTTACCTTCTTTATTTACATTATCTGAACTTCTCCCTTGACAAGTTAGTTCTATATTTACTGTCTTTGAACTTCCATGATATGTTTGTTGTCAAACCTTAAATTCTATATTTACAGTATCTGAACTTCTTGTTGGGTGTTAATGTTCACACTTGACCTTTTATGTTTACTGTCTTTGGACCTCATTCATATGTTAGTTGTCAAAGCTGACCTTTCTTATTTAGTAAATCCCAACTTCTTCTAATTACACATTGTTCTACGTTGTCTTTTAGTCTTTTTGTTTTTCATTTTTTGTATGGTATTTGTAGGTTGTTGATGAGGTGTTAGAGACGATATTATTTTACCTGAAAGTGCAACTGCTCCACTGCATGAATCTGCTCCTGCGAGTGCGAGTGATTTCATTGTGGCTGATGAGAATGTTTCTTAGGTTAATGAGAATGTTTCTAAGGTACCATCTTACTTGTCCATTTGTTTCCTTCTTGTTTTTACTTCAAGATTTTTTTGATATGTGCCCATTTTTAATTGAGTTTTCTTGTTGTTACAGTTTTACGATGTTAATGTTGCTTCAGAAAAGCTTGCCAACAAAGATGTGTCAGACATTGGCTGCTCCGATGGGCTGGATCGAACTAGACATCATTCTTCCATTAGTGATGTATTTTTTGATGCAGAGCAGGGCAAGTCAGCTGGAGGTGATACCATCATTAATGCCAGCAGTTTTGGGAAAGCTTCCATCGAGGCATCTGTTGAGACTGGTAGCGCTCATGCAGTACCTGCGAAGTCTCTTGCAACAGAACCATTAGTGGTTGTTGGTGTTGATTCTCTAGCTGCTCTACTGCACCATAACCGACCATTTTTGTTGTTTCAGATTCTCCGGCTCAAATTGCTATACATGAAGATGATATTACAATGTCTGCTGGAGATGGCGATGATTCAGAAACTGAAACTGATAGTTTCGGAAAGGAGGAGGATCTGTCCAGTTCTGCTACTGGTGTAGGCAATAATCCGTAAAAGAGAGTAGCATCCTTGTCTCTTCTTTCCCCATCCCCATGCCATTTTTTTTGTTTTGACTTATGGTATCCCTGTGTGCTTTCTGTGTGCTACAAGTTGAACTTCTGGTTTGTCATATAATCTTAAAATGTGTCATGTGAATGTAAATAAAGTGAAGTGAAGTTGTTTTTATGTTGGGGAAGGTGTCTATTGGATGGGGTTGTGATGTTTTTAAGCTTTGTGGGTTATCTTTGGTGTAGCAGCTGAATTTTTTGTGTTCTTTGTATCTCCTGTGATGATCTATGTGTTTGAAACTGATTTTTGTTAGTTGCGTGCATGGCAATATCCTCATTTTAAGGTAAAACTTGTGTCTATGTATTGTAAGGTTTTTCTCATACCGGTACCGGGAAATCGTCTATATATTGTTTTATACCCAACCCTTCTTTCACAAATCATGTGTATATGCAACCATTATTCCTGTGTATATTCAACCTCTCTTTTCTTGTATGTATTTTAATTATGTTTTGTATGTTGCTCTTATTCTATTGTTTTTGTTGAGCAGACAGTGAAATTGCAGCTGTGAAGAGGAAGGTTGATGATTTTTATTTTAGTGTAACTAGGCTTAGGAATGTTCTTTCTAAGAGGTGAGTCCAGCCATTCAGAACTTCATGTCATCTAACTTACGTATTGCCTGTGGTTTTATAGCTGAACTTCTTGACTTCTTATGTCGGTACTCTCTATTAATTATTAAAGCACACTCTAAATATAAGGGGAGCTTCATAGTTGAATGAATCCACATTTGAAGTCATTATTTTTTGTTTTTAGATCAAAGGTTATGTTCTCAAACAATTAGTGTGAAGCTACAGTTGAAGATGTCGCATCTTCTTTTGGTCCTCGCGGAATGCTTCGATCTTTTGTCACTGAGGTTGCCCTTTATTGTGTGTGTTGCAAATATCAGGGCTCAGACAAGCTTATCCTGCCTTATTGGGTTTGTGTAGGTGAACCCTATAGTTTTCTCTTTTATCTTTTTATTTTCCAAATTAGTTTAAACTTGTCGGTCTCATTGTATTTATATGTACCTCTTTTCATTACCCCAAATATTTTATTTTGTTGTTATCTGTTTATTAGGACAAGAATTACAGAGGGCAATTTGATTCCTGTGTGAGGAAGTTTTTCAACGCGACTGGTCCCGATAGCATGGATGTCCACGATGCTGTAAGAAATTCAATATTGATGCTCTCTGTTTTGTTATTGTTTTATTTGTGTTCTTGATTTTAATAGCAGTTTTAATGATTGTGTGTTTATCTTGCTTTAGGTTATTTTCCCTACTTTTGACCCACCTGACGCTCCTGCTCACATGGGTGGTGTTTGGCATTGGGTTTCTATATTTCTTGACTTGAAGAATGAAAGGTTTCATCTTCTTGACTCCTACTATGGACCAGCTGATGAATGTGCAATGCGTCTCTTTCGGCAGATGACTCATAACGTCAAGAAGCTTTGGAGCGATGCCAGCAATGATAGGGAGACACCCTTTAGTCCAGTTTCTATTGAGCACATCCCTTTGGATTGGATTGATGTCCCCTAATAGGATAACAAGTATGAGTTCCAGTTTATCTCTATTATTTTTGTTTATATGTATGAGTACGTAAGCTGCAGCGTTTTGTTATGCTTTGGCTTTCTTTTCTTTTTACAATGTTTCTTTGTTTAATGGCGGTATCCACTGCAGGTTCTTCATGCTTACGAACGTTAATTCGTTTCATGATGGGGTTCTTACGAACTATTCCCATGAGGATATCTCGGATATCAGGAAGACATGGTTGTATTCAATTGCGTCTTCTAACCTGTTTGAAACCGATTTCATGGATCTGTTTGGCTACTATAGATGTAAGTCTTGAAACTTACAATGTTGGCTACTTTATATCTGTTTTCGTTATTTGTATCCTGATACATTGTCTTTTATTTACTTGTATATTTTTTAATAGGTTTCCATGTCATTACTTCCTTGAACTGCAGCTTTTATTGTACATGGACTTCAGTGATGATACCTTGTATTTTGTCCGCTGAACTTGAATGATTTTCATGTCTTTAATTTTTCTTGAACTGTACCTTGTGTTGCACCCTAACTTCATTAGTTTTTAAATGAAACACTTTCTTTTAGGTTTATTTTTATATTTTTTTGTAGATGAAGTTGAATAGTAATCATGTCAACTATATTTGTTGGACTGAAGCTTGTGTTATACCTGAACTTCAATTGTTTTATGGTATTTTTTGACAGTGGAGGAGTTGGATTTGATGAACTACCATTACGCATACCTCCGGACACAGGATTACCAGCCTAGGCAGGAATCAATGAGTACAAGTCCAACACATGATGAGAGTGCTCGAAACATTGTTCCTTCCAAGGTTGGCAAGCATCCTGTCGGTATTGGGGTGTCTAAAGCCCCAGGGAGTGCCGCTCCAAAGACCCCTTGCACTAGGAAGGTGGATGCAGTCCAAGCTGAAGAGGTTTCATCGGATTATGACTTCGAGAAGATTGCTGGCTTGAGGAAGGGTAAATCTGCTGCTGCTATTGTTGCTGTGAGAGGTGGCAAGAATGTTGTCATTGCTAGGAGGAATCCAGCACTTGAGTCTGGAAACATAACCTCCTCAAAGAGAGTAGCAAGATTGCCTCTGAAGTGGCGTTCTCCTGCCTGTCCCCTAAAGAAATACACATGCCCTCATCTAACCTGAGGCCCGGAAGTTGCAAGAGTTGTGCTTAGTGAAAACAATCTGAAGAAGTATATGGAGTGAGTTTTCTTCTTCTGTTTGCTTGCTGATATGCTCTAATGTGAACTTCTATTGTGATAATGTCTGAACTTCTCTTAATTTTTTAATCATTTTCTTTCTTATGTAGTTGCGCTTCTAATATCCCCCCATCCTTTCTTCTTCAGGACATCATATTGCATGTTTACTCTCCCTGGTGGCAACATGATGGACCTGACTGGACGTGTCCTTCATAGTCTTTTTGGTGAAGGGGAGCAGTTGAAAGGAGACGTAATGGACTTTCTCATAAACCAGTGGAAGGATATGCCGGAGACCTCGGAGATCTTCTCTTGTGCTGACAGGGTTGTTCCGAGTCCTTACTTCATGCATGTTTTTGTTTTTGTAACACTATCTCCCTATTTTGCGCTAGATTTGGTTAATGGGTATTTTGAGGTATTTTTATTTGTCGTGTTTTAATGTTCTTAATTTTTATTGATGTTGCGTTTGTAATGTAGTACTGCCTGGATTATGATGTGTTGTCTTCACCAATACCAAAATTCAATGCAAAAAAATTAGTGGAGCTATGACTTAGAATGTTCGTTCGTCAGGGAGAATACCTTCTAAATGCAAAGCTGGTTAGGTTTTTATAACTATTGCTTTTTAATTATGTATATCCTTCCTGAGTTTTCCATCAAGTTATTGTTCATCTATGTTGTTCACTTCTTATGGTTTATTGTTTTTGCTCACTGTGTTTTGTAATGTTTGCAGGTTTTTTTTTCAAGCGCATTGGGAAAGTAGGGCTCTACAGTGTGTATGTGTTGAATTGATATCGTGGGAGCATTGACATCCTTGACCCACTTCCTTACTCTAAGAAGGGCACCTCAAGAACCCGTTTCCACGAAGACTGCACACATATCGCGAGTTTTCATAATTGAACCTCCATCACAGGCTTTTTTTGTCATGAATTTCATTCTGCCTTCCTTTGACAAACATTTTTTATGTATGCTTGGTAATACTGCATCAAAATTGAGTGCTTGAACTGAGTATCATTTGATAGTTGAACTTCTGATATATATTAGTTGGATTTTATGCAAGTCTCAATATATGTACCTGAACTTAGCTATTTGTTAAATATGTTTTTGATTTTAGTGTTCATGTCATGTTTGGCAGTTCAAGAGATTTGTTGGGTTGCTGGAGGAGGTGTACGGCAAGGCTGAGTACAAAGCCAGCAAGCAACCAAACCGGGTATCTTATGTTGAAGTTCCAAAGCAAGGTGCTAATGAGTGTGGTTTCTTCTGCGTGAAGTTCTTCTTTACATATGATGGCGATGACCTTATCGAAGATTTCGATGATGTGGATGTATGTTTTCTACTTATTTTTGTCTCGTCGTCTTTTCCTGTATTTATTTGTTTTTTGCCAACATGCTCATGTTGTGCTTTAGTTTGTGTTCCTTTTAGCCTTACTATTTTTTTTGATTCTTGATTCTTTTGTTTTGCAGTTTGTCGTAGATGATTGGAAGGCCGACTACATGCACAATCTACTCTTTAGCCCAAAGAATGAAATTCTGCGTGAAGAGCTTCCAGCTGAGATCCACGAGTTGGTGCTGTGAATTCTGCATTTAGAAACATTGGTTTAGTATAGATTTGGTTTCGTACTGATTTGGTTTAGTATACATTTGTTTTTGTAATGGTTGGAATGACTTGTTTGCGTGAGCTATTGAAGTTTTGTTTCGTAATTTGTATATTTTATAACTGCACTGTTTTCTTTGTGATTGAGGACCAATGTATCTGGAATAAAAAATGTTTGGTTTGTGATTTTGTTGTTATTGTATGGGTTCAGTATTGTTTTGACACAATCGAGTGTGATTTCTTTGCCCCCTATGTGTATTTGAATTTCTTCATGTTGTCTGGTTGGACTGCTGTTTTATCACAGGGAGCATTTTGTGTTGTAGAATGCACTAGTACGACACCATCTTTGTTGGTATTCACAATAGTATTTATTTTAGACGTGGACTTAGTTTATGGCGTAGGCTTTTCTGACGTGTTTTTTGGTAGCATTCTCTCTTTTATTGTTCTTCAACTCATTCAAATTGTAGTTTTTTTTCATAGAAGCTATATGTCTTTTGTAATACTTGAATTGCATATAGTATTCATGTAGAACTTCACATAACAAATTTCTCTTGTACTCCTTTATGGTTCAATCTTTTAATTTATTTTGTGGGTGTTCTAGTTGAACTTCTCCATGTATCCCAATAGAACTTCATAACTGCACGCATGACATTCGACTTACTAACTTTGCTTACACGACAATACCTTTTTGTCAAGCATATTTTTCTCTACATCGACTCTTATACCAGAACTTCTCCAGTATGCTTATTTGAACTTCATTGTTTTTTCTTTTTTCCTGCTTACTTGTTTTGTGTAATATAGCACCTCCTAGTATACCAGAACTTCTCCAGTAAGAATATTTTGAACTTCTGCAAAATTAGTATTTGAACTTCTCCAGACATACTTTTCAATAGTGAAATAACATAACATGTGCTGACATGTGCTCCATACATATTAGTATTTGAATTTCTCCACACATACTGTTCAGTAGTGTAATAACATAATATGTTGTTCAGTATAAGAATTTTTTGTTTAATTGACCTAGTCTAATTGTTCATCAGCCTTGCGCTCCTCCTAGGCTTTGATGTTTTTGATTTATGTTTGTCATGTACCTCTTCCTTTTCCTCTTGCTCTTGCTCTTCTTCTTCTCCTTCTTCTTCTTCTTCTTCTTCTTCTCTTCTTCGATGAGGTCTTCGCTTTCTTCTTCGATGAGGTCTTTGCTTTCGTCTTCGTCGTCTTCACCTTCGTCTTGAAAGTCTTGCTCATCTTCATCTTCCACCACTTTCTTTGTGATGGCTCTAGGTTTTGTTTTCCCTTTCTTTTCAGGCTTTTGACTTCTCTTTTCATCTTCTTCTTTGCGCTTCGGGCATGTTCGTGAATTGTGTGGAGCATATTCCTTGCATATGCTACAAAGCCTACTGCTAGCTTTCTCTGGGTGTGGTCCCTTGTTAAGTTTTTGAGCTTTGGGTTGCTTGACTTCCTCGGCATCTTTCCTTTCTAGAAGTGTTGGACAAGTCAGTTTGTAGTGTCATGCAACCAGTTTGCATAGATTGCATTGCCTTTGTCCAAGTGGTACTCCATTCTCATCCGGCTTGACCACTCTTATATCTGCAGGTGTGCCTTTATTTGAGCTTTGTGTTCACTTTTCTTTGCTGCAGAATGTATCTTCCTACCCTTTGTTTCGGAGTACAACAACAGTTTCATCATCCCTTGCTGCTGCTGTTGTTGGTCATGCTACTACATTGAATGACCTGCACCATCCTGATATTTATTGGCTTGAGCAGCGGTTTGGAGCATTTTAGCTTCATAATAAGCTAGATCATCAGCTATTTCAGCATCCTCTTCAGTCGTTCTTTCATCAATATCTGTTTGATTTGCTGAATGTATGGCATCAAGTTCTTCTATGAGCCTCTTTAGAACATAGAAGGCTCTGTCGTACTGTTGTTCACATCTCGTTGCTTTCTTGTTAACCGTCAAATTTAGCTACAGCAGGATTTCTTGCTTATAGATTTTAGAGCTGCCATGAGACGCTATTGTGTTGTAGTCCCTTGTATCAAATGTTGGTTGCGATTTAGCAGTCTTGGTGTACCGTTAAAGGATATATTTGTCCGGAAACTCGTCAACCCTCAGGTAGTCCAGAATGTTCATGATGTGAAGGCAGAACAGACCTGCAATGAGATAAATGCAGAATTCATTGTTTGTGAGCCAGCAATGAGTTACCATATAGTGATATCATAATAGTAGTTTAGTTGTTTATTTATTTATTTCTTTTTGCACTCACCTGTGTGGGGCCAGAGCTTGCATTCACACTCATATATTTTATTCATTGGATCAGCTACAACCTGGAATTCATTCTTTGACCACGCAAATACTTTTTCCTCATGCTTCCCTCTGTTATGGTAGTACAGAAGGTACTTATTTTCCTATGTTGTTTTCTTTGCTTGGAAGAGTGTGCTCTTTCTCATCCTATCCCTCATCTCACGGTATACGGTTCTCGTGTACTTGATAGCCATGTCTTCCTCATAGTCGTGATTTGTTTTTGTCACTGGTGTGGCACCCCGGCTCAGAGAATCGGGTTACCAGTGTTTCCAACCCAGAGATCATGTCTTCTGGAAACACTCAACAACTTGGTACAGAATAGAACTGAATTTTATTGATAGGAGTCGAGTACAAGCGCATATTTTACAATGATGACGAGGCCAAAGGCACCCTCGGTGCTATGACAGTATCTACATTATTTATTTCACATAGGAGGGCCTCGGAATACTAAGTACTTCTACGGCGTAGCGGAACATAGCGCAACTCCATCCACAGGGACACTGCTGTGGACACATCCTAGTTAGCATAGTCAGCACCATCAGGACCTCCGTCCTCAGATACTCCTGCATCTGGCATGATACGCCAGGTGAGTACTTTGAATGTACTCGCAAGCTCACGACAACCAAGTAATGCAGCAAACAATAGCATGGCAATTAACATGATAGCACCGAAGTAATTCACTTATAGTAACCGATCATCAACTTACTCTCTTTCGGGTTGTTCCACAACCCTCGGAATACGCATAACCATCGAGTTCTTCCAAACACAAGACGAGTTCTTCCATCATTACTACCATTATTATGATTGATCTCCTAGTGAGGTCTGGACGGGCTGTCCAATACCGTGGACTCGGCTATTCGAATAGATTTTTCACTCTGCAGAGGTTGCGCACTTTGCCCACACCATGAAGCACCTGGCCTCGTGATCCCACTTGGGTGGACCAGCGTCGCTTCAACAAAACCTGCCTGACCCGTGACCCTTTCATCGTACCACCGGCACTCTTCCTCCCACGGAGGTCAGCCTTGGGTGGCCCCTGTGTCCTCATGACACCTGCCACCGTCGTGGCCAAACTAATAGTCCCAAACGGGGGCTATCTGTCCCAAACGAGGACGCCGTCTTAAACAAACAATCAACTGGGCTCACAGGGTTATCACCGCCTACCTGATCAGGGTAGCACGCGTGCATAACCCTCCCTCTTTGGAGGTACCGGTGAAAGATCACGCAGTCAGGCCAAGTCAAGGCCGTCCCATACCGGCAACTGTGGTTGCACGGGTATGCACGGACAGGTGACTCAAGATCAACCACTAAGTTCATTTATCAAATATAGTGGTTCAACACAATACTTAGGTATTTAAATATTACTATGAATTATCTATATCAAATAAAATAACCTAATGCATATAAAGATGCAATGCTATAGAAATGCATGCATGAAATGGGTATCATGGCTTGCCTTGCTCTGTTGGGTTATTCAAAAGCTCTGGATCTTCAAATACACCACAATCTTCCTCTGAAAATAATTTCAAAATGCAATTGCAAATGTTACATAAAGCATTTTTATTCACCAAATATTCTGTGGGTATAGGAAAAATACCAAAATTTGTCAGCAATTAAAGGGGTTCAAAACAAACACAATGCAAAAAGAATCAACTGAATTGGAGCTATAGATAAAAAGTTATTCATGGTCAAAGTCTGGTCAAAATTCTGGTTTAAAATGAATTTAAACAGAAAATAAGAAAATACCCAGCCGGCCACGTCGAAGGCGTAAAGTGGAGGGGCGCCTCCACTTATACCGCTTCGGGCGCGGGCCTGAGCCCCTGGCGGGTGGGACCGGCTTGATTTAAACAGAGAGAGGAAGGAGGGAGCCGAGCACCGCGACGCTCCGGCGATGGTCGCCGGCGATAGAGGCGGCGGTGGGGTCGAGGAACTACAGGAATGGAACGGGTGCTCGACGGCAAGCATGCACGTACCCGCAAATTGACTAGAGATGGCCGGACGACGTCATCCCCTTCGTCTCCGGCGGCGGCGACGTTCGGGTGGAATCGAAGACGGCGGTTCCGACGATGGATGGCTAGGGCAGGAGGTCGGGGAGCAGCAGGGGGATGCCCTGAGCTCAATGGTGAGGCCAATTGGGCTTGGGGAGGAGAGGAAGTGCTGGCGGTGACGAAGCTACAGAAGGCGGAGCTCCGGCGAGGTTCGAGGCCAGAGGGCCTCTCGGCATTGGCTCGTTGCTCGGGGGAACGATTGAGAGGTGGAGGAGATGGTTGAGGAGCTCGGAGGGACTGCGCGAGGTCTTATATAGGCAGGGGGTGAGGGCGGCGGTCTCTCCCGAAGCGGCAAGGCTCGGCCACGTCGCCGGTGCCCGTACGATGCGCTGGCTGGCCGGGAGCGTCGACGGGATGGGAGGGAGCAGGAGAGAGCGACAGGACGGGTCCGGCGCCATCAATGGCTTGCGGACGACCACAGTGGCCGAAGCTCACTATTGGGCCCGTGGCGAAGCTTGGCCGGGAGCGGTGGCGGCCATCTCCGGCGACCAGGAGGGTTCGAGAGGAGCCACGCGGCTGGCTGAAGCGATGTCGGCACCAAGGGACAAGGGGGGGGCAGTGATGGACGGCTCGGGCGCGCTCATCCAACCCTGGCGCCGTGCAGAGCGCGCGCACTGGCATGCCAGTGCCGTGCTCACCACGGGTGCGGCCACCAGGAGGACACGCACGCCGGGCGCACCTCGTCCACAGCGTCGACCCTTGTCCACTTAGTCACTCTAGTTCACTGGCTTGACTAGATTCACCCCTCTGTGATGTGTAGCTTCAGCTACAGCTCCTGCCAGCAATCTTGAGGAGGTTCTGGAGGAGAAATGAGATAGAGGTTGGGCCAATGGAGATGTCTGGGGTCATCTAGGTTGGAAGGACTACAGACTGGCAAAATTTGAGAGAGTTTGAGGAAGAAATGAATAGGGTTGCTTTGAAAACCACCATTCTGGTCCAGAATCCAAATGAGCTTGTGGCCCTCACATAGATGCTCTGCTAGTGATGAAACTTGGTGGAGAGAAGTTATTTGGTAGTGCACACATGCCATAAAAATTGTAGATCATTTGTGCACTACTAGCTTGCACTTCCTTCACACAGGTTCAAAAAAAGCAGAAACTTGACAGGGTCTTGCTGCTCAAAAGTTGTACTAGACTAGATGATGTTTTTGGATATTGTGGCTAGATAGGATGCCTAGGAGCTTGAGGAATTTATTGGGAATTTTCTGGAATAGGAAAGATGGGGTTGCTTCACAATGGGTAGATACTGGTCAGTAACAAAATAATTATTCTGGCCAAAACTTTCCATTGGGCAATAGAATATTTTTATAGATTATGGAATCATATGATGATAAGAAGATGTGGGAAAAGTTTGGGAATTTATTGATCATTTAATCTATAGGTTGCTTCACAACCCATAGTGATGCCATTAATTCCCAAATATAGAAGAAAGATTTTGGCAAAAATGAGGAAGGTTTTGGGTTGCTGGAGAAGAGGTTCAAAGATCTATTCAACTGAAAGTTTGAAAATCATCCAAGTTTGCAAAAAAAATCCAATTGATTTTGGAAAGAAAAAGTTGTCAAAAACCAGGGTGTCACAACTGGATTGTTCTGCATGTGTCAAAAATAAGAGATTAGTCGAGCGGAGTGATTTATTTTTATTTAGATAGCATGTGCTCATGCTCAAGGTTCTGAATAAGAGGGTGTTTTTTGTCTTAATACCATGATGGCCATCGTTTGCTCGTTCTCCAGGTGCAGCTGAGTTTGTATGCAAGCATTTACGTGCCTAGCAAACTTGTGTAGGTTCTGGGTCCCCATGACAACCCTCTCTTGAGCACATGATTCATTCTCTCGCTTCATTGTGTAGAAGTCATTCTAGCATAGAAAATGTTCTTGTAATATGTTTATATCCACATTTTCCTATCACTCCACAATTGCATCATCATCGGGTCATTCTGCAAGTTGTACTTCTGCACGAGTGCAGCCCAGGCAGCTTCAAACTCCGTTGGCATTAGCGGCCAGTTTAAGATAGATGTGAACTCATCTTTCAATGTTGGATACTTTTTGTATAGGCACGCGAGGTGTTCCTTGAACTTCTTGAGGATGTGCCAATGGCATAGCTTGTGGACGGTATTTGGGAATGCTTGTGGTATAGCTTTTGCCATTGACGGGCACTGGACTGCATTGATATAAAATGTAATATGTAGTCTTATCTAACTTTATTGATCTTATATGCCGTGTTGTAAAGGAAAATTGCTTATTGCAGTGTAGTTGAACTTCTGTGCTAAAAGTATTTGAACTTCACAGCCAGCAGTAGGTCTATCTAATCATGTCACATATATTGTTTCCTATTGCAGTGTAGTTGGACTTCTATGCTACCAGGGTTTCAACTGCATGGTTTACTTTCTTTTTGCATTATCACCAATACACCCAACATAGCCAGAACTAAAAAATGATAAAACTTGTAATCTTTTTTGATTTTACCTGTGAGAATACAAGTTGGGTGTTTGTTGTTCATGCATTGTACGAATGTATCGAAGATCCACCTGAATGATTTTGCATCTTCGTCTTTCATGAGGGCAACATCAAATATCGTTGACTCCAAATGGTGGTTGGTTCCAACAAACACTCCCAGAGGCATATGAAATCTATTTGTTTTGTAAGTTGTGTCGAATGTTACGCAATCGCCGAAGTCTTCATATGGTCCCCGACAGCTTGCATTGGACCAGAAAATGTTCTTTATTGCACCGTCAATGTCTACTTGTATGTCATAGAAGAACTCGTCATTGATTGCCTTCATGTCTTTAAAGAAAGACACAAGTTTTTCAACACATCATCCAAATCATCTTTCCTTGCATTCATACCTTTCCTGCAAAATATATACAAATATGCATTTGTTATTTTTTATCAAGGTTGGTGACTTAGGATGCTATGTACATTTTAGTATGTGCATTTTTCAATACTCACTGGTTTAGTAGGTGTCGTCCGGTCATGCTCAGGAAGAAGCTTCCATCTTCATTTTCTGATAGCATGGACATAATTGTTTTTTTTTTACATCATGGTACTGCAAGAGCTTTACGTACTCCAAAAGAGTGGGGTCATAATTCTTGTGTGACTGCAAGAATACCAGCATGTCAGCAGTTTGCATAAGGTGGTGATTATGATTGTATTGAATGTCCACCACCATACATCTGTTATCCTCTTGCACCTTCACCCTCATTCTAGCATTGTAGCCTGAACTGTGCGAGGTTTCGTATCGCTACCTATTAGCTTTAGAAACTCTAGGATTGTGTTTCGCTTGGCATGCACAGACAAAGTACTTGTGATTCTCATTTCCACCTGTCTTCCAGACGCCAAGAACAGCATGCCTGGTGTAAAACACCCTCTCAACATATTACAAGACATTTTCCTATTTTGTTTTCTTTGCACGAAAGAGTGTGCTCTTTCTCATCCTATACCTCATCTCGTTGTATACGACTCTCGTGTACTTGATAGCCTTGTCTTCCTCATAGTCGTGATTTGTTTTTGTCACTGGATTGTTTTGCATATGTCAAAAATAAGAGATTAGTCGAGCGGAGTGATTTATTTTTATTTAGATAGCATGTGCTCATGCTCAAGGTTCTGAATAAGAGGGTGTTTTTTGTCTTAATACCATGATGGCCATCGTTTGCTCGTTCTCCAGATGCAGCTGAGTTTGTATGCAAGCATTTACGCGCCTAGCAAACTTGTGTAGGTTCTGGGTCCCCATGACAACCCTCTCTTGAGCACATGATTCATGCTCTCGCTTCATTGTGTAGAATTCATTCTAGCACAGAAAATGTTCTTGTAATATGTTGATATCCACATTTTCCTATCACTCCACAATTGCATAATCATCGGGTCGTTCTGCAGGTTGTACTTCTGCACGAGTGCAGCCCAGGAAGCTTCAAACTCCGTTAGCATTAGCGGCCAGTTTAAGATAGATGTGAACTCATATTTCAATGTTGGATACTTTTTGTATAGGCACGCGAGGTGTTCCTTGAACTTCTTGAGGATGTGCCAACGACATAGCTTGTGGACGGTATTTGGGAATGCATGTGGTATAGCTTTTGCCATTGACGGGCACCGGTCTGCATGGATATAAAATGTAATATGCAGTGTTATTGAACTTCCTTGATCTTATATCCAGTGTTGTAAATGTAAATTGCTTATTGCAGTGTAGTTGAACTTCTGTGCTAAAAGTATTTGAACTTCATAGCCAGCAGTAGGTCTATCTAATCATGTCACATATATTGTTTCCTATTGCAGTGTAGTTGGACTTCTATGCTACCAGGGTTTGAACTGCATCGTTTACTTTCTTTTTGCATTATCACCAATACACCAAACATAGTGAGTACTAAAAAATGATAAAACTTGTAATCTTTTTTGATTTTACCTGTGAGAATACAAGTTGGGTGTTTGTTGTTCATGCATTGTACGAATGTATCGAAGATCCACCTGAATGATTTTGCATCTTCATCTCTGACGAGGGCAACAACAAATATCGTTGACTGCAAATGGTGGTTGGTTCCAACAAAAACTCCCAGAGGCATATGAAATCTATTTGTTTTGTAAGTTGTGTCGAATTTTACGCAATCGCCAAAGTCTTGATATGGTCCCCGACAGCTTGCATTGGACCAGAATATGTTCTTTATTGCACCGTCGCTGTCTACTTGTATGTCATAGAAGAACTCATCATTGATTGCCTTCATGTCTTTAACGAAAGACAAAAGTTTCAATACATCATCCAAATCATCTTTCCTTGCATTCATAGCTTTCCTACAAAATATATACAAATATGCATTTGTTATTTTTATCAAGGTTGGTGACTTAGGATGCTATGTACATTTTTGTATGTGCATTTTTCAATACTTGCTGGTTTAGTAGGTCTCGTCCGATCATGCTCAGGAAGAAGCTTCCATCTTCATTTTATGAGAGCATGGACATAATTGTTGTATGTTTGACATCATGTTACTGCAAGAGCTTTATGTACTCCAGAAGAGTGGGGTCATAATTCTTGTGTGACTGCAAGAATACCAGCATATCAGCAGTTTGGATAAGGTGGTGATTATGATTGTATTGAATGTCCACCACCACACATGTGTTATCCTCTTGCACCTTCACCCTCAATCTAGCATTGTAGCCTGTCCTGTGCGAGGTTACGTTTCGATGCCTATCAGCTTTAGAAACTCTAGGATTGTGTTTCTCTTGGCATGCGCAGACCAAGTACTTGTGATTCTTATTTCTACTTGTCTTCCTGATGCCAAAACCAGCTTGCCTGGTGTATCGTTTGTAAGATTCCTGCTTTATCTACATTCTTGAATGTCATCGTGAGTCTTGGTATTAAATAATCTGGGAGGTCTGGCTTCTGTAGAAAAAAAAACAATTCATCACGTTAAAATGCAGCTTATAAATATTTTAATCCTGGTGCAAAAAAATGGCAGATCAGACCAGATGCATATATAAATATAAATATGCTTTTTTTGTTCACTCACGTGTTTCTATGATCGCAACTCCACCGGAGTCTGCTGCTGGCCCGTTGGGATGTGGCAGGACGGAGTTACCATAGCATGGTGCATGAGTGGATCACGAGGAGATACGAGGGTTGAAGATGGCCTCTCTCTTGTTTGTGTCCTTTTGGCTTGTTCTGGTTGTGGAGGCATGCCAATCCATGTGTTTATTTTCTCTTTTCTTCTAGGAAAAAATCCATCAATCCCATGTCCAGTACGCTCATGAGTTGTAGCAGCAGCATCATGATCCCTCGGCGGTAGTGTGCAGAGCACTTTCCTCCGTGTGTGTGTGTGTGTTCCTGTTGTAATTGTCCTAGCATTTGGTTTACTTGCTGCTCGTTCACGTTGACGATCCACAACAGGATAACCTCCAGAGTTATATGCAGAACCTGAGCTAACGTCCTCCTCCATCGGTGTGCTTGGAAGTCTGCTGGTGGATACAAAGAATCCACGGGGGATTTCCGGTGTCACCCAATTAGGTGGATGTGCATACTGGTGAGGATGGGGGTTTAGGTTTTCGGGCGTCACCCATTGGGGGTATGGAGCATATTGGGAATGCTGATGATGGTGTATTTCAGGTGTTACCCATTCAGGGGGCGGCACGCTGTGTACATGGTGAGGGTTGTATACTTGTTGCTTGGGAGTTCTACCTCTTTTTCTGCGTCTCTCATCCTAAGAATATTACATTCGCATTATAATTTTGTTAGCACAAGTAGCATCTATCTGTATTGGTTTAGCTGAATTGAGCATTCTTCACAGTCTGAACTTCCCAACATAGTATATATCTAATTGAATTTTTTTAGCACAAGTATCATGTATCTAATACTTCTTTTTTTGCACCCGAACTGAGTATTCTTCATATTATGAACTTCTAGTCTGGAAAGGGGAAGGATAAATAATTGTTGTGTAGGATTCCATTGTTGAACTTCTAGATATGTAGGAGTAATAACATCTATACTCCTGTATATAGTTAAACCTGGACTGTGGGTGAATGCATGGTTGAACTTAGATGTACAATCACAACCTTATGTACTAATTTATATCCTTTGCCAACCTCATGACTCTAGTTCAAGTTGTAGTGTTTTCACACATGTTTGTTTTATTTCCCTTTTTGCACACGATTAGATATATACCAACTTGAACTGAGGCTCAATGACTAGTTGAACTTCACATGGTGTTTTATATCTCACTATTATTATTATTATTATTTTAAATGTAAACAAGAAGATAATTTTTGTCAGGCCTGAACTTAGCCTCAGTCACTAATAGAACTTCACAGTCAGTAGTAGAAGTTTACGTGGTGTAGAGATACAAAGTACATGATCATGCAGGAGAAAAAAAATGTCGTTTAACCACACATTGGCTAGGACTTCAACCACAACTTGGCTAGAAGTTCAACCACAGCTTGAACAAAGCTACAAAGAATATAAGACAGGAAGTTCAACCATACCTTGGCTAGAAGTTCGGCTAGTCTTTTTCCTGCAGCAGATAGGCCACCTTCAGATAAAAGTGCTGGCGTGTTGGAAGAGGAATACCATGACATTCCATGGCTTGCAGAAGGTGCCACGTTCATCTGATTTTTTTTTGTATCAAAGGGATCACCAAGAAGTTCAGATGCCGTAAGATGGCAGTAGGATAGTACATGCAAGGTAGTAGGAGGTGGGGGAGAATAGTATCTGCGTTACTAGATCTGGAAAATCTGCCTTCCCTGCCGCCACCTTGTCGTCGTTGTAGGATACAGCAAGAAGTTCACCGTCATTACCTTGGCTGCACCGTTGGTTGGAGGCGAGGAGGGAAGGAGGAAGGTGGCGGTTATCCATGATGCGAGCACGAACTCCGGCGGCTGCGCCGCGTCCAGTAGACGTGGGCTCCCTCACTTCGGCGTCCGCCGTCGGTCGGAGATGGCGACGGGTGTGAGGGGAGGGGCGGGTTCCGGCGATGGAGGTGAGGGAAGGGGCAGGTTCTGGCGGGGGAGGTGAGGGGAGGGGCGGGTTCCGGTGGCGGAGGTGAGGGGAGGGGCGGGTTCTGGCGGTGGAGGGGGTCGGATTCGGCGGCCAAGGTGGGGGAAGGGGGGTTGAATCCAGCGGGGATCGGGATCGCGGTGGCCTGTTTATTCGGCACCTGGTCCTGGCACCCGGTCGCCCCCAGGTTTGGAGTTCGGGAGGTTTTTATCGGGCCCTTATAGCGTTGGTTAGGATTAGAATATTATTCTAATCCTGGGATTATAATAGTGCCACTATATATATACATATATATATATATATGTGTGTGTGTGTGTGTGTGTGTGTGTGTGTGTGTGTGTGTGTGTTTGTGTGTGTATCAGCACGACCTAGCTATATCGTAATACATACCAAGACCTAGCTAGCTTGGTCAAATTACCCCCTTCCCCCACTGACTTCGAGCCATCGATCGAGAGGCCACATATATGTGATGTGTATATAGTATACTACCCTCTTGATGCCAACTAAAGTGACATGGCACATGGGCACACGGATGGTGTGTGTCGTCCATAACAACACATCATTTCCACTTCAAAATATCCAGAGGGCGTCTGTATGAAAGTGGTGTGGGATGTTAGATACCAAATATACACAACTTTGATCTGACACATGCACACATACATCCTCGCAAACCAGAAAGTACAAATACAGAGGTAAACAACCTGTAGTATGCGCCGATAAGTGGGAGGGTCGATGATTCATCTATGTATATATGTATGTATGTGCTCAAACTTTGGTCTGGAATCTTACCATAAACTATATCATAACAAATACCGAGAACACTATATCTACCTTGGTCAACTTAACCTATAGTATGTGCCGGTTTAAGTGACAGACCACGCGGGCCCACAGATTAGCATGCCGTCCATAGCCACACGAGGGAGAGACAACATCAACGCATGCATGTGGCCCCAAACACATATGTATGAAAGCGTTGTGCGATGTTTTCAAATAACAAACACACAACTTTTGCCACATGTGTCTCGCAAACGAGAATATGTCCCTCGTACGGAGGTTCACGACCCATAGTATGCCCCCACCGACACTTCGAGCTGGTGGTAGCAATTCAGTGTGTATGCATGCGTTCGAATTTTGGTCAGGAATCTCAACGCATGTCAACTACGTACAGTAACACACACCAACAAGAAGAATCCACCTTTCTTGAATTAACATCGCTCTCTACCGCCGCCAGTCAAAGTGACGAGCCACGTGGGCATGGATGGGTGTGATGCCGATAACCACGTGAGAGGGTGTTCGACAAAACAATGACTGCATGACCCACAAACATATGTATATATGTAATTAAGTGTTTGTTTATTTAGTACCCAATGGACAACTTGAATGTCACCAGCCTAGAAACTGTAAGTCCACATATGAAGGATCAGACAAAGTGTATAGTATATATATACCCCCATTTCAAGATGGTGGGATGGGTTCGTGGGTATGCATGAGCTCAAACATTTGTCTCGATGTCTCACCATGGCATATCGTAACGCATACCATGTGAGTGAGCAACTGAGGACTACCATCAGTTATATGTGACCCAAGCATATGTATGTGTGTGTGTTTTGATGTCAAAATGCCCACTGCACGACTTTTATGTGGTGCGTGCTTCACAAATTGGAAAGTCCCCACACAAAATTTAACTACGTGCAACATGTCTCCTCCCACCCCACCCCCTCAACTTTGAGTAGTAGGAGGGACTCATGAGTATGCAGGCGTCAAACTTTGGTGTGGAATCTCACCATGATCTACCACAACACAGAGCAAAATGAATCCACCTTGGTCAAATCCCTCTCATTGTGGTTCGAAGTGATAGACCATGTGGGCCCACGAATGGGTGCATCACTAATAACGCATGAGGGATTGTCCGAGGGACGACCACCACCGTGTGCATGTGTCCCAAACATATGTATGACGTTAGTGATGTGTCTTGTTTTAAATATTCAATGCATAACTTTGATACTTTGGCGTGGCAACTGCATCACAAAACAGCCAATCCCACATAGAGGCTCATGCCACAAAGTGTGCCGGAATGACCCCCCCCCCGGCGACCACCACCCAAACCACCACTTCGAGGCACATCAAACTATTTTATGCAGTAAACACGGGACATATGAGTCTTTGTTACTATTAGAAAAAGTTCATATATAATTCGAAAAATTATACATCAATTGAGTTTGTAGGATTTCATTGGGGAAATCATATGTGCCATAATTAGGTTCATGTTTAGTCCCCATGCAATAAATGGTAAGAAATCTCAAAGATATTGGTGTTGCGGAAAACATTGAAAATCTTGGTTTCTAGACAGCTCGGCCACACACATTGAATATATTTATTTTTAAATTCAAGTAAATCCAAAACTCAGTTGTAATTCATGAAACTTGGCATTTTGTTTCATGACACACACACACACACACACACACACATACACATATGACACCAATATGTTGTGATAATTTTTGGCCAAATTCGAGACAAGTTTTTGATATATTTTTCTTACAAATAAGAGCTTATTAAAGGTTGGTACACACAGTTGTCACGTTACCATCGCAAACGATTAAAGTATTCAAACTGTGTGCGTTAGCCCAACAATTTTTTACGTACCACCACGAGCCCCGTGTGCCGTGCCAGCGTACGTGAGTTGACGGGACGCTTGCGAGCAGTCCGTTGCCCAGGCTGACCGGGAGGCATGCGAGCATCTGTGTAAATTGATGGGACGCGTGCGAGAAGGCCACCGCGCTGGCTCACTGGGAGACGTGCGAGTAGGTGTATGAATTGACGAGACGCATGCGAGCAGTTCTCTGTGCAGGCTCACTGGGAGACGTGCGAGAAGGGATGTGAAATAATGGAAGGCATGCGAGAAGACCGCTGCGAAGGCTCACCGGGAGGCTAGCCGTTTAACCGCCTCCCGCCTACCTCCCAACCACTCCATATTAATCGCACATGTGTCGCTTGTTATAACAGGCGGCCACACTCCCCACTCTCTCCGCACACTGTCTTCATCTTCGCCACCGTTCCCAGTCGTAAACGCTCTCAGAATTGTATCAGATGGCGACCAAGTGCACCATCGGAGGGAGTGGTGACGCTCGAAGCCGGGGCCAGCAAAACACCTAAGAATCTCTTGCGACGAGGTTTCCCTCCCCGTTGATGAGGTCTCACGCGGACAAAACCACGACCATGATGGTGTAATCCCCATCGTGCCTCCCTAGCAGGAGGCGGTGCTGCACAGAGATTACTACGACCTCTATGATGACCACTCCAGCGACGACCACTCCGACGACGACAACTCCGACAAAGACGGAGAACTGGTTAGACGCCCTATTTTGTTAACTATATCATAGGGTATTTCTGATTAGTTCTGTTTTCACCTTTTTGGAATGGAAATCCCGGGGTTTATGTTATTTCAATCCATGGAATCAAAGTAAAATTCGATAGATCCGTGTAGTGTACGTATTGATTGTTTGTTAGGTACTAAATGATAAGTGATGTGGATAAGTGAGATCTGTACAAACGATTATGCCAATAATTTGTTTAAGGTTATAGTGATTTAATGGTTGATCTGTACAAATCATCATGTTGCTAATAATCCGTCTAGGATTACTTATTGTGTTATTAATTCGTAGCCAGATTTTAGAATCGATTTGAATGTATCCCCTCTGTAAATAAATATTGTATAAGAGCATTTAAATCACTACTTTAGTGATATAGGGATTAGTACTTGAAAGTTCCTAGTTTGTTTGATAATAATCACTTCATGCATTTATAGTCATTAGTTAATTATTTTTTTGCACTACGTTGTTTGTGATATCATTTTATTCAATTCATTCATCTATGTCATGATTTTTTATTATATGTATAGGAGCTATCTGACAACGTTGACATCAATAAATATGACCAGAGGAGGTACAAGAAACAAACGCTTAGGGAGCTTTATGCAAGAAAGCATAATCATCGTATCAGGACCGGGAGTGGGGGCTTCGGATGCCCATTCTGTGCCCAAAGGCTTAACTCCGCATTTGCAAGTGTTCTGGCGCATGCTAGAGGACGAGCCATTGTCTCCCTCAGGCAGAAGTATTCTTGCAGGGTGGCGCACGTCGCGTACGCGGAGTACCTGGAGAAAGTTTATGTTGTTGGTGGGTACGATCAGGATTGAGTTATATATACATGTCAAGCACTACACTATCTATCTAGTTTGTGTTTCTTATATCTATGCCTGAGTATGTTTATTATGTGTTGATTTAGATGTTGGTGAGACTTTGTTTTATGAACTATTACGTAGAGAAATGTAATTGCAGTCTTGAGCTGCGAATATTTATGCTTATCTTAGAATGCCCACTCAATTTACTACTAGCAACCATGTGACCACAACATGCACATCTACGTGTGAGTGTAGGCATTTTTTAACACTATGCATATTACGGTAAAAAAATGCTAGACTTACCTTGAAACTTGTTGAACGTGGTAAGGAAAATTAGGTGTCACACGAAAAAGGAAATTTGGAACCGATTTACAAACTTGGTTATTTTCCTGATTGAAACCGTGTGCGATGACTAACATTGTGTCGCGACACGCATGTCCCGATTGTCCAGAACGGATTCCCGTGGATCACACGTCTGCATCCATAGGATTTACACAGATCACAATAGTCCATACCACACCTGAGTGGCACTTTCTGCACACGGTTGTGTCTACTGTACCGTTGCCTCCGAAGTGCATTATTATTCTGGCCTAGAAAACCCTCACCATCCCCCGTCACAAAACCCTCACTCCTCCTCAACTCTGCATGTCACTGCGTATCGCCACGTCGACCACTTAGCTCGATGCCTATCGCTGCCGCTGGCTGTCGCCAAACCCCACCGCATTTCGCGACTGCCGCTTGCCACCGGCTAGTTGCACTGATTTTGTAGACGCTGCTCGCCATCGACCCAGCTCTGCCCGATTGGAGATTCTACGGTATTGGGGGTTCCTCTCATGGAGAACCAGGTAAATAATTTACTGAAATGTTCGCTCGTATCTTATCACAGTCTGTCTTTCCCTATTAATTTACGGCCAAAATCGCCGTAAATTCATCACAGTTTGTCTTTCCCTATTCAGTTTTCATTCGTAGAGTGCATAGTGCAAGGACACATCAGGCCTATGCGGCCCCGGGCAGACAACCGAGAAGTTCCATCTCAGCATTCCAAATGACATCATGAAGTGCATGTATGTTCTATCTCATCGTACCACGGTTGGCATGGCCTACTTTTGTGAACATAAACTATATATTGCTAATTTGGATAAAAGGGGCCACATGCAACATCCACGTCAAAGGGGATTTTCCCCTTTTATATTAGGCAAAATAATGTTGTATTGTTCTTTCGAATACCCTCATATTTAGTTATATGTTATATGTCTAGTTATATGTTTTTGTCTATTTAGTTATATGTTTTTGTCCTTTGATTTCAACTGATGTATTAATCTTTCAATTACTCTCACAAAATCATGAAACATTGCTCTTTAACAATCTTATCATTTCCTGTACTACATCCCTTGCTTTGCAACAAAATGTGTAGTACAAAATCTTGACCTTCGCATAACCAAAGACTTCAAGGATATCATATTGGCCACTAACCATGCATTTACAATCGTTGTTCGTGTACAACTTGATTCACATGGTCACTCCTATTTTCATGTGGGCTTTTGGGGAGTCATTTCTAAGTTTTATGTACTGAAAGCTGGCACTGAAATTATACTGCACCTAAATTAAAGGAGCCTGGGCATACCATAGATGCTATCTTCCCTGACGACATCATCCATCCAAACATTGTCTGAAGTAAGTGTTCTTTCGAGTATCTGCAGTTTGATTTAAGTAGCAACATAGAAGTAATTGTGTAGTATTTAAGCAACGGATTGTGATTTCATTCCCTGACTCAGTTAAGTCTTTTCCTACCTAGTAACTTCTAATTAACAATACACTATTCTTCTACCTTGTTCTAACTAAATAATCCCTGTCCTCACACTCCTCCACTCCTATCAGAAAGCACCATAGCCAAGGAGACTCCGGAGTTGCCTTTGTCACCACCCGGAGAGGTGGAGGATGAGGCTGCCAACAAGCAGAGGCATGTCGACCCAGAACCGAAAGAGGCTCCGGTGGGCGTAGGCATCATCAGCAGCCTCCCCAATAATATGTTGATGGTCATCATCTCCCTCCTCCAAATAAAAAATGGCGTGCAGACAACCGTCCTATCTCGGTGGTGGTGCCCCCTAAGGCGCACCTTCCCCCTCAACTTCATCGACGACCAGAAGCTCAGCTGTAACTATCGCAAATGCATTGGCATATTGTCCAAGATCCTCGGCACGCACCGTGGCCCAATGAGAGGCCTTAAAACAGGCAAGTTCCGTTCCGATGGCAAGATCCAAGCCAAGCTTGATGAGTGGTTGATGTCTACTACGCAACTTTATTCTTGTAGACTTTGTTGGGCCTCTAAGCGCAAAGTTTTATAGGACAATAGCAATTTTCCCTCAAGTGGATGACCTAAGGTTTATCTATCCATGGGAGATGTAGGATGAAGATGGTCTCTCTCAAACAACCCTGCAATCAAATACAAGAAATCTCTTGTGTCCCCAACATAGCCAATACAATGGCAAATTGTATAGGTGCACTAGTTCGGCGAAGAGATGGTGATACAAGTGCAATATGGATGGTAGATATAGGCTTTTGTAATCTGAAAATATAAAACCAGCAAGGTAATAAATAGTAAACTTTGAGCAAAATGGTATATTAATGCTTGGAAACAAGGCCTAGGGTTCATACTTTCACTAGTGCAATCTCCCAACAATGCTAACATAGTTGAATCATATGATCATCCCTCAAAGTGCAACAAGGAATCACTCCAAAGTTCCTATCTAGCGAAGAACAATAAGATGAAATTGGTGTAGGTAGTAGAACCACCTCAAAGTTATTCTTTCCGATCAATCTTTTGGGCTATTCCTATAAGTGTCACAAACATCCCTAGAGTTCGTACTAGAACAACATCAATGATACATATCAATCAACCCTAATGTCACCTAGATACTCCAATGTCACCTCAAGTATCCGTGGGTAAATTATGCGACATCCATCAAACAATTTTAGGTCTTTCCTATTCAATACAACACAAAGAACTTCAAGGAGCACCCCAAGATTTCTATCGAAGAACGTGGTATGAAAACGTGCAATCAATCCCTATGCATAGATCCCCAAGGTCAATGGAATCCGCAAGTTGAAGCCTCAGCATATATCAAGTGAATCAATAGAATACCCCAATGTCACTATGGGTATCCCACGCAAGACGTACATCAAGTGTTCTCAAACAAAAATATTCAATCCAACATAATGAGATCTCAAAGGGGAAGATTCAATTCATCACAACATGATAGCAAGGGAATAACATCATATGATCTGACTATATTAACAAAGCCCGTGATACATCAAGATCGTGACATCTCAAGAACACGAGAGCAAGAGAGAGAGATTGAACACATAACTACTGGTACATACCCTCAGCCCCGAGGGTGAACTCCTCCCTCCTTGTCATGGCCTCCGCCGGGATGATGAAGATGGCCACCGGTGATGGTTTCCCCTCTTCGGCAGGGTAATGGAACGTCTCCAGATTTTTCTTTGCCGATACAAAGAGTTGCGGCGGCGGAGCGGAGAGTCCTTGTTTATTTTTGGGGTTTCTGGGATTTATTTGATTTTTTAGCATTGGAATCACGCGCAACGGAGCCACGTGGGCCCCACCACATATCAGGGCGTGACCTAGGGGGCCGCGCCCTGATGGCTTGTGGCCCACAGGTGGCTCCCCTCCGGTGGTTCTTCGCTCTAATATTGTTTATTTCCTCTAGAAAAAATCATCAAAAAGTTTCGGGCGATTCCGAGAACTTTCATTTTCTGCACAAAAACAACACTACTTTAATTTTGGTGAAAACAGCGTCAGTCCGGGTTAGTTCTAAATAAATCATATAAAGTGCATCAAAACCATATAAAAGTATTGTAAACATAGGAGAATACGGCATGAATACTTCATAAATTATCGATACATTGGAGACGTATCAACATCCCCAAGCTTAATTCGTGCTCGTCCTCGAGTGGGTAAATGATAAAAGAAATAATTTATGAAGTGTGAATGCTAGCATAATTTATAATATTGATCAAGGATAGTTTTAGCCACTTTTCTAGCATCATAACCAGCAAGTATTTCTCATAAAGCTTCTCATGATCAAGTAGCAATCAATTCACATGTCATGGTTCAAACAATTCATTCACTTGAAACTTAACAATCTATGTTCTTGGTCACCAAACAATTTCAATGCATCATCAAGTCTAGTAAGAGCTCCACATACTCAATTATCATATAGTCTTTTTATGATTGCTAATACTCAAGGCAAATTTTTTGAACAAACAACATCCATCGAACACATAGAAATATAAGGGCTTAATGCATGTTTCGCCTCCCAACAAACTTATCATGAAGATAATTGTCAACAATAACGAATCATGATCAAATATATTTCACTGGATATATATCGTTGGATCTTTCCCCACCACATGATGCTTGCCAACTAATAGACTAAGGTTGGAATAAGAAGTTGACTCAACATGAATAGCAAATAGCATGAAAGTAAATAGAATGTCCCTTTGCAGAGGGAAGCAGGGATTTGCATAGGTGCCAGAGCTCATTGTTTCAAACAGAGATGAATATGTAATTTTGAGTGATGTGCTTTTCCTATCAACGTCACAACAGAGTTTTCAATATCTTCCATGCTAATCACATTATTGGCGGTTCCCAAACAGAATTGAAATTTTTTACTCCCCCTCCACCATTCAAACACATTCCATGGCTGGCTGAATCCACGGTTGCCCTCCAAACAATCAACATTCTAGGGGGAGTTTTTGTTTATTTATTTTTGTGTTATGCAGGACTGGGCATCCTTTTTACCAGCCTCTCTCGTGCAATGTCAAGTGAATAAACACTCATCTTGAGAATAACTCTCTTAGCATGGCAGAAAATGACCGCCCTGTCGCTCCATGAGCGGTACGAGCACACAAAATGGATGTTTATTTGAATGTTTTGGAGGTGGCACATGCAAATTTACTTGGAATGGCTGTGAAATACCATATATAGGTAGGTATGGTGGAGTCTCATGGAAGAAACTTGGCTCAAGGCTTTGGATGCACAAGTTGTATTTCTACTTAGTATGAAGTCTTGGCTAGCAAAAGGTTCTAAACAAGCACCACATGTTGGAGGATCCATAACAATATAACTTCTATGCAAGTATACCCAAACATAACCATTACGTTGTCTTCCTTGTCGAACTTCAACTATTTGATCAAGTTTGAAAATAATTAATGGGTATTCACAATCATGAAAGATGTCCAAGATAATATATTTGTATGTGAAAGTTCACTTTCTTATACTAATCATTCATGAATTGCTTGTATGACCGATATTATGATTGTAAAATTTCAATAGATTTTACTTTCTAAACCAGATGTGAAACTACTACTAAGCATAAAGTACATTGATAATTTCATATTTATGATATTTCATTCATTCACAATTTACTCGTAGGATATAAGTGAAGCACAAGAGTGAACAACAAACTACTCCCGAAAAATATAAGTGAAGATCACTGAGTAGTTAAACAATTAAGTAGCTATGTGAGGACTCTCTCTCAATAAATATTTTCAGTTCTGAGTATTTTATTCAAGTAGCAAACAAAACAAAAATACACTCCAAGAATAGCACGCATCATGTGAACTAATAAAAACTTAGGCTCAACATAGGCTAACCGATAGTTGACGAAGAGAGGTGGGATGCGTAGCATCCCCAAGCTTAGATGCTTGAGACTTCTTGAACTATTTACTTGGGGAGACTTGGGCATCCCCAAGCTTGAGCTTTTGTATCTCGTTCAATCCTCTCATATCCCGGTTTCACCTAGGTCTCAAAAACTTCATCCACACAAAACTTGTAAAGAACTTGTGAGATAGGTCAGTGCACATAAGAATAAATCAACACTTTATGCACTGCCAAGACATGTTGAACAATAATTTTAAAACATTATCTAATGTATTCTATCATTTCCACAATTTATATGTACCAATATAAGTCATGAAAACCATCGGAGAAGTAGATAACAAAACTATGACAGCAATCTGTCTAAACAAGACAGTCTGTAGCAATTAATTTACAAAGTGCACTTCTGTATCTCTAAAAATTATGAAAATTTAGTACATTATATATTATTTATATGAAAATAATGTGTAAAAATGTCAGGAACTTTCCACCTTCTAGTAAAATATGAAAATTCAAACACTACAACAAATGTTTCTGTTTTTACACAGCACACATCAAACGTGCAATTCAAGCATCCTAAAAGGCAATTCTTGGAACTTTTTATTGAAAAAAGAGATTATAAATAACATATAACAGAGAACAACAAAATAAAATGATGCTCCAAGAAAAACACATATTATGTGACGAATAAAAATATATCTCTAAGTAAGATATACCGACAGTGTTGAAGACGAAAGAGGGGATGCCTTCCGGGGCATCCCCAAGCTTAGACGCTTGAGTCTTCCTTGGATATTACCTTGGGGGTGCCATGGGAATCCCCAAGCTTAGGTTCTTGTCACTCCTTATTCTCCACATATCGGTGTCTCACCCAAAACTTGAGAACTTCAATCACACAAAACTAAACGGAACTTCGTGAGATGGGTTAGTATAATAAAGATAGATCATTCACTTAGGTACTGTCAAGAAAAGATTCATAATTGTTCTCACATAATACCTACTGTATTCTATCGTTCCCATAATTTATATCAGTAAATATAAGCTATGGAAACACTAAAACAAGCAAACTATGCATGCAAAACAGAATCTGTCAAAAACATAACAGTGTGTGAAGATCTGTAGTATACCCATACTTCCTTGTATCTAAAAATTCTGAAAAATTGGTACGACTCAAAGAATTTTCATAGAAATACAGTGTAAAAATTTAAGAATTTTTTGACGCCCCAGTAATATCATAGAAATTCTTTTCTAGAGGAAAAAGTTTCTGTTTTTGCACAGAATCAAATCAACAAGTATCCACACTATCCCAAAGGCTTTACTTGGCACATCATTGAAATAAGAGACACAAAAAATGATTACTACAGTAGCTTAATCATGTGAACACTCAAAAACAGAAATTAAAAGTGTTGGGTTGTCTCCCAACAAGCACTTTTCTTTAAAGCCTTTTAGCTAGGGATGATGATTTCGATGATGCTCACATAAAAAGTAGTAATTGGAACATGCAAGAGAGCATCATGAATCTCATGAAAACCACATTTAAGTCTAACCCACTTCATATGCATAGGGATTTTGTGAGCACACAATTTATGGGAGCAAGAATCAACTAGCATAGGAAGGCAAAACAAGCATATCTTCAATATTTTCAACACATAGAGAGGAAACTTGATATTATTGCGATTCCTACAAGCATATGTTCCTCCCTCATAATAAATTTCAGGAGCATCATGAAGGAATTCAACAATATAACCACCACATAAATCATTCTTTTCATGATGCACAAGCATAGAATTCTCATTACTCTCCACATAAGCAAATTCCTTTTCATCCATGGTAGTGGGAGCAAACTCAACAAAATAATTATCATGAGACACTTGATTGACATAACCACACTCAATATTAAAATCATGATGAAATGTTTCATGGTTACTATCATTCTTTATAGCATACATGTCATCATCATAATCATCATATATACGAGGCATGCCATCATCATAAGAAATTTGCTCATCAAAACTTGGGGGACTAAAAATATCATCTTCATCAAACATAGCATCCCCAAGCTTGTGACTTTGCATATCATTAGTTTAAGAGCACATTTATCCATGTGTGGTTTTGGTAATTGATGACAATCCCTATGGACTAATGGTTGCCTTGAGTTATATTCGAAGGATTTGTCCATAGGCACTTCTTGAAGTACATGTGTTGGTTTCAAGGAGTTTATATGGTGACCAAGGTGGTATGTATGGTTTTATCCAAAGATTGGTCATGTGAGAGTTGATCTCATTGCAAGCATGTCTTGAAGAAGAAGATTGTGTAAACATTCATGTTTACCTTCAAGACATCATCTTTGTGAAGAGAGAAGAGAAGACACAAGGTTGATCAAGATTAAGGCAAAGAATGATTCAAGTTGATCAACACACAAAGCGTAGAAGATGTACCAAGTGGGATCAAGTGATCCCATGGTATGGTAAGAATTGTCCATTACGCTTTGTTTACTAACCGATGGTCTACGTGAGAGTTCGTTGTCGGGTTAGGTATATTTCCATGGGCTTGCGTCAAGAGGAAGATCTCATACAACCCATGGAGGATGACATCAAGTGGTGATCGTCATCAAGGTTGCGGTGTGCAAGTTCAAGTGAAGCATCACGGAGAGATCATGCTTGAAGCCTGCCGTCCATTGTGGTGACAATGGACTTGTGAAGATGTGCCGAAGGGTGGCTCTCCCATAGTGGAGTATGGGGGAGCAATCTACTAGTCTTCATCGAGCCGACGCAATCAAGAAAGGTGGTC
Organism: Elymus sibiricus; assembly: GCA_039707655.1. Classification (NCBI taxonomy): domain Eukaryota; kingdom Viridiplantae; phylum Streptophyta; class Magnoliopsida; order Poales; family Poaceae; genus Elymus; species Elymus sibiricus. The sequence continues at coordinate 343,842,663 of CM077669.1, read as the reverse complement.
CATCTTGAGAAGGACAAGATCATCATCATCTAGCTCAAGTGGACTATGCGCAAGGCAAAGGTTTGACCTTGATAGGGTTTTCTATTTTACTGGTCTCATGGTGGTAGTTGGGAGACCGGGTTATTGGATCGATAGCCGTACTATCAAGGGGGGCTCTCAAGTGAGTAGCTTGATCGTATCGTTCGTTGAGAGCTCAAACCATTGCATTCTTGGCATCATCATCTTTCTTGGTTCTTGGTTGGCTTTTCCCTATGTGGGTTCTTGAGCTTATGGTCAGCTTCATGACAAGCTCAAGTTCATCGAAAACAGAGTCCATATGCATCTTCTATTATGTTTTCGATGTTGGAGTTTTTGCCGGTTCTTCATTCATAGAGGTTTCACGTCTCTATATCATTGGCATTTTCATACTTCCTATATCATTGGCATTTTCATATTGCCTATTCTTAAGATAACATCGCTGTTGGATAGCTCTTGTCATCCTGAATCCAACAAGCTTGAGTTTGCTCAATTCGGAGCTCAAATGCGAAGGTTATGGCAGTTCTGGTTTTACTGTATCCATCTGGTTGCATGGGTTCTTTGTTTCTCTCCCGCGGTAGTACTGCTCTGGCCAGCACGGTAGTACCGCTTATAGCCGGTACTACCGCCTGGCCAACGGTAGTACCGCTGGGGGGAAGTGGGGTGGCTCGGGGAACTCGCGCGAGGCACCAGACAGCTCCAGACATTTGTCTGGTGTCCCGCGCCAGCTCTCCAACCGCAGCGGTAGTAGTGGCGGTAGTACCAAGCGGTACTACCGCTGCCCCTTCTACTGCTGCTCAGTTCTGCTGGTGGGTGGTAGTACCGCTCCCAGGGGCGGTACTACCGCTTGTGTGCGGGCTGTGGGGGTAACGGTTGGATTCCCCCCCACCTATTTAAGGGGGTCTTCTTCCCCAATGGTTCTTACCTCTTTAGCTCGAGTTTGCCCCCCATTGTTGACCTTCTTTGAGCTTGCTAATTCTCAATCCCTCCAATGATTCTTGCTAGTTCTTGAGGGAAAAGAGAGAGGAGATCTAGATCCACATTTCCACCAATCACTTTCTCCTCTAAGTGAGGGGAACCCCTTGGATCTAGATCTTGGAGTTCTTCGTTTTCTTCTTCGTTCTTCCTCTCATTTATTCCATAACATTTTTTGTTGTGGTGGGATTTGGGAGAGAAGGACTTGGGCACTCCGTGTGCCCTTGCCATTGCATTTGGTGCATAGGTTTGAGTTCTCCACGGTGATACGTGGAAGTGAGAAGTTGAGAAGCTTATTACTCTTGGGTGTTTGAGCACCCTAGAGCTTGTTCCTCTTGGGTGCTTTGGCGCCCTAGACGGTTGGTGGTGGCTCGGAGGTCAATCATTGTGGTGCAAAGCTCCGGGCAAGCGTCGGCGTCTCCAATTAGGTTGTGGAGATTGCCCCGAGCAATTTGTACGGGTACCGGTGACCGCCCCCAAGGGTTGCCAAAGTGTACGGGTACCGGTGACCGCCCCCAAGGGTTGCCATTTGTACGGGTTCGGTGACCGCCCTCAAGGATCCCTTAGTGGAATCACGGCATCTTGCTTTGTGCGAGGGCGTGAGGAGATTACGGTGGCCTTAGTGGCATCTTGGGGAGCATTGTGCCTCCACACCGCTCTGAACGAAGATTAGCATCCGCAAGGGTGTGAACTTCGGGATACATCGTCGTCTCCGCGTGCCTCGGTTATCTCTTAGCCGAGCCCTTTACCTATGCACTTTACTTTGTGATAGCCATATTGTTTCATGCTTTATATCTTGCTATCACTTAGTTGTTTATCTTGCGTAGCATAAGTTGTTGGTGCAGATAGGTGAGCCTAGTTGTTTTAGGTTTTGTGCTTGACATATTAAACGTTAGTTTTATTCCGCATTTGTTCAAGCCTAAACCATAATTATTTTAAAGCGCCTATTCACCCCCCTCTAGGCGACATCCACGTCCTTTCAATTAGCATCATGGATATTCAGAGAATTCATACTAGCAACATTGCAATCATGCTCATCATTCAAGGAATTCTCATTAAGTATTTTTATAATTTCTTCCTATACCAATTGAGCACAATTTTCTGAATCCTTATTTTCACGAAAGACATTATAAACACGAAACAAATGAGGCAAGCTAAACTCCATTTTTTTGTAGTTTTCTTATATAAACCAAACTAGTGATAAACAAGAAACTAAAAGATTTGATTGAAAGATCTAAAGATAAACCTTCAAGCACTCACCTCCCCGGCAACGGCGACAGATAATGGCTTGATGTCTACTACGCAACTTTATTCTTGTAGACTTTGTTGGGCCTCCAAGCCCAGAGTTTTGTAGGACAATAGCAATTTTCCCTCAAGTGGATGACCTAAGGTTTATCAATACGTGGGAGGTGTAGGATGAAGATGGTCTCTCTCAAACAATCATGTAATCAAATACAAGAAATCTCTTGTGTCCCCAAAACAACCAATACAATGGAAAATTGTATAGGTGCACTAGTTCGGTGAAGAGATGGTGATGCAAGTGCAATATGGATGGTAGATATAGGTTTTTGTAATCTGAAAATATAAAAATAGCAAGGTAATAAATAGTAAACAATGAGCAAAATGGTATATTAATGCTTGGAAACAAGGCCTAGGGTTCATACTTTCACTAGTGCAATCTCCCAACAGTGCTAACATAGTTTAATCATATGATCATCCCTAAAAGTGCAACAAAGAATCACTCCAAAGTTCCTATCTAGCGGAGAACAATAAGATGAAATTGGTGTAGGTAGTAGAACCACCTCAAAGTTATTCTTTCCGATCAATCTTTTGGGCTATTCCTATAAGTGTCACAAACAGCCTTAGAGTTCGTACTAGAAAAATACCAATAATACATATCAATCAACCCTAATGTCACCTAGATACTCCAATGTCACCTCAAGTATCCGTGGGTAAATTATGCAACATGCATCAAACAATTTTAGGTCTATCATGTTCAAGCCAACACAAAGAACTTCAAGGAGCACCCCAAGATTTCTATCGGAGAACGTGGTATGAAAACATGCAATCAACCCCTATACATAGATCCCCAAGGTCACCGGAATCCGCAATTTGAAGCCTCAACATATATCAAGTGAATCATTAGAATAACCCAATGTCACTACGGGTATCCCATGCAAGACGTACATCAAGTGTTCTCAAACCAAAATATTCAATCCAATATTACGAGATCTCAAAGGGAAAGATTCAATTCATTACAATATGATAGCAAGGGAATAACATCATATGATCCGACTATATTAACAAAGCCCATAATACATCAAGATCATGACATCTCAAGAACATGAGAGAGGGATTGAACACATAGCTACTAGTACATACCCTCAGCCCCGAGGGTGAACTACTCCCTCCTCGTCATGGCCTCCGCCGGGATGATGAAGATGGCCACCGGTGATGGTTTCCCCTCTCCGGCAGGGTACTGGAACATCTCTAGATTGGTTTTTCGTTGATACATAGAGTTGCGGCGGGAGAGCAGATAGTCTCTGTTTATTTCTGGGGTTTCTGGGATTTATAGGATTTTTCAGCGTTGGAATCACGCGCAACGGAGCCACGTGGGCCCCACCACATATCAGGGCGTGACCTAGGGGGGCGCCCTGATGGCTTGTGGCCCATAGGTGGCACACCTCCAGTGGTTATTCGCTCCAATATTTTTTAATTCCTCCAGAAAAAATCATCAAAAAGTTTCGAGCGATTCTGAGAACTTTCATTTTCTGCACAAAAACAACACCACGGTAATTCTGCTGAAAACAATGTCAGTCCGGTTTAGTTCTAAATAAATCATATAAAGTGCATCAAAACCATATAAAGGTATTGTAAACATAGGAAAATAAGGCATGAATACTTCATAAATTATCGATACATTGGAGACGTATCAGTGGTTCCTATGCTTCGCCCTAGATCAGCCTGAGGAGCTTAGGTTTAATTATAGACGTATGACCTCGCTCCTCAGGTCCATGCTCTGCATCGCGCCCATGCTGCACCGTGCCTATTTCATGAAATGTGTTTTCCCCCATATTAACGATGCACCCGCTCCTGTTCTCCCTCGACTGAAATGGCTCATATTCTTCGATGTCTGCATCTCCAACAAGGACATGCAACGCCTGCTCCATGGCTGTATTGCGCTCGAGTACCTTTGTCTTGATGCTGTGAGGGGGCTGACTAGCCTCAACATCGCCTCCACAAATCTCCGAACAATTTATGTGTGGTGTCGGTGCTGCAACATGAGATCATTGAGGATGTACCTTTACTTGAGAGATTGATTGTAGTTGATCAACAAGGTCCAACAAGAATCAGTGTCATTGTGCGCCAAAATTGACAGTGTTGGGCTACTAGTTTGTCAAATTCTCTGAACTTGTTCTTGGATACATAACCGTTCACGTACACCATTCTTCTTGTTTGTCTCCTTCTTCAAATTATTTTTTCCTAATTTTTAACATGTATGTTCCACTGTCACGCAGAAAATAATTCCGTCAAGCTTGACCCCGTCTCTGCGCACAGTGAAGGTCTTGACACTAGAGTGTATCGGCCCAACCTGGATCAAGTTGCTACATTCCTGAAATACTTTTCATGTGTGGAGAAGCTATATATAGAGGTGATGTTATTATACTGTTAAATGTTAACCACAACCGATTTCAATTTTTTGGTAACCTTTTCCCAGTTTACAATGACAAATGTACTACAATTTCTAAATGAATTTTTTGAGGATTTCAATACATATATGTTTTTTCTTCTATAGTCGTTGCTTGATTCATATGATTACATTCCGTAGGCATTTCTCCTTTGGATTCATGTCTACTAGTTTTCATTGCATAGTTTCCATCCACTACAACCAATTCTGAAGAATCCTATGTTTTCCTAGAGCGTAATCAAACACCATGTTAATCATGTCGGATGAAAGATGGCATCCACTCTATATTTTTATTTTAGAAATCCGCAAATCAAAGAGTCTCGTAGTGTTCAAAACCGCGTCTAGACACTAACACATTCTCTTATCTTCTACAAATCCGATTAGGCCAAGCAGCCGATCATGTGACGCAATATCATGGCATTCCTATTGAATGCCTTGATCTCCATCTCTCTGAAATTACTTTGAACTCCTACCGAGGGACCTTACGGGAGATTAAATTTGCCAGGTTCTTTGTTGCGAAAGAAAGTGTGCTAAATGTAATGAGGTTGGGCATACCTATTGTCGTGGTTTTGTCACGGCAGATGTCCTAGTGTCAGGACTTAGGTGTGGAGCCATCGCTACGATGGTTAACTCGAAGGGGTTGGTTGGGACGAAAGACACAGGTTTACCCAGGTTCGGCCCCTCGGAAAGAGGTAAAAGCCTACGTCCTGCTTTGGATTGTATTGATTGGATATCGATTACAAGGGAGCGAGTTCGCTTGACCTAGCTACCGATCGAAGGTTTCGTGGTCTAAGCCGCCCAGGTAATCCGCCTTTATATACACAGGTCGAGGCCCTGGGCTTACAAGAGTCCGGGCCGGGTCATACTTGATAACCGACCTCACCTCTAACTATACCTGCATTGTCTAACAAGCCGCCACCGACGGCTGACGCCACCGGGTCACACATTGTCTTCTGGCTCTGGGCCTCCAGGCCCATTGAGCAAGCTTATTCCAAACCTTATCGCTAAACCACCAACCTCATGACCCGGCCCCACCTGGGCGGGTCTCATCACGGGGTTATATCCCCAACATTAGGCCCCAGATAGATTTGAACCGGTTCATGTCAATCTTCAAGTCTTCTGGTTGGCGAATCTTGCGCTTTCTGATAAATCTTCATGACCCGCCAAAAATGGGCGACGTCATCTCTGATCAATCTTCATGACCCGCCACGACATCATCAGGAAAATCAAAAAGATTCCCCTGACGTCACAACGAATCTTTTTCATTTAAATGACCAACCCGAGAATCAAGGCACCTTTTTGGTCAATCGTCATCGTGCCTCCTCGATTCTCACACCGGACTGTTGCTATTCCATCATCTCCTCATAAATAGGCGCGCGGGGGGGGGGGGGTCCCATTATTTTCACTTTCCCCGCCGCTGCCCTCTTCTTCTTCCTCCAGATGCCCGCGCCGCCGAAGCTTGCCGTGCCGTCTGAGCCTCGCCATCATCACCGACACTGGCCGCTGCATCACCCTGATTACGTCCAGAGTACTCCCGCATCCGCCCGCATCTTCAAGGTTCCATCTTTGCCCCGTATTTAGATCTGCATTAGCTTTTTCAGATTTCCCCCGAGTTCATCGGGTTTTTCTTCGTGTTCATCGTCGTTCATTGAAGCGTCCTTCGTATGAGATAATACTTCTTCAGGCTTTATAACGTCGCCCAAATCATGCGGTCATCCGCTCAATAGGCATGCTATGCTCATCGTAGATTGCTAGCTCACTTTAATCCGCATAGAAACTGCCTGTTATTCCACTGGCTTTTTAGGTTTAGGAATATTTTTCTTTTTACCTCGCCCGTAGATCTTCAAGCAATAGCTGTAGTTGTTGGAATCTGTTTCTCCATACTTAGTAATTTTTCAATACTCACTGGCAAACTTGACCCGCCGTTGTACTGCCGGCTCACATTGTCATATTGCGGCCTGCTTCGGCGGCTCATAATTTTATACTGACCCGCCAAATACCGTCACCATTTTTAGTCATAACTGCCTTGGTCATAATACGTTTTTAACCCGCCATATACTCATGCCCTTCCGCAGTCTTTTAAGCCGCCTCCATTTCCAGAGTCCCAGCTTCTTGCAACTTGGTAAGATCCGGGGTGACTGAGGAATCACTTAAGGACTTTGTCACCATGGGAGTTCTGCCATCTCAGGATGTTATCTACTGGCGGGTTCCGGGCAATGAAACCACTCCTAAGCCCGAGGATGGGGAAATTATTGTGTTCATAGACCATCTTCTCCGCGGTTATTCTCCACCCGGGTCTAAATTTTTCTGAGACACCTTACACTCATTCAACCTGCACCCTCAAGACATTGGCCCCAACTCTGTCACCAATCTGTGCCAGTTCTAGACCCTCTGCGAAGCTTATCTGCAAGAAGAACCGTCTGTTAACCTCTTCAAGGAGTACTTCTACATCAACCGTCAAACAGAAATGGCGGATGGATTGAGCCTCGAGCTTGGAGGTGTCACTCTTCAAAGACGGAGGGATGTACTCTTTTCGGCAGCAACTCTACCGAGTCATGCCAAAGAATGGAACAAAACTTGGTTTTACTGCAAAGACACTTCACCAGAAGGGGAGAACCCACTGCCGGGTTACCGTCCTTACCGGCTCAGCACTGATACGGAGCTCCCAGACCGGATGTCCGCTGCAGAACGCGCTCAATATGGCCCAACCTTCTCGAAAATAAAGGCCCTGTTAGCCAACGGGTTAACAGGTGTTGATCTGACCCGCTACTGGGTCTCTTGGAGGATTCTGCTGTTGAGCCACCGCAGCGCCTTAATGTGCCAATACACTGGCGAGGTGTCTGATCCTCAACCTTTCAACCAGAACCCCTTGACAGACCAAGATCTCAATACCATTGTCAAGTCTTTGCTGGGAGAATCTCAAGCCGCCTGTAGCAAGACGGGGTTAAACCCTTTTTACGCGTTTAACCCGGCTCCAGATGTAAGTCTTTCCATCCTAACCCTCATCCATTCATTTAATGTTGTACTTCATATATTTTATTAACCTTTCTGCCAACGCGTTTTATCATATGTAGGCCGGCTCTTCCTTCTGGAACAAAAAATTACCCGCTACCCTCAAGAAGAAGAGCAAAGTCCCCAAGGCAACCAAGGCCCGTGTTCTGGGTCGTAAGAAGAAATCAACAGCTGTCGAACTGCTCGAGTTTGATGACTCAGAGGTAGAACTTGACTCCCTTGGTCTTCTCTTTATGCAACTCATTGACAACGATTATTCACAGGAGGAAGTAGAAACAAGTCATGCAGATGTCGCAGAGGTAACCATTATCTCTTCTGACTCGGAACTCTTACCAGTAAAAAGAATACGGCGGGTTGTACGGAAGGTAAAATGTTCTCGCCCTTTTGCTCACTTGGATCCCAACTTTCTTTTGAAGAAGCAGCAAGACAACACCAGGCGTCAGACCCAGAGCACCGGCTCTGAAGATCTTTTAGCCGGCTTATCAAATGATCCGGCTCCTCAGAAACGGTGCACTGAAGTACTTTCTTGCCTTAAATTTATTTCTTTTGTATGCTAATCTTATGTTGCAGCTTGCTTATATTTGATAATGCTAACTTTCCAGGACTCGCCTCCTTCTTCCGACGACTCAACGGCCTCAAAGTTGCCTCCTCTTATTATCAACCCAGGGTAAGTATTTTCTAGATACCACCCCATGCGTTAATAGTCTATCCTTGTTTATTGACGTGTAACTTCACTTTTGCTCATAGGGCTCAAGCCAAACGGAGGAAGGTAGGCGGGTCAACCGCTACTCCTGATGTTCTGGAGCCGGAAAACCCGAAGCCTAACACCCCTGAAGCGCACATTGAGCCTTCTGAGGCTGCCAAAGATGCCCATGAAAAGGCTCAGCATAATGAGCCGGCTGATATGGATATTGAGGCTCCTTAGGCCCATCCAGAAACTGATCCTAAGCCGCCCAGCCCCCAGCAGACAACTGAAAATGTGGCTTCTCATGAAGAAGTTACCGTTACCGGGGCGGCTTATAAATCTCTAGCTCCCTCCCATGTACTATCAAAGCATACCAGTGAAGACGAGGCGGCTCCTCCTAAGGAAGGAAAAACTCAATTTGATCTTCCTAACTTAGAAAATCTTACTGCCGAGGAGTTGCACTCCAGCTATCTGAGCCATCTCTCTGCCAGCCAGGACATGGAGGCCAACTTGGTTGGTATGATGAAGAAAAAATACGAGGTACCCTACTTCCCCCGCCTTTCCATATATACTTATGTAGCCCCCAAGAGCCGGTTCACCTCTCAAAAGGTTAGCCGGGTCTTCCAATACTTGCAATATATCAATGAATCGCTTTGTAGCCTCCAAGGGCTCGGTCATTATGTAAGTAATGAGCCGGCACTCAATCATAGAATAAGAGCCATATGTAGCCCCCAAGGGTCGGGTCATTATGTAAATAATGATCCGGGACTTTTTATAAACCTGATCCCTTAGACTTGTAGAGCAATCGTGTAGCCCCCAAGGGCCTGGTTATTTTCTTGAAGATGATCCGGGCTATAGGAAAGAACTGACACACATTAGCCCCCAAGTGTCAAGTATATTGCTTGCAATCTACTTGGGACTTGTAATGACTCTGCCAATCTTCTAGAAACCGGTATGAGCCGGACAGGCGGCTTAAAACTGACAATGTTGCCTTGTTATACTTGTCTTGTGCAGGAATCTTTAAATGCCACTGAGTCGATTGTGTCGGACCTTAAGAAGAGTCGAGCGGAAGCCGACGCCAAGTACCAGATCGCTTTAACTGAGCTGGAGGTAATCAAGACGGAGCTCGAATCACTCAAAAAATCTGCTGAAACGAGCCAAGCTGCCCTGACCAAGCGCGCAGAAGACGCAGAGGGCCATCTTAAAACGGTGACTAAAGATCTTAACAATCTGAAAAGCCAGATAACCCGTATGATTGGAGCCGTCTTTGGTAAGTGTTGTTAACCATCAATATTCATTGCAAAATAATCTTTCGAGAATCCTTCCAGGCGGCTTATAAGTTTTGACTTGCTTGCAGGTGAACGAAGTCGCCAACTTTCAGGAGACAGTCTGTTAAAGTTGAAGGATTTATATTCACTTACTGAACAGCTGTATGCCAGATCCCTCTTCACCATTAAGGCTGTTATGACTGAGAGGGGTGTTCCAAAGTTTATGAAGGGTGTGCTAGAAGTCCTCTCTACCATCCCAAAGCAGATAGAAGAACTGAACAAATCATCCGCCCACAAAGGCGCAATGGTTGCTTTCAGCCGGTCACTGGCTTACGCACCCGAGCTTAACCAAGCTGAGATGATGGGTGGTTTTCCTCAGTTGAAAGACGACGGCTTAGAGTTCACTCAAGATGACTATGCCCGTTGCATAAAGGCATCCCGAGTCTTGGCAAGCCGGCTGGCCGGAGATGCTGACCTATCGTCATATCAGGCGGCTTACTCTGAGGACAATAAGCGAGTTCGAGGGCCCACCTTTGAAGCAAGAAAGTCTGATTCCTCAACGCTGTAAGCACCTCTTTGCCCCTGATGTTGACCCATCTCCAATCATGCATGATGAAGCCAAATTTGAGGCCTTAACAAACTGCAACTGGGATGTGGACAACCTTCAGATCCGGGAGACCGAAGACCCGGCGCAGGATGACCCGGCGCAGAGTTAAATAAAGAGTTTTCTTCAGATGAGGTTAACCCGGCCCTGTTGACAGCCTTGTAATAGCAGTAGAAAACACTTAATCGCCTCCTCTTGTGCCTTCGTGCACTTTTTAAACTTCTTTCAGTCCATACCCCGGTGACTTAGCATAATTGTCTTGATATATAATCGTCTGACTGCCTTGACTTGCCCGGCGGGTTATATTCCATGAGCAATGCCAAGCCGGGGTTACCCAAAAAACTTAGCATCTTATCATGAAAAATGCCTACAAAAAACAAGCAACATAATATGCATTTATGTATCCCCTGCCTAATGAACCGTCTTTAAAGGCACAACAAGACAGGAGAACTTTACTGTGTCAAGAAAAAATTTGTATTGCTTCCGAAGAAGCTAGGCATAAAAGCCTGAAAACCTCGTAAACCGGCTCTCACATGACATAAATCCGTCGTTTAAACCTTAGCAAGTTCAGGGTCTTTAAAAAGATTGACATTGCTAAGAGTACGAACAGGCCACATAGAGGAGAGACTACAGCAGACAAGGCGAGTTTATCCTAGCTCACTGTAAGCCGGCTCTCTCGTGACAATAACCGCCGTTTAAACCTTGACAAGTTCAGGGTCTTTGTGCGAGATTGACTTATGAAAGTTCAGGGTCTCTGAGCAAGATTGACTGTCAAGAGTTCGGCGGGTCACATGGCGGAGTAGCCAGTTGCAAACATGCAGGTTTAACTCGAACATGGCATATAAAGCCTGGCCAAGAGGGTATGAAAGCTAAACCTAGAGGGTTGGAAGCCCCCAAGAGACCTGATGAAGGATCAACTCCTTTGCACGAAACTTAGTGCAGAAAGAACGGCAGAGGCCCCTAATCATGGGGATGCCAACTTTATTATATCATAAAAGATGGTATATACAATGACAGGGGTATGTACATTGATGAGAGCCGGACCGGCGGCTCAAGTATAGTATGGCCGAAGGTGAGCAATATTCCATGGCCTTTTAGTCTCTTCACCAGAAGTGCGTGACTTGTCACTCTCCCGTATATCGATGAGATAATAGGAGCCATTGTTGAGATTTCTGCTGATCACAAATAGCCCTTCCCAAGGAGGTGATAACTTATGCATATCTGACTGGTCTTGAATCAACCGGAGTACTAAGTCGCCTTCTTGGAACGTCCGGGTCTTGACCCTGCGGCTATGATAGCGACACAGGTCTTGCTGGTAAATCGCGGACTGAGCTGCTGCAAGATCCCGTTCTTCATCTAAGGCATCCAAAGCATCCTGACATGCTGCCTCATTATCAGCTTCCACGTAGGCCGCCACTCTGGGCGAGTCATGACCAATATCACTGGGGAGAACAACTTTTGCGCCATAAACCATGAAGAAAGGCGTATAGCCTATTGACCTGTTGGGGGTGGTTCTTATGCTCCAAAGAACTGAAGGTAACTACTCCACCCAACAACCCGGCGTGCGCTCCAAAGGAACCATAAGCCGGGGTTTTATCCCTCTCAAAATTTCCTAGTTAGCACGCTCTGCTTGACCATTAGACTGTGGGTGAGCCACAGAAGATACATCGAGGTGAATATGCTCATCATCACAAAACTCCTTCATAGCCCCCTTGGACAGGTTTGTGTCGTTGTCAGTGATTATACTATGAGGATAACCAAACTGAAAGATCAGCTTTTTGATGAACTGAAATGATGTTGCTGCATCAGACTTGCTGACCGGCTCAGCTTCAACCCACTTAGTGAACTTGTTAACCGCCACCAAGAGGTGGGTCTTCTTGTCTTTAGACCTCTTAAAAGGTCCCACCATATCAAGCCACCAGACTGCAAATGGCCAGGTGATTGGAATCATCCGTAACTCTTGAGCCAGCACATGGGCACGTCGCCTAAATTTCTGGCACCCGTCACATTTACTGACCAAGTACCCTGCATCTTTATGAGCTGTTAACCAGTAGAAACCATGTCGAAAAGCCTTGGCCACCAAGGATTTTGACCCGGCGTGATGACCACAATCGCCGGCATGTATCTTCTGCAGGATTTCACGGCCCTCATCAGGAGAAACACATCGCTAAAAAACACCAGTCACACTGCGCCTGTGTAACTCGCCATTGACAATAGTCATAGATTTAGACCACCTTATAATCCGCCGCACCAGAGTCTCATCTTGAGGTAACTCGCCGCGGGTCAGATACGCCAGGTAAGGCAACTTCCAATCAGGGATTGCACAGAGAGCCGCCACCAATTGTCCTTCCGGGTCAGGTACTCCTCCGACGGTAGCTTGACCGACGGGTGATGCAATACGTCCAGGAACACATTAGGTGGCACCAGCTTACGCTGAGAACCCAGTCTTGACAGCGCGTCAGCCGCCTCATTCTTCCGCCGATCAATATGATCCACCTGATAGCCCTTGAAGTGGCCAGCAATAACATCAACCGCCTGGCGATAATCTGCCATGCGAGGGTCTTTAGAGTCCCACGTGCCAGAGACTTGCTGAGCCACCTGGTCTGAGTCGCCAAGACATCGGACCCGGCTCAAATTCATCTCCTTGGCCACACGGAGCCCGTGAAGCAAAGCCTCATATTCAGCTGCATTGTTAGTACAAGGAAACATTAACCTCAAAACATAACAGAACTTGTCACCTCGCGGGGAAGTTAGAACAACTCCAGCCCCCGAGCCTTCCAATTGCCTGGAACCATCAAAATGAATCGTCCAATATGTATTGTCCGGCTTCTCCTCAGGTGCTTGACACTCTGTCCAGTCATTGATGTAATCCACTAGGGCTTGAGATTTTACAGCCGTCCGGGCACATACTTCAGATTAAGAGGCCCAAGCTCAATTGCCCACTTAGCAATCCTACCAGCAGCTTCTCTGTTTTGGATGATATCTCCCAAAGGAGCGGAACTGGCCACCTTGATTCGATGCCCAAGGAAATAGTGCTTTAGCTTGCAGTTGGCCATGAATACACCAAACACTAACTTTTGCCAATGTGGATATCTCTGCTTGGACTCCGTCAAGACCTCACTAACATAGTAAACCGGCCGCTGGACTGGGTACTCCTTACCCGCCTTCTTGCACTCCACCACAACTGCAGCACTGACAGCTCTGTTGTTAGCCACAACGTACAAGAGCAAAGGCTCCTTATCCACTGGAGCAGCTAAGACGGGCGGCTCAGCCAACTGCCTTTTGAGCGCCTCAAACGCCTCATTAGCCGCATCACTCCAGACGAAGTCATCTGTCTTCTTCATCATCTGATATAGAGGAATAGCTTTCTCACCCAGACGGCTTATGAATCGGCTCAGAGCGGCGATACGACCCGCCAGGCGCTGAACATCATTAATACACTCCGGCTTAGACAAAGAAGTGATGGCCTTTATCTTGTCCAGGTTAGCTTCAATGCCACGCTCAGAGACCAAGAATCCCAATAGCTTGCCTGCAGGTACACCAAACACACACTTTGCCGGGTTAAGCATCATCTTGTAAACCTGTAGATTATCAAAAGTTTCCTTCAAATTAGCCAACAGAGTCTCCTTCTTCCTTGACTTGACCACAATATCATCCACATAAGCATGAACATTGCGCCCAATTTGACCATGAAGACAGTTCTGCACACAACGCTGATAAGTCGCCTGAGCGCTCTTGAGCCCGAAAGGCATAGACATATAGCAGAAAGCTCCAAAAAGGCGTAATGAAAGACGTCTTCTCTTGGTCTTTGACTGCCATCTTGATCTTATGATAACCCGAATAAGCATCCAGGAAACATAAGCTCTCACAACCCGCCGTTGCATCAATGATCTGGTCGATACGGGGGAGAGCAAATGGATCAACCGGACACGCCTTGTTGAGGTCGGTGTAATCCACACACATGCGCCAAGTGCCATTCTTCTTGAGTACCAACACCGGGTTAGCTTACCATTCCGGGTGAAAAACTTTGACGATAAACCCTGTTGCCAAGAGCCGGGCCACCTCTTCTCCAATAGCCTTGTGCCTCTCCTCATTGAAACGATGGAGGAACTGTTTGACCGGCTTAAACTTAGGATCCACATTAAGGTGGTGCTCAGCGAATTCTCTCGGTACACCCGGCATGTCAGAAGGCTTCCACGCAAAGAAGTCCCGATTCTCACGGATGAATTCGATGAGCGCGCTTTCCTATTTGGGATCCATATTGGCCCCAATAGTGAACTGCTGCGATGAGTCGCCGGGAATGAAATCCACCAGTTTGGTATCTTCCGCCACAAACTTGAGGGGCGGCTCAGACTCCATACTGGGCTTTTTCAACGGGGTCATATCCGTCGGGTCAACATTTTCCTTATAGAACTTGAGCTCCGCCTCAGCACAACTTGACTCTGCATACGCAGCATCGCCTTCCTCGCACTCAAGAGCAATCTTGCGATCACCATGCACTGTAATCGTTCCGTTCAATCCGGGCATCTTGAGCTGCAAGTAAACATAACATGGCCTAGCCATGAATTTGGCATAAGCCGGCCGCCCAAATAAAGCGTGGTACGGGCTCTTGATTTTGACCACCTCAAACCATAAGGTCTCCACCCTATAGTTAAACTCTTCACCAAAAGCTACCTCCAAGGAAATTTTTCCAACTGGATAAGCTGACTTTCCGGGCACCACACCATGAAACACCGTCGAAGACGGTTTAAGATCCTTGTCAAGCAAGTTCATCCGGCAGAACGTGTCATAGTAAAGGATGTTGATGCTGCTGCCACCATCCATAAGTACCTTGGTGAACACATATCCTACTACTTGGGGGGCCACTACCAAGGCCAACTACCCCGGGTTATCCACACATGGCGGGTGATCCTCCCTGCTACAAGTAATGTCATACTCGGACCACTTCAAGTACTGCGAGAGAGCCGCATGACCGTATTAACCGCCCGCTTGCGCACCTTCTGATCCCGCTTGTCAAGGCTTGTTGTAAAGACATGATATTGGCCTCCATTAAGCTGCTTTGGGTTACTCTGATACCCAGACTAGTTGTTTTGTTGCTGACCTCCATTGCCAGACTGCCGATGGTGACCTCCATTGTTTCCCTGACCTTGGTAGCCAGAACCTGAGCCGCCCGCCCCAAAGCCGGACCCAGGAGAGCTGGATCCTGATCCGCCGGACGGTCCACTGCCGCCACCCTGATGCTGGTTAATGCTGTAATTCCGGAACTCCCGCATGACCCAACAATCCTTGCAGGCATGAGTGGATGGTTTATCAGGAACACTATGTTTCGGACAGGGGCATTCAACATTGCTTCCATATTGAAAGGCTTAGACTTGCCGAAAGGCGGTTTACCATTGCCCTTGCCACGGTTGCCTCCAACACTAGTGTTGGCCACCAGATCTGACCCGCAGTCCGGGTGCTTCCGCTTTCCGCCGTTGCCATTATTACTATTTCCTCCCCCGTTCTGCTGCTGACTCTTGCCATTGCTATTCTTCTTGCCCTTAGCCGATTTCTCATCATCAGAACCGGGGTCCTTTGTATTGTCAGAGTCTGCATACTTGGTGAGAGCCGCCATGAGCTCCCCCATCACTACTGGAAACAGGGAATTTGCCATCAGTCAGCTCTTTGCCGTCTGCCAGCGGATGGCAAAGAACGTCTTTGCCATCTGCTTACAAAAAACAGACGGCAAAGAACTGACAGACGGCAAAGAACCTGGTTGCCATCAGCCAATTCTTTGCCATCTGCCAGCAGATGGCAAAGAATCTTTGCCGTCTGCTGGCAGACGGCAAAGAGGTTGGTGGGGTCCAGCGGACGACGGCGTTGTAATGGCGCACTAGCCCCACCTCTTTGCCATCAGACAGCAGATGGCAAAGAACATTGCCATCTGCTGGCTGATGGCAAAGAGGTGGGGCTTTGCCATCTGCTGGCTGATGGCAAAGAGGTGGGGCTTTGCCATCTGCTGGCTGATGGCAAAGAGGTGGGGCTATCTCCACTCTCTCCTAGCCCGGCCCCACCCCTCTCTCTCTCCCAGCCCGGCCCCACCCCTCTCTTTCTCTCTTCCAGCCCGGCCCCACCCCTCTCTCTCTCCCAGCCCAGCCCCACCCCTCTCTCTCCCCCCACCTCACCCACCCACCACCCCAGCCCCGCCGTCCCCGCCACCGCCCAGCACCGCCACCAGCCCACCCCTCCAACGCCACCGCAGCCCGCCCCTCCCCCGCCCCTCCTCGCCACCGAGCCTGGCCGCGCCGCCACCCCGGTCTACCACGCCGCCGCCCCGGTCTACCTCGCCGCCGCCCCGGTCTACCTCGCCGCCACCCCGGTCTACCACGCCGCCGCCCCGGTCTACCACGCCGCCGCCGCCGGGAGAGGTAGCTACTCCGCCTCCTCCTACCCCCCCCCCTTTCCTTCCCCTACCTCCCTCCTTCCTGCCTCGGCCCGGCGAGCCCCCTCCTTCCTTCCTGCCTCGGCCCGCCGGCCCTAGCGGCTCCGGTGGCTCTTCCCTGCGGGGAAGAGGAGCTGCGCCTGGAGACGCCTGGAGACGTACGGGATCTGGGAATGTAGGGGGCAATTTTTATTTTGACCAGTTAGGTCATACAACTGAGTATGTATTGCACGCGTGGAAAATATTTGATATCATCGGTGTCTTGGGTGGAGTTGACATTTGGACAGAGGTTACACCATTGTTAATGACGAAGCTTCACCAGCTTCCGCAGTGTATTGTTATTTCAAAGCATTCAGTTATCATTCCATATATCATTCTGTAGGTTTTGCGCCTGTTGACCAATTATTCGGCCTACTGGCCTTTTGACTTAGTGAAATTAAAGTAGTTGACGTTTTCCTAATACTGACTACAATATCATGAATGGTTTTACTGTGCTAGGTTAGATTATGAATCAAAAACTAATATTTGCTTATGATACCTGACTAACTTTGTGAAACAATTGTTGTGGTGTAACTAATAGAACTCGTTTGAGTTTTGCATAAACCCCTGAGTGCTGGGTCCCAGCCGACATTCATTTAGTGATTTAGTCATTTGTGATACACTCATGAGCTACATCTACTTCGACTTGCATCCGACTATCCTATCATATTTCTCAATTCCGTATTTGATCCTATCACTTTCTCAATTTTGTATTCGGTTACGTTTTCAATTTGTAGATATACCACCGTTCCATTTTGAAGCAAATAAGATTACTGTCCTTATTAAATGACCTATTAATATATGACAGTCCTTTGAAGTTCCAAAAAAATAACATCATTGTTAAATGAAAAATTGCATGCGCTTTTGTTCAGCTATTTCACTGCTTCATCAGACGATTAGATCATGTCTGTTATATTATATGCAATTAATCTTAAGCGTAGAAATGAGTGTACTTTTGACTTGTTTCTGCACTTCTGTTTTCATACCCTACCCAAGTTTACAAGAACATTTCGTAATGAGTACATGTGATTGTGTTTATTTTGCATAGTCAATAATATGATTTCTGCTTTTTCTTCCAGGTTGAGACAGTAGCTCAGTTTGGTGTGATATTTCTCCTTTTTGCTCTGGGACTTGAATTCTCTACAGCAAAAGTATCCATCTTTGTTTTTAATACATTTATTAGATATTTGTACCAATGTCAATATGCAGTTAACTAAATAAATAGTGTTTCAACTTTGTCTCAGCTTCAAGCTGTACGTGTGGTTGCCGTTCTTGGAGGATTACTCCAAATTATACTGTTTATGTTCCTTTGTGGTATTTCTGCTATGGTATGTTTCTTTTTTTCTGTTCATGCTATGATGACATTATTTGAATTGCAATTATTTGGTGCACCAACAAGATTTATTGTTGAGATTCATTTGCATGTTCTGAACTGAACGTGAATAGATCACTAGTATATGCCATTGATGCAGTCCAGTTATACCAACAAAATCACCGGATCAGTTTTGTAGCTTTTGGCTTTCTGGCATTTGTTTGATACAAAATTAAGGTCAGGGTTGTCAAGGCATTGCGTTTGCATGCCATGTTTTCCAGTCTGCTGTAGGCAGATGATGGGAGCCTTTGCCCTTCCCTTGGAGCTTTGCGCGCCTGAGCTTGTCAGATCTGGAGCCTGGAGGAGGGTTAAAGGGTCCTGGTGGTCAAGGCTACCGCTGTCACCCCTCCCCATGTCACTTCCGCCGACATATGCTGCTGCCTCTATCCAGCTGACTTCTGCTGCTGTCGCTTCCTCTCCTCTCTCCATCTCTAGCAAGGTGAGCCATTGGGCATTATAGGAGCTGGAGGCGCAAGGCAGAAATATCAGGAGATAAAGTGGTGGTAGCAGGGGAGGTGGTTGGGGTGTGCAAG
This sequence comes from Elymus sibiricus, assembly GCA_039707655.1. Lineage (NCBI taxonomy): Eukaryota > Viridiplantae > Streptophyta > Magnoliopsida > Poales > Poaceae > Elymus > Elymus sibiricus. The sequence goes on along the minus strand of CM077669.1, from coordinate 343,824,051 downwards.
AGGTGGTTGAGAAGACGCTAGTCTGACAGGGGATGGAGAGTGGATATTGGACATGCAAGAGAGAGGTAAGGAGAAGTGCAGTGGCCGCTGTGGTAGCCAAGTAGAAATTAGGGAATGAGAGAAGATATTTGAACTTGGCTTTTGGGATTTGGAGAAGTAGTGTGATGAGTATGTAGAGGCCCACATCTCGTCTGTTTCTCACTGATACATGTGTCTGTGACTGCTTCATTAGCTAATACTTACCATCATCTAACTATTGCCATGGTGGGTGACATGTCGTCATGTCACCCAGCTCCCTAGAGTGCATGAAAACTTTGTTTATGCTGTTTCTTTCCTTTTCCCTGGGTTTACATAGTTCTTTGATTTCTACCTCCATTTTGCATGATGTAAGTGTTACCTTAGAATTATCTGGAATGTGGGTTCAACTAAATGCATTGGGAGTCGCAAGTTTTTGTATTAGTTTATCAACACAAGAAACAGTACTGTCAAAGTAAAATGTTGCAAGTTATAAATTTTTAAGATAACTTGTCGGCATCACAATGTATATGTATCCCTTGCATACCGTCTCACAAACATGGAAGTGCATCCCAAATATGAATTTCGGATAGGAGCAATAATTGGCAGTACAAAATAGGGATGTTGTTCATTGCTTTAATTATTTGTGGCAGTCTCTGAACAATGCAGCAGCAATAATTAACATTTTCATGTTCACAGCCTCACAACCTTAGGACACTCTGCATTAGTAGCTCCTCCCTCCTTCTGCAGGTTATGTCTAACCTAAAAGGGCACCCGAGGCATGCTTATAATAAAATCAACAGAAACATATTAATTTAGTTAGATGTAATTCATCCATTTGTTCGATCAAAATAAGTTAGAATAAATTTGATCAGTAAGGGTGAGAAGCCAAGTGGCTGTCAGAATATATTTTCACTAATTTTTTTTGAACATACCTTAGTGGTAGCAGAGTGCAGTGCCTTGGCATGAGTCCACTCAAGTTGCATTCCATGTTTATTTACGTGGCTTCTTCCGATATATAACAAAATGATAAAACCAAACCACACAAAGAGATCTTCAGGTATGATTCCTATTCAAAAGTACAGAAGGAAGAAGTAGCGATATATAACAAAACTGGAAACCAAAATACTTGTCAGCTGGGAACAATTACTCTTGTTGTCTCACTCAGTCTGAACAATATATCGACATGGGAAAACTGGAAAGCAGAATACTTTGGCCTTACCTTCTGAATCTCGAACTCTCAAATTCTACATTCTTGTCCTTGGACCCCTATGTGCTGGAATCTGTAGGGAATCATACCGGCCAAAACCATGATAGAGAATTTGTACTTAATCTTCTTTACCATAGTCTTGGCATATCCAGTAATAGTTATTAAACCACCCACATCTTCATCACGCATGAACACAGTTATTGGCATCAGTGCAAAAGAAGTAACAAATAGCTTTTTTCTTACTTCATGGACTGTACTGCTGCCATGTTAACCGAGTACTGAGCATAAATCAAATAAAGAAGGGATCTTTTCTTTTCATTAATATGAGAACTTCTTAGCAATCTAATTTGAACATCATATATATTTGTGTTGATCGGGTGGATTTAAATGTGCAGTTGTTTCGTCGCTGCGAGGGTCTGGTGTTCGACGACCTCCCCGTGCGTTCGACGAACTCCGCCCCTGCGTTCGTGGGTGAGCACAAATGACATCTCCTCTCCCTCTTCATTTGCTCTGTTCCAGTCTTCGTGCCGATGAAACTTGCTAGCTATAGGTGTCTTCAATCATCAGTATGCGTTGTATGTGTGGGATTCGACACCTAGTCGTGTGCCTTTGGTAGCCTTCCATACAGGGAAATGCCTCCTAGTGCTTCCACTGAGCCATGGTAGTTCGCTACTGCTCCGGAACACATGGATTGACCGGCATGTGTCCTTCTTTGCTCCTGTGTCTGTCCCTATGGGGAAATGTCACGCGGTGTATCACCGAAGTCCTTGTAGCTTGCTACGACTTGGTTGCACTCGCTGATGACCGACACGTGCATTGCTGGGTCATGTATGCCTGTCCCTGTACGTTTGTGCCACCTTGGTTCTATGACTAGTCATGTCGGCCCGGGTTCTCTGCCATATGGATACTAGCGACATAATCATATACGTGAGTCAATAATCGCAAACGGTCCCGGCCAAGGTAAGGTGGCAGCTGTGGGTTACCGTGCGTGAGACCGCAAAGCGATATGATATGTTACATGCTAGATCTGTGTGACTTAGGATCGGGGTCCTACAAATGCATACTTAGCTTAAGAAGTGACCTATTTATCTCCAAAATGCCGTATACTTAGCTTAGTTTCCTCGAATATGACATTATAACCTTACTTAGCTCCAAAATGACCAATTTTACCACGGATAGCTCTCAAATGACCTATATTTAGCTTAGCTTCAGAAATGACCTATTTAGCTCTAAAATGACCTGCACTTAGCATTATTTCCTCCAAAATGACATAATAACCTTAATTAGCTCCAAAATGACCTGTACTTAGCATTTATTCCTCCAAAATGAATTTATATGCTTAGCTAGCTAAAAAAAGATATAACAATCTTAATTAGCTCAAAAATGACCTATTTAACCTAGGATAGCTCTAAAATGACCTATACTTAGCATTTATTCCTCCAAAAATGAATTTATATGCTTAGCTAGCTCAAAAAAGACATAATAACCATACTTAGCTCCAAAATGACCTATTTAACCTAGGATAGCTCTAAAATGACCTATACTTAGCTTTTTTCCTTAGCTACCTAAAAAATGACATAATAACCTTAATTAGCTCCAAAATGACCTATTTAACCTAGGATAGCTCTAAAATGACCTATACTTAGCATTTTTTCCTCCAAAATGACTTAATATGCTTAGCTAGCTTAAAAATGACCTATTTAACCTAGGATAGCTCTAAAATGACCTATACTTAGCATCTTTTCCTCCAAAATGACTTAATATGCTTAGCTAGCTCTAAAATGACATAATATGCTTAAGAAATGACATATTTTAGCTCCTAAATGACTTCATATGATTAGCTAGCTCCAAAATGACATAATAACCTTACTTAGCTCCAAAATGACCTATTTAACCTAGGATAGCTCTAAAATGACCTATACTTAGCATTTTTTCCTCCAAAATGACTCAATATGCTTAGCTAGCTCAAAAATGACATAATAAACTTAATTAGCTCCAAAATGACCTATTTAACCTAGGATAGCTCTGAAATGACCTATACTTAGCATTTTTTCCTCCAAAATGACTTAATATGCTTAGGTAGCTTAAAAATGACCTATTTAACCTACGATAGCTCTAAAATGACCTATGTACTTAGCATCTTTTCCTCCAAAATGACTTAATATGCTTAGCTAGCTCTAAAATGACATAATATTCTTAAGAAATGACATATTTTAGCTCCTAAATGACTTCATATGCTTAGCTAGCTCCAAAATGACATAATAACCTTACTTAGCTCCAAAATGACCTATTTAACCTAGGATAGCTCTAAAATGACCTATACTTAGCATTTTTTCCTCCAAAATGACTCAATATGCTTAGCTAGCGCAAAAATGACATAATAAGCTTAATTAGCTCCAAAATGACCTATTTAACCTAGGATAGCTCTAAAATGACCTATACTTAGCATTTTTTCCTCCAAAATGACTTAATATGCTTAGCTAGCTTAAAAATGACCTATTTAACCTATGATAGCTCTAAAATGACCTATACTTAGCATATTTTCCTCCAAAATGACTTAATATGCTTAGCTAGCTCTAAAATGACATAATATGCTTAAGAAATGACATATTTTAGCTCCTAAATGACTTCATATGCTTAGCTAGCTCCAAAATGACATAATAACCTTACTTAGCTCCAAAATGACCTTACTTAGCATTTTTTACACCAAAATGACTTAGTATGCTTAGCTAGCTCAAAAATGACATAATAATCATACTTAGCTCCAAAATGACATATTTTACAGATATAAGTTGCATCATAATAGTCTTCACATTTTAGTTGCATCATAATAATCTTCTTCTTCTAGTCTTTTTCTTCTAACTTTCTTCTTTCCCATTTTACAGATTTGCTCTAGATCACGGAAGCTTGGGTTGATGGAGTGCTTGTCTTTAGTTTTTGTTTTGACTTTGTGAAACTTGCTACCTATGGATGAAATTGTGTAATATTGATGAAACTATGTATATGTATGGATGAAACTTGCTACTATTGGTAACATGTGTTGGATATGTGTTCATGGATGTGTTGGATATATATGTGTTCATGACTATTGGTAATATGTGTTGAATATGCTATATTGGTTATATATATATATATATGTGTGTGTGTGTGTGTGTGTTTGATTTTCTGTGAAGATGAATTGATATAAGAAAAAACAAAATTAAATGGGGCAATATAGGCACTTTGCCATCTGCTGGCAGATGGCAAAGAGGCCACGTGTCAGCTACCTGCACAAACTGGGAAGGGCCTATTTGGTCTCTTTGCCATCTGCCAGCAGATGGCAAAGGCTGCAGAATCTTTGCCATCTGCTGGCAGATGGCAAAGAGCCTGCAGCCTTTGCCATCTGCCAGCAGATGGCAAAGATTCTAGCCTTTGCCATCTGCTGGCAGTCGGCAAAGAGCCTGCAGCCTTTGCCATCTGCTGGCAGACGACAAAGCACGCCGTTAGCCTTCTAACGTGGCTAACCCCGTTCAGAGGCTTTGCCATCTGCCAGCTGATGGCAAAGGCTGCAGGCTCTTTGCCATCTGCCAGCAGACGGCAAAGTAGCCTTTCCCGGCTGGGTTTCAGCCAAACTGTTTGCCGTCTGCTGGCAGATGGCAAAGCCTTTGCCATCCGCCGACCATGCCTTTGCCATCTGCCATGGCAGATGGCAAAGCGCCTGATTCCTGTAGTGCATGTCCTGGCACGAACGTTTGAGTCGTCCAAGCTTCTGCTTCAAGGGCAAAAAGTGGCAATTCTTCTCCAGAATCAGAACTGCTTGAGCCGCCGTGATGTTATGAGAGGAGTGGATAATGGTTGAGACCCGCAGGACCCAATGATGGGCCGACTCATCCTCACACTGCACGCAATGATCCAAATCCACAATCATCATGGGCTGCTTGCATGTTCCTTGAAAACTCTTGATGAACTTCGCCTTCAACTTGGCCCAGGAATTAATGTTGTTGGGTGGCAAACCCTTCAACCACGTGCGAGCCGGCCCTTCCAGCATCATGATGAAATACTTGGCGCAGACTGCATCACTGACGTCTAACATCTCCATGGCCAGTTCATAACTCTCGATCCAAGCTTCCGGAGGCAGATCGGCAGTATAGTTTGGCACCTTGCGGGGACCCTTGAAGTCCTTCGGCAGGCATTCATTTCATAAAGCCGGCACTAAACACGGCACCCCCACGGCCCTGGAGGTTACTCCGGCTCCCACCGAAACAGAAGCTGCCACTGTGGGTTCTTGATAAGCCGCCGCGGCTACCGCCGCCTCTCGCTGCGCTCTTGCATGATCTACCAGTGCCTGGGCATCAAGGGCAGGCGGGTCATCTCGCGCCGGGTTCCGGCGCCGCTCGCTGCTAGAAATTGCAGGCGACTCTATGCGCCGGCTGTAACTACTGCTCGGGATTGGGGTCGAGTGCACGCGGCTTCGGCTGTAGGTATACTTCTCCTGTTGCGCCACCGCTGTCTACAAATATCCAATGGCGTTCCGCACTTCTTCCGCAAAAGGCGTTCCATCAGGGATGGGGAGCGTGCCAAGTCTGACTGCCGCTGCCACCATGTTCTCCGCCGGGTTAGAATAATGACCGGGTGGTGTTGGAAAACGCTGTGGCGGGGTCTGGTTCCTGCGGGGTGGGTCTGGCTGCCGATGCTGAACCGCCGCCCTACTCCCAGGTACTTCCGCCGTCCGGGTTACGGTCAGAGGTGCATTCCGTCCAGTCCCTAGCGTGTTAAAAAGATTCCTGGCCTCATATTGATCCGGCAGGCGGGTCTGGTGCCTCATCCGATGGACTGCATCTGCGGTCTGTTGATCCAGGTCAAGGCGAAAAGCTTCCGCCCTTAGGCGTTCCGACTCAGCATCTATACGAGCCTTCAGTGCATTGATTTCCTCTTGGGCACCGGCCATCTGGTCCTTCAACCTCACGATTTCCGTATTACGGGCTGCTTGGTTTGCGGTCGTGACCTCGGTTCCCATCAGAGTCGTAAGTTCATTCATCAGATCCAGCAAAACTTGAGCCGGCGGCCTGCCTGATCCAGACCCGGTCGCCCTAGCAACCGTGCTACCAGGAGCTGGTGCCGATCCTACCATGAAGACAGCGGCTCGGCTCGGCGGCTCATAGTATTTCGGGTCATGGTAGCTCTCGAAGTAGCCCCCAAGCCCACCGTTGTGAAGCTGGTAGATTGATTCCGCCTCCCTGCTCGAGGATCCGTCCTCCGAGCAGATGAGGGTTTCCTCCCGCGACATAGAACCTTCAAGTTCCGCGCCTTGGGTGAAGCCGACGAAGATGTGTTTCCAGCCCGGGTTAACCCGGGCGGGTTGCGCGCGCCGGGCCTCGGCCCCTCGGAAAGAGGTAAAAGCCTATGTCCTGCTTTGGATTGTATTGATTGGATATCGATTACAAGGGAGCGAGTTCGCTTGACCTAGCTATCGATCGAAGGTTTCGTGGTCTAAGCTGCCCAGGTAACCCGCCTTTATATACACAGGTCGAGGCCCTGGGCTTACAAGAATCCGGGACGGGTCATACTTGATAACCGACCTCACCTCTAACTATACCTTTCTTGTCTAACAAGCCGCCACCGACGGCTGACGCCACCGGGTCACACATTGTCTTCTGGCTCTGGGCCTCCAGGCCCATTGAGCAAGCTTATTCCAAACCTTATCACTAAGCCGCCAACCTCATGACCCGGCCCCACTTGGGCGGGTCTCATCACGGGGTTATATCCCCAACACCTATAGTGCGCACAAAAGACTGGTTTGCTGATCAGCGCTGGCGTCTTCAGCTGAATGGAAAAGGATCCGCAGAAGCTGAGCTGCATTTTGAAAGTTCATGTGGCAGAGTACTAGGAAGTCTGTGTGTCAAGCCCCTACATGACTTGTCAGTGGATGATCCCTTTGCATAAATAGTGAACTGGCGAGACTAGTTGTAAATATCAGTTTGGACCTTTCATATGTTCATTTTCAGTTGATCAGCACAGGCATCTACAGCTGCATGACAGAGGTTCTGCATAAGTTGAATTTCATTTGCAATATCAGTTTGTACCTTGTAATCAACGAATCTAGGGCTTGTCATATTTCTGCCATTTGTGATACGATCGGTGAACTGGCATCTATGAGCGTCATATTTTGGCAGTACCATTTTGACTTAAATATGCAATGGACGATTGATATATGCACCTTAACTTGTAATCGACTTGATTTAATTACCATCCTGGCTTGTGTTTCCCCTCCCGATCTCATCGCAAATGAACTATATTACGGAACCGATAGCGATCATTCACATCGTCACACCCGCTGCTTAGTGTTGAACGTGTGCGCTGCTTTAAGTCAACGCACACACTTCATTTTTGCCAACCGTTTACCATTTAACACCGACAATAATGGGAGCTTCTTCTAGCCGACGCGTGGCCAACCGAGTCGTGTGGGGAAGCTCTGTGCGGTTGCACGCAGGAACCTGCGCGGGAACGAGTTCACCAACGATATGTTGGCTGCAACTCGAGCCGCCGCGTGTCCAAATGAACCGCGTGATCGCGTGATCGTCAAGCTTGCACAACAATCCTCCGCCGGGAACGCGGTGACAAGACGTGCCAATTACAGCCCGTCCAGCCCCCATTTACTCCACCGCTCATTAAACCTCTTGTCTCTCTTCAACCTTTCCCCCACAATGCAAGAAGCACACCCATGACTCCAAATACAGAGAGGATATTGTTCGCACACGAACACGTCAACGTGTACCCGCAGAGCCGGGGGTGATGCACCGCAACTCGCCCCGCGGGAGGCCGGCTCACAGCGCGATACGCAAGACAGTAAGCCGGCGCTTTTGGGACCAGACGCCCCGGTTCCTCGGGAGGGACCCCGTCGGAGGGAGCCGGCGTCGATTGGCTGAACCGGGTCGATTCGCTCGCCCCCGGCTCGGTTGTCGATATTCAATGAACTTATGCTAAGTCGCCGAATAACGGAAGCATGAACAAGGGTTAAGGGGTAAAAAGTAGATTGTATTGATATGTCGATTGTGTGCTTGCTTCCATCGGCCATCACCTCTCACATATATATGAGGCGGCTGGACTTCCCGTACAAGTAAGAGACTCCTACACGGATTACAAGTTACAATCAGAGTCGGTTTCTAACCCTAACTAGGTAAGTCACCTGGCAGCGCCGTCTTGGGCTCGGACTCTCTATTGGGCCGGTTTACAGTGTGAGTCGCCGAAAGCATGGGCCGGCCTTGGTCTTCTGAGTCCACCTTCAGCTTCTCGCAGTCAGCTTTCCTTCTTCTGAGCTGTAGAGCCGGCTTATAGACCCTGGCTTTCTGAGTCACCCTTTGCTCTTGGCTTCCTGAATCGCCCATTGCTCTTGGCTCTTTGAGTCGCCCGTTGCTCCTGGCTCCCTGAGTCGCCCGTTGCTCTTTGGCTCCCTGAGTCACCCGTTGCTCCTCTGTGTTGACGCCAGCTCACTTTGCTTCGTAATCCGCCGCTTTGCTAATCAGCCGCCATGCCGGGTCTCAACCTCGTCAGCCCTTGATAACCCTGTGAACTGGGACATAACATGATCAACAGTCTTTGAACTACGCCGGCTCAATACGCTAGCGGCGGCTCAGAGTCGCCGGTACTGTGAAACCGAATCCATGATGAGCCGGTTTTGACCTTGAGCTGAATGCCGGTTATTGAATTGTTGAGCTGATAATCCACCTCTCTGGGCTGCTACATCTCCTTCACAATGGCGCCTCTTTAGCAGTAATCCTTGAGCTGTCACTAGCCGAGTCATCGCCACACCGGGTCATCCTGGCGGCGGGTCATTAGCCTTGAGTCGCCTTCTGCCAAAAATGAGTGCTAACATATGCCCCCCTGTTTTCTAGCAGAGCTTGCATGCTAGAAAATACTCCATGTAGGATTTTTGACTAAGGACGATGCTTACGTTCATCGGCCACGTGGTCTAAGGGCGACGTTTGTACTCATCGGCCATAAGGTCTAAGGGCGATGTTTGTACTCATCGGCCATAACCATGATCTTAGGCGGATTGCCACACACTTGGGTGGAACTTCTTTAAGTATTTTCCGTTGATAGCTCGAGGTAGTAAGTCGCCCTCCAAAGTTTCCACCAAATAAGAGTTGCCGGGTGTTATTCTGGCGACTCGCAGCGGTCCTTCCCAACTTGGTGACCACTTGCCAAATTTTCGGCTTTTGAGCCGACTGGTAGTATAACCTTCCACACTAAGTCGCCAATTTGAAAATCTTTGAGCCGGACTCTCTTGTTGTAAGTCTTTGCCACCCGCAACTTCTCCTTCTCAATATCCCTTAGAGCCTTTAATCATTTGTCGGCCACATCGTCTAGGTTATCCATCATTAAGCCGTAGTAGTCTTCGGCCGACTAATCGTTCTGCTTAGCGAACCTTAAGGCGGCCAGATTCTCCTCAACTGGTAAGACGGCCTCTTGCCCATATACCAACTCAAAAGGAGTGACCTTGGTAGCCCCATGCCTTGAGACCCGGTGAGCCCATAATGCTTCGGACAGTACCTCATGCCACCGCCTTGGGTGGTCTTTGACTTTTTTCTTAATCAACTTGATCAAGATCTTATTGCTAGATTCAGCCTGTCCATTGGCTTGAGCATAATATGGAGATGAGCTGAGCATCTTGATCCCAAGTGATTCGGCAAACTGTTTAACCTCCTTTGCCATGAAGGAAGTTCCCTGATCCGTAGTGAGAGTCTGTGGAATACCAAATCTGTGAACAATATGCTCAGTAATGAATTGAATTACCTCCTTATGGGTCATGTTCCTGAGAGGTACCGCTTCAGACCACTTGGTGAAATAATCTGTGGCAACTAGCACGAACCGATGCCCTTTTGATGAAGCCGGGTGAATCATACCGATAAAGTCAAGCGCCAATCCCCGGATAGGCCACGGTTTTATGATAGGATTTTGCTTAGAAGCCGGAACTAGCTGGATATCCCCAAACTTCTGGCAAGCCTCGCACCCCTTGTAGTACTTGAAGCAGTCACCGATCATCATCGGCCAATAAAATCCGGCTCGCCGGAGCATCCACTTCATCTTATGAGCCGACTGATGTGTTCCACATAAGCCGTCATGTACCTCTCCCATGGCAACTCTAGCTTGATCCTCGTCTAAGCATTTCAGCAGAAGACCATCAGTCGTTCGGCGGCATAAGTCGCCATTATCCAGCGTATACTTGAGAGCAAGTCGCCGAATGGCTCTGTCTGTTTTCTGACTCGGATCCTTCAAATAACTCACGATAGGTGCTCTCCAGTCAGAGATCCGGGTTGTCCCTTCCTGAGCAGCCGATTCATCTGAGCCGGCTTCTTCTCTATCAGCCGGCTTATTCGGGCCGGCGTCTCCCTTGTTAGCCGGCTCGCCTGAGCCGGCTTCCCCTTTGCCAGCCGACTTACCTGAGCCGGCCTTCTCTGAGTTAGCAGCAATAAGCATCGGCTTTTCTACTATGAAGAACATGCCTCTGTGGATATGATAGCCTGATGCCTGTTGTGCTAACTCATTGGCGAGCCAATTATCCTGCCTAGACACGTGAGAGATAGAAAAATAATCTAGGCTTGCTATGACGTCTAAGCATTTGTCAAGGTACATGTTGAGTGATTCGTCGTTGCACTGAAACACCTTCGCCACTTGTTGAACAACTAGCAACGAATCACCATATGCCTCGATATGAGAAACTCCTGCATCGACTAAAAGCTCGAGCCCGAATAGAAGTGCTTCATACTCGGCTTGATTGTTAGTACAAAAGTAGTTAAGCCGGCAGGAGGCTTCAAATACAGTACCGTGGGGTGAGATGTATGCAACACCGGCTCCTTGCCCATTCTTGCAAACTGAGCCGTCAAAATAGAGCCGCCACGGCTTAGCCGACACAACGTGTAAGCCGGCTTCTTGCTCCGGGTCAATCCGATGCTCAACTATAAAATCAGCTACGACCTGGCCTTTCACAGATTTGAGAGGTTCATAAGCCAAGTCATACTCAATTAACCCATATGCCCACTTGTCGATTCGCCCGCTGAGAATCGGCCTTTGAATCATGTGCTTGAGAACATCGGTCTGACCCACCACCTTACACTCACTAGATAAGAGGTAGTGGCGTAGCTTAGTGCAGGCATAATAAAGGGATAAGCACAATTTTTCCACAAAGCTGTATCTTGACTCGGCGTCTATCAAACGGCGGCTTATGTATGTGATGACATACTCTTTCCCTTCGGCTTCTTGGGTTAAGGCGGCTCCTATCACTCTCTCTTCAGCAGCAATGTAGAGCCGCCATGGCCGACCGTGAGCCGGCGCTCTTAGAACCGGAGGGGTTGATAAGCACGTCTTTATCCTTTCAAACGCCTCTTACTGTTCTGTCCCCCAAGTGAATTCATCATCGTTCTTAAGCCGAAGAATCTGAGTAAATGCATCGACTTTCCCGGACAGGTTAGCAATAAACCGCCTCAAATAATTGACCTTACCGAGGAACTTCTGCATGTCTCTTTTGCATGCCGGCGCCTGTACCTTTTGAATAGCTTTAACCTTTTCCGGGTCAACCTCTATGCCATGCTCATGTATGATGAAACCCAGAAACTTCCCAGTTGATACGCCAAAGGCACACTTCAACGGATTCATCTTGAGCCCATACTTTCTCATCCTCTCAAACGTCAGTCGTAAGTCGGCCAAATGATTTAACCCGCCGTCCGACTTAACCACCACGTCATCAATGTAGACTTCTAGTATGACTCCAAGAAGGTCATGAAATATTAAGTTCATCGCTCTTTGATAAGTAGCACCAGCGTTCTTTAATCCAAAGGTCATCACTACCCACTCAAATAGACCAACAAAGCCGGGGCAGCGAAATGCCGTCTTAGCCGAGTCCTCTTCGGCCATGAATATCTGGTTATACCCTGCGTTACCATCCAAGAAGCTGATAATCTTGTGTCATGAGGCTTCGTTGATAAGCATATCGGCTATTGGCATAGGATACTCATCTTTGGGTGTAGCTCGATTTAAATCTCTGAAGTCTATGCATACCCTTATCTTTCCTGACCCCTTTTTCTCAACCGGGACAATATTTGAAACCCACGAAGCATATTTACAGGGCCGGATGAACTTTGCTTGGATAAGCCGGCCGATCTCTTCCTTGACCCGGCCATATATCTGTGGATTGAACTTTCAAGCCGGCTGCTTGTAAGGTCTAAAGCCGGCTTTGATGGGCAACCGATGCTCAACGAGCTGGCGGCTTAACCCAGGCATCTCATGATACTCCCATGCGAACCAGTCTGCATACTCTTTGATCAGGGCGACTAATTCCTGCTTATAGCCGGGTTCCAGATTCCGGCTTATAAACGTCGGCTTTGGCATTGTGCCATCTCCAAGGTCCACCTCTTCAAGTGGGTCAGCCGACGTAAAGCCTTGCCCCAATTTGTCCAAGTCGCCAGGCTCTTCAATAGTTTCAAACATATCGTTCCTGTTGGCCCGATACTTGTCAAGCCGGCTTTGGAGCCACTCATCGTTGTTATCCATTCACTTGAGTCTAAGCCGGTTTTCACCAACCGGCTTTAAAGATACTGGCACAAAACCGTCTCTGGTAGCGCTTAGGAAATCAAACCCGGACAAGTCACGCCCCGAAAGACATGTAGCAGTGGAGTGTTTCTAGTCAACTAGTGACTCGGCCAATGCAATGCAGGCCGAGTTATCTGCAGGGACGATTTCCACTTCATCGTCAACCCATTGAACCAGCTGTTGATGCAGAGTAGATGGAACGCACTGGTTTGCATGTAACCAGTCTCGTCCTAGTAGCACATTGTAATTCCCTTGCACCTCAGCAACAAAGAAGGCAGTGGCCAAGGTCTTGTTTCCAACGGTGAGCTCTAAACTGATAACCCCTTTAGCTTCCACTCCTTCTCCGCCTTCGAACCCGTTGAGTACCATGTTCGTCTTCATCAAGTCATTATCATCAAGTTGTAACCTTTTGAATACTGAATAAGGCATCAGATTGACCACAGCACCGCCATCAACCATCATCCTGGTAACCGGCTTCCCATTGATGTGCCCTTTGATATACAAAGGCTTGAGATGCTTAACCGGTTCCTCCGGCTTCTCGAAGATGAAGTTCTTGGGTCCGAAGTTAATTTGAGCTACTGAACCGGTTTCGTCAACGGCACGAAACTCATCAGACAGATAGTATACCATGTTAATGTCCATGCTCATGTGAGTCGGCGTTCCTTCATAGTTCAGAAGCTCTTCATCATCTGCTGACTCGCCTGGCGGGTCATCAATGGACGACTCTCCTGGGACTGGCGGCTCGTCTGTCACGAGGTTTGGAAGCTCCTCGCCAGCCGCTGACTCGCCAGACAGGTCATCCATGGCTGAGTCTATGGTTACCGGCTCTCTCAGCATTGGTTCTGTCATTGCTGACTCATTCACCGCTGAATCCTTTGAGGTGAGTTGTGACATTACCGACTCGTCAGCGGCTGGCTTATCTCTTGCTAGGTCTGCAGCTTCAACCTCATCAGCCCACGATGAATAAGTAACAGTCGGTATTTCAACCGGCCTTTTGCCCTTCTCCAGCGCAGAGTCCAGTACGCCGGGTGTTTGGGTTATGAACTCTGCTGGCTTAGGCACCCAGACTTGAGAACGTCTCATTGGGCGATCCTTATTAAAACCTGCATCCCTGAGCCGCTCAGCTTCTTATGCATCCTTCTCTTGATTCCTCAACCTTTGCAGTTTTCTCTTCTGCGTCTTGGTTAACCCGGCAGGGCACCATCTTGGTTGAGTGTATTTTGGGTCTCGCGGCTTAACCTGACTGGAACTAGCTTCATGGTCATTCGCTGCGCCGTTAGGCCCAATAATAAGTATCGGTCTGCCTCTCGCCGGTTCTGTAACCGGTTCCTTCGTCTTCAGTATCTCGCTGTCAATGGTAAGTGAACCGCCAAATGTCCTGCTTGTTATGCTTTCCGGTTCACCAGCCCTTGCACCTTGCGGCTTGACACGCCACACCTTTCCTCTCTCTGGACTTGGCATATGCTCCTAGAGCCGGCTTACTGGCCCTAGCCGGCTTTTGTCAAAAGTGCTTTTCAGAGGTGGCGTCTTTGCTACAGCTGGCTTAACGTACCGACTGAACTCTGCCGGCGACCTTGAACGCTTTCCATAGGGCCGGCTTGTGCTTGAGCCGGCTTGTATGACATACTTGCTCATCAACATGTCGAAAGTCGGCTTAATGCGTTTGTACCTAGCATTAGCTGTGTTAACCCGCCACTGGCCGACTTCCGGGCTCTTCGGCTTAATAAACCTTTGCGGTGATCTGGGCGGCTCTTCCTGTTGCCCCCCGAACGTAGGATTGCTGATGGTAATCTTGATAACCTCCTTGCCGCCGGGTTCTCGACTTATAGTCGCCTTCCTCCCAGTCACCATGTTGCCGGCTTGCGTGTTCCTAGGCTCACCAACAACAACGTTAGCTTTGTTAGATGATCCGGCCGTCTCTGGCCGAATAAGTACCTTCTTTCCCTCCAGATCTAGCGCGTTCATTGGGAACGGCTGTTGATCAATTGCCATGCTAGCAAAGCACAATCGTCCGTCATTAAGGGCCGATTGGATCTGTCGACGAAAAACATTGCAATCGTTAGTAGCATGAGAGAAAGAATGGTGATATTTGCAATAAGCCCGCCGCCTTATCTCTTCAAGCGGTGGTATGACATGATTAATCTTTATAATTTTATCTTTCAACAAGGCATCAAATATTCTATCACACTTGCCTACGTCGAAAGTGCACTTAAACTCATATTCCCGATTCTTACGAACCGGCTTAAGATCATCACACACATAAGGTTTGGCCTTACCCGGCCAAACGAACTCAGCAGCGTAAATATCGGTTTCCTCGTCTGAGCCGGCACTTCCCTCAATGGTATTAAGCCGGCTCTGGCTCATCCGATGTGAGTCTTTCAACTCGTTGGCCCGGCTCTCTTGAACCAGAGCCTTTTCTTGCACTTGGCTGACACTTAGGAACTCATACCCCTCTAATTTTTCTTTTAAATGGGATCGTAAACCATTAAGTACTAAGTCGGCCATATCCCTCTCAGTTATAGCTAAGCTATAACATCGGTTTCTTGTGTTCCTAAACCTTTTGACATAGTCGGATACCGACTCGTCATGCTTTTGCTTAACCGATGTAAGGTGAGATAATTTTAACTCAATTTCTCCGGCAAAAAAGTGTTCATGAAACTTCCGCTCTAAATGAAACCAAGTATGTATGGAATTAGGAGCTAAAGCAGAAAACCATGAAAAAGCAGTGCCGGTTAAAGATAATGAGAACAAGCGAACTTTATGATGCTCATGATTGGCTTCACCTAGTTGAGCCAAATACTGACTAATGTGTTCCCATGTTGATTTATTATCCACCCCATTGAACTTAGAAAATTCTGGAACTCGGTAACCAGGGGGATAAGGTTGTAAATCAAAATATTCGGGATAGGGCTTAGTATAATTTCTAGGCTTTAGTGTTATCCCGAATTTATCGTAAGCCATCTGATCCAACTCACTCCTCAGCTTGGCCACCATATCGTCCATGTTGTACGATTGAGCCGGCACAGTGGATGAGTTGGTCAAAGGGGCGGCTTGTGCCCAGAGAGCCGAATTCTGAGTCGGCGTCGGCTCATCTCCAAAACGTACTGCTTGATCCGGCTGTCTAGCCGAATAAGGTATGCTTTGGATGGGAGTCAGACTTGACAGCATAGGCATAAGCCGGTTATCTTTATTCTGGCTCATCGGCTGTAACTCCGATGGCCGGCTTAGCGGCGTGTTTTCTTTAGCCTTATCACGTTCCAGCATCACATCATAAATATTATTTGTACTTTGTCCAATATGATAATGGATTTCGGCTAATTGCTCAGGAGTAAAGGGGCTATTGCTTACGGCGGGTTGGCTGATCTTGATGTTCAGAGGCACGTATTCCGGCTCTTTGATCGGTGAGATGACTCCTTGCCGATCCTTCTTGAGACTCGCCAGATACAGCTCCCGATCTGCTTCAGCCTACTTCTGCCGCAACACCTTGAACTCCTCGACACGCTTCTTCTCCCAAGCCGCCAAGCCTTGGCGTTGTGCTTCTGGCAGCTCCTCAAAATCCGGTTTGATGATGTTGTCAGTGCTGATGCCAGCGGCGTCGGTCTTAGAATTGGTCATTGCTGTCCAATTTTAGATCGAATCGTCCCCAGCGGAGTCGCCAAAAAGTGTGTTCGCACATGAACACGTCAACGTGTACCCGCAGAGCCGGGGGTGATGCACCGCAACTCGCCCCGCGGGAGGCCGGCTCACAGCGCGATACGCAAGACAGTAAGCCGGCGCTTTTGGGACCAGACGCCCCGGTTCCTCGGGAGGGACCCCGTCGGAGGGAGCCGGCGACGATTGGCTGAACCGGGTCGATTCGCTCGCCCCCGGCTCGGTTGTTGATATTCGATGAACTTATGCTAAGTCGCTGAATAACGGAAGCATGAACAAGGGTTAAGGGGTAAAAAGTAGATTGTATTGATATGTCGATTGTGTGCTTGCTTCCATCGGCCATCACCTCTCACGTATATATGAGGCGGCTGGACTTCCCGTACAAGTAAGAGACTCCTACACGGATTACAAGTTACAATCAGAGTCGGTTTCTAACCCTAACTAGGTAAGTCACCTGCCAGGGCCGTCTTGGGCTCGGACTCTCTATTGGGCCGGTTTACAGTGTGAGTCGCCGAAAGCATGGGCCGGCCTTGGTCTTCTGAGTCCACCTTCAGCTTCTCGCAGTCAGCTTTCCTTCTTCTGAGCTGTAGAGCCGGCTTATAGACCCTGGCTTTCTGAGTCGTCCTTTGCTCTTGGCTTCCTGAATCGCCCGTTGCTCTTGGCTCCTTGAGTCGCCCGTTGCTCCTGGCTCCCTGAGTCGCCCGTTGCTCTTTGGCTCCCTGAGTCACCCGTTGCTCCTCTGTGTTGACGCCAGCTCACTTTGCTTCGTAATCCGCCGCTTTGCTGATCAGCCGCCTTGTCGGGTCTCAACCTCGTCAGCCCTTGATAACCCTGTGAACTGGGACATAACATGATCAACAGTCTTTGAACTACGCCGGCTCAATACGCTAGCGGCGGCTCAGAGTCGCCGGTACTGTGAAACCGAATCCATGATGAGCCGGTTTTGACCTTGAGTTGAATGCCGGTTATTGAATTGTTGAGCTGATAATCCACCTCTCTGGGCTGCTACATCTCCTTCACAATGGCGCCTCTTTAGCAGTAATCCTTGAGCTATGACTAGCCGAGTCATCGCCACACCGGGTCATCCTGGCGGCGGGTCATCAGCCTTGAGTCGCCTTCTGCCAAAAATGAGTGCTAACAGATATCCTGCTCGGCTCCAATGGCGGCGCTCCCAGCGGCTGTCGACGACGTGCGACAGTTCACCATCCGTGCCTACGTGGACACCCATGTAAGGTTCGAGGACCTCTCGGTGGTGTACACCAACAACCCGGTCTGGGTGGAGAACTCCATCCACACCATGGAGCAGTTACTTGCCGATGAGAAGTACAAAGTGGTCGGATTCAACCTCGAGTACACCGGCGGTCGTGCCGGTCATGATCAGAAGGTTGTTGTCGCCATGCTGTGTGTAACACCCCCAGTGGTTAGCTACAGTGATCACCCTTTTGATAATG
This sequence comes from Elymus sibiricus, assembly GCA_039707655.1. Taxonomy (NCBI): domain Eukaryota; kingdom Viridiplantae; phylum Streptophyta; class Magnoliopsida; order Poales; family Poaceae; genus Elymus; species Elymus sibiricus. The sequence continues at coordinate 343,806,159 of CM077669.1, read as the reverse complement.
CCATGTCATCATGATTAACAATGCTTAATCATTATTTGGATCATATCTCATTCCAAATTCCAATTCAATTGGAAATTCAAACGTAAAGTGAAAATAAAAGTTGTTCAAAAATGAAAACTAAAATGTTCAATTGATAGCAAATAAATCACAACTAATTGTGTTAAGGAAAACAACATCACGAAGAATCACTAGATAACTCAAACATCAAGGAACAGCAACAAAATAGAATTATTTAATACCTTTTCATTCATTTAAATAAAATCCAAATGAAAACATATGGACTCCAAACCTTGTTCTAACAGTGATAAATAGTGCACCACATTTAATAAGCTAGGTCACATATTTTATAAAACTATAAATGGGACCACACATTTTGCAAAATAGAAAAACAAAAGAAAACAGAAAATAGAACAGAAAGAAAGAGAAAAAGGCCCACTGCGCCTGGGCCTCGAGTGCACAGGGAGGCCCAGCCCGCCTGGCGTCTTCCCCTACCTCCTACTGCTCACCTCTGGCCGCTGTCGCCCGCGCGCGCGCACGCCGCACCCGGACCCCCTCGCTCCTGCTCAACACCGCCCGACCCCGTGCCCGCCGTGGAGGGATAAGTACCACCCCGCCTCCCCTGGCCTCTCCCTCTCTCTTCTCCCCCTTGCCTGCTGTCTGCCTCGCCAGATTCCCCCTCGCCCGAGCGCCATTGCCGCCGTCCGCCTCGCCCCGCTGCGGCCGCCGTGCCTCCTCGACGCCTCTCCGAGTCAGGCGAGGTCGCCGCCGTCCACTACACCGTCTACCACCTCGAGCTCGGGCCGAAAGCCACCGGAGCGCCCGCTGCCTCCTCTTCTTCAACCTCCGGACGCCAAGCTCGCCGTCACCGTCTCGCTCCACCAGGCCTCCCCCGAGCCCGCTGCCACCCTCTACCGCTCCGCAGTGCACTCCGCCTCCCTCTTCATATCTCCCCGGCCCCTCCTCGTAGCCGTAGCCACGCCGCCACGAGACCGAGCTCCGGCCGCCGCCATGGCCGACGAGCTCCTCGCTCTGGGCCCCATCTGCTCGAGAGCGTCGCACCCAAGCGTTCGCGGCGTTCTGTAGGTGCCGCCGGTACCTTTAGCTCGCGCGCTCGCCTCATGCATCGCCGTTGCCGTCGTAGCCCGAAGCCGCCGCCGCCCGATTCCGGCCTCCCCAGCTCCGGCGATGGCCACCACCGGACGCGGCTTCGAGTGGCCGTTCTAGAGGACCTGGCCGCGCGCAAATCCGTCCACCGTAGCTCAAATCCGAGCTCGCCGGAGTTCGGCCACCGCGCACGGGCTCGCCGGCGAGATTCCGGGCCGGCGCCGACGTGGCCGGCTGGGCCCCGCCTCTGTGTCACTGCCCACGGGCCCCACTGGGCCCCTTGACCAGGGTCAACGCTGACTGGGCGGCCCCGTGTCTATGACATGTGGGTCCCGCCATTTAAAATGATTTTAGATAAATAGAAAATCTGTTAATTAATTAATTAATTAATTAAAACACTAATCACTCACTGACCAGTAGGCCCCACCCTTAATTAATCCTAATTAGTTAAATCTAACTCTGCTTAATACTAACAGAGGCTGACATGTGGGTCCCAGTGACCCCACATGTCAGGTTTGACTCTGGTCAGCCAGAGTTGACCTGCTGACGTCATGGTGATGTCATGATGATATCATCATTTACTATTCTGGATAATTCGAATTTAAATAAATAATTGAATTCCAGAAATTCCTTAAAACTTTGTAAAATCATATCTTTTAAACCGTAACTCGGATGAAAATAATTTATATATGTAAAATGATCAGAAAAATATGACGATTCTGAATATGAAATCAAAATGCCTGTCCAACAGTCCTAGCTAGATGAACATGAAACTTTTTGCCTGTTTCTGATAAATGAATAGTGCATGGCTTTTATAAAATAAATCCAAATAAATTTCTGAGTTAACTAAAACACTTAGATAGGCAATATATCACCCTAGCACTGCATATAGACATGTCATGCATCCCTGTTGCATCGTTGTCGTGTATTTATTGTTTCTTCCCCCTCTTCTTATCGGTAGAGCCCGAGACTGACGGTGCTGCCGGGTACGACTACACCGTTGATGATCAGCCTTTTTCCACAGAGCAGCAAGGCAAGCAACCCCCCCTTGAGCATTCCGATATCGTCCATTCTTTCCCTCTCATTCTTGCATTAGAATTTTGCTACTGTATTAGTTAGCTCCTATTCTGATGCATAGCTTGCTTTTGATAAACTGCTACTATACCTACAACAATATCAACTGTTTATTATAGGTTGGTTAGTGAATCCCAAGTGACCCCCCTAGTCCCAGTTGCCCCTGCTTCTTCATCGACGACTCGACGACCCGAGGACTCGAAGACTCGGTCAACCGACCGACAAGCCAGGCCCCTCACATCACCGCACTTACCTTAGTTATACGACTCTGCAGCGCTACTATCGAGTACCGAGGGTGACACCTCGTGAAGTACTCATGATGCTAGCTCTGTAGTGCAGCTAGTCGGTCGTGGTTATCGAGGGTGATTCCTCCTTCACCACTCCCGAAGATGACTCTGTCGTGCAACCCCTCAAGTGTGGTACCCTCGAGGGTGATTCCTCTAAGTTCACCTTGACGGTTTCATCGAGCGGGACCCTTTGAGGGTGATTCCTTAGGTTCCGTCTTGATGCTTTATACACATAGTTACTATGACCGGGTACAGAAACATGTTGGTGATGGGTCGGCCCTGAGGGGTACCCACAGTTTGATGATGATGAGGCGTGGTCGGGCGAGAGAGGCCCTTGCCACACATCCTCGAAGCGGGGCGACGGGACCGCACTTCATGGGTCGCGCTTGCCCCGCATTAATAAAATGCTAATGGGTTGGGTACTTGATCTGAGTTAGGTCGTTGGCCTTAATACGCACTAACCTTCACGTGGGGAAGATATGGGCACTCAGCGTCGTTGTATCAGCCGAAGCTCATCGGACGTCAGCAATGGAGCGGCGCGCGCCCGAGTGGTCCGCAACGGCATCACGCTTGTTACTAAGGGGTGCTAGGACTGACCTCGGCCGCGTTCGCATCGTGCAGGAGTGCAAGGGCAACTGGGCCCACGAACCTACGCGCTTAGGATTTAGACCGGCGCGCTTAGGATTTAGACAGGTGGGGCGACGACGTGCTGATATCCCGAGGCCGGGCATGACCCAGGAAAGTGTGTCCGGCCGGAGGTGATTAGGCATGTTGGGGAATGTGGTGCACCCCTGCAGGGAAGAAATTATCTATTCAAATAGCCGTGTCCACGGTAACAGGACGACTTGGAGTTATACCTTGAGCTACTACAACTATAATTGTGACTTTAAATTGAAATGAATGTCGACTCCGGGATTGCTTCCTCGCAGGGAGTCGAGGAAGAATCTCTGGGCGTGGTTACTGAATAAAATTTGCTACTATAATATTGCTATATATGAGATACCAGTCTACTCTCTTCTAAATGCTGCAAGATGCTGAAGATGCTAGTCTTCGATAGGACTAGGCCTCCTCCCTATTCTTGCTTTCTACAGTCAGTCCAGATATAAGCCCTCCCCTTGATACTGATGCATACTTAGCATAGTTCTGATGGTAGTCTTGTGAGTACTTTGGATGAGTACTCACCGCTGCTTTACTTTCTCTTTCCCCCTCGATACGATTATGCGTTAAGACGATGGAGCCCAGGAGATGGAGTACGCCGGAGACGACTACTACACCACCGCTGGAGCCTACTACTACGTGGAGAGTGCCGACGCATAGGAGTAGTTAGGTTGGCTCCCAGGCAGGAGGCCTCGCCTCTTTCGATCTGTTGCTTATGTTTGTGCTAGCCTTCTTAAGGCAAAACTTGTTTAACTTATGTCTGTACTCAGATATTATTTGCTTCCACTGACTCGTGCTTGTCGAGCTTTGTATTCGAGCCCTCGAGGCCCCTGGCTTGTAATATGAAGTTGTATGACTTTAATTTGTGTCTAGCGTTGTGTTGTGATATCGATCAGTGAGTCCCTAATCTTGGTCATACGCATTGCGTGTTTGATTAGCGTACGGTCGAAATTGGGGTCTTCACAAGTTGGTATCAGAGCCAACTGCCTGTAGGAATCCCCCTTTCCAACTCCTTGGCCGAAGTTGAGTCTAGTCAATGCAAACTATTTTACTAACATGGCTGTGTGGCTTACAGGCCCACTTCGCAAATTGGGTGGTATTAGGATCTTTTATTCCTCGTCTATACTCTGGGATTTTGATCTCTCTTCTATTCGGGTTAAATGATTTTACTAATTGTAACTCTAGGTTCTCGATACCACTTCCTGCCGGAGAGCCCCTTCATTCCAGATGATCGGCTGCTTCACCAGAAGGTTCCGAAGATGCTATTCGATATTTTCCCGAGACACCTGTGCCCACCGCCCTTGCAAATTCCCTACCGCTGTTATATCCTTATGGATAACTAAATACACTTGCCACTCTGACAGTCAATCCCATTGATCTTGTTATTACAAGATGCCCCGAACTGCTCTTCATTGTTCTGACAATCCTCTGAGCTTACTGCCTTGCAGTTCTTGCCTCATGAATACCCCCTACGGATAATTCCTCGCACTTACCGAGTATCCGTTCTTCCCCCTTTGTTCATATGATTCACAAGATACATTCAAATACTATTTGATCTTCCGAAAATCCTTAGCAGCTTATTGCTCTGCAAATACTTGTCTGATTACGTTATGGATGCTTCCCATATGCCTGGAAATATTCATTAGTATCCTTTGACACCGTCATTTTGATCTTATTGATTCAACATGAGTGCGAATGCACGCAATCATCAGTTGATCCTTTTGAAATTATCTTTCCGGCTCAGACGTCATTTTGGACATGAGCTGGTTCTCGACCAATCTAATTGCCGTCAATCGTACCCTTAGGTCTATTCAAGCTACCCATCCTTGATCAGAGCGTCTGCTTCTGATCCTTTGTATTGGAATTCATATTTCCTTTGTTATCTAAGCATCAAGTTATTAAGATGTTCTATAATCCGATGCCTTTGCATTCTTTCTTCATCTGGTTGTGTGCCGATGCTCACATCAGCTCCGCTATTGACCGTCAGGCCCTTTGTCGAATTATTATCCGACAGTGTCCTTCATATTCAACAACTTTGTGAGTTTTTCCTCGGATACAAAATGCCTTTGGTAAATTGTATCATCTGCTTTGTCAACCATGCTCTGCTTCCGAGCTTGAGTTATTTACTCCTGAAGTTTGTGCTATATGTTCCTTAGATGCCTCGATAGATTGAACCTATGCCTTCCATAATCTGTGTGAGCCCGAAGATTATGCGGGTTATACTCTACTGGCTTTTCGTCATATGAAATTTCAATGTTACAACTCCTTCGAAGGCGAGAAGTAAATGAAAGGTTATGTATCGAAGAAGTGGGAGTCGACCTTACAACTTTGTGTTCATGCCCATGGAACTGATGTGGAACTTATCATGAAAGATTCTTGCAAGAATATTTAATCATTTGAATAATTCTTTCGGTGTCAGTAAATTGGATCCCTTGCAGTTATGGTCCCGACCATGCTAACCTTATTCATTTTATCTGAAAGGAAACCATTCCAGTGCCTCATCTATTTTTGACGAGATTAAAGTATCGGCTATCACAAGTCAACGATCCAGCTCAGTTTCCATTATGTTCTACTTTCGAGTATTACCCTCTGGAATTTTGGTAATATCACAAAATCATGTTGCTTAATTATGAGCCTTCATCAAGTACTAATTCCCACTGATTCCAATTTTTCCTGGGTTCTGAGTGGTTAGTCACTCGAGAACACCGATAACTAAATTGGGTATGCACCACGATTAAACAACTCTTAGTAATCTTCTTAACTTATGAGTTTGTACTCGATCATGTCATTCCTAGCCTGCTCGGCTATATCATTATCGTGCGAATTTTAACTATGCTACCTGCTCCTTATTCCTGGAGCATAACTTTCGACGATGAGCTAGGCTTACGTCGATCTTCCTCGTCATATCGTATTGCCTTGAACAACAAGCTTGATTCCGAGTTTGTGTCGTACCCGTGGTTTCAATAACCTTTCGCTTCATCATTCCTTTGACTTGGTGTCATCGCCGATCGATTACATCTTCATGAAATCTTTCGACAAATTTGTCGTGATCATCATCAACCTTCTGAGTTCTTCCAAGATAGCTATTGAATTCATTATGAGAAATACCATCCTTGCCCCTCGATGATTTGTGTTATCATCGATCACATCATTGCATTCTCTCCAACACAAAACTTGTTTTTGTTTTGTGTTGTACCTTGAGTTCCTTGCTATCCAACTTATGTTATGTTCTACCGTGGAGTATTACCATCTTTGATGTCAAGAATGTTGCGAGAATTGCTCCACCTCTTAAAAATTCTTGGTATAATGATACTTCTCGCCATCACCATTCTTTCTTGGTCCCCGTGTTGATTCTAACCGGGATACCAACAAGTGAACGGTGTTGTTTGGATTCTGTACTTCTAGCAACCCTATTGCTTTGAAGTTAATGATCGACAGTTCATTCTTAGGCTATCGGTTATTGGATCGCCATTCTAACAATTGATCGTGCTACCCAAGCACATACCTCGGATGCACCGTTCGACCCATGTTTAATTGTGTATGTTTTCCTCGAGCATACATCGTTATATCATTTGATCCGATAAATGTTATCTCCTTGATTCACATAATTCTGGAAATCCATCCTTTTGGGAATCTCGATGAATGGTCGCTGAGTCCATCGACTACCTACTCATCCTCTCCTTGGTTTAATGATGAACTCTTGTTTCGGAACTCGCTTCCATAGTTCATTCCCGGGAATCTTACAATGTCCCCTCGTCAATTTGTGTTGCACCTTTTCTTCTCAGGCATCCTGAGTCTGAGGTATCCTGACATCAATCGGATCTGAGTCTCGGTCAGATATGATGGTTGGAACATATTTTCCAAGAGTCATGACATTGGTCTTTATATAGCCCAGTAAGGTGATGTCATGCTTGGCACACCTGTCTGGAGGACCTATTGTTATAGTTTTCTTTTTAGCAAGGTTAATCATTCTTCCATGAGGAAATTGTAAGACTTATTCTTGAGTTGTTCCTGATGGATCCTTTGTGTATCCAAAGTCTGACCTTTGCTTGAAGACCATGTCGACGCTATTCCGAAGCATGACTGTGGTACTCTAACATCAACAAGGGCATTGAAAGCGCAATGCTAAATGTTTCTTGATCAGTTGTCCAAACACCGTTGTATGGGTGCATATCATGATTCTTCTTACCCCTATTAACTAAATGGCCATGCCTTTGATCTCCTGACACGTATATCATGCCCTGCTTAACCTTGGGAAGGATATACTCCTATTACTTGTGTTTAAACAAATTTTCCTTTCCATTGGTTTGTTTAACCTTTCTTGTGATCTAATGATATAAGCGGAAATAAATCCCTGCTTAAGTAAGCACCTCGGTGTACAACTCTGTCAGCAAGACCCTGTTACTACTGTTGATGACATTCCGGTAACCCCCGGTGGACGAGAACTTTGCCTATTGGTCCGCCTCGTTTCAACGAGCAGGAAAATGGTTCTCTTCGTCCCTCGCCCTTGGTACCAACGTTGTTGCCAGCATAACTGACAGGCTATGCTTTGACCTGCCCTGCTATCGTGACCGTACAAGATGTCACTGCTCCTTCTACCTTTAACCCACATGGTGGACCCATAACCCACAGTTCCACAGGATCGAAACCTGACTCTCTTGTACACCCCTGTTTCTAAAGGTTATCCCTCACGCTTGGCTTTGTAGGTAATTCACGAGCCACCTGCCTGGAGATCATCAATTCTGGTGTCAGACACAATACTTATTCCCGTTGCTCTGAAACCCCTTTTCACTCGGTTTCAGACATCGAGCGATTGTCTATCCGCTTGGAACTTCTTATTGTACCTTCTTACTTGCTCTCGATGTGTTTCATTTGTTCAACTCGAGAGATACTCATCTGTTCATTCATGGGAAAACCCCAGACGATTTCCCCTTATAGCATTCTACCGTTGACGAGCCGCCCCTTACCTATTCGTAAGTACGTTGGAATTCCCGAAGAAAAGAAGGACGACTTCACCATGACGCCCTGAAGCAGAGGAATGAAGACATCAATGTAATGGATCGACCTCTTCGAGAAGAGCAACCAAGACCGAGGAGACCCGTTAAAATTTCGTAACCAGAACATTCCCCCTTACTCCACCTCTTAAATCTCGGGAAGAGATTTCTTTTAGTGGAGGAGATTTGTAACACCCCTAGTGGTTAGCTACAGTGATCACCCTTTTGATAATGCCATGTCATCATGATTAACAGTGCTTAATCATTATTTGGATCATATCTCATTCCAAATTCCAATTGAATTGGAAATTCAAACGTAAAGTGAAAATAAAAGTTGTTCAAAAATGAAAACTAAAATGTTCAATTGATAGCAAATAAATCACAACTAATTGTGTTAAGGAAAACAACATCACAAAGAATCACTAGATAACTCAAACATCAAGGAACAGCAACAAAACAGAATTATTTAATAACTTTTCATTCATTTAAATAAAATCCAAATGAAAACATATGGACTCCAAACCTTTCTCTAACAGTGATAAATAGTGCACCATATTTAATAAGCTAGGTCACATATTTTATAAAACTATAAATGGGACCACACATTTTGCAAAATTAAACAAAAGAAAACAGAAAACAGAACAGAAAGAAAAAGAAAAAGGCCCACTGCGCCTAGGCCTCGAGTGCACAGGGAGGCCCAGCCCGCCTGGCGTCTTCCCCTACCTCCTACTGCTCACCTCTGGCCGCTGTCGCCCGCGCACGGGCACGCCGCACCCGCCCCCCCCCCCTCGCTCCTACTCAACACCGCGCGACCCCGCGCCCGCCGTGGAGGGATAAGGACCACCCCGCCTCCCCTGGCCTCTCCCTCTCTCTTCTCCCCCTTGCCTGATCTCTGCCTCGCCAGATTCTCCGTCGCCCGAGCGCCATTGCCGCCATCCGCCTCGCCCCGCTGCGGCCGCCGTGCCTCCTCGACGCCTCTCCGAGTCAGGCGAGGTCACCGCCGTCCGCTACGCCATCTACCACCTCGAGCTCGGGCCGAAAGCCACCGGAGCGCCTGCTGCCTCCTCTTCTTCAACCTCCGGACGCCGAGCTCGCCGTCGCCGTCTCGCTCCACCAGGCCTCCCCCGAGCCCGCTGCCACCCTCTACCTCTCCGCAGTGAGCTCCGCCTCCCTCTTCATATCTCCCTGGCGCCTCCTTGTAGCCGTAGCCACGCCGCCACGACACCGAGCTCCGGCCGCCGCCATGGCCGATGAGCTCCTCGCTTCGGGCCCCATCTGCTCGAGCGCGTCGCACCCATGCGTTCGCAATGTTCCGTATGTGCCTCCGAAGCCGCCGCCGCCCGATTCCGGCCTCCCCAGCTCCGGCCATGGCCACCACTGGACGCGGCTTGGAGTGGCCGTTCCAGAGGACCTGGCCGCGCGCAAATCCGTCCACCGTAGCACAAATCCGAGCTCGCCGGAGTTTGGCCACCGCGCACGGGCTCGCCGGCGAGATTCCGGTGGCCGGCTCCGACGTGGCCGGCTAGGCCCCGCCTCTGTGTCACTGCCCATGGGCCCCACTGGGCCCCTTGACCAGGGTCAACGCTGACTGGGCGGCCACGTGTCTATGACATGTGGGTCCCGCCGTTTAAAATGATTTTAGATAAATAGAAAATCTGCTAATTAATTAATTAATTAATTAAAACACTAATCACTCATTGACCAGTAGGCCCCACCCTTAATTAATCCTAATTAGTTACATCTAACTCTGCTTAATACTAACAGAGGCTGACATGTGGGTCCCAGTGACCCCACATGTCAGGTTTGACTCTGGTCAGCCAGAGTTGACCTGCTGACGTCATTGTGATGTCATGATGACGTCATCATTTACTATTCTGGATAATTCGAATTTAAATAAATAATTGAATTCCAGAAATTCCTTAAAACTTTGAAAAATCATATCTTTTAAACCGTAACTCGGATGAAAATAATTTATATATGTAAAATGATCAGAAAAATATGAAGATTCTGAATATGTAATAAAAATGCCTGTCCAACAGTCCTAGCTAGATGAACATGAAACTTTTTGCCTGTTTCTGATAAATGAATAGTGCATGGCTTTTATAAAATAAATCCAAATAAATTCCTGAGTTAACTAAAACACTTAGATAGGCAATATATCACCCTAGCACTGCATATAGACATGTCATGCATCCATGTTGCATCGTTGCCATGTATTTATTGTTTCTTCCCCTCTTCTTACCGGTAGAGTCCGAGACTGACGGTGCTGCCGGGTACGACTACACCGTTGACGATCAGCCTTTTTCCGCAGAGCAGCAAGGCAAGCAACCCCCCCTTGAGCATTCCGATATCGTCCATTCTTTCCCTCTCATTCTTGCATTAGAATTTTGCTACTGTATTAGTTAGCTCCTATTCTGATGCATAGCTTGCTTTTGATAAACTGCTACTATACCTGTAACAATATCAACTGTTTAGTATAGGTTGATCAGTGAATCCCCAGTGACCCCCCTAGTCCCAGTTGCCCCTGCTTCTTCATCGATGACTCGACGACCCGAGGACTCGAAGACTCGGTCAACTGACCGACAAGCCAGGCCCCTCACATCACCGCACTTACCTTAGTTGTACGACTCTGCAACGCTACTATCAAGTACCGAGGGTGACACCTCCTGAAGTACTCATGATGCTAGCTCTGTAGTGCAGCTAGTCGGTCGTGGTTATCGAGGGTGATTCCTCCTTCACCACTCCCGACGATGACTTTGTCGTGCAACCCCTCAAGTGTGGTACCCTCGAGGGTGATTCCTCTAATTCCACCTTGACGGTTTCATCGAGCGGGACCCTTTGAGGGTGATTCCTCAGGTTCCGTCTTGATGCTTTATACACACAGTTACTATGACCGGGTACAGAAACATGTTGGTGATGGGTCGGCCCTGAGGGGTACCCACGGTTGATGATGATGAGGCATGGTCGGGCGAGAGAGGCCCTTGCCACACATCCTCGAAGCGGGGCGACGGGACCGCACTTCATGGGTCGCGCTTGCCCCGCATTAACAAAATGCTAATGGGTTGGGTACTTGATCTGAGTTAGGTCGTTGGCCTTAATACGCACTAACCTTCACGTGGGGAAGATATGGGCACTCAGCGTCGTTGTATCAGCCGAAGCTCTTCGGACGTCAGCAATGGAGCGGCGCGCGCCCGAGTGGTCCGCAACGGCATCGCGCTTGTTACTAAGGGGTGCTACGACTGACCTCGGTTGCATTCGCATCATGCAGGAGTGCAAGGGCAAGTGGGCCCACGAACCTGCGCGCTTAGGATTTAGACCGGCGGGCTGGCCTCTTCGTTGAGCCTAGGTGGGGCGACGACGTGCTGATATCCCGAGGCCGGGCATGACCCAAGAAAGTGTGTCCGGCCGGAGGTGATCAGGCGTGTTGGGGAATGTGGTGCACCCCTACAGGGAAGAAATTATCTATTCGAATAGCCGTGTCCACGGTAACAGGACGACTTGGAGTTATACCTTGACCTACTACAACTATAATTGTGACTTTAAATTGAAATGAATGTTGGCTCCGGGATTGCTTCCTCGCAGGGAGTCGAGGAAGAATCTCTGGGCATGGTTACTTAATAAAATTTGCTACAATAATATTGCTATATATGAGATACCAGTCTACTCTCTTCTAAATGCTGCAAGATGCTGAAGATGCTAGTCTTCGATAGGACTAGGCCTCCTCCCTATTCTTGCTTTCTACAGTCAGTCCAGATATAACCCCTCCCCTTGATACCGATGCATACTTAGCATAGTTCTGATGTCAGTCTTGCGAGTACTTTGGATGAGTACTCACCGCTGCTTTACTTTCTCTTTCCCCCTCGATACGATTCTGCGTTCAGACGATGGAGCCCAGGAGATGGAATACGCCGAAGACGACTACTACACCACCGCTGGAGCCTACTACTACGTGGAGAGTGCCGACGCTCAGGAGTAGTTAGTTTGGCTCCCAGGCAGGAGGCCTCGCCTCTTACGATCCGTTGCTTATGTTTGTGCTAGCCATCTTAAGGCAAATCTTGTTTAACTTATGTCTGTACTCAGATATTATTTGCTTCCGCTTACTCGTGCTTGTCGAGCTTTGCATTCGAGCCCTCGAGGCCCCTGGCTTGTAATATGAAGCTGTATGACTTTAATTTGTGTCTAGTGTTGTGTTGTGATATCGATCAGTGAGTCCCTAATCTTGGTCGTACGCATTGCGTGTTTGATTAGCGTACGGTCGAAATTGGGGTCGTCACACTGTGCATGGGCCATTATGTCCTTGTCTACCACTACTGCCTGGCCACAAGGCCTTGCGAGCATTTTGCCAGGCTTGTCAATAGCCCCGACTACATATTTGGTATGGTGGACACCACCAACGATGAAAAGGTGCTCAAGACGACGGGCTTGGCCTGCCAGAATCTTGTGGACATCTAATGTCAGTACATGATCTTGGGCGGTGAGGAGAAGCATAAGAATTCCCTGGTTGACTTCACCTTGGACATCATCGACCCCTACTACAGAGGCATGAAGTATGCCTACAAGAAGAAGAAGGTTGCCTGGCAGCGCGCCTGGGTCCGAAGGCTGGATGAAGATCACGTCAAGTATGTGGCACAGTACGCGTACGTAAGCAACGAGATGTGCATGCGAATCGTTGACATGAGGAAGTGCCTCTGTCCTGCACCGACCGACACCCCTCGTCACAAGTATAGATGATTTGATGATCGTTACTTCTAGTTTAGTATGCATGTACTTGTTAATTGAGGTGTGTAAATGTTATCTATAGTCAGTAATGTAACATAATGTTTATTTAGGTTATGCAATCATGTTGTTGTTCTGTAGACAGAGCATAGATGGTATGTAGACAGAGCAAATCACATCGCTTATGATTAAAGAAAGGAACACGTCGATGATGATCTTAACAATCAGAGACAATTGGGTGCGAGCAAGTGTTTGCCCACAGCACACACAACTTATTATTAGGAATAGTCTTTCCTTTTATCGGTCTTCCCGCACAATTCTGATTACTGACCTATTTGCGAGGTATCATACAAATCTTGTTACGATGAATCATTTTTGTTACTTTTGATCATCGCAAACAGTTTGTCCGAGCGACCTGTTTGCCCGGTATCACACACAACTTCAGATGCCAAACAGGTTGTGTTATTTTTGCCTCATCGCAAATAGTTCATCAGAATGAACTGTATGCCATACACCACACACACCTTTATCTGGTTAAGCATTTGCGTAATTCTGGCTCATCGCAAGCAGTTCGTCTGGAACAACTGTATGCCACGTATAGCACACGCAATTGTTTTCTGAATTGTATTTGATGGTTCCATCATTGCACACAGTTTGCATTATTGGCAGCGGACCTTGAACTATACCATTTGCGATTCATGCATCGCACACAGTTTGGTCGAAGGGTCTCTGATCGATTTGTCGTCTTTGGACCTTCCAGCAGTAGTGATAGATAATTCTGTAGCAAGATAATTCATAACAAGTAACAAGTAGTAGTAGTAGCAAAAGTGCAGCAAGGTGGCCCAGTCCTTTTATAGCGAAAGATAAGCCTAAAATTTCTCTTATATAAAGCAAAGCGCTCTCGAGGACATATGGGAATTTCCGACTAGTGACATTCATCATATTCAGTTGATCCTCGTTCACTACTTTGATAAATTGATATGTGGGTGGACCAGTGCTAAGGTGTTGTTCTTACTTGAACAAAAGCCCCACTTATGATTACGCCCTCTCGCAAGAATCTGAAACTACTAAAGAATAACTAAGATAAATCTAACCATAGCATTAAACGTGTGGATCCAAATCAGCCCCTTACGGAACAACTCATAAAATAGGGTTTAAGCTTTTGTCACTCTCGCAACCCATCATCAACTCATCATTCCCCAATGCTTCCCTTTAGGCCCAAACATGGTGAACTATCATGTAGTCAACATTCACATGACACCACTAAAGGAAGAGCAACATACATATCATCAAAATATTGAACAAATACCAACATTACATGATTACTTATAACAAGACTTCTCCCATGTCCTCGAGAACAAAAGTAACTACTCACAAATCATGTTCATATTCAAGATCAGATGGGTTTTGAATATCATTAAGGATCTGAACATATAATCTTCCACCAAATAAACCAACAAGCATCAACTACGAGATGTAATCAACACTACTAGTAACCCATAGGTACCAATTTGAGGTTTTGAGACAAAGATTGAATACAAGAGATGAACTAGGGTTTGAGATGAGATGGTGCTGGTGAAGATTTTGATGAAGATTGGTCCTCCCATGATGGTGGAAGGGTTGGTGATGACGATGGCTTCGATTTCCCCCTCCCGAAGGGAAGTTTCCATGGTGAAATCGCTCTGCTGGAGATCAAAAGTGCTCGTGTCCAGGTTCTGCCTCGAGACCGGGGTGCTTCGTCACAAAAGTCTCCTCTTGATTTTTTCTAGGTCAAAATCCTACAATAGAAGAAGAGGGGGACTAGAGACTGCCTGTGGGGCCCAAAAGGCATCAGTGCGCGCCCAGGGGGTGGGCGCGCCTTGTTACCTTGTGAGCGACATGTGCCCCCCTCTGGTATTTCTTGGCTCTAGTATTTTTTATATATTCCAAAAATATTCCCCGTAAAATTTTAGGTCATTTGGAGTCAAGCAGAATAGGTATCTCTGATGTGGCTTTTTCAGGTCCAGAATTCCAGCTGCCGGCAATGTTCCCCTCCATGTAAACCTTGTAAATTCAAAGAGAAAAGGCACTAAAATTATATCATAAAGTGGAATAATTACCAAAAACAATATAAATAATAGTAGGAAGTCATGGTGAAAAATAGACTTATCAACATGCTCAAGTATGAATACGAATATTAGACGTCACTTAGACCTCGCTTGTCCTCAAGCAAAAGACGAACTCGATAATCATGACCACATGCTTAGAGAGAGAGAAGTGTCGATAGAAATAAAATACGAATATGAAAGCATCATGATCATTATCATAAAACCAACTTAATATCATAAAACTTCTCATGAACAAGTAATAATCTATCCACATGCTGAAGTATGAATTATAAAATTATTTAAAACAAGCAAACTATGTTCTTAGTCATTGAAACAATTACAATCCATCATATTTTAGAAAGAGTCTATGCCAGAGCTTTATTTAGCAAGTTCACATACTCAACTATCATTTAGTCTTCCATGATTGCTGACACTCACGGGGTATTTATGACGTAAAAAAGTTTCAATCTGACACATAGGAAGATAGGGGTTTATAGTTCATCACCACCCATAAATTTATCTCACGGATACGTCAACAATGATAACCCATCATCACCTATATCCAACTGGATATATGTGTCTAGATCTTTACCCACGAGATGATGCTTGCCAAGTAGAGAATGATAAGAATGGAATAGAATTAAAATTATTAACTCTTGCATAAAAGTAAATATAGGCCCTTTGCAGAGGGAAGCAGAGGTTGTCATGCACTTATTATTATTTGTATGTGCAAGCTCTAAATAAAAAGGAACGTCACTTTATATTGCATGTTATGATAGCAACCTTTATTATGGAGTTTGTCGCTTTTATTTCTTTGCCATCACAAGATCGTACAAAGCTTATTTTTCCTTCCAATAAAAGATCATACATATTTAGGAGCAATTTTTATTGCTTTTGCACAGATGACAACTTACTTGAAGGATCTTGCTCACTCCATAGGTAGGTATGGTGGACTCTCATGGCAAGAAACTGGGTTTAAGGGTTTATGGATGCAGAAGTAGTATCTCTACTTGGTGCGAAGATTTTGGCTAGAAAAGGATAGGAGCAAGCACCACATGTTGGAGGACCCTTGACAATATAACTTCTATGTGAATATAAGCAAAGATAACTCATTATGTTGTCTTCCTTGTACAACATCAACTAAGTGATCATGCATAGAATATTTAAAGGGGGCTCACAATCATAAAAGATGTCCAAGATAGTATATTTATATGTGAGACCTTTCTTTCATTATTACCTTTCCATGAATTGCATCCATGACTTATGCTATGTTTGCTAACCTCCAACAATTTTTATCAATTACACTCTTTTTATGTGAAGTCATTACTCCCATGGGATTAGCATATGATTGTTTTTCATTCTTTTCATTGCTATGATTGATGCAAGAAAGTAAAGCAAGCAAACTCAAACTAATATTTATTATATAACTCAAGCAAATGATTACATAGATGGATAGATCACGAAGTAAACACTAGAAACTAAATCACACTAAAACTGTATTCCTATAAATCATGAAATAGCTAAGGATCGAACTAAGATAGATGTTGATGATAAGAGTGATGGTGATACGCTACAGGGTCACCTCCAATGAAATAACTTCATGGGTAAGCATTGTGTTTTGGGCACAGATTGATTCCATAGCATTTAATGCATCAATTTTAGGTAGAAAAACATCATCATGAAAACATGATAGCATATATCCCTTGTTTGAATCATCAACGAGGGGTTTGGCACAGTTTCCTTCAAGTTCCTCAGCTGCTCCCCCATTTCTTCGTGTAGTTTCCTTTGGGATAATAGATTCATCTTCACCTTCAGAAGACAACTCATAGTAGACTTCACTGTATGGGCATTTTCCCGGAGAAGGTCGAGCTATGCGATGCTTCTTATGGAGATTTGGGGGAGCCATGAGTGCTCTAGATCTGCCAGAAAAATAGCCCAAAATAAGAACAGAGAAGAACATGCAATACAGTTGTGAAAATATCGGGGAGTATATATAATGAATTTTTCTACGTACAGGAGAAGCAAACGGAAAGAAAGCGGAGTCGGGAAGGCACACGAGGGGCCCACAAGGCAACCGGGCGTACCCAGGGGGTGGGCACGCCCTGTTGCCTGGTGACCTCCTTGTGGGTCCCCTCGGCTGGTTCTTATTTTTGTATTTTTTCTAATATTCCAAAATGGACATAAATAATTTTTATAGAATTTTTGGAGTCGGTTTACTTACCATATCACATACCTGCACTTTTTCAGGGTTCCGAAGTGTCCTGGAAGGTCTCTTTTATATGCTCCTCCGGTGTCATAGTTTGAATAAGATTTGTCTTCTTATTAATGGGTGTACCTTAAAAGTGCGTTATATCGACTAGAGGGGGGTGAATAGGCGATTTTATACAATTCGTCACTAAGGAATTACTTCTTGAGGAATTTGCTAAGTGACAAAATAGATGTAATGGATAAAGTACTCAAGTGCATGCATAATATGGCATTAGCATAGGCATCATGATGAAATGAAACATACACAGAGCACAAGTAGCGAGTAATCAGAATAATGCAGGCGAAAGGCAAGGTGACTTAAGAATTTGGGTTGAGGAAATTGACAAAGTCTACAGTCAAAGTCTTCAAACAGTAACGATCTATTTCATCAGCACGTTATAGAGCAAATGAAAGGGTTGAGGAAATAGAACCAGTTCCTTGGTGAAGACAATGATTTGGTCTACCAGTTCCAACTGTTGTGATAGTGGTACGTCTGGTTTGGAGGGGCTTGGTATTTCAACCAAAGTACACATAGTCCCAGGACACACAATCCTTACTGTATTATCCTTGAGCTAAGGTCACACAGACCTCGCCCAATCACTCGTGGTAAGTCTTCAAGGTAGACTTCCAAACCTTCGCAAACTCGGTCACTCGACGATCCACAATTTCCTCTTGGATACTCTAGACCAAGATGCCTAACCGTCAGGAAGATACATAGTCTTCAAAGGTAAAAATTGTCGGTTCCACACAGGACAATATCTCCAGTGATGCTCTATCACTTTGGGTTTTAGGTGTTGGGGTTTTGGGTTTTTCCTCGTTGATGATTTTCTCTCAAAGTCATCAGAGGATGGGTTGCTCTAAATGACACTAGTCAATCTCTCTTGGAGCAGCCAACCAACTAGTGGTTGTGGGGGGTAGCTATTTATAGCCAGGGTGCAACCCAACATGATAAGACATAAATGCCCCTAATCATACGACCGTTGTCAGCATAAGATTCTTTTGGACAGCTGGCGCAAGGCACATCAACGGTCAGAACTTGAACTCTCAAAATCTTCCGGGCTATCGTATTCCTCACGATAGGCAATTCGTATTGGCGAATTCTTAACTCCATAGTTAGCCCAATTTCCTTAGAGACCAGAAGAACTTCGACTCTGTCACTGAAGAACTTGACTGAACCGCAAGAGATTTCCAAAGGCTTCACTCGAAGGATTAGTTAGGTGTAGGTTTTGAGATGAGCATCACTTGGAAATTTTCCTTAGCTTTACCTCGACCCCCTTTAACAGTACGGTATTTCCTATGACTCAAAAGAAGGAAATGAAACAAGAAAACTAAAGTCTTCAGGCTTCAAAGTCCTCGCATCAATATCTTCAAGGTCACACCAATTTCCTCATTTTCAAAATCTTCAAGAAGAGCATCAATGTCTTTAGATGAAGACACACATTTTTAGGGGCGGACATCCGTTGGATATACCAAACTCCTCAGGGACTTATAGGAACTGTGCACACTCACAAACTCATTCGCCCCTTAACCTATAAGTCTTCGGTACACCAAAACCACTAAGGGGCACTAGATGCACTTACAATCTCCCCCTTTTTGGTGATTGATGACAAATAGGTTAAGTTTTCAACGGGGATAAACATATGAAGAGTAAATACAGAGTTTGAGGAATTTGATTCCTAGATATAGAGGAAGCCCCCCTGAAGATGTGCATAGTTGAGGAATTTGCTTGGGACTGCAAATGCACATGGTAGGATAAAATCTTGGAGATCTCCCCCTATATCTTGTAATTCATTCTCGCATTAACATATAATATGAATGTGACGCCCCCATTTTGATCGTACGCTAATCATAAACGCAAAAGCGCACGATCAAGATTAGGGACTCACAGGAAGATATCATAACACAACTCTAGACACAAATTAAAGTCATACAAGCTTCATATTACAAGCCAGGGGCCTCGAGGGCTCGAATAAATAAGCTCAAATTCAACCGAGTCAGCGGAAGCAAATATTATCTGAGTGCAGACATAGGTAAACAAGCTTGCCTTAAGAAGGCTAGCAGAAACATAAGCAACAGATTGAAAGAGGCAAGGCCTCCTGCCTGGGAACCTCCTATGCTACTGCTGATCGGGGGCAGCCTCCATGTAGTAGTAAGCTCCGTCCTAGTAGTAGTAGTCGTCGGCGGGATCATACGCCTCCTGGGCTCCATCATCTGATCGCGGTAACGTATCAAGGGGAAAAGGGGGAGCAAAGTAGCGATGAGTACTCATCCAAAGTACTCAAAAGACTTACATCAGAACTATACTAGAATATGCATCAGTATCAAAGGAATGGGGTTATATCTTTGGAATGAACCGCAGAAACGCCATAATAGGGGGGAAAAGCATAATCCTATCAAAGACTAGCATCGTCACGGTCTTGCAGCATTAGAAGAGTGCATATTAGCATAATTAAAGTAGCAAGTTTATTTTAACAACGCCCAGAGATTCTTCCTCGACTCCCTGCGAGAAAGCAATCCCGGAGCCAACATTTATTTCGAACTCTCCATTTCTAGTTGTAAGATCAGGATACAACTCTGAGCATCCGTTACCATGGATACGGCTATTCGAATATATATACTTCCCTGCAGGGGTGCACAAACTTGCCCAACACGCTCGAATAACTCTGGTCGGACACAATTTCCAGGTCATGCCCGGCCTAGGCTGATCGACACGCCGTAGTCCTACCTAGGCTCAATAGAGAGGCCACACGTCGGTCTACATCCTAATCGCGAAGGGGTCATGGGCCAATCGCCCTTTACAATCCTGCACATTGCGAGGACGGCCGCTGTAAGTCCTGGCACCTCTTAATACAAAGACGGTGCTTATGCGGGCCACCCGGGCGCGTGCCGCTCAACTGTGATATCTGAAGAGCTTTCGGGCTAATGTACGACGCAGAGTGCCCATACTGATTCCCACATGGTGGTTAGTGCAAAACAGGCCAGAGGCCTTCTCAAATCACATATCCAAACCCATTAATGTTTTGTTAACTGCGGTGACGATCAATGATCCACGATATGTGCTACCGTCGCCCCGTCTTGAGGACTTGTGGCAAGGGACAACAATGCTCGGCCACGCCTCGTCATTATTACACCAACACCCTCTAGGTCATCCTGACCTCAACATGTTTCTGTAGTAAAGTAAATGTAACCGTGTGTCTATAACACCAAGGGGGGAACCCGAGGAGTCACCCTCGATGGATCCTAGTCGAGGTAATCGTCAAGGTGACCAGAGAGGAATCACCCTCGATGGTTCACGCTTGAGGCATTGCACGACAGAGTCGTTGTCGGGAGTGGCGAAGGAGGAATCACCCTCCGAGATCCATGACCGACTAGCTACACCATAGAGTTATCATCATGAGTACGTGACGAGGTATCACCCTCGGTACTCGATAATAGCTCTGTAGAGTCGTACAACTAAGGGGGTGTGAGGTGATTTGACGGGCATGGCTTGTCGATCGGTTGATCGAGTCTTCGAGTCGTTGATGATGAAGCAGGGGCAACAGGGACAAAGTGGGGTCACTGGGGATCACTAACCAACCTATACTAAGCATTTAACATGCAGTAAGGTACAACAGCAGTTTAACAAAAATAGGCTATGCATCAGAATATGAGCTATCTACAACAGTAGCAAAATCTAATGCAAGCATGAGAGAGAAAGAGTTGGGCAACATCAGAATGATCAAGGGGGGTTGCTTGCCTGGTTGCTTTGCAGACAAATACGTATCCTCGACGGTGAAGAAGACGATCACCGGATCAACATCGGTCTCGGGGTCTACCGGAAAGAAGTAACGGAGGGGGAAACAAATAAATAACAGAGCAATCAAATGCAACACAAATGCATTGGCACGGCAAGATGTGTGGGTGACATGCTCTAATGCATCCCTAAGTATTTTAAAAGAAGGGGGGAAATATCTGGCGATATTTTCCCGGCTCCAGGTATTTTTTGGACAGATGATCCTAACGCAAAATGTCCATGTTCATTTTGTTAGAGGGGTGTGACAGCTATGTGGATAGCATATTCAGATTCGCTATATTTTTCTGATCATTTTTCATATGTAAATTATTTTCATCGGACTTACGGTTTATTTTCTATTAATTTTTAAAATTTAAATGATTTTCTGAGTTTCTCGAATATTATTAATTTCAAAATAAAATAACAAAAGCTATATGTACACAGAAGTGTACCCAGCTAGGCCACGCAAGGGCTGACTGGTGGGTCCTATTGACTGTCCAGTCAGCAGTCAATAGTCAACAGTTGACTGGGTTGACTGGTCCAACTGACATGTGGGGTCCATATGTAATAGACCCATATTTTATCAGATTGTTTTAATGGGTTGGTTAGTATATGGGACCCATATGTCATACACAAATTAGCATCTAAGGTTAGTACTAATCCTAATCTAACGGCCGACCCGATTGGCCGTGACACAACCCATGCCCTTTGGCTGTGCATGCCCTCGCTAGTGCGCACAACGCAGGGGCCACGGCGGTCGGCGACGCTACTAGCAGGGGCAGTATCAATCAGTAGCAGCGCAGCGGTAGTAGCAAGCAGCAGTTACGCAGCTATAAGTAGAGCAGCGGCTAGCGACAGGAGTAGCAGCAGCAATACGCAGCAGCAGCACAACAACAAGTAGCAACTGTTGCGCGTGCACGTGGGGGGGGGGGGGCGGGGGGCATGGCCAGGAACGGCTGCGGGAGACGACGGGTGACGTGGCTTGGACTGCGTCGGTATTTCCCCAAAGAGGAATGGATGATGCAACACAGCGACGGTAAGTATTTCCCTCACTTATGAAACCAAGGTTATCAAACCAGTAGGAGGATCACCAACACCCAATAAGCAGCACCCGCACACAAACAACAAATACTTGCAACCCGACGCGAAAGAGAGGTTGTCAATCTCTCTACGATAATAAGATAGATTAGGTAGTGATAGATAGGAGATATAAATCTCTCAAGAACACAAATAAAAAGAGTAAATATGCAGCAAGGTATTTTTGGGTTTTTGGTTTTGTAGATCTGAAAAGAAAGATTGCAAAAAACGTAGATCGGAAAGCAATATGATGGAAAAGTAGACCCGGGAGCCGTAGGGTTCACTAGTGGCTTCTCTCATGAGTATAGCGCATGGTGGGTGAACAAATTACTGTTGGGCAATTGATAGAAAATCGAATAGTCATGACGATATCCAAGGCGATGATCATTATATAGGCATCACGTCCAAGATAGGTAAACCGACTCCTACCTGCATCTACCTCTATTACTCCACACATCGACCGCTATCCAGCATGCATCTAGTGTATTAAGTTCATGGAAAAACGGAGTAATGCAATAAGAATGATGACATGATGTAGACAAGATCTATCCATGTAGGAATAGACCCCATCTTGTTATCCTTAATAGCAACGATACATGCGTGTCTTGCTGCCCCTTCTGTCACTGGGAAAGAACACCGCAAGATCGAACCCATCACAAAGCACCTCTTCCCATGGCAAGAAAAATCGATCTAGTTGGCCTAACTAAACCAAAGATTCGAAGAAGAAATACGAGGCTATAAGTAATCATGCATATAAGAGATCAAAGAAGGCTCAAATAATATTCATGGATAGAAACTGATCATGAACTCAAAATTCATCGAATCCCAACAAACACACCACAAAAGTTTACATCAAATAGATCTCCAAGAGACCATTGTATTGAGAATCATAAGAGAGAGGGAAGAAGCCATCTAGCTACTGCCTACGGACCCGTAGGTCTATGGTGGACTACTCACGCATCATCGGAGAGGCACCTATGAGGAAGATGAACTCCTCCGTGATGGTGTTTAGATTGGATCTCGCGGTTCTGGAACTTGCGGCGGCTGGAATTGTGTTTCGTCGACTCTTCTTCAGTTTTTGGTTTTCCAGGGAATTTATAGGCACAATAGTCGGTTAAGGGGGTGCCGGAGGAGCCCAACACCCCCCAGGGCGCGCCCAGGGGTCTCTAGCGCGCCCATGTTGGTGCTGGCCACCCTGGGCCCCCTCTTCTGGTGTTCTTTGGCCCATCTGGTCTCTTCTGGTCCGTAAAAAATCCACAAAAATCCCCGCAGCGTTTCATCTCTGTTTGGTACTGATTTCCTGCAAAGTAAAAAACAAGCAAAAACAGCAACTGGCACTTTGGCACTATGTCAATAGGTTAGTCCCAAAAAATGATATAAAGTTGTAATAAAATGATTGTAAAACATCCAAGAATGATAATATAACAGCATGGAACAAGCAAAAATTATAGATACATTGGAGACGTATCAACGGGCGCGGCGGGGAACAACCGCAGCAGCACGGCAGCGGCGAGGCCACACGTGGGCACGCACGCACACACATATGTATGTGTACGCGTACGCTCGGACGAGCTCTGGGGTGGCAGCTACGACAACAGATCGAGGGCGGGAACGAGGGGAATCGGGCGAGGAGCTCACCACGGAGCTCGTGGACGTGGTTAGGGAGCATGGGGCGGCCGGAATGCGACAGGCTCGACGGCGAGATGTGGCGGTCGTGGGCGAAGATGGCGGCGATGGCGAGCTTCTGGTGGGCCCCTACTCGAACCGATGCACGTAGGCGAAGGATGAGGGAGCGGTTGGATGTCTTGGCATGATGAGGGAAGGCTCCGGAGCACGTGGACGACGGTCGTACGGCGACCTCAAGCTCAGGAACAAAGAAAAAGGAAGGGGATGAGCGAGGGAGGAGGAAAGAAGGGCCTAGGGTTTGTCTCATGCGTCGGGGGGGGGCTTTATACGCCGCGGGGGCTCGCTAGATTGTCGACACCCGCGACATCGGGCGCATGGACGGGCGCGGCCATGGCCATGCCATGGCTCTTCTTCTCCTCTGTACAGAGAGGTAGGAGAAGGTTGTTAGTGGGCTGGGCCATTTACTGTAGCAGTAGGCCTGAAGTGCACAGTAGATTTTATATATTTTTCCTTTTTCTTTTATATAATATTTTGCACCACACTTTTGCATTTAGTTTATGCAGCAAACGATTTTTGCTATAACTGAAACTTGGCACCTAAATCAAGCACAATATTTGGGTTGGTACAAAAAGTTTCAAGCCATTTGGAAATGTACAAATATTTGTTTAATTTAAAATGGCTCAATTAGTTGTGGTTGGGCCAGTCAAATATTGCTAGGATCAAATTGGGGAATTGGGTGATGTTGTTTTCCTTAACATAAATACTTTTGGATTATTTGTAAAAATATGACCACTTTTAATTAAGTGTTACAAGAAATATTTTTTGCACTTTATTTTGAAATCAATTTTGAGTTGAATTACTTATTTAATTGCATTTTTTAAAATTATGACAATATGATGACATGGCATATTAGCATGGGTTCACTGTAGCATGACACTAGGGTGTTACAATGAAGAATTTGAAATGCATGATGAAAAATGGTGTCTGACGAAATTCAACATGCATGCATTAATAAACGAGAGGAGTAAGCATGCAGAGAGCAGTTCAAAAGAGTCAGACCACCATCGCACTTAAGTTTACAACTCAACAAATAAACACGTCAGAAGAGCGAGAGTTGTAACTTAACAAAAAAACAGCCCATATATATAGACCCACTTGAAGATTAACTCAAATTTCTCCCCCTTTGGCATCAGATGACCAAAAGGGACGAAAAATGAGGACTAACGCCCCTGAAGAAATTCATCTTGAAGGTGGTGGAGGAGTGACATGTTGGAAATATGCCCTAGAGGCAATAATAAATTGGTTATTATTATATTTCCTTGTTCATGATAATCGTTTATTATCCATGCTATAATTGTATTGATTGGAAACTCAAATACATGTGTGGATACATAGACAACACTGTGTCCCTAGTAAGCCTCTAGTTGACTAGCTCGTTGATCAAAGATGGTTAAGGTTTCCTAGCCATTGACATGAGATGTCATTTGATAATGGGATCACATCATTAGGAGAATGATGTGATGGACAAGACCCAAACTGTAAACGTAGCATTTGATCGTGTCAGTTTATTGCTATTGTTTTCTGCATGTCAAGTATCTGTTCCTTTGACCATGAGATCATGCAACTCACTGACACCGGAGGAATACCTTGTGTGTATCAAACGTCGCAACGTTACTGGGTGACTATAAAGGTGCTCTACAGGTATCTCCGAGGGTGTCTGTTGGGTTGGCATGGATCAAGACTGGGATTTGTTACTCCGTATGACGGAGAGGTATCTCAGGGCCCACTCGGTAATACAACATCACAATGAGCCTTGCAAGCAATGTGACTAAAGTGTTAGCCACGAGATCTTGTATTACGGAACGAGTAAAGAGACTTGCCGGTAACGAGATTGAACTAGGTATAGTGATACCGACGATCGAATCTCGGGCAAGTAACATACCGAAGAACAAAGGGAACAGCATACGGGATTAACTGAATCCTTGACATAGAGGTTCGACCGATAAAGATCTTCGTAGAATATGTAGGAGCCAATATGGGCATCCAGGTCCCGCTATTGGTTATTGGCCGTAGAGGTGTCTCGGTCATGTCTACATAGTTCTCGAACCCGCAGGGTCTACACACTTAACGTTTGGTGACGATTAGTATAATTGAGTTATTATGTTGGTGACCGAAAGTTGTTCGGAGTCCCGGATAAGATCCCGGACATGACGAGGATCTCCGGAATAGTCCGGAGGTAAAGATTGATATATGTGATAATAGTGTTTTGATCTCTGGAAGGGTTCCGGAATTCACCGGAAGGGGTTCCGGATGTTTACCGAAGTGTTCGGGTGCAGCAACACTTTATATGAGCCAAAGGGATAAAGCCCACAAGGTATTGGAAAGTGCAAAAGTAGTTTTGCTGCCGCGTAAGCGGTACTACCGCTTGGTGAAGCGGTACTACCGCCGGAGCGGTACTACCGCTTGTGTGAAGCGGTACTACCGCCCAAGCGGTACTACCGCTTGTGTGAAGCGGTACTACCGCTTGTGCGCGGCTGTGCACGGTTCGGCAGGGATCCGAGTTGGACTCTTTCCCTGCGGGCCAAACCGACCTTGTGCGGGCAAAACCGACCCGGAGGAGGCTTTTACTCCAAGTTTAGACCCCAAGGCTCAACATATAAATAGAGGGGCAGGGCTAGCACACGGGATACATCAGGATTTCCCAAGCCGTGTGCCGGCAACCCTAGCCCTCTAGTTCCTCCGTCATAATCTCCGTAGTGCTTGGCGAAGCCCTGCAGAGATTGTTCCTCACCACCATCACCACGCCGTCGTGCTGCTGGAACTCAACCACTACTTCACCATCGCTCGCTGGATCGAGGAGGTGAAGGCGTCATCAAGCCGTACGTGTGTTGAACGCGGAGGTGCCGTCCGTTCGGCACTAGATCGGAAGGATCGTGATTGGATCGCGGGACGCTCGGCGATTTGGATCGCGAAGACGTTCGACTACATCAACCGCGTTTATTAACGCTTCCGCTTAGCGATCTACAAGGGTATGTAGATTCACTCTCCCTCTCGTAGATGCTCATCACCATGGATAGATCTTATGTGTGCGTAGGAAAATTTTTGTTTCCCATGCAACGTTCCCCAACAGTGGCATCATGAGCCAGGTCTATGCGTAGATGAGATCTCGAGTAGAACACAAACGAGTTGTGGGCGTGGATGTATACATATTGCTTGCCGTTACTAGTTGATGCTTGATTCCGCGGTATTGTGAGATGAAGCGGCCTGGACCGACATTACGCGTACGCTTACGCGAGACTGGTTTCACCGCTGCGTGCACTTGTTGCATAAAGGTGACTGGCAGGTGTCTGTCTCTCTCACTTTAGTTGAATCGGTTCAATGAAAAGGGTTCTTTTAGAAGATCAAAAAGCAATCACTACACCACGTTGTGGTTTTGCGTAGGTAAGAACGGTTCTTGCAAACCCGTAGCAGCCACGTAAAATTTGCAACAACAATTAGAGGACGTCTAACTTGTTTTTGCAGGGTATGTTGTGATGTGATATGGCCAATTACATGATGAGATATATGTGATGTATGAGATGATCATGTGTTGTATAGAATATCACGACTTGCATGTCGATGAGTACGGCAACTGGCAGGAGCCATAGAGTTGTCTTTAATTATTGTATGACCTGCGTGTCAATCATTAAGCGCTATGTAATGCTTTACTTTATCGCTAAACGTTAGCAATAGTCGTGGAAGCAACAGTCGGCGCGACAACCTTATGGCGACACGTTGATGGAGATCAAGATGATGGAGATCATGGTGTCATGCCGGTGACGATGGAGATCATGCCGGTGCTTTGGAGATGGAGATCAAAAGCACAAGTTCATGGCCATATCATGTCACTTATGATTTGCATGTGATGTTAATCCTTTTATGCATCTTATTTTGCTTAGGACGACGGTAGCATTATAAGGTGATCCCTCACTTAAATTTCAAGATAAATTGTGTTCTCCCCAAGTGTGCACCGTTGCGAAAGTTCGTCGTTTCGAGACACGCCGTGATGATCGGGTGTGATAGACTCTACGTTCGCATACAACGGGTGCAAGCCATGTTGCACGTGCGGAACACTCGGGTTAAACTTGACGAGCCTAGCATGTACAGACATGGCCTCGGAACACAAGAGACCGAAAGGTCGAACATGAGTCATATAGTAGATATGATCAACATGAAGATGTTCACCATTGAAACCACCTCAACTCACGTGATGATCGGACTTGAGTTGGTGGATTTGGATCATGTTACACTCGAATGATCGGAGGGATGTCAATTTGAGTGGGAGTTTTTTAAATATGATTAACTAAACTCATTATCTAAGAACAATAGTCTAAGTTGTCTTTGCAGTATTTATGTTGTAGATCATGGCTCGCGCAGTAGCACCCCTGAATTTTAATGCGTTCCTAGAGAAAGCTAAGTTGAAAGATGATGGAAGTAACTTTGTGGACTGGGCCCGTAATCTAAGGATTATCCTTACGGCTTCCCAGAAGGCTTATGTCCTTGATGCACCACTTGGTGATCCACCCGCTCCAGTTGAGTCTCTAGACGTTGTGAACGCCTGGCAGGCTCGTTCTGATGATTACTCAATAGTTCAATGTGCAATGTTGTATGGCTTAGAACCGGGACTTCAAAGACGTTTTGAACGTCATGGAGCATATGAGATGTTCCAGGAGTTGAAGTTTATCTTTCAGAAGAATGCCCGGATCGAGAGATATGAGATCTCCGATAAGTTCTATGCTTGCAAGATGGAGGAGAACGGGTCTATCAGTGATCACGTGCTCAGAATGTCTGGGTACTCCACCCGTCTGGCTGAGTTAGGGATGCCCCTTCCGCCAGAGGCTATCACTGACAGAGTTCTTCAATCATTGCCACCTAGCTACAAGAGCTTCGTGTTGAACTATAACATGCACGGGATGAACAAGTCAGTCGCCGAGCTGTTTGCGATGCTGAAAGCCGCTGAGTCTGAAATTCAGAAGGAGCATCAAGTGTTGATGGTCAATAAAACCACTAGTTTCAAGAAAAATGGCAAGGGTAAGAAGGGTAACTCCAAGCAGAGTGGCAAAGCAGTTGCTCCTCTCGTGAAGAAACCCAAGGCTGGACCCAAACCAGAAACTGTGTGTTTTCATTGCAAGGGAACTGGACATTGGAAGCGGAATTGCCCCAAGTATTTGGCTGACAAGAAGGCGGCCAACAACAAACAAGGTATATATGATATACATGTTATTGATGTGTACCTTACCAACTCTCGTTGTAGTGCCTGGGTATTTGATACCGGTGCGGTTGCTCATATTTGCAACTCAAAACAGGAACTGCGGAATAGACGGAGGCTGGCAAAGGACGAAGTGACGATGCGCGTGGGAAATGGTTCCAAGGTTGATGTGATCGCCGTCGGCACGCTCGCTCTTCGATTACCGTCGGGATTAGTGATGAACCTAAATAAGTGTTATTTGGTGCCTGCGTTAAGCATGAACATTATATCTGGATCTTGTTTATTGCGAGACGGTTACTCATTTAAATCAGAGAATAATGGTTGTTCTATTTATATGAGTAATATCTTTTATGGTCATGCACCCGATGTAAGGGGTTTATTCTTGTTGAATCTCGATAGTAATGATACACATGTTCATAACATTGATGCCAAAAGATATAGAATTGATAATGATAATACCACTTTCTTGTGGCACTGCCGTTTAGGTCATATTGGCGTAAAACGCATGAAGAAGCTCCATGCTGATGGACTTTTGGAGTCACTTGATTTTGAATCACTTGACACATGTGAGCCATGCCTCATGGGCAAGATGACTAAAACGCCGTTCTCTGGAACAATGGAACGGGCAAGTGACTTATTGGAAATCATACATACTGATGTGTGCGGTCCGATGAGTATTGAGGCGCGCGGTGGTTATCGTTACTTTCTCACCTTCACTGATGACTTAAGTAGATATGGGTATATTTACTTAATGAAACACAAGTCTGAAACATTTGAAAAGTTCAAACAATTTCAGAGTGAAGTTGAGAATCATCGTAACAAGAAGATTAAATTCCTACGATCTGATCGAGGAGGAGAATATCTGAGTTATGAGTTTGGCAGTCACTTAAGACAGTGTGGAATTGTTTCACAATTGACACCGCCTGGAACACCACAGCGTAATGGTGTGTCCGAACGTCGTAATCGAACCTTATTGGATATGGTGCGATCTATGATGTCTCTTGCCGATTTGCCACTATCGTTTTGGGGTTATGCATTAGAGACAGCTGCATTCACTTTAAATAGGGCACCATCGAAATCCGTTGAGACGACGCCATATGAACTTTGGTTTGGCAAGAAGCCAAAGCTGTCGTTTCTTAAAGTTTGGGGATGTGATGCTTATGTCAAAAAGCTTCAGCCTGAAAAGCTGGAACCCAAAGCGGAGAAATGCGTCTTCATAGGATACCCAAAAGAGACAGTTGGGTATACCTTCTACCTCAGATCCGAAGGCAAAGTGTTTGTCGCTAAAAACGGAACATTTCTTGAGAAAGAGTTTCTCTCGAAAGAATTGAGTGGGAGGAAGATAGAACTTGATGAGGTTGTTGAACCTTTACTTCAACCTGAGAGTAGCGCAGCGCAGAAAGTTGTTTCTGTGGAGCCTACATTAGCTGAAGAGGAAGTTAATGATGATGATCATGAAGCTTTGGATCAAGTTGCTATCGAACCTCGTAGGTCGACAAGGACGCGTACTGCTCCCGAGTGGTACGGCAACCCTGTCTTAGAGGTCATGTTGTTAGACAACAATGAACCTACAAGCTATGGAGAAGCGATGATGAGCCCGGATTCCGAGAAGTGGTTAGAGGCCATGAAATCCGAGATGGGATCCATGTATGAAAACAAAGTATGGACTTTGGAAGTATTACCTGAAGGGCGTAAGGCCATTCAGAACAAATGGATCTTTAAGAGGAAGACGGACGCGGACGGTAATGTCACCGTCTATAAAGCTCGACTTGTGGCAAAGGGTTTTTCACAAGTTCAAGGAGTTGACTACGATGAGACCTTCTCACCCGTAGCGATGCTTAAGTCCGTCAGAATCATGTTAGCAATAGCTGCCTTTTTCGATTATGAAATTTGGCAGATGGATGTCAAAACAGCGTTCCTTAACGGTTTCCTTAAGGAAGAGTTGTATATGATGCAACCAGAAGGTTTTGTCGATCCAGAGAATGCTGACAAAGTTTGCAAACTCCAGCGATCCATTTATGGACTGGTGCAAGCATCTCGGAGTTGGAATCTTCGTTTTGATGAGGTGATCAAAGCGTTCGAGTTTATACAAGTTTACGGAGAAGCTTGTATTTACAAGAAAGTGAGTGGGAGCTCTATAGCGTTTCTAATATTATATGTGGATGACATATTGCTGATTGGAAACAATATAGAAATGCTGGAAAGCGTAAAGGAATATTTGAACAAGAGTTTTTCAATGAAGGACCTAGGAGAAGCTGCTTTCATATTAGGCATCAAGATCTATAGAGATAGATCAAGACGCTTAATAGGACTTTCACAAAGCACATACCTTGATAAGATTTTGAAGAAGTTCAAAATGGATCAGTCCAAGAAGGGGTTCTTGCCTGTTTTGCAAGGTGTGAAGTTGAGTAAGACTCAATGCCCAGTGACTGCAGAAGATAGAGAAAAGATGAGTGTCATCCCCTATGCTTCGGCCATAGGCTCTATCATGTATGCAATGCTGTGCACAAGACCCGATGTCAGCCTTGCCATAAGTATGGTCGGAAGGTTTCAAAGTGATCCAGGAATGGAACACTGGACGGCGGTCAAGATTATCCTGAAGTACCTGAAAAGGACTAAGGACATGTTTCTCGTTTATGGAGGTGATCAAGAGCTCGTCGTAAAGGGTTACGTCGATGCAAGCTTTGACACTGATCCGGATGACTCTAAGTCGCAAACCGGATACGTATTTATTCTTAATGGGGGTGCGGTTAGCTGGTGCAGTTCCAAGCAAAGCGTGGTAGCTGATTCTACATGCGAAGCGGAGTACATCGCTGCCTCGGAGGCGGCGAAGGAAGGTGTCTGGATGAAGGAGTTCATGACAGATCTTGGAGTAGTGCCTAGTGCACTTGACCCAATGACTCTGTTTTGTGATAACACTGGTGCCATTGCTCTAGCCAAGGAACCAAGATTTCACAAGAGGACCAGACACATAAAGCGACGTTTCAATTCCATCCGCGATTACATCAAGGAGGACGACATAAATATTTGCAAAGTACACACGGATCTAAATGTTGCAGATCCGATGACTAAACCTCTTCCAAGGGCTAAACATGAACAACACCAGAACTGCATGGGTGTTCGATTCATTACAATGTAAATCACATAGTGATGTGAACTAGATTATTGACTCTAGTGCAAGTGGGAGACTGTTGGAAATATGCCCTAGAGGCAATAATAAATTGGTTATTATTATATTTCCTTGTTCATGATAATCGTTTATTATCCATGCTATAATTGTATTGATTGGAAACTCAAATACATGTGTGGATACATAGACAACACTGTGTCCCTAGTAAGCCTCTAGTTGACTAGCTCGTTGATCAAAGATGGTTAAGGTTTCCTAGCCATTGACATGAGATGTCATTTGATAATGGGATCACATCATTAGGAGAATGATGTGATGGACAAGACCCAAACTGTAAACGTAGCATTTGATCGTGTCAGTTTATTGCTATTGTTTTCTGCATGTCAAGTATCTGTTCCTTTGACCATGAGATCATGCAACTCACTGACACCGGAGGAATACCTTGTGTGTATCAAACGTCGCAACGTTACTGGGTGACTATAAAGGTGCTCTACAGGTATCTCCGAGGGTGTCTGTTGGGTTGGCATGGATCAAGACTGGGATTTGTTACTCCGTATGACGGAGAGGTATCTCAGGGCCCACTCGGTAATACAACATCACAATGAGCCTTGCAAGCAATGTGACTAAAGTGTTAGCCACGAGATCTTGTATTACGGAACGAGTAAAGAGACTTGCCGGTAACGAGATTGAACTAGGTATAGTGATACCGACGATCGAATCTCGGGCAAGTAACATACCGAAGAACAAAGGGAACAGCATACGGGATTAACTGAATCCTTGACATAGAGGTTCGACCGATAAAGATCTTCGTAGAATATGTAGGAGCCAATATGGGCATCCAGGTCCCGCTATTGGTTATTGGCCGTAGAGGTGTCTCGGTCATGTCTACATAGTTCTCGAACCCGCAGGGTCTACACACTTAACGTTTGGTGACGATTAGTATAATTGAGTTATTATGTTGGTGACCGAAAGTTGTTCGGAGTCCCGGATAAGATCCCGGACATGACGAGGATCTCCGGAATAGTCCGGAGGTAAAGATTGATATATGTGATAATAGTGTTTTGATCTCTGGAAGGGTTCCGGAATTCACCGGAAGGGGTTCCGGATGTTTACCGAAGTGTTCGGGTGCAGCAACACTTTATATGAGCCAAAGGGATAAAGCCCACAAGGTATTGGAAAGTGCAAAAGTAGTTTTGCTGCCGCGTAAGCGGTACTACCGCTTGGTGAAGCGGTACTACCGCCGGAGCGGTACTACCGCTTGTGTGAAGCGGTACTACCGCCCAAGCGGTACTACCGCTTGTGTGAAGCGGTACTACCGCTTGTGCGCGGCTGTGCACGGTTCGGCAGGGATCCGAGTTGGACTCTTTCCCTGCGGGCCAAACCGACCTTGTGCGGGCAAAACCGACCCGGAGGAGGCTTTTACTCCAAGTTTAGACCCCAAGGCTCAACATATAAATAGAGGGGCAGGGCTAGCACACGGGATACATCAGGATTTCCCAAGCCGTGTGCCGGCAACCCTAGCCCTCTAGTTCCTCCGTCATAATCTCCGTAGTGCTTGGCGAAGCCCTGCAGAGATTGTTCCTCACCACCATCACCACGCCGTCGTGCTGCTGGAACTCAACCACTACTTCACCATCGCTCGCTGGATCGAGGAGGTGAAGGCGTCATCAAGCCGTACGTGTGTTGAACGCGGAGGTGCCGTCCGTTCGGCACTAGATCGGAAGGATCGTGATTGGATCGCGGGACGCTCGGCGATTTGGATCGCGAAGACGTTCGACTACATCAACCGCGTTTATTAACGCTTCCGCTTAGCGATCTACAAGGGTATGTAGATTCACTCTCCCTCTCGTAGATGCTCATCACCATGGATAGATCTTATGTGTGCGTAGGAAAATTTTTGTTTCCCATGCAACGTTCCCCAACATGACAGTGGTTGTTGTTGGGGTCGTTTGTTGATGCAGGGCCTCCAGCAGTGTCGTCAATGTCCTCAGCTTCATCCGTCTCGCGAGAAGAAGAATATGAGCTTGTGACCAGCTGAGGAACTTGAACCTTCCTGAACCACTTCGAAGGAGGGTGAGACCAGTCAAAGTCCTACTGGAAATCCATCTCCTTAAGTTCTTTAGGAGTCTTGAGGTAAGAGAGGACGGCCCAGGTGCGGTCAAAGATTTCATGGACATAGTAGTGGTTCTTCCTCACAAAGTTCTACGTCACAGTCATGTTTTGAAGAATTGAACCAACCTGACACTTGACCGACCTGTGATTGCGATCGACCTTCTGATGAAGACTTATGAGAAGCCCGCGATCAGTCATCACTCGAGGGAGAGAACTCTCAGGATTTTGCTCTGGGTCTTTGCAGCAGAGTCTTATGAGGTAGTGTCATCAGTGGTTGAATATGAAGTTGCATGACGAAATTGACCATCCAATGGATCAGTGCCTTCATCAACAACAGCCTTGCCTTTTCCAGAAACTGATGAAGTTGTCTTTTTGAGGCCTTCAACTAGAGGCAGAAAGTTGAAGTGATTCAGAAAGTCATCCACATATTGAATTGAAACCCTTGTCAGGATGAATCTCATAAGCCAAGGGGCATAAGGCTTCAAGTCAAATGGTGGCAGTGCAGCATTGGCCAAAGTCCTCATGAAGAAATCATGTATGTTGATGGAAATTCCATGGATGATATGGAATAGCAGATTCTTCATGATTCCAACAACATGTTCTTCTTCAGAGTTGTGCCCTTTGATTGGACTGAGGGTTTTGTTCATGATTCGATATATAGTCCTTGGCATACACAACAGATCCTTCACAAGGAAGTTCGTCCTTGGGGCTTGGCCAGATCCCAAGGCTTCATTAGCACTTGCGTCATCCTGAGGTGGAGTAATTGGAAGAGCTCGAAGTAATTCAGTGGCTGGAGCATTGAAGGGAGTGTCCTCAGTCATCCAGTCAAGAATCCAGGTGTTGATGTCACGAACCTCACTAGAAATATGCAAAGTGTCATAGAATTGAGGAATTAGCTCCCCATTCCAGTCACAGATGTCAGAGCAGAAATTCAAGAGCTGAGCTTCAACAAGAACAGCAAGTACGGGCGTGAAGCATGGAATGGACTCCATATAGACATGAGGAAATCGCCTATGATGGAAGACTTTGTTCTTCTCAAACAGAATAGTGGCATAGTAGTTGACCTGATTGGCAGTCCAAAACCTCTTGCATTTGTTTCTTGCCGAGTCATATGCCGATTTGCCACTGAAGAACATGCGCTCAACGAAGAAATCAGTGTTGTTGATTTTGGGCTTTGGAGCTCGAGTGCTTTTGACTGGCAGTGAGGGATTTGGTTGAAGATTTGCAGTGTGCCTCCTCACTTCTGTGATGGCACCAAACTTGGCCATTTCTTCAGTTGTTGCAGTGGGCACAGAGCTATCACACTGATGAGTTTGAGTAGCAGGTTCTTCAGCTTCAGTCTAGCTAACTTCAGGAATGGACTTAAGAGGAGTTGGACGTCCTTCAGAGCCAGTCAATATTTCTTCAGTCTGAGCAGGGGACTGAGGAATTTGAGTGAGGGGTGTGGTCATTGGAGAATTTTGGTGTGCGGCTTCCCAATATTCATCATTGATTAACGGAGTTTTTGAGCCAATGTCCACATCCTCATCAATTTCTTTAACACCAGCCTCTTCAGCAGTAAACTAAGGTTGGGGCGATGATACCTATGGAGGGTAAGCATTTGTTTCAACCTTAGTTTCTTCATCCA
Source organism: Elymus sibiricus (assembly GCA_039707655.1). NCBI lineage: Eukaryota > Viridiplantae > Streptophyta > Magnoliopsida > Poales > Poaceae > Elymus > Elymus sibiricus. The sequence continues at coordinate 343,770,404 of CM077669.1, read as the reverse complement.
CTTGCTCTAAGGAAGCAGCAGAGTGGGATTCTTCATATTCATCATCTGGCAAGATATAGTCTTCACCAAATGGAACTATCTCAAAAGAGGGCACACCAGAGATAGGAGTTGCATCAATGGGCTTTGTGGAGGAAACATGCATAGTCCACAGTTTCTTCACAGCTGAGGTTTCTACAGTGCTTGATGCCTTCCTCTTCTTAGTAGCCTCTTCCTCTGCAGTATTGGTTTTCTTCACTTCTGATGCAGAAGGAAGTTTGACTTTTTTCACCCTTGAAGACTTTGCAACGATAGCAGAGTCTGAAGGTGGTGCAGATTCTTCAGACATGACTAATGCAGTCGCCCTGGGTATTTCTTCAGGCGCAACTTGAGGTGTTGCCCTGATTGCTTCAGCTTCTTGAGGTACAACAAATTCTTCAGCTGGCCTAGGTGGTTCTTCAGGCGCAACATTTGAAGTTGCCCTAGCAGTTTCTTCAGACGTAGCAATATCTTTAGTTTCCCTGGCATGTTGTTCAGCAGGTGTTACGGATGAGCTAGCCTAAGGAACTTGTTTTTTCGATCGAGCTGCAACACTTGCATTGTGGTCATTGATCATCGTAGTCGTTGTATTGACGAATCTGACCTAGGCTCCTTTCCAGTCAGCATAGTAGCAATCATATTCGTCACTGAAGCTTTTGATTTCAGCTTGAATAGCAAGGAGTTGCTCCAAATTCATTTTCAGAACATTGTTCTTCAAGAAGCGCTCTTTCTTATACTGAGCCTTCTTGGCTTTGCAGGCAGTCTCATACTTCCATTTTTCTTTAGCTATGAAAGCAGTCAACACATGACTTGGACCAGGGGGCAGATTCAGGTCATCAATTGGAGTGTTTGGATCGTTGTGCCAGATGTCAATGAAGTCAAGCACTGTCCTTGGATCCAGAAGAAGAGGAATTTGAGTGCCTTTAGCCTGAGCAACTCTGTGTTGCTTGTTCCTGATGATTTCAACAAGTTCTTCATCATCAGCTTCATTGTCCTCTGATGTAGAGGGAACTTTGATGACCACACGCTTATGAGGACTTGGTCTTGAACCTCGTCCAACAGTGGCTTTGACCTTCAGCCCCGTAGCACTTGAAGAAGTATATCCATTGGCTGAGGCAGATGGAGATGGCTCTGAGGCAATTGAAAAACCTACAGTCCGGTGACACGTTGCAAGATGCACATGTGTTGAAGACTTTGTGGCAGCGACTGATGAAGTTGCAGCCACAGAGGGCATTTGAGCTACCCGTGAGGAAGTTGCTTGAGGAATTTGAACCGTGAGTCTCGCAGCTGAGGGCTTTGCAGTTGAAGAACTTGGCCTTGAGGGCATTGGTGTTGAAGACTTTGTCTTCAAGGCAGACTTCTTGGGCAAAATCTTATTGGCAGATTTCCACTGCCACAGAATTCAGCACCAGCACCAGCAGCCTGAGTATCTTGATTGAATTTCTTCACTGCTTCGGCTGCAATCTTTTTCCGTTTAGCTTGTCGCTTGGCCCACTCTTTGCGAAATTCCGCACCACGCTTGATGCTGGTGGGATCAGCTTCTTGATCGGCAGTCAGAGGATGTCTTGAGCATCGAGGAGTTACATCAAATTTCTTCATGTACTTGGGAGTGACATATCTGTATTCTCTCCACTCCCTTACCCATCTGCGTTCAATTCGCTGAATGTGCGTTTTGCGTTGATCCATTGTTTCCATGTCGTATATTTCCTCATCACGAGTGTAGTATTCATTCATATATGTCATTAGGGATCCCAAAAGCAGTGTTTGGTTCCCTCTCTTTCCTCCCTTCTGAGGTCTTTTACCGTCAGCCATTTTCTTCACTTGAGGATTTTGCACTTTTGAGGAATCTGAAGATGTGTATAGTTTTACGTCAAGGAAATTTTAAATTGACGAGAATCTAGAGATTCCTCAGAAGACATTTGTACCTGTGAACGGAGTATGGGTGCTAAGAATTTGGAGAGGTCATATGCGTTCTTCCCTTGAAGAAATGGTTTCTAGCAAGCTTTTGCTAAAGTCTCAATCCAGCTTTTGACCCGATCAGCAAGCAAATAGTGATTCAACACTTATGATAAAAAGAAGGTACAAGGATGAGGTCTTAATGCTTACAACCATATATTGGGGTTGGGATAAAAAATGATATTAGTCTGTGCTCGGGATGTCACCCATCAAGAGGTGGTTGTTTCGTATAGGAGTGGGGGATGTGTCGAAATAACATCTTGACCGGCACGAGTCCTACATCAAGAATTAGTTGTCCTACCGAAGGCCCTACGCATCTCGTGGGGCTGTGTTGTCTACTACGCAACTTTATTCTTGTAGACTTTGTTGGTCCTCCATGCGTAGAGTTTTGTAGGACAGTAGCAATTTTCCCTTAAGTGGATGACCTAAGGTTTATCAATCCATGGGAGATGTAGGATGAATATGGTCTCTCTCAAAGAACCCTGCAATCAAATACAAGAAATCTCTTGTGTCCCCAACACACCCAATACAATGGGAAATTTTATAGGTGCACTAGTTCGGCGAAGAGATGGTGATACAAGTGCAATATGGATGGTAGATAAAGGTTTTTGTAATCTGAAAATATAAAAACAGCAAGGTAACAAGTAACAAAAGTGAGCATAAACGGTATTTCAATGCTTGAAAACAAGGCCTAGGGTCCGTATTTTCGCTAGTGCAATCTCTCGACGATGCTAATATAATTGGATCACATAACCATCCCTCAACGTGCAACGAAGAATCACTCCAAAGTTCTTATCTAGCGGAGAACATAAGAAGAAATTGTTTGTAGGGTACGAAACCACCTTAAAGTTATCCTTTCCGATCGATCTATCCAAGAGTTTGTACTAAAATAACACCAAGTTATCCTTTCCGATCAATCTATCTAGAGTTCATACTAAAATAACACCATATGATACACATCAACCAACTCTAATGTCACCTAGATACTCCAATGTCACCACAAGTATCTATGAGTTAATTATATGATACATATCAAACAATTTCAGATTCATAATACTCAATCCAACACAAAGAACCTCAAAGAGTGCCCCAAGATTTCTATCGGAGAACGTAGGACAAGAACGTGCATCAACCCCTATGCATAGATTACCCCAATGTCACCTTGGGAATCCGCAATTTGAGTACCAAAACATACATCAAGTGAATCAATAGAACGCCCCATTGTCACCACGGGTATCCATATGGAATACATATATCAAGTGTTCTCAAATCCAATATTCAATCCAACATAACGATATCTCAAAGGGAAAGATTCTTCATCACAACATGATAGCAAGGGAATAACATCATATGATCCGACTGTATTAACAAAGCCCGTGATACATCAAGATCATGACATCTCAAGAACACGAGAGAGAGAGAGAGATTGAACACATAGCTATTGGTACATACCCTCAGCCCCGAGGGTGAACTACTCCCTCCTCGTCATGCGCTTCGCCGGGATGATGAAGATGGCCACCGGTGATGGTTTCCCCTCTCCGGCATGGTACTGGAATGTCTCCAGATTGGTTTTTCGAAGATACAGAGAGTTGCGGCGGCGAAACTTTTCGTCTAGGGTTATTTCTAGCGGTTTCTGAATATATAGGATTTTTGGGCGTCAGTTTCACGCGAAGATGGGCCACGAGTGGACCACAAAACACCAGGGCGCGCCAGAGGGGCCTGGCGCGCCCTGGTGGGTTGTGCCCACCTCGTGGCTCTTATGGCCCTCCAACGAAGCTTCTAGTGCCTCTTTTGTTCCAAAAAAAATCGTCAAAAAGTTTCGTTGCATTTGGAGAACTTTGATTTCTGCACAAAAAAACAACATCACTGTAGTTCTGCTGAAAACAGCGTCAGTCCGGGTTAGTTCTAAATAAATCATATAAAGTGCATCAAAACCATATAAAAGTATTGTAAACATAGGCAATCATGGCATGAATACTTCATAAATTATCGATACGTTGGAGACGTATCAACATCCCCAAGCTTAATTCCTACTCGCCCTCGAGTAGGTAAATGATAAAAGAACTAATTTATGAAGTGTGAATGCTAGCATAGTGCATAAGTTTGATCAAAGAAAATTTCAACCATTTTTCCTAGCATCATAACAGAAACTCTTTCTCATAAAACTCATCGTGATAGAGCAGTCAATTCACATGTCATGGTTCAAATAATGAATCCCCTTGAAACTTAACAACCTATGTTCTTAGTCACCAAACAATTGCAATTCAACTTATTCTCAACAAAGTCTAATTAGGGCTCTGCATACTCGATCATCATATAGTCTTCTATGATTGCTAGTACTCAAAGCATATTTTTAGAACAAATGGCATCCATCGAACACAGAGAAAGATAGGGTTTAATGTTTTGCCTCCCAACTCATTTATCATTGAGATAATTGTCAACAATAATAAGTCATGATCAAATATATTTGACTGGATATATATGTTTGGATCTTTCCCCACCACATGATGCTTGCCAACTAATAGACTGAGGTTGGAATAAGAAGTTGACTCAACATGAATAGTAAATAACATGAAAGTAAATAGATTGTCCCTTCGTAGAGGGAAGCATGGATTTGCAAAGGTGCCAGAGCTCGTTGTTTAAAAACAGAGATGAATATAGTTTTGGGAGGTGCACCCTTCCTGTCAACGTTACGACCAAGAGCTATCAATATCTTCCATGTTAAACACATTAGCGGCGGTTCCCAAGTGGTAAAAGTAAAGGTCTACTCCCCCTCCACCAACAAACACACTCCACGGCTAGCCGAATCCACGGGTACCTTCCATACCAACAACATTCCTGGGGAGTTTTGTTTAATTATTTGCATTTTTTTCCGGGACTGGGTATCCCTATTACCGCCCGTCTCGTGCAAGGATGAGTGAATAAACACTCATCATGAGAATAACCCGCTTAACATGGAAGATACTGACCGCCCCCCGTCGCTCCATGAGCGGTCCAGGCACACAAAACAGATGTTTATTTGAATGTTTACAGGTGGCACATGCAAATTTACTTGGAACGGTAGGGTAATACCGCATATAGGTAGATATAGTGGACTCTCATGGCAAGAAACTAGGTTTAAGGGTTTTTGGATGCACAAGTAGTATCTCTACTTAGTACGAATTTTTGGCAAGCAAAAGATTCTAAACAATCACCACATGTTGGAGGATGCATAACAATATAACTTCTATGCAAATATACACAACCATAACTCATTACGTTGTCTTCCTTGTCCAACTTCAACTAATTTGCTCAAGTTTGAAAATAATTAATGGGTATTCACAATCATAGAAGATGTCCAAGATAATATATTTGTATGTGAAAGTTCTCTTCCTTATACTAATCATTCACGAATTGCTTGTATAACCAATATTGTGATTGTCAAGTTTCAAAAAAAATCACTTTCTAAACCCAATGTGAAGCTACTACTAGGCATGATATGAACATATAATTTCAACTTCATGGTATTCAATTCATTCAAAAATTTACTCATAGGATATAAGTGAATCACAAGAGTAAATGACAAAGCCACTCTCAAAAGATATAAGTGAAGATCAATGAGTAGTCAAACAATTAATTAGCTATGTGAGGACTATCTCTCTCAATAAAGATTTTCAGATCTGAGTATTTTATTCAAACAACAAACTAAACAAAAATAGAACTCCAAGAATAGCACGCTTCATGTGAATGAATAAAAATTTAGGCTCAACATAGGCTAACCGAAAGTTGACGAAGATAGGTGGGATGCGTAGCATCCCCAAGCTTAGATGCTTGAGACTTCTTGAAATATTTACTTGGGGTGCCTTGGGCATCCCCAAGCTTGAGCTTTTGTATCTCGTTCAATCCTCTGATATCATGGTTTCACCTATTCTCAAAATCTTCATCCACACAAAACTTGAAAAGAACTCGTGAGATAGGTTAGTACACATAAGAATAAATCAACAATTCATGTACTGCCAAGACAAGTTGCATAATAATTTCCAAACATCATCTACTGTTTACTATCGTTTCCACAATTAATATCTACCAATATCGGCTATGGAAACTATAGGATAAGTAGATAACAAAACTATGCAGCAATCTGTCCAAACAGAAGAGTCTGTAGAAATTTCTGAATACAGTGTACTTCTGTAACTCACAAAATTATGAAAATTTAGGACGTGATAAAGAATTTACATGAAAACACTGTGTAAAAATTTCAGAAACTATCCACGTTCCAGTAAAATATGAAAATTCAAACACTACAGAGAAAGTTTCTGTTTTTACACAACACACATCAAACATGCAATGCAAGCATCCTAAGGCAATTCTTGGAACTTTTTATTGAAAAACAAGATTATAAATAACACCTAACAGAGAACAACAAAATAAAGTGATGCTCCAAGGAAAACTCATATTATGTGACGAATAAAAATATATCTCCAAGTAAGATATACCGATAGTGTTGAAGACGAAAGAGGGGATATGCCTCTCGGGGCATCCCAAGCTTAGACGCTTGAGTCTTCATTGGATATTACCTTAGGGGTGCCTTGGTCATCCCCAAGATTAGGTTCTTGTCACTCCTTATTCTCCTCATATCGGTGTCTCACCCAAAACTTGAAAACTTCAATCACACAAAACTTAACGGAACTTCGTGAAATGGGTTAGTATAATGAATAAAGATCATTCACTTAGTTACTGTCAAGACAAGATTCATAATTGTTCTCACATAATACCTACTGTATTCTACCATTCACATAATTTATGTCACTGAATATAAGTTATGGGAACACTAACAAGCAAACTATGCATGGAAAACAGAATCTGTCAAAAATAGAACAGTCTGTGAAGATCTGTAGTGAAACCATACTTCCCTCTCTCTAAAAATTCTGAAACATTAGAAAAACCTGAAAAGTTTTTATATGAAGACTGTGTAAAAATTTCAGATCATTATCACGCTCCAGTAAAAAATCAAAATTCCTGTACCGGAGTCAAAAGTTTATGTTTTGGTTCAACATCAATTCTACTCATCTTGTGAGTCATCCCAAAGGCTTTACTTGGCACTTTATTGAAATAAAAGACACAAAACATGATTACTACAGTAGCCTAATCATGTTAACATACAAAAACATAAAGGATAAGTGTTGGGTTGTCTCCCAACAAGCGCTTTTCTTCAATGCCTTTTAGCTAGGCATGATGATTTGAATGATGCTCATATAAGAATAGTATTTGAAACATGTAAGAGAGCATCATGAATCACATGGCAAGCACATTTAAGTCTAATCCACTTCCTATGCATAGGGATTTTGTGAACAAATAATTTATGGGATCAAGAATCATCTAGCATAGGAAGGCAAAACAAGCATAACTTCAAAACTTTGAACACATAGACAAGAAACTTGATATTATTGCAATTCCTACAAGCATATGTTCCTCCCTCATAATAATTTTCAATAGCATCATGAAGTAATTCACCAATATAACTATCACATAAAGCATTATCTTCATGATCCATAAGCATAGAAAATTTATTACTCTCCACATAAGCATATTTCTTCTCATTCATAATAGTGGGAGCAAACTCAACAAAGTAACTATCATGAGACACTTGATTGACATAACCACATTCAATAATAAAATCATGATAACAAGTTTCATGGTTGTCATTACTCTTTATGGCATACATGTCATCACAATAATCATCATAGATAGGAGGCATGTCATCATCATAATAAATTTGCTCATCAAAACTTGGGGGACAAAAAAATATCATCTTCATCAAACATAGCATCCCCAAGCTTGTGGCTTTGCATATCATTACATCATGGATATTCAGAGAATTCATACTAGCAACATTCCAATCATTCTCATCATTCAAGGAATTCTCATTAAGTATTTTCATCAATTCTTCCTCTACCAATTGAGCACAATTTTCCAAACAATCATTTTCACGAAAGACATTAAAAAGACGAACCAATTGATGCAACCTAAACTCCATTTTTTTGTAATTTTATTTTATAAACCAAACTAGTGAAAAACTAGAAATTAGAAGATTTAATTGCAAGATCTAAATATATACCTTCAAGCACTCACCTCCCCGGCAACGGCACCAGAAAAAAGCTTGATGTCTACTACGCAACTTTATTCTTGTAGACTTTGTTGGGCCTCCAAGCGCAGAGTTTTGTAGGACAATAGCAATTTTCCCTCAAGTGGATGACCTAAGGTTTTTCAATCTGTGGGAGGTGTAGGATGAAGTTGGTCTCTCTCAAACAACCCTGCAATCAAATACAAGAAATCTCTTGTGTCCCCAACACACCCAATACAATGGCAAATTGTATAGGTGCACTAGTTCGGCGAAGAGATGGTGATACAAGTGCAATATGGATCATAGATAAAGGTTTTTGTAATCTGAAAATATAAAAACAGCAAGGTAACAAGTAACAAAAGTGAGCACAAACGGTATTGCAATGCTTGAAAACAAGGCCTAGGGTCCATACTTTCGCTAGTGCAATCTCTCAACAATGCTAATGTAATTCGATCACATAACCATCCCTCAACGTGCAACGAAGAATCACTCCAAAGTTCTTCTCTAGTGGAGAACATAAGAAGAAATTGTTTGTAGGGTACAAAACCACCTTAAAGTTACCCTTTCCGATCGATCTATCCAGGAGTTCGTACTAAAATAACACCAAGTTATCCTTTCCTATCAATCTATCTAGAGTTCGTACTAAAATAACACCATATGATACGCATCAACCAACTCTAATGTCACCTAGATACTCCAATGTCACCACAAGTATCCATGATTTAATTATACGATACGCATCAAACAATTTCAGATTCATAATACTCAATCCAACACAAAGAACCTCAAAGAGTGCCCCAAGATTTCTATCGGAGAACGTAGGACAAGAACGTGCATCAACCCCTATGCATAGATTACCCCAATGTCACCTCAGGAATCCGCAAGTTGAGTACCAAAACATACATCAAGTGAATCAATAGAACACCCCATTGTCACCATGAGTATCCATATGCAAAACATATATCAAGTGTTCTCAAATCCAATATTCAATCCAACATAACGATATCTCAAAGGGAAAGATTCAATTCATCACAACATGATAGCAAGGGAATAACATCATATGATCCGACTATATTAACAAAGCACGTGATACATCAAGATCGTGACATCTCAAGAACACGAGAGACAGAGTTGAACACATAGCTACTGGTACATACCCTCAGCCCCGAGGGTGGACTACTCCCTCCTCGTCATGGCCTCCGCCGGGATGATGAAGATGGCCACCAGAGATGAGCTACCCTCTCCGGCAGGGTACTGGAATGCCTCCAGATTGGTTTTTCGTCGATACAGAGAGTTGCGGTGGCGGAACTTCTCGTCTAGGGTTATTTCTGGGGGTTTCTGAATATATAGGATTTTTGGGCGTTGGTTTCACACGAACATGGGCCACGAGTGGACCACAAGACACCAGGGCGCGCCAGGGTGGGTTATGCCCACCTCGTGGCTCTTCTGGCCCTCCAACGAAGCTTCTAGTGCCTCTTTTGTTCCAAAAAAATCGTCAAAAAGTTTCTTTGCATTTGGAGAACTTTGATTTCGGCACACAAAAACAACACCACGTTAGTTCTGCTGAAAACAGCGTCAGTCCGGGTTAGTTCTAAATAAATCATATAAAGTGCATCAAAACCATATAAAAGTATTGTAAACATAGGCAATCATGGCATGAATACTTCATAAATTATCGATACGTTGGAGACGTATCAGGCTACCTCGATAATTAAGATAATAATATCACACAAAAGAATTGCGTGTTTAATGACTGCACCTCATGAATACCCAAGGCTATGATCCATGTTACCCTACTAAACCTTACTGTCACCGGTGTTCAGTATAACACTTCATGGACCCCTTGCTCCTAGCCTCGCCAGTGCTCAATCTCCATGGTCCTGGGTACCTGCAGGGATGAAGATCTCCGACAAGACAAGAAACACTTCACGGAACAATTTTATTTCACACATACGAGACATTGTGTCAAAGACTTCCATTGATCATTTCACCAAATACCTGGGGTTGCAAGGCTCATGCCTCACCCCATACCTTACCGAACTACTCACACATAGATATCAAATCGCGAGAAGAAAACATTGAAGAACACATCTTGGGATTGCTTGATTGCAATATGTCTTACAATGGACGCCTTGTGCGACGCAAGATTACAAGTATGAACTAGATGAGAGAGCACTATGGTGGTGGAGATGGCTATGGAGATGAAAATGGCGGCGGCTAGGGTTTGTGGATGAAGATGGTGATGAAGAGGTTCTGGGTGTGCTCAACGTTTTTTTGTTGACATTTTGATGGGGTCCCCTTTATAAAAGTTGTCCGAGGGGACGACCTCCTTAGGTTTCCACGCCAAGCAACTGCTCATGCGTACACGTGTGGTCGCATGGAACGTCATCTTTGACTCTCGTGGCCTTCTGGCGCCTCTTGGTGACTTGTTTCTTCTCCATTTTCCTTCCTTTCCTTTATCACACGTGATTTCTTCCCTTTTTAGCCCATTTCCTGTGGAAAAATATCAAAGACGGGATTTTTGGGATTCTTTGCATTCATTAGTCATTAGTGGCAATATCGGAGAGAATATCTATCTTTTAATGAAATATCTCGGTTTAAACATGGTGGAAATGAGTGTAAAAATATCACTCATCAAGCACCACATGGACTACGTCCACTCGACGGACGCCCTTGCCGACCACAACTTTAAGCTTACCTTGAAATGCCTTCACCTCCTTTTGCCGCCCCCAGTCGAGGTTCTTATCTGTCAAAGAGAATAGTCTCCTCGATGGCTCCGTCGAGAAAATAAGGACCTCCTCAGGCCTTGCTGAGGGTTGCCCGGCAAAATGAAACCACTCCCGCTGCCACACTTCACTGTTTCAATGAATGTGCCCACCGGCCAAATCACATTGGTTCGCTTGCTAATCGTGGCCTCGCCTTATTGTGTTAGTTGGGAACCGATGTCGCGCGGCTTGGCGCAGAATACCTTCACCCATAGCCTGAAGTGGGGCTCGATGCGGAGAAAGGCTTCATAGAAAGAAATGAAGGTGGCAATATGGAGAATGGAGTTTGGGGCTAGATGGTGAAAATCTAGCCCATAATAAAACATGAGACCCCGTACAAAAGGGTGAAGGGGAAATCACATACCTTGGACGAGGTGGGAAGTAAAGACTACCGACTCCCCTTCGCGAGGAGTGGAAATCGCGGAGGCTAAGAGGATCGCACTCGCGTCCACGGGGCATCGCATCTAGCCAAAGCCGGGAGATACCAATCGGCCTGAAGCTTTGCGATCGCTACTGCAGGAAGGTGCTAACACAACACATCAATCACAGACCCTTTGACGAAACTGTCTGCAATGCATGAATCGCAAACAGTATAGTTCTAGCTCCGTCACCAATAACGCGAACTGTGTGCGATGGGCGGCCCATCAATCACGATTCAGATAAAAGTTGCGTGTGCGATACATGGCATACACTTGACATTTATGAATTTTTTGCGATTAGGCAAAATAACACAAACGGCTAACCAAATACAGATGTGTGCGATGTATGGCATACAGTTAACTCGGATAAACCGCTGTGATGATGCAAAATAACACAAACGGTTACTCAGATAATTATGTGTACGATATATGGCATACAGGTCACTCAGATGAACTGTTTGCGATGAGAAAATTTAACACAAACGATTACCTAGATCAAGATCTGTGCGATAGACTGCATACATGTCACTTGGGTGAACTGTTTGCGATGAGCCAAAATAACACAAACAGTTACCCAGATCATTATGTGTGCGATATACGGCATAAAGGTCACCGGGATGAACTGTTTGTGATGAGAAATATTAACACAAACGGTTACTGAGATCAAGATGTGTGCAATAGACTGGATACAGGTCACTCAGGTGAACTGTTTGCGATGAGCCAAAATAACACAAACGGTTACACAGATCAAGATGTGTGTGACAGATGGCATATAGTTCGCTCGGTTGAAATCTACACAATGAGCCAAAATAACACAAACGATTCGTCGTAATAAGATGTGTGTGATACCCAGCAAACAGGTCAGTAATTTGAATTATGTGGGAAGACTGAAAATAACACAAACCGATAGTAACAAAGACGATTTCTGCTAATAAGCATCTGATTAAGAAAATGATTGCAGAAATTATCGTTCGCACTCCTATATAATCAACTAAACAACATAATAGCGACATTACACATCAGCATGGTTCAGAAAAACAGCAAAATAGAAATAGCTACTCGTCGGTGTTGTTATGGGGTTGGCCTGTTGGTGCGACAATGTTGAAATATTGTCGGCACGGAAGGATCCATATTCGGGTCGGCGACAACCATGTCCTTGAACACTTCATAGGCCCATCCATTCCTCTTCTACTGCTCCGTCACAGTAGCTCCGGTCTCATGGAAAATCCCTTCAGCGGCCAAACGCACGCGTGCGACGCTGCCTTGACGGACATTTTCCAAACGGCCGTAAACATCAAAGTCATCAACTACACGCGCTGCTAGAGCTCTAGAAGACTCTAACTAGGCTGCCGCCCTTACCACGACCAAATCCACATTTGCTGCCAACGCAACGGCGACCTCATCGGCACGTGTCGCACTGACCACGTACTCAACTGCGCATTCCGTGTACAGAACCACGCGTGCCCCCAAGAGATCTGCTGCAACCTCCATCTCTTCCGCACTTGTCACCAAGGCCTCCGGACCGTCATCGGCGGATACCGCCGTCTTAGGCACCTGTGAGTGTATGAGCTGTGTCAACCCCGCGCCTTCCGCGATGGAAAGGGGGGTTCCAGATTTTGATAACATGTGTAATGTTGAGGATTTTGTGGAGGTGAGAACAATGGGGAGAAGAAGGCCAGGTTTGGGGGCTGCGAGAGGGGAAAGAGACGATGGAGAGCGAAAAGAGGATATTTATTGGTGTCCCTATGCACGATTGCAGACACTTGTTACAATGTTTCCATGTGCGGTTATGTGTGTAGGAAAAGAATTCAAAAACATAGAAAATGTTGGGTATTGTGTGATCTAACGGGCACACGGTTTAAGTAAAAGAACCATGGGAGATAGTAATAAAAAGCGCACGCGGTTCATGGAACAAGACGTGTGCTACCCACAAACGGGCCCCAATGCCCTAGTGCAGAAATTAATGCCGTTATACACATGTCCCGCAAACCGTGTGCCATGCAAAATAGATATATCACACCCGGGTGTAAGATATGAAGCGTCTTCGATGAGTCACACAACCACACACGGGTGTAAAGTAACATTTGTGTGCCATGACTCGCCGCCCATCGCCGCCTACCCTCGCCAACGGTGCCTGGCCACCGCTCATGGGCTCCATCTAGTATTCCAATGCTCCAGCCAAGGCTTCCCGCGCAAGCGCCAGCCACATCGGTAAAATTGTAAAATCCCTAATCCCCTAGCCAACGATTAGCTATAAATAACCACAACAATGGCAGGCGGAGGTGAGTCAGTGACCCCCTGGCTAGGTACCACCATACATATACCATCAAACCCCGCACTGGCCGACGACATGGTGGAGTTGGGCGACCTCGGAATCGAGGCTGCCGACGCGATGGTCGGCTTGGCAGTCGACGGCCATACCGCTGCCTTTCTCAAAAACAGCCACAAGAGGAAAGAATTGTGATACAAGCAAGCCACCAGGTTAGCCAGGGTCATACGAAAAGCAGCTACGGATCGCCAGTGGGCAATATTGCAGTCTTGACGCAGAGTGCGCCGGATGGTGCAGGCGGTGGAGCAGGAACCGCGATGACGCAAGGACAACTACGGCAGTGGCTGTTGGAAATATGCCCTAGAGGCAATAATAAATTGGTTATTATTATATTTCCTTGTTAATGATAATCGTTTATTATCCATGCTATAATTGTATTGATTGGAAACTCAAATACATGTGTGGGTACATAGACAACACTGTGTCCCTAGTAAGCCTCTAGTTGACTAGCTCGTTGATCAAAGATGGTTAAGGTTTCCTGGCCATTGACATGAGATGTCATTTGATAACGGGATCACATCATTAGGAGAATGATGTGATGGACAAGACCCAAACTGTAAACGTAGCATTTTGATCGTGTCAGTTTATTGCTATTGTTTTCTGCATGTCAAGTATCTGTTCCTTTGACCATGAGATCATGCAACTCACTGACACCGGAGGAATACCTTGTGTGTATCAAACGTCGCAACGTAACTGGGTGACTATAAAGGTGCTCTACAGGTATCTCCGAGGGTGTCTGTTGGGTTGGCATGGATCAAGACTGGGATTTGTTACTCCGTATGACGGAGAGGTATCTCAGGGCCCACTCGGTAATACAACATCACAATGAGCCTTGCAAGCAATGTGACTAAAGTGTTAGCCACGAGATCTTGTATTACGGAACGAGTAAAGAGACTTGCCGGTAACGAGATTGAACTAGGTATAGTGATACCGACGATCGAATCTCGGGCAAGTAACATACCGAAGAACAAAGGGAACAGCATACGGGATTAACTGAATCCTTGACATAGAGGTTCGACCGATAAAGATCTTCGTAGAATATGTAGGAGCCAATATGGGCATCCAGGTCCCGCTATTGGTTATTGGCCGTAGAGGTGTCTCGGTCATGTCTACATAGTTCTCGAACCCGCAGGGTCTACACACTTAACGTTTGGTGACGATTAGTATAATTGAGTTATTATGTTGGTGACCGAAAGTTGTTCGGAGTCCCGGATAAGATCCCGGACATGACGAGGATCTCCGGAATAGTCCGGAGGTAAAGATTGATATATGTGATAATAGTGTTTTGATCTCCGGAAGGGTTCCGGAGTTCACCGGAAGGGGTTCCGGATGTTTACCGAAGTGTTCGGGTGCAGCAACACTTTATATGGGCCAAAGGGATAAAGCCCACGAGGTATTGGAAAGTGCAAAAAGTAGTTTTGCTGCCGCGTAAGCGGTACTACCGCTTGTGTGAAGCGGTACTACCGCCCGAGCGGTACTACCGCTTGTGTGAAGCGGTACTACCGCCCAAGCGGTACTACCGCTTGTGAGCGGTACTACCGCTTGTGCGCGGCTGTGCACGGTTCGGCAGGAATCCGAGTTGGACTCTTTCCCTGCGGGCCAAACCGACCTTGTGCGGGCAAAACCGACCTGGAGGAGGCTTTTACTCCAAGTTTAGACCCCAAGGCTCAACATATAAATAGAGGGGCAGGGCTAGCACACGGGATACATCAAGATTTCCCCAAGCCGTGTGCGGCAACCCTAACCCTCTAGTTACTCCGTCATAATCTCCGTAGTGCTTGGCGAAGCCCTGCAGAGATTGTTCCTCACCACCATCACCACGCCGTCGTGCTGCTGGAACTCAACCACTACTTCATCATCGCTCGCTGGATCGAGGAGGTGAAGGCGTCATCAAGCCGTACGTGTGTTGAACGCGGAGGTGCCGTCTGTTCGGCACTAGTTCGTGATCGGATCGAGGGACGACTTGCGATTTGGATCGCGGAGACGTTCGACTACATCAACCGCGTTTCTTAAACGCTTCCGCTTAGCGATCTACAAGGGTATGTAGATTCACTCTTCCTCTCGTAGATGCTCATCACCATGGATAGATCTTGTGTGTGCGTAGGAAAATTTTTGTTTCCCATGCAACGTTCCCCAACAGTGGCATCATGAGCCAGGTCTATGCGTAGATGAGATCTCGAGTAGAACACAAACGAGTTGTGGGCGTGGGTGTATACATATTGCTTGCCGTTACTAGTTGATATTTGATTCGGCGGTACTGTGAGATGAAGCGGCCCGGACCGACATTACGCGTACACTTACGCGAGACAGGTTCCTTCAACTGACATGTAACTTCGTTGCATAAAGATGGCTAGCGGGTTTCTGTCTCTCTCACTTTAGTTGAATCGATTTCAATGAAGAGGGTTCTTTTAGAAGATCAAAAAGCAATCACTACACCACGTTGTGGTTTTGCGTAGGTAAGAACGGTTCTTGCAAACCCGTAGCAGCCACGTAAAATTTGCAACAACAATTAGAGGACGTCTAACTTGTTTTTGCAGGGTATGTTGTGATGTGATATGGCCAATTACATGATGAGATATATGTGATGTATGAGATGATCATGTGTTGTATAGAATATCACGACTTGCATGTCGATGAGTACGGCAACTGGCAGGAGCCATAGAGTTGTCTTTAATTATTGTATGACCTGCGTGTCAATCATTAAGCGCTATGTAATGCTTTACTTTATCGCTAAACGTTAGCAATAGTCGTGGAAGCAACAGTCGGCGCGACAACCTTATGGCGACACGTTGATGGAGATCAAGATGATGGAGATCATGGTGTCATGCCGGTGACGATGGAGATCATGCCGGTGCTTTGGAGATGGAGATCAAAAGCACAAGTTCATGGCCATATCATGTCACTTATGATTTGCATGTGATGTTAATCCTTTTATGCATCTTATTTTGCTTAGGACGACGGTAGCATTATAAGGTGATCCCTCACTTAAATTTCAAGATAAATTGTGTTCTCCCCGAGTGTGCACCGTTGCGAAAGTTCGTCGTTTCGAGACACGCCGTGATGATCGGGTGTGATAGACTCCACGTTCACATACAACGGGTGCAAGCCATGTTGCACACGCGGAACACTCGGGTTAAACTTGACGAGCCTAGCATGTACAGACATGGCCTCGGAACACAAGAGACCGAAAGGTCGAACATGAGTCATATAGTAGATATGATCAAAATGAAGATGTTCACCATTGAAACCACCTCGACTCACGTGATGATCGGACTTGAGTTGGTGGATTTGGATCATGTTACACTCGAATGACCGGAGGGATGTCAATTTGAGTGGGAGTTTTTAAGTAATATGATTAATTAAACTCATTATCTTGAACAATAGTCTAAACTGTCTTTGCTATATTTATGTTGTAGATCATGGCTCGCGCAGTAGCACCCCTGAATTTTAATGCGTTCCTAGAGAAAGCTAAGTTGAAAGATGATGGAAGTAACTTTGTGGACTGGGCCCGTAATCTAAGGATTATCCTTACGGCTTCCCAGAAGGCTTATGTCCTTGATGCACCGCTTGGTGATCCACCCGCTCCAGTTGAGTCTCTAGACGTTGTGAACGCCTGGCAGGCTCGTTCTGATGATTACTCAATAGTTCAATGTGCAATGTTGTATGGCTTAGAACCGGGACTTCAAAGACGTTTTGAACGTCATGGAGCATATGAGATGTTCCAGGAGTTGAAGTTTATCTTTCAAAAGAATGCCCGGATCGAGAGATATGAGATCTCCGATAAGTTCTATACTTGCAAGATGGAGGAGAACGGGTCTATCAGTGATCACGTGCTCAGAATGTCTGGGTACTCCACCCGTCTGGCTGAATTGGGGATGCCCCTTCCGCCAGAGGCTATCACTGACAGAGTTCTTCAATCATTGCCACCTAGCTACAAGAGCTTCGTGTTGAACTATAACATGCACGGGATGAACAAGTCAGTCGCCGAGCTGTTTGCGATGCTGAAAGCCGCTGAGTCTGAAATTCAGAAGGAGCATCAAGTGTTGATGGTCAATAAAACCACTAGTTTCAAGAAAAATGGCAAGGGTAAGAAGGGTAAATCTAAGAAGGGTGGCAAAGCAGTTGCTGCTCCTGTGAAGAAACCCAAGGCTGGACCCAAACCAGAAACTGAGTACTTTCATTGCAAGGGAACTGGACACTGGAAGCGGAACTGCCCCAAGTATTTGGCTGACAAGAAGGCGGCCAACAACAAACAAGGTATATATGATATACATGTTATTGATATGTTCCTTACCAACCCTCGTTGTAGTGCCTGGGTATTTGATACCGGTGCGGTTGCTCATATTTGCAACTCTAAATAGGAACTGCGGAATAGACGGAGGCTGGCAAAGGACGAAGTGACGATGCGCGTGGGAAATGGTTCCAAGGTTGATGTGATCGCCGTCGGCACGCTCGCTCTTCGATTACCGTCGGGATTAGTGATGAACCTAAATAAGTGTTATTTGGTGCCTGCGTTAAGCATGAACATTATATCTGGATCTTGTTTATTGCAAGACGGTTACTCATTTAAATCAGAGAATAATGGTTGTTCTATTTATATGAGTAATATCTTTTATGGTCATGCACCCATTGTGAGGGGTTTATTCTTATTGAATCTCAATAGTAATGATACACATGTTCATAACATTGATGCCAAAAGATGTAGAATTGATAATGATAATACCACTTTCTTGTGGCACTGCCGTTTAGGTCATATTGGCGTAAAACGCATGAGGAAGCTCCATGCTGATGGACTTTTGGAGTCACTTGATTTTGAATCACTTGACACATGTGAGCCATGCCTCATGGGCAAGATGACTAAAACGCCGTTCTCTGGAATAATGGAACGGGCAAGTGACTTATTTGAAATCATACATACTGATGTGTGCGGTCCGATGAGCATTGAGGCGCGCGGTGGTTATCGTTACTTTCTCACCTTCACTGATGACTTAAGTAGATATGGGTATATTTACTTAATGAAACACAAGTCTGAAACATTTGAAAAGTTCAAACAATTTCAGAGTGAAGTTGAGAATCATCGTAACAAGAAGATTAAATTCCTACGATCTGATCGAGGAGGAGAATATCTGAGTTATGAGTTTGGCAGTCACTTAAGACAACGTGGAATTGTTTCACAACTAACACCGCCTGGAACACCACAGCGTAATGGTGTGTCCGAACGTCGTAATCGAACCTTATTAGATATGGTGCGATCTATGATGTCTCTTGCCGATTTGCCACTATCGTTTTGGGGTTATGCATTAGAGACAGCAGCATTCACTTTAAATAGGGCACCATCGAAATCCGTTGAGACGACGCCTTATGAACTTTGGTTTGACAAGAAGCCAAAGCTGTCGTTTCTTAAAGTTTGGGGATGTGATGCTTATGTCAAAAAGCTTCAGCCTGAAAAGCTGGAACCCAAAGCGGAGAAATGCGTCTTCATAGGATACCCAAAAGAGACAGTTGGGTATACCTTCTATCTCAGATCCGAAGGCAAAGTGTTTGTCGCTAAAAACGGAACATTTCTTGAGAAAGAGTTTCTCTCGAAAGAATTGAGTGGGAGGAAGATAGAACTTGATGAGGTTATTGAACCTTTACTTCAACCTAAGAGTAGCGCAACGCAGAAAGTTGTTTCTGTCGAGCCTACATTAGCTGAAGAGGAAGTTAATGATGATGATCATGAAGCTTTGGATCAAGTTGCTATCGAACCTCGTAGGTCGACAAGGACGCGTACTGCTCCTGAGTGGTACGGCAACCCTGTCTTAGAGGTCATGTTGTTCGACAACGATGAACCTACGAGCTGTGGAGAAGCGATGATGGGCCCGGATTCCGAGAAGTGGTTAGAGGCCATGAAATCCGAGATGGGATCCATGTATGAAAACAAAGTCTGGACTTTGGAAGTATTACCTGAAGGGCGTAAGGCCATTCAGAACAAATGGATCTTTAAGAGGAAGACGGACGCGGACGGTAATGTCACCGTCTATAAAGCTCGACTTGTGGCAAAGGGTTTTTCACAAGTTCAAGGAGTTGACTACGATGAGACCTTCTCACCCGTAGCGATGCTTAAGTCCGTCAGAATCATGTTAGCAATAGCTGCCTTTTTCGATTATGAAATTTGGCAGATGGATGTCAAAACAGCGTTCCTTAACGGTTACCTTAAGGAAGAGTTGTATATGATGCAACCAGAAGGTTTTGTCGATCCAGAGAATGCTGACAAAATTTGCAAACTCCAGCGATCCATTTATGGACTGGTGCAAGCATCTCGGAGTTGGAATCTTCGTTTTGATGAGGTGATCAAAGCGTTCGAGTTTATACAAGTTTACGGAGAAGCTTGTATTTACAAGAAAGTGAGTGGGAGCTCTATAGCGTTTCTAATATTATATGTGGATGACATATTACTGATTGGAAACAATATAGAAATGCTGGAAAGCGTAAAGGAATATTTGAACAAGAGTTTTTCAATGAAGGACCTAGGAGAAGCTGCTTTCATATTAGGCATCAAGATCTATAGAGATAGATCGAGACGCTTAATAGGACTTTCACAAAGCACATACCTTGACAAAGTTTTGAAGAAGTTCAAAATGGATCAGTCCAAGAAGGGGTTCTTGCCTATATTGCAAGGTGTGAAGTTGAGTAAGACTCAATGCCCAGTGACTGCAGAAGATAGAGAAAAGATGAGTGTCATCCCCTATGCTTCGGCCATAGGCTCTATCATGTATGCAATGCTGTGCACAAGACCCGATGTCAGCCTTGCCATAAGTATGGTCGGAAGGTTTCAAAGTGATCCAGGAATGGAACACTGGATGGCGGTCAAGAATATCCTGAAGTACCTGAAAAGGACTAAGGACATGTTTCTCGTTTATGGAGGTGATCAAGAGCTCGTCGTAAAGGGTTACGTCGATGCAAGCTTTGACACTGATCCGGATGACTCTAAGTCGCAAACCGGATACGTATTTATTCTTAATGGGGGTGCGGTTAGCTGGTGCAGTTCCAAGCAAAGCGTGGTAGCAGATTCTACATGTGAAGCGGAGTACATCGCTGCCTCGGAGGCGGCGAAGGAAGGTGTCTGGATGAAGGAGTTCATGACAGATCTTGGAGTAGTGCCAAGTGCACTTAACCCAATGACTCTGTTTTGTGATAATACTGGTGCCATTGCTCTAGCCAAGGAACCAAGATTTCACAAGAGGACCAGACACATAAAGCGACGTTTCAATTCCATCCGCGATTACATCAAGGAGGACGACATAAATATTTGCAAAGTACACACGGATCTGAATGTTGCAGATCCGATGACTAAACCTCTTCCAAGGGCTAAACATGAACAACACCAGAACTGCATGGGTGTTCGATTCATTACAATGTAAATCACATAGTGATGTGAACTGGATTATTGACTCTAGTGCAAGTGGGAGACTGTTGGAAATATGCCCTAGAGGCAATAATAAATTGGTTATTATTATATTTCCTTGTTAATGATAATCGTTTATTATCCATGCTATAATTGTATTGATTGGAAACTCAAATACATGTGTGGGTACATAGACAACACTGTGTCCCTAGTAAGCCTCTAGTTGACTAGCTCGTTGATCAAAGATGGTTAAGGTTTCCTGGCCATTGACATGAGATGTCATTTGATAACGGGATCACATCATTAGGAGAATGATGTGATGGACAAGACCCAAACTGTAAACGTAGCATTTTGATCGTGTCAGTTTATTGCTATTGTTTTCTGCATGTCAAGTATCTGTTCCTTTGACCATGAGATCATGCAACTCACTGACACCGGAGGAATACCTTGTGTGTATCAAACGTCGCAACGTAACTGGGTGACTATAAAGGTGCTCTACAGGTATCTCCGAGGGTGTCTGTTGGGTTGGCATGGATCAAGACTGGGATTTGTTACTCCGTATGACGGAGAGGTATCTCAGGGCCCACTCGGTAATACAACATCACAATGAGCCTTGCAAGCAATGTGACTAAAGTGTTAGCCACGAGATCTTGTATTACGGAACGAGTAAAGAGACTTGCCGGTAACGAGATTGAACTAGGTATAGTGATACCGACGATCGAATCTCGGGCAAGTAACATACCGAAGAACAAAGGGAACAGCATACGGGATTAACTGAATCCTTGACATAGAGGTTCGACCGATAAAGATCTTCGTAGAATATGTAGGAGCCAATATGGGCATCCAGGTCCCGCTATTGGTTATTGGCCGTAGAGGTGTCTCGGTCATGTCTACATAGTTCTCGAACCCGCAGGGTCTACACACTTAACGTTTGGTGACGATTAGTATAATTGAGTTATTATGTTGGTGACCGAAAGTTGTTCGGAGTCCCGGATAAGATCCCGGACATGACGAGGATCTCCGGAATAGTCCGGAGGTAAAGATTGATATATGTGATAATAGTGTTTTGATCTCCGGAAGGGTTCCGGAGTTCACTGGAAGGGGTTCCGGATGTTTACCGAAGTGTTTGGGTGCAGCAACACTTTATATGGGCCAAAGGGATAAAGCCCACGAGGTATTGGAAAGTGCAAAAAGTAGTTTTGCTGCCGCGTAAGCGGTACTACCGCTTGTGTGAAGCGGTACTACCGCCCGAGCGGTACTACCGCTTGTGTGAAGCGGTACTACCGCCCAAGCGGTACTACCGCTTGTGAGCGGTACTACCGCTTGTGCGCGGCTGTGCACGGTTCGGCAGGAATCCGAGTTGGACTCTTTCCCTGCGGGCCAAACCGACCTTGTGCGGGCAAAACCGACCTGGAGGAGGCTTTTACTCCAAGTTTAGACCCCAAGGCTCAACATATAAATAGAGGGGCAGGGCTAGCACACGGGATACATCAAGATTTCCCCAAGCCGTGTGCGGCAACCCTAACCCTCTAGTTACTCCGTCATAATCTCCGTAGTGCTTGGCGAAGCCCTGCAGAGATTGTTCCTCACCACCATCACCACGCCGTCGTGCTGCTGGAACTCAACCACTACTTCATCATCGCTCGCTGGATCGAGGAGGTGAAGGCGTCATCAAGCCGTACGTGTGTTGAACGCGGAGGTGCCGTCCGTTCGGCACTAGTTCGTGATCGGATCGAGGGACGACTTGCGATTTGGATCGCGGAGACGTTCGACTACATCAACCGCGTTTCTTAAACGCTTCCGCTTAGCGATCTACAAGGGTATGTAGATTCACTCTTCCTCTCGTAGATGCTCATCACCATGGATAGATCTTGTGTGTGCGTAGGAAAATTTTTGTTTCCCATGCAACGTTCCCCAACAGTGGCCACCGCACGAGGCGCAGGCTTATGTCCCAGATGGAGGAGGAGGCAACTCCGGATGCCGGGGTAGGCCTGGTGGCTTTGGTTGTAGCCCTCGAGAGAGCCAGGGTCTCGTCGGCCGCGGGGACGACGTACGAAGACCCGGCGGACGCGGCAGCCCTGGTGAGAGCTATGCCTGAGGCAGCACCGGCTATCACCAATGTTGAGGCATCCACGGCCTCGGTTGATAACGGTGTAGGTCATCGAATTGGTGTTCTCCTATCCTCCTAAGCCAAGGAATGACACTATGGATGATGGTAGTTGTGTGTGCTGGGTCGGCAATTGAGGCAGTAGCTCTTTTATGCATGCGCGGTTCATATATATTATATTTATGTAAATTAGCGAGCTAATGGTTTGTAAATTACTCCGCGAACTAGGCACTGGATCAATTTCAGCATGTGAATGCTCGATTGATTTGTTCATGCGTGCCAAATATGTCAATTGTATGTGCAGGCCTATCTATATATTATCTCATTTTGGTAATATGGACAATTAATATGAAAAATGCCTTCTGGAAATCGGCGTTGATTGCCACAAAGAAACACATGGATATCCTCTACCTATAACCGGCACGCGCTTAAACTGAATGAACTTTGTGCGAGACTAATACTTTTTATGAAAAATTAAGGACTTAACAAACAACATTTGATTACGGAGGTTAACACGGTACTTAACAATACTGAACTTAACAATCTTGACAACCATATGGTCCATCTCTAAATACTTAAGATACTAACAACCAGCACATTTTATAAAGCAGAGGGCCAGCAACCAAGACTATACACTAGAAGCAGCTTGGTCACGGCATTTCGGCATGTCATCAATGAAAAGAAAGATCCCTTCACTGCCTTCGTAGAGCATGAGTATAATAGTGTCTCCAATTTTGAAATGGGGACGCATTGCGAGGACAACCGAGAACCTATTAATTTGAATGGTTCCATTTGTGCGGGAAATGCAGTACCTTGCAACCACTTTGGCATTCGTATCAGGCACAAGTGTGATAGGACCACATCGGGAAATAAATTCAGGAATAGCTGCAGCGGGCAATTTCTGTTGCAATGAAGAATAAAAACCAATTGTAACATAACGTTGAAGCTATCTATAGTTTATGAACAACAACAACAAAAAATAAGATTCTTTTACCACCATTTTGTTGACACAATTGATCTTGTTCAATGTGTCACAAGTGGCAGGTTTTTTCCCATCCCAAATCCAGCGTTCAAACGTTCTACTGGAAGCGTATCAACAAATTTTAGGACATGCTCCAAGTCTTTCCATTGAAATTTGGTATGGCGAGTAACATATAGATTTTTAGAAGAAGAAATCCCAATTGATTGCTTACATAGTGATGTTAGACAAAACAATTACTCTAATTTTGCTAAGTAATATGTCAACATGTAGGAAGTTGAAAGAACCCTAACCTGGATCAGAATCTGGTCGGATGGAGTCGTTCTGGAAGTAAACATCCATGTTAAGACCAGGATTTGGTGTATGCACTAGAATCTTACTGTCATCTTTAAGTTCATAAAACTGAGATAATTTTCACTAAAGGCACGCATCAAAATAGGGGAGACCAACTTTATCATTTCTTAGCCGTACTTTCATTGTACATCCATGGTTCATGGTCAATATGACATCAATGGAGTCATCAACTAAGTAAAGGCCAAGAATTCCTTGTACACATGTTCTTGCAAAGCAGGGGATGTACTGCAGGAAATGATAAGATCGTTACCTATATTGAAATAACAGAGCAACAACAAAGTATAGAAGAAACCGAGAGAACAGAACAATAGCAGAAATCAAAGTACAAAATATGTAACTAAACAGATAATGTAACCAAGATGACATGGAAATATGAGAGTAATTAAAAGAACAGTATGACATTAATTTCCCTGATTTAGAAGAAAAATCCTCTTTGATGTCTATGCTGCATGTATGACCTGTTACCCAAATTTAGCAATGTATAGTACGTGTTCATAATATTAGGCCATGCCAACTGTGGTAGGGTGAGGTTCAAAATTCCATGCGCCCCCTGAAGTCGTCTGGTATGGTGAGATAGAACTTCTTGTTCGTCTGGACGCCGCCACCAAACTTGCCTAATGTGTGCTTACACTTTGGACACTATGAATGAAAACCCTCAAATTTGCTACAAGAAAAAAATAATCCACGGCTATTTCCCCCGGGTGATTTACAGGGACAGACGAATTGCGATAGGAGATGCTCAAATATTTCACAAAATTAATTACTGGTTCTCCATTAGACAGAAACCTTCCCGATTCCACAAAAACCCGAATCGAGCAGCGTCGAGAAATTCTGGGCCGATAGGCATCGCCGAGGGGAAGAAACAAAATGCGGTGGTGTTCCACGGAGGCAGCTGGCTGCGAGAGGCATCGTCGATCTCAAAGATTTGGGCGGACCAGGGTTGAGAACGAGCAACTATACTGCACTTAACGGAGTGAGGGTTTTCTGTGCGAACAAATGCCCGCAAAGGAAATGGTTCGTAAGCATGAACCGTGTGTGATTAATGTCATTAATGTTACTTGAGGTGAACCGGCATCCAAAATTCCTTCGGCATTACTTTAGTGCACCCACTAACTAAAATACTAACTACAGTACATGGATGTGAGGGGACAGATGTGGATTGCCATTCGTTCACGGTGCATCCTACGTTGCGCATGCGTGATCCGCGTTGCTTGGTTGCTTGCCAATCAGAATGTAACGCACAACACGGTGAACGCACACGGTTCCAGGAGGCACATGGTTCCAGAAAGTAACCGTCTGCCCAAACAAATCACAAAAATTTAAGGGGAACCCATATTTCCTTAGTCGTTTCTCCTTGATTTTTTTCTATGGTAAACATACCTCCTACAATGTATCGTGTTCGAATTTGACATTTTTTCGGGCTTGTTTACTATATTAACACTTTTATGTGTATTTATTGGCATTTACTACTTATAATTCAAGTTCGAACATTTTGTACATGAGAAAGTGCAAAAAAATGGTTTGAAAAATTATTCTTGGTGCATTGAATAACTTTTCAGGTATTTTACTGGAAAATAATAGAAATTTAAAGGATGTGCATGGGAAGAGTCAAGCACAAATGCGTCGTTTATTGGTTTTCTAACTCCAGAAAATGGAAAAGACACCTGAAAAACATGATACCTAGTGTGGTGCCTTGGCATGACCTCAATGTGATGTGGTAAATATTCGAGAAGGTTCGGCTAATGTCATTATACACACTCTTCATATATCGATCCATCACCAAGGAAGTTTTGTGGTTTTGGGAGGGAAATCGCCATGATTTGAAGGGAAACCCATATTCCTTAGTCATTTCTCCTTGATTTTTTTTCTATGATGAACATACCGCCTACAATGCGTCGTGTTCGAATTTGACATTTTTTCGGGCTCATTTACTATATTAAGGGATTTTTGTGCATTTATAGGCATTTACTACTTATAATTCAAGTTTGAACATTTTGTACATGAAAAAGCGCAAAACAATGGTTCGAAAAATCAAAATTGTGGCATTGAATAACTTTACACGTATTTTACTGGAAACTAATAGAAATTTAAAGGATATGCATTGGAAGAGTTAACCACAAATGAGGATTTTATTTTTTATCTCTAGAAAATGGAAAACACGCCTGAAAAACATGGTTAATGTTGTCTGACATATGTATGTTGTGGTAAATATTTGAACACCATGCAAAGTAGCATGTACAATTTGATACCAATTTTCCAAAATATATTTTTAATGCCAAAACATGTCATACAATAAATCGTTTGCCAAACGATGGATGGCACCGGAGATGGAGAAGGCTTGTATGCGTGTGAGCTCGCTTTTAATGCCGAGATGTGCATGCTAGCTTTGCCACCCCGCAACTATTTGTAGTGGCAGCCGCGTGGCCACTCAAGTAGCCTCACAACGCGAACGCGCGTGGTTTGTCGACGAGACTGCACGTTTGGCAGCACGCAACAATGATGGTTCAGGTTCTCGACGACCGCACAAGTTTTCGACAACCGCACATGCTCGGGCAACATGCATGCTTGCAAGCTTAACTAGGGCGCGACGTGGCAACATGCAAGCGTAGCCAGGGCGCGGACTACGGCATCATATATATCCCTCTCGAGTGCACTAGAAAACTACCGGATTGTACGACTTTCCGGCCACTCCGTCCCAGAGTTATCTCCACATGTCGATCATGCCATCGTGCCGCACACTAACATTTAAGGAAGCAATGGAAGCCCACCGCGTTGAGTTCATCTCCGCCCCTCGACCGCACACTAACTGGTAAGGAGGTGATGGCATCCCGCGGCACCGAGTTCTTCACCGCTCGTGACCGCACACCAACATGGGCGGACTATGAAGGTGCCTACGCCGAATGGGCGAAGGATGAAGCGGAGGCCAAAGTTGCACATGCCGAGAGGAAAAGCAAAAACCTCGCAGAAAACAGAGTCCATCCACCGCAAGAAAGAAGTGGTTGCACGCACTGCTAAGGAGAGCTGGGTGGAGATCCAAGCACGGTGGGCTGCCGTCGAGAAGACCAAGAAGGAGAATGATGACCTCTGGCCAGCATAGCCTGATGCCTCCACCTGCCAGCAGGATCGCGGCGGTAGCTACCAAAGCCGCTGGCGAGAGCTGGGCAGAGATCCAAGCATGGTGGGCGGCCACCGATAAGGCTAAGAGCGACGACGTGTGGCCAGCATCGGAGAAGTAGTTTGCGTGTGTGTTGCTCGAATGTTTATTTAATTAATTATGAGCATCTAAGTACTAGTAGTTACCCCTACTAGTTTTTAGAGCAAATTATGATCTACAAATTTAAGTACGTTCATTGAGAGTCAACTTTGTGTACCGTCACGACCTCCCACGACTGTTTTAATCAATTATGCGTCTACCAATTTTCCGACGCGGAATTACAATTTTCTCTTTTCTCACACACGAGTATTTGATGTGCTTCGTATGCGTTGCGTGTTTCCACCATGCAAGGTTCGAGTTTCGTAGCAAAATTTTCAGTAGGTGCGTGATTTCAGAAGTTATTCCTCCCACCCCGTTCCCGCCCATCACATTTCAATTGTATCTCCTCACCATCTCCCCCCTCCCCCAGCAGCTCAAACTGCCACCGTCGCAACCACATCTAAGTTCTGCCCCAGCCTCGTCGATCTAGTGAGGTAACCGCTGATCTCCATCACCGCCCCGGCCCAATTTCCTAGATGGAGCCTAAGAAACACCCTCATGCCTCCAAATCTCCACCCCTATTACAGAGCATCATCACCGCGTCAGCACAACCACATATCACGCGGAGGTTGAGGAGCACATGGTGATCGATTTGACGGTGGCCGTTGTGCATGTTGACACGGAGGAACACCTCGCTGCCGACTTGGTGCATACACTAGCCGAGATGAAGTGCCCTAGCAACTACGCCATGGGATTTACCATGTATGAACTATCCAGTTCTATTTTACCAATTCCAGTTGCAATGGCTATGTTTTGTGCGGTTGATGTGTTAAGCATGTTGTAGTAAACATGCCTAACCCGTCTTGACAACTGGGCTATTCTCTGCTCTAGGAGCACCTGGCTTCCGATGTTTAACCGTGTCACTTTCAGTTTCACCAGTACAAGTTTTAACGGCTATGTTAGGTTGTCCATACTCTGTAGTTAACACGTCCGTTGTTTGTTTCAGTAACGCAAATTGTGCTATTCAAGTAAGAATTGTCCAGTTCAATTTCACGAATACCAGCTACAAACTTACAATGCTTGTGCTATGTTTTTGTTAAGCGGTTTGTATTGAACAGTTATATCCATTTTTTACATTGTCCCTTTGATATCGTGCTACTCTTCGCAATAAAGATATCACTGGAGATGATGTCATTTAATTACCATTTTCTATTTTTTGTGGAACTTAATCCTGTTGTAGTTAACATGCCTTTCCATGTACATACGTAGGGTCACAATGCCCGATGATGTTGTTTACCGTCGAGGTTAGTCACATCCTAATATCTTATAGTATTTTATATCATTTATGCAATTTTAGTTTAGCTTCTAACATTTACTTGTTTCTTGTAGGTACAAATGTTAGCGGTACTAATCCATGCTTTGACCCACAGGAACTCCTCGCCGCCGACTTTGGGCGGGCTCTGACCCAGATGTAGGGCCTCAGCAACTATCCCTCTATATTTACCAAGTATGAACTGTCACTGGTGCGGCGACGTGCTATACAAACGGCTTTTAACCCCTTTCCACGACATAGTTCTAAACCGTCACCTTGCATGTGTGGTCGATAGGGGGGTCCATCCCATATGGCACAGAAAACCCATCGGCGATGGTGACCAACGAACGCAAATGATCTGCAAATATAATCGTGTGCGGTGCAGGAACATATCGCACACATAATGTTTTGGGCATACGTGTGGGATTTGGGATCAATCACACACGTCTAAGATGAGTCAAACGCGTCTAATTGCTCATGGAAAACAAACGGAGTTTGACCTTTTACCTTTGCAAAACATTACCTAATCCACACGGGCCATTGTATAAACTGTGTGTGATATCTTCATCATCGCACACGAGATTTACCTGGAAACCGTCAGCCATGCATGACATCATCGGACGTGTTTCCCGAAAAAAGTACGCGTGTGATCGTCTTTGCATTGGGCACGGTTTCCTGTTGGCTCACGTGTGAGATACAGTACTATCGCAAATGATTGAGGAGCTCCTATGCACACGTACAAGTGCTGCAAACCGTTTGTGATTTCTTATGTATCGCCAACATTTTAGATTATATCTCGTGTGCTTTTCCTGTAGATCACACGCGGTTGCGCTATGAGTTGTGTGTGATGTCCGTTCTAGACCGCACAAGCTTAGTTGCTTGAACCGTGTGCGCTTAAATTGCCAGGTTATTGTAAAATATCGCGTTTAATTCACCCTGCAAATAGCAAATTCGCCACAATATGCAATCAACAAATAGTGTCCACATGAAGAACATTCATCATAATTCGCCATAATATGCAATTAAACGAATAGTGTCCACAACCAGAGGATTCATCATAATTCACGACAATATGCAATTGAGTAAATGCTAGCTAAATTCCACAGCTGTTAAACCAACATATGCAGTACATAATCATAGTGTACGAAATACGAAGACATGATCACATGGAAAATAATAAATTCATGTGTGTATATTTAGCTGATAACACTATATGAATGCGTACTTATTATTAGGGGATAGGAATCCGGAAATCTTCGACGCCTACAGTGGGCTTGATATAGTGTTTCACAAAGAAGGTGCTGATAAATTTCCTAACAGATAGCAATTCATCTGCGGCGAGCGGTGAAGAGGTCATCGGTCCGAAGATCAACTGCAGGACTTTTAGATCGGAATGTGACATACACGTGGAATAGGAGATAGTAATTAAGAAGCAGACTTACTGGTTTTATCCTGTCAGCATTGACACCACATTCAACACGTCTGCATAGGTTCATCATGTGTGCGCAAACATAGTATCCACATAGGTGTTGGGGAACGTTGCTTGGGAAACAAAAAAGTTCCTACGCTAACCAAGATCGATCTAGGAGATGAAAATCTAAAAGAGGAGAGATTTCATCTACATACCCTTGTAGATCTCTAAACGGAAGCGTTAAGAAACGCGGTTGATGTAGTCGAACATCTTCGCGATCCAATCACGATCCGTCCCGCGAACTCCCGATCAAGTGCCGAACGGACGGCACCTCCGCGTTCAACACACGTACGGCTTGATGACGCCTTCACCTCCTCGATCCAGCGAGCGATGGTGAAGTACTAGCTCGAGTCCTCCGGCAGCACGACGGCGTGGTGGAGGTGGTGAAGGAGGAAACTCAGCAGGGCTTCGTCGTGTTTCCATGGAGAGGACAAGGGCTACGGGGGAGAGGAGGGGCAGCGCCGTAGCACGTTGGGGTCGGCTGCCCTCTCTCTCCCTATCTATATATAGGGGGAAGGGAGGAGGGGGGCTCCCTAGGGTTTCCCCTAGGGGTCGGCGGCCACAAGGGGCGGCTAGGGTTAGGGAGCACCCCTAGGTGCCTTGCCTCCCAAGCATAGGGGCCGGCGGCCCTAGTGGGTGCTCCCCACCTCCTTGGCCGAATTGGGCTAGGGATTGGGTGGCGCCCAGCCCCCTAGTGGGCTGGCGCGCCCCCTCTCCATGGCCCATGAGCACCCCCCCCCCCCCGAAACACCTTTCGGTACTCCGTCGATTCCCGGTACACCCCGAAACACTTCCGGACTCCGATACCCTTCGTCCTATATATCAATCTTCACCTCTGGACCATTCCGGAGTTCCTCATCATGTCCGGGATCTCATCCGGGACTCCGAACAACCTTCGGTCACCAACATAATAACTCGAATATACTTATATCATCACCAAACATTAAGTGTGTAGACCCTGCGGGTTCGATAACTATGCATACATGACCGAGACACCTTCACGGCCAATAACCAATGGTGGGACCTCGATGTCCATATTGGTTCCTACATATTCTATGAAGATCTTTATCGGTTGAACCTCGATGTCAAGTTTTCAGTCAATCCCATACGTAGTTCCCTTTGTTCATCGGTATGTTACTTGCTCGAGACTCGATCGTCGGTATCTCCATACCTAGTTCAATCTCGTTACCGGCAAGTCTCTTTACTCGTTCCATAATACAAGATCCCACGGCTAACTCCTTTAGTCACATTGCATGCAAGCTCATCATGAAGTTGCATTACCGAGTGGGCCCTCAGATACCTCTCTGTCATACGGAGTAACAAATCCCAGTCTTGATCCATGCCAACTCAACAGACACCCTCGGAGATACCTGTAGAGCAACTTTATAGTCACCCAGTTACGTTGCGACGTTTGATACACACAAGGTACTCTTCCGGTGTTAGTGAGTTGCATGATCTCATGGTCATAGGAACAGATACTTGACATGTAGAAAACGATAGCAATAAACTTGACACGATCATATGCTACGTTCATAGTTTGGGTCTTGTCCATCACATCATTCTCCTAATGATGTGATCCCATTATCGAATGACAACTCATGTGTATGACCAACAAACCATGGCCATCTTTGATCAACAAGCTAGTCTGGTAGAGGATCACTAGGGACATGTTGTCTATGTACCCACACATGTATTTGAGTTTCCAATAAATACAATTATAGCATGGATAATAAATGATTATCGTGAACAAGGAAATATAATAATAACCACTTTATTATTGCCTCTAGGGCATATTTCCAACAGTCTCCCACTTGCAGTAGAGTCAATAATGTAGTATTACGTGGTAATGAATCTAACACCCATAGAGTTCTGGTGTTGATCATGTTTTGCCCATGGAAGAGGTTTAGTCAACGGATCTGCAACATTCAGATCCGTGTGCACGTTGCAAATGTTTATGTCCTCCTCCTTGATTGCATCGCGGATGGAATTGAAGCATCGCTTTATGTGTCTGGTCCTCTTGTGAAACCTTGGTTCCTTGGCCAGAGCAACGGCACCAGTGTTGTCACAAAACAGAGTCATCGAGACCAATGCACTGGGCACAACTCCACGATCGGTCATGAACTGCTTCATCCACACACCTTCCTTTGTCGCCACCGAGGCAGCTATGTACTCCGCTTCGCATGTAGAATCAGCTACCACGCTTTGCTTGGAACTGCACCAGCTTACCGCTCCCCCATTGAGAATATATACGTATGCGGTTTGAGACTTAGAGTCATCCGGATCAGTGTCAAAGCTTGCATCGACGTACCCCTTTACGACGAGCTCTTGATCGCCACCATAAACGAGAAACATTTCCTTAGTCCTTTTGAGGTACTAAAGGATATTCTTGACCGCCGTCCAGTGTTCCATTCCTGGATCACTTTAAAACCTTCCGGCCATACTTATGGCAAGGCTGACATCTGGTCTTGTGCACAACATCGCATACATGATAGAGCCTATGGAAGAAGCATAGGGGATGACACTCATATTTTCTCTATCCTCTGCAGTCACTGGGCATTGAGTCTTACTCAACTTCACACCTGGCAATACAGGCAAGAACCCTTTCTTGGACTGATCCATTTTGAACTTCTTCAAAACTTTACCAAGGTATGTGCTGTGTGAAAGTCCTATTAAGCATCTCGATCTATCTCTATAGATCTTGATGCCTAATATGAAAGCAGCTTCTCCTAGGTCCTTCATTGAAAAACTCTTGTTCAAATATTCCTTCACGCTTTCCAAAAATTCTATATTGTTTCCAATCAGCAATATGTCATCCACATGTAATATTAGAAACGCTATAGAGCTCCCACTCACTTTCTTGTAAATACAAGCTTCTCTGTAAACTTGTATAAACCCAAACGCTTTGATCACCTCATCAAAGCGAAGATTCCAACTCCGAGACGCTTGCACCATCCCATAAATGGATTGCTAGAGTTTGCAAACTTTGTTAGCATTCTCTGGATCAACAAAACCTTCTGGTTGCATCATATACAACTCTTCCTTAAGGAAACCGTTAAGGAACCCTGTTTTGACATCCATCTGCCAAATTTCATAATCGAAAAATGTAGCTATTGCTAACATGATTCTGACGGACTTAAGCATTTCTACGGGTGAGAAAGTCTCGTCGTAGTCAACTCCTTGAACTTGTGAAAAACCCTTTGCCACAAGTCGAACTTTATAGACGGTGATATTACCGTCCGCGTCTGTCTTCTTCTTAAAGATCCATTTATTCTGAATGGCCTTTCGCCCTTCAGGTAATACTTCCAAAGTCCATACTTTGTTTTCATACATGGATCCCATCTCGGATTTCATGGCCTCTAACCATTTGTCGGAATCCGGGCCCACCATCACTTCTCCATAGCTCGTAGGATCATCGTTGTCCAACAACATGACCTCTAAGACAGGGCTACCGTACCATTTAGGAGCAGTACGTGTCCCTGTCGACCTATGAGGTTCGATAGTAACTTGATATGAAGCTTCATGATCACCATCTTTAGCTTCCTCTTCAACTGGTGTAGGCTCCACAGAAACATTTTTCTGCGCTGCGCTACTCTCTGGTTGAAGTAAAGGTTCAACAACCACATCAAGTTCTATCTTCCTCCCACTCAATTCTTTCGAGAGAAACTCTTTCTTGAGAAATGACCCGTTCTTAGCAACAAACACTTTGCCTTTGGATTTGAGATAGAAGGTATACCCAACCGTCTCTTTTGGGTATCCTATGAAGACGCATTTGTACGCTTTGGGTTCGAGCTTTTCTGGCTGAAGCCTTTTGACATAAGCATCGCATCCCCAAACTTTAAGAAATGACAACTTTGGTTTCTTGCCAAACCATAGTTCATATGGTGTCGTATCAACGGATTTAGATGGTACCCTATTTAAAGTGAATGCAGCTGTCTCAACGCATAAGCCCAAAATGATAGTGGCAGATCGGCAAGAGACATCATAGAACGCACCATATCCAATAAGATTCGATTACGACGTTCGGACACACCATTACACTGTGGTGTTCCAGGTGGCATCAACTGTGAAACAATTCCACATTGCGTTATGTGATTGCCAAACTCATAACTCGGATATTCTCCCCCTCGATTAGATCGTAGGAATTTAATCTTCTTGTTGCGATGATTCTCAACTTCACCCTGAAACTGTTTGAACTTTTCAAACGTTTCAGACTTGTGTTTCATTAAGTAAATATACCCATATCTACTCAAATCGTTGGTGAAGGTGAGAAAGTAACGATATCCACCGCACGCCACAATGCTCATCGGACCGCATACATCAGTATGTATGATTTCCAACAAGTCACTTGCCCGTTCCATTGTTTCGGAGAATGGGGTCTTAGTCATCTTGCCCATGAGGCATGGTTCACATGTGTCAAGTGATTCAAAATCAAGTGACTCCAAAAGTCCATCAGCATGGAGTTTCTTCATGTGTTTTACACCAATATGACCTAAGCGGCAGTGCCACAAGAAAGTGGTACTATCATTATCAACTCTACATCTTTTGGCATCAATGTTATGAACATGTGTATCATTACTATCGAGATTCAATAAGAATAAACCACTCACAATGGGTGCATGACCAAAAAAGATATTACCCATATAAATAGAACAACCATTATTCTCTGATTTAAATGAGTATCCGTCTCGCATTAAGCAAGATCCAGATATAATGTTCATGCTCAACGCAGGCACTAAATAAAAATTATTCAGGTTCATCACTAATCCCGATGGTAATCAAAGAGCGAGCGTGCCGACGGCGATCACATCAACCTTGGAACCATTTCCCACGCGCATCGTCACTTCGTCCTTTGCCAGCCTCCGTCTATTCCATAGTTCCAGCTTTGAGTTGCAAATGTGAGCAACCGAACCGGTATCAAATACTCAGGCACTACAACGAGAGTTGGTAAGGTACACATCAATAACATGTATATCATATATACCTTGTTCGCCGTTGGCCGCCTTCTTGTCGGCCAGATACTTGGGGCAATTCCGCTTCTAGTGGCCAGTTCCCTTGCAATAGAAGCACTCAGTTTCTGGCTTGGGTCCAGCTTTGGGTTTCTTCACGGGAGGAGCAACTGCTTTGCCACTCTTCTTGGAGTTACCCTTCTTGCCCTTGCCATTCATCTTGAAACTAGTGGTTTTATTGACCATCAACACTTGATGCTCCGTTTGGATGTGTGACTCAGCGACTTTCAACATCGCAAACAGCTCGGTGACTGATTTGTTCATCCCTTGCATGTTATATTTCAACACAAAGCTTTTGTAGCTAGGTGGTAGCGATTGATGAACTCTGTCAGTGATCGCCTCTGGCGGGAGCACAACTCCCAACTCAGCCAGACGGTTGTAATACCCAGACATTCTGAGTATGTGCTCACCGATAGACCCGTTCTCCTCCATCTTGCAAGCATAGAACTTATCGGAGGTCTCATACCTCTCGATCCGGGCATTCTTCTCAAAAATAATCTTCAACTCCTGGAACATCTCATATGCTCCATGACGTTCAAAACGTCTTTGAAGTCCCAGTTCTAAGCCATACAACATAGCACATTGAACTATTGAGTAGTCATCAACACGTGTCTGCCAGGCGTTCATAACGTCCACAGACGATGGAGCGGGTTGGTCACAGATCGGTGCATCAAGGACATAAGCCTTTTGGGCAGCCGTTAGGATAATCCTCAGATTACGGGCCCAGTCTACAAAGTTACTTCCATCATCTTTCAGCTTGGCTTTCTCTAGGAACGCATTGAAATTCAGGGGAGCTACTGCGCGAGCCATTGATCTACAACATAAATTTGCAAAGACAACTTAGACTATTGTTCAAGATAAGGAGTTTAGTTAATCATATTACTTAAAACTCCCACTCAAATAGACATCCCTCCGGTCATCCAAGTGTTACATGATCCAAATTCACCAACCCAAGTCCGATCATCACGTGAGATGAGGTGGTTTCAATGGTGAACATCTCCATGCTGATCATACATACTATATGACTCATGTTCGACCTTTCGATCTCTTGTGTTCCGAGGCCATGTCTGTACATGCTAGGCTAGGGTTAGGGTGCCCCCCCTAGGTGCCTTGCCTCCCAAGCATAGGGGCCGGCGGCCCTAGGGGGTGCGCCCCACCTCCTTGGACGAATTGGGCTAGGGTTTGGGTGGTGCCCAGCCCCCTCTCCTTGGCCCATTAGGCCCCCCAACTCTTGCTGGGGCCCCCCTATACCCCTTTCGGTACTCCGTCGATTCCCCGGTACACCCCGGAACACTTCCGGACTCCGATACCCTTCGTCCTATATATTAATCTTCACCTATCTAGTGCAAGTTGTTTCTTCTTTTTTCTTTGGAGAGAAATAGAAAGAGGTTTACTTAGAACTTGAATATCTGACTAGCATTTTCTGAAAATAACGGATTTCGTTCTCTTACCGGAGAAACGATCATGTTCTGCAGAGGTAGTTGGCGGTCGAACCGAAACCCTCCTAAAGTTATGTTCTTTGACAATACACTTCAAATGAAGATGAATTTTTACACACTCAATTCTGGAACCAGATATGAACACAACATATTAACATCAAAGAATTCAATACCTATCCATGAAATCCTGAAGATGACTGAGATCCTGAGGCAAAATTGACTCTCTGAGAGAATCCAGGTAGTAAACTATGTTGCATTTTGGTACAATGACCACCAAGATCCAGTGATCTCTACAGTTTAAGAAAACCTTGAACTTACGAACTATGTTGAAAACTGAAAGACGATCAATGCATGCGTGGTTGTATATTTAACTTACCATTCATGATACGGCCACATGAAGAATTCTTCTATCTGTAACTCCCACAAGATCTTGGCAACATGCAAGATGGAAACCTCGCGTGTAACGTTATTACGTGACAAAATGCCATTTTCTAAATCAGGATCTATGAAATGCCAATGTGCCCTTATCTATCTCTGCGCCGCCAATCCCCTGAGAGGAATACAATACAGTTAGCTTTTTTTCATTTACATCCTTGTATGGGGAAGTTGATCAGAGTTTGTGAAGTACTTACAACATCAAGCATTTGACAAGAGTGGCAGCAAGCTTATCGAAGTTGAAGAAGAGATGAAAGTCCTCGAATTTCACACTTTTGGTACCTGCATCGTGAAAGAAATGCCTACGGTCGTAGTGCAATTCCAAAATGTTATGATCTTCTCCTTTTGACATCATGTCCATGCAATATTTATGTAACTTGCGACAACTAGAACTGCACTCATCAAAGTATTCACCAACAAGAAATGGCTGGCCATGCTTGTACTTGCATGCTTCAAATGGGCCTACTTTCTCACTAGAAAGTAGCTTTTCAAATTTTGCTTCAGACATTTCGTCAGAACCGGGATTACATGGGTCTTCAACGGCCATGCCATGGTTCTGCTCGAAGAGTCTTCGTAGTAGGATGCTTTGGTACTCATCCCTCCTCTGTTTCTATCATGTGTAATAACAAATTGCCAATTTTACCAGGAAGCTAAATATAAATGCAACAGTCTTTGTAGTACAGGATGCACATCGGCAGTGTTTGAATGATATCAAATTAATAGTGACAGCTACATACATTCTGTTGTCAAACATTCCAATATGTTAAAAACTACTATCTTGCACCATATTTTTTTCACTAAGTCTGAGAATCTGTTTATTTTAGATTGCCATGTTTGATGTTTCAGGTGGTTCAGCCACCTGACAACCGAGGTGTGTGTATGCTCGAACAGTGTTGATGTTAGCCATGTTTCTGTGCATAATTAGACCTTGCTCGTGCTGAATGAAATGAAGTGCTTCATGTGTACTAACTTGCTGTAAATTTTCCTGCAATGATAACTCATGTAGCACGTACTTTTCTTGATGTCAATATGCCTTCAGGTTAAAACTATGATAGTGTCTTAATCACATCCAGAATCAAATAGCACACGGGAAGTGTCTGAATCACACCTAATATAACAAATGATTTCTAACAACGAGAATTAGGCTTACCTTCTTTGCACGTCCCAAAAACATCCTCCCACTGTACCTAGATTCAAAAGCTCGTAACTTCACGGATTGAAATTGATGTTGACCATGAACAGGCAGGTCTTCAGTTAACCCTCTCCATTCCTTGGAAGTGATTGTCCTAGGGAGCTACAAGAGAAAGAAATGGAGCAAATGGGCCTGCCGCTTTAAAATCCCCAATTCCAAAACAAAACCCTAAGCCTAGTTGAGCCAGAGAGAAGAGAGACGAATACCTGGCTGGTGAGAGATTCGTCGTCGTCGGAGATACCGCTTGAGGGGTCACTCGAGGATACCATGGCGTGCCCGCGGCGGTCGGATGCTAGAGGGAGAGATGTGGGCGGCGGCCCGTGGGGGGGGGGGTTATAGGGGAAATGTGGCTCTTTGGGGGGAGGGGGGAAGGCATATATTTCAGTGGTCGGTGAAAGTTTTCGCTCATTGCAGGGAATCTTGGCGTGCAAAGATTCATCAGACACGGTGTTTCTGCTTTTATCGTGTGCGATGATACAGAACATACAAAATTTTGCCCCTCCCCACGTATTCCTTGGTTATAGTGCACATCCACGTCATTGCATAATGTAACATCAACTGCTAACTTGGGCATACAAATTAGCGGACACACATAGCTCACAGTTACTAAACCGAGCAAGTTCACTAAATAATCAAGATGCTTGAACTAGACATAGCTCTTACAAAAGACCGGCTCTCCTAACAAAGGATGTTAGTAATACACATAATTTTAACAAAGACACCGACGAGCAGCCGCCCTATGCCTCGCCATTGCTCGGTGAGATGTCGATGACTTGTCCGAGCGACATTCCGTCGGTGCTGGACTCCGCGTCCCCCAGGATGACTTTGACCACGGGGACGTGCTCATCCTCGGCGTTGTCCTCGTCATCGGCGTCGCCCTCATCTTCGTAGTACTCGTAGTAGTGGCGCCGCCATAACTCGCGTTGGTACTCCACCGCCGATTCCTCGATGGACAGGCGCTTCTCGACCTCCTCCTGAGCCACGCGCAACTCCTCCCAGCACTCGGAGCTCTCAGACGGCTCTCGCATCTCCAGCTCTCGCTCGGAGATCTCGTGCGGAAGGGGCTCCATGGCCTCCGTCGCCGCATCGTCGGCATGCATCTCGGCATCCGCAGAAGCTGCCTCTTCGGACGTGTGGTGCATGTTGGATTCCGACGAAGCTTGG
The DNA here is from genome assembly GCA_039707655.1 of Elymus sibiricus. Taxonomy (NCBI): domain Eukaryota; kingdom Viridiplantae; phylum Streptophyta; class Magnoliopsida; order Poales; family Poaceae; genus Elymus; species Elymus sibiricus. The sequence continues at coordinate 343,730,778 of CM077669.1, read as the reverse complement.
AGTATCTTGGCATGGGCGTTCTTGATGATATAGTCCTGGATGTCCTCGACCCGGGCCAAGGCGGCCTCCGCGGAATGGCACGCTGCTCGAGCGCTCTTGGCGTGCCGTTCGTCCGCCGCAGAAGCCCTGTCAACCGCCGTAGAGGCCCTTTTGTTGGAGATATGCCCTAGAGGCAATCATGTATGATGATATTTCCTATGTTTTTATGAATAAAGATAGTCCTTGGACATTATCAGTGATGTGTATTATCAAGTACGTGACTTTTTTGTGAGACTATGCATTGTATGATGACTGTCCTAAATGGTCCCTAGTCGAAAGGGCTGTGTGGACGCGCAGCCAGTTAGACTAGCATATGACACGGTGGATGGTAAGGTCTCACTGACCATGTAGCATCGGATGCTAGACGGATAATATGGACTCAGAAAGACCTCGTCGGATTAGACGTAGTCGGATCTGAGTTGAGATAAGGTATGAGTTGGACAGACCCAACTATGAGACACAGTAATATGTCATCTGTGAGTCTCTAGTACAACATACATTCTATGTCCTAAGACTTGAGCTGGCACATGTACTCGCGATAGTGATAGACCTGCTTTGGGCTGACCAAACACAACTCCGTAACTGGGTAGTTATAAAGGTAGGTTTCAGACTTGTCCAGACCCATGCTGCGAGACATGGTCGAGCAAGATGGGATTTGCCCCTCCGATCAGGATAGATATACTCTGGGCCCATCGTGTGATCTGACCAAGATAAGCATGGCCATGCGACAAAGATTATGAGATAATCTGATTTGTGGTCGGCATCACTAGAGCGACAAAGAGGTCGGGCTAACACAAGGATGACAGACTCGCCTTGAGCCCGACAACATATATCGTGTGGCAAAGCCAACAGAAGTATGAAGTACAGGTTCGCCTAACCAGCTTGATTAGACACTTGGAGTCGGCACGCTTTGCTAGAGGCCGCTACCGACTAGTCGAGCCTGATGTGATCTGACTCGCGACCAAGTGAACGAGAACCTAAGGGGTCGCGCGCTTAAGGTAAGGAACGCGTGGGCTTTAGGATCCGTGCGAGGCCCAAGAGATGAGCCCACGACGGATGCCTATATATAGTGGAGGTGCGGCACACTCATATGGTGGATCGCTTCGGCGCCGTCATTAGGACTTTGCATGTGTTGCAACTAGCCACCTCCACTCACCGCCGAACTGTGTGATCGGACCTAGCAGTCCGCCGCACGGTGTTCCTCCTGCATGTGTCCATACCATTAGAAGCGGTGCACTGGCGCCGCTCCGGTGAACCTGTACGCAAGATCCGGCAACCAGCAGTTTGAGGGAGATCGGACCGGCTGTTCGAGGGAGATCGGACGAGGAGGAGACGGACTTCGAGGACGCGCTGCCCCAACTCTACTTCCGCTGCACGGCACTACGCATCTAGTGGTAACGATCTGTGATCCATCTCCGTAGCAAGTTCTTGGTTGTTCTACGCATAGGAAAATTTTAATTTGCATGCGATGCACCTACGGTAGAACCCAACAGTGGTATCAGAGCCTCTGTTATAGGATTTGGATTCAGATCGGTTGCATATATGATATGTGGAGGCGGCAGATGAGATCTGTCGTCGTTTATGAGATCGGCTATGTGCACGGTTGATGAGATCAACTAAACATGGGGATCGTTGAGGCTATGTTTTCTGTTAATCGAAATCGATGAGGTCGTGACACAACCTACCCCTACTGGTCGGTATCCACCATCGGGGTTAACGGTGAAACATAAATCCGAATCGGATTTGCGATGATCGATAAGATCGGTGAGATATGAAAACGTCGGGCGTTGCCCACACCAGCGAGGGGCGCTGCCCCTTCGAACCCCGCCTTGTATTTCGTACATGATACACAAACCGGTAGAATGTGACTCTATGCGTACCTTTGTTTTGCAGGTTTGATGTGAATAGTATGGCTCATATGTATGTGATGCATGTGTGTAATTTAACATGACATGCGTGTCATGATTGTGAGCCGGCATGAGCCAAAGTGCTGTCATTATATTATATAATGACCTGTGTGTCGACTTGTGATTCTCCGTAAATTCATTACTAGTTGTAGTAGTTGGAGAACAGAGATCAAGTTCGAGGCTTTGGCGTGCCGGTGTGACGAACAAGATGGAGTTCCACCTTGGTCATCGGAGTTGGAGCCAGCCTAGAAGGATGTCCATGAAGGAGCCATACTATTTCACATATTTATGTTTATATGTGATTGATATTACTTCTTGTTTCTATGCATGTTAAAATGCTAGAAAGATCCCTTGTTAATATCAAGCACATTGCCATTCCGGATATTGCACCTTCGCACGTCAAGTACGTCTAGTGGTGGGCTAATAAAATTGAGGTGCCACTAGGTGTCCTTGAACTGGAGGGTTCGTGTCGGACACGGACATGCACTGCATCAGGTTAACTTGACAAGGCTATCAAAACGGTTTTGGGCCTTGTGGCAAAGAAGGTTGGGAGCCGGGGTATAAGATACCTACCCGACCGACAGGAGTCGTATAGAGATATGATTAGCGAGGAGTTTCTTACCGAATAGGCAAGTTGGCTAGCAGTGATGCTAAAGCTCACTAGTCGCTCGCGCTAGACGGGTCCTGAATCACTGAGAGTTTGCGGAGGGATGCTGACTTTGGTGGGAGTAGTTCGGTTTAAGGCTTGAATTACTCTACATAAATACATTGCTTAGTGATTGCATATTTTCTGTTGTAGATCAATGGCACCACCTGCTCAACCCAACTTTGCATTGAAATCAATTCTGGAAAAGGATACACTGAATGGAACAAACTTGACCACCTGGTATAGAAATTTGAGAATTGTTCTCAAGCACGATAAAAAGGAAGATGTTCCAGAGGATCCACTTCCAGAGGAACCTGTCGAGAATGCTAGTGCCACAACCAAGAATGCCCACCAGAAACTTGTTGATGAATCAAGCGAGATCAGCTGCCTCATGCTAGCTTGTATGGAGCCCGATTTGCAACAACATTTTGAAAACATTTAGGCTTTCGATATGATCGAGAGTCTCAAGAGCATGTTTCAGGTGCAGGCTAGCACCAAAATATTCAATGTTTGGAAATCCTTGAAGGATTGTAAACTGAAAGAGGGTGATCCACTGAGCACGCATGTGATCAAGATGATCGCGTACGTGCAAGCTTTGGATCGGTTAGGCTTCCCACTGGGGGACGAGCTGTCCACGGATGCAATTCTGGGTTCTCTTCCACCTAGCTATGGGACGTTTGTCTTGAACTATCATATGCACGGCATGGATAAGAAGCTCACTGAATTGCATGGGATGCTCAAGGTGGCAGAACAAGATATTAAGAAAGGCACGAATCAAGTGTTGATGGTGCAGAAATCGGCTAAGTTCAAGAAGAGTTGGTCCAAGAAAAATGGCAAGGCAAAGGGAACGGAGAAGGTTGTCTCCGCCGCTGCGCCGAAGCCGGGACCAGACTCAAAGACCATTTGCTTTCATTGCAAGGAAACTGGTCACTGGAAGAGGAACTGTAGCAAGTGGGTTGCTGAGCATGGCAAGAAGGTCGGAAATGCTTCTTAATGCAAAGGTACACTTGTTACATATGTTATAGACATTTACCTTGGTGACATACCTAGTAGCTCTTGGGTATTTGATACTAGATTGGTTATTCATATTTGCAACTTGATGCAGGGGTTGATAAGAACTAGGCGTGTGTCACAAGGGGAGATTGACATCAGGGTCGGCAACAAAGCAAGAGTTGCTGCGTTGGAGGTCGGCACGATGCACCTCAAGCTTCCTTTTGGATTTATTTTGTAATAGAATAATTGTTATTACATTCCCGCACTTAGTCGGAAGATTATTTCTGCCTCATGCTTGACGAGTCAGGGTTGTGAATTCAGTTTAAAGGACAATGGTTGTTCATTTTATTTGAATGGAATGTTCCACGGCTATGCACCCATTGTAGATGGGCTATTTATTTTGAATCTGGAAACGGAACCAGTCTATAACGTGAATGTCAAGAGGCATAAGCCTAATGAGATAAATACGACATACTTCTGGCATTCCCGACTTGCACACATTAGTCTGAAACGCATGAAGAAGCTCCATGATGATGGACTCCTAACTTCTTCCGACTTCGGGTCGTTCGAGACATGTGAATCATGCTTGCTCGGCAAGATTACTAAGTCTCCTTTTGCAAAGAGTTATCAAAGGGCGTCCGAGCTGTTAGAGCTTATACACAGTGATGTGTGTGGTCCAATGAGCACAACAGCCAGAGGTGGCTATCAATACTTCATGACTTTTACCGATGACTTGAGTAGATATGGATATATCTATTTGATGAGGCACAAGTCGGAAACTTTTGAAAAGTTCAAAGAGTTTCAAAATGAGGTTGAAAATCAGCTCAGCAAGACAATATAGCTTCTACGATCAGATCGTGGAGGTGAGTACATGAGCCAGGAGTTTGATGATCATCTGAAAAGCCGAGGTATAGTACCTCAGCTCACACCTCTGGGTACACCGCAGAGAAACGACGTGTCAGAACGGAGAAATCGCACCTTGTTGGACATGGTCCGATCGATGATGAGCAAATCGGATTTACCCTTGTCATTCTGGGGATACGCTCTAGAAACTGCAGCTTTCACACTTAACAGGGTACCATCAAAATCCGTAGACAAGACACCACATGAGATGTGGACTGGGAAGAGTCCTAGTTTGTCTTTTCTAAAGAATTGGGGTTGTGGAGCATTTGTCAAGCGAGTCATGTCGGACAAGCTTACACCCAAGTCGGATAAATGCATATTCATGGGATATCCGAGGGAAACCTTGGGATACAACTTCTACAACCGGGAAGAGAACAAAGTGTTTGTTGTTCGGAACGGGGTTTTCCTAGAGAAAGAGTTTCTCAGTCGGGAAACCAGTGGGAGAACGGTGCGACTCAAAGAAATTCGGGACCCACTCGGGGACGACTCGGTTGGTGATGAGATCATACCGGAGTTGGTCAGGGAACCCGTAGTGGAATCGGCACTGGAGCCACGAAGGTCGGAAAGATTGCGCAGAGTGCATGATGTGTTGTTGCTAGAAAGCGATGAGCCGGCCACGTATGCGGAAGCGATGGTGAGCCCAGATTCCAAGGCATGGCTGGAGGCCATGAGATCCGACTTAAAGTCCATGGATGATAATCAGGTCTGGGACTTGGTTGATCCACCACCTGGTGTATTTGCCATTGGTTGCAAATGGGTCTTTAAGAAGAAAACCAATGTGGATGGAAATGTTCAGATCCACAAAGCTCGGCTTGTCGCTAAAGGTAATGGACAAGTTCAAGGAATTGACTACGACGAGACCTACTCGCCGGTAGCGATGCTAAAGTTGGCGAGGATCATACTAGCTATAGCTGCATATTTCGATTATGAGATATGGCAGATGGATGTCAAAATGGCTTTTCTTCATGGAAATTTAAAGGAGGGTGTATACATGATACAACCTGAAGGTTTTGTCGATCCAAATAATGCTAGTAAAATATGCAAGCTAAAGAGATCCATTTATGGATTGAAGCAAGCAGCTCGGAGTTGAAACATTCGTTTTGATGAAGTCATCATTGACCTTGGTTTCATTAAGAACGAAGAGGACTATTGTTTATACAAGAAGTCTAGTGGGAGCTCGGTAGTATTTTTGATCCTGTATGTGGATGACATACTGCCGATCGTAAATGATGTTTCGATGCTGAACTCAGTCAAGGAATCATTGAATGGCAATTTTTCGATGAAAGACCTTGGATAAGCAGTATAAATTTTAGGCATCAAGATCTATAGAGATAGATCGAAGAGGCTGCTCGACTTAAGCTAGAGCACATACATAGACAAAGTGTTGTAGCGGTTCAACATGATTGAGGCCAAGAAAGGGTTCTTTCCCATCTCACATGGTATAAGGCTGAGCAAGACTCAGAGTCCTACGACTTCTGATGAGCGAAACCGGATGAGTAGGATTCTGTATGCTTTGGCAATAGGATCCATCATATATGCCATGCTATGTACTCGACCTGATGTTGCCTATGCAATAAGCTTAACAAGTAGATACCAGGCTGACCCAGGTGAGAGTAACTAGGTAGCGGTGAATACTATCTTGAAGTACCTGAAAAGGACTAAAGAGATGTTCCTAGTTTATGGAGGTGAGGAGGAGCTCTGCGTAAAGGGTTACGCTGATGCTAGTTTCCAAACCGACAGGGATGATTACCGGTCGCAAACTGGATTCGTGTATGTCATGAATGGAGGAGCAGTGAGCTGGACGAGTTCCAAGCAAGATACGGTGGCCGACTCCACAACACAGGCCGAATACATTGCGGCTTGTGAAGCCGCAAAGGAAGGTGTTTGGATTCGGAAGTTCCTGGAAGATCTTGGTGTGTTCCTGGGCTGGGCAAAACCGTTGGACCTGTATTGCGATAATATCGCACAGGCACAGGCCAAGGAGCCAAGACAACATCACAAGACCATGCACATAGACCGAAAATATCACCTGATACAAAAGCTCGTAAAGAATGGTGATACTAATTTATGCAAGATTCATACGGATGATAATGTTGTAGATCCATTGACTAAGGCGCTTCCACAACCCCAGCATGAGGGGCACGTTAGAGCTATGGGCATTTGATGTCTATTTGATTGACTCTAGTGCAAGTGGGACACTGTTGGAGATATGCCCTAGAGGCAATCATGTATGATGATATTTCCTATGTGTTTATGAATAAAGATAGTCCTTGGACATTATCAATGATGTGTATTAAAAAGTACGTGACTTGTTTGTGAGACTATGCATTGTATGATGACTGTCCTAAATGGTCCCTAGTCAAAAGGGCTGTGTGGACGCGCAGCCAGTTAGACTAGCATATGACACGATGGATGGTCCGGTCTCACTGACCATGTAGCATTGGATGCTAGCCGGATAATATGGACTCAAAAAGATCTGGTCGGATTTGACGTAGTCGGATCCGAGTTGAGATAAGGTCTGAGTTGGACAGACCCAACTATGAGACGCAGTGATATGTCATCTGTGAGTCTCTAGTACAACGAACGTTCTATGTCCTAAGACCTGAGCTGGCACATGTTCTCAGGATGGTGATAGACCTGCTTTGGGCTGACCAAACGCTACTCCGTAACTTGGTACTTATAAAGGTAGGTTTCAGGCATGTCCGGACCCATGCTGCGAGACATGGTCGAGCAAGATGGGATTTGCCCCTCCGATCAGGAGAAATATACTCTGGGCCCCTCGTGTGATCCGACCAAGATAAGCATGGCCATGCGACAAGGATTATGAGATAATCTGATTTGTGGTCGGCAGCACTCGAACGAGAAAGAGGTCGGGCTAACACAAGGATGACAGACTAGCCATGAGCCCGACAACATATATCGTGTGTCAAAGGGAACAGAAGTATGAAGTACTGGTTCGCCTAACCAGCTTCATCGGACACTTGGAGTCGGCATGCTTTGCTAGAGGCCACTACTGACTAGTCGAGCCAGATGTGATCTGACTCGCGACCAAGTGAACGAGAACCTAAGGGTCGCGCACTTAAGGGAAGGAACACGTGGGCTTTAGGATCCGTGCGAGGCCCAAGAGTTGAGCCTGCGACGAATGCCTATATATAGTGGAGGTGCGGCACACCCATCTGGTGGATCGCTTCGGCGCCGTCATTAGGGCTTTGCATGTGTTGCAACTAGCCACCTCCACTCGCCGCCGAACTGTGTGATCGGACCTAGCAGTCCACCGCATGGTGTTCCTCCTGCACGTGCGGATACCATTAGAGGCAGTGCACTTGCACCGCTCCGGCGAACCTGTACGTGGGATCCGGCGACCGGCAGTTCGAGGGAGATCGGACCGGCTGTTCGAGGGAGATCGGACGAGGAGGAGACGGACCTCGCGGACGCACTGCCCCAACTCTACTTCCGCTGCATGGCACTGCGCGTCTAGTGCTAACGATCTGTGATCCATCTCCGTAGCATGTTCTTGGTAGTTCTGCGCATAGGAAAAATTTAATTTGCATGTGATGCACTTACGGTAGAACCCAACACCTTTTGGCGAATGGGGCCGCTCTTAAGGAGGATGCGGCTGCACTCTCGGCCGAGGCGGCCGCGCTCTTGGCAGAGGCGGGAGCGCTCGGGGCCGAGGGGGCGGTCGTACGCACCCTTAGTGAGCGTTCCCACGGCGTCATTCTTTGCAAAGACAGTTTGTTGGGGAATGGGGATCGAGGGTGAACAGAATCCGAGCTAGACGAATCTGACGAAGCTTCCTTCGTAATACATAAATAGATCCGTGAATTTTCATCGCAAACGGTTCCCGTATGGAACCGTGTATATGCAGTTCACTTTTTGTATTGTATTGTAAAACTATTTTGGGGTACAGCGGTAATGGATATTGTTTTATTTGTAAGAAAAAGATACCTACTGTCAAAATCCACTAACAGCATCCTAATTAGAAAATATTCGGGGCTCAATTGGCATTTTTATACATTAAGTTAGTTTGTACAAATTTTACGGTCATAATTCAAAATCATAACACAAGAACATGCAAGATGAAGCAAAAAACTGTTGGAAAAATCATATTTATGTACTACTTGCTTCCCTACATATGCCGCTGGAAATAAACTTTAAGGAGTTCCAAACATCTTGGGTAACGGTTTGGACACACGTGCACGCATTGGGAATCTAGGTTTTAAAATGAAAAAATGCTCTGAAGTACATGATAATAATCTGCATGATTTCCCGACATGGGGCCAAGATGTCGTGGTCAAAGTAACGGCTTGTTCGAGATATGCTTTGACACATGCCTCTCACAAAACGGAGCATCACACGAAGGGTCATGGTTCCGAGAGGGAACATGAGCCTTGTTTGATGACGAACCTCTAGTCGTTGTCTCATTTGGCCTAGCTTTTTTTGAATTCTTTACAATGCACGAATACGTCCGGCATCCTGAAATTTGGACATTTTCGGGGTTCAATGAGCATTTTTATACATGAAGTTAGTTTCTAGATATCTAGTGGCCATAATTCAAAACTAAAACACATGGACATGTGCAAGATGAAGCAAAAACTGCAGGGAAAAAGCATATTTATATATGTACTAGTGCTTCCGTCTATATGCCACGTGCAATAAATTTGAAGGAGTTCCAGACATCTTGAGTAACGGTTAGGACACAAGCATTGAGAATAATCTAGGTTTTTAAATCCAAAAAATAAATAAATAATGTTATGAAGTACATGAAAATCGGCATGATTTCCCACCATGGAGCTAAGATGTCGTGGTCAAAGTAAAAGCTTGTTCGAGATAAGCTTTGACACATGCCTGTCACAAACCGGAGCATCACATGCATGCTCGTATAGTTCTGAGAGGGAAGGTGGGGCGTTGTGTGATGACGAACCGAATCGCTGCCTCATTTCGCCTAGTTTTTTTTCATCGTTACAATGTACGAATACGACCGTCATCCTAAAATCTGAAAACAATTCGGCGTTCAATTGGCATTTTTATACATGAAGTTAGTTTCCCAAAATTTAATGGCCATAGTTCAAAACTAAAACACATGAACAATCAAGATGAAGCAAAAACCGCTGGAAAATCATATTTATGTACTACTTGCTTCCGTACATATGACACGTGCAATAAATTGAAGGAGTTCCAAACATATAGAGTGACGGTTTTGACGCAAAAGCATTGGGAATCTAGGTTTCTAAAGTCAAAAATTGAAAAATGCGCCGAAGTACATGAAAATATGCATGATTTCCCGACATGGGGCCAAGATGTCGTGATTAAAGTAACGACTTGTTTGAGATAAGCTTTGACACATGTCAAGCTGACAATGCATGGTTAACTTATACCCGTGTCCCCATGGGTAATTACTCTATTAGGGCACGGATGCCAGCTTGAATGCCCATCTGGAAGTTGGTGGGTCAAATACCTTACCAAGCGTGCAGCACGGGGATGAGGATGGGATAACATTACCCGCCTTACCCTTGACTTGAAGTACTTACATGTGGGCTCTGAAATTAGTAGACCCCATGTAATTTGTGGCCTCGGTCATCCAAATTTACACACATCCCACCCCTTGGCCCCAAATTCCCTAAGAAATCCCAAACCTAGCCACAACATATTGTTTATTGCGTTGAAATACTATTTTTTCTACTGAAATACGCGAAGGTTGTTCTTAAATGCATGTGTGAGTTTCCCCACGGTGATAAAGAACTCGGTGGGGACGTGGATGGGAAACTTTTTATCCCCGCGCACGGGTACGTAGACGTGGACGGGGATGTGAGGGAGGTGATGGGGACGGAGATGGGACTCAAATACTCGCCTAAGAAATCCCCAGATTTAGACACAAGCCACTCACAAACCGGAGCATCACACGAAGGCGCGTGGTTCCGAGAGGGAATGTGGGGCCATGTGCGATGACGAACCGCCAATCGCTGTCTCATTCGACCTAGTTTTTTTTGTCATCGATACAATGCACGAATACGACCGGCATCCTATTTTTTTAAAAAAAATGGCGTTCTATTGGCATTTTTATACATTAAGTTAGTTTATAGAAATTTAATGGCCATAGTTCAAAACTGAAACACATGAGCAAGCTAGATGAAGCAAAAACCACTGGAAAATCATATTTATGTACTACTTTCTTACATATATATGCCACGTGCAATAAATTTGAAGGAGTTCCAAACATCTTCAGTGACGGTTTGGACACAAAAGCATTGAGAATCTAGGTTCTAAATTCACAAAAAAGTGAAAAACAATTCTCTGAATTCTGAAGTACAGGAAAATATGCATGATTTCCTGCCATGGGGCCAAGATGTCGTGGTTACTGCTCTCGGACTTGCTTCCGTAACACAAATGGCACGCATGCATTACATTTGGATAGAAAATGTAAATATTTGGCAAAACAAACGGATCCCACATGATTGGCGCTCTGTTTCGCGTTTTGAGTTTTGGATGCCAATTTTCGTGGGCTATTAATCACACGCGGTCATGCATTGGGAACCGTCGGTGATGTTAATTCCCACATGTCTGTTGACTAGGAAATTGTGTGCAATCACTGCTGGCATCGATCATGATTCCAGGTGCCTATAAATGCTGCCCCTTGAGACGTCTTCCCGCCTACATTCTCTCGTCTCTCTATCCCACCCCTCGCACAAAACTCTGCCATGACACGGCCGGTCTGTGCACAAGCAGAGGAGGAGGCGCCACCCCACGAGGACATGGCCTAAATGCAGCGACGAGGAGGACCCCTTCGCACCCCCAGACGAGGTCGCACCAGACCCCCCAACTGAAGATTGATTTTGGGGCCAGTACAATCTGGCTTTGTGGAAGGCGCTACCGCCTGGTGAGAGAGCCAGGCAGGTGGCGTTCAAGAAGGAGCGGGCTGAGGAGCGTGCCAGGAACCTCGCGGCCTGGAATGCCCTTAGTGCCGCAAGGGAAAAGGAGGAGCTGGAGCTTTGGCGGTGGGCGAGTCGACGAGCGGTGGAGGTGTACGAAGACGGCCGGTACCACACAATGAAAGCCAGAGGCGCTAGGCGCCTCACCGCTGCGTGGGCGTGGGCTGATAAGCTCGAGCGTGCCACCGCCAAAGAGCTCCAGTGGGCGCCTAGTGAACTGTCTTGCATGGTCGCGCGCCTCCGCCAGCAAGAGGCTGATCGGCACGTCGAGCGCTGCAAAGTGGAGGAGGCGGCGAACTCCCTTCGCGTTGGGAAGCCACCACGCACCAGGGAGCTGCTGGCGAGAGGCTGCCAGTTTACTGCTCCCCGCTCAAGGAGGGGTTATTATTAGTTTAGTTTTTATTCATTGTACGTATTAGTTAAGTACTATCATCATGTATATGTGATGATATATACTGTATATGTATCATGTCTTCAATGAGCTATTCAACAATTAATCTATATTATTAGTTTCACATTTATATCTGTTTTCATACTGATTTTCTGGCTCTAACTGTTAGCCTTTTACACATACTGAAACATAACAATAGAACATAAATCATTCACACATCAAAACATATCAATAATGTGATTGTTGTCCAGACATTGGGATCGACATCTAAACGATTGAACAAAATAAAACGCGTACATGACTACACCCTAACCTACGGAAGCTCTTGGCTATGCCTGAACTTGGTCAGGCGTTCGTCCATGCGGATTACACGCTCGCGGTACAACTGGAGCGCGATCTCAAGCTCCAAGCTGGCTATTTCGTCACAGATTACCATCTCGAGGATGCGGCTGCCATTTTCTTCTACTGCTCCCCGCTGGACACCTGGGCCAAGGAGGCTCTCGAGCCTACCGACGAGCCCGTTAGCATCGAGGGGGCCGTGGACAAGGCGAACGACGCGACCCATGCGAACGGCACGGCCGGCGTCCGGTGCAAGGACGGTGTGGCCGGGCTCTGGTGCAAGTACGGCACAAATGTCCGCTGCCCATTCCTAGCAAGAAATAGGGCTACTCACATGCCTTGGACAAAGCTGCAACGTCATGTCGAGTGGGATAGCAGGCAAGCGGGGATGGAACCGCTCTTGCTCTGCCGTGCGTCGCGCCTCTCGCTCTGTGGCCCTCCATTGGTATTGCTGTGCGGCGCGCCTTGCCCTCTTGGCGTGGACGCGCATGTTTTGCTCTACGGAGCACCACCGATGATCTTCTTGTGCGGCATGCTGCAGCCTCTCAGCGGTGAGGCGGCTATGTTGCTCGGCGGTGCTGCCGCGCCCTGCGCCAAGGATCTGCTCAACCCTTGCGATGATGTGCAGCACATCGTTGTCCGGTGCATTGCCGGACACGCCATCGGCCTCGACAGGCCATTGCACCTGCACCGGATCGTTTTCGTCATAGAGGAGGTTGATGGCAGAGGAGGCGCTTGGTCGGGTTGGCATGCTTCGTAGATGGGCTAGGCTGCACTAGGTGTGCATCCGCGTGTGCTGCGCGGGCTCTTATGCTCATTCGCTTCTGGCGGGAAACCGATGGGGAAGCTTGCGCGGGAACATGCGCGGTTCCTCGCGGGAACGTGGCCAAAAGAAATGTCGGTGTGGTGCCGAAGCGTGCACTGGAATCCTCAGGCGAAAACGCGGTGACAAGACGTGAGAGAGGAAGAAGAGGTGATGCGCAGTCAGACTGGTAATAATAATAAAACGTCTGCGATATTAATACGGGCAAACGGCACTTCCGTATGTACCGTCGGTAATGATTTCATCAATTGCTGACAATTGTTTGGCAGCAATCGTCTGCCCACAACACACACAACTTGTCCGGATGAATCGTTTTGGTTATTATTGGTCTTCCCACACAATTCTGATGAATGAACCGACTGCTGCGTATCACACACACCTTCTTACGCTAACCCATTTGTGTTCTGCTGGATCAGCGCAAATAGTTTATCCGAGTGAACAGTGTGCCGTACTTCGCACACGTACGTAGTTTTGTTAACTCTTTCTGTTATCTTAGCTAATCCCAAACAGTTCATAAGAATAAATTGTCTGCCGTTGATCGAATGTGCAACTATTTTCTGAATCATATTTGATGGATCCACCATTGCACACAGTACGTGCCATTAGCGACGGAGCTTGAACAATACCGTTTGAGATTGGTGGATCAGACACAGTTTCGTCGAAGGGTCTCTGAGATATGTGTCGTCTTTGGACCATCCTGCAGTAGTGTGTCCAGTTCAACTTTACCAATACCAGTTGCAACAACTATGTTTGTATGGTTGATGTGTTTAGCCTGAAGTAGTAAACACGCCTAACCCGTCTTAGCTATTTTCCCTACATTTTTCTAAACAACTGAGCCATTTTATGCTCTAGCAGCACCTGTCTTGCGATGTTTAACCGTGTCAATTTCAGTTTCACCAGTACCAATTTCAATGACTATATTAGGTTGTATGTAGTTAACATGTTCCTTGCTTATTTGAGTAATGCACACTGATGTTCAAGTATGAACTGTCCAGTTTAATTTCACTGATACGAGTTACAGACTTACAATGCATATGCTAAGTTGTTGTTAAGCCTGTTGTAGTGAACATTTATATCTTTTTTTACTCTGTCCCTTTGCTATTGTGCTCTTTGCAATGAAGATATCACCGGAGACACTGTCATTTAATTAACATTTGCTATTTTTGGTGGATGTTAACCTTGTTGTATTTAACATGCCTTACTACGTACTTACGCAGGGCCACACCGTGCGATGATGTAGTATACCGCCAAGGTTAGTCACATCCCAGTGTCTTATAGTATTTCACTCATTTGTGCAATTGTAGTTTAGCTTATAGCATTTACTTGTTGCTTGTAGGTACATATGTCAGCGGTACTAATCCACACTTCGACCCCTTTGCATATGGGGCAATGATATATCCATGAACAACCATCAAGTGAGGAACTAAGAAAAAATGTTAGGCGGAAGAGATGGGTTAAACTCTTTATTTACACTCTATCCAAGACATGAGTGGACTTTAGGATGGTAAGTAATCTGTTGTCGTCTTTTCCTGCCTACAACAAGTAATTCTATTAGACATGAATATCTGAAAGTTGTCTCTTTTTAGTGGGTTTTCGAAGCAATTTACTCAAGATTACCTTGCAAACTACATGACCGAAGTGGAGGCAACGAAGGTTAAAGTATATAATTCATGATACCATGATAATGGTCTAGAAGTCTTCCAGAAGGCAATGAAGGATGGACAAGCGATCATCACAAGGGGTTGGATAAAAGTTGTGCGCATCTTTGTAATGGAGGAGGGCACATTATGGGTATTCCGCTTCTTCAACACCATTGATACCAAAATAATTTACAATTCTCTCTTCACCTTTAATGCCTCTAGTAATATATGTTGTGGTTCATCATATTTAATCTTCTACCGAATTATGTAACTCTCGAACATGTACTGAGATTTTTATTTATGCATTGGCTGTTGAACCATTGTAAATAGGGTATGTATTGATGGATGTAAAATATTAGAATTCCACATTTCAAATTTTGAAATTTCCAATTCGGGTAATAAATTAAAGAAAATGAATTATTAGATAATAAATTACAATAGACACAGTTTGAACGAATAAACCATGTGCGATGGTCTCATATATTGCACACGATTGTTTGTAGAATAACGTGTGCGATAATCAGCGTCACAACACACGGTCGCATATTATGTGCGTGTGAGATTGTGCACAATAACACACACGTTTCCTTGCTATATGTGTGTGTAATGTAGGATGATAAGAAGAAGGTTGACATAGGAACCGCGTGTGTGATAGGAATATATATCGCACACCATTATTGAAATTGAGATGTTGGTGATAGTATAGCCACCGCACACAGTTTGTAGTTTCTGACTGTGTGTGACAATGTACCTATCGTAAACAAGTCGTGGAATTAAATGTTTGTGATATCCATATTTTGCAAACGAGTATATTTGCATCATCGTCTCTGATGTGTGGTCAATCACAAACGTAACATCAAGGTTTCACATGTGGGATAGTCTACGACCTCGCATACGATTACTTTGCGTGAATCGTCAGCACGCTCTCGCCCCATCGCATGCGTTTTTTCTATGTCATGTGGGATTGACCCCCCTATAGCCCACACGAGAAAGGCGATGGTTTCAAATTTCATCATGGAAAGGGGTTAAAAACTATTTGTATAGGACGTTACGGTACCAGTAGATGGTGGTGTTGGTAATATTAGAACACAACCATTGCCTCTTTTGCTGACATCCTCGGGTGCTGAGGTAGCCACATCTTTCCCCTTGAGGGCCATCTTTTGCGGTGGAGACTAGGAATGAGGAAGGATTTTGTGCCAGAGCGGGTCTCAGAGTGCTCAGGCTTGTAAGGAGTTCTTGATGTTAGAACAAGGAATGTAAAGGTGGGTATAGTCAATTTACCGTTTCTCCTTTTGTGGATCCGTCAGAAACTAGGGGTCGCCTCACCTTGAAGTAAATGCGTCGGTTCCCGATACAATGTGCAGTATATGCATGTAAAGATTAAGTGATATCTATTGGTGATGTTGCTGAAAATCGAGGGTATGATCTCTTTGTTGGCAGGACATGCCAGTGGAAACGGTCTTGGGCCATGATATGCTCACTAATGACGGCTCGGCTCTGCTATAGGTGGTGACTCTTGGGTTCTTGGACAAAAAATTTGTCAGGGTTTGATTCACTAGTTCTGCTTCTAGCGGCAAGCCTTCGCGGCTAAGCTAAGGGGGGCTTCGGTCATTCTAAAAAAATAAGTCATAAGTTATGTCGAAGAAGGGCATTGCTAAAAAATACCCATAGCTAACTATCGCATAAAGCGCACAACAACAATCGCTACGAAGACCTCGGGTTTTGCATGGCTTCGGAATCAAGAGGCGACCTGGAAGATGGAACTCGCCTACAAAGCCGAAGACTCAAAGTTACGAAGCTACTCCAACGAAGGCGTTGGATGTCCTCGGCTTGAAGAATAGTTCAGGGGCTACTGACGGTTTCACGGATTAGGGGGTGCACACCACCTCGGCCCACCATCCATGGGGTGGGTCGACGACCCACCAGTAACTGAAGGATGGGTCACAAATGCCCTCGCCCTCGGCTTGATGAAGATAGAGTTCTCCAAAGACTTGGCGTACATTTGAAGCCGTATTTGAATGATCAACATGTTTATCCCCAGATTGGAACCGACCATGTCTAAACCCTACATACCCCCGGCGCCTATATAAGCCTAGGAGTTTAGTCCGTAGAAACACAATTAGAAAGTTTTAGAGCTTAGAACTCATTTATACGATCTCAAGGTAGATCATATTGTACTCTATACCCGTCCACAATCAATATAACAAGAGAAGGATGTAGAGTTTTGCCTCTTCGAGAGGGCCCAAACCTGGGTAAATACCATGTCCCTATTCTTCCTATTACCATCCTTCTTAGATCACCATCTTGGGACTCCCTACCCGAGATCCATCGGTTTTAGCACCGACAGGTGGCGGCATGACGAGATGGCAGTGGTGACGGCTAGGTTAGCTGCGCGACCCCGATGCTCGAAGTAGGTGAGGAACTCGAGGCAAACCAGTCTTACATCAAAAAACCAAAAAGAAAACGTCGATCAATACGATCGGCGGGAGAGAGAAAAATGGGATCACATGCTCATGAAAAGGAATCTCTAGGGCAGCCGATCAAATGGCTCAGCGAATGAACCCTAGGTACGGGCGGCACGGCCCTCAATGATGATCATGGAGATCGACCGCCTCAGGGGCAGCGCGGTGCGGAAGCGGCGGCAACTAGTGTTTAGGATCGGGGTTAGCCTGATACCATGTAGAAGGATAGAGAGGGATTGGTGGAATTGTTGATGTATTGCTTGAGCCTCATGGGCATATATATAGGAGTACATGATTACCTTGGAGTACAAGACAAGGTAGAAATAAATCATAGTCTACCCTATACTTCCTAATAAATAACGATACTCAACAGATCGAGTAGAGATGCCCTTGTAAGTCTAAGTTAAGATTAACCTTGTGTGATTTTAGAGTATATTTTTCATATAAAATGAGGGTGATATCCATTGTGTTGCCAGCTAGCCTAATAACATTAGATATTTAATTTGAAACAATACCAGTAGCATTACAATTTATCACACTCCTCTACAGGGAAGACACAAAAACAGTACGTTGAACCGTAACCCCTTCTCGGGTGACTAGCAGGTAGAAGGCGCGGTGTTTATGAACCCATTGTTATCTAAATTGCAGCTTAATTTATTGGCTGATTGTGCTTACTTTTTTTTATTCAGTTTTATTTAGTAGTTACATAGAAAGTTGAACGGAGGAGTACAATGAAGCGAACATTGGCTATACACTTCATAAAGTGAAAATAACCAGATTTGAAGCTGATTTTCTAAGCATCTCGTTTTAGTATAAGAATCTAGCTTGATAATCGTTAGCGCATATTATTCCCTAGTGATTTCTCCCTTCTTATTCTTCTCCACTTTTCTCATATTACTGACCGCCAAAAAGTATCATAGATGCCAAAACATGTGCCCAAAAAATGGAACCTATTTTTGAGTTATTATTTCTTTCAGCAAAACATGTTATTGCCAATCAAATGTAAAAATGCAAAGCCTCTGAATAGGTAAAAGCATTAAATAAATATAATCACCACACAGCTTAGCAATACCATAACTTGTACTATCAAGTTTGCTCAAGGACTTCCATTGGTGCAATATTTGACAACATTTTTAAAAACGCAAAACTATTACGTTACCAAGCAACCTCTGCATGCTAACTATAAACTATTAGTACTCATTCCACAACTCACATCCAACATGTGTGCATGCCATCTTTTTTAGGAAATAATAGTATTTAAATTTATATCCTACAAAATTTGAAGTTTGCAGCCTTTGAAACTGGTCAAGCATTACTTGTACAAAAACACATAGGAAGTAGGACCACAGGTCACAGTGCAAAAAAATGGCATGGGGTAAAATAGGAGGCAGAGGATACTGGAATCGAAGATAGGGATGCGGCTGTCGCAATGTAGTGGGGGCGGTAGGCAAGGTGGAGGTAGCCGAGGCAAGGTGTTGGAGCCTAGGAGTTACGAAGATGACTGATGTGACCTGGGCGAGGTAGGCGGGCTCGGTGGGGTTCGATGGAGGGGTGTTGGGTATTGGAGAATAGTGAGGTTGCAAAGTTTGTGGCGCTGGCTCCCATGGCCAGCGGGTAGAGGCATTGGCAGAGAGAGCGTGATGGTGAGGTCGGGTGCAAGAGTTTCATCCTGCTACGCAGCCCATCCCAAGAAAATCCATGCCGGCGGCCGCTAGCTCCTAAAGACGGTCGGGGGAGGTGTAGTGGAGTGGCCACGGTCCTGGCATGTGGTGCTCTACTGCCATGGAGAAAGGCAGGGCCTCGTTCAACGACCACGGGAGAGTCAACACTTCCAAAGCATAGGGAGGGGTGGATCTAGACCAAGAGGAAAAAGAAGAGAAGGAGACGTGGCCTCAATAGATTGAGGCCAAAGGATAGGGCGGTGGTGGGGGACTCGCACATTTTCTAGAGTCTGTGAGAATCATCTTGTCTAGTCTAAACACACTCCATAAAAACTGAAAGTGAGTCGAGCTGGAAATTAGAAGTGAGACACAGAGAAAACCGAGGCACATGTCGGCCCAGGAACTCAAACGCATGGGAGGAGCACTAGCTTAGCCAATTTAATAATTGTCTACACACACACGCACACACATACAAATATATATATAGGACAAATGTTTCCTGCCACCCGGTGGTAGTTACCACCACTGGAGTTTTGTATGTCGATGTAGTATCTATCAAATCGAAGAGTATGTACGCGTAGTATGTAGTATATAAGAATGTTTAAGGAGTATATATACTACTTTTTTGCTAGTATGTCTCGGATTTTGAGTATGCTCCTTTTTATGTACAAATATATACGTATTTCACAAATACAATGAAAACCATGGGCCAACTTGCAATTTTTACATGTAACTCACTTTGAAGTATCTTATATATAGTATATTAACATACTTACAATAATAAAGTAGTATATATACTACCACATGATAGTATATGAGATATGTGGGGTAACTACCCCTAGGTGGTAGGATATGACTAACTTCCGACTGATCGGACCGTAGCAACAAATCTGAACGGTGCTAGTTTGCATGCACGCAAACTTCTGAATGTCTCGTTCCTCCCCACCACCCCACGTGAAGTTCCCTTTCCCTCTTACATGCATGCATGAGAAGAAAACAAAAATGATGATGTCATCAAAGATTCTCCCCAATGCAAAAATTCAAAATGTTTTATAACTCAAATTGTCGCTCTGATTAAAAAACCATTTCACATAAAAGATTCTTCACGAGGAGACATTCGAAACTAGATCCCATATTGATATGTTCCGATTAGTTTTTTTTGTCACAAGTTATCAGCCTAGACTAAGTAAATTATCATGTCTTTGGTTCATAAGTTACCATCTTGTTTATATAGAAATTACTAGTGCATAAAAATGGTCGACCAACCTTCTCCCGAAGTGCAAATGAACTAGAGGACATATATAGTAGATGATGCCATCCTAGATTCCCCCCTATTTTAAAACTTCAAAATGTTTTTTCGCTCAAATTGCCACTCCGATTGAAAAACCATTTCCACATAAAAATCAGTCACGACGAGACCTTCAAAAGTAGATCCTATATTCATATGTTCCGACGACTTTTTTCCAGGTCAAAAGTTACCAGGCCCAGGCTAAGTAAGTTATCACGTCTATGATAACTAAGTTAGCATCTTGTTTATATAGAAATTACCGGGGCATAAAGATGGTCATCTAAGCTGCTCCCCACGTGCAAATGAATTAGAGGACAAAATAGCTAATGTTATCCTAGATTTCTCCTTATTTCAAAACTTCAAAATATTTTGTAGCTCAAACCGCCGGTCCGATCGAAAAACCGTATTCGCATAAAAATATCCGTCACGACGAGAGATTTGAAACTAGATCCCATGTTGATATGGTAGACGACTTTTTCGAATCAAAAGTTACCACTTCTGGTCTAAGTAAGTTGTCTCGCATGTGCGGCATATGTTACCATGTTGTTTACACAGATATTACCTGGGCATAAACCTGGTTTCTCTAACCTTCTTATCTGGTCTAGTTAAAGTTACTGTGGTGTTTGTGCATGAGTTATCACCTATACGACGTGTATAGTACCAAACTATTTACACAAAGTTATATGGGGTATGTTTTTAAACAACCCCCTCGCCAAAGTTATCAGAACCGAGGCACATAAGTTATCACATCTACGATGTCTGAGTTACCATGCTCTTAACACAAAAGTTATCGGGGGGATATTTCATCAACCCCTCCACCCATGCCAAAGATATCAGGAGTGAGGTACATAAGTTCTCAGATCTGCGTCGAGGGGTATTTCATCAACCACCTCTGCCCCCCCCCCGGCACGAGAATTACGAGGACTAGGGTACATAAGTTATGAGGTCTGCATGTTTGAGTTACCATGGGTATATTTCATCACCCCCTCGCCAAAGTTATCACGAACAAGGCACATAAGTTATCAGGTCTGTGATGTGTGAGATACCATGCTATTCAGACAAAAGATACAGGGGGATATTTCATCAACCCCCCTCCCCATGCCAAAGTTATCAGAACCGAGGTCCATAATTTATCAGGTCTCTGATGTATGAGTTACCAAGCTATTCACATAAAAGTTACCAGGGGATATTTCATCAACCATCCCTACCCCCACACCCCCTCACCAAAGTTACTAGGACCAGAGTAAAGAAGTTATCAGGTCTGCGATGTGTAAGTTACCATGCTATTCACACAAAAGTTAGAGCACCTACAGCCAGAATGGGCTAATTCGGTCCCTAAAACACCCGTGGATGCGCCCGGGCGCGTCCGTGGAAACGGACCGGTCAAGCCTCAAATTTCCCTTCTCACAATCGGACTCCTCAATTAACATACCTCAAATCCATACAAACTCATGCAACTACGACGATGCACTATACACATCATCCGGCTATTACGTACAACATGCCATCGAACTACCAATATTTGGCATCTTTGGCTATGGTTGACAAGATCATCGACAGTTGCCCTTGCCCTTCCTAGCACCATTCATGTCCTTCTCGCGGAAGTATTGCTCGAAGACGCATTACGGATTGAGACGGAGGTGCTCCTCGTGGAAGCTCTCTAACCCGTCGTTGTCCTGCTTCTCCTCCTTGGGTGGCAGTCCAGCCAGGGCATGGACCGTCTGATTCTGCTCTCGGGCAAGGGTGAGTGTGTTCCTTCATTGCTGCTTTTGTACAATGCGGGCGCGATGTCTTCTTCCTCTGCGACCGCCCGCGCATCTCCATAAGTTGCCGCCGCCACCATGTCGATAGCGAGGAGGACCTCGGCCTCCATCATCCTATCATTTCCATGACGGGCACACCGGCCCAGGTGGGACTCATACCCTATCGGACTGGTGATGGGGAAGGCGAAACTTGAATACTCCCGGGACCGCGATGATCCAGGCCCAGAGGACACTAGCCCTCGATGTGCCAAGGCTATGGAGTCGCGCCGGACAGATCTTGTTGTCGACCGGGCTCTCTACTCCCGTGAGCGGCAAAGTGCAATGCGGACCGCCATTGCCTCCTCCAACCGGCACCAGACGACACCCCAGTCGACAGATCCGGACTGGTTGGAGTAAGATCCGTTGCCTTCCATGTTAGAGAAGGCCAGAGATCACAGGACGGGGAGCTTTTTAGTGGAGTCGAGGGGATGGAGAAGAATATATATGGGATGAGTGGGCCAGCGTGGGTTGGGTCCAATGTGGTGGACGCACCCGGGAACCCCCATATAAACCCCATATTTAGGTTGGATATGAGGGGTGTTAGTTAGCCTGGACGTTTGAGACCCGTTTGGGCACCAGTCTGGGTCGCATTTTCCTGACCGATTAGTGACCGAGCCGTCCACCCGGGCGTTTGAGACGGATTTGGGGTGCCTGACTGTAGATGCTCTTACCGGGAGTATATTTCATCAACCCCCCTCCCCGTGTGCGGAATTTACCGCGGTGAGATCAACTCGAGAGACAACTGGTTTATCTCCATCACATGAAGTGCAAGATTGATGACGCACTGCCATGATGATCACTATACAAACGCATGAAAAATCTACGAAATATCTCATGTTTCTATACTAGTCAAGGTAAAAATGGATGACTTCTAGTTAGTTATCGGACGGATCGCATATATATAGGGTAGAGCTATTCTAAGCATGAGTGTAGAATGGCTTATTCTACAACCCCTGGTAATGTTACATACAAATTCTAGTAAAATGTCGTACAAAATATAGTAATTCTAAAAATATATTTTTTGCAATCCATGTTTGCAGTCTACTACATTTAAAACATTACTATATTTTCTATACTACGTTACTATATGTATGCAGCATTACTGGGGTGTAGAATAATCTATTATATATATATATATATATATATATATATATATATATATATATATATATATATATATATATATACATATATATATAGGATGGGACTATTTAGTTACTAATAACAAGATAATATTCCGTTACTGTCGCCCCTATAAGGGAGCGACGCGCCAATAGTTACAGGGTAGGAAACACCCCACGCACCCCGGTCCGACACGCCCCACGCTAACGCACCTCCTACCGCCGGAGTTAGTCATCGCGGACGAGCGAGCGACGGCGGTAGCCAGAGCGAGGGAGCCTGTGGTGCCGTGATGGGCTGCTCCTTTGCCGCAGGATATGTGCCATCCGGCCGCCACCAACCGCCGCCTCCAACCTCCCACCTCACGAGATCGGGGTAGCCGCCGCCTAGCACACAACTCGCCGGAGCTTGCCGTGCACCGGATCCGTGATCTCCGCGACCACCCTCGGTGCCGCCATCTAAGATCCTCCATCATGCATGCATCACCTGCTTCAATGGCGCCGATGTCCAAGCTAATCCCGACCTAGGGCCGTCGTGACCAAGAAGATGTCAGATCAGACGAATTCTTTTTCGAGGTGACGTCTCTTTCCCACTTATTATTTGCTTAATTTGACATTTGAATGTGTAGATAGCCTCATATTGAACAAATTCATTACCTACGAATGCAAGTGGAATATGAAGTTAGTTTAAGCATACTGCCTGCATGCATCGGTTCAAGTGTGACAGGCTGCCCGCATGAATCAGTTTGAATCTGAAGTGGAATCTGAAACTGCATCCATGAAAATCTGAGACTGCATGCATCAGTTCTTCAGTTCAACATTATGTGCATCAATTCATTAACCCCCCCTAGCACTGCAGATTCCTAATAGTATTATGCATGTCCATGCATCAGTTCATTAACCCCCCCCCCCTTAGCACTAAAGATTCCAAACAGTACTATGTGTGTGCATGCATCAGTTCTAGTTGAACGCAGGAAAAAC
Organism: Elymus sibiricus; assembly: GCA_039707655.1. Taxonomy (NCBI): domain Eukaryota; kingdom Viridiplantae; phylum Streptophyta; class Magnoliopsida; order Poales; family Poaceae; genus Elymus; species Elymus sibiricus. The sequence continues at coordinate 343,706,856 of CM077669.1, read as the reverse complement.
ATGCATCATTTCATTAACCCCCACCTTAGCACTACAGATTCCTAACAGTACTATGCATGTGCATGCCTCAATTCTAGTTGAATGCAGGAAAAACATGCATCAGTTCATTAACCCCCACCTTAGCACTGCAAGTTCAATCCTAAGGTTACTAATAGTATAATGCATGTGCATGCGTTGGTTCCAGTTGAAAACATGAAGAAAAAAAACAAGTTTATTAATCCCCAGAGAAGCAAGTTCGATGTTCAGTTTACTATCAGTACATGTAGTGTGCATCCATCAGTTATAGTGATAACCATAGACAATAATCCATAAGTTTCTAAATTTTTGAAAAAAAATGTTGAATCACAATGCAGAAACATTCAAGGCAACACGCGTAGGTAGGGTTTGATAAGCCAAGCACGTACGAAGTGCCGCCTGATTGGGTAGCGCCAAAAGTACCGCTTGGATACTTCAACTCTACAGGTAGATTTGAAGTTACACCAGGATGGGCGGATGCACAGTCTGATTTTGTTCCGCAGCAAATGCCGCTTAATTGGGATACATGTTTTTCAACTGTCGGGGTGTAACGAGGTCCACAATGTCCACAACCATTAAGATTTTCCTTCCCTAGCTCAATTAGAAAGGCGAGGACACACATGCTTCCACCAGTCGCTCCACCAACATCATCCGTCCGTGCTACTAAAGCAATTGAGAAAGGAAGCCATCACCACAGACACAATGATACTCACCAAGGTAGGAGGATGGAAAGTAACAGATATGAGCCGTATAGACAGGAACCACCTCACAACACATCCGCGCATCGACGGCCGTACACTAAGAGGCGGAGTGCTTCATGAACACAGCTTCCACCAAGAGATGTGCTTCTGCATGTGCTGACGGTGACACCATCAGCGCCCATATTCCAAGGTGAACAGCAAACACCGGAAGTGGCACTGACCTATACACATGTAAGTATAAAACATATAATAAAAATGCATGTTCATAAAAAGCAGAAACTACAAAAATGTTTATACAAAATAGCTTAGTATTGTGACCACCCATCTCCCATTTGTTTACCGTCTTTTGTTTGTTCACTGTTGCGTGCAACATCCTACCATTCATGCTTACATCCTGCCAAGGCTAGAGATGCGGTTTGAAACATTCAAAGAGGCAAAGGATTTCTACAATGTATACGCAAGGCCGAGGGTTTTGCTGTTAGGGAAGATTCTAAGGTTGGCACCGGAGTGTACCTTTATTGCACGTGCTATGGAAAGTATGAAAGCAAGGTTTGAGATGCCAATAGACAATGGAACAAGACCACTTCCATGACTGACTACAAGGCTAGAATGAGGCTCAAGCAGGAAAAGGATGGGACCCTTGTCGTAAAGCACATACAATGGGAGCACAACCACACACTCATGATCAGCCTGCAAACACTCGTGTTCTGCACTACGACAAAAACATTGATAGCACATTCTAGAGTACGTCAATGTGACACCCTGGTTTTATGCTACGGTGATCATTGTAATTAAGCACAGTGAAGACCATGATCAGTGCCTAATCATTTTGCTAACAGTGCATGATCAATATGGATTTCATATCTCATTTCAAAATTCCACTACTAAATGCCCTAGGATTTTATTGTGATAAAATAATTCCTCAAGCAGCATATGAAAATTGTTGCACAATTGCTAAAATTCACAAAACAAATGTTGTTAAGGAAAACAACATCACCATGATGTTGGTGTGGATCCCACCATCCAAAACAGCACCAAATTGCATTTTTAAAGTGATATTAAATTCAAATGGAAAATGCCAACAGATTCCAAAAATCACCAAAGTGTATATGGCCATGCAGAATATTGCCAAGTATTATTTGGACCAAGTCCCACATTTTTGCTGTGAAGAAATATGGCTAGAATTAAATGGAGTAGAAGCTGTGAAATAAAACAGAAAAAGAAAAGGAAAGGAAAAAAGGAAAAGAACCCTATGCACTTAGGCCCAGTGCTACAGTGCCAGGCCCAGCCCAACTAGCCTGTCGTCCCCTACCTCCTGACGCCCGCAGGCGCGCTGTCGAGCAGGGCGCGCTCGTCCAGGCCCCCCTGCTCGCTAGATCTTTTGCTGCTGGCGTGGAGGGATAAGGCCGAGCCCCCTCGACCTCCTGGACGCCTCTGCTTCGCCTCTCCCCCTCTCCCTCGCTCTCCCCACTCCCTCCCGAGCGCAGCCTTGGCCGCGCCCGGCTGAGCTCGTGGCCACAGCCCCTCCCCCGCCTCCGTAGCCTGTCCAGAAGAACCGCCGCGACGAGCCCTTCCTCCTCGACCACTGGACCAAGCCCCAGGAGCCCAGCGCCGTCGCCATCGACCCTTCTTCTTCCTCTGGACCCGAAGCTCGCCGCCGTCGATCTGCCGTCTGCACCGCACCACCACTGCATCGGGCCTTCCCATCACCGCAAGTGAGCTCCCCGGCGTCCTCCTCTTCCTCTGTTTGCTCCCCTAGGCCGCCGTAGCTAGCTTCCACCGCACCCGAGCTCCGTTCCCCGCCTTTGAGCTCGTGGTCGTCGCCACCGTCGCCGTCGTGCTCGCCTGAGCGCAGCACCGTGCTCCTGGTGCTCCCAGGAGCACAACGCGCACACACACGCGTCCGCTCGTGCCTCCTAGCGCCGTCCACTACGCGTGCCCGAACGCTCCTCCGCCTGAGCTCGTCGCCGACGAGCCTCCGGTGACCAAATGGTCCCGGGCGTGCAGCCAACGCGCTCGCCGCGTCGCGTAGAACCGATCCCGCGCTAGCCCCGCTCGTTTTGCTCTCTGTATGCACGCGCCCGAGCTCGCTCGAAGCTGCCTTCTGCCGCCGTCGACATAGCTCCCTCCACCGGCCACCGTAGCTCGTGCCGATAGCCGGAATGGAACGGCGGCAGCCTTAGCTTTCGAACGCCACCGGCCGCGCTCGATTTGGTGCCCTGTGGGCCATTTTCGAGCCTCCCCGCCATTTCGGGAGCTCGCCGGAGCTGTTCCGGTGGCCGGCCGGCGCCGCCGCTGACCTGGCCGACCGGGGCCACCGCCAGTGACACTGGCCAGTGGGCCAGGGCGACCCAGTTGACCAGTTGACTTGGTCAACTGGCTGACTGGGCACAGCCCAGTCATTGACATGTGGGGCCTCAAGCCCCTGTGCCTATGACAGTGGGCCAGCCCTGTCAGCTAATTAATTTAGTAATTAGATTAGTGAAAATAATTAATTTAGCTCTAAATGTCTCACTGACATGTGGCCGAGACTCACTAATTAACTCTGTTTAGTTTAATTAAAAATCTGAAATAGAGCTGAGTCTATGACATGTGGGACCCACTAGTCAGGTTTGACCTGGTCAGCCCCACTGTTGACTGTTGATGCAATGCTGATGTCAGCATGATGTCATAATAGGATTTTCGAATTAATTTAATTCTGTTAATTCCAGAAATTAATTAAAACTTTGAAAAATCATATCTTTTAATCCGTAGCTCAAATGAAAATAATTTATATATGAAAGTTGATCGGAAAAATCCCACGAACCTGAATATGCCATCCTTTCATCTGTCACATGCCCCTAGCATGATGAACATGGACATGTTGCAATAGGTTCATCTGTCCGATAAATTCAGAGACCCGGGAAATATCGTCAGATATTCTCCCGCTCCGTCTGCAACGTGTAGTACTGCGTTAGACTACCCCTAGCACTGCGTGTTGCCATGTCATGCATCGTGTTGCATCTGTTTGCTTGTATTTATTGTTTCTTCCCCCTCTTCTCTCCGGTAGCCTCCGAGACTGACGCTGCTGCCGAGTATGACTACGCCCATGACGACCAGCCTTTTGCCGTAGAGCAGCAAGGCAAGCAACCCCCCCCCCCTTGAGCTTTCCGATATCGCCCATTTCTTTCCCTCTCAGTCTTGCATTAGATTTTGTTACTGTAATTGTTAGCTCCTCTTCTGATGCATAGTCTGTTTATGATAAACTGCTGCTATACCTGCAATCATATCAACTGCTTAGTATAGGATGATCAGTGAATCCCCAGTGACCCCCTTAGTCCTAGTTGCCCCTGCTTCTTCATCGACGACTCGACGACTCGAAGACCCGAAGACTCGGTCAACCGACCGACAACCCAGGCCCCTCACATCACCGCACCCCCTTAGTTGTACGACTCTGCAGCGCTACTATCGAGTACTGAGGGTGACACCTCGTGAAGTACTCATGATGCTAGCTCTGTAGTGTAGTTAGTCGGTCGTGGTTATCGAGGGTGATTCCTCCCTCACCACTCCCGACGATGACTTTGTCATGCAATCCCTCAAGTGTGGGACCCTCGAGGGTGATTCCTCTAAGTCCACCTTGACGGTTACATCGAGCGGGGACCATTGAGGGTGATTCCTCAGTTCCCGCCTTGATGATTTATACACACAGTTACGATGACCTGGTTACGGAAACATGTTGGTGATGGGTCGGCCCTGAGGGGTACCCAAGGTTTGATGTTGATGAGGCGTGGATGGGCAGGAGAGGCCCTTGCCACACATCCTCGAGACGGGGTGACGGAACCGCACATTATGGGTCGCGCTTGCCCCGCACTTGTTGTGGTTTTGTCACGGCAGAGGCCCGAAGGCTTAGGTTCGGAGTCAACGCCATGGAAGTGGACTCAAAGGGGTTAAGCGGGACAAGGGACACGGGTTTACCCAGGTTCGGTCCCTCACGGTGGAGGTAAAGGCCTACGTCCTGCTTAAGCTGTATTAACTGGTATATCGAGTACAAGGGGCGGCTTGCTTGCCCTAACTCTCGATTGCTTGATCTCTTTCGCCGTAAGGCTTGTCTGTCTTTCTTCCCCTCTTTTCCCTTTTAACCCGCCGCAGGGGCTCACCTTTATATACATAGGTATAGGCCCTGGGCTTACAAGAGTCCGGGTCGGGTTACACAACGTAACCGACCCAGGTTCTACTTTCCTAGTCTTACAAGATAAGTCTTCACATGGCGGTTTACCCTTTCGGGCCTTGAGTCGCCACCAGGCTTTAGGCCTTCGACTGGCCCATCTGTAAGTCGTCGTCTTCACGACTTGCCTTCCTGGGCCGGCTTAGTCTCTTGCACTATGAGTCGCCAACAAGGTTAACCGCGGGGTTATATCCCCAACATTAGGCCCCAAATTGATTTGAACCTGTTCATGTCAATTTAAATTCTTCAGTTGGCGAGTCTTCTGCGGGTCTTCTGGAACTGCAACTTTGACTGGTCTTCCCTAACCCGCCATATCCAACAGTGACGTCACAATGAATCTTTCATTTACCCGCCATCCGAGAAACGAGGCGCCATCTCAGCCATGATAACTATATCGCCTCCTCGATCTCCGGGCCTGCCGTTTCACTACCCCACCTACCCTTATAAATGGGCACAGGGTCGCTCCTTTACCCTGTCACTTCTTCTTCCTCCTCCCGACCCCGTCGCGACTACTGTAGCAAACAACCCCGCCGCCGTCGCTCCTCTCCAGCGAACTCGAAACGGGCCACTGCACCAACCCAATCGGGACCAGAGAACCGCGGTGCTCCTCCGCTCTTCCCTCGAATCATCAAGGTAAAGCTTGACTTCTTCTGACCGTCTCTTTATACAGCTTACTGATGATATTTATTTCACAGGTTGAACCAGAGACCAGCCGTGTGGACGCTCCTGAGGTAATCAATATTTCCTCCGATTTAGAAAATTCTCCCCCAAAGAAGAAACGGCGGGTTATCCGAAAAGTCCCATTCTCTCATCCTCTTGCTTACTTGGACTGCCATTTTCTTTTGAAAAAGCAACAGCACACCTCCAGGCGTCAGACCCGGAGTGCCGGCTCTGAGGAGCTGATGGGTGGCTTACCCAACTCCCCGGCTTCCCGGAAGCGTCCTGCAGAGGTACTTTTTACCCAAGTCTGATCATTTTAACAGTCTTGTCTTGCAACCTTACTTTACCTGAAGAATTGTAACTTTTCCAGGACTCGCCCCCTTCGTTTGGCGACTCAACGGCCACTAAGCTGCCTCCATTGAGAATCAACCCAGAGTATGCATTTTTCCTTTGCACTATATTTTTCTTCAATCTTGTCTTTTATTTGACAATTGTTTTTGCTCTCTAGGGCTCAAGCGAAGCGGAAGAAAACCGGCGGGTCTGAAGCCGCCCCCACTGTCCAAGAGCCGGAGAAATCCAAGCCGGCTTCCCCTGTACCTCATGCTGAGCCTACAGAAGCTATAAAAGAAACACCTGCCGATGATCCTCAGTCCCACGAGCCGGCTGTTCATGATACGGTCGCTCCTACGAGCCCTCCACGAACTAACTTCCAAACGCCGAGCTCTCTAGCTACCAAAAACGTCGCTCTTACTGGGGCGGGTTATCAATCGACCTCTCATGTGCTGACAAGACACACCGGCGAGGCTAAAGAGAACTCGCCAGAAAGATTCGACTTTGCATTGCCCTCGTTGGAAAAGATGTCTACAGATGATCTTCATGCGGGCTATTTAAATCGCCTCAGCGCAAGCCACAACATGGAGCGAAAACTTGTTAGCCTTATGAAGTCCAAATTTGAGGTACTGCTCCTTTCTTGCTTTCCTTATACCCTTATGTAGCCCCCAAGATCCGTTTTAGTCTTGCAAAATAGTAGACCGGGTCTTATACTTCTTGTCATACTTCAAATTATAATACCTGTAGCCCCCGAGTTTGGGTCATGACAATGAGCCAGAACTCCATTGTAAACTTTGGAGAGCTCTGTGTAGCCCCCAAGTGCCGGCTTAACTTTAACAAAGATGAGCTGGGACTGCCATGTAGACTTAGAGAAAAACACAGGCATTAGCCCCCAAGTGTCAAGTATATTGCTTGCAATCTGCTTGAGACTTATAACACAATAGTTTTACCAATGTGCGAATCATATCCTGACTGAAAACCTTTGAAACTGTCCTTTTCGTAACGCAGGAAGCTTTAACAACTGCTGAGTCGAATTTCACTGTGCAACAAGCCGCCAGGGCTGAGGCGGACAATAAATGGCGAGTTGCTGTGACAGAGCTGGAGAAAACCCGGGCTGAACTCGCTGCTTATCAGAAGACGGTTGAGGCAGAAAAAGCTGTTATACCCCAACGAGCCAACGACACTGAAAACCGGCTTAAGGTTGTGTCCGATGAGCTACAAACTCGCAAAGACCATATCTCCAGAATGACCTATGCGATCTTCGGTAAGTGCCAAGCACTTGAAAATTACCTTGTCTTGTTGAATAACTCATACAGGCGGCTTATAATACTTGACTATCTTGCAGGTGAACGGAGCCGCCAACTCGCTTCTGACAGCGTGATTAAGCTGAAAGCCATCTACTCCTTAACCGAACAGTTATATTGCGGGACCCTCTGCACCATGAAGGTGATGCTGACCGAGAAATGCATCCCAAAGCATATGAAGGGGGTGATAGAACTTCTATCCACCCTGCCCAAACAGGTTGGAGAACTCAAACGGTCAGCGCCAGGCAGGGAGCCATGGCTGCTTTAAGCCGGTGTCTTGCTTTTGCCCCGGAGTTAACTACAGCGGAAATGACGGACGGGTTCCCAGCCAAAAAGGTCGATGGCTCAGATTTCACAGAAGCCGACTACGTCAAATGTATGAAAGATTCCCGGGTGCATGCCTCAAGTCTTGCCAATGAGTTAGACCTTTCCACATACCAGGCGGCTTATGACGCGAAAAACAAACGCGTGCATGGCCCAACCTTTAAACCGAGGAGCCTGACTCCCGCACGTCGTAAGCAGCTCTTCGCTCCTGACCTTGATGCATCTCCCTTCTTCGACCAGACCCAATTTGAGGCCTTAACACGCTGCAACTGGGATGTCGACAATCTTCAGATCGAAGAGGTCGAAGACCCGGCGAAGGATGACTAACCAGCGAGCTGTACTTTCGGCTGAAACTGATAACTCGGCCTGTCTGAGCCGCCAAGGCTGTCTTTTGTAAAGAACTTTAATCTTGCCTTGTCTTGTACTCCATGGGGAGCTTTTGTAATAGCTGTAGAGACATCTGAAATGCCTGAGTCATGCCTTCGTGTACGTATAACCCTTTTTGAATAGTCTTTCTGCAATGATATCTTTCATATGCTCTTACTCTCAACCATGCTTTCAAGGTCCATGGCGGCCTATCAGAAAAGATAAAACCTGCAAAATAAACAAGACAGAAAACTTATGTATTGTTGTCAGGGCGGCTTATAACAGCACAACCCGGAGATGTCTTTCATGGTCTTGCGTCTTGTTTCATAATCTTTCCTTGACCCGGCTTGTCAAAACCGGAATGATATGTAAGTGTGATGTATGATGCAATGCATGACGTATGATGCAATGTACGATGCATGATGCAATGCATGATGTATGATGTTCTCTGCTCTTACAAGTCATCCAAAAAGGGGGTAAGTGGCCAACTCGCTGCACCCCAATGTTGGAGAGGTCATCAAAAGAGGGGGTGAGTGGCTAACTCGCTGCACCCCAATTTTGAAAAAAGGTCATCAAAGAGGGGGTAAGTATTCAACTCGCTGCACCCCAATTTGGAAAAAATCATCAAAAGAGGGGGTAAGTTCTCAACTCGCTGCACCCCAATTTTGGAATAAGTCATCAAAGAGGGGGTAAGTATTAAACTCGCTGCACCCCAATTTGGAAAAAATCATCAAAAGACGGGGTAAGTTCTCAAGTCGCTGCACCCCAATTTTGGAATAAGTCATCAAAGAGGGGGTAAGTTTTAAACTCGCTGCACCCGAATTTGGAAAAAATCATCAAAAGAGGGGGTAAGTTCTCAACTCGCTGCACCCCAATTTTGGAATAAGTCATCAAAGAGGGGGTAAGTATTAAACTCGCTGCACCCCAATTTGGAAAAAAATCATCAAAAGAGGGGGTAAGTTCTCAACTCGCTGCACCCCAATTTTGGAATAAGTCCGTTGAGCCGCCCGATGGGCCATTACCGTTGTTACGATGCTGCTGAATGCTGTAGTTCCGGAAATCCCGCATAACGCTGCAATTTCCCCATGTATGATCTGCTTGCTTGCCATTCCGGCTGTGCTCTGGACAAGGTCTATTAAGCATCTCCTCTAGAGGAATCTTACCCCTGTTAAAAGGCTGTCTATAATTCCCATTGCCCTTAGCACGGTTATTCCCAGTGTTGGTATTAGCCACTAGCTCTGACCCGCCTTCCGTGTGTTTCCGCTTTCCAGCGTTGTTACTTCCAGCCGTACCCGGCTGTTGACCCTTGCCATTGTTACCCTTCTTCCCCTGACCTGATTTCTCCTCATCAGAGCCCGGGTCCTTCGTATTGTCAGAATCTGCATACTTGGTGAGAGCCGCCATGAGCTCCCCCATGTCTTGACATGACCGCTTGAGCCGGCCAAGCTTCTGCTTCAGAGGCGTGAAGTGACAGTTCTTCTCAAGAATTAAAACTGCCTGAGCCGCCGTAATCTGCTCCGAAGAGTGGATGATAGTAGAGACCCGCTGGACCCAGTGATGAGCCGACTCGTCCTCACGCTGTACACAATGGTCCAAATCCACAATCGTCATGGGCTGCTTGCATGTTCCTTTAAAAATTTTGATGAATTTTGCCCTTAACTCGGCCCAGGAGTTAATGGTGTTGGGTCGCAAACCCTTCAACCATGTGCGAGCCGGCCCTTCCAGCATCATGATGAAATACTTGGCGCAGACCGCATCACTAACGTCCAACATCTCCATGGCTAGCTCATAACTTTCAACCCAGGCCTCTGGAGGTAAATCAGCAGTGTAATTGGGCACCTTACGAGGACCCTTGAAATCCTTCGGCAGACGCTCATTCCGCAGAGCCGGTACCAGACACGGCACCCCCACTGCCCTGGAAGTCAACCCCGCTCCTCCTGAAACGGAAGGGGCGACTGTGTGTTCCTGAGACGCCGCCGCTGCCTGAGCCGCCTCTTCTCGCCGTGCTCTCACCTGATCCACCAATGTCTGAGCATCCAGAGCCGCCCGATCCGCTTGCGGCGGGTTACGATGTCGTTCGCTGCTAGAAACCACCGGCCACTCATAACGCCGGCTGTAGCTACGGCTGTGGATGGGCGTTGAGTGCACGCGACTCCGGCTGTAATTATACTTCTCCTGCTGGGCCATCGCCGTGCGCAGGTATCCGATGGCGTTCCGCACCTCTTCTGCATAAGGCGCCTCATCGGGGATCGGAATTGTATCAAGCCTGGTTGCTGCTGCCACCATGTTCTCCGCCGGGTTAGAATAATGACCCGGCGGTGTCGGATAAAGCGGTGGCAGGTTTTGGCCCCGTCGTGGTGGGTCTTGACGCTGAACCGCCGCCCGGCTCCCAGGTATTTCTGCCATCCGGGTTATGGCCAAAGGCACACTTCGTCCCGTTCCTGGCGTGTTGAAAAGATTCCTAGCTTCATACTGCTCCGGCAAGCGGGACTGATGTCTCATCCGCTGAACTGCCGCGGCCGACTGTTGCTCTATCTCGAGGCGAAGAGCGTCTGCCTTAAGGCGCTCCGCCTCAGCATCCATCTGAGCCTTCAGCTCGCTAACTTCCTGCTGGACCGCGGCCATCCGATCCTTCAACCTAGTGATTTCTGCATTGCGGGCCGCTTGGTTCGCAACAGTGACCTCAGTTGCCATCAAGGTTGTAAGCTCGTTCATCAGATCCAGGAGAACTTGAGCCGGGGGCGCGCCTGACCCGGACACGGTCGCACCAGCAGGTGTACTGCCCTGAGCCGCCGCTGAACCGGCCATGAAGACGGCTGCATGACTTGGCGGCTCATAACCCTCCGGCTTATGGTATTCTGACTCGGGGTAAGGCTCGTCGTAGCCCCCAAGCCCTCCATCCTGAAGCTGATAGATCGATTCCGTCTCCCCACATGAAGATTCCTCCCCGGAGTAGTCGTGAGTTTCTTCCTCGGACACAGAACCCTCAAGTTCTACGCCCTGAGTGAAGCCGACGAAGACATGCTTCCTACCCGGGTTAGAACGGGCGGGTTGCATGCTTGGGGCGGGTTGCTTGCGCCGGGCCGGCTCGACGATGTTGGTGCAGATATCCGGCCCGGGTTCAGATCCGCCAATCTTGCCGATGAAGACATGGATTCCACCGAAGGGGACCCGGAAGCCGTACTCGATTGAGTCAGCCTCAGGACCCCAGCTGGCGTCGTCGATGTAAAGCTTTCCACGGCGGCTCTTAGTCATCTCGCCGACCACGTACCCCTCGCCCCCGAGGAGAGCACCCTTTGAGAACTCAACACCACCGAGCGCTAGCCCCACGGTGGGCGCCAACTGTCGTGGTTTTGTCATGGCAGATGCCCGAAGGCTTAGGTTCGGAGTCAACGCCATGGAAGTGGACTCAAAGGGGTTAAGCGGGACAAGGGACACGGGTTTACCCAGGTTCGGCCCCTCACGGTGGAGGTAAAGGCCTACGTCCTGCTTAAGCTGTATTAACTGGTATATCGAGTACAAGGGGCGGCTTGCTTGCCCTAACTCTCGATTGCTTGATCTCTTTCGCCGTAAGGCTTGTATGTCTTTCTTCCCCTCTTTTCCCTTTTAACCCGCCGCAGGGGCTCACCTTTATATACATAGGTATAGGCCCTGGGCTTACAAGAGTCCGGGTCGGGTTACACAACGTAACCGACCCAGGTTCTACTTTCCTAGTCTTACAAGATAAGTCTTCACATGGCGGTTTACCCTTTCGGGCCTTGAGTCGCCACCAGGCTTTAGGCCTTCGACTGGCCCATCTGTAAGTCGTCGTCTTCACGTCTTGCCTTCCTGGGCTGGCTTAGTCTCTTGCACTATGAGTCGCCAACAGGGTTAACCGCGGGGTTATATCCCCAACAGGTACCCAAGGTTTGATGTTGATGAGGCGTGGATGGGCATGAGAGGCCCTTGCCACACATCCTCGAGACGGGGTGACGGAACCGCACTTTACGGGTCGCGCTTGCCCCGCATTAATAAAATGCTAATGGGTTGGGTATTTGATCTGAGTTGGTCGTTGGCCTTATTGCGCACCAAACCATCACGTGGGAAAGTTATGGGCACTCAGCGTCGTTGTATCAGCCGAAGCTCTTCGGACGTCAGCAATGGAGCGGCGCGCGCCGGATTGGACTGAACGGTACAGCTCTTGGACTGGAGTGTGCTAGGTCTGTTTCCGACCGCGTTCGCATCGTGCAGGAGTGCAAGGGCAAGTGGGCCCACGAACCTGCGCGCTTAGGATTTAGACTGGCAGGCTGGTCTCTTCGTTGAGCCTAGGAGGGGCGACGACGTGCTGCTATCCCGAGGCCGGGCATGACCCAGGAAAGTGTGTCCGGCCGGAGGTCATCAGGCGTGTTGGAGATGCGGTGCACCCCTGCAGGGATGATTAATCTATTCGAATAGCCGTGTCCACGGTAACAGGACGACTTGGAGTTGTACCTTGACCTTATACAACTATAACTGTGATCTAAATTTGAAATGAATTGTGGCTCCGAGATTGCTTCCTCGCAGGGAGTCGGGGAAGAATCTCTGGGCGTGGTTACTTAATAAAATTGCTACAATAATATGACTATATATATGAGATACCAGTCTACTCTTTTCTAATGCTGCAAGATGCTAAAAATGCTAGCCTTTGATAGGACTAGGCCTTCCCCTCATTCTTGCTTTCTGCAGTCAGTCTAGATATAATTCCCCATTCCCTTGATAATGATGCATACTTAGCCTAGTTCTGATGTCAGTCTTGCGAGTACTTTGGATGAGTACTCACCGCTGCTTTGCTTTCTCTTTTCCCCTCGATACGATTCCGCGTTTAGACGATGGAGCCCAGGAGATGGAGTACGCCGGAGACGACTACTACACCACCGATGGAGCCTACTACTACGTGGAGGCTGCCCCCGACGCTCAGGAGTAGTTAGGCGGTTCCCAAGCAGGAGGCCTCGCCTCTTTCGATCCGCTGTTTATGTTCGTGCTAGCCTTCTTAAGGCAAAACTTGTTTAACTTATGTCTGTACTCAAATATTATTTGCTTCCGCTGACTCGTGCTTGTCGAGCTTTGTATTCGAGCCCTCAAGGCCCCTGGCTTGTAATATGAAGTTGTATGACTTTAATTTGTGTCTAGTGTTGTGTTGTGATATCGATCAGTGAGTCCCTAATCTTGATCGTACGCATTGCATGTATGTTTAGCGTACGGTCGAGATCGGGGGCGTCACAGTCAAGCACCTATAGTTCAAAGGTGTCTGTCACTCAAAGATCATGAGCATACTGAGGGGTGATGACCCCGACAACAACTTCCTCGAAATGGCCGACACCGACTTGATTAAAGTGTAAGTAGAAACTTCTTTTCTTCCCAGGACCTCCTTTCTTTTCTCAGTCCAAGATTGTAACACATTGCATGACCTGTTGCCAGTCCAAATTGTAATTTACCCAGCAGGAAAGCAAAGAATTCAAGGATAGATGATGTGGACGATTTCCTAATGACAATCAACTTCTTTAGGGAGATGAAAGCAGTCAACAATGAATTCTTCTATGACATGCAGCTAGATGAGTCCGACCGAGTAAAGACCATTTTCTAGGCGAACGCAAGCTGTCGCGGGGAGTACCAAGACTTCGGTGACTGTGTGACGTTTGACACAACTTATAAGATGAACAAGTACCATATGCCACTTGGGGTGTTTGTGGGTACAAACAACCATTTGCAAACAACAATCTTTCTTGAAGTGCATGAGAGGGGAGGCTCCTACATGCATCCTCACAAGTACAACCACCACACACAAAAAAACATCCTCGCATATTGCTAGTTACATTAGTACATGCACTGACCCTGACCGCTACTCGTCTTTCTTGTTTCCAGATCAATGCCCGATGATGGCTTTGGCTATACTAGATGTATTCAAGAACACCCTACACAAACTGTGCCGCTGGCACATCATGAAGAAGTACAAGGAGCATTTGGCGTACCTGTACAACCGCTACCCAACTTTCAAGAACGAGTTCACGACAATCCTAAATTGGCCCCTCATGCCAACTGAGTTTGAGGCTGCCTGGAAAGCGCTCATGGATAAGTACAACCTTCACGATGATGCAATGATGGTATCAATGTGGAACGAATGAGAGAGGTGGATATCAGCCTACTTCAAGGAGATTTTATGTGCCAAAATGACATCAACACAGCCTAGTGAGAGCATGAACCATGTGCTCAAGAAAAGCTTTGTGAATGAGAGACGCAATCTACACCAATTTGTAAGCGAATAAATAGATGCATCTGGGGATAAAAGGAGAATGAGGAGACAATGGGTAACCGGGTATAGCTCTACCACCCTTCGCATTGCTAAAAAACATGCTTACTAGAATGATGCTTTCTTACTGACACCTGTTTTTTCTGCGAGAAACTAATTATTTATTTATCGCTCTTTCTTACGCAGAAAGAACAGAACATGCTCACTCTATTCGGATTTGATAAAACAAATGGCGAAGGTTTACTCGCGAGGTGTGTACAACGAGCTCCGAAATAGGCTGAAACTAAGCACGCTCTTCAGGGCAACGGAGACGGATGAGCCTACAAAGTACCTTGTGCGCTACAACAACCCGCAAGAAGAGTTTGTGTTGTCACATAATGAGTTCTAGGTGGTTATAGACCCCACGGCAGGAATATAAGAGTGTGAATGCAACCTCTGGGACCACACAGGCAAGGGCAAGAAAAAGATATTACAAACTGTAATTAATTTTATTGTTAGTTTTGTTCCATTGAAATGATAGAAACCATGTACCACTTCCCCAAAACAGTTATTTTCTGCTTGCATGTCATGTGCATGATGGAGCCAAAGAAGGATGACAACATTCCAGAAATATACATCCTCAGGAGATACACCAAGCGCCCGAACACACAGCCAACATTCAACAGGAATGACTTGAGGACAGTAGCGTCGAACATGGCCTCTCAGTACTACAGTGAAAGCGCACTTCTCCAGGTGAACATGAGGGTACATAGAAAATGCTTGAGAACCCAAAATAAAATGGCGAGGGCACGGGTTGTTATGGAATCTCTGGAACAAGAGCTCGACGCCATGCAATCTGCTGAAAACGGAGACGATCCACACAATGGAGTAGAAACTATTGACCTTGACGTCGTTGCTATGTTATCTGGAATAAACCATCTCGGAGATGTTGGCAACTATGACTACGAGGATGGGCACCAACAGCAACCAGATCTTGACCATGTGCAGAGGAAAGAGCTGCAACATGGGTGTACGCAGGATCACGAGCTTGATGGTCTTGTAGGTGAAGAGCTTGACAAAAGGAGATCCTACCAGCAGTAGCAACAACAAAGGGTAATAAAACCGCCCATATTCTCATGCATGAATGGGAGGAAGAATAAGACACAAGCAGCGAAAGCAGCAGCCAACAAGTCGCCGCCCCCTCTTAGACGGGTAGAATTCGGCAAGCACGGCAAACCTCTTAGAATAAGAGCATGCGGTTTCTGCAACGTGGTAACATACCATAATGCACGCACATAACATCACGGAGAAGCAGAAGCTGTAGAAATAGGTCGGAGCCCAGGATATCGTAACTGCAAAAAACACGCATAAAAGTTACATTTGTGGCAAATGTGGGGGGCCTGACGAACATAATGCCCGCACATGCACATTGAGCAAGGGAGGAAGTTCCAAAAAATCAAGAGAAGAAGAGGATGAAGAAGAAGAATTTGAGGAGAATGATGAGCAATTAGAAGAAGAGAACGAAGACGATAGGATTGGCGATGAAACTAACGATGAAGCAGCCGAAGCTCAAGCAGGAAAGAGCGCCAACAAAGGATAGCATTCAGAGTCAGTTAGAAGGAGCTCAAGACTGAAGAATACATAGTGTTTGTGCTGAATCAATGCGAAGTTGGCCGCGACTCTTAGTTCCCTTGGACCACACTCAAGAATTGTATCGAAAGTACTTTTGTTGTTCGTTACCAAACTTATTTAGGTTAATTTTGGACATTTCCATGTCACTAGCAGGAAAATATTTGTGTTTTGCTGCTAGATCAGTGACATTATCATGTAAACGATTTCGTTAACCTATTCGACGCACTGTGAACAAATCTTTGAACTGATCTTGATTTTTGTATAGTAAGCTCTACCCTTCATTAGCAACATAGCCCCCCTTCTTCAGGTAACCCAAGCTAAAAACAGGGGTATGTCAATTGTCGATTGTGTGGCAGTACTACTTAAATTGGCACGCTCGTCCATGGACAGAGCACCAAAACACATTTGAGCACACCCAAAACACAAATTTATTAGTCCCCAAAGATGAGTTCGATGTTCACTTTACTAACAGTACATGACGTGTGCGTGCATCGGTACTATTTGAAAACTTGGAAGTAAATAATTTCAAATACTATGATTGATCTTTCAGTCCTAATGAACAACTCCCATCAATATAAACAAAAATTAGCCAAAACAAAAATAATGGACACGTCACAATGCACTAGTTACAAGTGCAAAAAAATCACCTGTACTTAGGAGGAACCCCAAAAAAAGAAAAGAAAGATTAATAAAATTACAGCCAAACAAGCATGCAGGATTTAAACTTGGACTTACCAGCTCATGAACGACCCATTTAATAATAAAAAGCTCACATACTAATTATAAAAAGTTTAAAAAATGGTGGTTGTACAAAAAAGTTACCCTTATTTTATCAAACAAATTAAGTTAACTTTTTTTCAAAGTTCAACATTAATTATTCATGCAGTACAATCAAATACTGATTATATGTTCCACACATCAAATTTAGTAATAGTACTAGTTAAAAGAATGTAATTTCCAAAAAAATAAAGTTCAACTACTTAAATAGTTACAAAAATACTTGTCGTACAATACTACTTGTAAATCAGTGGATTAGAAAAGCTAGAGGAAAAAATAATTAAATTGATTTAAACCATCTATTCAAAAGAAGGTAAAAATGGTGGGACTAAAAAACACTACGCGTCCTCGTTGTTGTCTTTGCCAGCATATAGCACTGGCAAAGTTCAGCATTAGTTCACTCGTGCACGCAACTATCAATAATGACAAAATTTATTGGATGGCAAACCGTGCAATTGGGTCAAGGGTTCAAGTTCATCTTGACACGACGTATCAGTATGAGAAGTTAATTCTCGTGCTAAAAATGAGGCGAGACAGTTCGTGATCCCTGTCCACCGCTAGCACAACCCCACAATCCCACTCAACGGTGCCACGAAGCACTGGCGCCACAACCCCACCACCCCACTACCACGATTACTCCCCTTCCAACCACCTCACCCCACGTATGAAGCCACACCGTAAAAAAAACTTCCTCTCTGCCTCAAATCCAAAATGCCATTGCCACTCCCTCTCCACTAGCAACTCCCCACAAACCCTCTGTCTCCAAGACCGCCATCACTTCAGGATAGCAATGGCGGATGCGCCGTCCACCAAGAGGATCCAAGGTGAGATGGATGATATGCCATCTCCCAAGCTTCTCCGAAGCAACAAGAACGACTACTACACCAAGATGGAGGATGGTGAGGTCCACGGCAAGGAGCCTCTCAACGCCGTCTGCACCAGCAACCCCCAAGAAGTCGACGAGATGATCAGGAAACTCAGGTCGAGGGTCGGTGGCTGTATGAGAGGCTCATCGGCACTGATGTATAGTATACCAATGATGACGAGCCACAGAGGGCATCGGTTATCCAGTTGTGCATAGAGCAAGGTTCAAAATTGCGGATATCTGCTTCGTATCGGATTGCCCTCAACATATCGGATATCAGATATTGGGTGATATATCGGACGATATGTAGTAATACCGGAAATTGACAATGGTCTATAATTTTCTATCGATAGTGTTATACTTGCCATGCATTTTTAATAGAATATGGATAAAACCATGAGATAAATATGAACACACATCGTGCATGTCAAATCCACATATATGAAAAATTGCTTCTCAGGCATGTAACTGTAAGTTCATATCGACATAACCAAAACAGTAAGAAAAACGCATAGGATGAAACAAATTAACACATGCAGTCATAAACTCCATATCCAATTCAAGTGCATCACAAATAAATAGTTCAAGCATATTTCAATGAAGTGCATGTGGGAATAATAGTAAATATTGATCCAATCGCTTCATCATAAATTTTAGTCATCGTCAAGGAAATTGTCCTCATTTTCTCCATCATCACTTGAAGAATCATCCATCAACTACTTGGTTATATCATCTTCCTGTTCAGAGTCAGAAGACTCTTCTTCCACCTCCATGGTCGGGCTCTATTTGACTTGCTCGTCGAACCTTTGCTCAATGCTTGCTTCTTCTCATTTATGCTAGCCTTTTTACTGAGCCGGTTCATCTTGTTCAACATCATAATCAGATTCATTATCTCCTTCTCCATCTTGTTCTTCCACACTGTTTCCTTGCTGCTTCCCTTCAACACTCGTCTCCCCTTCAATCCACGCATTCGGTGGTTCATCATCGACAAACTTTACAGCTAATGGGTCTCTCTTCCTTTGAGCATACTTCCACGGAAGCCTCTAGTTAAACATGATATAGACAAGAGAATTCAATCTATTTTGTGTTAATCTCGTCCTTTTCTTGGTATGGACCTACAATGAAGCAACCATTAAGATCTAAGAAGCACAATATGCTACATAAAAAGGTAATGCATAAAGGAAGTGATGTACGTACCCTCTCAAATGTACTCCAGTTCCTTTCACACGCAGATGAGCTACACGTTAAATTTAGAATCTTGATAGCCATCTTTATTAATTCCTTTGCATCAGTGCCATGTGCTGCCCACCAATTTGCTGCAAATAGAACCAAATTTAAGTTAGAAAAATTGACAAGATAAATATTGTTGAAGCCAGAAAGAGAAAACTTGTACTTGGGTGATAGTTGTACTTTTCCTTTGTCGAATAGCCATTGAAGAGCCAAAAGAATCAGTCCAATTAGTGTACATATTAAGCTGGGCAACAATCATATCTTGTATTTTGTCATTATCATGGTACACACGACCTACGCACTGTACAACTGCTGCGACGGAAACCTCTTCATCCAACTCTGCCTTGTTCTCATAATAAAAGAATGGATTCAAGTAATATCCGGCTTTATGCAGTGGAGTCCTGAGTTTGTCGTTCCACCTTTCGTCTATAATATCCCAAATAAAACCGTACTTCTTTTCATTTCCATCAAAATGGACAGCAATTTCCTTTTTTTGCATTTTCCAGATCACCATAAAGGTAACCCATAGCAGGAACATCTCCATCCACCCTTCTAAGTACAAATGCTAGTGGCTCAAAATAGTTTATAAGTCGCAAAATTGATGACCAAAAATCATTGCCCATGCCGGACTTAGCAATAACTTTTCCTGCTTTTTTCCTAGCAAACCTAGAGTCGCTCCACTTTGTTGATCCGAACATTTCTTTCAGTTCTTTTCTTTTGTTATATAGACTTTTAAAATTAAGGTAACAAGTGGCAAACCGAGTAGTTCCAGCTCGAAGTAAATCACGATCACCAGTAAAACCACGCATCATAGACAACACTCTAGTGTGGGCATAAATGTAACATGTAATAGACTTTGCTTTCTTAATTGTATTCTCGATAGCAGGCTTCTTACCAATGTCCTCAAGCATTAGATCAATGGTATGTGCTGCACAAGGTGTCCAAAATATTTGAGGATATTTCTGTTTTAGTAACTTTGTTGCAGCCATGTTATTTGAAGCATTATCGGTCACTACTTGTAATACCTTCTCCGGGCCAATTTCATCTATGCATGAGTGTACCAAGGATTAGATGTAATTAGCATCATGAACATCCAAGGAAGCATCTATAGCTCGTAGAAACCATACACCTCTAGCAGAATGAGCGACCAAGCTCATTAGGCTTCTTCCCCATCGATTTGTCCAAGCATCTGTCAAAAGAGAGCATCCAGTCAACGACCATGCCTCCTTGTGTGCATTTGCATATTCATCTAGTGATCTGACTTTGTTCTCCAACAAAGGAGTGCCAAGCTGATTAGGAGAAGGCTTCTTTAATCGTGGGCCATATTGTCCAATAGCTCCTATCATTAAATCAAAAGAATCAAGGCGAACGATATTTAATGGAATTCCAGCCTGGTAAAACCAATCTGCAATGTATTCATGAGCTCTCCGTTTCTCTTTCAACTTGTATGTTTCATTTAGTGTGGTTTGAGTGCTAGTCCGAGAATTCTTTCCTTTTCCACGAGCTTCTTCTGGTTTCTCACGATAACCGTCAAGTGGTCCTTTATTCAAAGACCTCTTTCGCATTAAAGTGGTCGATTGATCTTCCTCGTCTTCATCCTCCTCAGCAATATGAACCTAACTTCTAAGTTTGTTCAACTCTTCTTCTTTATCTAATTTTTTTTGTTCTGCTGCCTCAAGGATTGTCTTCATCTTATCCCTAACATCTTGAGGAACTTGTGTGCGTGGAGTAACCTAGCCTCTAAATCCAGCTAATGTTGCTTCATCCTGGTGATTCCTCCACTGTTGATACTTTTGCAGAAATTACATCCAACATTGTTCGGGTGCTTGTCACTTGGCAAAAATGCATACTCCAAATCTGAATCCTTTCTTGACTTTTTTTTGGCTGACACTGCTTCCTGTGTTGCCGATGAAGTCGCACTTGCTGACATGATGATCTAAGAAATGAACAAAATATTCACAATTAGTTAGCGACTTAATAAGCCATAAAAAAGAACTTGCGTACTAGTACTAGATACAAGAAGCAATTCAAGCAATGAGGCAATAAGGACTTGTGGACAGAATATACACTCGTACTGTTTGCTTAAACCTGTATACACATTCGTACAGTTTGCTTTAACCTGAACTAGTGTACAGTGTACTGCGTGTTTCTATCTCCCTCTCTCAAAATTGAACAAGTGTTCTATTTTTCCTCTGTTTTTCAAGCAATGAGATAAGCTAAACTAGAACGTGTAACTCTGTGTCCGCCGACGACGAGCGAGACAAGGGCCAACGACCATCAATACTTGGTTGAAGCTCTAGTGGATTTGCAGCTTGCTAGAGAAGGTTGTACCGTTACAGATGATGAACGCTGAAGGTTCCAAGGGCAAGGATGGAGTATGCTTCCAGCCGGAGAGCAATGGAGAAGGCCGTGTAGTCACCAGTCTGCCGTCGCAGCCGACGGTCGCCACGCGAAATTGTTCAAGATCGCAGCCGCAGCCGCCGCTGCCGCTCTGTACTAGTATGCCAAGAAAAATACCTAGGTCTATTAGTACTAGGCAGGCTTTTGTACGTTTGTGGGCTGGGCTGACCCAATTTATGTAAATTTGGCCCCTTTCACATATCGTTCATATCGGTCGGATATGTATCGGCCCGAAATTGCGGGCTGACCAGCCATATTGTGGCCGGTAAGTTGAGAAACGCAATTTTTCAAACGATTACATAGCTTCGTATCAATGGGCAGTCAAAAGAGATATGGCCGATATTGCGGCCGATACGACCGATATTTAAAAGCTTGGCATGGAGGACCAGTGCCTGGTCTTCCACATCACCGCTGCTGAAGAAAAGTGAGCCATTCTACTCATCCAACCTCTTCATGCATAGATTTGATTAATATTGCTCCCTAAATTTTTTAACCCCTTTCCTAACTTGATGTACCAGTGTGCTTTCTGAACTTCTTGAGATTAGATCTTGATGCACTAGATTAGATTTGTGAACTAGATGCACTATATACGATTCTGAACTTGATGAAGTAGATTAGTTTCTGAAATTAATGTACTAGATTTGTTTTTTAACTTGCTGCATTAGTTTAGTCTCTCAACTTGATGAAGTGTTGTAGTTTCTGAACTTTATGCACTAGTATAGTTTCTGAACCTTATGTGCTAGTGTAGTTTCCGAACTTGATGTGCTAGAGTAGTTTCTGAAAAATTGTCTGATAGTATACTTTCTTGAGCAAAATAAAGAACTAATTAGTGATGCACCGGTACATGTTTTTTTATTAAACCAAATAAAATAAACTAGTACTAACAAGCAGATACATATTTTCACTCAACTGCAAATACCAACATAAAAAGAAACTTAGTGTACTAGTTTAGTTTTTGAACTTGGTGTACTAGTTTCTGAGCGATATATTTATCAATATACAAAGTTATTCAGCACAAAAGAGATGAGACTTGTAAAACCAAACTGCATAATTATTCAATTGCACTCATGTATATCCTAAGTTCTAACAGCCTAAATTCATCAGTACTTGAGGAGTTTAACTATCAGTACAAATTGTTGTGTACCTAAGTACTATCAGAGCAAATAGCATTAGCACACTTGAATAATTACAAATAAAAATGTTCCATCACACAAAAAAGTTTCTGAACTTGGTGTACTAGTTTCTGAACTATATATTCATCAATGTACAAAGTTATTAAGGCTGAGATGAGACTTGTAAAACTAAACTACGGAATTAAATCATGAAGACACACTCATGTTTAACTTGTCTCCCCAGCTTCATGCAGGCCCAAGGGTCTTGACGCGTTCCTGATGGACAAGTTGTACACCTTCGTCGGCTTCTGCATTGAAGGTGACAAAACGATACTAAAGAAGTCTGGTTTGGTGATCAATCCCAAGCAGTACAGCGACATGCAACGTGAATGGAAGAATCCATACACAGATAAGGAATTCGACTCGCTGGCTGATGTTGCAGAACTGGTGCTCCACCCATTCTACAAGGATGTGAAGAAGAAGATCGACCGCGAGGTAGACCATAAGCTGTGGGGGATCAGCCCCGTGCCAGAGAAGCTCATCAAGTACGCAGCAATAGACGCGTACACCACCTACCGGGCATGGAAGAAAATCGTCACCATCACCAAGGGGAAGGAGGTGGCAGAACATTTGAAGGAGCTTTGGGGAAGCCCCTACTACTGCTATGGCTTCTAGGCATGAAGAAACATCAAGGTTCGGCCTTCAAGTAGCTTATGCTTGTGCCGTATCTTGTTTAATGTCCATAGTTTGCTTTTGTTAGGTTGAACAAGTTTGCTTATGTCATGTGTAGGTTGAACAAGTTTGCTTATGTCGTGTGTGTGGTTGAACAAATTTGCTAGCTTTCTATTTTACTTGTGCATCGTGTCAGGTTGAAGTAGTTTGTGAATGAAACATTGTGGCTACAGTGCAGCACTAATTATGGAGTTTCTATTAACACAAGTATGTTTCATGTGTAGTTTGGATTCCGTATTGTTCGCAAAACCAATCAAAAGTTCACCATTTAAAAAATAATCAATACATCTTGTGCTGATTAACCAAGCTTGTAAAAACAAAACCCTCAGTACAGTTGATAACCCACAAGTATATGGGATTGCAAAAGTTTTCGAGGGTAGAGTATTCAACCCAAATTTATAGATTCGACACAAGGGGAGCCAAAGAATATTTGCGTGTATTAGCAGTTGAGTTGTTAATTCAACCACACCTGGAGATTAAATATCTGCAACGGAGTGATCAGTAGCACAGTAATATGATAGTTTTGATAGCAGTAGTAACAGTAACAGTAACGGTAACAGTGATAGCAATGGTTTTGTAGCAAGTGTAACAGTAGCAGTAGCAATAGTAACCTAGCAAGAACAATATGTGGGAAACACGTAGGCACTGGATCGGTGGATTTGTTGGATGATATTCATCATATAACATTCATAACCTAGGGCGACACAAAACTAGCTCCAGTTCATAAATGTAATGTAGGCATGTATTCCGTAAATAGTCATACGTGCTTATGGAAAAGAACTTGCATGACATCTTTTGTCCTACCCTCCCGTGGCAGCGGGGTCCATAAGGAAACTAAGGGATATTAAGGCCTCCTTTTAATAGAGAACCAGAACAAAGCATTAACACATAGTGAATACATGAACTCCTCAAACTACGGTCATCACCGGAAAGTATCCCAAATATTGTCACTATGGGGTTTACGGATCATAACACGTAATAGGTGCATATGACAAGCAAGATCAGATCAAGAACATAGATATAATGGTGATAACATAAATAGTTCAGATCTGAAATCATGGCACTCGGGCCCTAGTGACAAGCATTAAGCATGGCAAAGTCATAGAAACATCAATCTCAGAACATAGTGGATACTAGGGATCAAGCCCTAACAAAACTAACTCGATTACATGATGAATCTCATCCAACTCCTCACCGACCAGCGAGCCTATGAAGGAATTACTCACTCCCGGTGGGGAGCATCATGGAATTGGCGATGAAGGAGGGTTGGTGATGACGAAGACCAAAGATCCTCCTCTCCGGAGCCCCAAACGGGCTCCAGATCTGGCCTCCCGACGAAGAATGGGAGGTGGCGGCGGCGCCATCCCGTGAGACGCGATAAATCTTCCTCTCCCATTTTTTTCTCCGAAAATAGGAATTTATAGTGTCGGAATTAGGGTCAGTGGGGCCACGAGGTGAGCACAACCCACCAGCGCGCGCCTGGAGGGGGTGGTGCGCCCTGGTGTATCGCGCCCAACTAGGGCACCCCCTTCGGTGGTTCTTGGCTCCAGTATTTTTTTTATTGTAAAATAATTCTCCGAAAAGTTTTGTCCAGTTCCGAGAACTTTTATTTCTGCACAAAAACAACACCATGGTAGTTCCGCTGAAAACAACGTCAGTCCGGGTTAGTTTCATTCAAATCATGCAAATTAGAGTCCAAAACAAGAGAAAAAGCGTTAGGAAAAGTAGATACGACGGAGACGTATCAAATCCCCCAAGATTAACCCATTGCTTGTCCTCAAGCAATTCAATTGACAAACTAAAAGTGTTAAAGAAAAACTTTTACGAACTCTTTTGTTCTTGTTTACATATATATGCTTAAGTAGCACCCAGGTTTTCAGCAAAGATTATGACTAACCATGTCAGCAATAACTCTTAAAACTTATATTAACTCATATCAATGACATAAGCAACTAGCGAGCAATAATAAAATATCTCAAGCGCCAACACTTTGTCAAAACGATAATGATATAATATGACAACAGTGGTATCTCGCTAGCCCTTTCTGAGACCGCAAAACATAAATGCAGAGCACCTCCAAAGTTCAAGCAGCGACTAAACATTGTAATTCATGGTAGAAAAGATCCAGTCATGCTGCATCCAACATTAACTATACACAATGCATGAGGATGAAAATAGTGCTCTCAGATCTGGCGCTTATTTGAGAAGGTGATGACTCAACATGAAAGTAAATAGATAGTCCCTTCGCAGAGGGAAGCAGGGATTTGCAGAGGTGCCAGAGCTCAAAGCTTAAATCAGAGATAAATATAATTTTATGAGGTACACCCTTCCTGTCAATGTTACGACCAAGAGTTATCAATATCTTCCATGCTAAACACATTAGCGGCGGTTCCCAAGCGGTAAAAGTAAAGGTTTACTCCCCCTCCACCAACAAACACACTCCACGGCTAGCCAAATCCACGGGTACCGTCCATAGCAACAACATTCCTGGGGGAGTTTTGTTTAATTATTTGCAATTTTTGATTTCGGGACTGGGAATCCCTATTACCGCCCATCTCGTTCAAGGACGAGTGAATAAACACTCATCATGAGAATAACCCGCTTAATATGGAAGATACTGACCGCCCCATGTCTCTCATGAGCGTTCCAGGCACACAAAACAGATGTTCATTTGAAATTTTAGAGGTGGCACATGCAAATTTACTTGGAACGGTAGGGTAATACCGCATATAGGTAGATATAGTGGACTCATCTGGAATAACTTCGGTTTAAGGATTTTGACGCACAAGCAGTATTCCCACTTAGTATAGGCGAAGGCTAGCAAATAGGTTGAGAAGCGGCCAGCTAGAGAGCGAAAACGGTCATGAACATGCATTATGAATAATAAACATTGAATACTAGCATGAGTAGGATATGGACACCATGAACATAAATATTGTAGAGGCTATGTTGGTTTTCATTCATCAACATGCGCGAACATGTGCCAAGTCAAGCCACTTGAAACATTCAGAGGAGGATACCATATCATCATACTACATCACAACCATTTTAATGCATGTTGACATCCAAGATAAATCATTATCGACTCCTAGCTACTTAAGCATGGCATGAGCAACTATAATATCTAATTGTCATTGCAAACATGTTTGTTCATAATATGTTGAATCATGGATACTAGGTTAAACATATTTACAAAAACAAAAACAAGTTGAGTACATACCCGCTTCTCTCTGCCACAGTCACTTCATCAAATATCTTCATTATTGCCTTTCACTTGCACGACCGAATGATATGAAAATAATAATAGTGCAAGAGTATCGTGGACTAAGCTGGAATCAGCAAACTTTTTATTCAAGAGAAGACAAAGTAATATGGGCTCTTTGTTAGATCAACAATAATGCATATGAGAGCCACTCAACATTTTCATCGTGGTCTTCTCCTTGGTACGACTCAAATAAAAGGAAAAGAATTTCAAAGAAACACACTGAAATATTTTTTGGAGGTTTTGGTTATTCTATAAGAAAGCAAATCAAAGAAGGAAAAACAAAGACGAGAAAAACTATTTACACGGGAAAACTCCCAACAAGTAAAAGAAGAAACCAGAAATCTTTTTGGGTTTTGTTTTGCTACTACAATTAATTTAAACTAGAAAGAAGGACCGAAAAGAAGCAAGAAATATTTTTGGATTTTCTCAAAGTTTTTCAAACACACAAGAAGAAAGCGAGAAAATAATTCTAGCATGGATAATACAATGAAAAAGTGTGGACACCGACAACTGGAATGAGATGTGTAAACATGAATATAATGTCGGTGGAAATACGTACTCCCCCAAGCTTAGGCTTTTGGCCTAGCTTGGTAATCACCATCCGCGGCCTGGATAATAGTCTGAATGATAGCCCACCGAGGCTCTTGGTGCAGCCTCCTCAGCCCATCTGGCAGCTTCAACCTCCGCATTGTACGCGCGGGCCTCGCTCTCAAGAACGTAGTATCTTCCCTTACTGTGATAATCAAAGAGAGTAGGAGCAGGCAAGGTAACATGTACAATGGGATCTTTATTGAACCTCAAGTTGTAAGTATAACTAGTGATTGTGCCCTTAAGGAACTTATGATGTTTTATTGTCTCAAAGTCTAAGTACTGAGTAGGTAAAATGGGATCGTTAGGCCAAGGTGATACATTTAGCTTCTTAGCTACACGGGAGGCATAGATTCCTCCATAAAAGTGACCACTAGCAGAGTTGTGCTGCAATCTTCGTGCAACGATTGCTCAAAGGTTATAACGTTAACTCATGTTATATCAGTGTGAATAAGACTCAAATCAGGGGCACACAGTGTGCTGCAATCTTGCTTGCCTACGATGCATTTGCCATTAAAGAGTGCAAAGTAGTGTATTGATGGAAAATGGATGCTTTTTATTCTACCTTGTGTCACTCTTCTATCTTCACCGTAGCAAAGATTAATCAAAAATGACTCATACTCAGATGTTGGTGGTTCGTCTAGCGAACCCCAAGATGGAATTTTGCACGCTTCACAGAACACCTCTAAAGGCATGGTAAAGGGATGGTCATAAAGGTTAAATTAAACTCTAGACTCACGAGGAAAATATTTAAATTTCTTTGTGAATGTTTTTGTGAGGTCGAGATGTTGAATGCACTCATCTGCAATGAAGGGGGCAAGTTCTGGATTGTCGGCAAATTGCTCGAATTCCTCCTTGATACCCGCACCTACCAAGAATTCGTTACATGGCCATAACCATGATTTGGTAGCGGCATCCTGCATCGAGCTTGCACTTGGCTCAACATAGGACCATCGTATTGAGCCACAACTCGATGATGGCTCCGAGGACTTTCTCCTCGAAGAACTCCTTCCAAAGAAATTCATTTTATTTGCGTACAAATTTCTGAAAAAATTTGTCCACAATTTTTTTTTCAACAAAACTTCGTAAGATTGATAGCAACTACTCCTATGGATGCATAGAGGCCATATTAAGCATTCAAACTACCTAGAACTCTAAGAATTCAACATGCAAGCCCAACTACAGCAGCACCAAGAGTAGCTAATTATTCTAAAAATAAACCACTAGGTGAAAGTGCGTTATATCGACTAGAGGGGGGTGAATAGGCGATTTTTATGAATTCGTCACTGAGGAATTACTAGATGAGGAATTTTCTAAGTGACAAACTACTAGCAGCGGAATAAGTACTCAAGTGCATGCGAAACATAGCAGTAGCATAGTCATCATGAAGAAATGAAGCATACACAGAGCATAAGTAGCGTGAACAGGATAAGTAGGCAAAAGATAAAGTGACTAAAGAATTTGAGATGAGGAATTTGAGAAAGTCTTTAGGCAAATTCTTCAAACAGGAGCGATCAGTTTCATCAACAAGTACTTTGAGGAAATGAAAGGGTTGATGAAATAGAACCAGGAGCTCGATAAAGACAATG
The DNA here is from genome assembly GCA_039707655.1 of Elymus sibiricus. Lineage (NCBI taxonomy): Eukaryota > Viridiplantae > Streptophyta > Magnoliopsida > Poales > Poaceae > Elymus > Elymus sibiricus. The sequence goes on along the minus strand of CM077669.1, from coordinate 343,678,518 downwards.
ATTTGATGACCCAGTTCCAACTGCTGTGACAGTCGTACGTCTGGTTCGGAGCGGCTTGGTATTTAAACCAAAGGACACACAGTCCCAGAACACACAGTCCTTACCATATTCTCCTTGAGCTAAGGTCACACAGACCTCGCCCAACACTCGTGGTAAGTCTTCAGGGTACACTTCCAAACCCTCACAAACTCGGTCACCCGGCAATCCACAATTTCCTCTTGGATGCTCTAGACCATGACGCCTAACCGCCTGGAACTCTTCGGTGATGCTCAATCACTTTGGGTTTTGGTGGTTTGGGTTTTGGATTTTTCCTCACTGATGATTTTCTCTCAAAGTACTTGTTGATGAAACTGGTCATTATTGTTTGAAGAATTTGCCTGAAGACTTTCTCAATTTCCTCATCTCAAATTCTTCAGTAACTTTATCTTTTGCCTGCTTATCCTGTTCACGCTACTAATGCTCTGTGTATGCTTCATTTCATCATGATGACTATGCTACTGCTATGTTTCGCATGCACTTGAGTACTTATTCCGCTGCTAGTAGTTCGTCACTTAGCAAATTCCTCATCTAGTAATTCCACAGTGACGAATTCTGAAAGTGTGTTATATCGACTAGAGGGGGGGGTGAATAGGCGATTTTTATGAATTCATCACTGAGGAATTACTAGATGAGGAATTTGCTAAGTGACGAAATACTAGCAGCGGAATAAGTACTCAAGTGCATGCGAAACATAGCAGTAGCATAGTCATCATGATGAATTGAAACATACACAGAGCATGAATAGAGTGAACAGGATAAGCAAGCAGAAGATAAAGTGACTGAAGAATTTGAGATGAGGAAATTGAGAAAGTCTTCAGTCAAATTCTTCAAACAGTAACGATCAGTTTCATCGACAAGTACATCGAAGAAATGAAAGGGTTGAGGAAAAAGAACCAGGAGGTCGATGAAGACAAGGATTTGATGACCCAGTTCCAACTGTTGTGCCAGTTGTACGTATGGTTCAGAGCGACTTGGCATTTAAACCAAAGGACACACAGTCCCAGGACACACAGTCCTTACCGTATTCTCCTTGAGCTAAGGTCACATAGACCTCGCCCAACACTCGTGTTAAGTCTTCAGGGTAGACTTCCAAACCCTCACAAACTCGGTCACCCAGTGATCCATAATTGACGGCTGGATGCTCTAGACCATGACGCCTAACCGTCTGGAAGATATACAGTCTTCAAAGGTAAAAATCATCGGTTCCACATAGGAACAATCTATTCAGTGATGCTCAATCACTTTGGGTTTTGGTGGTTTGGGTTTTGGGTTTTTCTCCAGTGATGATTTTCTGACAAAGTCCTCAAAGGATGGGTTCCTCTCATATGATAAGTGTCAATCTCTCTTGGAGCAGCCAACCAACTAGTGGTTGTGGGGGCGGCTATTTATAGCCTGGGGGCAACCCGACATGATAAGACATAAATGCCCCCCAATGATATGACCGTTATGTGGATAAGCTATCTGGACCGCTGGCGCAAAGCACAGCAACGGTTAGAATTTGAACTGTAAAATTCCTTAGGGCTTATCATATTCCTCACGGTAGGCAATTCGCACTGGCAAAATCCTAACTCCTTAGTCTAAACAAATTCCACGGAGAACAGAAGAACTTCGTCTCTGTCACTGAAGAAATTGACTGAACCGTAAGAGATTTCCAAAGGCTTCACTCGAAGGTTTTGGGTATGTGTAGGCTTTGAGAAGAGCACCACTTGGAAATTCTTCCTTAGTATTACCTCGACCCCCTTTAACAGTACGGTGTTTCCAATGACTCAAAGAAAGGAAATGAAACTACGAAAACGAAAGTCTTCATGCTTCATAGTCCTCGTATCAATATCTTGAAGGTCACACCAATTTCTTCATTCTTCAAAGTCTTGAGGGAATATCAAAGTCTTCAGCTGAAGACATTCATTTTTAGGGGTTGACATTCTTCGTATATATCAAACTCCTCAGCGACTTATAGAGCCTGTGTACACTCACGCACATATTAGTCCCTTAACCTATAAGTCTTCAATACACCAAAATCACTAAGGGGCACTAGATGCACTTACAATCTCCCCCTTTTTGGTGATTGATGACAAATAGGTTAAGTTTTCAACAGGGATAACCATATGAAGCGTAAGTACTGAGTTTGAGGAATTTGATTGCAAGATATAGAGGAACTCCCCCTGAAGATGTGCATATTTGAGGAATTTGCTTTGGACTGCAAATGCACATGTCAGGATAAAATCTTGGAGATCTCCCCCTATATCTTGTAACCCATACACGCATTTAACATATATCATGAGGAAATTGAAATGCATGATGGAAAATGGTGTCTCACGAAATTCAACATGCGTGCATTAACATACTTGAGGAAATAAGCATGCGGAAAGCAGTTCAAAAGCGTCAGACCACCATCGGACTTAAGTTTACAACTCATCAAATGAACACTTCCGAAGAATGAGAGTTGTAACTTAAACAAAAATAGCCCATATAAATAGACCCGCTTGAAGACTAACTCAAATTTCTCCCCCTTTGTCATCAATTGACCAAAAGGGACGAAATTGAGGAGTAACGCCCCTGGAGAATTTCATCTTGAAGGTGGTGGAGGAGCGCCAGTGTTGTCGGGGTCGGTTGGTGGTGTAGGGCCTTCAGCAGTATCATCAATGTCTTTAGCTTCATCCGTCTCGTGCGATGAAGAATATGAACTTGTGACGAGCAGAGGAACTTTAACCTTCTTGAATTTCTTCTCGGGAAGAGGAGACTAGTCAAAGTTCTGCTGAAAGTCCATCTCATTGAGTTCTTCAGGAGTCTTGAGGTGTGAGAGGATGGCCCCGGTGCGGTTGAGGATTTCATGCACATAGTAATGATTCTTCCTCACTGAGTTCTGCGTCACAGTCATGTTCTAAAGAATTGATTTGAACTGACGTTTGACCCACTTGTGATTATGATCAACCTTCTGATGAAGACTTAGAAGAAGCTCACGATCGGTCATCACACGAGGGGCAGAAGCTTGAGGATTTTGAGCTGAGGCTTTTGCAGCAGAATCTTGTATGGCAGAGTCATCATTGGTGGAGTAAGATGCAACCTTACGAAATTGACCATCCAATGGACGAGTGCCTTCATCAATTACAACTTTGCCTTTTCCTTCAACTGAAGAAAATGCCTTCTTGAGGACTTCAATCGGAAGTACAAAACTGAAGTGATTCTGAAAGTCAGCCTTAAAGGGAATTGAAGACCTTGATCTGATGAATTTCATGATCCAGGGAGCATAAGGCTTCAACTCGAATGGTGACACATCTATATTTGCCAAAGTCCTCATGAAGAAGTCGTGATAATTGATGGGAATCCCATGAATGATGTTGAACAACAAATTCTTCATGATGCCAACAACTTCTTCCTCTTCAGAGTTGCGGCCTTTGATAGAACTGAGGGTTTTAGTCAATATACGGTATATTGTCCTGGGCACATATAGCAAATCCTTCACTAAGAAGGTGGTCCTTGGAGGTTTTCCTGGCGCCAAAGGCTTCATCGGCACTTGCATCATGTGATTTGGTAGTTTAGGTTCATCATAGATGCATCTTGCTCCTTCTGAAGGAATTGGAATTGGGACACGGTGAAGCAATTCGGTTGCTGGAGCAGTGTAGTGGGTGTTGCCAAACATCCAATCCAGAATCCATGTGTTAACATCAGAAGCTTCACCAGAAATGTGCAAGGTTGCATAAAATTGAAGAATTAGATCTTCATTCCAATCGCAGACATCAGCACAGAAGGGCAGAAGCCCGACGTCATGAAGAACTGTGAGCACAGGAGTGAAGCAGGGGATGGACTCCATATCCACATGAGGAATTTGATGATGCTAGAAGACTTTGTCCTTGTCAAAGAGTACAACAGCATATAAGTTCATCTGTGAAGAAGTCTAGAACCTTGAGCGTCCAACCCTTGTAGATTCATATGGATTTGGCCCTATGAAGAAAATGTGTTCATTGAAGAAATTTGCCTTGATGAATTTGGGGCGCTTTGTGCCTTTGAATGGCAATTTGGGCTTCGGCTGAAAATTTGGCTTGAAACGTCCCACAATTTCTCTTGGCATAACAGCGGCTTCTCCAGACTGAGGAACTTGAGGAGTAGTTTCTTCAGGTGCAGTTTGGGTATGAATTTCTTCGGCTGATGCAGCTGGAATTTCTTCAGGAACAGTCATGAGGGGAGTGGACAGACCATCAGACCCTCACTACTGGAATGAGGGAATTTTCCGTATGCCAGTTCGTTGCCGTCAGCCAGCGGACGGCAAAGAAGGCCATTTCCGTCTGCTGGCAGAAAGCAGACGGCAAAGAAAGGCGAGATGGCAAAGAATGAATTTGTTGTAGGCTTGTTCTTTGCCGTCTGCCAGCACACGGCAAAGAAAGTTCGCCGTCTGCTGGCAGACGGCAAAGGAGCCAGCTGGGCCCACTGGGCCCTGGACATGCTTTAGGTCAGATGGGTTAGTTCTTTGCCGTCTGCCAGCAGACAACAAAGAAAGTTTGCCGTCTGCTGGCAGACGGCAAAGGGCACGGCCTAGTAACGGTCGTGCCCCGCCCCCACTCCACTCTCTCTCTCTCACTCCCTCTTCCTGCAACGCGCCCTCTCGCCGCCGCCACCCCCTGCGCCCGCCGCACCGCTGCCAGCCCCGTCTCCGCCCATTCGCTGCCCCCGCCGCCGGCATCCCCTACCCTCCCTCCCCGCGGCCCTCCTCCACCACCGCGCCCCCCTCAACGCGCCCCCTGGCCACCGCCACCCCCTGCTCCCGCTGCCGCCACCACCACGCCCCCTCCCCGTGGCGAGTCCCCCCTTCCGTGGTCCTCTCGCCGTCGCCACCCCCTGCTCCCGCCACCGCCACCACCGCGCCCCCCTCCCCACGCCCCCTCGCCGCCTCCACCCCCTGATCCTGCCGCCGTCACCACCGCGCCGCCTCCCCGCGGTGAGCCCACCCTGACGGTGGCGAGCACCCCCCCCCCCGCGGCTAGGCTCCACCACCGCGGCGTGCTCCCCGCGCCAACCCTCCTCCCTGCGCCGACCCTCCTCCATCGGCCCTTCTCCGGTGAGTTTTTGCATCTTCTTTTTTTTTCTTTTTTTCATTTCATTGCATCTGTTAGTTTAGGTTACTGTTATAGTTAATTGGGTTAGTGTTAATTAGGTTAATTAGGTTAGTGCAAAAAAATAAGAAAAGAAGAATAAGTAGAAGAAGAGGATAAAGGAAAAAAGGAAGAAGAGGAAGAAGAAGAAGAGGAGGAGGAGGAGGAGAAGAAGAAAAGAAGAAGAAGAAGAAGAAGAAGAAGAAGAAGAGAAGAGGAGAAGAGGAGAAGAATAGGAAAAAGGAAGAAGAAGGAAAAAGAAGAAGAAGAATAGGAGGAGGAGGAGGAGGAGGAGAAGAAGAAGAAGAAGAAGAAGAAGAAGAAGAATACCCCCGACCCCCGACGCCACTAACCCCCACTGACCCCCGACCCCCGAAGCCACTGACCCCCGACCCTTGACGCCACTGACCCCCGACCCCCGACGCCACTGACCCCCGACGCCAGTGACCCCCGACGCCAGTGACCCCCGACGCCATTGACCCCCGACCCCACTGACCCCCGACCCCCGACGCCACTGACCCCGACGCCACTGACCCCCGACACCTCTTCGGCCTCCTGTGTTGGAAATATGCCCTAGAGGCAATAATAATTAGTTATTATTATATTTCCTTGTTCATGATAATCGTTTATTATCCATGCTATAATTGTATTGATTGGAATAACAAATACATGTGTGGGTACATAGACAACACTGTGTCCCTAGTAAGCCTCTAGTTAACTAGCTCGTTGATCAAAAGATGGTGAAGGTTTCCTAGCCATGGACATAAGATGTCATTTGATAACGGGATCACATCATTAGGAGAATGATGTGATGGACAAGACCCAAACTATAAACGTAGCATATGATCGTGTCAGTTTATTGCTATTGTTTTCTGCATGTCAAGTATCTGTTCCTATGACCATGAGATCATGCAACTCCCTGACATCGGAGGAATACCTTGTGTGTATCAAACGTCGCAACGTAACTGGGTGACTATAAAGATGCTCTACAGGTATCTCCGAGGGTGTCTGTTGGGTTGGCATGGATCAAGACTGGGATTTGTTACTCCGTGTGACGGAGAGGTATCTCAGGGCCCACTCGGTAATACAACATCACAATGAGCCTTGCAAGCAATGTGACTAAACTGTTAGCCACGAGATCTTGTATTACAGAACGAGTAAAGGGACTTGCCAGTAATGAGATTGAACTAGGTATAGAGATACCGACGATCGAATCTCGGGCAAGTAACATACCGAAGAACAAAGGGAACAGCATACGGGATTAACTGAATCCTTGACATAGAAGGTTTGACCGATAAAGATCTTCGTAGAATATGTAGGAGCCAATATGGGCATCCAGGTCCCGCTATTGGTTATTGATCGTAGAGGTGTCTCGGTCATGTCTACATAGTTCTCGAACCCGCAGGGTCTACACACTTAACGTCTGGTGACGATTAGTATAGTTGAGTTATTTTGTTGGTGACCGAAGGTTGTTCGGAGTCCCGGATAAGATCCCGGACATGACGAGGATCTCCGGAAGAGTCCGGAGGAAAAGATTGATATATGTGATGATAGTGTTTTGATCTCCGGAAAGGTTCCGGAATTCACCGGAAGGGGTTCCGGGTGTTTACCGAAGTGTTCGGGTGCAGCAACACTTTATATGGGCCAAAGGGGTAAAGCCCACGAGGTATTGGAAAGTGCAAAAGGAAGTTTTGTTGCTGCCTTAAGCGGTACTACCGCTGGTAAGGCAGTACTACCGCATAAGCGGTACTACCGCTTGTGTGAAGCGGTACTACCGCTCGTGAGCGGTACTACCGCTTGTACGCGGTACTGCTGGAATCCGAGTTTGACTCTTTCCGTGCGGGCCAAACCGACCTTGTGCGGGCAAAACCGACCTTGTGGAGACTTTCCCTCCAAGTTTAGACCCCGGGGCTCAACATATAAATAGAGGGGCAAGGCTAACACACGGGACAGATCAAGATTTCCCAAGCCGTGTGCCGGCAACCCTAACTCTCTAGTTCCTCCCGTCATAATCTCCGTAGTGCTTGGCGAAGCCCTGCAGAGATTGTTCCTCACCACCATCACCACGCCGTCGTGCTGCCGGAACTCATCCACTACTTCACCATCGCTCGCTGGATCGAGGAGGTGAAGGCGTCATCAAGCCGTACGTGTGTTGAACGCGGAGGTGCCGTCCGTTCGACGCTAGCTCGTGTTTGGATCGAGGGACGACTTGCGATTTGGATCGCGGAGACGTTCGACTACATCAACCGCGTTTCTTAACGCTTCCGCTTAGCGATCTACAAGGGTATGTAGATTCACTCTCCCTCTCGTAGATGCTCATCACCATGGATAGATCTTGTGTGTGCGTAGGAAAATTTTTGTTTCCCATGCAACGTCCCCAACAGTGGCATCTGAGCTAGGTCTATGCGTAGATGAGATCTCGAGTAGAACACAAATGAGTTGTGGGCGTGGGTGTATACATATTGCTTGCCGTTACTAGTTGGTACTTGATTCGGCGGTATTGTGAGATGAAGCGGCCCGGACCGACATTATGCGTACGCTTACGCGAGACAGGTTTCACCGCTACGTGCACTCGTTGCATAAAGGTGACTGGCGGGTGTCTGTCTCTATCACTTTAGTTGAATCGATTTCAATGATGAGGGTTCTTTTAGAAGATCAAAAAGCAATCACTACAGCACGTTGTGGTTTTGCGTAGGTAAGAACGGTTCTTGCAAACCCGTAGCAACCACGTAAAACTTGCAACAACAATTAGAGGACGTCTAACTTGTTTTTGCAGGGTATATTGTCATGTGATATGGCCAAGTACATGATGAGATATATGTGATGTATGAGATGATCATGTGTTTTATAGAATATCATGACTTGCATGTCGATGAGTACGGCAACTGGCAGGAGCCATAGGATTGTCTTTAATTATTTTCGTCGTTTTGCTTTACTTTATCGCTATGAGTTAGCAATAGTCGTGGAAGCAACAGTCGGCGCGACAACCTCATGGCGACACTTGATGGAGATCAAGATGATGGAGATCATGGTGTCATGCCGGTGATGATGGAGATCATGCCGGTGCTTTGGAGATGGAGATCAAAAGCACAAGTTCATGGCCATATCATGTCACTTATGATTTGCCTGCGATGTTAATCCTTTTATGCATCTTATTTTGCTTAGGACGACGGTAGCATTATAAGGTGATTCCTCACTTAAATTTCAAGATAAAATTGTGTTCTCCCCGAGTGTGCACCGTTGCGAAAGTTCGTCGTTTCGAGACACGCCGTGATGATCGGGTGTGATAGACTCTACGTTCACATACAACGGGTGTAAGCCATGTTGCACGTGCGGAACACTCGGGTTAAACTTGACGAGCCTAGCATGTACAAACATGGCCTCGGAACACAAGAGACCGAAAGGTCGAACATGAGTCATATAGTAGATATGATCAACATAAAGATGTTCACCATTGAAACCACCTCAACTCACGTGATGATCGGACTTGAGTTGGTGGATTTGGATCATGTTACACTCGAATGACCGGAGGGATGTCAATTTGAGTGGGAGTTTTAAGTAATATGATTAACTAAACTCATTATCTTGAACAATAGTCTAAGTTGTCTTTGCTATATTTATGTTGTAGATCATGGCTCGCGCAGTAGCACCCCTGAATTTTAATGCGTTCCTAGAGAAAGCTAAGTTGAAAGATGATGGAAGTAACTTTGTGGACTTGGCCCGTAATCTAAGAATTATCCTTACGGCTTCCCAGAAGGCTTATGTCCTTGATGCACCACTTGGTGATCCACCCGCTCCAGTTGAGTCTCTAGACGTTGTGAACGCCTGGCAGGCTCGTTCTGAAGATTACTCAATAGTTCAATGTGCAATATTGTATGGCTTAGAACCGGGACTTCAAAGACGTTTTGAACGTCATGGAGCATATGAGATGTTCCAGGAGTTGAATTTTATCTTTCAGAAGAATGCCCGGATCGAGAGGTATGAGATCTCCGATAAGTTCTATGCTTGCAAGATGGAGGAGAACGGGTCTATCAGTGATCACGTACTCAGAATGTCTGGGTACTCCACCCGTCTGGCTGAATTGGGGATGCCCCTTCCGCCAGAGGCTATCACTGACAGAGTTCTTCAATCATTGCCACCTAGCTACAAGAGCTTCGTGTTGAACTATAACATGCATGGGATGAACAAGTCAGTCGCCGAGCTGTTTGCGATGCTAAAAGCCGCTGAGTCTGAAATTCAGAAGGAGCATCAAGTGTTGATGGTCAATAAAACCACTAGTTTCAAGAAAAATGGCAAGGGTAAGAAGGGTAACTCCAAGAAGAGTGGCAAAGCAGTTGCTCCTCCCGTGAAGAAACCCAAGGCTGGACCCAAACCAGAAACTGTGTGCTTTCATTGCAAGGGAACTGGACACTGGAAGCGGAACTGCCCCAAGTATTTGGCTGACAAGAAGGCGGCCAACAACAAACAAGGTATATATGATATACATGTTATTGATGTGTACCTTACCAACTCTCGTTGTAGTGCCTGGGTATTTGATACCGGTGCGGTTGCTCATATTTGCAACTCAAAACAGGAACTGCGGAATAGACGGAGGCTGGCAAAGGACGAAGTGACGATGCGCGTGGGAAATGGTTCCAAGGTTGATGTGATCGCCGTCGGCACGCTCGCTCTTCGATTACCATCGGGATTAGTGATGAACCTGAATAAATGTTATTTGGTGCCTGCGTTAAGCATGAACATTATATCTGGATCTTGTTTATTGCGAGACGGTTACTCATTTAAATCAGAGAATAATGGTTGTTCTATTTATATGAGTAATATCTTTTATGGTCATGCACCCGATGTGAGGGGTTTATTCTTATTGAATCTCGATAGTAATGATACACATGTTCATAACATTGATGCCAAAAGATGTAGAATTGATAATGATAATACCACTTTCTTGTGGCACTGCCGTTTAGGTCATATTGGCGTAAAACACATGAGGAAGCTCCATGCTGATGGACTTTTGGAGTCACTTGATTTTGAATCACTTGACACATGCGAGCCATGCCTCATGGGCAAGATGACTAAAACGCCGTTCTCTGGAACAATGGAACGGGCAAGTGACTTATCGGAAATCATACATACTGATGTGTGCGGTCCGATGAGTATTGAGGCGCGCGGTGGTTATCGTTACTTTCTCACCTTCACTGATGACTTAAGTAGATATGGGTAAATTTACTTAATGAAACACAAGTCTGAAACATTTGAAAAGTTCAAACAATTTCAGAGTGAAGTTGAGAATCATCGTAACAAGAAGATTAAATTCCTACGATCTGATCAAGGAGGAGAATATCTGAGTTATGAGTTTGGCAGTCACTTAAGACAATGTGGAATCGTTTCACAACTGACACCGCCTGGAACACCACAGCATAATGGTGTGTCCGAACGTCGTAATCGAACCTTATTGGATATGGTGCGATCTGTGATGTCTATTGCTGATTTGCCACTATCGTTTTGGGGTTATGCATTAGAGACAGCTGTATTCACTTTAAATAGGGCACCATCGAAATCCGTTGAGACGACGCCATATGAACTTTGGTTTGGCAAGAAGCCAAAGCTGTCGTTTCTTAAAGTTTGGGGATGTGATGCTTATGTCAAAAAGCTTCAGCCTGAAAAGCTGGAACCCAAAGCGGAGAAATGCATCTTCATAGGATACCCAAAAGAGATAGTTGGGTATACCTTCTACCTCAGATCCGAAGGCAAAGTGTTTGTCGCTAAAAACAGAACATTTCTTGAGAAAGAGTTTCTCTCGAAAGAATTGAGTGGGAGGAAGATAGAACTTGATGAGGTTGTTGAACCTTGACTTCAACCTGAAAGTAGCGCAGCGCAGAAAGATGTTTCTGTAGAGCCTACATCAGCTGAAGAGGAAGTTAATGATGATGATCATGAAGCTTTGGATCAAGTTGCTATCGAACCTCGTAGGTCGACAAGGACGCGTACTGCTCCTGAGTGGTATGGAAACCCTGTCATAGAGGTCATGTTGTTGGACAACGATGAACCTACGAGCTATGGAGAAGCGATGATGGGCCCGGATTCCGAGAAGTGGTTAGAGGCCATGAAATCCGAGATGGGATCCATGTATGAAAACAAAGTGTGGACTTTGTAAGTATTACCTGAAGGGCGTAAGGCCATTCAGAACAAATGGATCTTTAAGAGGAAGACGGACGCGGACGGTAATGTCACCGTCTATAAAGCTCGACTTGTGGCAAAGGGTTTTTCACAAGTTCAAGGAGTTGACTACGATGAGACCTTCTCACCCGTAGCAATGCTTAAGTCCGTCAGAATCATGTTAGCAATAGCTGCCTTTTTCGATTATGAAATTTGGCAGATGGATGTCAAAACAGCGTTCCTTAACGGTTTCCTTAAGGAAGAGTTGTATATGATGCAACCAGAAGGTTTTGTCGATCCAGAGAATGCTGACAAAGTTTGCAAACTCCAGCGATCCATTTATGGACTGGTGCAAGCATCTCGGAGTTGGAATCTTCGCTTTGATGAGGTGATCAAAGCGTTCGAGTTTGTACAAGTTTACGGAGAAGCTTGTATTTACAAGAAAGTGAGTGGGAGCTCTATAGCGTTTCTAATATTATATGTGGATGACATATTGCAGATGGGAAACAATATAGAAATGTTGGAAAGCGTGAAGGAATATTTGAACAAGAGTTTTTCAATGAAGGACCTAGGAGAAGCTGCTTTCATATTAGGCATCAAGATCTATAGAGATAGATCGAGACGCTTAATAGGACTTTCACAAAGCACATACCTTGACAAAGTTTTGAAGAAGTTCAAAATGGATCAGTCCAAGAAGGGGTTCTTGCCTGTATTGCAAGGTGTGAAGTTGAGTAAGACTCAATGCCCAGTGACTGCAGAAGATAGAGAAAAGATGAGTGTCATCCCCTATGCCTCAGCCATAGGCTCTATCATGTATGCAATGCTGTGCACAAGACCCGATGTCAGCCTTGCCATAAGTATGGTCGGAAGGTTTCAAAGTGATCCAGGAATGGAACACTGGACGGCGGTCAAGAATATCTTGAAGTACCTGAAAAGGACTAAGGACATGTTTCTCGTTTATGGAGGTGATCAAGAGCTCGTCGTAAAGGGTTACGTCGATGCAAGCTTTGACACTGATCCGGATGACTCTAAGTCGCAAACCGGATACGTATTTATTCTTTATGGGGGTGCGGTTAGCTGGTGCTGTTCCAAGCAAAGCGTGGTAGCTGATTCTACATGCGAAGCAGAGTACATCGCTGCCTCGGAGGCGGCGAAGGAAGGTGTCTGGATGAAGGAGTTCATGACAGATCTTGGAGTAGTGCCTAGTGCGCTTAACCCAATGACTCTGTTTTGTGATAATACTAGTGCCATTGCTCTAGCCAAGGAACCAAGATTTCACAAGAGGACCAGACACATAAAGCGACGTTTCAATTCCATCCTCGATTACATCAAGGAGGACGACATAAATATTTGCAAAGTACACACGGATCTGAATGTTGCAGATCCGATGACTAAACCTCTTCCAAGGGCTAAACATGAACAACACCAGAACTGCATGGGTGTTCGATTCATTACAATGTAAATCACATAGTGATGTGAACTAGATTATTGACTCTACTGCAAGTGGGAGACTGTTGGAAATATGCCCAAGAGGCAATAATAATTAGTTATTATTATATTTCCTTGTTCATGATAATCGTTTATTATCCATGCTATAATTGTATTGATTGGAATCACAAATACATGTGTGGGTACATAGACAACACTGTGTCCCTAGTAAGCCTCTAGTTAACTAGCTCGTTGATCAAAAGATGGTGAAGGTTTCCTAGCCATGGACATAAGATGTCATTTGATAACGGGATCACATCATTAGGAGAATGATGTGATGGACAAGACCCAAACTATAAACGTAGCATATGATCGTGTCAGTTTATTGCTATTGTTTTCTGCATGTCAAGTATCTGCTCCTATGACCATGAGATCATGCAACTCCCTAACATCGGAGGAATACCTTGTGTGTATCAAACGTCGCAACGTAACTGGGTGACTATAAAGATGCTCTACAGGTATTTCCGAGGGTGTCTGTTGGGTTGGCATGGATCAAGACTGGGATTTGTTACTCCGTGTGACGGAGAGGTATCTCAGGGCCCACTCGGTAATACAACATCACAATGAGCCTTGCAAGCAATGTGACTAAAGTGTTAGCCACGAGATCTTGTATTACGGAACGAGTAAAGAGACTTGCCAGTAACGAGATTGAACTAGGTATAGAGATACCGACGATCGAATCTCGGGCAAGTAACATACCGAAGAACAAAGGGAACAGCATACGGGATTAACTGAATCCTTGACATAGAAGGTTCAACCGATAAAGATCTTCGTAGAATATGTAGGAGGCAATATGGGCATCCAGGTCCCGCTATTGGTTATTGATCGTAGAGGTGTCTCGGTCATGTCTACATAGTTCTCGAACCCGCAGGGTCTACACACTTAACGTTTGGTGACGATTAGTATAGTTGAGTTATTTTGTTGGTGACCGAAGGTTGTTCGGAGTCTCGGATAAGATCCCGGACATGACGAGGATCTCCGGAAGAGTCCGGAGGAAAAGATTGATATATGTGATGATAGTGTTTTGATCTCCGGAAAGGTTCCGGAATTCACCGGAAGGGGTTCCGGGTGTTTACCGAAGTGTTCGGGTGCAGCAACACTTTATATGGGCCAAAGGGGTAAAGCTCACGAGGTATTGGAAAGTGCAAAAGGAAGTTTTTCTGCTGCCTTAAGCGGTACTACCGCTGGTAAGGCAGTACTACCGCATAAGCGGTACTACCGCTTGTGTGAAGCGGTACTACCGCTCGTGAGCGGTACTACCGCTTGTACGCGGTACTGCTGGAATCCGAGTTTGACTCTTTCCGTGCGGGCCAAACCGACCTTGTGCGGGCAAAACCGACCTTGTGGAGGCTTTCTCTCCAAGTTTAGACCCCGGGGCTCAACATATAAATAGAGGGGCAAGGCTAACACACGGGACAGATCAAGATTTCCCAAGCCGTGTGCCGGCAACCCTAACTCTCTAGTTCCTCCCGTCATAATCTCCGTAGTGCTTGGCGAAGCCCTGCAGAGATTGTTCCTCACCACCATCACCATGCCGTCGTGCTGCCGGAACTCATCCACTACTTCACCATCGCTCGCTGGATCGAGGAGGTGAAGGCGTCATCAAGCCGTACGTGTGTTGAACGCGGAGGTGCCGTCTGTTCGGCGCTAGATCGTGTTTGGATCGAGGGACGACTTGCGATTTGGATCGCGGAGACGTTCGACTACATCAACCGCGTTTCTTAACGCTTCCGCTTAGCGATCTACAAGGGTATGTAGATTCACTCTCCCTCTCGTAGATGCTCATCACCATGGATAGATCTTGTGTGTGCGTTCGTGGGTGAGCACAAATGACATCTCCTCCCCCCCCCTTAATTGATCTATTCCGGTCTTCGTGCCGATGAAACTTGCTAGCTATAGGTGTCTTCAAATGAACAGTATGCGTGACCAGTACGCGTCTCCCGTTCGAAAGGGCGGCTTCTATAAATATGCATGTCCTTGTATATTTATAACAGCCATCCTTTCGAATTGTCCAACGTTATCCACGGACAGCCCGAGTGTGTGTAGATTGGGTTCGTTTTCCCGTATGCTCTGCTCCGGATCCGATGCCGAATTTCGTCACTTCCTCCCTATTGTTCTCCGGGTACACATCCTCTCTGCTTATTGCCGAGACGTGTATCAGGAGAACAACGGGGAGGTGCTGTCGAAATTCTGCATCGGATCCGGAGCAGAGCATGGGAAAACAAACCCAATCTACACATACTCGGGTGGGATTAGGACCTATCTTTACCTATTAGTGTGTAGGTTGCATGGACGTAATAAAACTGACAAACTTGATTAACTGATGAATATATATGCTGAATTATATATACATTTCTTGTGTGTCCAGTAGCTAGGCAAGATGAGTGATCGTGCGTGGATGTACACCAGTCACACCAGTCAGAAAGACATGACCAATGAATGGTTAACAAATACCAAGGGGTTTGTGAGAGCCGCATTTGCAAATGGCCAGGAAAAAACATGGTGTCCCTGTCCCCGGTGCGACAACTTTAAAAGGCAGACAGAGGGTGAAATGGGTAAACACCTACAGAAGTGGGGTTTTAAGCCTAATTATATGGTGTGGACTTTTCATGGTGAGTCTGCCCAACGTGCCAGAGCTGAGGTGGTTCGTCGTCGCACCGACGAGCATGGTACTGGGATCGAAGACATGGTGCAAGACTTTGATGATGCTCGGGATTCGGACGATGAGATGGAGGAATCTGCAAAGGCATTCTATGTAATGTTGGATTCTTTAAAACGTCCTCTCCACGAGCACACTGAGCTTTTTCAGCTGGATGCCATCGCGCAAGTAATGGCTCTGAAGGCTCAATTCAACCTGGGCAGAGAATGCTATGACGCGATGATGACAATATTTGGACGCTTTCTACACAAAGGCCATGTACTGCCTGCAAACCTATACCAGTCGGACAAAATCCTCCGTGTACTTAAGATGCCCTATGAGAAGATAGATGCCTGTGAGAATGGATGTGCCTTATTTAGGCTTGAGTATGTGGACTTGAACTATTGTCCCATTTGCAAGTCTTCTAGGTATGTTGTCGTAGACAACGGTATGGGTGAGAAGATTCAAACAAAAAATCCCTGTTAACGTTCTTCGCTATATGCCAATTGTACCAAGACTTCAACGTATTTTCATGGTCGAAGAGACGGCCAGACAGATGACATGGCACAAATTGGGCAAAAGAACCGAACTAGATGTAGATGAAAATCAGATGTTGGTACACACTTCAGACGCTTTTGCGTGGAAGCACTTTGATGCATTACATAAGGATAAAACGGCAGATCCAAGGCATCCTCGAGTTGCCATCAGCACGGATGGGTTCAATATGTTTGGTATGATGGCAACCCAATACAGTTGTTGGCCTGTATTTGTCATTCCACTCAATCTCCCCCCCGGAGAGATTATGAAAAGAAAGAACATTTTCCTGACGTTGATAATTCCAGGGCCCAACTATCCGGGGAATAATATGAATGTGTACATGCAGCCGCTTAAGGATGAATTGCAAGAAGCATGGGATAATGGGATCAAGACATACGACGCCGCTACCAAAAAAACTTCAAAATGCATGTGTGGTACATGTACTCGACGCATGACTTGCCGGCGTATGCGCTATTCATTAGCTGGTGTGTGCATGGAAGGTTCCCGTGCCCCACATGCAAGGCAACTCTTCAGTTCCCTTGGCTGCAGGCGGCTCGCAAGTTTTCTTGCTTCGACGTGCATAGACAGTTCCTGGATCCTCGCCATAAGTTCAAAAAAGACAAGAAGAATTTCATCAAAGGTAGAGTTGTCAAAAACTCTGCACCACCCACGTTGACAGGCCAACAGATCCTGGATCAGTTAAACGCTCTCGAGATTGATCCAAACCGTCCAGGGTATTTCAAAGGGTATAATACGGAACACGCCTGGACTCACAAGTCATGCTTATGGGATCTGCCTTACTTCAAAGACCTCCTTTGCCCACACAACATCGACGTGATGCATAGTGAAAAGAATATCGCCGAGGCCATTTTTGGTACATTGTTCGTCTTAGAGGGGAAGTCAAAGGATAATCCTAAGGCTAGAATCGATCAGGAGGCTCTATGTGATAGACCGTTACAAAACATGCGACAACAGAAAGGAAAGCAGAACTGGACGAAACCAAAAGGCATGGTTCAATCTTGGAAGGCCAGCTATGAGGGAAATGATCTTGTGGGTGAAAATGCAGTTGATGTTCCCCGATGGTTATGCAGCGAATCTAAAGAGGGGAGCGAGTCTTGACAAACTGAAAATATTTGGTCTGAAGAGTCATGATTGGCACATATGGCTTGAGCGGGTAATGCTGGTGATGCTGCATGGCTTTATCCCTGAGGATGAATGGCTAGTACTGGCAGAGCTGAGCTATTTCTTCCGTTCTCTTTGCGCGAAAGAACTACCGCCTGGCGTGCTAGATGAAATGGAAGAGTTGGCGTCGGAGTTGATCTGCAAGTTAGAGAAGATCTTTCCACCGGGCTTCTTTAATCCAATGCAGCATTTGATTTTGCATCTCCCGACCGAGGCAAGATTGGGGGGGCCCGTGCAAAATCGTTGGTGCTTCGCAACTGAGACGATGCAGAAGACGCTTCGAGCAAAATGTAAAAATAAACGTAGAATTGAAGCATCGATGGCCGAGGCATTCATTACTGAGGAGGCAGCAAACTTCGTGATAGCACACTACGAAGCCAAAAATCGTCATTTGCATAATCCGAAGCCTCGGTACAATGATGGCGACCCTAAAAAAAGTTGATCCAACCTCAGCCTATTCAAAGGGAAGCTTGCACCAGCCGGTGCTTCGAAAGCAAAAGTGTTGGATGTCGATGAATGGAGGACCATTTCGTTGTATATCTTCAACAACCTAACAGAAGTGCGGCCCTACATCGAGTAAGTTCTTGATACATCGCCAAATTCTTTTGAACTGCTCTTATTCCCGGATATTTGATATAGTCGATACATCGCCAAATTCTCGGATGGAGTGGTCATCCAAAAGGATTCCGTCGAAGAGTATGAGCTTCTGGCAAAGCATGGAGGCGGCTATCCCGGTTTCATCTCTTGGTTCAAAAAAATGGTAATTACCATTAATGGACCATTTCATTTCTTCGTCTAATTGGCGGATAATGGAACAATCCTTTCGTATTAAACTTGTAGGCTAATTCAGAGTCTATGGACGCCAAGTTGAGACAAGTCGCTAATGGTTTTGACTATAAGGTCCGTTGATTTGACAAATACGACATCAACGGGTATCGCTTTCGTACCTTTGGCAAAGAGTTATCTATGCCTCACCTAAAGACTACAAATTGTTGTGTCTCTGCTATCGGTGAAGGTGGTACCGAGTATTATGGAAGAGTTGAAGCAATTTATGAACTTCTATTCTATGGTGAAAACCCACCGAACGTCGTAGTCTTCAAATGTTATTGGTTCCAGCCGAAGGAGACTAGAAGGACTCATGAACATATAGGGCTAGTCGAAATTAAACAAAGCACCCATTTAGATGTTCTCGATGTCTATATTACGGCTCAACAGGCGACCCAAGTTTTCTATCTACCGTGGGCCTGCCAAACTGATCCAAATCTGAAAGGTTGGGATGTCGTTTATGAAGTGCCGCCACATTTTAGACCACCTCCCCTCAATGAAGAGAATTATGAACCTCACATTAACCCAGACACATATGAGGGAGAATTCTTCCAAGAAACACGTATTTCCAAAAAACGTTTCAAGAACCGCTCTACTTCACCCCAAAACATTGAAGTAGACAGCGACAGTGAATCCAACTTTGTCGGATTTCGGGCTTCGCAAAACCCTCAGGGTTCGAACACAGGGGCGTGTGTGAAGATCCCCTGCAGCTTCGCCCTACAAACTTGCTGCTCGATGGTTACTACGGCAAACTCGCACGATGACGAGGAAGAAGATGAACACGGTGGTTTACCCAGGTTCGGGCCGCTGCGAAACGTAATTCCCTACTCCTGCTTTGATGGATTGCCTCTCTGGGAGGTGTGGTGGATGAACTAGCACAGTGGTGAGCAGCCTTGCAAGGGCGCTCAAGTGGTGCTCTTGGCTCTCTGCCTTATCTTGTGTTCTTGTTCCCCTCTATGGTGTAGCCTAGCCTCTATATATAGCAATGGCCCGGGTCCTCTTCCCTTATCGCAATGGCGGGAAGGGATCCCACAACGGCCAAATTTGAAGGGGGACAGGAGTACATCCCCGCCCTGTCCAAAGGTGGTCTTCGCCTGCAAAGTAGCTGTCGATGATGCAGAGGTGGGCTCGGCGATGACATCCGCCCAGTGGGGCTCATGGTCGTGGTCTTGTTGCACCGGAATGGAAACCTTTGGGAGGAGCTTTGGGAACCCGCGTACGTCCCTGCTCCCTTTGCACCAAAGGGGAAAGTGCACCACCTGGCGCGCTGGCGCCCGTCTGTCCTTCCTTGCGTCATCCTTGACTCCTGAGGCTGGGTTCCGCATAGAGATCTCCGCCACTCCGGAGGGGGCCTAAGGAGGCCCACCCCCTGCTGATCCTGGTGATGTTCTTCCTCGTGAGCCCGGGGTCCTCGCGAGGGCCTTGTCGTGAGTAGAGTCACGCCAGGCCGTGTTTGGCTGACGAGGTGGGCCATGCCCTGGGCCGCAGGCAGGCAGGTCTGGGTACCCCCATTCCCAGAACGCCGACAGTAGCCCCCGGGCCCAAGGCGCGCTCAAGCTGGCTTCCAGGCGAAGCCTTGACGACGGCCCGAAGCACCGCGGGCCCCAAATGCCTACGGGCCAGGCCGGCGCATGTCGTTCGGTTGATGTCTGGCGTCCAACATCCCTTCGGACACCGCCCGAGTCGACAAAAGCCTGACTTCCAGCGCCGAGCCATTACAACTTTCCTCTTCTGTGCACCTGCTCTTACTCCCAGATCACCGGCCTTAGTAGAGACCTCATCAGATCCTGCGCCGCTCCGTCCTCCTTGCCGTGTCGGTCCCGCGATCTTCCCAATGGCTCCCGCCGGCAAGCCGAAGCCAGAGGCCCAGAGCTCAGCCTCCGGTCCCATCTCACTGGTGCTTTCGGAGTCCACCATTGCCAAGGACAGAGACCTCGTCCCGGTGCTCCCGTCGACGGCGGACGAGACCAACGAGTGTGGGTGGACCTTGATATGGGGCGGCTCCTCGTAGAATCGGCCCTCGTCTAGGTCGGTCTATCCTTTCTTCCTTCATAGCGTCTTTGCCGGGCTCGTCCCGCCCTTCTCCGCGTTCTTCACCGCCATCCTCGACCACTACGGGATTCAAGCCCTTCATCTCCAGCCCAACTCCATCCTGCTCTTGTCCGTCTTCGCCTTCTACTGTGAGGCTTTCGTGGGCGTGAAGCCTTCGGTGGCCCTCTTCCGACATTTCTTCTGCTTGCGCGTGCATGACGGCGCTCAACGGTCGGCGTGCGTCTCCTTCGTCGCGGTCCAGAGTGGTAACATGCTCTTAAAGGCTGGGAAGAAGGTGGAGCACTTCAGGCACCGCTGGGTCTTCATGGATCTCAAGAGCTCCAACCCCTGCTTGGATCAGCCGAAGGGGTTGCCGGAGAAGACCCCCGCATGGAGCTCCGCGAAGCTTTCCGACCCCCAGGCCAAGCCTGTCCTGGAGCGGATTTCTCGCGATATCAGTGCCAGGAAGCTGACTGGGGGGATGACAGTGAAGGAGTTCTTGACGCAGCGCCTGGCGCCCCTCCAGTCTCTTTCTAGGCCCTTGTGGGATTATCAGGGCAGCGGCGACAACCTCAGGCTTCGGTCCGCTCGCATAACCCCCGAGGAACTGAATAGGGCTGTGGTAATCCTTCTCAACGGCGACCCCGGTGATCTCCCTGACGCCTACGCCCCGCTGTACCGCCGCGATGACGGAGCCGATTTGGATGCCAAGGTGCCTTTCTTCGACGAACTGGGGCTCTCCCCAGCTGAGGGCCTTGGCTCCCCGGTGGTGGTGTCCTCCGGCGACACCACGGGCGGGGAGGATTCGGAGAAGACAGCGGATGACGACCTGGCGGGGGCGTCTCCCCCGTCGCAGAGCATGCTCTTGCGTGACCTCGAGGACGATGACGATGTTGGTGAAGTTTCTGCTGCACGCTCTCCACGCCTCGCCAAGGTCCTCAGGGGGCAAGGACCGGCTCCTCTTGCCACATGGTCCGCCCGCCTGGAGACCCCCAGGAAGCGCGGGGCGGAGTCTCCTCCAGTGTGCCCTGCCTCTACCGACAAGGCGGTTGAGGTGCCGGCCTCGTCCCTGCCCGAATCGCGGCTTGCCTGTAAGGCGGGCGAAGCCGGAGCCATGCCGATCCCTCCAGCGGCTGCCCTTGCGGATAGTGCCCCTGCTCCCCGGCATGGTGGTGCCCTCCCCGAGTAAGGCGAGGGCGCCCCCGTCATCGTTGGAGCGGAGAGGAAGAGGAAGTGGGTCGATGTTGAAGAGTAAGTATTCCGGCTCGGCCTTGGTCACCTGCCGGTAGCTTGAGTATTGATGATCTTCCTTCGCTTGGTAACCAGGAACGCCGTCACGTTGAAAATGAGGAAGAAGAAGGCGGGCATCAAGCCGAAGGCGTCTTCCGACGCACCGCCCGCTCCTGTCGTCTCGCCGTCGCCTGACGAGGCGCCCGACGCCGAGGGGGTGGGGGCTCGCGAGGCAACCCTCCTGGTCGCTGCCGCAGAGCTCCCCGAGCCCCCAATGCCTGTTGGCGTGGTCGCTCTTGCCCTCGAGGGCGCATCGGTGCCGCTGTCCGGGGGGCCAGCCGCCCGTCAGTCCGTCTGTATCCGTCTTGCCCGTGGTCGCTGCGCAGCCTCCGGAATTTCCTGCTCCTTTTGCTGCTGTCTCCCGGGGTACATCGCCTGTGATCGCGCAGGCGACTCCTCCGAAGGAGGCCTTGATGCCTTCGTCGCACGGCCTCGACGTCCTGGACGGGGCCTTCACTGCTCTGGGTCAAGTTCGGGACGCCCTCGTGGGTACCGACGACCGCCTCGCGAGTCGGCGCCTGGGGCTCCTCTCCGGGTGGCTCCAGGCCGATGCCTCTGCCGTGGCGGTCTGGGCCCTGGCCGAGGCCGCCATGGCGAAGAGCGAGAAGGAGGCCGCGTCCGCCAAGGCAGCCCGTGAGGCGGCGCTGACCGACGCGGCGTCTGCTGTAGGGCATTGTGACGAGGCGGAGTCCCGCTTGAAGGTTCTTCAGGAGGAGAAGTCCGCGCTTGTGGAGCAGCTGTGTCAGCAGGGGGAGGGCCTTCCAGACCTGCAAGACCCAGCTTGCCGATCGGGACTCTGAGCTATCCCAGGCGATGGCCGACCGTGCCGCGGTGCGAGAGCGCCTAGACGCGCTGGAAAGGGAGGTTGCCCTGGAAAAGGCTCGGCTCAAAACTAGGGAAAAGGCTCTAACTGAGGCCAAGGAGAGAAAGGCCACGGAGCTCAGCGCCCTTCCCCTCGTCGAGCTCAAGCTTCGCCAAGCGCTCCACTCCCTCTGCCGGGAAGGGTTTACAGAACCCTTGGTGGCTCTAGAGAGTGGCTTCGCGGAGCTCGCTTAGAAGCTTGTCGAGGCGCTGGAGGGCGCCATTGCCAAGGTGGAGGGGGTTTTGGAGAGCGAGTGCCGCGACCTCTTTTCTGAGGCCGCGACGCGCGTCTTCAGCCACCTTCACCTTCGCGAGCAAGGGTTTGACTTCGACTCCGTGATCCACCCGGTTGCCCCCGAGGTCCGCAGCAGCGCTGCGGCGGCAGTGAAGGGCGCCGTGGAGGCGCTGGTGAAGAAGTTCACCCGCATCACCGTTCCTCCGCCTCCTGAAGCTGCAGGGGTTAGCGGCGAAGAAGATGATGCCAGCGATGTCGACGATGAATTCCCCGCGGACGGGACGAGTGGTGGCGGAGGCTCCTCCTAATTCATCTTCCTTGTTCCCTTCCTGCAACGTTCATCGTGCCTCGCGGAGGCGTTAAACTTGTTTGTATTCGCGAAAACTTTTAATGCTAGTAATAACTGTTGGACTGTGTGATTGCTCTCTTCGCCTTGTTTCCTTCTTGCTTGCTGTGATGCTCTGCGTCGGCAGGGCCCGGCCCCGCGCATACCTCAACCGCCGTTGGGCCGTCCGGATCACCAAGGACGGTTCCAAGGGGCGAGGGGCTACGTGGCCAGTGAGGCTCCTGAGTCGCGATGCTCAGGAGTCACCCTTTACGTACGAGCAGCCCTCATGAAGGGAACATGGTGAAGATAGGGTTGACTTGGAACTTTGAACACCTTTCGCTCTGCGTCGGCAGGGCCCGGCCCCGCGCATACCTCAGCCGCTGTTGGGCCGTCCGGATCACCAAGGACGGTTCCAAGGGGTGAGGGGCTACGTGGCCAGTGAGGCTCCTGAGTCGCGATGCTCAGGAGTCCCCCTTGACGTACGAGCTCCAGCGTCCTCCTTAAGGGAACATGGTGAAGATTGGGTTAACTTGGAAATTTTTAACACCTTGCGCTCTGGGTCGGCAGGGCCCAGCCCCGCGCATACCTCAGCCACCGTTGGGCCGTCCGGATCACCAAGGATGGTTCCAAGGGGTGAGGGGCTACGTGGCCAGTGAGGCTCCTGAGTCGCGATGCTCAGGAGTCCCCCTTAACGTACGAGCTCCAGCGTCCTCGTTAAGGGTTTGGAGCGCCTTGAGCTCTGCGTCGGCAGGGCCCGGCCCCGCGCATACCTCAGCCGCTATTGGGCCGTCCGGATCACCAAGGACGGTTCCAAGGGGTGAGGGGCTACGTGGCCAGTGAGGCTCCTGAGTCGCGATGCTCAGGAGTCCCCCTTGACGTACGAGCAGCTCCCATACCTTTCCTCGCCGACTTTTCCTGAGAGGGGCGTGTGAAGACCAGGTTTGGCAGACCTGGGAAGGTGGCGTGTACCAGGCTCGGCCCGGTAGTAGCCCCCATGCAGCCCCCTCACGCGAACATCCCAGGGAATGCAGCGAAACGGGGCCGCAAGGAGCCTTCTTGAGGTTGGATGCAGCCGCTGGGGCGCCCTCAGTTGTTTATCCCCAGCACAGGGCATAGGGCTTCGACATTGCGTGGGCATAGTCATTGGTGGACCGTGTTGTCCGCCAGCACGGAGCTGTGGCTTCCACATTGCGTGGGCATAGTCATTGGTGGACCGTGTTGTAAGCCAGCACGGAGCTGTGGCTTCCACATTGCGTGGGAAGGAACCCCTTCGCGTCCTCGGGGGGCTCCGGGCATGTACAGCCCATTGAGTTCGTACGCGTGGCTAGCACGGTAGAACTGGGAGGTGTATCTGGGAGCTCACGAGGGAGCTTTGGCCTCGCGAGGTCCCTACCTCAAAGGCGGTTTGCACCTGGGTCTTCTTGTAGATAGCGCCGTCCGAGGTCCTGCAAATTTTGGAGAAGCCTGCACCGAACGTGCTCCCTAGGTCCATCGCACGAGAGGGCCAAGCACCAGTGACCCCAGGAGGTGACGTGAACGGGACTGGCCCGCCAGACAGAGCTCAGCCACTGGATTTATCAATGCTGCAGGGACGGACCCGAGCACAGACGCCGTGCCCAGTCCTCTCGTGAGGCGGTCGAAGGTAGGATCATTCAGGTGCAGCGACATTTACGCCGGCAAAGAGCCGTGCAGGCAAAGGGAAACGTTAGGAAACAGATCATATGCATGAGAAACTGCTAAAATATGCGTAAATGCGGCGGCTGCAGGGGTACGCCCTGATCGCCTGAGGATAATGCGGCCCGGTGGGCGCCTTCAAATGGAATAAACCAAAAAGTTACCTGGCATAGACCAACAAAAAGTCACCTGGCGGCCGTGCCGCTGAAGAGTCGAAGCTGCCATCGTAGCCTGATCTTATACCTCCACGAGCGCGGCCCTCACGAGCCCGTCGTCTCCCGAGGCTCGAGACCCATGCTCGGTCCGGGCATCTCCTCCAACTCCTCGCCGCATCTCGCCAGGCAAGGTACGAGCATGGCCCGGGCAAGGCGCTGGAACATGACGCCGGCGTTCGCCAGGCCAAAGGGCATGCAGACGTAGTTGTGCGGGTAGACCCACACGCGGTCGGCACGGGTTGGCCAAAAGAGGCCCTGGGACGCGGCCCTGTTGATTGCGAGCGTGTTGACGCAGACGTGCGGCTGGTCGTCCGGGCCGACGATAGCGGCTGCGATTGGTGGTGCAGGGAAGTCCCCGCCTCGCTTGGCCTGTGCCTCCTGAAGCTCCTTGATCGCTTTGATGACAGACTCTTGCGACCTAGGTGCCTCGCTCCGTGCTCCTGGCTCTGGTAGTCTTGCGTCAGGACGCACCTTCAGGTTGTGCCCGAGCGCCTCCCTTGTCACACCGGCCGGCCTCCCGGATGGAAGCCCCCGAGCCTGACCCAAGGGGGGCGTCGAGCACGCTTTCCTATGCAATGGAAGGTGGGGCCCCGTCCCTGGGTGCAGAGCCCGAGGTTCCACCCTTGGAGGTTCCAGCCCCCTGGCGCCCCACGGGAAGGAGCTGCTTCTTCTTCTTGCGTGCATCCTCACGAGGCAGGGCATCCTCCTCGTCGTCCGAGCGCTCGGCCGCCGCAGCGCGGTAAGCACGCTCGAGGGAGCAGACGGCATCCTTCTCGTCGCAGGCGATGGTGATGACGCCGCCACTCCCTGGCATCTTGAGGACATTGTAACCGTGATGAGTCACCGCCATAAACATGGCGAGGGCCGGGTACCCAAGGATTGCGTTGTACGGGAGGTGGATGTGGGCGACGTCGAAGATGATGACCTCGGTGTGGTAGTTCTTGCGTCCGCCGAAGGTGATGGGCAGACGTACTTGCCCAATGGGGACGGTGGACCCGTCAATGACTCCCGAGAAGGGCTTGGTCGGCATGAGCTGGTCATACGGTACTTGGAGCGTCTCGAAGGTCTCAATGGAGAGGACATTGAGCCCCGCTCCATTGTCGATGAGGGTCTTGGTGACGAGGACGTTGCGGATGGTCGGAGTGCACAGCATGGGGAGCATGCCGGCCATGGCCGAGCACCTGAGCTGATCCCTCGAGTCAAAGGTGATTGCAGTCTGGGACCACTTGAGGGGACGCATGGCCTCGGGCTTTGGGAGAGCCGCATTCACCTCCCGCGTGAACTGCTTGAAGACGCGGTTCGACGCTGGGGCTTGGGCGCCGCCCAGGATACAGGCCACCGCCCTGACCTCCTGGAAGCCCCCAGCCCCATTGTCCTGCCTATCCTCTTCCTTCCTTCTGGGTGGTGGTGGTAGTGGTGGTAGGCCGGCCTCACGTGGACGGGCCTCACGAGGCTGGCTACGGCGTGACCCCTCCGGAGGGTCGTCGCGCCAGCGGTCCTCCCGAGCCTGATCGTGCCAGCGGTCTTCCCGAGCCTGATCGCACCAGCGGTCCTCTTGAGGCTGGTCTCGCCACCCCTAACTCGGTTCCCGGTTGTCCCAACGGCCTCCACCACGTCCGAAGCCACGGTCGGTGCGTCCAGGGCACCGGTCGAAGTGTTCAGCGCGGACAAGCCTGAGTTCCTGGCAGTCGGCGGTGTCGTGGTTGTTGGTGCCATGGAAGATGCAGGTCAGTCTCCCCCCTGCGGGGTGTTCCTCGCCTCGGCTTTGCTTAGCCTCAGGCTCGGCCGCAAGCACCGCTGGTGCCTTGCGCTTCGCCTCCTTGGCCTTGGTCTTCTTTTCCTCTGGCTCTGTAACCGGAGGCTCACGGAGTGACAGGCGACCCTCTTCGGCCTTGGCGCACCTGTTCGCCAGGTTGAACATCTCTAGGGCTGAGCACAGTTCGTCGTTCATGGCGAGCTCCGCTTTCATCTTGAGGTCCGTGACGCCGTCGGTGAATGCGGAGATGAAAGCCTCATCCGACGCCTTCGGGACCTTGAGGCGCGTAGTTGTGAAGCGCTGTATGAACTTGTGCAGGGTCTCTCCCTCCTGCTGCTTTACACGCCGCAGGTCATTCACGGTGAGTGCGCGGTCGCGGGTACCTTGGAAGTTGGCGACGAAGCGCTTGTGCAGGTCATCCCAGGAGGTGATGGACCCCTCCGGGAGGTTGAGGAGCTAGGAGAGCGGGCCACCCTTGAGTGCCATGGGGAACCAACATGCCATGACCTTGTCATCTCCATCGGCTGCCCGGATGCTCAACGAGTAGAGCTGTAGGAACTCGGTGGGATCCAGGGTGCCGTCGTATCGAGGGGGTAGGTCAGGCTTGAACTTGCAGGGCCACTTGGTTGGATGGAGCTTCGGGGCGATGGCGAGGCACCCCACCGGCTCGACGGGTGTTGCGTGTGCGGGCGGGGTCCGGTCTTGAGGCTCCTGAGGGGCCGCCTCGAGTGGTGCCCGGTCGCGACGCTGGTTCGGCAGTGCGGGGAGCGAACGCGCGTCGACATGCGGCTGGGGCACCACCTGGCAGCTTACTTCATCTCTTGCCCTTGCTCGTGGTTTGCGGGGCTGGCCGCGCGGGCGCGCTTCACGCCTGGGCTCGGGGTCGACGTCGCATTGCGGAGGAGGTGGCGGCGCATCGCGGGCCACGTCGTCTGCCAGGGAAGGCCGGGGTCGAAACGAGTAGGAGAGCGTTGAAGCATCGCCGGCAGCACTGACAAGCTCCGCGATGCGCCGGAGCCAGTTGTTGTAGCGGTCGGGGGCAGGGCGGTAGCGGAGCAGCTCGTTCGCCATGGCGAGTGCGCCCGAGCCGCGCGCCGGCCCGGGCCGAACGTGGTAGGACGACCCAGTAGCTGGAATGATCGACGGAGTGGCGGTGTTGCCGTCGCGCCGCGCGGTGACCGGCTGGGAAGAGTCTTGTTGTTCGTGGGCGTCCGGGCCCATGGCGGCGTTGGCCACAGGTGAGGGGGACCGGCGGACACCGGCGCGGCCCACGGGTGCCGTATGGGCAACGCGGGCAGCTCGGCGCTCGGCGCGGGCTCGGCGGGCGTCAGACATCGGAGCGGCGAGGTGGGAGAAGAGCTTGGCTTGAGGAAAACCCTCAAGGTTCGAACACAGGGGCGTGTGCGAAGATCCCCTGCAGCTTCGCCCTACTAACTCGCCGCTCGATGGTTACTACAGCGAACTCGCACGATGACAAGGAAGAAGATGAACACGGTGGTTTACCCAGGTTCGGGCCGCTGCGAAGCGTAATACCCTACTCCTGCTTTGGTGGATTGCCTCTCTGGGAGGTGTGGTGGATGAACTAGCACAGTGGTGAGCGGCCTCGCGAGGGCGCTCGAGTGGTGCTCTTGGCTCTCTGCCTTATCTTGTGTTCTTGTTACCCTCTACGGTGTAGCCTAGCCTCTATATATAGCAGTGGCCCGGTCCTCTTCCCTTATCGCAATGGCGGGAAGGGATCCCACAACGGCCAAATTCGAAGGGGGACAGGAGTACATCCCCGCCCTGTCCAAAGGTGGTCTTCGCCTGCAAAGTAGTTGTCGATGATGCAGAGGTGGGCTCGGCGATGACATCCGCCCAGTGGGGCTCGTGGTCGTGGTCTTGTTGCACCGGAATGGAAACCTTTGGGAGGCGCTTTGGGAACCCGCGTACGTCCCTGCTCCCTTTGCACCAAAGGGGAAACTGCACCGCCTGGCGCACTGGCGCCCGTCTGTCCTTCCTTGCGTCATCCTTGACTCCTGAGGCCGGGTTCCGCATAGAGATCTCCGCTGCTCTGGAGGGGGCCTGAGGAGGCCTACCCCCTGCTGATCCTGGTGCTGTTCTTCCTCGCGAGCCTGGGGTCCTCGCAAGGGCCTTGTCTTGAGTAGAGTCATGCCAGGCCGTGTTTGGCTGACGAGGTGGGCCATGCCCTAGGACGCAGGCAGGCAGGTCTGGGTTCCCCCGTTCCCAGAACGCCGACAGACTTAACCCCTGAGCCGGAACAGGAAGAGCCGGAACAGGAAGAGCTGGAACAAGAAGAGGTTACTGCTGCGGATGACCTGGCAATGCTTGACCGATTACATAAAGGAGGCCTTCCACACGTTGTTCCCGATAGTGATGATGGTCATCCATTTATTGATGATAGTGATGATGATGATGCATTTATTGATCTTGGAGAATATATCGACGATCAAGATTATTGTTAATTCATGTCAGGTAATCAACTTTTATTCTATACATATGTATATTTTTAGTTCATGTTAGCTATATGATGTTACACTTAAATTATATACATTTTATTATTCATGTCGGTATTCAATTTTATGTTGTACTAATTTCGTTTACTATTTGTCATGGCAGTTGTTGAAAGATGGTGGGAAAGGGTCGAGAGCACTCCGCGGCTCCTTGTTCGTCGGAGGGTGGTGGGATGGGTACTTCCATTCCTGTCGAGTCTCTCCGAAGAGCGTTGCTCTCTAGTCTGCATACACCGGTGCCCGCTTCTTCGTCGACCCCCGTGAGAGGACGTCGGGGGAAGAAGAGAGGTAGTAGAGGTACACATGCGAGAGGAGGCCGCGGGAAAGGTAGGATGGCTGCTACGCCTTCCTCGCCGCCACCCCTAGCTGATTCACCCAAGCACAGGACTGCTAGGGTGGACCCGTCTGAGGAGGAGGCTACGCGGACTACGGTCCATGAGCCTCGGGTCAACGAGCCTTCGACCTATGAGACTCCTGTCCCAGAGGCTTCGTCCCACGAGACTCCGGAGCAGAGGAGGTATGAGGCCACGTCTCAGCTGACCCCATGGGATAACTGGCCGGAGGAGCCTAGTGGCCATGCTGATGGTGGCGGGGATCGTTTTTCTGATAGCGATGAGGAGGTGGTTGAGGGGGCCACCGTCTACCAGCGTGGTAGTACACGGCTCCCGCCCCTACCGGTGACCCGCGAGCAGAGGTGGTCGATTAAGCCTGATGGGGACAAGTAAGTGCATGTACTCTTTTTTAACCTTTTGCCTTTACGTTTTTTCAAATATCTAATGTGTTGGCTTTGTCATACTGCAGGGGATGGGATCACCCCAAGGATGCCCGCAGGCCCAATAGCGTCCTTGGTGTCCTTATCAGGCAAAACTTCCCGGGGTTTTTCACGTTGCCCGGTGAGGGTCAGGTTCGAGAGTTAGGAATGACCTGGGAGCACTACTTGGCTGCACCGGCCCCGCCGGAGGAGAGGATCAACGGTGTTTTGTGCCACACGAGGGCGGACATGGTGATGAGACAGTTTTGGGTAATTTCTCCTTTACACAATTAAAATCAACAATAGCTAGTTATTGTACTAATAAGTGTTGTCTTGTTTGATTGCAGACCTTCTACAGGTGTTAGGAGGGATACGAGGAGGCCGTGGCAAAGGTTATCGATAACGAATGCAGGCGCCTACTGCAAAACTTATGGCACTAGGCTCAGGTGCAGGCTGTTCGAGACTACTACGCCTCGCGGCGTATTAGGAAGGAGAAGTCGATGTGCCGTGGAAAGAAGATGGAGAAGGAGCATTACATGAAGGGAATTACGTATTCTTAAGGCCTCTCGTACTTAGTTTCCTTCATTTGATTCGTACGCGTAGCGCTCAAATATCTCTTTATTAACTTATGTGCCCCCGAGATGGTGTGCGGATAAGATGGATTGTTGGGAGGCGTTGGTGGATGGGTGGTGCTTAGAACAATGGCTAGCCGTCCACAACAATGCCAAGGACCGGCGTGCCAAAATGGTTGGTGTGCCACACCATCAAGGGAGCGCCAACTTAAATCAGTTTGGTCAGAACTGGGTATGTGGTTTGCTTCATGATTCATGCAATTCATTCTTGATTCTAGCTTGAGCCCTTTACTAATACTTTGTTCCTCTCTCTCTCTCTTTTAGGCGCATCTCAATAACACGTTAGTGCCACAGATGTACGACCTCTATGCGATGGCCCATACTGCCTCGTACAAGAAGGTCAAGGCATTCTCTGAGTCTGACCTCGATCATCCCGAGAACTTCACCAACATATCCTCCCACAACAAGCTCGTGAAGTACAGAGATGTGGGGAAGGCGTTGAACGGGGAGGACTTTAACCCGAGCCAGCATTCTATTGATCTAGAGCTGGTGATGATAGCTGGCTGCGGGAGGCCCGATGGCTTGATGGCCATTGGAGATGGCCTTATACGTTGTCCTAGCACTCTCTCGCAGATCAAGGCGCGCCAAACGAGCTCCTGTCCTGAGATAAGGCCTCGTCCATGGCCAGTCGAGCTCGCCATCGAGGTTAGTTATACGGACTCAGATATCTTTCCTCATTACGTTGTGTGTGTGAACAAAGATGATTACAATGCTAACGAGGAGTTGTGTTGCAGGCTGCTATTCAGAAAGAGAGATAGGCAACACAGAGGCTTATGGCGGCGAAGGAGAAGGAGATGGAGGAGAGGACGGCTAGGTTGTTGGAGGAGGAGAGGGCATGAAACGATGCGTCTCACCGGGCCATCTACGAGCTCTTCGTGGTAAGTTTCTTCTTCATATTTGTCAAATCTTGCATTTAATGTTCGTTTCATTAATAACTAATATCATTGACTTGTGAAAACCAAATGTGCAGTCTATGTGCGAGAAGACCAGCCAGATCCCTCCGTCGATGCCAGTCATTACCACGGCTGGAACGGCGAGTTTCATTTTAATGCAATGATCTTTTCAGTGTCATCATGCTAACGATACATTGCAAAGCATCTTTGGTGCTGAATATCTCCCAAAACGCATCGCACTACCCTTCTCTAGGGCAGCCTTCTCCAGGTGAAACAGGCCTAAGCAACCCCGGTGCTTCACCTCCGTGATGACGAGGACGGTAAGCCCTAATATGCCACTTACTTGGCTCATTTTCTCAAAGAAAGACAAACTTAGCACTTAGACAAAATTACGTTATTTCGGTCTGTCAGAGCTCCTTGTGAGAGTTTCATGTCTCTTCTTGATGGAGGAATCCCGACTGTTGTCGCGGGGGTCGTTTCTTCTTCTCCTTCTCTCGATATATACCTTGGTATATTGCGGGAGATGAGAAGGGGAAACGACCATCACCAACGGTCGAAATATTAGTGTTAGGTAGTGTCCACCAACATACACCACCATATAAGTGTGAGTGAGTGCACACCATACACACCATGAGGCATGAGAGTTTTTCTAAGGAAAACCTCGAAAGACTGAAAGTGAAGCTAAACATATGGCATAATAACCTTGGTTAGCTCATAAATGTCATATTTTACCTAAGTTAGCTTTGTTTCCTCTAAAATGACATAGTAAGCTTACTTACCTCCAAAATGACCTATTTTACCTAAGTTAGCTCTAAAATGACCTATACCTAGCTTTGCTTCCTACAAAATGAGATAATAAGCTCACTTAGTTCCAGAATTACCTATACTTAGCTTTGTTTCCTCCACAATGACATAATAAGCTTAGTTAACTCAAAAATGGCATAATAGACTTGGTAACCTCATAAATGCCATATACTTAGCTTATTTTCTTGCAAAATGACACAATAAGCTTAGTTAGGTCAAAAATGGGGTAATTACCTAGGTTAGCTCTAAAATGACACAAATAAGCAATAAGAAGAAGAAAAACAAGAGGAGAAAGAGAAAGAGAAGAAAAACGCTTCTTCATCTTCTTCCTCTTCTTCTTCTTCTTCTAGTCTTCTTCATCTAACTTACTTATTTCCCATTTTGCAGATTAGATTCACTTCACGGAAGCTTGCATTGATGGAGTGCTTGTGGTTGATGGAGTGCTTGTGTTACTTGTTTTTTTTATTTTGTATCGATGAACAATGTGAAACTTGCTACATATGGATTAAACTATGTATGTATGGATGAAACTATTGTAATATGGTGAACAATGTGATATTTGATACTTTTGATTTGGTATGTTTGTTGGATGATCATCAGTATGGCAAGAATGTGGTTTCTATGAAATATATGTACATATATATCATATTTTGCCTGTGAAAATTGTTGGATATAACAAAAAATAGAAAAAACAGGGGCAATACTGCCTCTTTGCCGTCTGCCACAGACGGCAAAGGTGGCACATGGCAGTCCCGTGTACAACTTGCGAGCAGCAGGCCTGGGGCCATTTGGTCTCTTTGCCGTCCGGGGGCAGACGGCAAAGGGCCGTGTGGCGTGGCCGTCCGGGGGCGGACGGCAAAGGGACGTGCGGCATGGCCGTCCGGGGGCAGACGGCAAAGGGACGTAGCTCTTTGCCGTCAGTGGCAGACGACGAAGGCTACCGTTAGCCACTAACGGGGCTAACTCCAGTGATAGGCTGTCCAGCCGCTTTGCCGTCTGCAGGATGACGGCAAAAAGTCTTTGTCGTCCGCTGAGGCAAGGCAGACGGCAAAGCACCCCTTTACCGGAGTTCACAGTGCCAAAATTTTGGCCGTCCGCTGGCGGACGGCAAAGGCTTTGCCGTCAGTGGACCTACCCTTTGCCATCCGCCATGGCGGACGGCAAAGCACCTGATTCCAGTAGTGCCTGGTTGAATTTCTTCAGTCTGGGCAGGTGACTGAGGAATCTGAGCAAGAGGAGTGGTCAATGGTAAATTGGGGTGAGCAGCCTCCCAATAATCATCATTGATAAGTGGAGTCGTATTTCCAATGTACACATCCTCATCCATTTCTTCAACACCAGCCTCTTCGGCAGTTAACTGGGGCTGGGGCGATGATACTAGAGGGGTTGAAGCATTTGCTTCCACCTCTATTTCTTCATCAATCTGCTCTGAGGAGGCAGTACAGTGATTTTCTTCATCTTCTTCACTTGGGTTGACATAGTCTTCACCAAATGGAACAATTTCATAGGCTGGGACAGCTGAGATAGGAGTTGCATCAATTGGTTCATTTGAAGAACTTGGCAAAGTCTTCAATTTCATCATAGCTGAGGAATCAGCAGATGGTGATGCCTTCATTTTCAGTGCAGCTTCCTTCTCCGCAGCCTTTGTTTTCTTCACTTTTGATGCAGAAGGAAATGTGACTTTCTTCACCCTTGAAGATTTTGCTTGAGGAGAAAAGGGTGAAAGGGAAGCAGTTTCTTCAGGCACGACTGATGCAGTCGCCCTGGCAGTTTCTTCAGGCGCAACATTGGGTGTTGCCCTGGGAATTTCTTCAGCAACATGAATTTCTTCAGCTGCACTAGCAGTTTCTTCAGTAGGCTGAGCGGAAGAGCTTGCCTGAGGATTTTGTGGTTGCGAGCGAGCAGCAACCCTTGTGTTGTGGTCTTTGATGACTTTGTCAGCAGTGTTAACAAATCGGACCATGGCACCTTTCCAATCAGCATAATACCTGTCAAATTCATCACTGAGGCCTTTGATGTCCTTTTGGACAAAGAGGAGCTATTCATGCATCAGATTTAGAACGTTGTTCTTCATGAAGCGCTCTTTCTTCAACCGAGCCTTCTTAGCCTTCCCGGCCAGCAGGATGCTTCAAATCATCAATGGGAGTGTTTGGATCATTGTGCCAGATATCTATGAAGTCTAGCATTGTCCTTGGATCTAACAAGAGAGGAATTTGAGTGCCCTCTGCCTTAGCCACACTTTCTTGTTTGTTTCTGACGATTGCAGCAACTTCATCGTCATCAGCTTCATCATCCTCAGAGTCTGAGGGAACTTGGAAGATCACTTTCTTCTTGTGAGCACTTGGCCTCCTGCCTCGACCAGTAGTAGCTTTCACTTTCAGCAAAGTGGGACTTCTTGAGTAATGTGCTTGGTCTGATGAAGTTGCAGATGCCCCTGAAGCAATTGAAAAACCAGCAGTCCTCTGACATGTTGCAAGGTGCACTGGTGTTCAGGACTTCGCAGCAGCAGCTGAAGATTGTGCAGCTACTAAGGGGATTGCAGGAGCCCTTGATGATTTTGCCCGAGGCATTTGCTGTGAAGAACTTGGCCGAGAGGGCATTTGGCTTGAAGACTTTGGCTTTGAGCAAGATTTCTTCACCATGGCTTTCTTTGGAGCAGTTCCACTAGCTGAGGCCCCAGCTGAGGCAGCAGAAGCAGAGTCCTCATTGAATTTCTTCACAGCCTCCTTGGCAGTCCTAGCCAACTTGGCCTGAAGCTTTTCCCATTCATGAGGAAAGTCTTCACCAGTTTTGAGACTGGTGGGATCAGCGCATTGGCCTTCAGCCAAAGGTGGTCTTAGGCATGGGGGTTTGAGAGCGAATTTATTCATGTACTTTGGTGTAACATAACGATAATCTCTCCATTCCCTAGCCCATCTCCTCTCAATCTTCTGAATGTGTATTTTATGCTTCTCTTTAGTTTCCTTCCCATATATTTCCTCATCTGGTGTGCAGTACTCAGCATATAAGTCATCAGGAATTTCAAAAGCAGTGTCCACTTCAGGTTTCTTTCCTCCTTCCCGAGGTCTTTTCATATCTACCATTTTCTTCAGTTGAGGATTATGAACTTTTGAGGATTCTGACAAAGTATGCAATTTTTCTTCAAGGAACGCTGCAAATGAGTTAAGTTGATGAGAACCTAGAGATAGGTGCAAAGAATTTGAAGAGGTCATATGTGTTCTCAGAATTTTTTGCAAAAGTATCAAGTTTGAGGAATTTGACCATAGATGACTTGAAGAATTTCACTAAGTGTTCTTGACTTAGGTTCCAGAGTTGTGTAGATTTGAAGATCCACACAATTGAGGAATCTTGAAGAAAATCATAACTTAGCGAAATAAATCAAGAGAAGGAGTTTGTTTGGTGCTTAAGAGATGGATTGCTGAAGAATAAACACCTTTTGAGGATTTTGTGAAAATCATAGGAATCAAAATAGGGTAGTAAAATTAGATATTAATTACCCTGGTGAAGAACACGATGAACTGTGAGTGGAAACAGTGAAGTTCGTCACTCCAGTACCCTAGCTTGGTAATGGAAGACAGCTATGGCGGTGGCGGAGTGAAGATTTTCGCGGCCGGCGCGAGTACGACGATGGGGAGGTCAGGGCAGTGAATCTTTTCCTCTCCGGCGGCGATGAAGTTAGCGGCGGCGCTAGGTCTGAGCTCGAGTGGGGAAGATGCGGTCGAGCGGAGTAAAAGATGTAAGGTAAGGGGAGGGAGGTATTTATAGCCGAAGTGAAAACTGAACAGTCCGAAGATTTTGGACAGATATACCCCTGACCCTTGCCATCCACGCGACATGTGTCACCCACATACTGAGAAGTGGAGATAGAGGGGGGTCGTGGGTTATCCAGTCATGGGAATCGGAATCGGTTTGAGCGGCAACCGCCAAAAATTGAAATTGAAAATTTTAAAGTTTCGTTCGCAAATTCTTCAGCTGACAAGGCCACAGTGAAGACTTTGAACGGGTTTCAAATAGAACGCATATGAAGAATTTGTGAACAGACTAGGTTGAGTTTACCACAGAGGGGGAACGGGTCAGATCACATTCACTTAGAAGAAAATCAACTTGAAGAATTAGCTATATGTGAATGCTGTTGAGGACATTGAAAAACTCAATATATATATATATATATATATATATATATATATATATATATATATATATATATATATATATATAGTCAATGAAGAGAAACTCGTATGATGAACATTAGTTGAAAAGTTTGAAATTTTGAGGAATTTGCAAACTTGAAGAATTTGACAATTTTGAAGAATTTTCAAAATGATGAAAAATTCAATTTCTGAAGAAATTCAACTGTGGTGGTGGCGTGACCCACTGTATAAGAATGATGATTTCAGACACCGCGTACAATTGTCGTAGGGTTCTGAGAATCAAATTCTTCATTGATTTCTTCACACTTAGAGAGTTAGCCTTCATTGATTGAAGAAAAACATTACTTCGTGTGTTGCACATCTAAGTCATCAATTTTGCATGAGTGTTAGGATGTGTGTCCTTTCAAAGAACATTCGAAGATTCTAAGATATTTAGCTCACACCGCAACTTGCAAAATCTCTTCTCATCCCAGGGCTTTGTGAAGATATCAGCCAGTTGTTCTTCAATCTTCACGTGGTCAATGAAGATATCGCCCTTCATCACATGGTCACGAAGAAAATGATGACGAATCTAGATGTGCTTGGTCTTTGAGTGTTGAACTGGGTTTTAAGCAATCTTGATGGCACTCTCGTTGTCGCAGTAGAGAGGGACATTCTTCACGTTAATGCCGTAGTCCTTGAGGGTTTGCTTCATCCATAGCAAATGAGCACAACAGGAACCAGCAGCAATGTACTCAGCTTCAGCAGTAGATAGTGACATGCAGTTCTGCTTCTTCGAGGACCAACAGACTAAGGATCGTCCGAGGAAATGACATGTGCCAGACGTTGACTTGCGGTCCACACGATTACCAGCATAATCAGAATCGGAATATCCAATAAGGTCAAGATTTGAGCCCTTGGGGTACCATAATCCTCGTGTTGGTGTGTGAGCTAGATATCGAAGAATATGCTTCACAGACTTATGGTGTGATTCCTTCGGTGTTGCTTGAAAACGGGCACACATGCAAACACTAAGCATAATATCTGGCCTAGATGCATATAGATACAATAAAGAGCCAATCATGGAGCGATATACCTTCTGATCGAACTCTTTACCATTTTCGTCAGTGCAGAGTTGACCAGATGTGGGCATAGGAATCTTGACGCCTTTGCAATCCTGCAAGCCGAATTTCTTCAGGACATCCTTGAGGTATTTCTCCTGAGAGATGAAGATGCCATTGCGTTGTTGACGAATTAGAAGCCCTAGGAAGAATTTGAGCTCTCCCATCATAGACATTTAATATTCTTCACTCGTCATATAGGCAAATTCATCACTATAACGTTTGTCAGTACATCCAAAGATAATAACGTCCACATATATTTGGCACACAAATAATTCATCATCATATGATTTTGTGAAAAGAGTTGGGTCAAGTGAATCGGGTTTGAAGCCTTTCTTCATGAGGAATTCCTTCAGTGTGTCATACCACGCCCGAGGGGCTTGCTTGAGGCCATAGAGAGCCTTGTTGAGTCTGAAGACTTTGTCCGGATGCTTAGGATCTTCAAAACCTGGGGGTTGAGCAACATATACTTCTTCCTCAAGCTTACCATTAAGGAATGCACTTCTCACATCCATTTGATATAAGATGATATTGTGATGGTTAGCATAAGCAAGCAATATGCGAATAGCTTCAAGTCTAGCAACAGGTGCAAAAGTTTCATCAAAGTCAATTCCCTCAACCTGTGTGTAGCCATGTGCCACAAGACGGGCCTTATTTCTCACTACGTGACCAAGTTCGTCTTGTTTGTTGCGGTAGATCCACTTGGTACCTATGACATTGTGCTTGCGAGGATCTGGGCGCTTGACAAGTTCCCACACATTGTTGAGCTTGAATTCATGCAATTCCTCTTGCATGGCTTGAATCCACTCAGGCTCCAAGAATGCTTCATCTACTTTGGTGGGCTCTGTGATAGAAACAAAAGCAAAGTGCCCACAAAAGTTAGACAAATGAGAAGCTCTTGAGCGAGTGAGAGGACCTGGTGCATTGATGTCGTTGAGGATTTTCTCAATCTGCACTTCATTTGCAAGTCTTGGATGAGCAGGTTGAAGACTTTGTTGAGGCTGAGCAGTTTCTTTAGCGCCATTTTCTACAGGTGGATTCGCATGAATATCTTCATCGTTGGGTACAACTTCTTCAGAGGGTAGATGTTCTTCAATAGGAATCACATCTTCAGTGGCCTTGAACCTGATGAATTCCTCAGGAGACATTTCATCTAGCACAGGAGGCATGCGCTCTCTTTGCGTGCCGTTAGTTTCATCGAACCGCACATCTACAGTTTCAACAACCTTGTTGTGATAGGTGTTGAAGACTCTGTAGGTGTGCGAGTCCTTTCCATAACCAAGCATAAAACCTTCATGTGCTTTCGGTGCAAATTTAGAGCTGTGGTGAGGATCTCTAATCTAGCATTTAGCACCGAAGACTTTGAAGTAACTCACATTGGCGTGAGGAGTTCATATGAAGTCTTCTTGAGGAATTTGTGAAGATATACTCTGTTGATGATGTGGCAAGCAATATTGATTGCCTCAGGCCAGAAACGACGAGGGGTCTTGTATTCATCAAGCATGGTGCGAGCCATCTCAACAAGAGTCCAATTCTTGCGCTCCACGATGCCATTCTGCTGAGGAGCATAAGGGGCAGATAGCTCATGAGTAATACCAAGTTCATCAAGATAATCATCAAGACCAGTGTTCTTGAACTCAGTCCCATTATCACTCCTGATATGCTTGATCTTGACGCCGAAATTCGTCGAGGCCCTTGAAGAAAGTAGTTTGAAGACATTCTGCACTTCAGATTTGTACATGATAATGTGCACCCAAGTATAGCGAGAAAAATCATCAACAATGACTAAACCATATAAGCATGGAGTATTTGTTAGTATGGCATAATGAATGTGACCAAAGAGATCCATATGAAGCAATTCAAAAGGACGAGTGGTAGTCATGATAGTCTTGGATGGATGCTTGGATCTGGTCATCTTTCCAGATTCACAAGCCCCACACAAGTGATCCTTGAGGAATTTGACACCCTCCGTACATATGACGTGCTTTTTCTTCGCGAGCGTGTGCAGGTTCCTCATGCCAGTGTGTCCAAGTCGTCGATGCCATAACCAGCCTTCTGAAGCTTTTGCAAGTAGACATGTGGCTGGTAGTGGACCTGTAGTGAAATCAACAATATACAAGTCTCCTCTCCTAAAGCCTTTGAAGACATTGGATTTGTCAGATTCCATGATGACAACACAACGATATTTGCCAAAGATGACAACCATATCAAGATCACACAACATTGAGACAGACATGAGGTTGAATCCAAGGGATTCGACAAGCATTACTTTATCCATGTGTCGATCCATTTCTTCGTGATTAGCTTGCGTCCTTTCAAGCATTACATCAGGTCTCTAGCAAATTCATCAGACGCTTAAGTTCGTCTGGAGACCTGGACCTGCATAAGAGATTAGTTCAATTTCTTCACCACCCACATCTTAAGGGGTGGTAAAGAGTTCATCATTCTGCACGCTCCATATGAGAATGGTGGCATTGAAGCAAGTGCACTTCGTTTCACAGGAGGGGGGGTTAGAGTACTCATATGAATAAGCAGAGAAATTTTTCGAGGACTTATGAACATAATGATTTGAAGAATAATGAACATATTCATGACCCTTAGATTTTCCCTGTGAAATAGAAGCATTAGCACGAGAATGATATGATTTTTGACCATATGAGGAATTTAGTCCATGTGAGGACTTTGGTCCTTGTGAGGACTTTGGTCCTTGTGAATAATTTGATCTGGGGTTCCTGTTCTTCACTGGTGGTGTCATGATGACATTCACTTGAAGATTTTCAAGGTACCTTTTGGGGACCCAAATTTTCTTCATCGGAGGACCGTTCCTACAGTTAGTACCAACATATCTGGCAAATACTTCGCCATTCAGGTTTTTGAACAGTTTATAGTTGGAGTCAAATGACTCATTAGAGGAATATGAAGATTCACAAGTAAAGCAAGATAAAGTGGATGGATCTACAGGAGGTCCTTTTGCAGCAACCCATAAGGTTTTGGGATACTGCTCAGGTTTCTAGTAGGATCCATAAACATTGAGTTTCCTCTCAAAGGCAATACGCTCTTTCCTAGGGTTCCTGATCAGAATCTGCTTTTTAAGCACATCACAAAAGGGTTTGACGCCCTTTGAGGCTTTTGTATATGCATGTCACATACAATTCCTTCAACCCTACATTATCATTAGTGACACTTGTGGTATCCTCAGATGAGGAATTTGTGACCACAAAAACAGTTGAAGAATTTGCAGCAATAGGAGCATTTGAACTTTCAGGTGAAGAATGAGCAGTTTCACGCTCGATGCATTTCAAGCAAGGTGGAATGAATTCTTCCTGAGCGTTACTAATTTGTTGAGCAAGCAAAGAATCGTAATCCCTTTGAAGATCTTCATGAGACACCCTTAGTTTCTCAAGATCTTGCTTTCTTTGAATAAATTCATAGGAAAGCTTCTCATGATCGACTAAGAGAGCATCATGATGACTTTGAAGGCTATCAAACTTAGACTGAAGACTTTGAAGTCCCTTAGTCAGAGTTTGAGTGCGATCCATTTCCTCATTCAACAGGTCATCGCTTTTGTCTAGCAGTTTCTAAACCCTTTCCAAAGCAGTTTGTTGTTTGGTGGCAATATTAGGAAGTTTAGAATAGGTAGGTTTGAGGTTTTCATCAGATTCACATTCCCTTGATTCAGATGAGAAATGATGTTTGAGTACCTTTGAACCTTTTGCCATGAAGCACATAGACGAGGAAGATGGAGTTGGATCTGTCTCCTGAGATTTGAGGAAATTCTTGTATTCGATGAACATGGGATCTTGACGAGTGCGATAACCTTCATGAACATCGAAGAGCCTGTCCTAGATGAGCTTTGCATTCTGAAGATGATAGATGCTTTTGAACATGACCTTTGATAAGCTTGAGCAGATGATATTCTTCGCCTGAGCGTCCAGCTACGTGTACTTATGAATGTCATCAGCCTTTGCCATCTTGCAGAGATCCGTCAGCCCTAGTTCAGTAACAGTCCATACTCGTTGTTCTTCAATATGAGGTGCTTCCGCATGAGAACTTTCCATTTGGGATAGTCATTGCCATCAAAGACGGGGCACACTGTGGATGCCTAAGCACTTTTTGCCATGAAGCAATAGGTGGGAGCATAGTCATCGTTACCAAGGTTGGAGTCATCATCACTTTCCTCAGTGTTGAAGATTGACTTGCTGACGAAGGCAGTAGTGAGGGCTAGGCTTGATAAGGTCTGAGTTGGACAGACCCAACTATGAGACGCAGCGATAGGTCATCTGTGAGTCTCTAGTACAACATACGTTCTGTGTCCTAAGACCTGAGCTGGCGCATGTACTCGGGATGGTGAGAGACTTGCTTTGGGCCGACCAAACGCTACTCCGTGACTGGGTAGTTATAAAGGTAGGTTTCGGGCTTGTCCAGACCCATGCTGCGAGATGTGGTCAAGCAAGATGGGATTTGCCCCTCCGATAAGGAGAGATATACTCTGGGCCCCTCGGGTGATCCGACCTGGATAAACATGGCCATGCGATAAGGATTATGAGATAATCTGAAGTGTTGGTCGGATTCACCGGAACGAGAAAGAGGTCGTGCTACAACAAGGATGACCATGTCGGCTTGAGCATGAAAACATATATCGTGTGGCAAAGGGAATAGAAGTGTGAAGTACAGGTTCGCCTAACCAGCTTCATCGGACACTTGGAGTCGTCACGCTTTGCTAGAGGCCGCTACTGACTGGTCGAGCCGGATGTGATCCGACTCGCGACCAAGTGAACGAGAACCTAAGGGGTCGCGCGCTTTAGGGAAGGAACTACACGTGGGCTTTAGGATCCATGCGAGGCCCAAGAGTTGAGCCCGTGCCGGATGCCTATATATAGTGGAGGTGCGGCACACCCATCTGGTTGATCGCTTTGGCGCCGTCATTAGGGTTTGCATGTGTTGCAACTAGCCACCTCCACTTGCGGGCCGCCGACTGTGTGATTGGACCTAGCAGTATTCCGCACGGTGTTCTTCCTGCACGTGCAGATACCGTTAGAGGCGGTGCACTTGCGCCGCTCCGGTGAACCTGTACGTGGGATCCGGCGACCGGCTGTGCGAGGGAGATCGGATTGGCTGTTCGAGGGAGATCGGACGAGGAGGAGACGGACCATGCGAACGCGCTGCCCAACTCTACTTCCGATGCACGGCACTACGCGTCTAGTGGTAACGAGCTGTGATCCATCTCCGTAGCATGTCCTTGGATGTTCTGCGTGTAGGAAAATTTTAATTCGCATGCGATGCACCTACGGTAGAACCCAACAGTGGTATCAGAGCCTCTGCTATAGGATTTGGATTCAGATCGGGTGCATATTTGATATGTGGAGGCGGCGGATGAGATCTGTCGTCGTTCATGAGATCGGTTATGTGCACGGTTGATGAGATCAACTGCACATCGGGGTCATTGAGGCTATATTTTCTGTCCATTGGAATCGATGAGGTCGTGACACAACCTAATCCTACCGGTTGGTATCTGCTATCGGGGTTAACAGTGAAACGTAAATCCGAATCGGGTTCGCGATGATCGATGAGATCGGTCAGATCAGAAAATCCGGCGTGATCGGAATACAGATTCGATCTGTGATTTCATACACGTGTGTGTAGTGTCTTGTATTTCGTACACGATACACAAAACGGTAGAATGCGATTCTATGCATAACTT
Source organism: Elymus sibiricus (assembly GCA_039707655.1). Classification (NCBI taxonomy): domain Eukaryota; kingdom Viridiplantae; phylum Streptophyta; class Magnoliopsida; order Poales; family Poaceae; genus Elymus; species Elymus sibiricus. Next base: position 343,635,637 of record CM077669.1, on the reverse strand, counting down.
TGTTTTGCAGGTTTGATGTGAATAGTATGGCTCATATGTATGTGATGCATGTGTGTAATTTAACATGACCTGCATGTCATGATGTTCAGCCGGCAGGAGCCAAAGTGCTATCATTATATTGTATAATGACCTGCGTGTCGACTTGTGATTCTTTGTAAATTCATTACTAGTTGTAGTAGTTGGAGAACAGAGATCAAGTTCGAGGCTTTGGCGTCCCGGTGTGAAGAACAAGATGGAGTTCCGCCTTGGTCATCGGAGTTGGAGCCAGCCTGGAAGGATGTCCATGAAGGAGCCATACTATTTCACATATTTATGTTTATATGTGATTGATATTGCTTCTTGTTTCTATGCATGTTAAAATGGTAGAAAGATCCCTCGTTAATATCAAGCACATTGCCATTCCGGATGTTGCACCTTCGCACGTCAAGTATGTCTAGTGGTGGGCTCATAAAATTGAGGTGCCACTAGGTGTCCTTGAACTGGAGGGTTCGTGTCGGACACGGACATGCACTGCATCTAGTTAACTTGACAAGGCTATCAAACGGTTTTGGGCCTTGTGGCAAAGAAGGTTGGGAGCCGGGGTATAAGATACCTACCCGATCGACAGGAGTCGTATAGAGATACGATTAGCAAGGAGTTGCTTACCGAATAGGCAAGTTGGCTAGCAGTGATGCTAAAGCTCACTAGTCGCTCGCACTAGACGGATCCTGAATCACTGGGAGTTTGCGGAGGGATGCCGACTTCAGTGGGAGTAGTTCTGTTAAAGGCTTGAATTACTCTACATACACACATTGCTTAGTGATTGCATATTTTTCTGTTGTAGATCAATGGCACTGCCTGCTCAACCCAACTTTGCACTGAAATCAATTCTGGAAAAGGATAAACTGAATGGAACAAACTTTACCACCTGGTATAAAAATTTGAGAATTGTTCTCAAGCATGATAAAAAAGAACATGTTCTAGAGGATCCACTTCCAGAGGAACCTGCTGAGAATGCTAGTGCCACAACCAAGAATGCCCATCAGAAACCCGTTGATGAATCAAACGAGATCAGCTGCCTCATGCTGGCTTGTATGGAGCCCGATTTGTAACAGCATTTCGAAAACGTTGACGCTTTCGATATGATCGAGAGTCTCAAGAGCATGTTTTAGGTGTAGGCTAGGACTGAAAGGTTCAACGTCTGGCAATCCTTGACGGATTGTAAGCTGAAAGAGGGTGATCCACTGAGCCCGCATGTGATCAAGATGATCGGGTACGTGCAAGCTTTGGATCGGTTAGGCTTTCCACTTGGGGACGAGCTGTCCACGGATGCAATTCTGGGTTCTCTTCCACCTAGCTATGGGACGTTCGTCTTGAACTATCATATGCACGGCATGGATAAGAAGCTCACTGAATTGCATGGGATGCTTAAGGTGGCAAAGCAAGATATTAAGAAAGGCACACATCAAGTGTTGATGGTGCAGAACTCGGCTAAGTTCAAGAAGAGTTGGTCCAAGAAAAAGGGTAAGGCAAAGGGCATGGGGAAGGTTGTCTCCACCGCTGCGCCAAAGCCGGGACCGGACTCAAAGACCGTGTGATTTCATTGCAAGGAAACTGGTCACTGGAAGAGGAACTGTCGCAAGTGGCTTGCTGAGCATGGCAAGAAGGCCGGAAATGCTTCTTCAGGCAAAGGTACACTTTTTACATATGTTATAGATATTTACCTTGCTGACATACCTAGTAGCTCTTGGGTATTTGATACGGGATTGGTTGTTCATATATGCAACTCGATGCAGGGGCTGATAAGAACTAGGCGTGTGGCACAAGGGGAGATTGACATCAGGGTCGGCAACAAAGCAAGAGTTGCTGCATTGGAGGTCGGCACGATGCAGCTCAAGCTTCCTTCTAGTTTATTTTGGAATTGAATAATTGTTATTACATTCCCGCACTTCGTCGGAACATTATTTCTGCCTCATGCTTGATGAGTGAGGGTTATGAATTCAGTTTAAAGGACAATGGTTGTTCAATTTATTTGAGTGGAATGTTCCCCGGCTATGCACCCAATGTGGATGGGCTATTTATTTTAAATCTAGAAACGGAAGCAGTCTATAACATGAATGTCAAGAGGCATAATGTCACGCCCAAGATGCAACCCTATCCTTATTTTGGCACGAGGGCCTCGACAGGGATAGAAGCGCATCTCGTCGTTTCGCAAGAATGGATATCATTACAAGTACATGTAAAGAAGAGATGAGTATATGGAATTGGCTTACACTCGCCACAAGCTACAACAATATCACATCAATAGAACATCATATCCAAACATCATACAGAAGAGCAGGGTCCGACTACGGACGAAAACAAATGATAAAATGACATCCATCCTTGCTATCCCAGGCTGCCGCCTGGAACCCATCCTAGATCGATGATGAAGAAGAAGAACTCCAAATCAAACAAAGCATCGCTCTCACGTCAAGCATCGCATTACCTGTACCTGCAACTGTTGTTGTAGTAACCTGTGAGCCACGGGGACTCAGCAATCTCATTTCCAAGGGTATCAAGACTATTAAAGCTTAATGGGTGAGGTGTGGTTAAGTGGTGAGGCTGCAGCAAGCACTAAGCATTTATTTGAGTGGCTAACTTACGAGTACAAGAATAAGGGGGGATGATTGTTGCATAAACGGTCGTGATCTAGTAATGATCTCTAAGAGATCCTGAACACCTACTTACGTCAAACATAACCCCACTGTGTTCTCTCTCGGATAAGGACTCACGAGAAGAGACAGTCACGGTTACGCACACGGTTGGTGTATTTTATTTGAGTTTACTTCAAGTTTGCTATGACGGGGTGTTAAACATAGTTTCCAAGTTGCCACTTAACCGCGGGCATGGCTTTCCGAAAGATTTAACCCTGCAGGGGTGCTCCAACTCATCCATCACAAACTAACCACACGCCGCGGGAATAACCTCGACCATGAATCCCGTGATCTCCTAGGAAATTTCGTAGGAAAATCGCAACCTCGAGATAGCCCGAAGTATTCTCAGAATTCCTCGCACAAGACGTTCGAGAAAGGTAAAAAAAATCCAGCAAGGCCGCCCGACGTGCCGACAATCCCGATAGGAGCCGCGTATCTAGTTCTCAGGGCACAACCGGATGAGCATAAAGTACAGTGGCCTGATAGACATCTCCCGAGTTGCCCCGGGTTGGCCCCGCACACGACTCTGTTTTGGACCAGCACCAGCAGCACTGGCCCCCCTGTATTATGTTGAATTAACTCCTCGAGTTCATGACGCCCTATGATTTAGTAACGATGTTCTGCATTATTATGTTGGGCAAATGTAGTACCAATGTTGGGCCTTGCCAGACAAGTTTTATCCTAAAACGAAAATCAAGGGGGTCCCCATAACAACCCCTAGCATTTTAGGAGCGCTCAATTATGGAACATAACACCGGTTCACAAGTAACTAGGGCGGCAAGAGTGGAACAAAACACCGAGCAAAAGGCCAAGCGTTCCACCCTTTACCAAGAATATATGTGCATTAAATTAAATAGCAATAATATTGTGATATAACAAAAGGATATCCATGTTGGCACATGGAAACAAAGCACCTGCAACTAGCAATGCTATAAGAAGGGCTGAGCAAGCGGTAACATAGCCAAACAATGTTTGCTGGGATGTCGAGGGGTTAGAGGCTTTTCATGGCAATTTGGGAGGCTTGACATACAAGTGGTAGGTAGCAAGACAACGATATAAACGAGACAACTAGCATGGCAATGATAGTAATGTTATCCAGGGAAATGATCATCTTGCCTAAGATCCCGCTTGGAAGAAGAACGAATCCGTGAAGAAGACGAGCCAACGTAGTCGAACGAATCCTCACACTCCGAACGCTTTAGGAACTCTATCGAGAAGAAGCAATTCGGAAATAACAATCAACACATGATACACCACGACATATGTATGACATGATGCACTTCAAACATGATGCATGTTATGCGAGACTTGGCAAAGCACAACAATCAACTCCTACACAGTAAGTGAAGCTCAATAGGCAACGGGTTGCATATTGACGAAACTCCACATTCAAATTATTTAGTTCACTCCCGTTTAGGTACACAAGAATATTAAATGTTGTAAAACATGGCAAGAGGTGAAGCATAAGTGAACTACACATCTAGGCAAGTTTAAATGAGGCCGGAAACAACATGTAGCATTTCCGACCACATATGTTAATTTCGAAATTGGTCCAGATCTGAACTAATCATATTTTATATTTATTAAACAAAAAAATAAAGTATACCATGCAATTCTACACGTCATTCTAGTCGATTTACATATATGGAACATCTCAAACGGAGCTACGGTCTAAAAGATATGACCTTCACAAGATGAACATGACATGAGTGCAAAATGCATGAAAATGACAACCACAAACATTTCAAATCATGAATGCAGCAAGATATTATGATACTACAGGAAAATCTAAGCAAGTTACATATGCAACATGTTCAAAACGGAGCTACGGTTCAACAAGTACAACCAACACAAGTTTTAGTTGAAATCTGCCCAAAACAGCAAGATAGCATTTGCACACATGAAAACAACAAGCTACAAGATTCTAAAATGCACAAACTAAGCATGGGGCAGTAGCATATAACACACACTTCATTTCAACTTCATATATCATACTCAAAAGAGTCATGGACCACATGGTAGGAAGCTCACAACATGGCAACAAAATATAGCAGATTATGACCTAGTGAAAATAACAGGTTTTAGCATAGCAGATTTTCACGAAGGCATATTGGCAGCAATAAAACTATATGCTACAGGGAATATCATGGCATGAAAATTAACAGCATGGTAGTAGACATGATGCACTACAATTCATACCATGGTGGCAAGGTCTAATTATGCATAGAATCATGGCTAGCATCAACACAATATGGCATTATGAAGAAAACAGATTCTCAGACTTAGTGAAAATTAGAGTAGACATGTGCAGCAGCTCTTAACAAATTGACATATTGAACAACAGAATTAATTATGATGCTAAACCTATTCATGCAAACTATTGGCACAACATGATAGGCAACAACATGCTTAACAAAAGACTCCTTGGTGGCAACCACAAAAGACTCCTAGATCAATAGCAAATCACATGGCAACATGGCAACAAAATAATAGTTTCAGACCTAGTGAAATTTAGCTATCTCCCAAAACTGCAGTATTGACTAGGCATGTTGACATGGCAATAAAAGTAACATAACCACCCTCTATGAGCATGGCAAGGACACTAACAGCAAGAAGACATGACACACAACAAAACATACCATTGGCACATGTTCATACGGGTCATGGATTGCCTAATATGATGCTCACAAAACGGAACTCTTCGTTAACAGATTTCAGTTTTAACATGATGGCAACTTTAGAGCAAGTAATGAACATGAAGATGATGTCCTACCTAGCAACCAGAGGCATGCCATCAAAGTACACATCACATAGAGCAATTCTCATGAAGACGCCACATGCAAAAGTCCTACCGATGAGTTGCAATCATCCGCGCAACATTGAATAAAATAACAGTTTTGCACATAACGACACGATGCACTTTTGTATCACAGATTAGACCATTTAGATGATTCCTATAATGCATGCAAATGATGCTAACATGTAGAGCACGAAATGTAGATGCATTTACATATTAAAAACATTGCAATCCGACGCTTGTGCAAGAAGTTATAGCAGTCACAAACTGCATGTATGAGTTAAAAATTTGGGGACTTGAGGAATTATACCCTCTGGCAACTGGGACGGAGGGATCTAGCGGGACGGGCCGGCACAGGCTCGCCGTTTGGATGGACGGGCCCGGCCGTCCAGGGGCGGGGTCATCCAGGCGCTGGGGAGGAGCTGCGAGGAGGCCGGCGGCAGGCCTCCGGCGAGCTCCGGGCAGCGCGGAGGGCGGAGGGCGACGGGGACGACTGACCCTGGCCGGATCCTCGCCGGATCCGTGCTGGGGACGATGGGGCGCCCGGCGGCGGAGGGGATTGGGGCCGGCCTGCGGAGCTTGGCGGCGGCGGGATCCGAGGCGGCGGCGGTTGCGCGGCAGGGCGGCGCTAGGCACGGCGGCGCGGGGTCGAGCCGCAGGTGGTGGTGCACAGGAGCGGCGGCGGAGTAGTGCATGGGCGACGACAGCGGGGCTCCTACGGGGTCGCGCCGCGGCGGAGGCGAGCTCCCGAGCGACGCTCGGGCTGCGGGAGGCCGGGCAGCTGCGGGCTGCGGTCGGGCCCGGTTCGGCCCGGGGCGGGCCTGCCTCGGGCCCCGGTGGAGGGAGGCCGGCTGGGGGCGCGCGTGGCTGACGTGGCGGCGTCCCATTGGCCGCGGGGGCGGCTCAGGTGGCGGCGGGGCTGGCCCTGCGGCGCCAAGTGGCTGTGCGGGAGCGGCCGGCGCTGAGAACGAGGTGGGGTGGCGACGCTTGAGGTTAGGGGAGGCTAGGGGGTCATTTGGCATGGGAGGACCTGCTTTTATAGGCAGGGATTAGGTTAGGGGGGGTTTTAGGGCGATCCGGAGCCCTCCGATCGCGATCTGACGGTTCCGATCAGAGGGGTAGGCTAGGTGGGCTGTTTAGAGGGGCTTGGTGGGGATGAGAAGGAATGGATGGCAGCCCGTGACAAGTTTTAAAACACCGAAAACGTCTGATAATTAAGCCGTCAACGGTGCCACTACGGTTGACCGTTCGGGTATAAACAACCTCCGATTGGGACGAAATTCGGCAGGCGGTCTACCTACAATATAACAAGACCACGTGCCAACTTTCGACCCAATCCGAGAATATTTTTCGCGCACTTTAAAAACGCTATTTTTTTCGATGCCGCGGGCGCGTGCGTGTGTGGTTGGACTCGAAACGGTCAACGACACGAACGGAGAGAACCGGCAGCTACGAACGGATGCAAGTTTTCGAAAACAAGTGACGATGCTAAGCAAGATGATGCGAATGATGCGATGATGAATGCGACAATAAAACGAATCACATGACGAGAATGGAAATAAAAGGGGAATCTTCTGGAGCGTTGGTCCTGGGCTGTTACAACTCTCCTCCACTTACAAGAGATCTCGACCCGAGATCTTAGTATAAGAAGGGGAAGAGGAAGAAGAAAGGACGAGGTAAAACTTAGTTGCTTCTTTGACGAACAAGTGAAATCAACAAACCTTGAAGGTTGCAAAGAGATGAAGAATGACACAAGGAGCAAGCAAGAATTCAAAAGAAATTTCGGCAGCACTTCGGTAGGATAGAGAGGCGAAAGTTGATAAGATGGAAAGAAGTAGACAAAAGGGCACAACACTCCGGTTAAATGGATAAGCAAAGAGAGAACATGATCTTGACAGAACGAGATGATGGATCGAAGAGAGCAACATCACAATGCCTCCGGAACAAGGAATAGAAGCTAGATCTTTGGAAAACAAGGGGTGGAGAAGAAGATGACAATTTCTACCATAATTGAATTTGATAAGCATCCTTGGAAGGAAGGATTGAACGGAGTTGTTGGAAATCAACAACGAAAAGATAGGCTTGTTGTGGGCTTATGAAAACCTCTCAGATTATGAGGTGACAACCGGCCACTACAAACGGAAGCAAAGATTGCTTGGGAGCAACAGGATATGCAAAAAATTCTTTCACCAAGAGGAGAAGGAGAAAACTTGGATCACTCACAAACACCATGATAGCAATAATCCTTAGGAAAATCTTTAGGTGAAATCCATGCCAAGATAACTCCAACAAAGAAATGATGGGTTTACATATCTCATTCTTGACAAATTCTCTTCGAGACTCCTCATGAATCAAGAATGCTATAGTACCATCTCAAAAGATAAGGAAGAAATAATTGCACTTTGAAATGCAAGATGAGAATACTTGAGGACCTCCAACAAAATCTTGAAGAACACATGAAGATGAAAGAAATCTTAATGAACCACCATGAAGAACCTCCGGAAAGAACTCTGAAATGAAAGGATGATAGAAAGAATTGAAGGATACAAAATGAACAAGATTGAGGTCTTGCCATGATTTAGATGGAGCTTCCCGAAGAAATACTTGATAACACTTGAAACTCTGGAAAAGAAAAGATGATCAGCTTAGAACGAGAATTGACATCTTGCACAACTCCGGAAGAAGGATTGAAACCACCTTGATGAAACAAGAATAAGAATTATGTTATGCTTATCCTTCATCAAGTTAAATTGATGACAAGTAACAGATTTGGCATACCACTTATTCTTCTTGAAAGATTGAAGAGAGAATACCATGAACTTGAAGAACTCTTGAACGAAACACCGGTAAGAATTTGGAACGAATGAAGATACTACGAATGAATGTAGATACATGAGAAAGACGAGATCATGATCCGCCTAATAGAAAACTTGAACGAAGCATCGGAATAATTGAGAGACGAACGAAGAGACAATAATTGAGAAGAATTTGAGAACGAAAGCTGAAAGCTGACAACGAAGAAGTCTTCTGAAATGCTGGCCTTCGGAGGATCGAGAAATGAAAACAACTATGAAATGCTCCTGATAGATATGGAAGGGATTACTCATTATCAAAAACAATTCGAGAGGATAGCATGAAGCTGAAACCATGAATCTTCAAGAGAATGAGCAAAGATTTAAGAGAAACTCTTCTTCGATCTTCAAACGCAGAGAATGATGACGAGAAACAACACCATGAATTACTAAGACACTCCGAAATAATGAAGAAGGAAAAGGTTGAGCCAACGATGAAAATAATTTAGAAGCGATCTTTGAGAGGGAATATGACTGATGAAAATCATTCTTACGTCATATTTGAAAAGAACTTGAGGACATCTCCGGAAAAGATTAGAAGAGCCAGGTAAGATCCTGGGAAAACCTGTGGGATATGGGCCCACTCAACAGAAACCACCGTTTAAACGATTGCTTAGGAAGAGAGATTGCACTGGTACAATTGAAAACTTGATGAGGTGAGAACCTCGAAATATTTAAAAGGATCGAATGAAAACACGAGCTTCTGAGATATCTTCAACACTCCGGATAGAATAGAGAGATGAATAAGCAAGAGAGGCTTGGATAAGAATTCCAACATGGGAGAGCAATTAGAGAATGGAAATGATATGATGAGCACCGAACACTTGAATTGAATCCACCGGAGAAGAAAATGAGAATGAGAATGATGAACTTAGCACTTGAGGATCTTCACAATGAATCACCGGATACAACATCGAGGAAAAGATAGCGGAAGCGTCACCTGAATAGAAAGGCACTTGGATGAGAATTTAATTATTGACGAAAAAGGGCGGAAGGGTGGGGAAAAACAAGGACAACTCAGATAGATGAAAAGAACTCCAGAAGAAATAAGAGGATCGAACTTGCCAATATTGGAAGGGATTCAAATAACTTGATGAGAAACACACCGGTTAGGAAAGATATGAAATCAGCACTTGACATCGAAGCAACTCGAATTACAATACTCTAAAACAAAACAAAGGATGAGGCTTGAGAATTAAGCCGGAAACAAATACATAACCCATTTGCATTTGGTGGAAGGATACACCTAGGTAACTACATGAATTCCCACCTAAGAATTTCCGAAGTCTTTCTTGTTTATGCGATTCGGGTTGCGGACCCAGGAACGTACCCAAGGTAATCAGCTACAACTGCACCCGCAACCTTCCACACCATAATCCAAGAAACTCCGCAAACTCGTCTACCTCACACACTCGTAATCACAACGATACTAAGTATGGCAGTACATCCGAACTCTCTCCACCAGTACTGGGGATGCCGGACTCCTCTCGCCACTACTAGTATTGAAGTAATTTCGAACATCCTCCATCCTGAGATACTAAGGAAACTGAATGATAACGATGTGCAAAAACCCCTCGGAGCTCTACTCCTCGATAACAGGAGGCACCAAGACAAAATTCCTTCACATCGGCATCATATAGTTTCCAAAATACCCGCATGATCCTAAAAAAATTTTGAGCGAGAAGAGGAGTAGAATCAAAATTCCTAAGTCGAATACCTCACCAGAGCATAGAAGAGGAGTAAAAGAAACCTACTCTCCGATATAACTAGACTCAAAATAGTTTTTTCAGTAGACTCGACTCGGCCAAGTTCGATCAATCAAGGGGGCTCCTAGGTCGGTACAGGCTTTGATACCAACTTGTCACGCCCAAGATGCGATCCTATCCTTATTTTGCCATGAGGGCCTCGACAGGGATAGAAGCGCATCTCGTCGTTTCGCAAGAATGGATATCATTACAAGTACATGTAAAGAAGAGATGAGTATATGGAATTGGCTTACACTCGCCACAAGCTACAACAATATCACATCAATACAACAGCATATCCAAACATCATACAGAAGAGCAGGGTCCGACTACGGACGAAAACAAACGATAAAATGACATCCATCCTTGCTATCCCAGGCTGCCGCCTGGAACCCATCCTAGATCGATGAAGAAGAAGAAGAAGAACTCCAAATCAAACAAAGCATCGCTCTCACGTCAAGCATCGCATTACCTGTACCTGCAACTGTTGTTGTAGTAATCTGTGAGCCACGGGGACTCAGCAATCTCATTTCCAAAGGTATCAAGACTATTAAAGCTTGATGGGTGAGGTATGGTTAAGTGGTGAGGCTGCAGCAAGCACTAAGCATTTATTTGAGTGGCTAACTTACGAGTACAAGAATAAGGGGGGATGATTGTCGCATAAACGGTCGTGATCTAGTAATGATCTCTAAGAGATCTTGAACACCTACTTACATCAAACATAACCCCATCGTGTTCTCTCTTGGATAAGGACTCACGAGAAGAGACAGTCACGGTTACGCACACGGTTGGTGTATTTTATTTGAGTTTACTTCAAGTTTGCTATGATCGGGTGTTAAACAAAGTTGCCAAGTTGCCACTTAACCGCGGGCATGGCTTTCCAAAGGATTTAAGCCTGCAGGGGTGCTCCAACTTATCCATCACAAACTAACAACACGGCGCGGGAATAGCCTCGACCACGAATCTCGTGATCTCCTAGGAAATTCCGTAGGAAAACCGCAACCTTGAGATAGCCCGAAGTATTCTCGGAATTCCTCGCACAAGACGTTCGAGAAAGGTAAAACAAATCCAGCAAGGCCGCCCGACGTGCCGACAATCCCGATAGGAGCCGCGTATCTCGTTCTCAGGGCACAACCGGATGAGCGCAGCGTACAGTGGCCTGATAGACATCTCCCGAGTTGCCCCGGGTTGGCCCCGCACACGACTCTGTTTTGGACGAGCACCAGCAGCACTGGCCCCCTGTATTATGTTGAATTAACTCCTCGGGTTCATGACGCCCTATGCTTTAGTAACGGTGTTGAGTATTATTATGTTGGGCAAATGTAGTACCAATGTTGGGCCTTGCCAGACAAGTTTTATCCTAAAACGAAAATCAAGGGGGTCCCCATAACATCCCTGAGCATGTTAGGAGCGCTCAATTATGGAACATAACACCGGTTCACAAGTAACTAGGGTGGCAAGAGTGGAACAAAACACCGAGCAAAAGGCCAAGCCTTCCACCCTTTACCAAGTATATATGTGCATTAAATTAAATAGCAATAATATTGTGATATAACAAAAGGATATCCATGTTGGCACAAGGAAACAAAGCACCTGCAACTAGCAACGCTATAAGAAGGGCTGAGCAAGCGGTAACATAGCCAAACAATGTTTGCTGGGATGTGGAGGGGTTAGAGGCTTTTCATGGCAATTTGGGAGGCTTGACATACAAGTGGTAGGTAGCGAGACAGTGATAGAAACGAGACAACTAGCATGGCAATGATAGTAATGTTATCCAGGGAAATGATCATCTTGCCTGAGATCCCGCTTGGAAGAAGAACGAATCCGTGAAGAAGACGAGCCAACGTAGTCGAACGAATCCTCGGAACTCTATCGAGAAGAAGCAATTCGGAAATAACAATCAACACATGATACACCACGACATATGCATGACATGATGCACTTCAAACATGATGCATGTTATGCGAGACATGGCAAAGCACAACAATCAACTCCTACACATTAAGTGAAGCTCAATAGGCAACGGGTTGCATATTGACGAAACTCCACATTCAAATTATTTAGTTCACTCCCGTTTAGGTACACAACAATATTAAATGTTGTAAAACATGGCAAGAGGTGAAGCATAAGTAAACTACACATCTAGGCAAGTTCAAATGAGGCCGGAAACAACATGTAGCATTTCCGAAATGACCCCATATGTTAATTTCGAAATTGGTCCAGATCTGAACTAATCATATTTTATATTTATTAAACATAAAAATAAAGTATACCATGCAATTCTACATGTCATTCTAGTCGATTTACATATATGGAACATCTCAAACGGAGCTACGGTCCAAAAGATATGACCTTCACAAGATAAACATGACATGAGTGCAAAATGCATGAAAATGACAACCACAAACGGTCTAAAAGATATGACCTTAAATACACCAAAATCACTAAGGGGCACTAGATGCACTTACAAATTCATAAAAATCGCCTATTCACCCCCCCTTCTAGTCGATATAATGCACTTTCAATTGGTATCAGAGCATGGTAGTCCCTTGTTCTGTGTGATTTTGGTTTAACCACCTGAAGTTTTAGTTATGCCGACTACAGGCATGATCAAGGTCTCAGCTGGGTGTCCTACCTTCGATGGGACAGACTATCCCTATAGGAAGAACAAGATGCGCATGCATCTTGAGGCAATTGATAATGATCTCTGGTACGTTGTGGAAAATGGTGTTCCCTCCGTCACTCCCACTATCAACGCTGCTGATGTGGAGAGATTCAAGCAACTCGATTCTCAAGCGAAGAATATCATATGTGGCCATCTGAGCAAAGGTCAGTATGGCAAAGTGAGTGCTTTGGAGTCTGCTAAGCTTATCTGGGATAGGCTGTCCAAAGTCAACGAAGGTGTTTCAACTCAACGTGACTCTCGAGTTGATGTTCCTCGCAATCTAGTCAACCGCTTCAAAAGACTCGACAACGAAAATGTTCAACAAACTTTCGAGCATCACACTGATATCTCCAATGAGCTTCAAGCTCTTGGTGCCACTGACATCACCGACCATGAGGTGGTGAAGAAACTGGTGAGATCTCTTGATTCCTCATTCGATACACTTGCTTTGATGATTCAAGAACGTGGAGACTACAAGTCACTAGATCCTGCTGATATTCTTGAGAGACTCAATACTCATGAATTTCAACAAGCTGAAAAGAGAGACCTCTATGGGCGTAGCTATCGAAGATCTCGTGCATTGAAGGCTAAGGCAATTTCCTCATCCGAAGGCGAAGAATCTGACAGTAGCCTTGGTGATCCTGAGGAACTGAGTCAGGAGCTTGCAATGCTCGCGAGGAAATTTCAGAAGTTCTCAAGGAGAGGTCGGTTTGGAAAATCATCAAGAAGTGGCATGAAGAACTCAGACTCTTCATCAAGCTATTACAAGAAGAGAACTTGTCACAAATGCAAGAAATCTGGCCACTATATTGCTGACTATCCTCTCTGGGAAAAAGAATCAAAGAAGAAGAAATACAAGGATGACAGTTCTGATGACTCGAAGAAAAAGAAGAAATCCTCAAAGTCCTCAAAGTCCTCATCGCACAAGAAGAACAACTTAAGGAAGGCTCGGGCACTTATTGGCAAGGAAATGGATTCTGAAGAAGAATCTGAAGAATATGAGGAAGAAGAAGAATCTGAAGAGGAGTCTGACTCTGGTATGGCTAGCCTAGCCCTCGCTATTGCCTTCGTCAGCAAGTCTATCTTCAACACTGAGGAAAGTGATGATGACTTCAACCTTGGCAATGATGACTTCATGGCAAAAAGTGCCCAGGCATCCACAGTGTGCCCTATCTTTGATGGCACTGACTATCCCAAATGGAAAGTCCTCATGCAGAAGCATCTCATATCAAAGAACAACGAGTTATGGATTGTTACTGAACTAGGACTGACTTATCTCTGCAAGATGGCAAATGCTGATGACATTCATAAGTACACGCAGCTGGACGCTCACGCGAAGAATATCATCTGTCTAGCTTATCAAAGGTCATGTTCAAAAGCATCTATCATCTTCAAAATGCAAAGCTCATCTGGGACGGGCTCTCCAATGTTCATGAAGGTTATTGCACTCGTCAAGATGCCATGTTCATCGAGTACAAGAATTTCCTCAAATCTCAGGAGACAATTTCATCTTCCTCGTCTATGTGCCTCATGGCAAAATGTTCAAAGGTGCTCAAACATCATTCCTCATCTGAATCAAGTGAATGTGAATCTGATGAAAACCTCAAACCTAGCTATTCTAAACTTGCTAATATTGCCACCAAACAACAAACTGCTTTGGAAAGGGTTCAGAAACTGCTAGACAAAAGCGATGACCTGTTGAATGAGGAAATGGATCGCACTCAAACTCTGACTAAGGGACTTCAAAGTCTTCAGTCTAAGTTTGATAACCTTTAAAGTCGTAATGATGCTCTCTTAGTCGATCATGAGAAGCTTTCTTATGAATTTATTCAAAGAGAGCAAGATCTTGAGAAACTAAAGGTGTCTCATGAAGATCTTCAAAGGGATAACAATTCTTTGCTTGCTCAACAGATCAGTACCGCTCAGGAAGAATTCATTCCACCTTGCTTGAAATGCATCAAATGTGAAACTGCTCATTCTTCACCTGAAAGTTCAAATGCTTCTATTACTGTAAATTCTTCAACTATATCTGTGGTCACAAATTCCTCATCTGAGGATACCACAAGTGTCACTAATGAAAATGCAGGGTTGAAGGAACTGTATGTGACAGGCATATACAAAAGCCTCAAAGGTCATCAAACCCTTTGCGATGTGCATAAAAAGCAGATTCTGGATAGGAACCCTAGGAAAGAGGGTATTGCCTTTGAGAGGAAACTCAATGTTGATGGATCCTGCTGGAAACCTGAGCAGTACCCCAAAACTTCATAGGTTGCCGCAAAAGGACCTCCTGTAGATCCATCTACTTTATCTAGCTTTCGTTGTGAAACTTCATATTCCTCTGATGAGTCATTTGACTCCAACTATAAACTGTTCAAAAATCAGAATGGTGAACTATTTGCCAGATATGTTGGTACTAACTGCAGGAATGGTTCTCCGATGAAGAAAATCTGGGTCCCCAAAAGGTACCTTGAAAATCTTCAAGTGAATGTCATCATGACACCACCAGTGAAGAATAGGAACCACAGATCAAATTCTTCATTTGGACCAAAGTCTTCACAAGGACCAAAGTCCTCACATGGACCAAATTCCTCATATGGTCAAAAGTCGTATCATTCTCATTCTAATGCTTCCGTTTCGCAGGGAAAATCTAAGTGTCGTTAATATGTTCATTATTCTTCAAATCATTATGTTCATAAGTCCTCGAAGAATTTCTCCGCTTATTCATATGAGTACTCTAACCCCCCTCCTGTGAAACGAAGTGCACTTGCTTCAATGCCACCGTTCTCATATGGAGCGCGCAGAATGATGAACTCTTTACCACCCCTCCAGATGTGGGTGGTGAAGAAATTGAACTAATCTCTTATGTAGGTTCAGGTCTCCAAACGAACTTAAGCGTCTGATGAATTTGCTGGAGATATGATGAAATGCTTGAAAGGACGCAAGCTAATCACGAAGAAATGGATTATTCATTTCTCACGTCCTCACATTACTTTGCTTACTATACTATGTGATGAAATTCAATCTGATGAATTTGATGTCATATTCTTCACTCTGAAGTATATGAGTTCGTAACTGGTACTAATTCATTTGCAGGATGAGCCACCCAAAGCTACTGAGTGGGTCCTAGACAGTGGCTGCACCAACCACATGACCGGTGACAAGAGTCTATTGATGGACATTACACTTGCTCCATCACATCTGAAGCATATCACCTACGCTGACAAAGGAAAAAGGAAGGTATTGGGTCTAGGTAAGGTTGCAATCTCAAAGGATTGACACATGGATGAAGTAATGCTGGTCGAATCCCTTGGATTCAACCTCATGTCTGCCTCAATGCTTTGTGATCTTGATATGGTTGACATCTTTGGCAAATACCGTTGTGTTGTCGTCATGGAATCTGACAAATCCAAAGTCTTCGAAGGCTTTAGGAGAGGAGACTTGTATATTGTTGATTTCTCTACAGGTCCATAGCCAGCCACATGTCTACTTGCAAAAGCTTCAGAAGGCTGGTTATGGCATCGACGACTTAGACACGCTAGCATGAGGAACTTGCACATGCTCGCGAAGAAAAAGCACGCCATTGGTATTGAGGGTGTAAAATTCCTCAAGGATCACTTGTATGGGGCTTGTGAATCTGGAAAGATGACCAGATCCAAGCATCCATTCAAGACTATAATGACTACCACTCGTCCTTTTGAATTGCTTCATATGGATCTCTTTGGTCCCAGTCACTATGCCACACTAACAAATACTCCATGCTTATATGGTTTTGTCATTGTTGATGATTTTTCTTGCTATACTTGGGTGCACATTATTATGTACAAATCTAAAGTGCAGAATGTCTTCAAATGATTTTCTTCATGGGCCTCTACGAATTTCGACGTCAAAATCAAGCATATCAGGAGTGATAATGGGACTGAGTTCAAGAACACTGGTCTTGATGATAATCCTGATGAACTTGGTATTACTCAAGAGCTATCTGCCCCTTATACTCCTCAGCAGAATGGCATTGGGAGCGCAAGAATAGTGCTCTCGTTGAGATGGCTTGCACCATGCTTGATGAATACAAGACCCCACGTTGTTTCTGGCCTGAGGCAATCAATACTGCTTGCCACATCATCAACAGGGGATATCTTCACAAATTCCTCAAGAAGACTTCATATGAGCTCCTCACTGACAAGAAACCCAATGTGAGTTATTTCAAAGTCTTCGGTGCTAAATGTTGGATTAGAGATCCTCACCACAGCTCTAAATTTGCACCGAAAGCACATGAAGGTTTTATGCTTGGTTACGGAAAGGACTCGCACACCTACAGAGTCTTCAACACCTATCACAACAAGGTTGTTGAAACCGTAGATGCGTGGTTCGATGAAACTAACGGCTCGCAAAGAGAGAACCTACCTCTTGTGCTAGATGAAATGTCTCCTGGGGAATCCATTAGGTTCAAGGTCACTGAAGACGTGATCCCTACTGAAGAACAACTACTCTCTGAAGAAGTTGTACCCAACGCTGAAGATATTCATGCTGATACACCTGAAGAAAATGGCACTGAAGAAAATGCTCAGCCTCAACAAAGTCTTCAACCTGCTCATCCAAGACTTGCAAATGAAGTGCAGATTGAGAAAATCCTCGAGTACATCAATGCAACAGGTCCTCTCACTCGCTCAAGAGCTTCTCATTTGTCTAACGTTTGAGGGCACTTTTCTTTTGTCTCTATCACAGAGCCCACCAAAGTTGATGAAGCTTTCTTGGAGCCTGAGTGGATTCAAGCCATGCAAGAGGAATTGCATCAATTCAAGCTCAACAACGTGTGGGAACTTGTCAAGCGCCAAGATCCTCGCAAGCACAATGTCATAGGCATCAAGTGGATCTATGCGCAACAAGCAAGATGAACTTGGTCAGGTAGTGAGGAATAAGGCACGTCTTGTGGCACAGGGCTACACACAGGTTGAGGGAATTGACTTTGATGAAATTTTTGCACCTGTTGCTAGACTTGAAGCTATTCGCATATTGCTTGCTTATGCTAACCATCACAATATCATCTTATATCAAATGGATGTGAAAAGTGCATTCCTCAATGGTAAGCTTGAGGAAGAAGTATATGTTGCTCAACCCCCAGGTTTTGAAGATCCTAAGCTTCCTGACAAAGTCTTCAGACTCAACAAGGCTCTCTATGGCCTCAAGCAAGCCCCATGGGCGTGGCATGACACACTGAAGGAATTCCTCATGAAGAAAGGCTTCAAACCCGGTTCACTTGACCCATCTCTTTTCACAAAATCATATGATGATGAATTATTTGTGTGCCAAATATATGTGGACGATATCATTTTTGGATGTACTGACAAACGTTACGGTGACGAATTTGCCTATATGATGAGTGAAGAATATCAAATGTCTATGATGGGAGAGCTCAAATTCTTCTTAGGGCTTCAAATTCGTCAACAACGCAATGGCATCTTCATCTCTTAAGAGAAATACCTCAAGGATGTCCTCAAGAAATTCGGCATGCAGGATTGCAAAGGCGTCAAGATTCCTATGCCCACAACTGGTCAACTCTGCGCTGACTAAAATGGTAAAGATTTCGATCAGAAGGTATATCACTCCATGATTGGCTCTTTATTGTATCTATGTGCATCTAGGCCAGATATTATGCTTAGTGTTTGCATGTGTGCCCGTTTTCATGCAACACCGAAGGAATCACACCATAAGGCTATGAAGCATATTCTTCGATATCTAGCTCACACACCAACACTAGGATTATGGTACCCTAAAGGCTCAGATCTTGACCTCATTGGATATTCTGATTCTGATTATGCTGGTGATCGTGTGGAACGCAAGGGAACGTCAGGCACATGTCATTTCCTTGTACCATCCTTGGTCTGTTGGTCCTCGTAGAAGCAGAACTGCATGTCACTATCTATAGATGAAGCTGAGTACATTGCTGCTGGTTCCTATTGTGCTCAATTGCTATGGATGAAGCAAACCCTCAAGGACTACGGCATCAACGTAAAGAATGTCCCTCTCTATTGCAACAACGAGAGTGCCATCAAGATTGCTTACAACCCAGTTCAGCACTCAAAGACCAAGCACATCTAGATTCGTCATCATTTTCTTCGTGACCATGTGATGAAGGGCGATATCTTCATCGACCACGTGAAGACTGAAGAACAACAAGATGATATCTTCACAAAGCCCTTGGATGAGAAGAGATTTTGCAAGTTGTGGAGTGAGCTAAATATCTTAGAATCTTCGAATGTTCTTTGAAAGGACACACATCCTAACACTTATGCAAAATTGATGACTTTGATGCGCAACACACAAAGTAACATTTTTCTTCAATCAATGAAGACTAACTCTCTAAGTGTGAAGAAATTAGTGAAGAATTTGATACTCAGAACCCTACGACAATGGTACGCGGTGTCTGAAATCATCATTCTTATACGGTGGGTCACGCCACCACCATAGTTGAATTTCTTCAGAAATTGAGTTTTTCATCATTTTACAAATTCTTCAAATTGTCACATTCTTCAAGTTTGCAAATTCCTCGAAATTTCAAATTCTTCAAACTTTTCAACTGAAGTTTTTCATGTGAGTTTCTCTTCATTGACTATATATATATATATATATATATATATATATATATATATATATATATATATATATATATAAATATTGAGTTTTGGATGTCCTCAACAGCATTCACTTATAGCTAATTCTTCAAGTTGATTTTCTTCTAAGTGAATGTGATCGGACCCGTTCCCCTCTATGCTAAACTCAACCCAGTTTGTTCACAAATTCTTCATACGCGTTCTACCTTGAAACCCATTCAAAGTCTTCACTGCGTCCTTGTCAGCTGAAGAATTTGCGAACGAAACATTAAAATTTTCAATTTCAATTTTTAGCGGTTGCCGCTCAAACCGATTCTAATTCCCACGATTGGATAACCCACGATCCCCCACTATCTCCACTTCTATGTACGTGGGTGACACATGTCGCATGGATAGCAAGGGTCAGGGGTATAACTGTCCAAAATCTTCGGACTGTTCGTTTTTTACTTCGGCTATGAATACCCCGTCCCCTTACCTTCTCACTTTTACTCCGCTCGACCTCATCTTCCCACTCGAGCTCAGACCTAGCGCCGCCGCTAACTTCATCACTACCGGAGAGGAAAAGCTTCACTACCTTGACCTCCTCATCGCCGTACTCGCACCGGCCGCGGAAATCGTCACTCCACCGCCGGCGTAGCTGTATTCTGTCGCCGAGTTAGGGTACGGAAGATCTGGACTGACGAACTTCCTCCAGTTCCACTCCCAGTTCATCATGTTCATCGCAAACGGTAAATAAAATCTAATTTTATTACCATTTTTTATCCAAAAGATTTCCTCAAAATCCTCAAAAGGTGTTTATTCTTCAGAAATTCATCCCTTAAGCACCAAACGCACTCCTTCTCTTGGTTTACTTCGCTAAGTTATGATTTTCTTCAAGATTCCTCAATTGTGTGAATTTTCGAATCTACACAACTCTGGAACCTAAGTCAAGAACAGTTAGTGAAATTCTTCAAGTAATCTATGGTCAAATTCCTCAAACTTGGTACTTTTGCAAAAAAATCTGAGAACGCATTTGACCCCTTCAAATTCTTCGCACCTATACTCTATTCACAGGTACAAATGTCAGCTGATGAATCTCTAGGTTCTCATCAACTTAACTCATTTGCAGCATTCCTTGAAGAAGAATTGCATACTTCATCAGAATCCTCAAAAGCTCAAAATCCTCAGCTGAAGAAAATGTCAGAAGGGAAAAGACCTCAGAAAGGAGGAAAGAAACCAGAAGTGGACACTGCATTTGAGATACCTGATGACTTATATGATGACTATTGCACACCAGATGAAGAAACTCATGGCAAAGAAACTCAAAAGAAGCGCAAAATCCGAATTCAGAGGATTGAGAGAAGATGGGTACGTGAATGGAAAGAATATCGTTTTGTTACCCCAAAGTACATGAAGAAATTCACGCTCAAACCCCCATGTCAAAGACCACCTTTGGCTGAAGGCCAACGTGCTGATCCCACCAGTCTCAAAACTAGTGAAGATTTTCCTCATAAATGGGAAAAGCTTGAGGCCAAGTTGGCTAGGACTGCCAAGGAGGCTGTGAAGAAATTCAATGAGGACTCTGCTGCTGCTGCATCTGCTCAGGCCTCTGCGAGTGGAACAGCCCCGAAGAAAGCCATGATGAAGAAATCTGGGACAAAGCCAAAGTCTTCAAGTCAAGTGCCCTCATGGCCAAGTTCTTCACAGCAAATGTCTCAGGCAAAATCATCAAGGTCCCCTGCAATGCCCTCAGTAGCTGCACAATCTTCAGCTGCTGCTGCGAAGTCCTCAACACCAGTGCACCTTGCAACATGTCAAAGGACTTCTAGTTTTTCAATTGCTTCAGGGGCATCTGCAACTTCATCAACCCATGCACATTCCTCAAGCAGTCCCACCTTACTGAAAGAGAAAGCTACTGCTGGTCGAGGCAGGAGGCCAAGTCCTCATCCAAAGAAAGTGATCTTCCAAGTTCCCTCAGACTCTGAGGATGATGAAGCTGATGACGATGAACTTGCTGCAATCGTCACGAACAAACAAGAGACAGTGGCTCAAGCAAAGGGCACTCAAATTCCTCTTATGATTGATCCAAAGACTGTGCTAGACTTCATTGATATCTAGCACAATGATCCCAACACTCCCATTGATGATTTGAAGCTTCCTCCTGGCCTGAGTCATGTCCTCACTGCTTTCATCGGTGAAGAAAAGTGGAAGTATGAGAAGGCCAGAAAGGCAAAGAAGGCTCAGTACAAGAAAGAATGATTCATGAAGTAAAAATGTCCTCAACCTTACGCCAAATCAACTTGTCTCTGTCCAAAGGGACATCAAAGGCCTCAGTGAAGAATTTGACCGATACTATGCTGATTGGAAAGGTGCCAACGTCCGATTTGTTGACATTGCTCACAAAGTCATCAAGGACCACAACACAAGGGTTGCTGCTCACTCGCAACCACAAAATCCTCATGCAAGCTCTTCCGCTCAGCCTGCTGAAGAAAATGCTAGTGCAGCTGAAGAAATTCATGCTGCTGAAGAAATTCCCAGGGCAACTCCCAATGTTGCGCCTGAAGAAACTGCCAGGGCGACTGCATTAGTCGTGCCTGAAGAAACTGCTCCCCCTTCACCCCGTTCTCTCAAGCAAAATCTTCAAGGGTGAAGAAAGTCACACTTCCTTCCGCATTAGAAGTAAAAAAAACAAAGGCTGCGGAGAAGGAAGCTGCACTGAAAAGGAAAGCATCACCATCTGCAGATTCCTCGGCTATGAAGAAATTGAAGACCTTGCCAAGTTCTTCAAATGAACCAATTAATGCAACTCCTATCTCAGCTATCCCAGCCTATGAAATTGTTCCGTTTGGTGAAGACTATGTCATCCCAAATGAAGAAGATGAAGAAAATCACTCTGCTGCTTCCTCAGAGCAGATTGATGAAGAAATAGAGGTGGAAGAAAATGCTTCAACCCCTCTAGTATCATCACCCCAGCCTCAGTTAACTGCTAAAGAAGCTGGAGTTGAAGAAATGGAAGAAGATGTGGACATTGGCTCTACCACTCCAGTCATCAATGACGAATATTGGGAAGCAGCCCACCCAAATTCGCCAATGGCCACCCCTCTTGAACAAATTCCTCAGTCGCCTGCTCAAACTGAAGAAATTCAAACAAGGCCTAAAGAACATCATACCAATCTCCAGTCCATCAATGAAGAAATTCCAAATGCATCAGCTGAAGAAGATGCAACCCAAAATGCACCTGAGGAACCTGGTAGGGATATAACCCCATGGTGAGACCCGCCCAGGATGGGCCGGGTCATGCGGTTGGCGGCTTACGACAAGATTTGGTGCAGGCTCACTCAATGGGCCTGGAGGCCCAGAGCCAGAAGACGAGATGTAACCCAGTGGCGTAAGTCGCCGGTGGCGGCTTGTTAGACAAGGCATGTGTAGTTAGAGGCGAGGTCGGTTATCAAGTATAACCCGGCCCGGACTCTTGTAAGCCCAGGGCCTTGACCTGTGTATATAAAGGCGGGTTACCTGGGCGGCTTAGGCCACGAAAACAACTCATCGATAGCTAGGTCAAGCGAACTCACTCCCTTGTAATCGATACCCAATCAATACAACCCAAAGCAAGACGTAGGCTTTTACCTCTTTCCGAGGGGCCAAACCTAGGTAATCCTTGTCTCCCGATTCCGATCAACCCCTTCGAGCTCACCGCCTTAGCGATGGCCTCGAACCTAAGTCCTTTCACGAGGATATCTGCCATGACAAAACCACGACAGTTGGCGCCCACCGTGGGGTTGACGCTCGGTGGTGTGGAGTTCTCGAAGGGATCTCTCCCAGGGATCGAGGGATACGCCGTTGGCAGGATGACCAAGAGTCCCCGCGGCAAGCTCTACATCGACGACGCTGGCTAGGGCCCCGAGGCCGACTCAATCGAGTACGGGCACCGGGTCCCCTTCGGCGGAATTCAAGTCTTCATCGGCAAGATCGGCGGATCTAAACCCAGGCCGGACAGCTGCACCGACCTCGTCGAGCCGGCCCGGCGCGCGCAACCCGCCCGTGTTAAACCGGGCCGGAAACGTGTCTTCGTCGGTTTTACCCAAGGGGTGGAACTTGAAGGTTCCATGTCGCGGGAGGAAACCCTCATCTGCTCAGAGGATGGATCCTCGAGTGGGGAGGCAGAATCAATCTATCAGATTCACAATGGCGGGCTTGGGGGCTACTTCGAGGGTTACCCTGAGCCGAAGCACCATGAGCCGATGTACTATGAGCCGCCGAACCGCACCGCTGTCTTCATGGCAGGATTGGCACCGGCCCCTAGAAGCATGGCTGCTGGTGCGACCGGGTCTGGATCTGGAAGGCCACCGGCTCAAGTTCTGCTGGATCTGATGAACGAGCTTACAACTCTGATGGAAACCGAGGTCACGGTTGAAAACCAAGCAGCCCGTAACACGGAGATCACGAGGTTGAAGAACCAGATGGCCGGAGTCCAAGAGGAAATCAATGCATTGAAGGCTCAGATGGATGCTGAGTCGGAGCGCCTTAGGGAGGATGCCTTTCGCCTTGAATTAGAATAGCAGACCGCAGTGGCAGTTCACCGGATGAGGCATCAATCCTGTTTGTCGAATCAATATGAGGCAAGAAATCTTTTCAACACACCAGGGACGGGACGAAATGCACCTCTGACCGTAACCCGGATGGCGGAGGTACCTGGAAGCAGGGCGGCGGTTCAGCATCGGCAACCAGACCCGCCGCGCAGGAACAAGACCCCACCACAGTCTTTTCCAACACCACCAGGTCATTATTCTAACCCGGCGGAGAACATGGTGGCAGCGGCGACCAGACTTGGCACAATCCCCATCCCTGATGGGACGCCTTTCGCAGAGGAAGTGCGGAACGCCATTGGATACTTGCACACAGCGGTGGCCCAGCAGGAGAAATATACTTACACCCGGAGTCGCGTGCACTCAACCCCCATCCCGAGCCGTAGCTACAGCCGGCGTTTAGAGTCGCCGGCGATCTCTAGCAGTGAGCGACGTCGAAACCCGCCGCGAGACGATCAGCCGGCTC
This sequence comes from Elymus sibiricus, assembly GCA_039707655.1. Taxonomy (NCBI): domain Eukaryota; kingdom Viridiplantae; phylum Streptophyta; class Magnoliopsida; order Poales; family Poaceae; genus Elymus; species Elymus sibiricus. Next base: position 343,611,264 of record CM077669.1, on the reverse strand, counting down.
TTGATGCTCAGGAGATGGTGGATCGGACATGAGCGCAGCGAGAGGCGGCAGCATTCGCGGCTGCGGTGGCTTATCAAGAACCCACAGTAGCGCCTTCCGTTTTGGTAGGAGCTGGAGTAACCTCCAGGGCTGTGGGAGTGCCGTGCTTAGTGCCGGCTTTGCGAAACAAGCGCCTGCCGAAGGACTTCAAGGGTCCTTGCAAGGTGCCCTACAATACCGCTGATCTGCCTCCAGAAGCTTGGATCGAAAGTTTTGAACTAGCCATGGAGATGTTAGACGTCAGTGATGCAGTATGCGCCAAATATTTCATCATGATGCTGGAAGGGCCGGCTCGCACGTGGTTGAAGGGTTTGCCACCCAACACCATTAATTCTTGGGCCGATTTGAAGGAGAAGTTCATCAAGAATTTCTAGGGAACGTGCAAGCAGCCCATGACAATTGTGGATTTGGATCATTGCGTGTAGTGTGAGGATGAGTCGGCTCATCATTGGGTCCGGCGGGTCTCAACCACCATCCACTCTTCTGATAACATTACGGCGGCTCAAGCAGTCTTGATTCTGGAGAAGAATTGCCACTTTGTGCCCTTGAAGCAGAAGCTTGGCCGGCTCAAACGTTCATGCCAGGACATGGGGGAGCTCATGGCGGCTCTCACTAAGTATGCAGACTCTGATAGCACGAAGGACCCTGGCTCTGATGATGAGAAATCGGCCAAGGGTAAGAAGAATAGCAATGGCAAGAGTCAACAGCAGAACGGGGGAGGAAACAATAATGGCAACGGCGGGAAGCGGAAGCACCAGGACGGCGGGTCAGATTTTGTGGCCAACACCAGCGCTGGGAATAACCGTGGCAAGGGCAATGGCAAGCCGCCTTTCGATAAACACAAGCCTGTTGATATGGAGGCGATGTGGAATGTTCCTTGCCCGAAACATAGTCTTCTTGATAAGCCATCCACTCATGCTTGGAGGGATTGTTGGATCATGCGGGAGTTTCGAAATTATAGCGTTAACCAGCATCAAGGTGACAGCGGTGGACCGTCTGGCGGATCAGGATCCGGCTCTCATGGGTCCGGCTTTGGCGCAGGCGGCTCAGGTTCTAGTTATCAAGGCCAAGGAAATCATGGTGGTAGTAACCAACAGTCTGGCAATGGAGGTCAGCAACAAAACAACCAGTCCGGGTATCAGAGTAACCCGGAGCAGCTTAGTGGAGGCCAGTATCATGTTTTTACAACAAGCCTTGACAAGCGAGATCAGAAGGTGTGCAAGCGGGCGGTTAATGCGATTATGCCGGCTCTCCCGCAATATTTGAAGTGGTCTGAGTATGACATAACTTGGAGCAGGGAGGATCACCCGCCACGCGTTGATAACCCAGGACAGTTGGCTTTGGTAGTCGCCCCCCAAGTAGGAGGATATGTGTTCACCAAGGTACTTATGGATGGTGGCAGCAGCATCAACCTCCTGTATTATGACATGTTCCGCCGGATGAATTTGCTTGACAAAGATCTTAAACCATCATCGACGGTTTTTCACGGTGTAGTGCCTGGGAAGTCGGCCTACCCAGTTGGAAAAATTTCTCTGGAGGTAGCCTTTGGCGATGAATTCAACTACAGGGTGGAATCTTTATGGTTTGAGGTGGTCAAGATCAAGAGCCCATACCACGCTTTGTTCGGATGGCCGGCTTATGCCAAGTTCATGGCTAGGCCTTGCTATGTCTACTTACAGCTCAAGATGCCCGGGTTAAAGGGAACGATTATAGTGCATGGTGATTGGAAGATTGCTCTTGAGTGTGAGGAAGGTGATGCAGCATATGCAGAGTCGAGTTGTGCGGAGGCGGAGCTCAAGTTTTATAAGGAGAATGTTAACCCGGCAGATATGAGCCCGCTAAAGAAGCCTAGCACGGAATCTGAGCCGCCCCTCAAGTTTGTGGCAGAAGATACCAAGCTAGTGGATTTCACTCCTGGCGACTCATCACAGCAGTTCACTATTGGGGATAATATGGACCCCAAATAGGAAAGCGCGCTCATCAAATTCATCCGTGAGAATCAGGACATCTTTCCATGGAAGCCTTCTGACATGCCGGGTGTACGGAGAGAATTCGCTGAGCACCACCTTAATGTGGATCCTAAGTTTAAGCCGGACAAACAGTTCCTCCGTCACTTTAATGAGGAGAGGCGTAAGGCTATTGGGGAAGAAGTGGCCCGGCTCTTGGCAGCAGGGTTCATCGTTGAAGTTTTTCACCCGTAGTGGTTAGCTAACCCGGTGTTGGTACTCAAGAAGAACGGCACGTGGCGCATGTGCGTGGATTACACAGATCTTAACAAGGCGTGTCCGGTCGACCCGTTTGCTCTCCCCCGTATAGATCAAATCATTGATGCAACGGCGGGTTGTGAGAGTCTATGCTTCCTGCATGCTTATTCAGGTTATCATCAGATCAAGATGGCAGTCAAAGACCAAGAGAAGACGTTTTTCATTACGCCTTTTGGAGCTTTCTGCTATGTGTCTATGCCTTTTGGGCTCAAAAGTGCCCAGGCGACTTACCAGCGTTGTGTGCAGAACTGTCTTCATGGGCAAATTGGGCGCAATGTTCATGCTTATGTGGATGATATTGTGGTTAAGTCAAGGAAGAAGGAGACTCTGCTGGCTGATTTGAAGGAAACTTTTGACAATTTGCGGGTTTACAAGATGATGCTTAACCCGGCAAAATGTGTGTTCGGTGTACCTACAGGCAAGCTCATGGGATTTTTGGTCTCTGAGCGTGGAATTGAGGCTAACCCGGACAAGATAAAGGCCATCACTTCTTTGTCTAAGCCGGCGTGCATTAATGATATTCAGCGCCTAGCGGGTCATATTGCTACACTGAGCCGGTTAATAAGCCGCCTGGGTGAGAAAGCTATTCCTCTATATCAGATGATGAAGAAGACAGACGATTTCGTCTGGAGTGATGCGGCTAATGAGGCATTTGAGGCGCTTAAAAAACAGTTGGCTGAGCCGCCCGTTTTAGCTGCTCCCTTGGAAAAGGAGCCTTTGCTCTTATATGTGGTGGCTAACAACAGAGCTGTCAGTGCTGCAGTTGTGGTCGAGCGCAAGGAGGCGGGTAAGGAATACCCAGTTCAGCGAGCGGTTTATTATGTCACTGAGGTCCTGACGGAGTCTAAGAAAAGATACCCGCATTGGCAAAAACTGGTGCTTGGGGTGTTCATGGCCAATCGCAAGTTGAAACATTATTTTCTTGGGCACCCGATCACAGTGGTTAGTTCTGCTCCTTTGGGATATATCATTCAAAACAGAGAAGCCACTGGAAGGATTGCTAAGTGGGCAATTGAGCTTGGACCTCTCAATCTGAAATATGTGCCCCGGACGGCTATCAAATCTCAAGCCCTGGTGGATTTTATCAATGACTGGACAGAGTGTCAAATACCTGAGGAAAAGCTGGACAATACCTATTGGACGATTCACTTTGATGGATCCAGGCAATTGGAAGGCTCGGGGGCTGGAGTTGTTATAACTTCCCCGCGAGGTGACAAATTCTGTTATGTTTTGAGGCTAATGTTTCCTTATACTAATAATGCAGCAGAATATGAGGCTTTGCTTCATGGGCTCTGGGTAGCCAAGGAGATGAATTTGAGCCGGGTCAGATGTCTTGGCGACTCAGACCTGGTAGCTCAGCAAGTCTCTGGCACATGGGACTCAAAGGATCCTCGCATGGCGGCTTATCGCCAGGCGGTTGATGTTATTGCTGGCCATTTTAAAGGCTATCAAGTGGATCATATTGATCGGCGGAAAAATGAGGCGGCTGATGCATTGTCAAGGCTGGGGTCGCAGCGTAAGCCTGTGCCGCCTAATGTATTCTTGGACGTTTTGCATCACCAGTCAGTCAAATTACCGTCGGAGGAAGATTTGGCTATACCTGACCCGGAAGAACAACTGGTGGCGGCTCTTCGCGTGATCCCTGATTGGACGTTGCCTTATCTGGCGTACCTGACCCACGGCGAGTTACCTCAAGATGAGACTCTGGCACGACAGATCATAAGGCGGTCTAAATCCATGACTATTCTCAATGGCGAATTACACAGGCGTAGTGTGACTGGCTTGTTTCAGCGATGTGTTTCTCCTGATGAGGGCCGGGAAATCTTACATGAGATCCATGCCGGTGATTGTGGTCATCACGCCGGGTCAAAATCTTTGGTGGCTAAGGCTTTTTGGCATGGTTTTTACTGGCTGACGGCTCATAAAGATGCAGAATACTTTGTCAGTAAGTGTGACGGGTGCCAGAAATTTGGATGACGTGCTCATGTGCCGGCTCAAGAGTTACGGATGATCCCAATTACTTGGCCGTTTGCAGTCTGGGGGCTTGATATGGTGGGACCCTTTAAGAGGTCTAAAGACAGAAAGACCCGCCACCTCTTGGTAGCGGTTGACAAATTCACTAAGTGGGTTGAGGCTGAGCCGATTAGTAAATGTGATGCAGCAACAGAAGTTCAATTCGTCAAAAATCTGATCTTTCGGTTTGGTTATCCTCATAGTATCATTACTGACAATGGTACAAACCAATCTAAGGGGGCTATGAAGGAATTTTGTGATGAGGAGCATATTCGCCTCGATGTATCTTCTGTGGTTCACCCGCAGTCTAATGGTCAAGCTGAGCGTGCTAATCAGGAAATTTTGAGAGGCATAAAACCTCGGCTTATGGTTCCTTTAGAGCGCACGCCGGGTTGTTGGGTGGAGGAGTTTCCGTCTGTTCTCTGGAGCATAAGAACCACCCCCAACAGGTCTACTAGCTATACGCCTTTTTTCATGGTTTATGGCGCAGAGGCTGTTCTCCCCAGTGATATTCGTCATGACTCGCCCAGAGTGGCGGCTTACGTGGAAGTTGCTAATGAGGCGGCGCGTCAGGATGCTTTGGATGCCTTGGACGAAGAACGGGATCTTGCAGCTGCTCGGTCGGCGATTTATCAACAAGACCTGCGTCTCTATCATAGCCGCAGGGTCAAGACCCGGACGTTCCAAGAAGGCGACTTAGTACTCCGGCTGATTCAAGACCAGTCAGATATGCATAAGTTGTCACCTCCTTGGGAAGGACCGTTTGTGATCAGTAGAAATCTCAACAATGGTTCGTATTATCTCATTGATATACGGGAAAGTGACAAGACGCGCACATCTGGTGAAGAGACCAAGAGGCCGTGGAATATTGCTCACCTTCGGCCATACTATACTTGAGCCGCCAGTCCGGCTCTTATCAATGTACATATTCCTGTCATTGTATATACCATCTTTTATGATATAATAAAGTTGGCATCCCCATGATTAGGGGCCTCTGTCGTTTTTCCGCACTAAAATTTGTGCAAAGGAGTTGATCCTTCATCAGGTCATTTGGGGGCTTCCAACCCACTGGGTTTAGCTTTCATACCCTCTTGGCTAGGCTTTATATGCCATGTTTGAGTTAAACATGCCTGTTTGCAACTTGCCACTCGCCATGTGACCCGCCGAACTCTTGAAAGTTAATCTTGATAAGAGACCCTGAACTTTTACAAGTTATTCTCGCACAAAGACCCTGAACTTGTCAAGGTTTAAATAGTGGCTTTTGTCACAAGAGAGCCGGCTTACAGTGAGCTAGGATAAACTCGCCTTGTCTGCCGTAATCCCTCCGCTATGTGACCCGTTCGTACTCTCAGCAATGTCAATCTTTTTGAAGACCCTGAACTTGCTAAGGTTTAAACGGCGGATTTATGTTGCGTGAGAGCCGGCTTACAAGATTTTCAGGCTTTCCGCCTAGTTTCTTCGGAAGCTATACAAAAAATTTCATAAAAAGCATCTCGTCCTGCTGTGCCTTTAAAGCCGGTTTATAGGGCAAGACGTATGCAAATTACTTGTTTTTGCAGGTGATGTCATGATAAGATTCTAAGTTTTGGATAATTCTGGCTTGGCATTGCTCATGAAGTATAGCCCGCCCGGCGAGTCAAGACAGTCAGATAATTATATATTAAGACAAATTTGCTAAGTGGTCGAGATATGGTTTGAAAGAACTTTAAAAGTGCACACAACTTAGCCTACTGGTTGCATCAACGACATAAGAGCAGGCGGTTAAATGTTTCCTACTGCTATTACAAGGCCATTCAAAAAGCCCAAAAGTTGCGGACTTCAAGTTTTTCTCAGCAAATTCTAACCCGACGGATTAAACGAGGCCGGGTTACCTTCACATGATGCAAGTTTGTTAACTAGCTCGTCGCCGGGTCATCCTACGCCGGGTCATCGGTATCCTAGATCTGGAGGTTATCCACGTCCCAATTGCAGTTGGTTAAGGCCTCGAAGGTGGCTTCATCGTGCAGGATGGGAGATGGGTCAACATCAGGAGCAAAGAGGTGCTTACGGCCTTGAGGAATCAGGCTTTTGGCTTCGAAGGTGGGACCTCGAACTCGCTTGTTATCTTCCGAGTAAGCCGCCTGATATGATGACATGTCAGCTTGTTCGGCGAGCCGGCTTGCTAGAATACGGGATGCCTTCGTACAGCGGACATAGTCATCTTCAGTAAATTCTGAGCCGTCATCCTTAAGCTGAGGGAACCTGTCCATCATCTCGGCCTTGTTAAGCTCAGGGGCATAAGCCAGCGACTGGCTCAAAGCAGCCATTGCACCCTTATGGGCGGCGGATCTCTTCAGCTCCTCAATTTGCTTCGGGATGGTGTAGAGAACTTCGAGCACGCCCTTCATAAATTTTGGGACACCCTTCTCGGTCATCACTGCTTTTATGGTGAAGAGTGATCCGGCATAGAGTTGTTCAGTAAGGGAGTACAAAGCCTTGAGCTTCAACAGGCTGTCATCTGAAAATTACCGGCTGCGTTCACCTACAAGAAAGTCAACATATTCTAAGCCGCCTGAAAAGATGTTAGAGGAGTTCTTTTTAGAACATTAAAGGTTAAGAATACGTACCAAACACAGCTCCAATCATGCGAGATATCTGGCCTTTCAGCTTATTCAGCTCGCCAGTGACCGTTTTGAGACGGCCCTCTGTGTCTTCAGCGCGCTTGGTCAGGGCGGTTTGGATTGACTCGGCGTCTTTCTTGAAGGTTTTCAGGTCGGCCTTGATCACATCCAGCTCAGTCAAGGCGATCTGGTATTTGGCATCAGTTTCTGCTCGGCCTTTCTGTTGCAAGGCCAGACTCTCCTTAAGGTCTGACACGGTCGACTCAGTAGCATTCAAAGATTCCTGCACAGGGCAAATTATAACAGAGCAAGGTTGTTAATTTTAAAGCCGCTGGTCCGGTTCATACTGATTTTTGTTAAAGATTAGCACAATTATTACAAGTCCCAAGCAGATTGCAAGCAATTTACTTGACACTTGGGGGCTAATGTATCTCAGCTCTTTCTTATAGAGCCGGCTCATTATTGCCATAATGACCCGGCCCTTGGGGGCTACACTTGCTTCTTAATCTATGATTGACTACCAGCTCATTATTGGTATAATGACCCAGCCCTTGGGGGCTACACTTGCCTCTTAATCTATGACTGAGTGCCGGCTCATTACTGAGATAATGACCCGGCCCTTGGGGGCTACAAGGGGATTTTTCAAAGATCTGCAAATTACAGAAGACCCAGCTGACCTTTTGAAAGGTCAACCGGCTCTTGGGGGCTGCATAAGTATATACATGAGGAGGCAAGGGAAATGAAGTACCTCGTATTTCTTCTTCATCATGCCAACCAAGTTGGCCTCCATGTCTCGGCTTGCAGACAGACGGCTTAGATAGCCAGCGTGTAGCTCTTCAGCGGTAAGCTTTTCGAGGTTAGGAAGATCAAATTGCATTTGTCCTTCCTTGAGATGAGCCGCCTCGTCCTCGCTGGTATGCTTTGACAATGTCTCGGAAGGAGCCGGAGATTTGTAAGCCGACCCAGTAACAGTAACTTCCTCTTGGGAAGCCACATTCTCAGTTGTTGGCTGGGGGCTGGGCGGCTTAGGATTAGAGTCTGGATGAGCCTCAGGAGCCTCGATATCCATATCTACCGGCTCGTTGTGCTGAGGAGCTTCTTCATGAGTATCTTTGGCGGTTTCAGAAGGCTCAACATGAGTTTCAGGGATGCTTGGCTTTGAAGTTGCCGGCTCTGGAACATCAGGAGTGGTGGCTGGCCCGCCAGTTTTTCTCCGTTTGGCTTGAGCCCTGTGAAGCAAAGTTAAAATTACACATCAATAAGCAAGGATGGATTATTAATACAAAGACTGGGATATAAAAGTACTTACCCCTTGTTGATGATAAGGGGAGGCAACTTTGAAGCAGTTGAGTCGCCGGAAGAAGGAGGCGAGTCCTGAAAAAGTTAGCATTGTTAAACACTGATAAGCTGCAAGGATAGCATACAGGAAAAATAAGTTCAGGACAAGAAAGTACTTCAGTGCGCTGTTTTCGAGGGGCCGGCTCATTTGGTAAGCCGGCTAAAAGGTCTCCAAAGCCGGTGCTCTGGGTCTGACGTCTGCTGTCGTCTTGCAGTTTCTTCAAAAGAAAGTTAGGACCCAAGTGAGCAAAAGGACGGGAAGTCTTTACCTTCCGTACAGCCCGTCGTACTCTCTTTACTGGTGAAAGATCCGAGTCAGAGAAGACAATGGTTACCTCGGCAATATCGGCATGACTTGTTTCTGCTTCTTCCTGTGAGTAATCGTCGTCAATGAGTTGCATAAAGAGAAGGCCAAGGGGGTCAAGTTCTACCTCTAAGTCATTGAAATTGAATAAATCTTCGGATGATTGCCTCTTACGGCGGGTCGGCACCTTGGATTTGGTCACCATGGGGACTTTGTTTTTCTTCTTGAGAGTAGGAGGCAACAGTTTTTTCCAGAACGAAGAGCTGGCCTACGCATGGCAAAGCATATTGGCAGAAAAGGTTTAATAAAGTATGTAAAGTACAACATTAAAAGAATGGATGAGGGTTAGGAGGAAAAGACTTACATCCAGAGCCGGGTTAAGTGCAAAGAAGGGACCTAAGCTAGTCTTGCTGCAGGCGGCTAATGATTCCCCCAGCAAAGACTTGACGATAGTGTTGAGATCCTGGTCCTTCAAAGGGGTTTGGTTGAAGCGTTGAGGGTCATCTACTTTACCAGTATACTGGCACATTAAGGCGCCTCGGCGGCTCAACGGCAGAATCCTCCAAGAGACCCAGCAGCGGGTCAGGTCAACACCTGTTAATCCGTTAGCTAACAGGGCCCTGACTTTTGAGAAAGTGGAGGCATATTCAGCACGCCCGGCGGCTGACATCCGGTCTAGAAGCTCCGTATCTGTGCTAAGCCGGTAGGGACGGTAACCCGGCAGTGGGTTCTCCCCCTCTGGTGAAGTGTCTTGGCAGTAAAACCAAGTCGTGTTCCACTCTTTGGGGTGACTCGGCAGGGTTGCTACTGGGAAGAGTACATCCCTCCGCCTCTGAAGAGTAACGCCCCCGAGCTCGAGGCTTAACCCGTCCGCCATTTCTGTTTGGCGGTTGATATAGAAGTACTCTTTGAAGAGATCAACAGACGGTTCCTCTTGAAGGTAGGCTTCATGGAAAGTTTGAAATTGGCACATATTGGTGACAGAATTCGGGCCAATGTCTTGGGGGTGCATTTTCAATGCGTGTAAGACGTCCCAGAAAAACTTGGACCCGGGCGGGGAAAATCCACGAAGAAGATGGTCTGTGAATATAATGACCTCCCCGTCTTTGGGTTTAGGGGTAATCTCATTGCCTGGAACCCGCCAATGGATAACATCCTGAGCCGGCAGAACTCCCATGGTGACAAAATCTTTGAGTGATTCTTCGGTCACCCCAGACTTTACCCAATTGCAGGTGGATGGGGTTTTAGACATGGCGGCGGCTTAGGAAACTGCGGAAAGATATGAATTTTCGGTGGGTTAAAAATGCATTCTGACTAAGGTCGTTATGGCTAGAAATGATGACAGCATTTGACGGGTCAATATAAAGTTATAAGCCGCCGAAGCTATTTGTGGTGTGACAGCGTGAGCCGACAGCCTTACGATGGGTCAAGTTTATCAGCGCGGACTGAAAAGTTGCTAACTGTGGAGAAACAGATTCTGCAACCATGGCTATGGATTCAAGATCTACGGGCGAGGGAAAAAGAAAAATAATTTTAGCCCTAAAAGGCCGGTGGAAGAACATGCGTTTTCTATACAGATTAAAAGGAGCTATAAATTTATAATGAGCAAGGCGTGATTATGGGGCAGACGGCCGCGTGATTTGGGCAGTATTATGATGCCCTAAAGAGGTGTTTCTTTATCTAAATCTGTGAAGGACGTTCCGATGAACGATGATTAACACCGAAGAAACCCGACGAACTCGGGGGAGATCTAAAGGACTAGTGCAGATCTAACAAGGAGCAGTAATGAAACCTGGAGGATGCGAGCGGATGCGGCGATGTTCTGGACGCGTTCAGGTTGATGCAGCGGCCGGAGTTGATGAAGACGGTGAGGACTGAATGGCGCGGCGAGCTTCGGCGGCGCAGCGAGCTTCGGTGGTCCAGAGGAAGAAGAAGAAGGTGGTGGTAGGGAAAGTGAAAGCAATGACCCCCCGAGTTTATTTAAAGGGATATAATGGAACAGTAACGGTCCGGCGCGGGGATCGAGGAGGCACGATGATGATCGACTAAGAAAGCGCCTCGATTCTCAGACTGGTCATATTAATGAAGAAAGATCCGTTCTGACGTCAGGGGAATCTTTGTTGATTTTTCTGATGACGTCACGGCGGGTTATGAAAGTTTATCAGAGACGACGCTGCCCATTTTCGACGGGTCATAAAGATTGTCAGAAAGGACAAGACTCGCCAACCAAAGGATTTGGAGATTGACATGAACCGGTTCAAATCAATCTGGGGCCTAATGTTGGGGATATAACCCCGTGGTGAGACCCGCCCAGGAGGGGCCGGGTCATGCGGTTGGCGGCTTACGACAAGATTTGGTGCAGGCTCACTCAATGGGCCTGGAGGCCCAGAGCCAGAAGACGAGATGTAACCCGGTGGCGTAAGCCGCCGGTGGCGGCTTGTTAGACAATGCATGTGTAGTTAGAGGCGAGGTCGGTTATCAAGTATAACCCGGCCCGGACTCATGTAAGCCCAGGGCCTTGACCTGTGTATATAAAGGCGGGTTACCTGGGCGGCTTAGGCCACGAAAATAACTCATCGATAGCTAGGTCAAGCGAACTCGCTCCCTTGTAATCGATACCCAATCAATACAACCCAAAGCAGGACGTAGGCTTTTACCTCTTTCCGAGGGGCCGAACCTGGGTAATCCTTGTCTCCCGATTCCGATCGACCCCTTTGAGCTCACCGCCTTAGCGATGGCCTCGAACCTAAGTCCTTTCACGGGGATATCTGCCATGACAAAACCACGACAGAACCTGTCGTGCAAATTCCTCAGACACATGAAACTGCAATTGTGCCAAGGGAGATTGGAAGGCGCTTCAAGCCAAATCTTCAGCCCAATCCGGAACTACCCTTCAAGAGGCGGCCCAAATTCATCAAGGAGAATTTCGATGATGAACACCATTTCTTCACTGGTGCAAATCCATATGATTCTCCGAGGATTTGTCACAAGCGATTCTGGACTGCAACTCAAGCAAACTTCTATAGTGATGTGCTATTTGAGAAGGAAAAGGTTTTTTAGCACTATCAGATTCCTCATGCTGATATGGAAACCATACCATGCTTCACCCCAGTACTTAGTGTTCTTCATGATGCTGGACTACTGTCATTCTGCATTGATATTTGTGACTGGAATGAAGAGCTCATTCTTTAGTTCTATGCTACACTTCACATCTCAGGTGATGCACAAGATATCAACACATGGGTACTTGACTGGATGACTGAGAACACCCACTATACTGCTCCAGCAACTGAGTTACTTCGAGCAGTTCTAGTCAGTATTCCTTCAGCCGAAGCTTGATGCCTCTACGAAGAACCTGAGCTTCCAAATCATCTCATGCAAGTACTGATGAAGCCTTTAGCACCTAGTCAAGCTCCCAGAACCACTTTTCTTGTAAAGGATTTCCTATATGTGCCCCGCACCGTGTATCGCATCTTGACCAAAACCCTCAGCCCTATCAAAGGTCATAAAAATGAAGAAGAAGATGTGGTAGGCATGATGAAGAATCTGCTATTCAACATTATTCATGGGATTCAAATAAACCTTCATGATTTCTTCATGAGGACTTCGGCCAACATTGCTTTATCACCTTTTGAGCTGAAGCCTTATGCTCCCTGGATAATGAAATTCATCAGAGCAAGATCATCAATTCCTTATGAAGCTGATTTCCAGAATCATTTCAGTTTCCTCCCCCCGATTGAAGTCCTCAAGAACACATTTTCCTCAATCAATGGGAAGGACAAAACTGTTATTGATGAAGGATCTCGTCCTCTGAATGGTGAATTTCATCAAGCTGCTTCCTTCTCAACAAATGATGATACTGCATCCCAAGACTCTGCAGCTAGGGCCACAGCCCAAAAGCCTCGTGAGACAGCTCCAAGAGTGATGACTGATCGTGAACTTCTCCTTAGTCTTCATCAAAAGGTCGATCGCAATCACAAGTGGGTCAAGAGGCAGTTTGGTGCAATTCTTCGCGATATGACTGTCACGCACAATGCTGTGAGGAAAAATCACTACTATCTACATGAAGTCTTCAACCGTACGTGGGCCACTCTTCAGCATATTTATACACCTGAAGAACTTGCACAAATGAAATTTCAGGAGAAATTTGACTGGTCGTATCAGCCCAAGAAGAAATTCAAGAAAGTTCACGTTCCTCAGCTGGTTACCAGTTCATTTTCATCATCACGAGGGACAAATTCCAATGAAGACATTGATGATACTGCTGAAGGCCCTACCCCACCAACCGACCCCGGCAATGCTGGAGCTCCTCCACCACCTTCAAGCTAAAACTCTTCAAGGGCGTAAGTCTTCAATGTCGTCCCTTTTGGTCACTGATGACAAAGGGGGAGAAATTTGAGTTAGTCTTCAAGCGGGTCTATACATGGGTTGTTTTTGTTTAAGTTACAACTCTCGCTCTTCTGAAGTGTTTGTTGATTGAGTTGTAAACTTAAGTTCGATGGTGGTCTGACGCTTTTGAAATACTCTCTGCATGCATATTTCCTCAAGTACTTTAATGCACGCATGCTGAATTTCGTCAGACACCATTTTTCATCATGCATTTCAATTTCCTCATATATGTTAAATGCGTGTATGGATTACAAGATATAGGGGGAGATCTCCAAGATTTTATCCTTCCATGTGCATTTGCAGTCCAAAGCAAATTCCTCAAATATGCACATCTCCAGGGGGAGTTCCTCTATATCTTGCAACCAAATTCCTCAAACTCAGTACTTACACTTCATATGTTTATCCCCATTGAAAACTTAACCTATTTGTCATCAATCACCAAAAAGGGGGAGATTGTAAGTGCATCTAGTGCCCCTTAGTGATTTTGGTGTATTGAAGACTTATAGGTTAAGGGACTAATATGTGTGTGAGTGTACACATGCTCTATAAGTCGCTGAGGAGTTTGATATATACGAAGAATGTCGACCCCTAAAAATGAATGTCTTCAGCTGAATACTTTGATATTCCCTGAAGACTTTGAAGAATGAAGAAATTGGTGTGACCTTGAAGATATTGACACGAGTACTATGAAGCGTGAAGACTTTTGTTTTCGTAGTTTCATTTCCTTTCTTTGAGTAATAGGAAACACCGTACTATTAAAGGGGGTCGAGGTAATACTAAGGAAGAATTTCCAAGTGGTGCTCATCTCAAAGCCTACACATGCCCAAAACCTTCGAGTGAAGCCTTTGGAAATCTCTTGTAGTTCAGTCAATTTCTTCAGTGACAGAGACGAAGTTCTTCTGCTCTCTGAGGAATTTGTTCTGACTGAGGAGTTAGGATTTCGCCAGTGCAAATTGCCTACCGTGAGGAATGTGATAAGCCCTGAGGAATTTGACAGTTCAAATTCCGACCGTTGTTGTGCTTTCCGCGAGCTGTCTAGATATCTTATCCACATAACGATCATATCATTGGGGGGCATTTATGTCTTATCATGTCGGGTTGCACCCTGGCTATAAATAGCCGCCCCCCCCCCCCCCACAACCACTAGGTGGTTGGCTGCTCCGAGAGAGATTGACACTTGTCATTTGAGAGCAACCCATCCTCTGAGGACTTTGAGAGAAAATCATCAGTGAGGAAAAACCCAAAACCCAAACCACCAAAACCAAAGTGATTGAGCATCACTGAAGAGATTGTTCATGTGTGGAACCGATGCTTTTTACCTTTGAAGACTGTGGATCTTCCAGACGGTTAGGCGTCATGGTCTAGAGCATCCAAGAGGAAATTGTGTATCGCCGGGTGACCGAGTTTGTGAGGGTTTGGAAGTCTACCCTGAAGACTTACAACGAGTGTTGGGCGAGGTCTGTGTGACCTTAGCTCAAGGAGAATACGGTAAGGACTGTGTGTCCTTTGGTTTAAATACCAAGCCGCTCCGAACCAGACGTACGACTATCTTAGCAGTTGGAACTGGGTCATCAAATCATTGTCTTCATCGAGCTCCTGGTTCTATTTCCTCAACCCTTTCATTTCCTCGAAGTACTTGTTGATGAAACTGGCCGTTACTGTTTGAAGAATTTGCCTGAAGACTTTCTCAATTTCCTCATCTCAAATTCTTCAGTCACTTTATCTTCTGCCTGCTTATCCTGTTCACGCTACTTATGCTCTATGTATGTTTCATTTCGTCATGATGACTATGCTACTGCTATGTTTCGCATGCACTTGAGTACTTATTCCGCTGCTAGTAGCGTCACTTAGCAAATTCCTCATCTAGTAATTCCTCAGTGATGAATTCATAAAAATCGCCTATTCACCCCCCCCCTCTAGTCGATATAACGCACTTTCACTAAGTCAAAAACTAATTGGGGCAATGGAGGAGTCACATACCAAGTAGCAATCCCCCAAAACAGTTTCGGAAACGGAGCTTCGAGCAAAGAGATCGAAATCCGCGGGTTTGAGAGCAAGAACACGAGAGAGAGAGAGCTATGGTGATTTTTTTTCTGGAGGTAAGGGATGGAATGGAGTAAAGGGATAAGTGAGGGGACCCTTGTGGGGACCACAACCCACCAAGGCACGCCTGGGGCTGCTGGCGCGCCCTGGTGTCTTGTGGACACCAGGTGCACCCCCCCCCTCTGATGTTATTTGCACCAGAAATTCAGAAATATTCAGAAAAAAATCGTGTTAAATTTTGAGGACATTCTGAGAACTTTTATTTTTAGGTCATTTTTATTGCATGGGGAAATCAAAAAACAACATTTTTTATTTTATTTGACTAAGAAAAATAAAAAATAAAAGGTGGGAGCAGAAGGTTGTGCCTACTAGATTCATCAACTTCATACCTCTCAAAAATGATCCATTAATAAGGTTGATCAAGTCTTATTAACAACCACTTTCGATTAGCATGAAACCGAAGAACTTTCGTAAAACACTAAGTTACCTCAATGGGGATATACATATCCCCAACAATAAGTATGTCATTTTTTTTTGGCAGTAGGTAGAGGTAGTTGAAAACTTCCAATAGTGAGTGTCAGAGATTCTTCAATAACATTTATACCATTCACTTAGAATTGTTTCTTCGGAAAGTGCACTGTATGCTCATTACCATTGATATGAAAAGTGACTTTGCTTTTATTGCAACCAATAACAGCCCCACTACCACCTGTTGAGGTGGTGGTGTGTCAAGGCCATGTATTTCTTTAATAGGTGGTAAATTCTTCACATCCTCAGCTTTAATACCTTTTTCCTTCATACATTTCTTTGCCTCTTGCATATCTTCAGGATTGAGAAATAAGATACCCCTCTTCTTCGGAGTGGGCTTAGGTGGTGGTTCAGGGAGAGTCCAATCATCATAATTCTTCAATATATTATTCAATAGTTCCTCAGCTTGTTCAACAGTTCGTTCCCTGAAAACACAACCAACACAACTATCTAGGAAGTCCCTAGAAGCATTAGTTAGTCCATTATAGAAGATATCAAGTATTTCATTTTTCTTAAGAGGGTGATCAGGCAAAGCATTAAGCAATTGGAGAAGCCTCCCCCAAGCTTATGGGAGACTCTCTTCTTCAATTTGCACAAAGTTAAAATATTTCCTGTAAGGCAGCTTGTTTCTTATGAGCAGGAAAATATTTTTTAGAAAAGTAGTAAATCATATCCTGGGGACTACGCACACAACCAGGAGCAAGAGTATTGTACCATATCTTAGCATCACCCTTTAATGAGAACGGAAATAATTTGAGAATATAGTAGTAGCGAATCTTCTCATCATGAGCAAAAAGGGTAGCTATATCATTCAACTTACTAAGATGTGCCACTACAGTTTCAGTTTCATAGCCATGAAAAGGATCAGATTCAACCAAAGTAATTAACTCTGGGTCGACAGAGAATTCATAATCCTTATCGGTAACAAAGATAGGTGAAGTAGCAAACTTAGGATCACATTTCATTCTAGCATTCAAAGTCTTTTCCTTATACTTGCATAATAATTTCTTAAGGTCATCTCTATCCTTACAAGCAAGAATTTCTCTAGCTATCTCCTCATCCATAACATAACCCTCAGGTATCTTAGGCATTTCAAATCTAGGAGAGCTAGGTCTAATAGGTGTTTCATAGTTCTCAATTTCAAGGATTTCATCAGTTTCAGTAGTTTCATCAGTTTCAGTAATTTCATTCTCTTTAGCTCTAGCAATTTGTTCATCAAGAAATTCACCTAGTGGCACATTATCATCAGGCATGGTACTAGCATCATCATAAGCATCATTCATAGGAGAAGTAGCATCATCAATAACTTGCGACATATCAGGATTAATAGCATGTGGGGGTGTTGCAAGTTTACTCAAAAACGAAGGTGAATCAAGTACAGAGCTAGATGGCAATTCCTTACCTCCCCTCGTCTTAGAGGGGAAAATCTTGGTTCTTGTATCGTTCAGATTCTTCATAGTGATCAATTGATATAAATCCCAAGTGACTCAACAAATATATCTATGGTCCTCGGCAACAGCGCCAGAAAAGGGTCTTGACAGCCCACAAGTATATGGGATAGCAACAGTTTTCGAGGGTAGAGTATTCAACCCAAATTTATAGATTCGACACAAGGGGAGCCAAAGAATATTTGCGAGTATTAGCAGTTGAGTTTTCAATTCAACCACACCTGGAGATTAAATATCTGCAGCAGAGTGATCAGTAGCACAGTAATATGATAGTTTTGATAGCAGTAGTAACAGTAACAGTAACGGTAACAGTGATAGCAATGGTTTTGTAGCAAGTGTAACAGTAGCAGTAGCAATAGTAACTTAGCAAGAACAATATGTGGAAAACTCGTAGGCATTGGTTCGGTGGATTCGTTGGATGATATTCATCATATAACATTCATAACCTAGGGCGACACAGAACTAGCTCCAATTCAAAAATGTAATGTAGGCATGTATTCTGTAAATAGTCATACGTGCTTATGGAAAAGAACTTGCATGACATCTTTTGTCCTACCCTCCCGTGGCAGCGAGGTCCATAATGAAACTAAGGGATATTAAGGCCTCCTTTTAATATAGAACCAGAACAAAGCATTAACACATAGTGAATACATGAACTACACAAACTTCGGTCATCACCGTAAAGTATCCCAAATATTGTCACTATGGGGTTTACGGATCATAATACGTAATAGGTGCATATGACTAGCAAGATCGGATCAAGAACATAGATATAATGGTGATAACATAAACGGTTCAGATCAGAAATCATGGCACTCGGGCCCTAGTGACAAGCATTAAGCATGGCAAAGTCATAGCAACATCAATCTCAAAACATAGTGGATACTAGGTATCAAGCCCTAACAAAAATAACTCGATTACATGATGAATCTCATCCAACTCCTCACAGACCAGTGAGCCTATGAAGGAATTACTCACTCCCGATGGGGAGCATCATGGAATTGGCGATGAAGGAGGGTTGGTGATGACGAAGACCGAATATCCCTCTCTCCGGAGCCCCAAACAGGCTCCAGATCTGGCCTCCCGACGAAGAATAGGAGGTGGCGGCGGCTCCGTCTCGTGAAACGCGATAAAACTTCCTCTCCTATTTTTTTCTCCGAAAATAGGAATTTATAGTGCTAGAATTAGGGTCAGTGGGGCCACGAGATGAGCACAACCCACCAGAGCGTGCCTGGAGGAGGTGGCGTGCCCTGGTGTATCATGCCCAGCCAGGGCACCCCCTCCGGTGGTTCTTGGCTCCAGTATTTTTTATTTATTGTAAAATAATTCTCTGAAAAGTTTCGTCCAGTTCCGAGAACTTTTATTTCTACACAAAAACAACACCATGGTAGTTCTGCTGAAAACAGCGTCAGTCCGGGTTAGTTTCGTTCAAGTCATGCAAATTAGAGTCCAAAAAAAGAGCAAAAGCATTAGGAAAAGTAGATACGACGGAGACATATCAACAACCCGCTTTGAAGTTCAAACAAAATGCTCACTAGTTCATGTTCTGTTGTATCATAAAAAAATTTAAACTAAAAACACTTGTACAAAACATAGACTAGTTCCTATGCTCTAAGTTCATATATGCAAAAGTTCTAACATCCTAAATTCATCAGTACTTGTGGACTTTAACTATCAGTACGAATTGTTGTGTGCCTAAGTAGTATCAGAGCAAATAGCATCAGTACACACTAGTGTAGAAAATCCTAGCTATGGCGTGGCCAAAATGGCCTTCCTGGCGTAAACACCCGACGCCAGCAATATGGCACCACAGTTAAAAAATAGTGGTGGTGTTGGAGCCTACGCCAGCAGTATTTCATATACCTATGGCGTTGGCGTTATCACCACGACGGCAATATCATATATATATATATATATATATCTACGGCGTGTTAACTTTTCCAATGCCATACACTGGAGAGGTCATTACGGGCGTATCGGATGTTTCGCACGCCAATACTAAATGACCAAACGCAAAAACAAAACGCTGCCACAGCAGCGAGAAATGCTGCGGCGGCAGCGCAATTTTGTATCAGTATTTACATAATGATGTTTGTGTCCCACATTGATTCCGATAAGAAATGAAAATGTACGTACAGCATAATTTATATTATGGTACACATCATTTATATATATGCATACATTAATCATCGTCGTAACTACTAGTACGGTACTCATCACGTTTCTTGAAGAAGAGGGAAACCCCCTGCATCTCCTTGCAGGGTGGAGCATAGAGATTCACCGATCTCCAATCTTCCAAGTTGCGATCACTCGGGTTGTTGCCTCCATTCTTTTAACTCGAAATGTCCATATCTAGTGGTCACCCATCACCGGAGGCACAACACATCTTGGGAGCTTCCTGTCTTTGAACAAAATAGTAACATAGTAAGCTATGTAATAATCACCTTTCATCTTGAGGCATAAAATTGGCATATAAACCACACTGTTAGCAACAAAATTTGGACATGAACGTAGGTAAAAATGGACATATTGAGTGCAAGAAATTTTGATGAAACGGAAATGAATCCATGTTTCGCCAAAACATTGGCCACTCTCTTGACCTTTCCCCGCAAAAAGAAACATAGCTAGCGCGAGACAATTCGCAAGAACACACGATGATGCAACATATAACCTATTTCATCAATTCGCATTTCATCAAATGGTTAGAGATAGATTTTTACCGTCCGGATCGAGTGGGGGTCGGCTGTCAGGAGGGCATGGTGGGGGCGCCCGTGAAGAATGCACGATGGGGTGGTGGTGCATGGCGGACGGGGCGGCCGGACAGGACGACGGAGGGAGAGAGTGACCAGACAGGATGACGGAGGGAGAGAGTGGCCGGACAGGACCACCGCGGAGGGAGAGAGTGGCCGAACAGGACGACGAAGGAAGAGGCTCTTGGATGAGCAGGTGGGCTTGGGGAAGGGCTGGGCAGCGCGGCGGCACATCTGGCGCAGGGTGCGGGCGCGGCTGGGCGGGGGAACGGTGGAGAACAGTGTCCGGCGACGGGGGAAAGAAGGGGAATCTGACTTGTTCTCACAACAGTAGTGTAGATAAAAGTGTCGGTTGGTCATTAGTGGTGGCGCCAATGACGTGCCGACGCCAGCAATAATTGGTGTTGTGTTAGCTTGGGTTGTTCTAATAATACTTGACAAATGCCGTGTGAAAATGCATACATGAATGTGGATCAAAGTATATAATAATGCAAATTAGGAGGTACACACCAATGAAGTACAATATCGTGCGAAGTATTACGCAATGGGAAGTACACAAAAGTGTAGTACACGAATAATGAAGCACACAAATTAATCAACTAGTACGACGTCGTTTGACAATCCTCTCAACGACGGTTTGGGTCTTTTTAATCTTGCTTGAATAATTCCGTCCCGCGTTATGATTCTTTCGTAAGAAGGGACGTCTTGTCTGAGGCAAGGTAGTTTTGCTCCTTCTGGTGGTGTAATTTTCATCATCAAAATAGTTCTCCTCTTCTTTTGGGTCGACGCTGAACTGATCATAGTCATCCTCGTTGGCCACTCCGTCCATCGCGACGATGGATCTCTTGGATCTCCTAACGACAACACGACTTGGCTTTGCCGAGTCAGTTATATAGAAGCATTGTGACACGTCCTTAGCGAATACACAAGGCTCATATTTGGCGGTAATTCCTTTGACACCCTTTGCACCAGCAGCTTGAGCTTCGGGCAGCCACATGGTAATGGCACCACGTTCTTCCTTCTCGACAATTTTCGCCCATCTGACCCGGAACAGTGGCACTATGTGATCTTCGGCATACTCAAGTTCCCATATCTCTTCGATCCTTCCGTAGTATCTGTTAGTTTCATTCTCGGTGGACGCAATTAACGTGACGCCTGAGTTCTGGTAATCAGAGTTTTTGTCTTTTGCCTCAGTATAGAATGCGTATCCATTGATATCATATGATTGGTAGGTGGCGACGGTGCATGTGGGGCCTACTGCTAATGCATAGATGACATTTGCATTGGCAATACCGGTTGGCAGCGGTTTCTCCCGAATTTGCTCTTTTAACCAGGCTGCAAATTTGGAGTTGTGCTCTCTAATGATCTAGGCTTCGGTCCTCTGTCTCCCTGCCATTGCATGCTCTCTCTTTAAGGTGTCCTTGTGAGTTTGCTGCCAAGGAGTGATTATATCTGCTTGTTGTAACACCACTGTGTGCGCTCTGTCGAAGTCGTCTTGGAGGTTCTGTATATCCACATTTAAATCACGCTTCAACTGTGAGTGACCTACTCCATCAAGCCTATTGGCATGCTTCCTCATGGGCAAACCAAGAGATTGATCATTGTCTATATAATTATTGTAGAATGATATGCACTCTTCGGTCAGATAGGCCTGGACGATGCTTCCATCCGGATGGGCCTGTTACGAATGTAATCCTTCACAGTTCCATTCATCCTTTCAAACGGGAACATGGTATGCAAGAATGTCGGTCCAAGGTCTTTAACCTCAGAAACAACATGAACTAGGAGATGCACCATCACATCAAAGAATGACGGGGGGAAATATATCTCAAGCTCACATAGTATTGTCATGATCTCCTCTTGTAGTCGAGTGAGATGTCGCACGCTGATCGACTTTCGAGAGAGAACGTCGAAAATGTTGCAGAAGTCAAGAAGTGGGTTGCGAACATGATCATCCATTATCCCTCTGAGGGCTACCGGAAGTAATTGTGTCATCATCACATAACAATCATGGGACTTCATGTTGCTAAACCTTTGCTTTTTTGTGTCAAGATATTTGCGTATGAGCCCCGAGTAACCAGAAGGAACTTTGATGCCGTCAAGGCAATTGAAAAGTTGATGAAGCTCATCCTCGTCAAGCGTGAAGCAAGCTGGGGGCAATAATCTTCTTTGTTTTTTGTCACGTTTTTGCCCTTCGTTGTCTCGTCGGCTATGACGATGTTTTTGCCCTTAGCCATCTCCTTGGTTCTTTTAAGGGATGCGGGTTGGAGCTCTTCCCTAATACCTATATCTTTCAAGTCTTGTCTTGCCCTCGTACCGTCTTTACTTTTTTCTGGCATGTCAAACAGTGTGCCAAGCAAACTCTCACAGATAATTTTTGTGATATGCATCATATCAAGAGAATGCGGCGAACTGAGTAGTTCCCAATACTTCAAGCCCTAGAAAACAGACTTTCTTTTCCATACTTTTAGCAACATTTTCTCAGCCTTCTTTTTCTTCTTTTCTGGCTTCGGGCAATCTGTCTAATTCTTTAACATCTCATTGATTTCTTCTCCACTCCTCTTACGTGGTGGCCCTCGGGCCTCATCCGTGTTGTCAAACAGGTCGCCACGACTTCTCCACTCATCATCTTTGTCAAGCCACCTTCGATGGCCCATGAACACAGTATTGCAACTACCCTTTTTTGATAGCTGGAGAAAAGATGTGTCATCCATACATTTAACACATCCGCAATGTCCATGACACGCTTGTCCGGAAATATATCCGTAACCTAGATAGTCATGAACGGTCGTGAGCAATGTTGCTCTCATTGGAAAATAGTTTCCAGTGTTGGCGTCCCACGCATTGACCCCTTCATCCTTCCATAATATGTCTAACTCCTCCTTCAATAGCTCAAGATATGTGTTGATATCGTTGCCTGGTTGGAGCGGTCCTTGAATGAGCATTACCATGTGTATGTGCTTTTGTTTCATGCAGAGCCAAGGCGGGAGGTTGTACATCCAAACAAACACGGGCCATGTACTATCTGTGCTACTCTGCTTGCCACATGGATTTAGTCCATTGCTAGTGACACCCAACCTAGGGTTTCTTGGTTCTGCTGCGAATTCTGGTTCAATGCAGTCGAGTGCTTTCCACTGACAACTATCCGCAATATGTCTCAGAATGCCATCATTTTTGGATTTCCTGGTCTTGTGCCAAGTCATGTTCTTTGCTTCCTCCGCGTCAGCGAAATAACGTTGCAGACATGGAATCAACGGAAGGTACCATACAACCTTTCGAGGATCCTTCTTTCCAGGCTTGTATCGGGGTTCCTTGCAAGTTGGACACTCTGTTTTGTGCTCATGCTCGTTACGATATAAGATGCAATCATTTATGCATGCATGATATCTTACATGCGGCAAATCAAGAGGGCACACGATCTTTTTCGCCTCATCAACACTCTTAGGAAACAAATTCCCCTTGGGCAAAACTGTATGTAAATATTCCAATGTAGCGTCCAGACTTGCGTCTGTGCTCTTGAATCTTGCCTTGATGTCTAGAAGTTTGAGCGTGACATGAAAGCGGGTGTGCTCAGGATCACAACCTTCATACAGTGGAGCATTCGCGTCTAACTCCAATTGCGCCAACTTGAGAGCCTCCTTAATAGCACCTCTCTCATTTGTCCCCTTCTTCTGAAGTAGTTCTTTAACATGGGGATCCTGCAACATTTCAGCTAACGACATATCCTGGGTGATGCTACTTCTTGAGCTTGCATTGGTTTTCCCTTGAAGAGGAAAGGGTGATGCAGCAAAGTAGATAAGTATTTCCCTCAATTGTTGAGAATCAAGGTATCAATCCAGTAGGAGATACAAGCAAGTCCCCAATCTTCGCACCTGCACAAACAATCAAACACTTGCACCCAACGCTATAAAGGGGTTGTCAATCCCTTCACGGTTACTTGCAAGGATGAGATCTGATAGAGATAGATGTAAAAGATTACTAAAACGAAAAGTAAAACAAAAGTAAAAAGGTTGCAGCAAAGTATTTTTGGTATTTTTGGTTTATAGATCTAAAAATATAAAATGGAAAATAGACCCGGGGGCCATAGGTTTCACTAGAGGCCTCTCTCTTGAAGGAAAATAATACGGTGGGTGAACAAATTACTGTCGAGCAATTGATAGAAAAGTGCATAGTTATGACGATATCCAAGGCAATGATTATGCATATAGGCATCACATCCGTGTCAAGTAGACCGAAACGATTCTGCATCTACTACTATTACTCCACACATCGACCGACTCATGCCTGCATCTAGAGTATTAAGTTCACGAAGAACAGAGTAACGCATTAAGTAAGATGACATGATGTAGAGGGATAAACTCAAGCAATATGATGAAAACCCCATCTTTTTACCCTTGATGGCAACAATACAAATACGTACCTCGCTACCCCTACTTTGTCACTGGGTGAGGACACCGCAAGATTGAACCCAAAACCAAGCACTTCTCCCATTGCAAGAATTACCAATCTAGTTGGCCAAACCAGACCAATAACTCGAAGAGACTTGCAAAGATATGAAATCATGCATATAAGAATTCAGAGAAGATTCAAATAATATTCATAGATAATCTGATCATAAACCAACAATTCATCGGATCTCGACAAACACACCGCAAAAGAGTATTACATCGGATAGATCTCCATGAAGATCATGAAGAATATGGTATTGAAGAACATAGAGAGAGAAGAAGCCATCTAGCTACTAGCTATGGACCCGAAGGTCTGAGGTGAACTACTCACGCATCATCGGAGGGGCAATGGAGTTGATGTAGATGCCCTCTGTGATCGAATCCCCCTCCAGCAGATTACCGGAAAAGGCTCCAAGATGGGATCTCATGGCAATAGAGGCTTCCGGCGGTGGAAAAGTATTATCGTTGTGCTTTTTGGTATTGGGGGGATATTAGGGAATTTATAGGCCAAAGATTAGGGTTGGAGGACCTGCAGGGGTGCCACAAGCTAGGAGGCGCCCCCCCCCCCCTAGGGCGCGCCCTGCAGGCTTGTCGCCTCCCGGCAGGTCTCCTGCCTTCATCTCCAAGTCTGGTAGGTTTCTTCTGGTCCAAGAAAAATCATCGCGAAGATTTTATTCCGTTTGGACTCCGTTTGATATTCCTTATCTGCAATACTCAAAAACAAGGTAAAAACAGAAACTAGCACTAGGCATTAGGTTAATAGGTTAGTCCCAAAAATAATATAAAATAGCATATTAATGCATATAAAACATCCAAAACAGATAATATAATCGCATGGAACAATCAAAAATTATAGATACGTTGGAGACGTATCAAGCATCCCCAAGCTTAATTCTTGCTCGTCCTCGAGTAGGTAAATGATAAAAACAGAATTTTTGATGTGGAATGATACCTAACATATTTATCCATGTAATATTCTTTATTGTGTCATGAATGTTCAGATCCATAAGATTCAAAACAAAAGCTTAATATTGACATAAAAACAATAATACTTCAAGCATACTCACAAGGCAATTGTGTCCTTTCAAAATAACATGGCCAAAGAAAGTTATCCCTACAAAATCATATGGTCTGGCTATGCTCCATCTTCCCCACACAAAGTATTTAAATCATGCACAACCCCGATGACAAGTCAAGCAATTGTTTCACACCTTAATGTTCTCAAACCTTTTCAACTTTCACGCAATACATGAGCGTGAGCCATGGATATAGCACTATAGGTGGAATAGAATATAGTGGAGGTTGTGAGGAAAAAGGAGAAGATAGTTTCACATCAACTAGGTGTATCAATGGGCTATGGAGATGCCCATCAATAGATATCAATGTGAGTGAGTAGGGATTTCCATGCAATGGATGCACTAGAGCTATAAGTGTATGAAAGCTCAAAAAGAAACTAAGTGGGTGTGCATACAACTCGCTTGCTCACGAAGACCTAGGGCAATTTGAGGAAGCCCATCATTGGAATATACAAGCCAAGTTATATAATGAAAAATTCCCACTAGTATATGAAAGTGACAAAATAGGAGACTCTCTATCATGAAGATCATGGTGCTACTTTGAAGCACAAGTGTGGAAAAAGGATAGTAGCATTGTCCCTTCTCTCTTTTCTCTCATTTTTTTTGGTGGGCATGTTTGGCCTATTTTTTTTATTTGGGCTTCATTGGCCTCTTTTATTATTTGTAAAGTCCGGAGACTCGTCCCAACTTGTGAGGGAATCATAGCTTCCATCATCCTTTTCTCTCATGGGACAATGCTCTAATAATGATGATCATCACACTTTTATTTACTTACAACTCGATACTTAGAACAAAATATGACTCTATATGAATGCTTCCGGTGGTGTACCGGGATGTGCAATGATCTAGCATAGCAAATGGCATCAAAAAACGGACAAGCCATGAAAACATCATGCTAGCTGTCTTACGATCATGCAAAGAATATGAAAATGATGGTGCGTGTCATACTAAACGGAACGGTGGAAGTTGCATGGCAATATATCTCGGAATGACTATGGAAATGCCATAATAGGTAGGTATGGTGGCTGTTTTGAGGAAGGGTATATGGTGGGTTTAATGCACCGGCGAAAGTTGCGCGGTACTAGAGAGGCTAGCAAAGGTGGAAGGGTGAGAGTGCGTATAATCCATGGACTCACATTAGTCATAAAGAACTCACATACTTATTGCAAAAGTCTATTAGTTATCGAAGCAAAGTATTAGATGCATGCTCCTAGGGGAGAGGTTGGTAGGAGTTAACCATCGCGCGCTCCCGACCCTCACACAAAGGATGACAATCAATAAACAAATCATGCTCCGACTTCGTTACATAACGGTTCACCATACGTGCATGCTACGGGAATCACAAACTTTAACACAAGTATTTATACCAATCCACAATTACTCACTAGCATGACTCTAATATCACCATCTTTATATCTCAAAACTATATGCAAGGAATCAAACTTCTCATAGTATTCAATGCACTTTATATGAAAGTTTTTATTATATCCCTCTTGGATGCCCATTATATTAGGACTAAATTCACAACCTAAACCAATTACCATGCTGTTTAAAGACTCTCAAAATAATATAAGTGAGTTACGAGAGTTCAATTATTTCTATAAAATAAAAACACCACCGTGCTCTAAAAAGATATAAGTGAAGCACTAGAGCAAAAATTGCCTAGCTCAAAAGATATAAGTGAAGCACATAGAGTATTCTAATAAATTCATGATTAATGTGTGTCCCTCTCAAAAGATGTGTGCAGCAAGGATGATTGTGGCAAACTAAAAAAGCAAAGACTCATATCATACAAGACGCTCCAAGCAAAACACATGTCATGTGGTGAATAAAAATATAGCCTCAAGTAAATTTACCGATGGATTGAAGACGAAAGGGGGGATGCCTTCCGGGGCATCCCCAAGCTTAGGCTCTTTGGTATCCTTGAATATTTCTTGGGGTGCCTTGGGCATCCCCAAGCTTAGGCTCTTGCCACTCCTTATTCCATAGTCCATCAAAGCTTTACCCAAAACTTGAAAACTTCACAGCACAAAACTCAACAGAAAACTCGTGAGATCCGTTAGTATAAGAAAATAAATCACCACTTTAGGTACTGTTGTGAACTCATTATTTATTTATATTGGTGTAATATTTACCGTATTCCAACTTCTCCATGGTTCATACCCCCCGATACAACCCATAGATACATCAAAATAAGCAAACAACACAAAGAAAACAGAATCTGTCAAAAACAGAACAGTCTGTAGTAATCTGTAAACTTCGAATATTTATGTAACTCCAAAAATTCTGAAAAAATAGGAAAATCTGGGCAATTTTTATATCAATCTTGTGTAAAAAATTCAGACTCATTCGACGCTCTGGTGAATTTATAAAATTCCTGGACTGAGCGTAAAAGTTTCTGTTTTTCAGCAGAATCAAATCAACAATCACCGTAGACCATCCCAAAGGTCTTACTTGGCTCAAACACTAATTAAAACAATAAAACACAAATACTACAGAGGTAATAATGTGTAAATCACTCAAAAACAAAAGCAAAAACAAAATCATAAAATAAAATTGGGTTGCCTCCCAGCAAGCGCTATTGTTTAACGCCCCTAGCTAGGCATAATGCAATAGATCTAGGTATTGTCATCTTTGGTATGCAATCCATAAGTAGCTCTCATAATAGATTCATAAGGTAATTTAATTTTATTTCTAGGAAAGTTATCCATGCCTTTCCTTAACGGAAATTGGAATCTAATGTTTCCTTCTTTCATATCAATAATTGCACCAATCGTTCTAATGAAAGGTCTACCAAGAATAATAGGACATGTAGGATTGACATCTATATCAAGAACACTGAAATATATAGGCACATAATTCCTATTTGCAACAATAATAACATCATTAATCCTTCCCATAGGTTTCTTAATAGTAGAATCCGCTAGATGCAAATTTAAAGAGCAATCATCAAATTCATGGAAACCTAGCACATCACATAAAGTTTTCGGAATTGTGGAAACGCTAGCACCCAAATCACACAAAGCATGGCACTCATAATCTTTAATTTTAATCTTAATAGTAGGTTCCCACTCATCATAAAGCTTCCTAGGTATAGAAACTTCCAACTTAAGTTTTTCTTCAAACTATTTCATCATAGCATCAACGATATGTTTAGTAAAAGCCTTATTTTGATTATAAGCATGCGGAGAATTCAACATGGATTGCAACAAGGAAATACAATCAATCAAATTATCATAATTAAAGTCCTTGAAATCCAAAAGAGTGGGTTCATTGCTATTTAAAGTTTTGACCTCTTCAATCCCACTTTTATCAATCTTAGCATTAAGATCTATAAACTCCGAATCATTGGGACGACTTTTAACTAAAGTTGACTTATCTCCAGTCCCATCTTTATCAAGATTTGTATTACAAAACAAAGATTCAATAGGAGTCACATCAATCACTTTAAGATCTTCATCATTATTTTCACGAGAACACACTTTTTCAAGCCATTCACGCTTAGCACGCATTCTAGCAGTTTTTCCTTACACTCATCAATAGAAGTTCTCATAGCTTTTAAAGACTCATTAATATCACGCTTGGGTGGAGTAGATCTAATTTTCAAAGAATCAATCTCAAGAGAAATTCTATCAACGTTCCTGGCCAAATCACCAATCTTGAGCAATTTTTCTTGAATCATAGCATTAAAAACCTGTTGCGAACTAATAAATTATTTAATATTATTCTCAATATCAGAGGGCATCTTATTATAATTTCCATAAGGATTGTTGTAGGAATTTCCATAATTATTAGAGGAATTAATAGGAAACGGCCTAGGGTTGAAATTACCTCTATACGCGTTATTACCAAAATTGTTCCTACCAACAAAATTCACATCCATAGATTCATTATTATTTCCAATAAAAGAAGACAAAGGCATATCATTGGGATCAATAGGAGCACTCTTACTAGCAAACAATTTCATTAATTCATCCATCTTTTCACTCAAAGTATTTATTTCTTCAATAGCATGCACTTTTTTACTAGTAGGAGATCTTTCGATATGCCATTGAGAGTAATTTGCCATAATATTATCTAGGAGTTTAGAAGCTTGTCCTAATGTGATTTCCATAAAAGTACCACCCGCGGCGGAATCTAAGAGATTTCTAGAAGCAAAATTCAATCCCGCATAAAAAATTTGTATAATCATCCATAAACTCAAACCATGTGCGGGGCAATTTCTAATCATTAATTTCATCCTCTCCCAAGATTGTGCAACATGCTCATGATCAAGTTGCTTAAAATTCAGTATATCGTTCCTAAGGGAGACGATCTTAGCGGGCGGAAAGTACTTGGAAATAAAAGCATCTTTACACTTATTCCATGAATCAATACTATTTTTAGGCAAAGATGAAAACCAAGTTTTAGCACGATCTCGTAATGAGAACGGAAATAGCTTCAATTTAACAATATCATTATCCACATCTTTATTCTTTTGCATATCACACAACTCAACGAAAGTATTTAGATGGGATGCGGCGTCTTCACTAGGAAGGCTGGAAAATTGTTCTTTCATAACAAGATTAAGCAAAGCGGCATTAATTTCATAAGATTCTGCACTAGTGGCGGGAGCAATCGGAGTACTAATAAAATCATTATTCTTAGTATTGGAGAAGTCACACAACTTGGTATTCTCTTGAGTCATCATGACAAGGCAAGCAATCTAGCACACAAGCAAACAAAAAGAAAACGAAAAGACGAACGGAAGAAGGGCGAATAAAAAAGGCAAATCTTTTTGGTATTTTCTGAAAATCGTTTTAGAAGTGGGGGAGAGGAAAATGAGAGGCAAATGGCAAATAATGTAAATGCAAGAGATGAGTTTGTGATGGGTACTTGGTAGGCTTGATGTAGATCTCCCCGGCAACGGCGCCAGAAATCCTTCTTGCTACTTCTTGAGCTTGCGTTGGTTTTCCCTTGAAGAGGAAAGGGTGAAGCAGCAAAGTAGATAAGTATTTCCCTCAGTTGTTGAGAACCAAGGTATCAATCCAGTAGGAGATACAAGCAAGTCCCCAATCATCGCACCTGCACAAACAATCAAACACTTGCACCCAACGCTATAAAGGGGTTGTCAATCCCTTCACGGTTACTTGCAAGGATGAGATCTGATAGAGATAGATGTAAAATACTACTAAAACGAAAAGTAAAACAAAAGTAAAAAGATTGCAGCAAAGTATTTTTGGTATTTTTGGTTTATAGATCTGAAAATATAATATGGAAAATAGACCCGGGGGCCATTGGTTTCACTAGAGGCTTCTCTCTTGAAGGAAAATAATACGGTGGGTGAACAAATTACTGTCGAGCAATTGATAGAAAAGCGCATAGTTATGACGATATCCAAGGCAATGATTATGCATATAGGCATCACGTCCGTGTCAAGTAGACCGAAACGATTCTGCATCTACTACTATTACTCCACACATCGGCCGACTCCTGCCTGCATCTAGAGTATTAAGTTCATGAAGAACAGAGTAACGCATTAAGTAAGATGACATGATGTATAGGGATAAACTCAAGCAATGTGATGAAAACCCCATCTTTTTACCCTTGATGGCAACAATACAAATACGTGCCTCGCTACCCCTACTTTGTCACTGGGTGAGGACACCGCAAGATTGAACCCAAAACCAACCACTTCTCCCATTGCAAGAATTACCAATCTAGTTGGCCAAACCAAACCAATAACTCGAAGAGACTTGCAAAGATATGAAATCATGCATATAAGAATTCAGAGAATATTCAAATAATATTCATAGATAATCTGATCATAAACCCACAATTCATCGGATCTCGACAAACACACCGCAAAAGAGTATTACATCGGATAGATCTCCATGAAGATCATGAAGAACATGGTATTCGAGAACATAGAGAGAGAAGAAGCCATCTAGCTACTAGCTATGGACCCGAAGGTCTGAGGTGAACTACTCACGCATCATCGGAGGGGCAATGGAGTTGATGTAGATGCACTCCGTGATCGAATCCCCCTCCGGCGGATTACCGGAAAAGGCTCCAAGATGGGATCTCACGGGAACAGAGGCTTCCGGCGGCGGAAAAGTATTATTGTTGTGCTTTTTGGTATTGGGGGGGTATTTAGGAATTTATAGGCCAAAGATTAGGGTTGGAGGACCTACAGGGGGGCACAAGCCAGGGGGGCGCCCCCCCTAGGGCGCGCCCTGCAGGCTTGTCGCCTCCCGGCAGGTCTCCTGCCTTCATCTCCAAGTCTGGTAGGTTTCTTCTGGTCCAAGAAAAATCATCGCGAAGATTTTATTCTGTTTGGACTCCGTTTGATATTCCTTATCTGCAATACTCAAAAACAAGGAAAAAACAGAAACTGACACTAGGCACTAGGTTAATAGGTTAGTCCCAAAAATAATATAAAATAGCATATTAATGCATATAAAACATCCAAAATAGATAATATAATAGCATGGAACAATCAAAAATTATAGATACGTTGGAGACGTATTAGGTGACATGGTCCTCTTCATGTTCGGGTGGCGTTTCATCATTTCCTCGTCCATGCGCATGTTCATTATTGTTTCCTCCTTCTGGCGGCCCTGCTAATTCATCATTGAAATGGTTCTCCGCTTCCATATCCGCCGCTCCGTCGTCGTCGTCACGTACATCATCATTCTCTTCACCATGCTTTGTCCATCGTGTATAACCTTCAACAAAACCACGACGAAGCAAGTGCGCGAGGACGCTACCATCGAACGGGTTATGGTAAATTCCATTTTTGCAGGCCTTACATGGACATAATATCTACGTTTCACACTTTTGTATCATATTCGTCACCGCGAAATTGAGGAAATCCTTCACACTTCGATCCATATTGAATCTTTCCATAGATCAAAGTAGCCTGTAAAGGGAAATACAAAAAGAATTACATAAATATCATGCGGGGGCATACAAAATTTCGGCATGACCTTTGCTAAAAGTGGTACATATTGAGTACCAGAAATTTGACAAAACAGAAATGAATCAACGTTTCGCAAAAACATTGGCAACTCTCTCTACAAATTCGCCATCCATGCATGTTTCACCATTTAGAAATCACACACGTACGTAAGATGCATAATTAAATGACGAGGAAGTGTTTTGTGTTAATTACCTCAAGCAGAAGAGACACGAGCCGAGCTAGTCCTCGATCGATCCCGCGAGAAGCCGGTCGACCGTACGTAGGTTGGTGGGCGCCATTAATGTAGGTTAAAGGAAAATTTAATGCAAGTGGGTGGAGGAGAGAGCTAGATATAGCTAGCTTAGAGAGTGGGTGTGTGGAGGAGGCTAGCAAACGTAACTAACGCATCACCTAGCTAGATCTAACTACCTAATTAAGAATCATGATAAAATAATTGAGTTTCTCAAGATGAGGAGAGGGAAGAGAGAGGAGGAAGAGGAAGAGAAAGAGGAAGAAGAAGGCGAATCTAGTGTATACACAAGGGTTATCACGTGGTAGTAGTGATGTGACTTTATTACTGGCGTTTCAAGAAAACAGCACGACAGCACTAACATGTATATTCCTAGCGTACCATCATATGATACGCCGGTGTTACGTGGGACCCATTGTTGACCAAAAAAATGGACCCACAAAATAAACTAGTTGCGTCCGAACTACTTCAACGCCATAGATATGTGAAATACTACCGGCGTACTACCTACCTAGTACGCCCACAGTAAGTTACGCCTGCACACAACCTTGGAGGCCACATACAAGTGGTGTTCCACGTACGTTCAGCGCCAGCACTAAGTCACTAGTGATGTCGTACCAAAATGGCCGACGCCAGCGATATTTGAAAAATGTAGTGTTGGCGTCGGCCGTAAACGGCGTGCCACCAACAGGAATTGTGGCCAGCCATTTCTCTACTAGTGACACTTGAATAATTACAAATAAAAAGGTGCCATCACACTGAAAAAGTTTCAGTTCAAACAGACAAATTACCATCATTACTGCTAAAACCATGTTAATGACACATGAGTATACTGATACTAACAAAAGTACTAAGACTAGTAGACTTGTATTGGCAGGATATATCCCAAGTTCTAACAGCATAAATTCATCGGTACTAGTGGACTTTAACTATCAATACAGATTGTTTGGGTACCTAAGTACTATCACGGTAAATAGTGTCATTACACTTGAATAATTACAAATAAAAAGGTGCATGAGCAATGCAAGAGTTTCAGTTGAAGCCGACAAAACAACCATAACTACTGCTAAAGACATTTTAATGATACATCAATATATACTAATACTAACAAAAATGCTAAGAAGACTAAGTCCACGCATAACTGGATCAATCAGTGTCCTAGATTAAAAAAAGTAGACTACCCAAGTACAGCCCAGCCACACTTCGTGGGGCCAGGCGACTAGGGCCCACAGGTCAGGGGTACAGGGGGAGTGCCATGTGTAAGTGCTCAAGTAGGTATACAGAGGATTTCGAGGGTAGAGACTTGCCAGCGCTTATAAACCAGTGCTAAGGCCTCTCCGCTGGCAGGTGGTACTAAATTAGTAGCGCAGGCGCTAGTCCACAATAGTGAGAGGAGATTTTTCGGCCAGAAGAAGGCCCGAAACATATGCGCGTTGGAAGCATGCCTCGTCTACAAATTCATATTGAACCCCTCAGGCACATTAAACTACAACAAAAAAGTTCAAATACTTATTATAGAAAATTTCAAACACATGTTGGCTGGCAAAATATTTTTTTCATAATAATAAAATATAACAAATATAGATCTCCAATACCATCAAAAGGATTAAAAATTGTACAAAAGAATGATATTTGAAAAGTGGATACCTTAATAACCTATTTGCCAAATATAGGTAATTTAAAAAAGGAATATATTTTTTGAAGTCCAGCTACTAGATGGTAAAAAGTTCCAAAATTTTAGGGTGCTAAGTATACCCAAATGATATAGGTATTTAGTAAAAAAAAGCCTGGTTAGAACATTAACAACTTTGACGTAAATAATTCTAGTTAGCACAAGTAACATGCATCCTTTGAAGCATAAAGATTAAACATACAAGTACAAACAGAATAAGAAGCATCAGTCCATGCATATTGCATCCCTCGGTACCAGAAATACTAAAAGTCATGTATCAATGAAGAAAACCAGATTTAGCCAGTTCAGTTCAGTTCTCAAAAAAACTAACCATCAATACAAGAAAATAATACCAAAAAACTTGCAAGACAATCAGTTGAGGCAGATAAAATTAATTAAGCATCGAATTGGAGAAAAACAAATCCCAGTTTGAGAAAAAGGTACTCACATGAATTGATGTAATAGCCTTCAGTTCGATTTGGCTTAACCAGAAGATATCCCTAGTAACAGAGTGATACTTGTAAACTGCGTTGGGACTTTCCCCGAAGAGGAGGGGATGATGCAGCAATGCGTAGGTAAGTATTTCCCTTAGTGAGAACCAAGGTTATCGAACCAATAGGAGAGCCACGCAAATTCCCATCTTCGGCGCCTACGCAGAAAAGAGCAAACACTTGCACCCAACGCGGGCAAGAGGGTTGTCAGTCCCCTTGAAATCATTACTTGCAAGAGATAAGTAGTGATAGATAGATAAATTGATAAATATAAATAGTAAATAAAAAAAGAAAATAAGTGCAGCAAGGTATTTAGAGTTTTTGTAAATAGAATTGTGAGGAGACCCGGGGGCCATAGTGTTCGCTAGAGGCTTCTCTCCCCAAGAAGGCTTACGGTGGGTAAACAAATTATTATTGGGCAATTGATAGAAAAGTGCATAATTATGCAATATTTATTCACGGCAATGATCATGTATACAGGCATCACGTCCATAAACAAGTAGACCGACTCCTGCCTGCATCTACTACTATTACTCCACCCATCAACCGCTATCCAGCATGCATCTAGAGTATTAAGTAAAAAGGGAGTAATGCTTGGAGGAAGATGACATGATGTAGACAAAGTAAATCCAATCAATATGAATAAACCCCGTCGTTTTACCCTTAGTGGCAGCAATACAATACGTGTCATGTCCCTTCCTGTCAGTGGGATTGAGTACCGCAAGATTGAACCCACTACGACGCACCACTCCCACTTGAAGATAAATCAATCTAGTTGGCCAAACCAAATCGATAGATCGGAGAGCATTACGAAAATATAACAATCATGCAAACAAAATACCAACAAGTATTCAATATCTTTTCATCAATAATATGAATAAACCCACAATTCATCGGATCCCAACAAACACACTGCAAAGATTGATTACATAAGATAGATCACCGCTGGAATCGCGGTGATCTTGGCAATGAAGAATATAGAAAGAGAGATCGCCATCTAGGTACTAACTACGGACCCATAGGTCTGCGATGAAATACTCACACATCACCATGGGAGCAGCAAGCTTGATGTAGAGGCCCTCCGTGATCAATCCTACCTTCGGCAGGGCATCGGAATAGGGCTCCAGATAGGCACACAACAGAACAGAGACTTGTGGCGATGGAAAAAGTGTTTCAGGAGGCTCCCTAGGGTTTTTGCAATATTAGAGAATTTATATGCGAGAGATCAGGGCCAGAGGGCCGAGGAGGTGGCCCAAAGCCATCAGGGCGTGGCCACCCCCCTAGGCACGCCCTGTTGGCTTGGGGGCACCTCGTGTGCCCTCCGGTCTTCCTCCAAAGCTTCCAGGTCTTTTGGTCTAGAAAAAATCAAAAAAAGTTTCAGGGTATTCGGACTTCATTTAGTATAATATTCTTGAAAAGCCAAAAACACATAGAAAACAACAATTGGCACTTGGCACTGGGTTAATAGGTTAGTGCTCAAAAATAATATAAAACAAGTAATTGCCTAAAAAGTATCCTAGAATGATAATATAATACAATGGAACAATCAAAAATTATAGATACGTTGGAGACGTATCAGCATCCCCAAGCTTAATTCATGCTCATCCTCGAATAGGTAAATGATAAAAACAAAAAAATTGATGTGACATGCTACCCAACATGTAATCTTTTCAGGTATGATCATTGAGAAACGATGAATCAATAAACATTAACATAGTATATCCATTAGCATAAATAACACAATCATCAACTTTAAATATACGATCCTTAAAGAATGTTTACCCCCCCCCCCCCATTCATTTTATCATATTAGCATGGCATGGCTCTGTCTTCGCCACATAAATACAAATGTCAAGCACCACGGTGTTAAGCCAAGCAATTGGATTGTACTTTTTCACGCGCTTCAGCATTTTATACCTCACTCAATACATGTGCGTGAACCATGGACATAGCATATAGGTGTAATAAAATATGGTGGTAGATTTCAATGGGGTAAAAGTGGATAAGAAAGTCTCGCATCAACCAGGCGGATCAACGGGCTATGGAGATTCCCATCAATCGATATCAATGCGAGGAGTATGGATTGCCATGCAACGGATGCACTAGAGCTATAAGTGTATGAAAGCTCAAATGAAACTAAGTGGGTGTGCATCCAACTTGCTTGCTCATGAAGACCTCGGGCATTTGAGGAAGCACGTCACCGTAATATACGAGCCAAGTTCTATAATGCAAAAAATCCCACTAGTATATGAATGTGGCAAAACATGAGACTCTCTATATGAAAAACATGGTGCTTTCTCTAAGCACAAGTGTGGAAAAAGAGATAGTAGCATTGTCCCTTCTCTCTTTATCTCTCATTTATCTCTCATTTTTTCTTTCTTTCTTTTTTTTCTTTTTTCTTTTTCTTTCTTTCTATTTTCCTTTTTTTATTTTTTTTATCCAAAGTCTCATCTCGACTTGTGAGGGAATCATTGTCTCCATCATCCTTTCCTCACTGTGACAGTGCTCCCATAATGATAATCATCACACTTTTATTTACTAACAACTCGATATGAAAAACTACTAAACAATACAACTCTATACGAATGTCTCTGGTAGTGTACCAGGATCGAGCTTTTAAATATTGGTTGTATCGGCCGCAATATTGGTTTTGACTGCCCGCCTATATGAATCTATGTAATCGTTTGAAAAATTGCGTTTCTCAACTTACCGGCTGCAATATCGCGGCCCAGCCCGCAATTTGGGCCGATACATATCTCACCGATATGAACGATATGTGAAAGGGGCCAAATTTATATAAACTGGGTGAGCCCAGCCCACAAACGTACAAAAGCTTGCCTAGTCCTAATATACCTAGGTATTTTTCTTGGCGTACTAGTTCAGAGCGGTGGCGGCGGCAGCTGTGATCTAGAACAATTTCGCCTATCGGCCGTCGGCTACGACGCCGGACTGGTGACTACACGGCCTTCTCCATTGCTCTCCGGCTGGAAGCCTACTCCATCCTTGCCCTTGGATCCTTCAGCGTTCATCATCTGTAACGGTACAACCTTCTCTAGCAAGCTGCAAATCCACGAGAGCTTCAACCAAGTACTGATGGTCGCTGGCCCTCGTCTCGCACGTCAGTGGCGGACACAGAGACACACGAGCTAGTTCAGTTTATCTCATTGCTTGAAAAACAGAGGAAAAACAGAACACTTGTTCAGTTTTGAGAGAGGGGGATAGAAACACGCAGTACACTGTACACTAGTTCAGGTTAAAGCAAATTGTACGAATGTGTATTCAGGTTTAAGCAAACAGTAAGAGTGTACATTCTCTCCACAAGCCATTATTGCCTCATTGCTAGAATTGCTTCATGTATCTAGTACTAGTACGCTAGTTCTTTTTTATGGCTTATTAAGTGGCTAACTAATTATGAATATTTTGTTCATTTCTTAGATCATCGTGTTAGCAAGTGTGACTTCATCGGCAACACATGAAGCAGTGTCAGCCAAAAAAAGTCAAGAAAGGATTCAGCTTGGGAGTATGCATTTTTGCCAAGTGAGAAGCACCCGAACAATGTTGGATGTAATTTCTGCAAAAGTATCTACGGTGGAGTAATCACCAGGATGAAGCAACATATAGCTGGATTTAGAGGCCAGGTTACTCCATGCACACAATTTCTTCAATATGTTAGGGATAAGATGAAGACAATCCTTGAGGCAGCAAAAGAAAAGAAATTAGATAAAGAAGAAGAGTTGAACAAACTTAGAAGTCAGGTTCATATTGCTGAGGAGGATGATGATGAGGAAGATCAATCGACCACTTTAATGCGAAAGAGATCTTTGAATAAAGGACCACTTGAGGGCTATCGTGAGAAACCAGAAGAAGCTCGTGGAAAAGGAAAGAATTCTCGGACTAGCACTCAAACAACACTAAATGAAACATACAAGTTGAAAGAGAAACAGAGAGCTCATGAATACATTGCAGGTTGGTTTTACCAGGCTGGAATTCCATTAAATGTCGTTCGCCTTCATTCTTTTGATTTAATGATAGAAGCTATTGGACAATATGGCCCACAATTAAAGAAGCCTTCTCCTTATCAGCTTGGCACTCCTTTGTTGGAGAACAGAGTCAGATCACTACATGAATATGCAAATGCGCACAAGGAGGCATGGTCGTTGACTGGATGCTCTCTTTTGACAGATGCTTGGACAGATCAACGGGGAAGAAGCCTAATGAACTTGGTAGCTCATTCTGCTAGAGGTGTATGGTTTCTCCGAGCTATAGATGCTTCCTCGGATGTTCATGATGCTAATTACATCTACTCCTTGGTACACTCATGCATAGATGAAATTGGCCCGGAGAAGGTATTACAAGTAGTGACCGATAATGCTTCAAATAACATGGCTGCAGCAAAGTTACTAAAACAGAAATATCCTCAGATATTTTGGACACCTTGTGCAGCACATACCATTGATATAATGCTTGAGGACATTGGTAAGAAGCCTGCTATCCAGAATACAATTAAGAAAGCAAAGTCTATTACATGTTACATTTATGCCCACACTAGAGTGTTGTCCATGATGCATGCTTTTACTACTCGGTTTGCCACTTGTTACCTTAATTTGCAAAGTCTACATGACAAAAGAAAAGAACTGAAAGAAATGTTCGGATCAACAAAGTGGAGCGACTCTAGGTTTGCTAAGAAAAAAAGCAGGAAAAGTTATTGCTAAGTCGGTCATGGGCAATGATTTTTGGTAATCAATTTTGCGACTTATAAACTATTTTGAGCCACAGGCATTTTTACTTAGAAGGGTGGATGGATATGTTCCTACTATGGGTTACCTTTATGGTGATCTGGAAAATGCAAAAAAGGAAATTGATGTACGTTTTGATGGAAATGAAAAGAAGTACGGTTTTATTTGGGATATTATAGACGAAAGGTGGAACGACAAACTCAAGACTCCATTGCATAAAGCCGGATGTTACTTGAATCCATTCTTCTTTTATTATGACAACAAGGCAGAGTTGGAGGAAGAGGTTTTCGTCGCAGCAGTTGTACAGTGCGCAGGTCGTGTGTACCATGATAATGACAAAATACAAGATATGATTGTTGTCCAGCTTAATATGTACACTAATTGCACTGATTCTTCTGGCTCTTCAATGGCTATTCGACAAAGGAAAAGTACAACTATCACCCTGATGTCTACTACGCAACTTTATTCTTGTAGACTTTGTTGGGCCTCCAACCGCAGAGTTTTGTAGGACAGTAGCAATTTTCCCTCGAGTGGATGACCTAAGGTTTATCAATCTGTGGGAGGTGTAGGATGAAGATGGTCTCTCTCAACCAACCCTGCAATCAAATACAAGAAATTTCTCGTGTCCCCAACACACCCAATACAATGGAAAATTGTATAGGTGCACTAGTTCGGCGAAGAGATGGTGATACAAGTGCAATATGGATGGTAGATATAGGTTTTTGTAATCTGAAAATATAAAAACGGCAAGGTAGCAAGTAACAAAAGTGAGCACAAATGGTATTGCAATGCTTGAAAACAAGGCCTAGGGTCCGTAGTTTCGCTAGTGCAATCTCTCAACAACGCTAATATAATTGGATCACATGACCATCCCTCAACGTGCAATGAAGAATCACTCCAAAGTTCTTATCTAGCAGAGAACATAAGAAGAAATTGTTTGTAGGGTACGAAACCACCTTAAAGTTATCCTTTCCGATCGATCTATACAAGAGTCTGTACTAAGATAACATCAAGTTATCCTTTCCGTTCGATCTATCTAAGAGTTCGTACTAGAATAACACCATATGATACGCATCCACCAACTCTAATGTCACCTAGATACTCCAATGTCACCACAAGTATCCATGAGTTAATTATACGATACGCATCAAACAATTTCAGATTCATAATACTCAATCCAACACAAAGAACCTCAAAGAGTGCCCCAAGATTTCTACCGGAGAAAGTAGGACAAGAACGTGTATCAACCCCTATGCATAGATTACCCCAATGTCACTTCGGGAATCCGCAAGTTGAGTACCAAAACATATATCAAGTGAATCAATAGAACACCCCATTGTCACCACGGGTATCCATATGCAAGACATATATCAAGTGTTCTCAAATCCAATATTCAATCCAACATAACGAGATCTCAAAGGGAAAGATTCAATTCATCACAACATGATAGCAAGGAATAACATCATATGATCCGACTATATTAACAAAGCCCGTGATACATCAAGATCGTGACATCTCAAGAACACGAGAGAGAGAGAGAGAGAGATTGAACACATAGCTACTGGTACATACCCTCAGCCCCGAGGGTGAACTACTCCCTCCTCGTCATGGCCTCTGCCGGGATGATGAAGATGGCCACCGAAGATGGATTCCCCTCTCCGGCAGGGTACTCGACCATCTCCAGATTGGTTTTTTGTCGATACAGAGAGTTGCGGCGGCGGAGCGGAGAGTTTAGGGTTATTTCTGATGGTTTCTATATTTATAGGATTTTTGGGCGTCGGTTTCACGCCAAGATGGGCCACGAGGAGGGCACAAGACACCAGGGCACCCCTGGGCCCTCTGGCGCTCCCTGGTGGGTTGTGCCCACCTCGTGGCTCTTGTACGGTGGTTCTTCGCTCCAATATTGCTTATTTGGTCTAGAAAAAATCACCAAAAAGTTTCGGGCGATTCCGAGAACTTTCATTTTCTGCACAAAAACAACACCACGGTAATTCTGCTAAAAACAGCGTCAGTCCGGGTTAGTTCTAAATAAATCATATAAGTGCATCAAAACCATATAAAAGTATTGTAAACATAGATGAATATGGCATGAATACTTCATAAATTATCGATACTTTGGAGACGTATCAGCATCCCCAAGCTTAACTCCTACTCGTCCTCGAGTAGGTAAATGATAAAAGAAATAATTTATGAAGTGTGAATGCTAGCATAGTGCATAAGTCTAATCAATGATAATTTCAACCACTTTTCCTAGCAACATAAAAGCAACTTTTTCTCATAAAAATCATCATGATAAAGTAGCAACCAATTCACATGGTATGGTTCAAACAATAAATTCTCTTAAAACTTAACAACCTATGTTCTTAGTCACCAATCAATTGCAATTCAACTTATTCTCAACAAAGTCTAAGTAAGAGCTCCACATACTCAATCATCATATAGTCTTCTATGATTGCTAGTACTCAAAGCATATTTTTAGAACAAATGGCATCCATCGAACACATAGAAAGATAGGGGCTTAATGTTTCGCCTCCCAACTCATTTATCATAGAGATAATTGTCAACAATAATAAGTCATGATCAAATATATTTGACTGGCCATATGTGCCTATATCTTTCCCCACCACATGATGCTTGCCAACTAATAGATTGAGGTTGGAATAAAAAGTTGACTCAACATGAAAGTAAATAGATTGTCCCTTCACGGAGGGAACCAGGGATTTGCATATGTGCCAGAGCTTATTGTTTAAAAACGGAGATAAATATAATTTTGGG
The DNA here is from genome assembly GCA_039707655.1 of Elymus sibiricus. NCBI lineage: Eukaryota > Viridiplantae > Streptophyta > Magnoliopsida > Poales > Poaceae > Elymus > Elymus sibiricus. The sequence continues at coordinate 343,569,160 of CM077669.1, read as the reverse complement.
AGGTGCACCCTTCCTGTCAATGTTACGACCAAGAGTTATCAATATCTTCCATGTTAAACACATTAGCGGCGGTTCCCAAGCGGTAAAAGTAAAGGTTTACTCCCTCTTCACCAACAAACACACTCCACGGCTAGCCGAATCCACGGGTACCGTCCATACCAACAACATTCCTGGGGGAGTTTTGTTTAATTATTTGCTTTTTTTTATTTCGGGACTGGTAATCCCTATTACCGCCCTTCTCGTGCAAGGACAAGTGAATAAACACTCATCATGAGAATAACCCGCTTAACATGGAAGATACTGACCGCCCCCTGTCGCTCCATTAGCGGTCTAGGCACACAAAACAGGTGTTCATTTGAAATTTTAGAGGTGGCACATGCAAATTTACTTGGAATGGCAGTGAAATACCATATATAGGTAGTTATGGTGGACTCTTATGGAAGAAACTTGGCTCAAGGATTTGGATGCACACCTAGTATCTCTACTTAGTACGAAGTGTTGGCTAGCAAAAGGTTCTAAACAAGCACCACAAGTTGGAGGATCCATAACAATATAACTCCAACTTAAACGAATTTGCTCAAGTATGAAAATAATTAATGGGTATTCACAATCATAGAAGATGTCCAAGATAATATATTTGTATGTGAAAGTTCTCTTTCTTATACTAATTATTCACGAATTGCTTGTATGACCAATATTGTGATTGTCAAACTTCAATAGATTTTACTTTCTAAACCAGATGTGAAGCTACTACTAAGCATAAAGCACATTGAAAATTTCATATATGATAATCAATTCATTCACAATTTACTCATAGGATATAAGTGAAGCACAAGAGTAAACATCAAACTACTCTCAAAAGATATAAGTGAAGATCAATGAGTAGGTAAACAATCAAGTAGCTATGTGAGGGCTCTCCTCTCTCAATAAATATTTTCAGATCTGAGTATTTTATAAAACAGCAAGCAAAAGAAAAATAGCACTCCAAGAATAGCACGCATCAAGTGAACGAATAAAAATTTAGGCTCAACATAGGCTAACCGATAATTGTTGATGAAGAGAGGTGGGATGTGTAGCATCCCCAAGATTAGATGCTTGAGATTTCTTGAAATATTTACTTGGGGTGCCTTGGGTATCCCCAAGCTTGATCTTTTGTATCTCGTTCGATCCTCTCATATCATGGTTTCACCTATTCTCAAAAACTTCATCCACACAAAACTCGAAAAGAACTCGTGAGATAGGTTAGTAGACATAATAATAAATCAACTCTTTATGTACTGCAAATACAAGTTGCATAATAATTTCAAACATCATCTACTTTTTACTATCATTTCCACAATTTATATCTACCAATATAGGCTATGGAAACTATAGGATAAGTAGATAACAAAACTATGACAGCAATCTATCCAAACAGAACAGTCGGTAGCAATTTCTTAAACCAGTGCACTTATGTAACTCAAATAATTATGAAAATGTAGGAAATGCTAAATAATTTATATGAAAAAACTTTGTAAAAATTTCAGAAACTTTCAACGTTCCAGTAAAATATGAAAATTCAAACACTACAGCAAAAGTTTCTGTTTTTACACAGCACACATCAAACATGCAATTCAAGCGTCCTAAAAGCAATTCTTGGAACTTTTTATTGAAAAACAAGATTATAAATAACACCTAACATAAAATAATAAAATATAATGATTATCCAAGCAAAGCACATCTTATGTGACGAATAAAAATATAGCTCTAAGTAAGATATACCGATAGTGTTGAAGACGAAAGAGGGGATGCCTTCCGGGGCATCCCCAAGCTTAGGCGCTTGAGTCTTCCTTGGATATTACCTGGGGGTTGCCTTGGGAATCCCCAATCTTAGGTTCTTGTCACTCCTTATTCTCCTCATATCGGTGTCTCACCCAAAACATGAAAACTTCAATCACACAAAACTTAACGGAACTTCGTGAGAAGGGTTAGTGTAATAAAGATAAATCATTCACTTAGGTACTGTCAAGACAAGATTCATAATTGTTCCCACATGATACCTACTGTATTCTATCATTCCCATAATTTATACCACTAAATATAAGCTATGGAAACACTAAAACAAGCAATTATGCATGCAAAACCGAATCTGTCAGAAAAAGAACAGTCTTTGAAGATCTGTAGTATAGCCATACTTCCCTGTATCTAAAAATTCTGAAAAAGTAGGAAAACCTGAAGAATTTGTATATTAAGACTGTGTAAAAATTTCAGATCATTATCACGCTTCAGTAAAAAATGAAAATTCCTGTACTGCAGTCAAAAGTTTCTGTTTTGTTTCAGCATCAATTCTACTCATCTTGTGAGTTATCCCAAAGGCTTTACTTGGCACTTTATTGAAATAAAAGACACAAAACATGAATAGTACAGTAGCTTAATCATGTGAACACACAAAAAAATAAAGTAAAAGTGTTGGGTTGTCTCCCAACAAGCGTTTTTCTATAATGCCTTTTAGCTAGGCATGATGATTTCAATGATGCTCACGTAGGAATAGTAATTGAAACATGCAAGAGAGCATCATGAATCTCCTGACAAGCACATTTAAGTCTAACCCACTTCCTATGCATAAGGATTTTGTGAGCAAAAAATGTATGGGAACAAGAATCAACTAGCATAGGAAGGCAAAACAAGCATAACTTCAAAACTTTGAACACATAGAGAGAAAACTTGATATTATTGCAATTCCTACAAGCATATGTTCCTCCCTCATAATAATTTTCAGTAGCATCATGAAGTAATTTCACAATATAAATATCACATAAATCATTCTTTTCATGATGCACAAGCATAGAATTTTCATTACTCTCCACATAAGCAAAATTCTTCTCATTCAAAGTAGTGGGAGCAAACTCAACAAAATAAGTATCATGAGATACATGATTGACATAACCAAATTGAATATTAAAATCATGATGACAAGTTTCATGGTTATTATCACTCTTTATAGCATACATGTCATCATCATAATTATCATAGATAGGAGGCATGCCATCATCATAATAAATTTGCTCATCAAAACTTGGGAGACAAAAAATATCATCTTCATCAAACATAGCATCCCCAAGCCTGTGGCTTTGCATATCATTAGCATCATGGATATTCAGAGAATTCATACTAGCAACATTACAATCATGCTCATCATTCAAGGAATTCTCATTAAGTATTTTCATAGTTCCTTCCTCTACCAATTGAGCACAATTTTCTGAATCCTTATTTTCACGAAAGACATTATAAAGACGAAACAAATGATGCAACCTAAACTCCATTTTTTTGTAGTTTTATTTTATAAAACCAAACTAGTGATAACACAAGAAACTAAAAGATTCAATTGCAAGATCTAAAGATATACCTTCAAGCACTCACCTCCCCGGCAACGGCGCCAGAAAAGAGCTTGATGTCTACTACGCAACTTTATTCTTGTAGACTTTGTTGGGCCTCCAAGCGCAGAGTTTTCTAGGACAGTAGCAATTTTCCCTCAAGTGGATGACCTAAGGTTTATCAATCCATGGGAGGTGTAGGATGAAGATGGTCTCTCTCAACCAACCCTGCAATCAAATACAAGAAATCTCTTGTGTCCCCAACACACCCAATACAATGGCAAATTGTATAGGTGCACTAGTTCGGCGAAGAGATGGTGATACAAGTGCAATATGGATGGTAGATATAGGTTTTTGTAATCTGAAAATATAAAAACAACAAGGTAGCAAGTAACAAAAGTCAGCACAAATGGTATTGCAATGCTTGAAAACAAGGCCTTGGGTCCGTAGTTTCGCTAGTGCAATCTCTCAACAATGCTAATATAATTGGATCACATGACCATCCCTCAACGTGCAATGAAGAATCACTCCAAAGTTCTTATCTAGCGGAGAACATAAGAAGAAATTGTTTGTAGGGTACGAAACCACCTTAAAGTTATCCTTTCCGATCGATCTATTCAAGAGTTCGTACTAAGATAACATCAAGTTATCCTTTCCGTTCGATCTATCTAAGAGTTCGTACTAGAACAACACCATATAATATGCATCAACCAACTCTAATGTCACCTAGATACTCCAATGTCACCACAAGTATCCATGAGTTAATTATACGATACGCATCAAACAATTTTAGATTCATAATACTCAATCCAACACAAAGAACCTCAAAGAGTGCCCCAAGATTTCTACCGGAGAAAGTAGGACAAGAACGTGTATCAACCCCTATGCATAGATTACCCCAATGTCACTTCGGGAATCCGCAAGTTGAGTACCAAAACATATATCAAGTGAATCAATAGAACACCCCATTGTCACCACGGGTATCCATATGCAAGACATATATCAAGTGTTCTCAAATCCAATATTCAATCCAACATAACGAGATCTCAAAGGGAAAGATTCAATTCATCACAACATGATAGCAAGGAATAACATCATATGATCCGACTATATTAACAAAGCCCGTGATACATCAAGATCGTGACATCTCAAGAACACGAGAGAGAGAGAGAGATTGAACACATAGCTACTAGTACATACCCTCAGCCCCGAGGGTGGACTACTCCCACCTCGTCATGGCCTCTGCCGGGATGATGAAGATGGCCACCGGAGATGGATTCCCCTCTCCGGCAGGGTACTAGAACGTCTCCAGATTGGTTTTTCATCGATACAGAGAGTTGCGGCGGCGGAGCGGAGAGTCTAGGGTTATTTCTGATGGTTTCTATATTTATGGGATTTTTGGGCGTCGGTTTCACGCCAAGATGGGCCACGAGGAGGGCACAAGACACTAGGGCGCGCCTGGGCCCTCTGGCGCGCCCTGGTAGTTGTGCCCACCTCGTGGCTCTTCTCCGGTGGTTCTTCACTCCAATATTGCTTATTTGGTCCAGAAAAAATCACCAAAAAGTTTCGGGCGATTCCGAGTACTTTCATTTTCTGCACAAAAACAACACCACGGTAATTCTGCTGAAAACAGCATCAGTCCGGGTTAGTTCTAAATAAATCATATAAGTGCATCAAAACCATATAAAAGTATTGTAAACATAGATGAATATGGCATGAATACTTCATAAATTATCGATACGTTGGAAACGTATCACACCCCAGGTAAAAATTCGCTCTTTCTGGCTTCAACAATATTTATCTTGTCAAATTTTCTAACTTAAATTTGGTTATATTTGCAGCAAATTGGTGGGCAGCACATGGCATCGATGCAAAGGAATTAAGAAATATGGCTATCAAGATTCTAAATTTAATGTGTAGCTCATCTATGTGTGAAAGGAACTGGACTGCATTTGAGAGGGTACGTGCATCACTTCCTTTATGCATTACCTTTTTGTGTAGCATATTGTGCTTCTTAGATCTTAATGGTTGCTTCATTGTAGGTCCATACCAAGAAAAGGACGAGATTAACACAAAAGAGATTGAATTCTCTTGTTTATGTCATGTTTAACAAGAGGCTTCAGTGGAAGTATGCTCAAAGGAAGAGAGACCCATTAGCTGTAAAGTTTGTTGATGATGAACCACCGAATGAGTGGATTGAAGGGGAGACGAGTGTTGAAGGGAAGCAGCAAGAAAACAATGTGGAAGAACAAGATGGAGAAGCAGATAATGCATGTGATTATGATGTTGAACAAGATGAACCGGCTCAGGCTGGCGTAAATGAGAAGAAGCGAGCATTGAGCAAAGGTTCGACGAGCAAGTCAAATAGAGCCCACACCATGGAGGCGAATAAGAGTCTCCTGACTCTGAAGAGGAAGATGATATAACCAAGATGTTGATGGACGATTCTTCAAGTGATGATGGAGAAAATGAGGAGAATTTCCTTGACGATGACTAAAATCTACGATGAAGTGATTGGATCAATATTTACTATTATTCCCACACGCACTTCATTGAAATATGCTTGAACTATTTATTCGTGATGCACTTGAATTGGATATGGAGTTTATGACGGCATGTGTTAATTTGTTTCATCCTATGCGTTTTTCTTGTTGTTTTGGTTATGTCGATACGAACTTACAGTTACATGCGTGAGAACCAATTTTTCATATATGTGGATTCGACATGCATGATGTGTGTTCATATTTATCCCATGGTTTTATCCATATCTTCTATTCTTAAATAGTTGCAACCCACTAACTATTTTTCCTAAGCATGCAAGGCTTCCACATGAACACACCATGCATGTTCGCCATGTCATTAATCTACTGCCCCAATAACTATTTTTTTCATGCATGCAACCCTTTCACACCAACAAATTATGCATGTCTGCCAAAATCATTTGCCATCACATGATAATTAATCTTATATTTCTAAATAGCTGCAACCCATTACGTATTTTTCCTAGCTATATAACCATGACACGTAAACAACTAATGCATGCAAGCCATAAATTACTTTTTTTGCGTTACTCTATGCATGCAGTGATGACATATCATCAGTTTGCGTATGTTAGTCATAAGTTATTTTTTGCATTAAATTTCACCCACTTTTCACCGTTTGTTAGAAATTACATTCTTTTAACTGCAATTCATTTTTTATTACATTCTTTTAACTGCAATTCTTTTTTTATTTGTTTTGTATTTTGAATTTCCTTTAATCTTACATTTGCTTTCTACAAGTTTTACATGTTTTCATAGCAATTATTTACTTACTTTTTAGCAAGGTTCCCGCAGCAACGCGCGGGGCATTATCTAGTTCTATTAAAAATGCATGGCAAGTATAACACTATCGATAGAAAATTATAGACCATTTTCAATTTCCGATATTACTACATATCGTCTGATATATCACCCGATCTCTCATATCCGATATGTTGAGGGCAATCCGATACGAACCCTATATCCGGAATTTTGAACCTTGACCAGGATGTGCAATGATCTAGCATAACATGTAAACAATGATGAATGGTGGCTTTGCCACAAATACTATGTTAGCTACATGATCATGCAAAGCAATATCAAAAATGAGTGTACAACTCATATGATGGTGGAAGTTGCATGGCAATATATCTCGAAATGGCTATGGAAATGCCATTATAGGTACGTATGGTGGCTGTTTGCAGGAAGATATAATGAGGCTTATGTGCAACGGAGCATATCATGTCAGGGGATTTGGATGCACCGGCGAAAGCTACACCGATCCTCGAGGTGAGAATGGGCAATGCACGGTACCGAAGAGGCTAGCATATATGAAAAGGTGAGTGTGCGTACATCCATGGATTCACATTAGTCATAAAGAACTCACATACTTATTGCAAAGCTTTGTTAGCTCTCTCTCAAACCAAAGTACTACTCGCATGCCCCTAGGGAGGAGGTTGGTAGGAGTTAACCATCGCGCACCCCCGACCTAAACAACACTAGGTTTTCAAAGAGGAATAAGAATGCTCACACATCATCACCATGGCATAACCAATATTTAGATGAACAGCAAATTAACACCCTTTAACTATTGATATTTCTACTAACAGACAACCATGCACTCACGCCCTTTCATATAACCACATCAATATCATTAACCCACAATTTCTCTTTTATGTGCTACATGAAGGTTTTGATTATGCACTCCTTGAATACCTATTATTTTTGGACTAGTCTTATAACCCATGCAAATTACTATCACTATATATCAGACTCTCAAACAAATTTAAGTGAAGAACGAGAGTGCAATTATTTCTATAAAATCTATATGCCACCGTGCTCTAAAAGATATAAGTGAAGCACTACAGCAACTGCTTAGCTCAACAGATATAAGCGAAGCACATAGAATACTCTAACAAATTATGGTGATCATGTGTCTTTCTCAAGTAGGTGTGTCCAGAAAACAATGATTGTGGAAAACTAAAACAAAAGCAAACTAAAACACAAGGCGCTCCAAGCAAAACTCATATCATGTGATGAATAAAAATGTAGCTCCAAGTGGCATACCGATGGATTGAGACGAAAGAGGGGATGCCTTACGGGGCATCCCCAAGCTTAGATGCTTGAGTATTCCTCGAATATAACTTGGGGTGCCTTGGGAATCCCCAATCTTAGGCTCTTTTCCGCTCCTTATTCCTTCATCCATTGTGATAGCACCCAAAACTTGAAAACTTCAGCACACAAAACTCAACAGAAAACTCGTGAGCTCTGTTAGTATGATAGGTAAATCAAAAACTTTAGGTACTCTCATAAATTGATTCATACTTTATTATTTCATAAGTTACTTTATTCTAACTTCTCCATGGCTTATACCCCCCGATGCAATCCATAGCATCATCAAAATAAGCAAACTATGCAAGCAAAAACAGAATCTCTCTATAACAGAATAGTCGGTAATGATATGCGCCATCACCATACTTCTGTAACTCCAAAAATTCTGAAAATATAGGATAACCTGGGGAACTTGTATACCAATAATTTGTAAAAAATTCAGATCAAAAATACGTTCCGGTAAAACCAGAGAAATTCTGCACTGGACGCAAAAGTTTCTGTTTTTGCACCGTATCAATTTTACATATCATGCAAGTCATCCCAAAGGCTTTGCTTGGCAACCACTAATTTAAACATAAAAACTCAATAATTATAGTAGAAATAATAATGTTATCACATGATGACAAAAAGTAACAAAACAAAAGTTAAAGATAACTATTGGGTTGCCTCCCAACAAGCGCTATTATTTTAGGCCCCTAACTAGGCATAATGCCTAGTATAAAGTGTTGTCATCTTTGTGTAACAGCCCGAGACCGACGCTCCAGAAGATTCCCCTCTATTTCATTATCGCCGTTTGATTCGTGTGGTTGTCGCATTCATCATCGCATCATTCGCATCATTTGCCACTGTTTTAGTATGTGTATAAATAAACAACCATCCATCGGATCATAATGTTTTATATATGTAAAATGCTTAGAATTTCGTATAGATTCATAATATGCCACTTTCATGCATGATAAAAATGTTTAACCTTGTTGTTTGATTAAATTTGCATAAATGCCATGTTAAAACAATTTGTCTCATATCTAGTTAACCGTAGCTCCGATTAAAATGTTCCACATATGTAACTTGACTAGAAAAATATGTAGAATAACTTGGTGCACTTTATTTTGCTGTTTAATAAACATAAAATATGTTTAGGACAAATTTGTACCAAATTCATAATTTGCGTATGGGGTCATCTTGGAAATGCTATATGTTGCTTCCGGCCTCATTTAAAATGCCTAGGTGATGTAGTTGTTCATGCTTCACCTCTTACCGCGATGAACAACATTTAAAGTGATTGTTTAGTTAAACAACATTAACCGCATTTATCGTAATATGGAGAATTATTATTTTGTTATGTGTATGTTCTCCTTCCCCATTTAAAATTGCTTTAATTTCATCTTCACTGTATGCCATGACCACCCATGTTAAACAACATTTAATATTGATGAGTACCTAAACGAGAGAGAACTAATTAATCGAAATGTGGAGTTTCGTCAATATGCAACCCGTTGCATATTGAGCTTCACTTAATGTCTAGAAGTTGATTGTTGTGCTTTGCCATGTCTTGCATAATTAAACCGGACATGCATCATATCTGTTTGCGCATCATGTCATGCATATGTTGTGGTGTTTATCATGTGTTGCTTGTTGTTTCGGATTGCTTCTTCTCGATAGAGTTCCGAAAGCGTTCGGAGTGTGAGCATTCGCTCGACTACGCCCATTCATCTACTTCACGGATTTGATCTTCTTCCAAGCGGAATCTCAGGCAAGATGAACATTTCCCTGGATACCACTACTATCATTGCCATGCTAGTTGTCTCGTTTCCATCGTTATGTATTGCTACCTACCACTTGTTTGTCAAGCCTCCCAAAATGCCATGATAAGCCTCTAACCCCCCTCCACATGCCAACAAACCTTTGTTTGGCTATGTTACTGCTTGCTCAGCCCTTCTTATAGCGTTGCTAGTTGCAGGTGCAAGCTGTTTTCCATGTGACAACATGGATTTTGTTATATCACAATATTATTGCTATTTAATTTAATGCACATATATACTTGGTAAAAGGTGGAAGGCTTGGCCTTTTGCTGGGTGTTTTGTTCCACTTTTGCCGCCCTAGTTACTTGTGTACCGGTGTTATGTTCCATATTGAGCGCTCCTAACATGCTCGGGGTTGTTATGGGGACCCCCTTGATTTTCGTTTTAGAATAAAACTTGTCTGGCAAGGCCCAACTTTGGTACTACATTTGCCCAACATAATAATTCTAATAATTAACTTGACGCATAGGGAGTTAGCGCTACCCGAGGTTCGTTATCCAACATAATACAGGGGGGCCAGTGCTGCTGGTGCTGGTCCAAAACAGAGTCGTGTGCGGGGCCAACCCGGGGCAACTCGGGAGATGTCTATCAGGCCACTGTACGTTGCGCACATCCGGTTGTGCCCTGAGAACGAGATACGCGGCTCCTATCGGGATTGTCGGCACGTCGGGCGGCCTTGCTGGATTTGTTTTACCTTTCTCGAACGTCTTGTGCGCGGGATTTCGAGGACACTTCAGGCTATCTCGGGGTTGAGATTTTCCTACGGAATTTCCAAGGATATCACGGGTTTCGTTGTCGAGGTTATTCCCGCGGCGTGTGGTTAGTTTGTGATGGATGAGTTGGAGCACCCCTGCCAGGGTTAAATCTTTCGGAAAGCCATGCCCGCGGTTACGTGGCAACTTGGAAACTTTGTTCAACACCTGGTCATAGCAAACTTGAAGTAAACTCTAATAAAATACACCAAATGTGTGCGTAACCGTGACCGTCTCTTCTCGTGAGGCCTGCTCCGAAAGAGAACATGGTGGGGTTATGTTTGACTCGTAAGTAGGTGTTCAGGATCACTTAGTGATCATTACTAGTTCACGTCCGTTTATGCGACGATCATCCCCGCTTATTCTTGTACACGTAAGTTAGCCACTCAAATAAATGCTTAGTGCTTGCTGCAGCCTCACCACTTAACCATACCTCACCCAATAAGCTTAAATAGTCTTGATACCCTTGGAAATGAGATTGTTGAGTCACTGTGGCTCACAAATTACTACAACAACAGTTGCAGGTACAGGTAATGCGATGCTTTGACGTGAGAGCGATGCTTGTTTGATTTGGAGTTCTTCTTCTTCATCTTCGATCATAGGGAGGGTTCCAGGCCGGCAGCCTAGGATAGCAAGGATGGATGTCATCTTATCGTTTGTTTTCGTCTGTAGTCGGACCCTGCTCTTCTGTATGATGATTGTTTATGTTGTTGTATTGATGTGATCTTGATTTAGCTTGTGGCGAGTGTAAGCCAATTCCATATACTCATCTCTTCTTTACATGTACTTGTAATGATATCCATTCTTCGAAACGACGAGATGCGCGTCTATCATTGTCGAGGCCCTCGAGCTAAAATAAGGATAGGATCGCATATTGGGCGTTACACTTTGGCACTCAATCCATAGGTGGCCCTCATAATAGATTCATAAAGTGGTTTAATTCTCTTTCTAGCTGAGTGTTCCATCCCTTCCTTTAGTGTGAATTGGATTCTTATGTTTCCCTCCTTCATATCAATAATAGCACCTATGGTTTGTAGGAAAGGCCTACCAAGTATTATTGGACAAGACGGATTGCATTCAATATCAAGCATAATTAAATCCACGGGTACATAATTTCTATTGGAAAGAATAAGCACATCATTATTCTACCCAATGGTTTCTTAATAGTGGAATCCGCAAGATGCAAATTAAGGGAACATTCATTTATATCGGTGAGACCTAGCACATCACATAAAGATTTCGGTATAGTTGAAACACTAGAACCAAGGTCACAAAAAGCATTTCATTCATATTCCTTAACTTTTATTTTAATAGTAGGTTCCCACTCATCATGCACCTTTCTAGGAATAGAAACTTCTACCTCAAGTTTTTCTTCATGAGCTTTTAGCATAGCTTATACAACATGTTTGTAAACATGGGGTGAGCTAATAATGGATTGCAGCAAGGAAATACATTCTACTAAAGAGCAATTATCATAATTAAAGTCCTTGTGATCCAAGATAGTGGGTACATCACTAGTTAAAGTTTTGACCTCTCCAAACCCACTTTTTCATTTTTATCATTGAGATCATCACCCACCGAAAAAACGGGACGCCTTCTAGATAAAGATGACTCATCTCCAGTCCCTTTATGATCTATTTTAAGATTAGTAAATAAAGATTCAATAGGAGAAGTACCGGTCATTTTCAGATCTTCATCATGATTACGTTAAAAACCGGGTGGAAGAGCCTTTTCTAAGAACTCTCGCTTAGCTCTCAACCTAGCGGTCCTCTCCTTATTTTAATTAATAGATATTTGGATGGATTTAATAGACTCGTTAATATCATGCTTGGGTGGCAAATTTTACTTTAAGAATTTCCACATCATGAGCAATCCTATCCACGTTTCTAGCCATATCGTCAACTTTATGCAATTTTTCTTCTACCGTAGTGTTGAAAATCTTTTGAGAACTAATAAATTCTTTAATGGTGTTCTCAAGATCAGTAGATATCCTATTATTATTAGACGAGTTTCCATAGGAATTACCATAAGAATTTCCATAGTTATTAGAGGAATTATCGGGATACGTCGTAGCATTGAAATTACCTCTATAAGCATTATTGCCGAAATTATTTCGCGAGACAAAGTTTGCATCAATAGCATCATTATTTTTCTCCATCAAAGTAGATAATGGCATATCATTAGGATCAACTTGAGCATTCTTGTTTGCAGTCATATTCATAAGATCATCCATTTTATCACTCAAAGTAGTAATTTCTTCAACGGAATTAACCTTATTACCAGTTGGAGCTTGCTCGGTGTGTGATACTTGTGATCTGCGTTGGGTTTTCCGTGAAGAGGAACGGGTTATTGCAGCATAAAGTGGGTAAGTATTTCCCTCAGTTATGAAACCAAGGTTTATCGAACCAATAGGAATATCAACCCTCAACCGTCTTCAGCGGCTGCACACAAAAGTATAAACAACTTGCACCCAACACTGGCAAGAGGGTTGTCAATCCCCTTAATCTCGTTATTTCCAAGAAAATGAGTTGTGTAGATAATTTTAAATTGCAAAATAAAATAAAAAGTAAATAAAGGCAGCAAGGTAATAGTAGTGTTTGTAAATTTATAAGTGAATAGACCCGGGGGCATAGTTTTCCCTAGCGGCATCTCCCATGTATGCAGCATACGGTGGGTAACAAATTACTGTTGGGCAATTGATAGAAAAGCGGATAGTTATGCGATTTTCACGACAATGATCATGTATATATAGGAATCACGTCCATAAACAAATAGGCCGACTCCTGCCTGCACCTATTACTATTACTCCACTTCAAGAGCGCTTCTATGCTTGCCTCTCTACGTATTAAGTTAATGACAAACAGAGTAATGCATGGAGAATGATGACATGATGTAGACAAAGTAAACTCAAGAAATATGAATAAACCCCATCGTGTTATCCTTAGTAGCAGCAACACAAAGACGCATCTTGTCCCCTACTTTGTCACTAGGATATAGAAACTCGTCAGGTTGAACCTACCACAACGCACCACTCCCACTGAAGATACATCAATCTACTTCGCCTAAGCACATCAATAAATCGGAGAGCATTGCGAAGCTATAATGATCATGCAAATAAGAATCTTAATGTTCAGAGGTGACTCAAATACTTTTCATGAATAATCTGAACATAAACACACAATTCATCGGATCCCAACAAACACACCGCACAATAGGATTACATCGGATTGATCAAAGCAAAGATGCGATGATCATTGTATTGAAGATCAAGAGATAGAGAGATTGCCATCTAGGTACTAGCTATGGACCCGTAGGTCTGTGGTGAACTACTCACACATCATCATGAGGGTAGCAAGGTTGATTTAGAGGCCCTCCTTGATCAATCCCCCCTCCGGCAGGGTGCCGGAACGGAGCTCCAGATGGCCTCACGGTGGAATAGAGACTTGCGGCGGCGTAAAAAGGGTTTCGGGACTTCCTCCAGGGTTTTTGCAATATATGAGAATTTATAGGCTAAAGAACGAGGTTGGGAGGGCCACCAGGGAGGCACAAGCCATCAGGGTGCCCCCCCCCCCGCAGGGCCCGCCCTGTTGGCTTGTGCGGCCCTGGTGCGGCCCTCGGCCTTTTTCCAAATCTCCCAGGTCTTCTTTTGGTCCAGAAAAAAACATCAAAAAGTTTCATGGCAATTGGACTTCGTTTGGTACTGTAAACCTGAGAAGTGAAAAACATGCAGAAAACAGCAACTGGCATTGGGCACTGGGCACTGGGTCAATAGGTTAGTGCTCAAAAATATTATAAATTGGTAAATAAAGACCCAAAAAATATCCTAGAATTATAATATATCAGCATGGAACAATAAAAAATTATACATACGTTGGAGACGTATCAAGCATCCCCAAGCTTAATTCCTGCTCGTCCTCGAGTAGGTAAATGATAAAAACAGAATTTTTGATGTGACATGCTATCCATTATGTAATCTTATGCATGTATGCTCATTGAGAAACTATGAATCAACAAATATTAACATAGCAATACTTATAAGTATAAGAAACAAAATCATCAATCTTTCAAAGTATACGATCCTCAAAGAATGTTTACCCCCATTCATCTTATTATATTAGCAAGGCATGGCTCCATCTTGACCACATTAATACAAATGTCAAGCACCACGGTGTACAAGTCAAGCAATTGGATCGTACTTTTTCAATATGCGTCAACTTTTTATTCTTCACGCAATACATGAGCGTGAGCCATTGGACATAGCATTAGGTGGAATAGAATATGGTGGTAGATATCGAAGGGGAAAAAGTGGAGAAGATAGTCTTGCATCAACTAGGCGTACCAACGGGCTATGGAGATGCCCATCAATAGATGTCAATGCAAGGAGTAGGGATTGCCATGCAAATGATGCACTAGATCTATAAGTGTATGAAATCTCAAATGAAGATAAGTGGGGTGTGCATCCAACTTGCTTGCTCATGAAGACCTCGGGCATTTGAGGAAGCCCGTCATAGGAATATACAAGCCAAGTTTTTAATAATGAAAAAGTGATTCCCACTAGCATATGAAAATGACATAACATGAGACTCTCTCTACATGAGGAACAAGGTGCCACTTTGAGGCACAAGTGTGGTCAAAGATAGTAGAAAAGTCCCTTCTCTCATTTTCTCTCATTTTTTTCAGAACGGTGGGCTCATTTGGCCTCCCCCATCTTTATTTCCTCACTGAGACAATGCTCTAACAATGATGATCATCACACTTTTATTTACTTACAACTCGATATGAAGAACTGATATGGAGATATGACTCTATATGAATGCCTCTGGGAGTGTACCAGGATGTGCAATGATCTAGCATGACATGTATCAAAAATATGATGAACGGTGGCTTTGCCACAAATACTATGTCAGCTCTATATGATCATGCAAAGCAATATGATGATGAACGAACTAGTCATGTGAAGTGATGATGGAATTTGCATGGCAATATATCTCGGAATGGCCATGAAAATACTATGACAGGTAGGTATGGTGGCTGTTTTGAGGAAGATATAATGAGGCTTATGTGCAACAGAGTGTATCATGTCATGGGGTTTGGATGCACCGGCGAAAGTTGCACCGATCCTCAAGGTGAGAATGGGCTATGCACGGTACCGAAGAGGCTAGCAAATATGAAAAGGTGAGATTGCGTATGTCCATGGTTTCACATTAGTCGTAAAGAACTCACATACTTATTGCAAAGTTTTTATTAGTTTTATCACAAATCAACGTACTACTCGCATGCCCCGAGGGAAGAGGTTGGTAGGAGTTAACCATCGCGCGCTTCCGACCCGAAACAACACTAGGATTTCAACGAGGAATAGAAATGCTCGCACATCATCACCATGCCTCTTTAATTTTTAGACGAACAAGAAGTTAACCTCTCTTAATATCGACACTTCTACGAATCAACAATTATGAACTTACACCGTTTTCATATTACCACATCAATATCATTGACCCACAATTTCTTTATATGTGCTACATGATGGTTTTGATTATCACTCATCGAATACCTAATATTTTTGGACTAGTCTTATGACCCATGCAAATTACCGTCACTATTTATTAAATCTCAAACAAATATAAGTGAAGAACGAGAGTGAAATAATTTCTATAAAATCTACACGCCACCGTGCTCAAAAAGATATAAGTGAAGTACTAGAGCAACTGCTAAGCTCAAAAGATATAAGTGAAGCACATAGAGTATTCTAAAAAAATATGATGAAGGTGTGTCTCTCTTAAATAGGTGTGTCCAGCAAACAATGATTGTGGCAAACTGAAAGTAAAAGAAAACAAAAACAAACTACGCTCCAAGCAAAACTCATATCATGTGACGAATAAAAATATAGCTTCAAGTGACATATCGATGGATAGAGACGAAAGAGGGGATGCCTTCCGGGGCATCCCCAAGATTAGACGCTTGAGTCTTCCTTAAAATATTACCTTGGGGTGACTTGGGCATCAATAAGCTTAGTATCTTGCCACTCCTTATTCCTTTGTCCATCGTGATAACACCCAAAACTTGAAAACTTCAATCACACAAAACTCAACAAAACTTCGTGAGATCCGTTAGTACAAGCAACATATTGAATACTTTAGGTACTGTTATAAATTGATTCTTATTTCATAAATGCATAATAGGTACTGTATTCTAACTTCTCCATGGCTTATACCCCCCGATACAATCCACAGCATAATCAAAACAAGCAACTATGCAAGGAAAAAACAGAATCTGTCTAAAACAGAACAGTCTGTAGAAATCTGTAGAGAACCTATACTTATGTAACTCTAAGAATTCTAAAAAATTAGGACAACATCAATTTTTTTATAGAAATACTGTGTAGAAAATTCAGATCATTATCACACTCCGGTAAAAAATGAAAATTCATGTACTGGAGTCAAAAGTTTATGTTTTGTTTCAGCATCGATTCTACTCATCTTGGGAGTCACCCCAAAGGCTTTAGTTGGCACAAACACTAATTTAAACATAAAAAAATAATCATTAAAGAGGCAATAATCATGTTATAAAAAACAAACAGAAAGTTAAAAGCAAAATATAAAGATAACTATTGGGTTGCCTCCCAACTAGCGCTATTGTTTTATGCCCCTAGCTAGGCATAATGCCTAGTTTCAAGTATTATCATCCTTGACACTCCACCCATAAGTAGCTATCATGATTGATTCATAAGGTGGTTTAATTCTCTTTCTAGGGAAGTGTTCCATCCCTTTCTTTAATGGGAATTGAAACCTTATGTTTCCCTCTTTCATGTCAATAATTGCACCTATAGTTCGTAGGAAAGGTCTTCCAAGTATTATGGGACAAGTAGGATTGCAATCAATATCAAGTACAATGAAATATACAGGCACATACTTTGTTTTGCGATAATAAGCACATCATTAATTCTACCTGGAGGTTTCTTTATGGTAGAATCCGCAAGATGCAAGTTAAGGGAACAATCTTCAATATTAGTGAGACCAAGCACATCACAATGAGATTTAGGAATAGTTGAAACACTAGCACCAAGGTCACACAAAGCATTGCATTCATATTTATTTATATTTATCTTGATAGTAGGTTCCCACTCATCATGTAATTTTCTAGGAATAGAAACTTCAAGCTCAAGTTTTTCATCATAAGCTTTTATCATAGCTTCTACTATACGTTCGGTAAAAGCTTTATTTTGTTCATAAGAATCTGGTGACATAATAATGGATTGCAACAAGGAAATACATTCTACTAAAGAGCAATTATCATAACTAAAGTCCTTGTAATCCAAAATAGTGGGCACATCACTAGTTAATGTTTTGACCTCTCCAAACCCACGTTTTTCAGTTTTAACATCAAAATCATCACCCTCCAAGCAAACGGGACGCTTCTCAACTAGGGTTGACTCATCTCTAGTCCCTTTATCATTTATATTCAGATAAGTAAATAAAGATTCAATAGGAGAGGTACCAATCATTTTAAGATCTTCATCATAATTTCGGTAAAAACCGGGTGGAAGAGCTTTTTCTAAGAATTCCCGCTTAGCTCTCAACTTAGCGGTCCTCTCCTTACTTTCATTAATAGATATTTGGATAGATTTGATAGCATCATTAAAATCATTCTTGGGTGGCAAAGCTTTACTCTTAAGAGTTTCTACATCAATAGCAATTCTATCCATGTTTTTAGTCAAAGCATCAACTACGTACAATTTTTCTTCTACCATAGTGTTGAAAACCTTTTGAGAATTAATAAATTATTTAATTGTGTTCTTAAGATCAGAGGGTATACTATTAGAATTTGTAGAAGAATTTCCATAGTTGTTAGAGGAATTATCGGGATATGGTCTAGAATTGAAGTTTCCTCCATAAGCATTATTGTTGAAATTATTTCGCGAGACAAAGTGCACATCAATAGCATCATTATTTTGCTCAATCAAAGTAGACAAGAGCATATCATTGGGATCAACATGAGAATTTTTACTAGCAACCATATTTATAAGAGCATCCACTTTTTCACTCAAAGTAGCGATTTCTTCAACAGAATTTACGCTCTTACCGGTTGGAACTCTTTTGGTGTGCCATTGAGAACAATTTGTCATAATATTGTCTAGAAGTTTTGTGGCCTCTCCTAAGGTCACATCCATAAAGGTACCACCTGCAGCAGAATCTAGAAGATTTCTAGACACAAAGTTTAGTCCAGCATAGAAGTTTTGGATAATCATCCACAAATTTAAACCATGAGTTGAACAATTTCTTATCATCGATTTCATTCTCTCCCAAGATTGTGCAACATGCTCTTGATCTTGCTGTTTAAAATTCATTATTTGATTTCTAAGGGAGATGATCTTAGCAGGAGGAAAATACTTGGCAATAAAAGCATCTTTACACTTATCCCATGTTCCAATACTATTACCAGATAAAGATGAAAACCAAGCCTTAGCTTTATCTCTTAGTAAAAAAGGAAATAATTTTAATTTCACAATATCATTATCCATATCATTTTTCTTTTGCATGTCACATAATTCAACAAAGGTATTAAGATGTGACGCGGGATCCTCATTAGCACTTCCCGAAAATTGATCCTTCATGACAAGATTTAGCAATGCAGCATTAATATCAAAAGCCTCCGCACTAGTGGCGGGCGGTATACGAGTACTAAAAAAATCATTGTTATTAGTATTTGAGAAGTCACACGACTTAGTAGTATCTTGAGACATGGTGACCGAACAACCAAAGTAACAAGCAAGACAAGTAAACTAGCAAGCGAAGAAGTAAACTAGTAACAAGCAAAGATAAATATTTTTTTATTTTTGATTTTTATGAGACAAACTAAATATAACAGCAAATAAAAAGATAAACAAGTGAATGAAAATTTGTGTGAAGTTACTTGATAGTTGATGATGATATTCCTCGGCAACGGCGTCAGAAATCCTTCTTGATACTTGTGATCTGCGTTGGATTTCCGTGAAGAGGAACGGGTTATTGCAGCACAAAGTGGGTAAGTATTTCCCTCAGTTATGAAACCAAGGTTTATCGAGCCAATGGGAATATCAATCCTCAACCGTCTTCAGCGGCTGCACACAAAAGAACAAACAACTTGCACCCAACGCGGGCAAGAGGGTTGCCAATCCCCTTGATCTCGTTATTTGCAAGCAAATGAGTTGTATAGATAATTGTAGATAATTGTAAATTGCAAAATAAAATAAAAAGTAAATAAAGGCAGCAAGGAAATAGTAGCGTTTGTAAATTTATAAGTGAATAGACCCGGGGGGCATAGTTTTCCCTAGCGGCATCTCTCATGTAGGCAGCATACGGTGGGTAACAAATTACTGTTGGGCAATTGATAGAAAAGCGAATAGTTATGCGATTTTCACGACAATGATCATGTATATATAGGAATCACGTCCATAAACAAATAGGCCTACTCCTGCCTACACCTATTACTATTACTATTACTCCACTTCAAGAGCGCTTCTATGCTTGCCTCTCTACGTATTAAGTTCATGACAAACAGAGTAATGCATGGAGAACAATGACATGATGTAGACAAAGTAAACTCAAGCAATATGAATAAACCCCATCGTGTTATCCTTAGTAGCAGGAACACAAAGACGCATCTTGTCCCCTACTTTGTCACTAGGATATAGAAACTCGCCAGGTTGAACCTACCACAACGCACCACTCCCACTGAAGATAGATCAATCTACTTGGCCAAAGAACATTAATAAATCGGAGAGCATTACGAAGCTAGAATGATCATGTAAATAAGAATCTTAATATTCAGAGGTGACTCAAATACTTTTCATGAATAATCTGAACATAAACTCACAATTCATCAGATCCCAACAAACACACCGCACAATAGGATTACATCGGATAGATCAAAGCAAATATACGATGATCATTGTATTGAAGATCAAGAGATAGAGAGATTGCCATCTAGGTACTAGCTATGGACCCATAGGTCTATGGTGAACTACTCACACATCATCATGAGGGCAGCACGGTTGATGTAGAGGTCCTCCGTGATCGATCCCCCCTCTGGCAGGGTGCCGGAATGGAGCTCCAGATGGCCTCGTGGCGGAACAGAGACTTGCGGCGGCGTAAAAAGGGTTTCGGGACCGCCTCGAGGGTTTTTGCGATATGTGAGAATTTATATGCCAGAGAACGAGATCGGGTGGGCCGCCAGGGAGGCACAAGCCATCAGGGCGCCCCCCCCCCCTCAGGGCCCGCCCTGTTGGCTTGTGTGTCCCTGGTGCGGCCCCCGGCCTTCTTCCGAATCTTCCAGATCTTCTTTTGGTCCAGAACAAATTATCAAAAAGTTTCGTGGCAATTGGACTTCGTTTGGTACTGTAAACCTGAGAAGTGAAAAACATGCAGAAAACAGCAACTGGCACTCGGCACTGGGTCAATAAGTTAGTGCTCAAAAATATTATAAATTAGTAAATAAATATCCAAAAAGTATCCTAAAATGATAATATATCAGCATGGAATAATCAAAAATTATAAATACGTTGGAGACGTATCAGTGTGTCATTGAGAATAATTTGTCGTGATATTATAGCGGCGAAGTGGGCGAGCTCCTCCGCCTCCTCGAGCGTGAGGTTCGCCCGCGCCATCGCCGGGGAAGGAGAGAACGTGCCGCGGTGAGGGGCGAGAGAAGGCTTGGGAGGAGAGGGTGAGGGAGGGCTTGAGAGGAGAGGGCGAGTGAGGGCAAGGCCCGACGATGCGTCAATTTATAGCGATGAACGGAGGAGTCGGGTCGGTGCCGATTAATGGTGGCCCGATGGATGGGGCGCAGGCGGGCGTTTGATGGCGGCTCGGTGGCATGCGCGCAGGCGAGCTGTTGATGGTGGGTGCAGGCGAGCGGTCATGCGCCACCGTGTGAATTCAGGCCGCGCGCCGATCCACACAGGTCAAGGCGGCGGTACAACTGACTGACAGTTTACGGCGGAGTTATTCGGCGAGGCGATTCACGCGCTCGACCGGCGTTAATTGGGGTTTGACGCGGACCGTCCGACCGCGCTGTACAGCCCACGTGCAGGCGTACGCTGACGTGTACAGGGCGTAGTACGGCCGCGTACGGCGCACTATGGCGTGGGTCGCCTTTCCGGGGAAATTCTTCATCATACTTTTATTTATGAAGGGATATGAACAGATCTAAAATGTTAATGTGTTTAGGGGGTTGTACTGAAGAAGAAGAAGAAGTGATAAATGAAACGTGGGGTGTAGAAGGGTCAAATGTTGAATATCCGTAGAATGAGGCCACTAGAATCGATTTGACTTGAAAACAAAATTCTCTTGTTTGACGACTCAAGACAATAATGGAGCAACATCAGTTTGACTGCTCGGGGTAGTATCAAACATTGCCTCTGACGTCCGTGCTTGAAAGTACCGAGAAGAAGGTAGAAGTTCTAGAATGTTTCCAATTGGCCGAGACCAGAAAATTAGGAGCAGGGCAACAGTCGAAACCTTGTTAATTAGTGGGTTGGAGATCGAGAGGGCTGGAGCGGGGTGATGGTTTGACGCAAAGTCCTACCAATGGAACATCATCGTGGTCAAAGTCGACAGTGCATGCATACAACGAGTCACAATAACTGACCGATGATTAACAATCACCCATTGCCATTGCCAATAGCAGCAGTTATGTAGATTGTCAGGGAGAAAAAGGATGGAAATGGCTGGATTAGATTTCTCCGACTCCGACCCTCTAATTTGCTGGCGCTAGTGCCCTGTGATCATCTTGAGCGGTCATCATATTAGTTCGTATATATACATATATGGACGGTGATGCCATTATACATCACCATTCCAATAATCCAATAATCACGAGCACTAGCTCGGTAGCCGGTGATCCTGGATCGAACGAAATGCGACCCCCTCATCCGTTTATGCGTATAATTACAAACAGTTGGGATCACTACTAATCCATCCATCTATCTAGATATTTCGCACTTCACTTCACTAACAGTACTTACCCGGCGGATACACGGATATGCATGCCCTCTTTATCGGCCCCCGCACGCGACATGTAAAAATATCTGGAGAGGTGTACAGTAAGAATACGGGCGAGTGAACCCCCACGAGCTCTACTACTTATCGGCGACACTGGGTTCGTCACTCGTGACACAGGGATCCATCACTAGTGCCGCTAGAGACGCCAAGCCAAGCAGATGAAACAGGGGACCTATCTATGGATTCTACCTACTCAAAAGCGGGGCACCGATCCAATGGACCAATCCGCATAAAGAGGGATAGGAATAAGCATCGGAGGAAAGCAGGGGACGCAGAAAGATCGAGGAAGATCCAATGATACATGGCACTAGCCACATTGGCTTTGGCATTGGCATTGCATGCATGGCCGGACAGCCACAGGGTCAGGGAGGGAGGGAGCCCTGGCTTGGAAGCTAGCCGCCCGGATCGACTTGCGCATCGACCCACTCGGATAAGGCGTACGGCAGTGTGGTTCCTTCCTAGCTTCATAGCAGCTTGGTGCTTGGCGCTGTCGTCGAGCTCTCTCTCTATCTCTCTCTCTACCTACAAGAAAGCGTTTGGCCTCCTGTGCCTGCCTGCCCCCTGCCGGCTGCTCCAGTGCCCGTACGCATCACGCATTCCGCACGCACACCCGCTTTCCGGGGCAAAAAGGCTCCTCCTTGCCCATATCTTCCTGCCTGCACCACCACTATGGACCGATCACTGTGCCTGCCTGGGTGTGGCAGCAGCTATCACAGCGGCCAGTATTCAACAAGCTATATGTTCCACGTTCATTCAGAAAGAATGAAAAACAAGCTACCTACGCTGGCTGCTATGCTCTGCTGATGTTCAGTTAGAAGTATGTTTATCTGGCTACCTAGCTAGCTGCCTACGGCGACATGGCGCTTAATTTGGGTCTGTAATGGCAGGGGCTGGGAGGAGGTGCGTGCACGAAGGCACGCACGCAGCGGCCGGGCACCGTGTTCTGCGTTGCTCGATCGTGTCACTCTCGTGCGCCCTGCACTATGCGATCGAGCGAGCACTAGCCCATAGCGCGCGGCTGCAACTTGGACGCGCGACGTGCGTGCACTCACACGTACCTACAGCCTAGTATGACCGTAGCCTTAGCCTGGGCCGTGTTGCGCGACGTCTCGTACGCCGCTGCTGCCCGCACCGCGACGACGGACGTGTCGCGCTGCCACTGGTTGCAGCTTCTGCCGGCCCGGCTCCATCCATCGTCAAAGTCAACTTAGTAGAGGCTAACGCGTGCTTCGCTGTGTAATTCTTCATTCCTGGATCAACTCTTTTCTCTCCAGCAGGTTATTACGGTTGACCGTTTTGATTGGTTTTATATGCGTTAGGTTAAATACTTCTGGCGGTGTCTTTTTTCATTTGTATACCGTGTTGTGTTCTTGAAGACGGTATTTGTCTTGAGAGGTGAGCGTAGTTATTCCGTGTGTAAATATGATGTATCGACATTGGTGGTAGTCCGTGGTGGTTGTATATGCACCTTGGGAACTCATGTTCATTGCAGAAATCATGGAATTGCCGTTGTAACGCTCACATGGCCCAACCCATGAAGCCCCTGCGGCCCCGCTGGTTCAGCTCGGCTCTTTGCTCCGCTTGCTCGTTCAACTTGACTCTCTGCTCGCTTAACAGAAAAAACCTCCTGTCTTTTTTATTTCCAAATGTTTGTTAAATAAAAAGATGTTCGTGGATTTAAAATAGGAATATGAAACGCCAAAATGTTTGTGAACTTTAAATGTTCATCAATTTGAAAAACAATTCATGAATTCTTAAAATATCCGCAATTTACATGTTCATGAATTAAAATGTGGATAAATAAAATGAAGAAAATAATAGGAAAACCAAAAAACAAAAAATATCAAACCTGGAAGAGAAAACACAAAAAAGAAAGATGAAAACAAAAAAAAAACAGGCAAAAACTTCTAGAACCTTCCCAAAAAAGGGAAAATCGGTCGGCCCATTAACGATATATTGGTGCGCGTGTTACTCTCAACCAGTGATACACCCCCTACTGACGGGCCCATAACAGCCCCACAGGCCGACGAACAAGGGGGCTTAGTATCTTAATTAGAGACTTACACGCGCATTGCCACGCCGTTCTTCACTCGTGGGATCAATTTTGTTTAGCAGTAAGTCGTTTCGTTTTGATTTCATATGTGTCGGTTTAGGTTTTAGTTATGTCATACTGGTCTTTTTTTTCATTTGTATATCGTATTGAGCTGTTTTTCAAGATGCATTTGTGTTAATAAGAGAGTGGAGTTGTTCAGTACATGGTTGTGTTTTCCTTACACGATTTAGCCTCAATGTCAGCGGGTGGTGGTTGTGTGAGCCCCTTGGAAGCTCCTACTGCATGTTCAAACTATGGAATTGTTATAACGCTCCAATGGGTTGGCCGAAGAAGTTGTCGCTCATTTAGCTCGGCTCTATGCTACGCTCACGCGACTAACTTTATTTTTTCACTAACTCCACCACTAGCCTGGAGAAAAGTTGACTATTATTTATATTTGAAAACTTCACTAAATCAAAAGGTGTTCATTAATTTTAAGAAATGTAGTTTAAAAAATGTTCCAAATTGAAAGAACCATGACTTGTTTCAAAAAAAGTTTGCAAATACTAAAAATATTTATTGGTTTCAAATAGTGTTCGCAAATTTGAAAAGAATTCACAAATTTGAAATGTTCTTAGACTTTAAAAATATTCAAAAAAATAAATTATCCTTGTATTTTGAAAAAATATTAACATTTCAATGAATGAATGAGCCCCGCAAAAAATGAATTAAAATGCAAAAGAACAAAATGAAAAACAAAAAATAAACACGAAAAATAAAAATAAAACAAACAAGTAAAAACCAAAAGAAAACTATTGAACCAATAGATAAAATACACAGAAAATAGGCAATACCATTCTAGAATCTTCTGAAAACCGGGAAAACCGGCCGAGATATTAAGGCTATGTAGGTTTTTCTTAGGATACGACTATGTAGTTGTCCATTATTCTAAACCAGGACACGTACCCTTACAAGCGAGGCATATAGCCTCTCACAACCCATGATACACAAGAAGGCTCTATATCGAGGGAGCTTAGTACTGCCTCCATTTCTTTTTGAGGCTGTTAGAAAACTGACGTCAAATTTTTAACCATGGCAAATCAAATTATTTTTGGAATTATATTGTCGCAAGGATGGGAATTTTCTGTAGCAAGCATGGCAAATCCTGACCGGAAACTAAACATGGCAAGGATTTTCTATGCTTTCTAAAGCAAATTCTTATCCTCGCGACAACATAATTTGACTTCTCGGGTGTTCGATTTGCCATGCTAAAAAAAATATGGCGTTCGGTCTATAACGAAATCCTTTTTTTTATTCTGCATATAAGATTTGGTTGAAGTTTCTACAAAAAAATATTAACATTCACTCTACGAAATCAATATCTTGAATGCATTGTCAAATTAATTTTCATATTATATTACTCTCGTAGAGTATATATTGATATATGTTCATATAAATTTTGTTAAACTATACAAAATTTGACTTCAAACACATCGTATATGCAGAGTATAAAAACAAAGGCAGGGAGTACCTTAATAAGTTATATCCTTCCGGAGGGCGTCCATAGTGTATTCGATAAGGATCTAGCTAGGTTCTTCTGGCAGGCGGCTAACGGCCGCCGGAAGTATCACATGGTCAAGTGGGCGGATATTTGCATGCCTAAGGATTGGGGCGGCTTAGTTGTTATTGCCTCGCACCACATGAACATCGCCCTCATGTTGCGACGGGTCTGGAGGATCTTGCCGGGAGAGGGGGTTCTGTGGCTGCAGCTTCTTCAAGACAAATACCTTAGAGGCGAGCCTCTCCTGGCTTGCACACGCCCGGGTGGCTCCCAGTTCTGGAAATCCATCGAGAAGATTAAGGAGGATATTCATCTTGGGGTATCATTCTCTATAGGGAATGGGGAAGGCACCCAATTTTAGTTGGACCCTTGTGAAAGTGCAACTAATCTCCAGGTGGTTTTGGTAATTAATCACAACATATACATCGTTGAACTAATGCCTATTAAAATATTATTTCAGGAAAGTTCAATGTAGGTATGGCAAGAATATGTGGATGTGGACCCCTCAAAATGCAACGGACATAGATAAGAAAAAGCTCCAAGACTCTACATTTTTTGTTAAGTGATCCAAGATCACATTGAGTCCATAGGAAAGCCAATACTATTAAAAGGGCATGAGATTTTGATCATAACTCAATTGCTCAAGTGCTTCAAGATATTGCTCCAAACCCCTCGGCCACATTCTGACAATCCAATTTGTTCAAAACCCTACTGTCAATCTCGGTCCCACCAAAACACTCCTATCCGGACCCACCAAGATACATCAAACAGATCCACTTCCTAAACCCTAGAAACTCGGTTTCACCGAGATGACATTCGATCCCACCAAAATGCAAGTAACAAGTTTCTATAACCCATCGATTTCACTTCAGAATCTGCGAGTGAAACCGATTGGAATTACCGATATGAGGAAACTGCTTTAGATCATCATGAATCGTCCCTACCGAGTGGATCCATCTGGTCTCACCAAAATGTCTAATGTTTGAATCTTTTGCACTAATTGGTGCCTCCGAGATTTTGTTTCGGTTCCACCGAATTGAGCATAAAGGTTTGTAATGGCTATCTCTTTGGTGAAGCCTATATATACCACACCCACTCCACCTGACGAAGCATACACTTCCCATTTCCATTTTCTAAGAAAGAACCACCTACACTTGTGTTGAGATCAAGGCATTCCACTCCAACCATATGATCCTTGATTTCTAACTTCCCCAAGTTTCTTTACTCCAATCCTTCTCTTCTACCAAGCCAAATATGTGAGAGAATGATTGAGTGTTGAGGAGACTATCTTTTGAAGCACAAGAGCAAGGGGTTCATTATCAACACAATATCTATTACCTTTTGGAGAGTGGTGTCTCCTAGACTGGTTAGGTGTCACTTGGGAGCCTCCAAATCTTGTGGAGTTGATCCAAGGAGTTTGTAAGGGCAAGGAGATAGCCTACTTCATGAATATCTACCTCGAGTGAGGCTAGTCCTTCGTGGACATAACCCATGGTGGAATAGACAAGGTTGCTTCGTGGAGCCTTCCTGAGTTGATCCCTTTGTGGACTCGCGCGGCTGTTACCCTTCGTGGGTTGAAGTCTCCATCAACGTGGACATACGATAGAACCACCTATCGGAATCATGCCAAAAATCACCGTGTCTTCATTGCGTTTGATTTCTTCGATCCCTCCTTTACATTCATATGCAATGTCTCTGCTTTCCATTGCCTACTATCTAGACTTGCATGTTTAGGATGTTGCTTGACTTGTGTGAATCGCTAAAACTTGCCTACAACTAAAATTTGGAAAATGATACGTTTTTATTGGTCAACTAGTCTAATCAATCCCTCCCCCTCTAGACCTACTTGCGATCCTACAAGTGCTATCATAGCCTTGGTCTTCATTACATTGGTTTAACCACCAAGGAGGCTATCATGTCTGGTGAGGAAAATTATCACCATAGAGGTTCATATTTGATGGTACAAACTTTGCTAGTTTGAAGTATAAGATGCAAATGCATATTCTTGGTCATAACCCCACCGTTTGGGTTGTTGTTCGTGTTGGCTTGCAAGGTAAATTTTTTGAAGATGGAAAAGAACTGGATCATCAAGCAGCCGCGGAAGAATTGGAAATGTTGCAATACAATGCTCAAGCTTGTGACATCCTATTGAACATTTTGTGTCCGGAGGAGTTCAACAAGATAAATCGCCTTGAAAATGCCAAAGAAATTTTGGATACTTTGGTTGATATGCATGAAGGAACCAAGTCCGTCAAGGGATCCAAGTTGTATGTGCTTGAAAGTCAACTTCAGAGTTCAAGATGAAGGATGGTGAAGGAGTTGCGGAAATATACTTTAGGCTCCCTCTCATCACAAATGAGATTACCAGCTTAGGAAGTGAAGAGATGACCGACAAATTCATCATCTAGAAGATCCTTAGAGCCCTGGATGGAAAGTACGACATCGTGTGCACATTGATCCAAATGAAGCCCAATTACAAAGATCTCAAGCCTGCGGAAGCCATTGGAAGGATTGGTGCTCATGATCACTCAAGAACAAACAGGAGCTCCACAACAAATCAAGCTCGTGTCCAATGAAGAGCTAAGTCTCATTGTCAAGAAATTTAACAAATTCTACAATAATAGAGGCAAAGAGGGAAGCTCCAACTCAAGATACAATGAGAATCGTTCTTCTAGTCGTGACTGGAATTGCTACAATTGTGGAGGACCTGGACACTTCTCTAATGATTGTACGACACCTCCCAAGAAAAGAGATAAGTCACCAAGGATAAGAAGTAGAAGGGATGAGTCATCTCGAAGAGAGAGAAGGAGTAGAGAAGATCGATATGAACGAAGACCTTCCCGGAGAAGCAAGGATTCGGAGAGGAAATGCAATTACACCAAGAGCTGCTCAAGAAGAAGACCCCAAGATGATGTTAGTGAATGGATATTCGGCTCCGACTCCGATAGCCAATCTGAGAGAAGCTACCACTCCAACTCCAACTATAGTCGGCATGAAGGTGTTGCTGGACTAGCTCTCATATCCTCCAAGTCCTATGATTTATTCGACTCGCCAAATGAAGGAATTGGAAGATTCTTCATGGATAAAGGCCCCAAGGTATCATACCCCGAATTCATTGACTTCAATAGTGATGAGGATGAGTTCTTAATTACGTGATGATGACTTGCTCAATGATAAAACTAGTGATGTTAGCTATAATTGAACTTGTTAGTAATCATGATAGCCAAGATGAGACGATTGACAATCCTATGAATGATATTGAGTGTTTGACTAAAGAACTAAACACTCTTAAGTTAGCTCATGAAAATACTTGAGAAGATCATATGGAGCTCCAAAGAACTTATAAGAAGCTATGCTTCGAGAAGCTAAATTTAGAGCAAGAGCATGAGTTTCTTAAAGCTATCAATGATGATTTTAGAAATAAGACTTCCTCTTACATTGCCAAACGACTCCTCTTGTCTACTTTTATTCCACAAGTTAAACCTAAGCAATCTAGTAACAATAGCAAGGAAGTTTCAACATCTAGTAGCAACAATAAAAATGCTAAATCCCATGATGTTGCTTCTAGTTCTATTGACTCTACTAATGATTCTCTTACCCAAATTACGTACACTTGAGGAAGAAAATGATTTATTGAAAGGAATAGTAGAAAAGGTGTCCACAAAAGTCTTGTCGGGAGTAAGAAATTTGAGGAAATTGTGCGCAAGCAAGGATGGCACCGGAACAACCATTGTGTTGGTTTTGAACGAAAGTTCAATGCCAATGGAGTCGAGTGGGAAGAAGATCAATACCCCAAGACGAAGTTTATTCCTCAACAAGAGAAGTATGACCCTACTCTATTTAAGGGAACACAAGCTCAAGATGATCTTCCATCATAAAACCACAAGCTAAAAGGCAAGGACAAGCTTCCAAAGGACATTCACTCATTCGAAGAACCACCTCAAGCTTTGGTCAAGTGGGTGTCTGATACGTCTCCAACGTATCTATAATTTTTTATTGTTCCATGTTGATATATTATCATTCTAGGATACTTTTTGGGTCTTTATTTACCAATTTATAATATTTTTGAGCATTAACCTATTGACCCAGTGCCCAGTGCCAGTTGCTGTTTTCTGCATGTTTTGCCTTTTCTGGGTTACAGTACCAAACGAAGTCCAATTGCCACGAAACTTTTTGATGTTTTTTTCTGGACCAAAAGAAGACCTAGAAGCTTTGGCAGGAGGCCGGGAGGCACATGAGGGCCCCACCACACATCAGGGCGCGCCCTGGGGGCGCGCGCCCTGATATGTGGTGGCCCCCTCGTGGCTCTTCCGACGTCCCTCTTCGGCCTATAATTTCTCTAATATTGCAAAAACCCTAGAGGCAGTCCCGAAACCCTTTTTCCGCCACCGCAAGTCTCTGTTGCGTCGCAAGGCCATCTAGAGCTCCGTTCCAGCACCCTACCGGAGGGGGGATTGATCACGGAGGGCCTCTTCATCAACCTTGCTGCCCTCATGATGATGTGTGAGTAGTTCACCATAGACCTACGGGTCCATAGCCAGTACCTAGATGGCAATCTCTCTCTCTTATGATCTTCAATACAACGATCATCGCATCTTTGCTTTGATCTATCCGATGTAATCCTATTGTGCGGTGTGTTTGTTGGGATCCGATGAATTGTGGGTTTATGTTTAGATTATTCATGAAAAGTATTTGAGATGCCTCTGATATATATTGTCTCTTAATTGCATGATCATTATAGCTTCGTAATGCTCTCCGATCTATTGATGTGTTTTGGCCAAGTAGATTGATATTTCATCGGTGGGAGTGGTGCGTTCTGGTTGGTTTTACCTGGCGAGTTTCTATATCCCAGTGACAAAGTAGGGGACAAGATGCGTCTTTGTGTTGTTGCTACTAAGGATAAAACGATGGGGTTCATTCATATTGATTGATTTTACTTTGTCTACATCATGTCATCATTCTCCAAGCATTACTCTGTTTTACTTACTACTCTAGATGCATGCTGGATAGCGGTCGATGAGTGGAGTAATAGTAATAGGTACAGGCAGGAGTCAACCTATTTGTTTATGGACGTGATGCCTATATACACATTATCATTGCCGTGAAAATCACATAACTATCTGCTTTTCTATATATTGCCCAACAGTAATTTGTTACCCACCGTATGCTGCCTACATGAGAGATGCCGCTAGAGAACACTATGTCCCCCGGGTCTATTCACTTATATATTTGCAAATGCTATTATTACCTCGCTGCCTTTATTTACTTTTTATTTATTTTGCAATTTATATTTATCAACAATTATCTACACAACTCATTTGCTTGCAAATAACGAGATCATGGGGATTGACAACCCTCTTGCCCGCGTTGGGTGCTAGTTGTTTGTTCATTTGTGTGCAGCCGCTGAAGACGGCTGAGGATTGATATTCCTATTGGTTCGATAAACCTTGGTTTCATAACTGACGGATATACTTACCCACTTTGTGCTGCAATTACCCGTTCCTCTTCATGGAAAACCCAACGCAGATCACAAGTATCAGGAAGGATTTCTGGCGCCGTTGCTGGGGAATATCATCATCAACTATCAAGTAAATTCACACAAATTCTCATTCACTTGTTCTTCTTTTTATTTGCTATTATATTTAGCTTGTCTCATAAAAATCTAAAATACAAAAATATTTATCTTTGCTCGTTACTAGTTTACTTCTTCGCTTGCTAGTTTACTTGTCTTGCTTGTTACTTTGCTTGTTCGGTTACCATGTCTCAAGATAGATTCCACAATATCTCTTATTACCAAAGAATGTCGGAAATAGAGAATTCCATGAAAACTTTCATGACTTCACAATATGAGCATAATAAATCCTTCGCTTCTGAAATTAAGGAACATTCGACTTTGCTTGATGCTATTAGTAATCAACTTGATGAGGTTAATAAGGAAGTGTCTAAACTCCAATCACAATTTGCCCAAACCGAAGAGTTGCTAGGAAAGATCTCCGATAAGCAAACCACTCTAGTGAATAGGATGGCCGCTAAACCGGAATCTTTACCCCTCGGGAATCATGATGAAGATCTTAAAATGATTGGTATTTCTCCTATTGAATCTTTATTTACCTCTCTGAATATAAATGATAAAGGGACTGGAGATGAGTCAACTTTAGTTGGGAAGCGTCCCGTTTGCTTGGAGGGTGATGATTTTGATGCTAAAACTGAAAAACGTAGGTTTGGAGAGGTCAAAACTTTAACTAGTGATGTGCCCACTATTTTGGATTACAAGGACTTTAATTACAATAATTGCTCTTTAGTAGAATGTATTTTCTTGTTTCAATCCGTTATTAGCTCACCCAATGCTTATGAACAAAACAAATCTTTTACCGAACATATAGTAGAAACCATGATAAAAGCTAATGATGAGAAACTTGAGCTTGAAGTTTCTATTCCTAGAAAATTGCATGATGAGTGGGAACCTACTATCAAAATAAAGATCAATAAATATGAATGCAATGCCTTGTGTGACCATGGCGCTAGTGTTTCAACTATTCCTCAAACTCTTTGTGATGTGCTGGGTCTCACTAATATTGAAGATTGTTCCCTTAACTTGAATCAAGCGGATTCTACCATTAAGAAACCTTTAGGTGGAATTAATGATGTGCTTATTATTGCAAATAAAAATTATGTGCCTGTAGATTTCATTGTGCTTGATATTGATTGCAATCCTTGTTGTCCCATAATACTTGGAAGACCTTTCTTATGAACTATAGGTGCAATCATTGACATGAAGGAGGGAAACATAAAATTCCAATTCCCATTAAATAAAGGGATGGAACACTTCCCTAGAAAGATAATTAAACCACCTTATGAATCAATCATGGGAGATACTTATGGGTGGAATGTCAAAGATGACAATACTTGAAACTATGCATTATGCCTAGCTAGGGGCATAAAACAATAGCGCTTGTTGGGAGGCAACCCAATAGTTATCTTTAAATTTTTGTTTTAAACGTTCTGTTTATTTTTAATAGAATGATTATTGCCTCTATAATGATTATGTTTTTGTGTTTAAATTAGTGTTTGTGCCAAGTAAAGCCTTTGGGATGACTCACAAGATGAGTAGAATCGATGCTGAAACAAAACAGAAACTTTTGACTCCAGTACAGGAATTTTCGTTTTTTACCGGAGCGTGATAATGATCTGAATTTGTACACAGTGTTTCTATACAAATTTTCCAGGTTTTACTAATTTTTCAGAATTTTTAGAGTTGCAGAAATATAGGTTCTCTACAGATTGCTATAGATTGTTCTGTTTTAGACCGATTCTGTTTTTGCTTGCATAGTTGCTTGTTTTGATTATGCTATGGATTGTATCGGGTGGTATAAGCCATGGAGAAGTTAGAATAAAATATCTATTATGCATTTATGAAATTGGAATTAATTTCTAACAGTACTTAAAGTATGCAATATGTTTCTTATACTAACAGATCTTATGAAGTTTTGTTGAGTTTTGTGTGATTGAAGTTTTCAAGTTTTGGGTGTTATCGTGATGGACAAAGGAATACGGAGTAGAAAGAGCCTAAGCTTTGGGATTCCCAAGGCACCCCAAGGTAATATTTTAAAGGTGACTCAATCGTCTAAGTTTGGGGATGCCCCGGAAGGCATCCCCTCTTTCGTCTCAAATCCATCGGTATGTCACTTGAAGCTATATTTTTATTCATCACATGATATGAGTTTTGCTTGGAGCGTCGTTTGCTTTTGTTTGCTTTTACTTTCATTTTGCCTCAATCATTGTTTGATTGACACACCTTCATCATAATTTGTTAGAATACTCTGTGTGCTTCACTTATATCTTTTGAGCTTAGCAGTTGCTCTAGTACTTCATTATATCTTTTTGAGCACGGTGGCATGTAGATTTTATAGAAATAATTTCACTCTCGTTCTTCACTTATATTTGTTTGAGAGTTAATAAATAGTGATGGTAATTTGCGTGGGTCATAAAGACTAGTCCAAAAATATTAGGTATTCAATGAGTGATAATCAAAACCATCATGTACACATATAGAGAAATTGTAGGTCAATGATATTGATGTAGTAATATGAAATAGGTGTGAGTTCATAATTGTTAAACCGTAGAAGTGTCGATATTAAGAAAGGTTGACCCTTTTGTTCATCTAAAAATTAAAGAGGCATGGTGATGAGGTGTGAGCATTTCTATTCCTCGTTGAAATCCTAGTGTTGTTTCGGGTCGGAAGCGCGCGATGGTTAACTCCTACCAACCTCTTCCCTCCGGGCATGCGAGTAGTACTTTGATTTATGATAAACTAATAAAACTTTGTAATAAGTATATGAGTTCTTTATGACTAATGTGAAACCATGGACATACGCAATCTCACCTTTTCATAATTTGCTAGCCTCTTTGGTACCGTGCGTAGCCTGTTCTCACCTCGAGGATCGGTGCAACTTTCGCCGGTGCATCCAAACCCCGTAACATGACACACTCTGTTGCACATAAGCCTTATTATATCTTCCTCAAAACAGCCACCATACCTACCTATCATGGCATTTCCATAGTCATTCCGAGATATATTGCCATGCAAATTCCATCGTCACTTCACATGACTAGTTCGATCATCGTCATATTGCTTTGCATGATCATATAGAGCTGACATAGTATTTGTGGCAAAGCCACCATTAATCATATTTTTGATACATGTCATGCTAGATCATTGCACATCCTAGTACACTGCCAGAGGCATTCATACAGAGTCATATCTTCATATCAATTCTCCATATCGAGTTGTAAGTAAATAAAAGTGTGATGATCATCATTATTAGAGCATTGTCCCAGTGAGGAAAGAATGATGGAGACGATGATTCTCCCAAAAGTCGAGATGAGACTCCGGACGAAAAAATAAAGATGGGGGGGGGGGGCAAATGAGGCCACCATCCATTCAAAAAAATGAGAGAAAATGAGATAAGGGATTTTGCTACTATCTCTTACCACACTTGTGCCTCAAAGTGGCACCATGTTCCTCATGTAGAGAGTCTCATGATATATCACTTTCATATGCTAGTGGGAATTACCAATTCATTATTACAAACTTGGCTTGTATATTCCTATGATGGGGTTCCTCAAATGCCCCAGGTCTTCATGAGCAAGCAAGTTGGATGCACACCCCACTTAGCTTCATTTGAGCTTTCATACACTTATAGCTCTAGTGCATCATTTGCATGGCAATCCCTAATCCTTGCATTGACATCTATCGAGGGGCATCTCCATAACACGTTGGTACGCCTAGTTGATGTGAGACTATCTTCACCAATTTTTACCCCTTTGATATCTACCACCATATTGTATTCCACCTAAATGCCATGTCCAATGGCTCACGCTCATGTATTGCGTGAAGAATAAAAAGTTGATGCATATTGAAAAAGTACGATCCAATTGCCTGACTTGGACACCGTGGTGCTTGACATTTGTATTAATGTGGTGAAGATGGAGCCATGCCTTGCTAATACAATAAGATGAATGGGGGCGTAAACATTTCTTAAGGATCGTATACTTTTAAGGATTAATGATTCTTTTTCTTACATTTTAATTATTCCTATGTTAATATTTGTTGATTCATCTTTTCTCAATAAGCATACATGCATAAGATTACATAGTGGATAGCATGTCACATCAAAAATTCTGTTTTTATCATTTACCTACTCGAGGACGAGCAGGAATTAAGCTTGGGGATGCTTGATACATCTCCAACGTATCTATAATTTTTGATTGTTCCATGCTGATATATTATCATTCTAGGATACTTGTTGGATATTTATTTATCAATTTATAATATTTTTGAGCACTAACCTATTGACACAGTGCCCAATGCCAGTTATTGTTTTCTGCATGTTTTTGCCTTTTCAGGTTTACTGTACCAAACGAGGTCCAATTGCCACGAAACTTTTTGATGATTTTTTCTGGACCAAAAGAAGACCTAGAAGCTTTGGAAGGAGGTCGGGAGGCACACGAGGGCCCCACCACACACCAGGGTGCTCCCTGGGGGGCGCCCTGATATGTGGTGTCCCCCTCGTGGCTCTCCCGACGTCCGTCTTCGGCCTATAAATTGTCTAATATTGCAAAAACCCTGGAGGCAGTCCCAAAACCCTTTTTCCGCCGCCGCAAGTCTCTGTTCCATCGCGAGGCCATCTGGAGCTTCGTTCCAGCACCCTGCCGAAGTGGGGATCGATCATGGAGGGCCTCTTCATCAGCCTTGCTGCCCTCATGATGATGTGTGAGTAGTTCACCATAGACCTACGGGTCCATAACTAGTACCTAGATGGAAACCTCTCTCTCTTATGATCTTCAATACAATGATCATCGCATCTTCGCTTTGATATATCCGATGTAATCCTATTGTGCGGTGTGTTTGTTGGGATCCGATGAATTGTGGATTTATGTTCAGATTATTCATGAAAAGTATTTGAGATGCCTGTGATATATATTGTCTCTTAATTGCATGATCATTATAGCTTCGTAATGCTCTTCAATCTATTGATGTGCTTTGGCCAAGTAGGTTCAACCTGGCGAGTTTCTATATCCTAGTGACAAAGTAGGGGACAAGATGCGTCTTTGTGTTGTTGCTACTAAGGATAAAACGATGGGGTTCATTCATATTGATGGAGTTTACTTTGTCTACATCATGTCATCATTTTCCAAGCATTATTTTGTTTTACTTAATACTCTAGATGCATGCTGGATAGCGGTCGATGAGTGGAGTAACTATCCTCTTTCCATGCAGGAGTCAGCCTATTTGTTTATGGACGCGATGCCTATATACACATGATCATTGCCATGAAAATCGCATAACTATCTGTTTTTCTATCAATTGTCCAACAGTAATTTGTTACCCACTATATGCTGCCTACATGAGAGATGCCGCTAGAGAACACTATGGCCCCCGGGTCTATTCACTTATATATTTACAAACGCTATTATTACCTTGCTGCCTTTATTTACTTTTTATTTATTTTGCAATTTATATTTATCAACAATTATCTACACAACTCATTTGCTTGCAAATAACGAGATCAAGGGGATTGACAACCCTCTTGCCTGCGTTGGGTGCAAGTTGTTTGTTCATTTGTGTGCAGCTGCTGAAGACAGTTCAGGATTGATATTCCTATTGGTTCGATCAACCTTGGTTTCATAACTAAGGGAAATACTTACCCACTTTGTGCTGCAAGTACCCGTTCCTCTTCACGAAAAATCCAACGCAGATCACAAGTATCAGTGTCGGTACTAAAACCGGCTGATCTCGAGTAGGGTTTTCGAGCTATGGATCTAGAAACAATGGGTAACATGAGACAAGGGAGGCGATGTTTACCTAGGTTTGGGATCTGTCGAAGAGGTAAAACCCTACGTCCTACTTTGATTTTATTCATGTGATGGAGTACAGAGTACATGAGGATCTACCTCGAGATCATATGATTGTGCTCTAAACCCTAAGGATTGTCTCTACGGACCTAAACTCTCGGCTTATATAGATGCCTGGGGTACCTAAGTTTACACATAAGCTTGGTTGCCAACTGCAGACAAACATGTCGATGATCAAAGTTGTCCTTGAAGTGTATGCCAAGTCTTTGGAGGTCTCCATCTTCATCACGCCGAGGTTCATAGATACAGTACTCCTCCTTCTAGTAGTTGGCCAGGCCATGAGCCCAACCCATGAACTATGGGACATACAGGTCAGGACCCCTTAGTCGAGGATACCGTCAGTGGATTCCCAAGACTACTTCAAATTCTACTTCATCAAGTAGAACTAATACTCCAGGGATTTCCATCAAGTTGATGTGGGTCCCAAGTGACTCCGCCAACAAGCTTCACTCCTATTCATTCATAGCAAGAACTTATGAAACCAACGTCAACATCATGCACTAGTTCAAGGAGTCACAAACCCTCTTGTTGGTAAGCAAGGGACAAGGTTTGCATCCATGGAGATCGTCACATGTGTATTTCACTCCATGTCCATAGTATCCTTGATGTTCCTTGTGTGGGACTAACCCATGTAGGTATTGAAAGTGCTACAAATTCCAAGGATATCTCTCAACTCTTGATGATCTTCATCAACATTGAGCATCCAGAACTACAACATCTACATGAAGTCTTCAATGACAAAACCCAAGGTTAGTTCATCCCTCTTTGGGGGGATCTCACATCTAGGGGGGCTTTGCTCTAAGACTTGAGATAAAGCAACTCTAATGGTGTGAACACATTAATGCTTTATGTAAAAGTGAGAACTCCACTTGTGCTCAAACGATGAGTATGACCTATGATCAAATGTTCTCATTTGGCTCCTAAGTCAATATACTCATATATAGATGACTTTGTCATCGACCATTGCTTGATAGATGCTAGTGTCGGTTGTGCATGTTTGACATATTTTATTTCCCTTTTTTATTGTGTGAGCATGTTGCAATGCATATTTTCTCATTCGAGGACATCCAATTGTTGTTTAGTTGATTTGATTCTTTTGGCCAATTGGATGGGAAAAAATGCCTAAGAACCTATTCTAGCTATCTATCTCAAGTTTTCTAAATTGCATTCTTGATATATCACAAAATTTGAACAAGTTTCTATTCGTACTCTCCGGGTGAGGAGCACTCGGAGCCACCGATATGAATAGGGGTGAGCTTTAAACATTCTAAGTGTATCTCGGTGAGACATGCACATTCCAATTCGGTCCCACCAATTGCACTTAGACTGATCTGATTTGTGATCTCAGAACGACCGAATGAAACCAGACGGTGTCACCGAAATGCACGGTCTCTGGCAATTATGTGTTTCGGAGCAACTTAGTCCTTTCACTCAGACGGACTGACAGAGTGTGGGTATATATGTACCACGGACAGTTCGATTGAAAATACCTTCAAACGAGTCATTCCTGCGCCCCACATCTATCGCCACCTAGGTTGCCTAACCGTCGCCCTTGTCTCCGGCGCGCCCTCACCGCCGAAATCCATCGCCTTCGTCAACATTCACTCCGTCGATGCCGCCGTAGAGGATCGTCATCAAGTTAGGGTATGATTCCACCTTCTTGCCATTTATTCTCTTCCAATTCTTTGCACAAGAGATCGCGATTATCTTAACAATGTTTGCACGTTCTAATCCACCAGAAGCATCTCCAAGATTTTAGGTTTGAGCAAAGAAAATAGGTTTAGGTTTCCGTCGTATTCATCTCGAAACGACAAATTGGAAATTTTTTGTACCACCGTTTGGCTTTGGCCATTGCATAGAACACACCTCGGTGTAACCGATGTGTGTTCTATCGGTGTGACAGAAAGTGGATTTGTGAACTTCCATGAGCACTTCGAAGGAACCAGTTCACACACTCGGTGCCACCGACTTGTGTGACCAAGTTTCTGTTGTCGCCTCGGAACTTCCAAAATGTTTCACTCGGTATTTCCGAAATGAACACTATGAAAACCTAGAACTAAATTTTGAGCTCAATTTTTTTCAAAAATAACTGCATTTTGTGATCCTCGTCCACTGATACTAGGGATCTGCGTTGGGTTTTCCGTGAAGAGGAACGGGTAATTGCAGCACAAATCGGATAAGTATTTCCCTCAGTTATGAAACCAAGGTTTATCGAACCAATAGGAATATCAACCCTCAACCGTCTTCAGCAGCTGCACACAAATGAACAAACAACTTGCACCCAACGCGGGCAAGAGGGTTGTCAATCCCCTTGATCTTGTTATTTGCAAGCAAATGAGTTGTGTAGATAATTGTTGATACATATAAATTGTAAAATAAATAAAAAGTAAATAAAGGCAGCAAGGTAAATATAGCGTTTGCGAATATATAAGTGAATAGACCCGGGGGCCGTAGTGTTCCCTAGCGACATCTCTCATGTAGACAGTATATGGTGGGTAAACAAATTACTGTTGGGCAATTGATAGAAAAGCGGATAGTTATGTGATGTTCACGGCAATGATCATGTATATATAGGCATCACGTCCATAAGAAAATAGGCCGACTCCTGCCTGCACCTAGTACTATTACTCCACTCATCGACCGCTATCCAGCATGCATCTAGAGTATTAAGTAAAACAGAGTAATGCTTGGAGAACGATGACATGATGTAGACAAATTAAACTCAAACAATATGAATGAACCCCATCGTTTTATCCTTAGTAGCAACAACACAAAGACGCATCTTGTCCCCTACTTTGTCACTGGGATATAGAAACTTGCCAGGTGGAACCTACCACAACGCACCACTCCCACCAAGGAAATATCAATCTACTTGGCCAAAGCACATCAATAGATCAGAGAGCATTACGAAGCTATAATGATCATGCACATAAGAGATAATATAATTCAGAGGCATCTCAAATACTTTTCATGAATAATCTAAACATAAACCCACAACTCATCGGATCCCAACAAACACACCGCACAATAGGATTACATCGGATAGATCAAAGCGAAGATGCGATGACAATTGTATTGAAGATCATAAGAGAGAGAGAGAGAGATTGCCATATAGGTACTAGCTATGGACCCGTAGGGCTGTGGTGAACTACTCAGACATCATCATGAGGGCAGCAAGGTTGATGAAGAGGCCCTCCATGGACGATCCCCCCTCCGGTAGGGTGCCGGAACGGAGCTCCAGATGGCCTCACGATGGAACAGAGACTTGCGGCAGCGGAAAAGGGGTTTTGGGACTGCCTCCAGGGTTTTCAGAATATTACAGAATTTATAGGCAGAAGAGGGACGTCGGGAGGTGCCCGACGGGGCCACCACATATCAGGGCGCAGACCCCCCAGGGCGCACCCTGATGTGTGGTGGGGCCCTCGTGCGCCTCCAGGATTCCTTCCGAAGCTTCTAGGTCTTCATATAGTCCAGAAAAAATCATCAAAAAGTTTCGTGGCAATTAGACTTCGTTTGGTACAGTAAACCTGCAAAGGCAAAAAGACGCAGAAAACAGCAACTGGCACTAGGCACTGGGTCAATAGGTTAGTGCTCAAAAATATTATAAATTGGTAAATAATGACCCAAAAAATATCCTAGAATGATAATATATCAGCATGGAACAATAAAAAATTATATATACGTTGGAGACTGATACGTCTCCAACGTATCGATAATTTATGAAGTATTCATGCCATATTCACCTATGTTTATAATACTTTTATATGGTTTTGATGCACTTTATATGATTTATTTAGAATTAACCCAGACAGACGCTATTTTCAGCAGAACTAACGTGGTGTTGTTTTTGTGCAGAAAATGAAAGTTCTCGGAATCGCCCGAAACTTTTTGACGATTTTTTTGGAACAAAAGAGGCACTAGACGCTTCGTGGGAGGGCGAGAAGAGCCACGAGGTGGGCACAACCCACCAGGGGTGCCAGGCCCCCCCCGGTGCGCCCTGGTGTATCGTGCCCACCTCGTGGCCCATCTCCGCGTGGAACCGACGCTCAAAAATCCTATAAATATAGAAACCATCAGAAATAACCCTAGACTCTCCGTTCCGCCGCTGTAACTCTCTGTATCGATGAAAAACCAATCTGGAGGCGTTCCAGTACCCTGCCGGAGAGGGTAGATCATCTCCGGTGGCCATCTTCATCATCCCGGCGGAGGCCATGATGAGGAGGGAGTAGTCCACCCTCGGGGCTGAGGGTATGTACAAGTAGCTATGTGCTCAATCCCTCACTCTCGTGTTCTTGAGATGTCACGATCTTGATGTATCACGGGCTTTGTTAATATAGTCGGATCATAAGATGTTATTCCCTTGCTATCATGTTGTGACGAATTGAATCTTTCCCTTTGAGATATCGTTATGTTGGATTGAATATTGGATTTGAGAACACTTGATATATGTCTTGCATGTGGATACCCGTGGTGACAATGGGGTGTTCTATTGATTCACCTGATATATGTTTTGGTACTCAACTTGCGGATTCCCGGGGTGACATTGTGGTAATCTATGCATAGGGGTTGATACATGTTCTTGTCCTACTTTCTCCGATAGAAATCTTGGGGTACTCTTTGAGGTTCTTTGTGTTGAATTGAGTATTATGAATCAGAAATTGTTTGATGCGTATCGTATAATCACTACAGCAGGATGCTGCTAACGCGACACTGCAATCAGAGACCCTTCGACGAAACTGTGTGCGATGCATGAATCGCAAACGGTATAGTTCAAGCTCCGTCGCTAATGGCACGAACTATGAGCGAAGGCGGATCCATCAAATACGATTCAGAAAGTTGTTGCATGTGCGATCTACGGCAGACAGTTTGTTCTTATGAATCGTTTGTGATTAGCGAAGATAACAGAAATGGTTGCACATATCCAGATGTGTGCGATAGTGGGCACATAGTTCATCACTACAAACTGTGTGCGATAATATAGCAGAACACAAACGATTCAGTATAACAAGATGTGTGTGATATAGGGCACACAGTTCACTACATAAAATGTGTGCGATGATATAGCAGAACACAAACGATTCAGCATAACAAGATGTGTGCGATAGTGGGCAAACAGGTCAGTAATCACAATCGTGTGCGAACACAAGAAATAATACAAACGATTGTGTGTGTTGTGGGCAAACGGTTGCTGGTATACAATTTGTAAGTGATTGGTGAAATCATCACCAACGGGTTTCGTAGTTTTGTCCGTGTGTACTGTGATTTGCTCTGTCTGCACAACATCTATGCTGCCTACACAAACGGTTGCACAGATCAAGATGTGTGCGACAGACGGCATACCGTGCGCTCGGATGAAATGTGCGAGCCAAAACAACACAAACAATTGGGCGTAACAAGATGTGTGTGATGCCCAGCAAACAGGTCAGTAATCTAAATTGTGTGGAAAGACAGAAAATAACACAGACAGATAATAACACAAACGATTCGTGATAATAAGCACCTGATTCTGAAAGTGATATCACAAATTTTCGTTCGCACTCCTACATAATCGACTAAAGAACATAATA
This sequence comes from Elymus sibiricus, assembly GCA_039707655.1. Classification (NCBI taxonomy): domain Eukaryota; kingdom Viridiplantae; phylum Streptophyta; class Magnoliopsida; order Poales; family Poaceae; genus Elymus; species Elymus sibiricus. The sequence continues at coordinate 343,526,009 of CM077669.1, read as the reverse complement.
GCGACATTACATATCAGCAAGGTTCAGAAAACAACAAAATGGAAACAGCTACTCGTCGTCGTTGTTGCGGGGCTGGCCTGTTGGTTTGCCAATGTAGAAATAGCTTCTGCACTCATGCAACATCCTCTCTATGGAAGTAGGATCCGCTTTCGGGTCGGCGATGACCATATTCTTGAATGCTTCATAGGCCCGGACTTTCCTCTGCTCATACCCCATCACGGTAGCTCCGGTCTCATGGAAAATCCCGTCCACGGCCAAATGCCTGCGTACGGCCCACTTATGACGGAGATATTCAAAGCGGTCGTAAACAACATAGTCAAGAGCTGCGCGCTGTGCTAGAGCGGTAGGAGACTGCAGTAAGGAGGCTGCTACCCTTATCGAGGCCAAATCCACGCGAGCCGGCAAGGCAACGGCGAACTGGTCGGCGGATGATGCCCTTTCGAAGGCCACAGCCGCGCATTCCGCGTACAGAACCGCGCTTGCCCGCAACAGATCTGATGTAACCTTCATCTCTTCCACTATTACCGCCAAGGCCTCCGGACCCTCAGCAGCGCGTACCGCCGCCAAGGCCTCCGGACCCTCAGCAGCGCGTACCTGCCTCAACCGCGTGCTCCTCCGCAGCGGGGTCCTCCGCGCGGATGACATGTCTAATGTTGAAGATTTTGTGGAGGCGAGGACAGTGGTGAGAAGGACAGATTTGGGGGTGCGAGAGGGGAAAGAGACTATGGAGAGCGAAGAGTGGTGATATTTATTTATGACCCTATACACGATTGCAGGCAGTTTCTATATGTGTTCCGTGTGCGATTATGTGTGCACGGAAAAGAACTCATAGACTGTGAAAATGCTTCCCACGCAAGCGCACGCGCCAGCCACAACGGTAAAGTATAAAATGATAAAATCCCCAACCCCCTTGGCAGCAGCTAGCTATAAATAACCACAGTGATGGCCGGCGGCGGCGAGTCAATGATCCCCTGGCTAGTTGCCACACACACCATCAGACCCCCAATGGCCGACGACAGGATGGAGTTGGGCGACGGCGGAATCGAGGCTGCATGCGCGATGGTCGGCTTGAGGATCGATGGCCATGCCGCTACCTCTGCCGACGATAGCCAGAGGAGGCAGGAATCACGACATGAGCAAGCCAAGAAGTTAGCCAGGGTCGTCTTGAAAGCAGCTAGAGATCGCCAGCGGGCGATATTGCGGGCTCGGCGTAGAGTGCGCCGGATGGTGCGGGCGGCGGAGCAGGAACCGCAACGCCGCAAGGACAACTGCGTCAGTGGCCGCCGCACGAGGCGCAGGCTTATGTCCCAGATGGAGGAGGATGCAGCTCCGGACACCGGGGGAGGACTTGCGGCCGTCGCTGCAGAATTGGCAATGGTCAGGGTCTCGTCGGCCGCCGTCGTCGAGGCTGACCCTTCCTCGGTCGATCAAGGTGTAGGTCATCGACTTGGTGACCTCCTGTCCTCCTGAGCCAAGGAACGACACGATATCGATGGACGATGGCAGCTATGCGTGCTGGGTCGGCGTTAGGGGCAGTAGCACTTTTGTGCTCGCGTAGTTCATATGTATTATATTGATGTAAAATTAATAGCAAGCTAATATTTTGTAAATTACTCAGACAACTATGCACTGTACCAATTTGAGTAGGTAAATGCTCGATTGAATTGCTAATGCCTGATTTGTGCTTGCACTGTGGACACAACAGTTGCGTTCGTCGGCGGCAGCCGGCTGCGACAGGCGTTGTCGAGCTCGAAGATTTGGTCGGGCCGAGGTCGAGAACGAGCAAGTATACAACAATGCGAATGAGGAAGAAGGGGGAGAGGGTCGGGGACTCGGGGTAGAGGGTCCGCGTAGGAAACGGTTCGTAAACATGAACCGTGTGTGATTACTGCCATTAAAGTTTTTGTTGGGACCTTAATTTAGTGCATGTACGAACTAAAATCCCAACTGCAATATACGGGTGTGACGGGAGAAGTTTGGATTGCCGTTCGATCACGGTGCATCCTACGGTGCGCATGCGCGATCCGTGTGGCTGGTGTTCTGGCCAATCAGAACACTCCGCAGAATGGGGTGAACGCACACGGCATTCGCAAAGTAACTGTTTGCCCAAACAAATCACAAAGTTTCAAGGGAAACCCATATTTCCTTTGTCGTTTCTCCATTATTATTTTTCTACTATCAACATACCCACTAGAATGCAACGTGTCCAAAATTCACATTCTTTCATGCTCGTTTACCATACTTAGTCTTTTTTGTGCACTTTTCTAGGCATTTACTGCTTATAATTCAAGTTCGAACGTTTTATTCATGAAAAGGTGTTCAAAACATGTTATCTCGTGTGGTGCCCAGGCATGACCTCAATACAATTTGGTAAAAATTTGAGGAGGAATATATGGATAATGTCATGACAGACACTCTACATATACCGGACCATCACCTATGGAGTTTCATGGCTCGGAGAGCGAAAATCGCCATGTTTTCAAGGGGAGCCCATATTTCCTTGGTCCTTTCAACTTGATTTATTTTCTACGATCAACATACCCACTAGAATGCACCATGTCCAAATTTCACAATTTGCATGCTCATTTATCGTATTTGGTCCCTTTTGTATACTTTCTAGGTCCTTTGTGCTTATAATTCAGGTTAGAACGCTCTGTACATGAAAAGGCGTTCAAAAAGGACTAGAAAATTCGTAATTGTGTCGTTGAATAAGTTTTCATGTATTTTATAGGAAACTAATACAATTTTAGAGGATATGTGTGGGAAGAGGCAACCAGAGATGTGTCGTTTATTTGTTTTGTAACTATAGATAAAATGGAAAACATGCCTAAAGAACATGTTATCTCGTGTGGTGCCCGGGCATGACCTCAATATGATCCGGTAAACAATTGAGGAGGTATGGATAATGTCGTGATAGACACTCTTCATAAACCGGACCATCACCTATGGAGTTTCATGGTTCGGGGAGCGAAAATCGCCATGTTTTCTAGGGGAACCCACATTTTTCCTTGGTCCTTTCAACTCGATATATTTTATATGATCAACATGCCCACTAGAATAATGCACCATGTCCAAATTTAACAATTTTCAGGCTCGTTTATCGTACTTGGTCCCTTTTGTGTACTTTCTAGGTCCTTTGTGCTTATAATTCAGGTTAGAACGTTCTGTACATGAAAAGGCGTTCAAAAAGGACTCGAAAATTTGTAATTGTGTCGTTGAATAAGTTTTCATGTATTTTATAGGAAACTAATACAATTTTAAAGGATGTGTGTGGGAAGAGGCAACCAGAGATGTGTCGTTTATTTATTTTTGTAACTCTAGAAAAATGGAAAACATGCTTGAAGAACATGTTCTCTCGTGTGGTGCCCGGGCATGACCTCAATATGATTCGGTAAAAAATTGAGGAGGTATGGATAATGTCGTGATAGACACTCTTCATAAACCGGACCATCACCTATGGAGTTTCATGGTTCGGGGAGCGAAAATCGCCATGCTTTCAAGGGGAACCCATATTTTTCCTTGGTCCTTTCAACTAAATTTATTTTCTACGATCAACATGCTGACTAGAATAATGCAGCATGTCCAAATTTCACAATTTTAAGGCTCGTTTATCGTATTTGGTCCCTTTTGTGTACTTTCTATGTCCTCTGTGCTTATAATTCAGGTTAGATTGTTTTGTACATGAAAAGACGTTCAAAAAGGACTAGAAAATTCGTAATTGTGTCGTTGCATAAGTTTTCATGTATTTTATAGGAAACTAATACAATATGAAAGGATATATATTTGTGGGAAGAGGCAACCAGAGATGTGTCATTTATTTATTTTGTAACTCTAGAAAAATGGAAAACATGCTTGAAGAACATGTTATCTCGTGTGGTGCCCGGGCATGACCTCAATACGATTCGGTAAAAATTTGAGGAGGTATATATGGATAATGTCGTGATAGACACTCTTCATATACCAGACCATCACCTATGGAGTTTCATGGCCCGGAGAGCGAAAATCGCCATGTCTTGAAGGGGAACCCGTATTTCCTTGGTCCTTTCAACTAGATTTATTTTTTACGATCAACATACCCACTAGAATGCACCATGTCCAGATTTCACAATTTTCAGGCTCGTTTATCGTATTTGGTCCCTTTTGTGTACTTTCTAGGTCCTTTGTGCTTATAATTCAGGTTAGAACGTTATGTACATGAAAAGGCGTTCAAAAAGGACTCGAAAATTCGTAATTGTGTCATTGAATAAGTTTTCATGTATTTTATAGGAAACTAATACAATTTTAAAGGATATGTGTGGGAAGAGGCAACCAGAGATGTGTTGTTTATTTATTTTGTAAGTCTAGAAAAATGGAAAACATGCTTGAAGAACATGTTATCTCGTGTGGTGCCCGGGCATGACCTCAATATGATTCGGTAAAAAATTGAGGAGGTATGGATAATGTCTTGATAGACACTCTTCATAAACCGGACCATCACCTATGGAGTTTCATGGGTCGGGGAGCGAAAATCGCCATGTTTTCAAGGGGAACCCATATTTCCTTGGTCCTTTCAACTTGATTTATTTTCTACGATCAACATACCCACTAGAATGCACCATGTCCAAATTTCACAATTTTCAGTCTCATTTATCATATTTAGTCCCATTTATGTATTTTCTAGGCCTTTTGTGTTTATAATACATCTTTAATGACAAACGTTTTCTTACAACAAACCGTTTGCAAAGCGTCAGATTGCACGAGAGAGAGAGACGACTTGAATTTTTTCTGACACGGGATAACCAATTTTCTCTTTTCGCGCAGAAAGGTATTTGATGCGCTTCGTGTGCGTTGTGTGTTCCCCCCCGTAAGGTTCGAGTTTTGCCGCCAAATTTTCAATAGGCGCGTGATTTCAGTAGTTATTCCTCCCACCCCATACCCACCCATCACATTCATTTCCCCCCTATCCCCACCGCTCCCCTCTCCCCCCGCTCTAACTGCAGCCCAAACCGCCGCCGCCACCGCAACCAAATCTACGTTCCGCACCAATCTCGCTCGTCGATCTAGTGAGGTAACCTCCGATCTCCATCACTGCCCCAGCCCGATTGCGCAGATGGAGCATGCGAACCACCCTCACGCCTCCACGTCCCCACCCCCTATCGCCGAGCATCCCCGCGTAAGCCCAACCACATATCATGCGGATGTCGAGGAGCTGGTCATGGCGGTCGATGACGTGGTGAACGCTATGCGTGCCGACCCGGAGGAACACCTCGCCGACGACGCCGCCAACTTGGTGCGGGCTCTGGCCTTGATGAAATCCCCAAGCAACGACCCCCCGGGACTTACCAAGTATGAACTGTCCAGTTCATTTTTACGAATACCAGTATAGCAATGTTTAACCGTGTCAATTTCAGTATCAACGGTACACGTTTAAATTGCCATGTTAGGTTGTAGGTACTCTGCAGTCAACACGTCCGTTGTTCATTTCAGTTATGCGCAACGTGTTGTTCAAGTATGAACTGTGCAGTTCAATTTTACCAATACCAGTTACGAACTTACAATGCCTATGCTAGGTTGTTGTTAAGCCTGCTGTATTGAACAGTTATATCCATTATTTACGTTGTCCATTCGGTACTGTGCTACTCTTCGCAAAGAAGATATCACTGGAGATGATGTCCTTCAATTACCATTAGATATTTTTGGTGCATGTTAACCCTGTTGTAGTTGACATGCCTTTCCTTGTACTTACCCAGTTTCATATTGCACGGCGATGTTGTTTACCGTCGAGGTTAGTCACATCCCAATATCTTATAGTATTTTACATCATTTGTTCAGTTGCAGTTTAGCTTCTAACATTTACTTGTTGCTTGTAGGTACATATGTTAGCGGTACTGATCCACGCTGCGACCAGCAGAACACCTAGCCACCGACTTTGTCCGGGCTCTGGCCGAGTTGAAGTACCCCAGCAACTACCCCTCGAGATTTACCAAGTATGAACTGGCTCGTGATGTTTAACTGTGTCAATTTCTGTTTCACTGGTACAAGTTTTAATGACTATGTTAGGTTGTCTAAACTCTAAAGTTAGCACATCCAGTTTAATTTCACCAATACCTGTCCCTTTGTTACCGTGCTACTCCTCGCAATGAAAATATCACCGAAGATATTCTCGTTTAGTTAACATTTGCTATTTTTGGTGGATGTTAACCCTGTTGTATTTAACATGCCTTTCTATGTGCTTATGTAGGGCTACGATGCGTGATGCTGTTGTTTACCATCGAGGTTAGTCACCTCCCATTTTGTTATAATATTTTACATCATTTGTGCAATTGTAGCTTATGTTCTAACATTTATTTGTTGCTTGTAGGTACATATATCAGCGGTACTGATTCACGCTTCGACCCCCTTTGCATATGGGGTAATGAGATAAACATGAACAAGCATCAAGTGAGGAAACTAAGAAAAATTGTTAGGCAGAAGAGACATCTGATTGGAATTAAACTCTTTATTTATACTTTATCCAAGTCATCAGTGAACTTTAGGATGGTAAGTAATCTGTTGCCTTCTTTTTCAGCCCAGAACAAGTTACTCTATTAGACATGAATACCTGAAAGTTGTCTCTTTTCAGTGGTTTTCGAAGGAATTTACTCAAGATTACCTAGCAAACTACCTGACCGATGTGGAGGCAACGAAGGTTATAGTATATAATTCATGCTACCATGATAACGGTCTAGAAGTCTTCCTGAAGGCGGTGAAGGATGGACGGGCGATCATCACAAGGGGTTGGACAAAAGTTGTGCGCACCTTTGGCATGGAGGAGGGCACATTATGGGTATTCCGCTTCTTCAACACCATCGACAGCCAAAAGCATTTACAATTCTCTCTTCACCTTTACCGCCTCTAGTACTATATATTGTGGTTCATCATATTTAATCTTCTACCAAACTATGTAACCATGGAACATGTACTGAGCTTTTGATTTATGCATTGGCTGTTGACCCATTGTAATTAGGGTATGTATTGATGGATGTGAAATCCACATTTCATAACTAAAAATTTGAAATTTCCAATTCTAATAATAAATTAACGAAAATAAGCTATTAGGTAATAAATTACAGCGCACACAGCTAGAACGATTAAACCGTGTGCGATGGTGTCATATGTCACACACGATTGTTTGAATAATAGTGTGTGTGATTATCAGCTTTACAACACACGGTCGCATATTTTGCGCGTGTGAGATGCGCGCACTGTCACACACGCGTTTGCACGCCGTAACTGTGTGCGCTTGCCGTTAATAGCACAAACGGTTACGAACCTGCGTGCGTGTGTAATGTAGGACGATCAAGAGACGGTTGACATACGTTTCGCGTGTGCGATTCGAATAAGTATCGCACACGAATATATCTGTGCCATCGTCTCGGATGTGTGCTTGACCACAAACGTAGCATCAAAGTGTGGCGTGTGGGATAGGCTATGACTTCGCATACGTTTACATTAGGCGAATCATCAGTAGGCGCTCGCACCATCGAAGATGATGTTTCGGTGTCGTGTGGGATGACCCCACCCCTATCGCCCACACATGCAAGGCCACGGTTCCAAACTACGTCGCGGAAAGGGGTTAAAAACCGTTTGTATAGCACATAACAGTACCAGTGAATTAACTCATGGATACTTGTGGTGACATTGGAGTATCTAGGTGACATTAGAGTTGGTTGATGCGTATCATATGGTGTTATTCTAGTACGAACTCTTAGATAGATCGATCGGAAAGGATAACTTGGTGTTATCTTAGTATGAACTCTTGGATAGATCGATCGGAAAGAATAACTTTAAGGTGGTTTCGTACCCTACAAACAATTTCTTCTTATGTTCTCCACTAGATAAGAACTTTGGAGTGATTCTTCGTTGCACGTTGAGGGATGGTTATGTGATCCAATTATATTAGCATTGTTGAGAGATTGCACTAGCGAAAGTACGGACCCTAGGCCTTGTTTTCAAGCATTGCAATATTGTTTGTCCTCACTTTTGTTACTTGCTACCTTGCTGTTTTTATATTTTCAAATTACAAAAACCTATATCTACCATCCATATTGCACTTGTATCACCATCTCTTCACCGAACTAGTGCACCTATACAATTTGCCATTGTATTGGGTGTGTTGGGGACACAAGAGATTTCTTGTATTTGATTGCAGGGTTGTTTGAGAGAGACCATCTTCATCCTACACCTCCCACGGATTGATAAACCTTAGGTCATCCACTTGAGGGAAAATTGCTACTGTCCTACAAAACTCTGCGCTTGGAGGCCCAACAAAGTCTACAAGAATAAAGTTGCATAGTAGACATCAGAGACATATCATCCACTCTATCCTACATACTCTATTTCATAGAGTTAGTTGAGCAGCATGTATGGTTCAGAGGACAGTTAGAACAAGTCAAAGGAGAATGTTGAGCTCAGGGAAGGCTCAAGTCCATAGGCTATGGCTTTGAGGACCTAGGGACACCTAGTTCTCACGCTCTTCCCAAAGCTGCCACTCGTGCTAGGAAGAAGAAAAATTCTAATGAAGAGGACTTATACTTCCAGCAAGATGAATTCACTTCCAAGAGGAAGGATGGAGTGCAAAAGGAACAATCCCCACCTCAGAAGAAAGAATCATTGCCGGAAAAGTGTCGGAATTCATATCTGCCAAGAGAGGTCTCACTCTGACATTTGCGAATCCAGGAAGCTATGCACAAGGGCAATCATAGTCTATGCCAAATAAGACATGCAAGAAGATGGGAAAGAAAGAGGACCATACATGTTGTTGGCACACCAACTTCAATGTATGAAGATCTAGATGAAGTAGGAGAGGGGTAGAGGTGGAAGAACCAGCTGACAATCCACCACCTTCCAAGCAAAGGAAGCTCATGAGTGATTGATACGTCTCCAACGTATCTATAATTTTTGCTTGTTCCATGCTGTTATATTATTATTCTTGGATGTTTTACAATCATTTTATAGCAACTTTATATCATTTTTTGGGACTAACCTATTGACATAGTGCCAAAGTGCCAGTTGCTGTTTTTTCTTCTTTTTTTTACTTCGCAGAATATCAGTACCAAACGGAGTCCAATCACGATGAAACTTTTTGGAGATTTTTTTGGACCAGAAGACACCCAGTGGGCTAAGGAAGTGCCAGAGAGGTGGGCTGTGGAGAGCACAACCCACCAGGGCACGCCAGGGAGGTCCCGACGCGCCCTGATGGGTTGTGCCCTCCACGGGGCCCCTCTCCACCGCCTCTGATGCCTATAAAATCCTATATATTCAGAAACCCCCAAAAATAACCCTAGACGAGAAGTTCTGCCGCCGCAACTCTCTGTATTGACGAAAAACCAAACCGGAGGCGTTCCAGTACCCTGACGGAGAGGGTAGATTATCTTCGGTGGCCATCTTCATCATCCCGGCGGAGGCCATCACGAGGAGGGAGTAGTCCACCCTCGGGGCTGAGGGTATGTACCAGTAGCTATGTGTTCAATCTCTCTCTCTCTCTCGTGTTCTTGAGATGTCATGATCTTGATGTATCACGGGCTTTGTTAATATAGTCGGATCATATGATGTTATTCCCTTGCTATCATGTTGTGATGAATTGAATCTTTTCCATTGAGATATCGTTATGTTGGATTGAACATTGGATTTGAGAACACTTGATATATGTCTTGCATATGGATACCCGTGGTGACAATGGGGTGTTCTATTGATTCACTTGATGTATGTTTTGGTACTCAACTTGCGGATTCCCTAGGTGACATTGGGGTAATCTATGCATAGGGGTTGACGCACGTTCTTGTCCTACGTTCTCCGATAGAAATCTTGGGGTGCTCTTTGAGGTTCTTTGTGTTGGATTGAGTATTATGAATCTGAAATTGTTTGATGTGTATCGTATAATTAGCTAATGGATACTTGTGGTGACATTGGAGTATCTAGGTGACATTAGAGTTGGTTGATGCATATCATATGGTGTTATTTTAGTACGAACTCTAGATAGATTGATCGGAAAGGATAACTTGGTGTTATTTTAGTACGAACTCTTGGATAGATCGATCAGAAAGGATAACTTTAAGGTGGTTTCGTGCCCTACAAACAATTTCTTCTTATGTTCTCTGCTAGATAAGAACTTTGGAGTGATTCTTCATTGCACGTTGATGGATGGTTATGTGATCCAAATATATTAGCATTGTTGAGAGATTCCACTAGCGAAAGTACGGACCCTAGGCCTTGTTTTCAAGCATTGCAATATCGTTTGTGCTCACTTTTGTTACTTGCTACCTTGCTGTTTCTATATTTTCCGGTTACAAAAACCTATATCTACCATCCATATTACACTTGTATCACCATCTCTTCGCCGAACTAGTGCACCTATACAATTTGCCATTGTATTGGGTGTGTTGGGGACACAAGAGATTTCTTGTATTTGATTGCAGGGTTGTTTGAGAGAGACCATCTTCATCCTACACCTCCCACGGATTGATAAACCTTAGGTCATCCACTTGAGGGAAAATTGCTACTGTCCTACAAAAATCTATGCTTGGAGGCCCAACAAAGTCTACAAGAATAAAGTTGCATAGTAGACATCAGTGATGCTATGCCCAAGAAGGCACCCTTGCTACCAAGAACAAAACAACCGTCGCAAGGCCAAATAGCAAAAGCACAGGAGCCATAGTTGCATCTCAGAAAAACAAGGCCCAGTGCCTGAGAGGACAGATGATGAAGCCACAGTGCATCTCAAGATACGGTAACCATTCCTAACTGCACACACTAGTGCAGGCGCCTGCTATACAAACGGTTTTAACCCCTTTCTGTGACGTAGTTTCAAACCGTCGCCTTGCATGTGTGGGCGATAGGGGGCCTATCGCACACGACACGAAAAACCCGTTGGCGATGCCTGCTCCCGTTCACACACGATTCACACACGATAGGCAAAATTATGTCGTGTGCGATTGGAAGGACTATCACAAACAGGTATTTAGGAGAAATCATGTGAGATGTGCATACCACCCCACACAGTGAATCCCAAACATACGTTTCCATTTGTATTGTACATCACACACAATTTTCTGCTTAACATCGTCTGTGTTAGGGGTGGCCATCACACACGGTGCCTAGAAGAAACTATTTGGCATAGGGCTGTCCATCACACACACGTTTTATGTGAAAATGTTTGCGAATGGGTTTTCTAACACACACAGTTTGCGCCCAGAAATCATGTGTGATTATTCACTGATCCAACACGCCAATTTTCCAGCAAGTGTGTGGGTTTGTTGAGGTCATCGCTGACGGTGTTCTATGACAAACCGTCCGCAATATGAAACCCCAATAATCAGGCTAATTGCACTATTATTTATAATCCAGCTAGTAAACAAATTAATACTTCAGATCAAGCACACAATACTTTTTTTCGTATTACGGCAACCAGGATTTCATAATTGAAATACATCAGAGTACAACATCATATAGGCATATACTACCTACCTACCCAATTACACGACAGGACCGAGTTTCACATGCAACATCTAAAACCTTTGGAAAATAGCATCATATACGGTAAATAGACGGATGAATCTCGTCTAGAAAACTGTTGAAGCGGAAGGCAAATATTGAGCCTTCACTGATGTCGAAGGTTCTTGCAACTTTATGCCAGTGCCTGTGGATGGTTGCCCGCCCATCCTTCATCCTCTTGAGGAAGACTTCAAGATTATACCGTGGGTGTTGTATGAATACCTTCCTTGCCTCTTGACCATACAGGTGGTTTGAGACATACTCATCGATGAACTGCTTTGGAAAGGACTGGAAACAAAGATATGCGTAAATTTCGTTTCTAAAAATTGAAATGTCACAAAGGGAAAAAAGACAAGGTAAAAGAGATAGTACCATCCTATAGTTCACTGATGTCTTCTTCATTGTGCAGACAAACAGCTTGTTGTTTTTCGTCGCAAGTTTCTTTATCTTAACAATCTTTCTGAGTTTCTTGATTTGACTGATATTCATGAACACATCATTTCCCCACATGCAAAATGGGTCAAACAGTGGGTCTAAACCTCTTACGGCAGGACCTACATGTGCAAGACCAAATTATTGTTAGAAACCTAAACATTAGAATGGTTCCTGCAATTGCACAATAATGTGCTATTAGCCAAAGGATCATAAAAGTGCAAACCTCGATGGTAAACCTCAGTGTCTCCCATTGTTCCCCCGTAATGTGTTTAAGAATAGATATTGATTAGTAAAATCTGTTAATGAAAGATAAACGCATTGCATATCCAACATATGAATTCAAGCCACATGGAAAAGACAAGCGTGCTAAGAACTATGAAATATAGCAATTGTAGGTTTCACGTGCATAACAAAACAAAATTGTACCAACAATAATTGAACATGACATTGCAGATGATCACCAAAACAACTGAACCAAACAGTTAACTGAGCATCACATTGCACAATACAACGTAGTATAGAAGGTCAGATTGCATAGTAGCATTACATTGCATATTTCAGTAGAGTTTCTTAAGGAAAGGCAGGAGCAGCACATGCTGCAGGTAAAACAAACATGCGTAACAGGCGTAGTTAGCTGAACACAGGTCATTAGTAATTAAGCTTAAAAAACAAGATATTCCTCGTCGTTGGAGATACCGATAAGGATGGGCTTGGACGAGGGAGAGGCCTCCACATCGTGGGTGCCCTCCTCGTAGTGGTGAGTTGCCTCAGCCTGTCCGGGCACCAACCTGCCTACTATGGAGTTGAGGAAAGCACAGGCACGCTGAGAAAACAACACGGAGTCGTCGTCGAAGGCAACAGCGGAGCCCTGGAGAAAACACAACGAGCTGTTGTTCAAAGCAGCCAACCGCGTGGCAGCGTCCACGTGCGAGGCGTCGACGGTGGCCTCGACGTCTAGATGTTGCTCCAAGATCTGGGGGTCAGCACGCATGGTAGCCACCGGGGACTCATTCGCACGTGCGGCCACGATTTGCTTCTCCGCTGCCAGGTTCTCCTTGAGATCTTGGCTATACTGTGTGCACTATGTCTTTCGGCGGCGATTATGTGGGGGGTGGGCTGGTGATTTTGGTGGAATGTGTCGCGCTGGCGGTCGGGCAATGTGGAATGGAGGAGGAGGGGTGGAGGGGGGAGGGGGTATGGGGAAGATTTGGATTACCTGACTATGACTAGATGGATGAGGCCGAGCAGTAGGAAGGAGTGTCGCTGGCGAGGAGGCAGCGCTGCAAGCAAGCAGTGAAGGTTTGAACTTAGGAAATGAAGGGGGGAGCAGGGGGAATTGTTGGGGAACATTGCATGGGAAACAAAAAATTTCCTACGCACACGCAAGATCTATCCATGGTGATGAGCATCTACGAGAGGGAGAGTGGATCTACGTACCCTTGTAGATCGCTAAGCATGAAGCGTTAAGAAACGCGGTTGATGTAGTCGAACGTCTTCGCGATCCAAATCGCAAGCCGTCCCGCGATCTAATCACGATCCGTCCCGATCTAGCGCCGAACAGACGACACCTCCGCGTTCAGCACACGTATAGCTCGATGATGATCTCCGCCTTCTTGATCCAGCAAGAGGGAGCGGAGAGGTAGATGAGTACTCCGGCAGCACGACGGCGTGGTGACAGTGGTGGTGGTGGTGTCCCGGCAGGGCTTCGCCAAGCGCAACCGAGAGGATCTAGTGGAGAACAGATCTATAGGGAGAGAGAGGCAGTCATGGCTTTTCAGGTTAGGGGCTGCCCTCAAAAACCCTCTAGTATATATAGGAGGGAGGGAGGAGGAGGCAGCCCTAGGGTTTCCCCTAGGGGTTCGGCCGAACCACCACAAGGAGGAGGAGTCCACCTCCCACAAGGGAGGTGGAATCCTAGTAGGACTCCTCCCCGCTTGGCCCCTTCCCCACCCCTTGCGCAAGGGACTCCTAGGGGCTCGCCGGCCAGCCCACTAGGGGCTGGTGCGCCACCTCCTAGGCCCATGTGACCCTTGGGGTGGGTGGTCCCCACTTGGTGGACCCCCCGGAACCCATTCGTCACTCCCGGTACACTACCGGTAGTGCCCGAAACTTTTCCGGAGACCAAAACGGGACTTCCTATATATCAATCTTTACATCTGGACCATTTCGAAGCTCCTCGTGATGTCCGTGATATCATCCGGGACTCCGAACAACCTTTGGTCACCACCATACATAACTCAATACTACCGAAACGTCACCGAACGTTAAGTGTGCAGACCCTGCGGGTTCGAGAACTACGTAGACATGACCGAGACACCTCTACGGTCAATAACCAATAGCGGGACCTGGATGCCCATATTGGTTCCTACATATTCTACAAAGATCTTTATCGGTTGAACCTGTATGTCAAGGATTCAGTTAATCCCGTATGCTGTTCCCTTTGTTCTTCGGTATGTTACTTGCCCGAGATTCGATCGTCGGTATCTCTATACCTAGTTCAATCTCGTTACCGGCAAGTCTCTTTACTCATTCTGTAATACAAGATCCTATGGCTAACTCTTTAGTCACTTTGCTTGCAAGGCTCATTGTGATGTTTTTATTACCGAGCGGGCCCTGAGATACCTCTCAGTCACACGGAGTAACAAATCCCAGTCTCGATCCATGCCAACTCAACAGACACCCTCGGAGATACCTGTAGAGCATCTTTATAGTCACCCAGTTACGTTGCGACGTTTGTTACACACAAGGTATTCCTCCAGTGTCAGTGAGTTGCATGATCCCATGGTCATAGGAACAGATACTTGACATGCAGAAAACTATAGCAATAAACTGACACGATCATATGCTACGTTCATAGTTTGGGTCTTGTCCATCACATCATTCTCCTAATGATGTGATCCCGTTATCAAATGACATCTCATGTCTATGGCTAGGGAACCTTGACCATCTTTGATCAATGAGCTAGTCTACTAGAGGCATACTAGGGACACAGTGTTGTCTATGTATCCACACATGTATTTGTGTTTCCAATCAATACAATTATAGCATGGATAATAAACGATTATCATGAACAAGGAAATATAATAATAATCACTTTATTATTGCCTCTAGGGCATATTTCCAACAGTCTACCACTTGCACTAGAGTCAATAATCTAGCTCACATCACTATGTGATTTACATTGTAATGAATCTAACACCCATACAATTCTGGTGTTGATCATGTTTAGCCCTTGGAAGAGGTGTAGTCAACGGGTCTGCGACATTCAGATCCGTGTGCACTTTGCAATTATTTATGTCCTCCTCCTTGATGTAATCGTGGATGGAATTGAAGTGTCGCTTTATGTGTCTGGTCCTCTTGTGAAACCTTGATTCCTTGGCCAAAGCAATGGCACCAGTGTTGTCACAGAACAGAGTCATTGGGTTCAGTGCACTGGGCACTACTCCAAGATCTGTCATGAACTCCTTCATCCAGACACCTTCCTTCGCCGCCTCCTAGGCAGCAATGTACTCCACTTCGCATGTAGAATCAGCTTCCACGCTCTGCTTGGAACTGCACCACCTTACCGCTCCCCCATTGAGAATAAATACGTATCCGGTTTGAGACTTAGAGTCATCCGGATCAGTGTCAAAGCTTGCGTCGACGTAACCCTTTACGACGAGCTCTTGATCACCTCCATAAACGAGAAACATGTCCTTAGTCCTTTTTAGGTACTTTAGGATATTCTTGACCGCCGTCCAGTGTTCCATTCCTGGATCACTTTGAAACCTTCCGGCCATACTTATGGCAAGGCTGACATCGGGTCTTGTGCACAGCATTGCATACATGATAGAGCCTATGGCTGAAGAATAGGGGACGACACTCATCTTTTCTCTATCTTCTGCAGTCACTGGGCATTGAGTCTTACTCAACTTCACACCTTGCAATACAGGCAAGAACCCCTTCTTGGACTGATCCATTTTGAACTTCTTCAAAACTTTGTCAAGGTATGTGCTTTGTGAAAGTCCTATTAAGTGTCTCGATCTATCTCTATAGATCTTGATGCCTAATATGAAAGCAGCTTCTCCTAGGTCCTTCATTGAAAAACTCTTGTTCAAATATTCCTTCATGCTTTCCAACATTTCTATATTGTTTCCAATCAGCAATATGCCATCCACATATAATATTAGAAATGCTATAAAGCTCCCACTCACTTTCTTGTAAATACAAGCTTCTCCGTAAACTTGTATAAACCCGAACGCTTTGATCACCTCATCAAAGCGAAGATTCCAACTCCGAGATGCTTGCACCAGTCCATAAATGGATCACTGGAGTTTGCAAACTTTGTCAGCATTCTCTGGATCGACAAAACCTTCCGGTTGCATCATATACAACTCTTCCTTAAGGAAACCGTTAAGGAACGCTGTTTTGACATCCATCTGCCAAATTTCATAATCGAAAAATGCAGCTATTGCTAACATGATTCTGACAGACTTAAGCATCGCTACGGGTGAGAAGGTCTCATCGTAGTCAACTCCTTGAACTTGTGAAAAACCCTTCGCCACAAGTCGAGCTTTATAGGCGGTGACATTACCGTCCGCGTCCGTCTTCTTCTTAAAGATCCATTTATTCTGAATGGCCTTTTGCCCTTCAGGTAATACTTCCAAAGTCCATACTTTGTTTTCATACATGGACCCCATCTCGGATTTCAAGGCCTCTAACCATTTCTCGAAATCCGGGCCCACCATCGCTTCTCCATAGCTCGTAGGTTCATCGTTGTCCAACAACATGACCTCTAAGACAGGGTTACCGTACCACTCAGGAGCAGTACGTGCCCTTGTTGACCTACGAGGTTCGATAGCAACTTGATCCGAAGCCTCATGATCACCATCATCAGCTTCCTCTTCAACCGATGTAGGCTCTATAGAAACATCTTTCTGCGCTGCGCTATTCTCTGGTTGAAGTAAAGGTTCAACAACCTCATCAAGTTCTATTTTCCTCCCACTCAATTCTTTCGAGAGAAACTCTTTCTCGAGAAATGACTCGTTCTTTGCGACAAACACTTTGCCTTCGGATCTGAGATAGAAGGTATACCCAACCGTCTCTTTTGGGTATCCTATGAAGACGCATTTCTCTGCTTTGGGTTCCAGCTTTTCAGGCTGAAGCTTTTTGACATAAGCATCACATCCCCAAACTTTAAGAAACGACAACTTTGGTTTCTTGCCTAACCATAGTTCATATGGCGTCGTCTCAACGGATTTAGATGGTGCCCTATTTAAAGTGAATGCAGCTGTCTCTAACGCATAACCCCAAAACGATAGTGGCAAATCGGCAAGAGACATCATAGACTGCACCATATCCAATAAGGTTCAATTACGACGTTCGGACACACCATTACGATGTGGTGTTCCAGGCGGTGTCAATTGTGAAACAATTCCACATTGTCTTAAGTGATTGCCAAACTCATAACTCAGATATTCTCCTCCTCGATCAGATCGTAGGAATTTAATCTTCTTGTTACGATGATTCTCAACTTCACTCTAAAATTGCTTGAACTTTTCAAACGTTTCAGACTTATGTTTCATTAAGTAAATATACCCATATCTACTTAAGTCATCGGTGAAGGTGAGAAAATAACGATATCCACCGCGTGCCTCAATGCTCATCGGACCGCACACATCAGTATGTATGATTTCCAACAAGTCACTTGCCCGTTCCATTGTACCAGAGAACGGTGTCTTAGTCATCTTGCCCATGAGGCATGGTTCACATGTGTCAAGTGATTCAAAATCAAGTGACTCCAAAAGTCCATCAGCATGGAGCTTCTTCATGCGTTTTACACCAATATGACCTAAGCAGCAGTGCCACAAGAAAGTGGTGCTATCATTATCAACTCTACATCTTTTGGCATCAATGTTATGAACATGTGTATCATCACTATCGAGATTTAGTAAGAATAAACCCCTCACAATGGGTGCATGACCATAAAAGATATTACTCAAATAAATAGAACAACCATTATTCTCTGATTTAAATGAGTAACCGTCTCGCAATAAACAAGATCCAGATATAATGTTCATGCTTAACGCAGGCACTAAATAACAATTATTCAGGTTCATCACTAATCCTGATGGTAATCGAAGAGCGAGCGTGCCGACGGCGATCACATCAACCTTGGAACCATTTCCCACGCGCATCGTCACTTCGTCCTTTGCCAGCCTCCGTCTATTCCGTAGTTCCTACTTTGAGTTGCAAATGTGAGCAACCGAACCGGTATCAAATACCCAGGCACTACAACGAGAGTTGGTAAGGTACACATCAATAACATGTATATCATATATACCTTGTTTGGTGTTGGCTGCCTTCTTGTCAGCTAGATACTTGGGGCATTTCCGCTTCCAGTGACCAGTTCCCTTGCAATGAAAGCACTCAGTTTCTAGCTTGGGTCCAGCCTTGGGTTTCTTCACGGGAGGGGCAACTGCTTTGCCACTCTTCTTGGAGTTACCCTTCTTGCCCTTGCCATTCTTCTTGAAACTAGTGGTTCCATCAACACTTGATGCTCCTTTTGAATCTCAGACTCAGCGACTTTCAACATCGCAAACAGCTCGGCGACTGACTTGTTCATCCCTTGCATGTTATAGTTCAACATGAAGCTTTTGTAGCTAGGTGGCAGTGATTGAAGAACTCTGCCAGTGATCACCTCTGGCGGGAGAACAATTCCCAACTCCGCCAGACGGTTGGAATACCCAGACATTCTGAGTACATGTTCACTGACAGACCCGTTCTCCTCCATCTTGCAAGCATATAACTTATCGGAGGTCTGATACCTCTCGATCCGGGCATTCTTCTGAAAGATAAACTTCAACTCCTGGAACATCTCATATGCTCCATGACGTTCAAAACGTCTTTGAAGTCCCGGTTCTAAGCCATACAACATTGCACATTGAACTATTGAGTAATCATCACAACGTGCCTGCCAGGCGTTCGCAACGTCTGCAGACTCTACTGGAGCGGGTGGTTCACCGAGCGGTGCATCAAGGACATAAGCCTTTTGGGAAGCCGTGAGGATAATCCTCAGATTACGGGCCCAGTCTACAAAGTTACTTCCATCATCTTTCAACTTAGCTTTCTCTAGGAACGCATTGAAATTCAGGGGTGCTACTGCGCGAGCCATTGATCTACAACATAAATTTTGCAAAGACAACTTAGACTATTGTTCAAGATAAAGAGTTTAGTTAATCATATTACTTTAAAAACTCTCACTCAAATTGACATCCCTTAGGTCATTCGAGTGTTACATGATCCAAATAAACCAACCCAAGTCCGATCATCACGTGAGATGAGGTGGTTTCAATGGTGAACATCTCCATGTTGATCATATCTACTATATGACTCATGCTCGACCTTTCGGTCTCTTGTGTTCCGAGGCCATGTCCGTAAATGCTAGGCTCGTCAAGTTTAACCCGAGTGTTCCACATGTGCAACACTGGCTTGCACCCGTTGTATGCGAATGTAGAGTCTATCATCACGTGGTGTCTCGAAACGACGAACTTTCGCAACGGTGCACACTCGGGGAGAACACAATTTTATCTTGAAATTTTAGTGAGGGATCGCCTTATAATGCTACCGTCATCCTAAGCATAATAAGATGCATAAAAGGATTAACATCACATGCAAATCATAAGTGACATGATATGGCCATGATCTTGTGCTTTTGATCTCCATCATCACCGGCATGACACCATGATCTCCATCAACGTGTCGCCATGAGGTTGTCGCGCCAACTATTGCTTCTACAACTATTGCTAACTCATAGCGATAAAGTAAAGCAAAAACGGCGAAAATAAATTAAAGACAACCCTATGGCTCCTGCCGGTTGCCGTACTCATCGACATGCAAGTCGTGATAATCTATACAAAACATGATCATATCATACATCACATATATGTCATCATGTTTCTGGCCATATTATATTACATCATACCCTGCAAAAACAAGTTAGACGTCCTCTAATTTGTGGTTGCATGTTTTACGTGGCTGCTATGGGTATCTAGCAAGAATGATTCTTACCTACGCAAAACCACAACGGTGATATACAAGTTGCTATTTCACCTTGTACAAGGATCGCCTCTGTCGAATCCGATTCAACTAAAGTGGGAGAGACAAACACCCGCCAGCCATCTTATGCAACAAAGTTACATGTCAGTCGATGGAACCGGTCTCTTGTACGTGGACGAGTAAGGTTGGTCCGAGACACTTCATCCCACAATACCGCCGAATCAAGATAAGACTAAGGAGGGAAGCAATCTGAATATCAACGCCCACAAACTCCTTTGTGTTCTACTCGAGATCTCATCTACGCATAGACCTAGCTCATGATGCCACTGTTGGGGAACGTTGCATGGGAAACAAAAAATTTCCTACTCACACGCAAGATCTATCCATGGTGATGAGCATCTATGAGAGGGAGAGTGGATCTACGTACCCTTGTAGATCGCTAAGCGGGAAGCGTTAAGAAACGCGGTTGATGTAGTCGAACGTCTTCGCGATCCAAATCGCAAGCCGTCCCGCGATCCAATCACGATCCGTCCCGATCTAGCGCCGAACGGACGGTACCTCCGCGTTCAGCACACGTACAGCTCGATGACAATCTCCGCCTTCTTGATCCAGCAAGAGGGAGCGGAGAGGTAGATGAGTACTCCGGCAGCACGACAGCGTGGTGACGGTGGTGGTGGTGCTGTCTTGGCAGGGCTTCGCCAAGCGCAACCAAGACGATCTAGTGGAGAACAAATCTAGAGGGAGAGAGAGGCAGCCGTGGCTTTTCAGGTTAGGGGCTGCCCTCAAAAACCCTCTAGTATATATAGGAGGGAGGGAGGAGGAGGCAGCCCTAGGGTTTCCCCTAGGGGTTCGGCCGAACCACCACAAGGAGGAGGAGTCCACCTCCCACAAGGGAGGTGGAATCCTAGTAGGACTCCTCCCCACTTGGCCCCTTCCCCACCCCTTGCGCAAGGGCCTCCTAGGGGCTGGCCGGCCAGCCCACCAGGGGCTGGTGCGCCACCTCCTAGGCCCATGTGACCCTTGGGGTGGGTGGGCCCCACTTGCTGGACCCCCCAGAACCCATTCGTCACTCCCGGTACACTACCGGAAGTGCCCGAAACTTTTCCGGAGACCAAAACGGGACTTCCTATATATCAATCTTTACCTCCGTACCATTTCAAAGCTCCTCATGACGTCCGGGATCTCATCTGGGACTCCGAACAACCTTCGGTCACCGCCATACATAACTCAATACTACCGAAACGTCACCGAACGTTAAGTGTGCAGACCCTGCAGGTTCGAGAACTATGTAGACATGACCGAGACACCTCTACGGTCAATAACCAATAGCGAGACCTGGATGCCCACATTGGTTCCTACATATTCTACGAAGATCTTTATCGGTTGAACCTCTATGTCAAGGATTCAGTTAATCCCGTATGTTGTTCCCTTTGTTCTTCGGTATGTTACTAGCCCGAGATTCGATCGTCGGTATCTCTATACCTAGTTCAATCTCGTTACCGGCAAGTCTCTTTACTCGTTTTGTAATACAAGATCCCGTGGCTAACTCTTTAGTCACTTTGCTTGCAAGGCTTATTGTGATGTTGTATTACCGAGTGGGCCCTGAGATACCTCTCCGTCACACGGAGTAACAAATCCCAGTCTCGATCCATGCCAACTCAACAAACACCCTCGGAGATACCTGTAGAGCATCTTTATAGTCACCCAGTTACGTTGCGACGTTTGATACACACAAGGTATTCCTCCAGTGTCAGTGAGTTGCATGATCCCATGGTCATAGGAACAGATACTTGACATGCAGAAAACTATAGCAATAAACTGACACAATCATATGCTACGTTCATAGTTTGGGTCTTTTCCATCACATCATTCTCCTAATGATGTGATCTCGTTATCAAATGACATCTCATGTCTATGGCTAGGGAACCTTGACCATCTTTGATCAACGAGCTAGTCTACTACAGGCATACTAGGGACACAGTGTTGTCTATTTATCCACACATGTATTTGTGTTTCCAATCAATACAATTATAGCATGGATAATAAACGACTATCATGAACAAGGAAATATAATAATAATCACTTTATTATTGCCTCTAGGGCATATTTCCAACAGGAATGGGAAATGTGGCTTTTGGTTGGTACGAGGGGCGGGGGAGGTAGATATTTGCGCGGCAGCCCAAAATTTCGTTCGGTGCGGCGAAAAAGTAGCGCGCACAGTCACATCGGACATAGTACCTTTACCATAATTGTGTGCGATATTCAACAACACAAACGTATGCTATAGTTTATCCCGTGTGTGATGAGACTGAACGTGGAAATTTTGGTCTCCAAGCTTCCGGCGTAAGATATCGGATAGTACATTGCACACGGTACTTGCATTTCATGTTCATTTGGAAGAGAAAATGGGGATACGGCGGCAAATTTTGGTCCGAATTTCCCTCGTTACATTGGTCATTGCTTAGTTTAACAACACTTGCAAATTTGAGTAGTACTACACAAAAGAGCCTACAGCACTGCCCGCACTTACTTAATCGAGCAACTAATAAACATTAGTTAATTGACTTAAACATTACTCTAACAAAACACCATCGCTCTGGACAGAGACTAATATTTCGCCTGGCATTCATCGATCTCCTCCGCCTCCTCAATGACCAGCTCCCGCTCGACGAACTCCGGGGAAAGGAGATCCATCGCCACATACTCCAGCATCTCGCAGTTTTCGTCCACCATCTCTTTGGATAAGACCGCCATGAGCCAGGCATGGGCGGCCTTGCTCCGGGCATGGACGGCACAATCTTGGCTAGGGAGGCCGCCGACGAACGGACGCTTGCTCGAGCACACTCAGCGATTACCAACTCAACGGAGGTGGGTTGCTGACCGGTGTCAGAGAAGACAGATGTGATTTGTGCAACGACCGACGCGAGATGGCATGGGCGGCCTCGAGATGGGACTGGGCGTCCGCCATCAGGGCTACGGCGACCGCCGAGGAACTGACAGCTGATGTGTCGTTCTCGCCATTTGCTATCCCCGTCGCGGTTGTTGCTGCCTCCCTCTCAGCTGCAGCAGCTGCCCTTTCGGTTGCTGCGGCCGCTCTGTCGGAGGTAGCGGCCGCGTTCAAGCATGTTGAGAGCGCGCTCATGGCTGATGCGGCCGCGCTCGGGCCGGAGTCGGTTGCCGACGTTGCTCTCACGACGGGGATATACGTCCCCATCTTTCACCGGCGACGATTGAAAAATAAAATGGTCTGAGGAGTCAGTGCGGTAAACTGGCCGGTGGTGTACTCCAGCCGATGAAGCTTCCGGCCTAAGCCATGCATTACGAGGATTGGCCCAAGATATTTTGTATTGCATCACACACGATTCATGAACGTCAACTGTTTGTGAAAGACTTAATTTTCAAAATGTTTTTAAAACAAAAAATGAGGTTAATTCGACAAAGGACGGTGTTTGGATTGCAATAAGATTTATGTGTAGTGAACACTGACCAATAGCTGTGTCGTGCTAAAATATGGAATTATTCAGGGTCCGTTTGCCATTTTTATAAATAAATTGAGTTTTCTAGACATTTATGTGTATAATTCAAATTTGAACTATCGTCCCAATGTCCGTGCATCAAAATGGGATGAAAAATCATATTAGTGTCCATAGCTTCATCTTTAGGTCACGGGCAATAAATGGGAATGAACTTCAAACATCTCGGCATCTTGGCTCGACCACAAACATTGAGAAACTTGGTTTTTAAATTACTGTAAATCCAAAACGCGTCAGAAATTCTAAAAACTTGGCATGTTGTCATGACATGGCACATATGTGCCATGGTAAAATAATTGTACAACATGGGACAATTTTAGCCACAAGTCCCTTACAAAGCAGAGCTTCTCACTTCAATCTTTGAGGTCCCGATAAGGAAAACGTCACCTTACGTAGGCAAAACGACATCTGCTCATCTTCTCGCCATGAACTTTTGTTAGAGGCAACTCGCACTAGTAAGAGTGCCTTGCTAAAATATGGAATTATTCAGGGTTCTTGTCTCATTTTCATACGTTAATTGAGTTCTCTAGGCATACAATTTGAATAATTAAAATTTGAACTAAAATCACAAGGTCCGGTGCATCAAAATGGGTTGAAAAATCATATAAGTGTCCATGGCTACTTTGGGCCCCATGCAAGATATGGGAATGGATTTCAAACATCTTGGGGTCTTGGCTCGGCCACATACATTGAGAAACTTGGTTTTACATTCATGTATAAATTAAAAACTCGTCAGAAATTCAGGAAACTTGGCATGGTGTCATGGCATGGCTCATATGTGTCCTGATGATAAATTGTCCGATTTGGGACAAGTTTTGGCACAAGCCCTTACAAACCTCAGCTACTCACGGGAAGCTAGCTTTTGTGGTTTCGATAAGGAACGCGTCACCTTATGTGGGCGAATCGACATCCGTTGCCTCTTCTCGTCTTGAACTATATATTTCTAGAGGCAACATATACCAAAATGAGTGTCGTTCCAAAATATGAAAGTATACATGGTTCGTTTGGGCTTCTTATACATTAATTGACTTTCATATGCATTATTTAACGTCCATAATTCAAATTTGAACTACATTCACAAGGTACGATGCATCAAAATGGGTTGAAAACCGTATAAGTGTACATGCATCTTTAGGATCCCATGCAATATATGGGAATGAATTTCAAACATCTCGCGGTCTTGGCTCGGCCATACAAACATTGAGAAACACGGGTTTTAAATCATGTGTAAATCAAAAACTAGCCAGAAAATTCATGAAACTTGGCATGGTGTCATAACATGCATGGCTCATATGTGCCGTGGTAAAATAATGTCCAATTTGGGACAATTTTTGGCACAAGCCCCGCACAAACCAAAGATTAATTATCAAGTGAAGCTTTGTTGTTTCGATATGGAATGTGTCACCTTATGTGCGCGAATCGACATCCGCTGCCTCTTCTCGTCTTGAACTATTTCTATAGGCAACATATACCAAAATGAGAGTGTCGTGCCAAAATATGAAATTATACATGGTTCGTTTGACCTTTTTATACATTATTTGACTTTTATATGCATTATTTAACGTGCATAATTCAAATCCGAACTACAATCAGAAGGTCTGGTGCATCAAAATGGGTTAAAACCATATTAGTGTGCATGCATCTTTAGGTCCCATGCAAGACATGTGAATGAATTTCAAACATCTCGGGGTCTTGGCTCGGCCACGAAAACATTGACAAACTATAGGGTTTTAAATCATGTAAATCAAAAACTCGTCAGGAGATTCATGAAACTTGGCATGGTTTCATGAACATGGCACATAAAGGCGTCATAGCATTTTGTTTTCCTATCTGAGACTCATTTTTTAATATATTTTTTTAGAGCCAACATTGAGAATATTAGTTAAATTATATTAAATCTAGAACTCGCACAAAATTCAAGAAATTTGGCATGGTGTCATTATATAGCACAAATATGGTGTGGTATTTTTCGTGTCATTAATAGCAAACAAAAGCTTTTTGGAACAAAGAACTGTCACGTTTCCACGCAAACGGTTGCATTATTTTCAAACCGTTGGCGTTCTACTGCCCTTTATGTGCTGCCAAGCGTCGCACTCTTTTATTGGCTAGGGCTTAGGTGGTGCCGTGCGAGCAGCTGCTTGAGTTGACAGGAGGCGTGCGAGCTGGCATCCGCCGCGCAGGCTCACCGGGAGGCGTGCGGGCAGTACGCCGAAGAATCACCGGGAATCGAGCCCTTTGACCTCCGTATCCGCCCTCCTTGCTTCCAACCTGTCCATCAATGGTGCCCGAGCCGCTATTTAATAGGCGGCTTTACTGCCCACTCACTCACAATCCTCCATATATCTTCGCCTCACATTCCCCTCCATCTTCAGACCTCCACGGCGACCTACGCCATGCTGCAGAAGGATCATATGCCACTAGTCTTCCGGTTTGGTGAAGTTGACACCGAGTCGGAAGAGATAGAACATGAAGACGAATGGGACGCCATGGACATGGCCCTAGAAGAGCTGCATGCCGCATCGGATGCTGCCCTGACGCACTCGCCATCAACCATCACCGCGCCCGTGCCAGCAACCATCCCCGTAGCATTGATGGGCTGGTCGCCCAGCATCATCGCAGCGCTGGAAACCGCGGGCGTCAGGGAGGTCCCCGCCGACCCGCGTGAGCTCGTGTACGTGCAAGCGCCAATGCCTCCTCCTGCCCCCGTGCTCGTGCACGCCCTTGCACACGCCACGCCGGTCCCAGTGCGCGTGCCCGCACCGACGGTGCCCGACCCCTTGCGCGCGCCTGCACCCACCGCGCCCGTGCCCGTGCGCGCACCTGCACTCGTCATGGCCCCCTCAGTGGATTGGGCCGCCGCCATCGACATCTTTCTCGCAGCGCTGCTAGTCGCCACCCCCCAGCCCCACGCCCGTCGATCGCGCAAGGACCAGCTCTTTGATTGTGAAGTCCATAACATTCTGGTCTCGGTTGAAGAGCTGTACAAATGCGCCCCGGAGCACGAGAACGCCGCCGTTGTCGCAACTAGTTTTCTTTATATTGTATCTCGGTTGTGTGAATGTAAAGTGAAAGCTTGACTGAATGAAATGTATGGTTTGATGAAGTAAGTATTTATCTCTGAATTCACGTAGCAAACAAAAAACCATCATAGTATTATCTGAATGAACACACATCACAAACGGTTCAAGTTGAATACCCGTTTGAAGATCGACAACTATCTTTCCTTCGCCCGTAAGCCAAGTCAAAATATTGGCGTGAAGGATTGGTCCAATGCGTCATCGCAAACGTTTCTCGAATATGATCCGTGTGCCTAGTACAGACAATCCGGGAAGATTTGCATTTATCATACCGGGTAAATTGCCATGTGTCAAATCGGAAACATTGGCATCTATCGATCTAGTAACACTGGCATTTGTCAACATTGTAGCACTAGCATTTGGCAAGTATTGCAGAAACAAAATCACAATTAGGGTGTAATTTTGCAACTGAAATTCACTTTAAACATGGATTTCATTCATACATTAAGCACTGGTCTTTGTACAATACAGTTCAACTCGACAGCTGAACCGAACAAACTTTTCCCCAATTGTTGCCAACCACGTACTGAATTAGCTAGTTCAACTATATACTAGCTAATTAAAGTACGTGGTACAGTTCAACCATATCTATAGTTAGATGAACTGAAAAATAGCCCCTAAATACTAGTACTGCAGAGGGGCTTTGTACTACTTCCAGCAGAATCGAGCGCGCTCAGTAAGAGCAAGTGGAGGAGGAGCCTGCCGACGAGTTGGCAGAGACGTGTCCGTTGCCTGCCAGTGCTGCCCTCCGACGCTCAAGACGCCCCTCCTCGAAGTGATGGGACTCTGCGTAGATCTCCACATTCCGCGCCATCGCTGCGGCTTCTCCTCCGGCCATGGCGTCGGTGAGCTTCTTCGCGTGCGCGACTTGGCGCTCCACCTCCTTCTCTAGGAAGTAGATGTAGCGCACAAGGGTTGTGACGCAGAAGCCCGGCGGCAGGACTTTGGCGGACTCCACCTCCCGCATTCGGGCCTTTGGTGGCGGCGCGGGTTATGACCCCACAGCCTGACGGCGGGGTCATGGCAAAGACGGACGACGGTGGGGTGGCGGCCCCGGCGGCAGAAGGCGTGGTGGCGGCCACCGGCAGCAGCTGCCTTCGGTCAGCGGTGGTGGAGCGTGTAGTTGGTGGCGTGCGCACACCCACTAGGGTCGCGACATGCACTACACGCTTCAGAGGACTGCCATGCCGACGCGGTGAAGCCTCCCAGCTGGAGCTGTCCTCTGGCGGAGTGGCTGGGCGACGACGAATGGCCGGTGCCATTGGCGATTGGGGGAGAAGCAAACTAGACAAGCTACGGGGAGGGGGGATGAAGGCAATGTGGAGTCGCCGGCCGTGAGGGTTTATATAGCAGGCCGGCAAGCATTGGGGATTTCATCGAGCATGGCGGGAAGCTAGAGCTGTAGAACGGTTTTGTGCGCGGGAACCTGCGCAGTTCTGAGTGGGAATGGGATCATCGAGCGGGCGCGTGGCCAAAACCCAAAAGCGGTGCCGAAGCGTGCACTGGAATACTCGGGCGGCAACGCGGTGACAAGACGTGAGAGAGGAGGACGGACTGATGCGGAGGCATACGCGTCAAAATAATAAAACGTCTGCGATGTTAATACACGCAAACGACACTTCCCAACATAGCGTCTGTAATGATCTCATCCATCGCTGACAATTACTTGGCAGCAACCGTCTGCCCACAACACACACAGCTTGTCAGTATGAATCGTCTGTGTTATTTCTGTTGTTCGCACACGATTCTCATTACTCACCTGTTTGCTGTATATCGCACACATCGTGTTATGCCGAGTCGTTTGTGTTCTGCTGTATCAGCGCACATAGTTTATCCGAGTGAACTGTATGCCGTACTTCGCACACATATGTAGTTTTGGTAACCATTTCTGTTATCTTCTCTAATCACAAACGGTTCATAAGAGCAAACTGTCTGCCGTAGATCGCACACGCAACTACTTTCTGAATCGTATTTAATGGATCCACCTTCACACACAGTTCGTTCCATTAGCGACGGAGCTTGCACTATACCGTTTGCGATTCATGCATCGCACACAGTTTCGTCGAAGGGTCTCTGATTGATGTGTCGTGTTTGGACCATTCTGTAGTAGTGACATGATGAGTTACATCCAGAGGCAGAAGATAGGAAGAAGAGGAAGGACAAGGGGTTGAGGAAGTGGA
The DNA here is from genome assembly GCA_039707655.1 of Elymus sibiricus. Classification (NCBI taxonomy): domain Eukaryota; kingdom Viridiplantae; phylum Streptophyta; class Magnoliopsida; order Poales; family Poaceae; genus Elymus; species Elymus sibiricus. The sequence goes on along the minus strand of CM077669.1, from coordinate 343,497,236 downwards.
GATTCATTGATCCCTGTGTTGTTAGGAGGAGGATTGTCGTGGACTATCGTTTCCACACCAAGGAGTAACTCGATTTCTATGAGACTATTCTCCTTCACAAGAGCCCGACAGTCAGCGATATGAGATGGGTAGATTGGGACTATATTGATGCATGTCCCAATAACTTCCCAAATGTGCATGAGAACTTGAAGACCAATTGGATTGATGGATTCAATTGCAAGAAGTTGACACCATGGAATGACGAGCTCATCATGCAATTTTATTCAACTACATGCTTCTACTCGGATGGTAAGATTGTTTGGATGACCGAGGGAATCAGATGCCAGTCTTTAGTTGAAGAATGGGCTGTGTTGATAGGTGCTCCTGAGGATGGTGAGAACTACCTCAATGTATATGGCAAGCCCAAGATGGATCATAACTCCATGGCTAACATGTACACTGCTATCCCTACAGACTACATTGCTCAGCCCAAGTTGGGATCAATTGACTATCTTCAGCCAGGGCTAGCCACCATTAACACTATCTTGATGCACACTCTTATGCCCAACTCTGGAGATGAGAAGATGAACAAAGGTCACTCCATCAACATGTTGCATCACATCGACAGTTTCACGAAGTTCATGGTTATGCACCTGATTGTAGAGACAGTGAAGAGGACTACAACAGATTAGAAGTACTCATGCGGGTTTGCACCTCATATCGAGATGCTTATCAACTCTAGGGTTGGTAACAATGTTTATTTGCTTGACCGCAAGCACCTGCCACTTCAGCCAAAGAAGGAGGATTGCACAGTGAAAATGGATGACTCTCATCCCACCTCAGCTGTAGCACAGGCTCAGGCAGAGGTTGCTAGAACTGCTGCCACTTCTACTAGTCACTCATCTGCTCGGTTGCCCATGACCAAGATGGATCAAATGCTATATCTTCTCAGTGTTGTTCATAGGATCGAGCAAGGCCTAGCTAACCACGTGAAGAACCAAGAGATATTAGATAGGATTGTGGAAACCAAGTTCCATGATCTAGGTATCAAGGTAGCTAGCATGGTTGCTGAGATCACTACTCTCAATAATGATGTGGAGAATGCCAACATAGGTAGTGATGACGATGAGGAGGATGAAACACTTCCTACCACCACTCAGTTCCAGAAGAAGCCCAGGTCAGCTGTTGTTGTTGTCACCACAGAGACTCCTGCTACAGAGACTACTCGAGCCACTGCACCTTCAGTTACCCCTCCAGTTTCCACACCTCCAGTCTAGCAGAAGTCATCTAAAGCATTCGCAGATGCACTTCTCTCGATTCCATCGACCCACACCGGAGCTGCAAGTCAGAGGACTTCATCGCCAAGAGCAGTGGATTGAGCCTAGAGAGACGTTTAGCTCTATGTTTATTTACACTTTTTGGCAACTTGTTGCCAAAGGGGAGGGTAAATATAGATGATAGGGCTTCGAGAGAGAGTCTTTTGAATTTTCTTGTTTGATTTCTTTTATTTTCGTTTGAGATACTTGAGCTACTTTGATTTGGTTGGTTTGTAAGTCTATGCTACGCTTGTGTGTGATCATACCATACTCATTCGCTATGCATGCTATCTACCCATCATATGTGCTTAATGTTATGGTCATTCACCTTATTTTCTTTGTGATAAGTGCTTCATGTATTTCAGTCATATCATATTGAGCTCTCCACCAAGATGTATGTGACATGGAAGAGTAACCCATGACCCTAATCGATTGTGCATTTGTATTCAAATGCAAATATTAAATAATGCACAAATTTAGGGTGAGCTCTTGCTTACCACATACTTCTCAAAGTGACGATGTTATTCATTGATTATATCCAATGTTGAAGCTATAATCTATATGTTGTCATTAATTACCAAAAGGGGGAGATTGAAAGTACAACTAATCCCTGTGTGGATTTCGTAATTAATAACAACATATACATCATTGAACTAATGTTTATTCAAAGATTATTTCAGGAAATTTCAATGTAGGTACGAGAAGGACATGTGGATGTGGACCCCTCAAAATGCAAAGGACATGGATTGGCAAAAACTCCAAGACTCTACATTTTTGGTTAAGTGATCCAAGATCACATTGAGTACATAGGAAAGTGTAGGATCGAGAAGGGACGTCTAGAGGGGGGGGGTGAATAGACTACTTGACAAAATAAAAATCTAACCTTTTCCCAATTTTAATGGTTGGCAGATTTTAGCAATTCTAACAAGTCTAGTGCACCCAACACATGCTAGTCAACAAGTATAGCAACGGAAAGTAAAGACAAGCATATGTAAGAAGGAGTAGAAATATGAAGATCAAACGCAATTGATGACACGAAGATTTTTCCCGTGGTTTCGATAGGTGGTGCTATCATTCGTCCACGCTGATGGAGACTTCAACCCACAGAGGGTAGTGGTCGCGAGAGTACACGTAGGGCTCCACCCGTTGGGGTCCACAAAGTAGCAACCTCGTCTATTCCATCATGGCTTCCATCCACAAAGGACTAGCCTCACTATGGGTAGATCTTCACGAAGTAGGCGATCTCCTTACCCGTACAAACTTCTTGGTTCAACTCCACAACATGAAGAAGGAGGCTCCCAAGCGACACCTAACCCATCTAGGAGACACCACCCTCCAAAAGGTAATAGATGTGGTAACAATGATGAACTCCTTGCTCTTGTGCTTCAAAGATAGTCTCCTCAATACACAATCACTCTCTCATAGATTTGGCTTAGTAGAAGAGGTTGATTGGGTGGAAAACAACTTGGGGAGGCTAGAAATCAAGATTCATATGGTTGGAGTGGAAGGTCTTGATCTCAACACATGAGTAGGTGGTTCTCTCTCAAAAAAATGAATGGGGCAAGTGTAGGTATGTTCTGAGTGCTTCCTCTGCGAATGAGAGGAGGTGGAGGGGTATATATAGGCATCTCCAAAAATCCAACCGTTACAACATTATTGCCCAACTCGGTTTAACCGGAGTAAAAACTCGGTTGCACCGACTAGTGCAAAATGTGGCAACTTTCGGCTTTTTGGTGAGACCGATATATAAATCTCGGTGATACCGATATGGGTGACCTAGGCAGATTCCAAATCTCGGTGAGGCCGATTCTCAAAACTCGGAAATTCCGATTCTTGAAAATAGGATACCAGAGAGTTGGTCACTGGTTTCGGTTGCACCGAAGTGGAAAGTTGGTGGCACCGAGACTTAGGGTTTTGGCTAGGATCTATCTAGGGTTTAAACTCGGTGGGGACGATTCTGAAAAGTTGGTGGCACCGATTTTAGTGGTAGGGTTTAGACAGAGCTTTTGTGGGAGAATTTCATGTGTATTTGGTGGCTAATCTCTAAGCACTTGAGCAACCAGATCATCATAGACACCTCATCCCCTTTTAATAGTATTGGCTTTCCTATGGACTCAATGTGTGATTTCTCACAAAATGTAAAATGTAGAGTCTTCAAGCTTGTTGCCTTAGCCAATCCTATTTCATTTCTTCTTCTTCTTTCCTTGGGGATTCTCCACACATTCCATAGCCAATCTTCTTTGTGGACTTCTTCTGAAATAAACTAGGTAAAACTGTTAGTCCAAAAGACAATGTATGTTGTCATGAATTATCAAAACCTACAAGGGAGCATATGTGCTTTCAATCTCCCCCTTTTTGGTAATTGATGACAACATACGATCAAAGCTTCAAATTAAGATATGCAAAGATATATGAAGACTTTGAGAAACACATGACTGAGACATGCTCCCCCTAAATGTGTGCAGTCCTTTTAGAGGATAGTTGCTTTGGAATGCATGAGCACAGACAGAGTAGAAGAGATATGACATGTCATGTGAACCTTGGCTATATGCATCAAACAGATATGAATGAGATGTTTCCATGTTCAATAACTTCACTCTTGCAAACAATATGTGCAAGAAGCAAGAGATCATCTTGACCAAGGATATGATGCATATACTTACCTTGAAGTTCTTGAGCATTCTAATAGTAGAGACACACTCGAGAAAACAATGTTAGGAAACGCAAGAGTATTCTACTCATCCAAATGCAAAAGAGTTCAAATGTACTAAGATATGGAAGACATATAGAAGATAAAGCTCATAAAACTTGATATGTCTCCAAAAGCATTTAGAACTTTCCCCCCTAAATATGGATTTGTAAGTCTTCCTCTCCCCCTCAAACTTAGCATGTAGATAATGGGAGTAGGTAGGGTGAGACAAGTCTAACACAAGATCATATGCACTTTCTCCTTAAAATGAATAGTATGAATATAGTCTGCTCTCTCCCCCTTAATGTAGTGTTTCTCCACTTTGGGTGAGCATGATATCCCCCCCCCCTTGATAGATATTTCCCTTTGGGGCATAAGCCTTCACATGTCTCCCCTTTAATTATTTCTCCCCCTTTGGGTAAGCATAAGCTTTTGATATTTCCCCCTATTAACAAGCATAAGCTTTGATATTTCTCCCCCTTTGGCATTAATTTCCAAAAAAGGATTAGAGGGTAAGGGATCCTTGAGAGAAAGGGTCATTGAAAGTGAGGGTCATAGAAAGTAAGGGTCATAGAGATCATTGAGACACAGGGATCCTTGAAGATAATCTCTTCCCCACAATGTGTATGAAAATTATCAAGAATATGACACAGAACACAGAAGATAGCAAAATCAGTGGCTCCGAGGCAAAATGAATCGGTGAGACCGATGAATGGTTGTGCAGCCTATCTGCAGTATCGGTGAAACTGAGTTACTTTGTTCGGAGGGTCCGAGATGCATAATAGAAACTTGGCAAAGGTGTTATTTCCCATTTTGTCTAAAAGATTTGCAATGAATTTTCAAAAAGATTTACAAGGAATTTCTAAAAAGATTTGCAAGGAATTTTCAAAAAGATTTGCAAGGAATTTTCATCAAGATGGAGATTGAGTGGTTCCAAGAAGGCATGCAACTATAAGATGAACCAAACAAGATACTACATCTAGATGATGGTCGGTGTCAAGGTCACCTATATTAGAGTATATTGACTTAGGAGCCAAGCAAGAATACTTGATCATAGGTCATACTCTAAGTTAAGCTCAAAATGGGGTTACCATTTTTCGTTTAAGCATTTTAATGTTTTCATATCACTTGAATTACTTTGGCTCATGACTTGGAGTAAAGCTTCTTCAAGGATATGATCACATACCTTGGCGTGATGTAGATGATGTGGCGTGTAGGAGGGCTTGTTGTGGATGCTCGGAGTTGATGAAGATCATCTTGGGTTTGGAGCAATCCTTGTTTTCGTTGAAGCTAGGTCCTCCTACAAGGGTTAGTCATGCAAGGAAAAACATAATATATCCAATTGACAAGAATTTTATTTTCATCAAAGGTAGATCAAGGATATGTTTTGTGTTGTCTTCTTCCTCCATCACAACATAGGGTTGTTGATAATGGGTCAATACAAGATTGCTTTTGATGTGAGTTGTTTGCAATCTCGTGGAATGTAATTCATCCAAGTACCTACAAAAGGTTAGATGCAATAAAAGGGAGCATAGATTTCCAAGATATAAGATAGTATGTCGAAGGTATCAAGGAATAGTCATGTAAGTCCATGCCCTTGTATGCATCCGAGTGAGTCTAGCTAAAGTTTGAAGCATCAATGATGTTCAACTCACTCCTCAAGTGACAAAACACTTTCTCATCAAGTGGCTTAGTAAAGATGTCGGCCAATTGCTTGTTGGTGCGAACATGTTTGAGATTAATGTCCCCTTTAGCAACATGATCACGAATGAAATGATGACGAACTTGAATATGTTTAGTTTGAGAAGTTTGCACAGGATTATGAGCAATCTTCATAGCACTCTCATTGACACACAACAATGGAACATGTCTCACATGGATTCCATAATCCTTAAGAGTTTGAGTCATCCATAGCAATTGTGTACAACATGATCCGGTGACAATGTATTTCGCTTCGGCGGTAGATAGAGATACCGAGTTTTATTTTTTGGATGACCAAGACACAAGAGATCTACCAAGAAATTGGCATGTACCCGAGGTGGATTTTATATCAACCTTATCTCCGGCATAGTCCGAGTCGGAGTAGGCAACAAGGTTAAAAGAAGATCCCTTGGGATACCAAATGCCAAAATTTGGTGTATGTATCAAGTATCTCACAAGTATTTTCACGGCCTTAAGATGACACTCTTTAGGAGCGGCTTGATATCGAGCGCACATGCACACACTAAGCATGATATCGGGTCGGGAGGCACATAGATATAGCAATGAATCGATCATTGATTGATATACCTTTTGATCAACCGGTTTGTCCTCCTTGGTAAGATCAACATGTCCACTAGTAGGCATAGGAGTTTTCATACCTTTACACTCTTGCATGTTGAACTTCTTGATCAAGTCCTTGATATACTTGGTTTGAGAGATGAATGTTCCACCTCTCGTTTGCTTGATTTGCAAACCAAGGAAAAAATTTATCTCACACATCGTAGACATCTCATACTTCTCGGACATCAACCTTCCAAATTTCTCACTAAACTGTGGGTTAGTAGATCCAAAGATAATATCATCCACATAAATTTGGCACACAAATAATTCACCATTAACTCTCTTAGCGAACAAGGTTGCGTCAATTTTACCAATTTCAAAACCCTTTTCAATAAGAAACTTCGTTAAGCATTTGTACCAAGCTCGTGGGGCTTGCTTAAGACCATAGAGAGCTTTACAAAGCTTGTAAACATGATTAGGTTTCTTAGGGTTCACAAAACTAGGGGGTTGTTTAACATAGACCTCTTCTTCAATTTCACCATTCAAAAATGCACTTTTGATATCCATTTGGTAAAGAGTAATGTCATGGTAATTTGCATAAACAAGAAGTATGCGAATAGCCTCAAGTCTAGCAACGGGAGCATAGGTCTCACCGTAGTCCATACCTTCGACTTGAGTGTAGCCTTGAGCGACGAGACGTGACTTGTTGCGTACCAATTGGCCATTTTTGTCTTGCTTGTCCCGAAACACCCATTTTGTTCCAAAGATGTTTTACTCGTCCTTGGGCTTCTCCACTAGTGTCCACACTTCATTCCTCTCGAAGTTGTGTAGATCCTCATGCATAGCATTCACCCAATCAGGGTCCTCAAGTGCTTCTTCCACCTTCAAAGGCTCACTACTAGAGATAAATGAGTAATGCTCACAAAAGTTAGCCAAACGAGTTTTAGAGCGAGTTATTCTCCCGGTTTGTATGTCACCGAAGATTTGCTCTAAGGGGTGATTTTTGTTCACTCTTGCTTGAACTCTTGGTAGCTTTTGCTTGTTGGATGGTGCAGCTTCCTCATCATCATCATCTTCCTCATCGTTGTTGATGGTGTCATTTCCTTGAGGTGGTGGTGAAGGTGGTTGTGGTGGATCATCATGATGAACTTCCTCCTCCTCTTCATCTTGTCGTGTACCGCTTGTGTACACTTCCATGTCGTTTCGAGGTTCGCCTTGACGCGAAGTTGGAGCTTCCACTTGTGTAGATGAGGTGCTTTACTTCACCTCCATGGGACGAATCTTGCCGATGGACAAGTCTTGAATGGCTTCCAAAGGTTCCTTATCTCCTACATCATTAGGCAATTGTTCGACTTGCGAACCATTAGATTCATCAAACTTCACATCTACTGTCTCTTCAACTTTTCGTGTGAAGTTGTTGTAGACATGGTAAGTGTGAGAGTTTGATCCGTAACCGAGTAGGAAACCTTCATGAGATTTAGGAGCAAATTTAGAACGACGATGCTTATCAAGAATATAACACTTGGAGCCAAATACCTGAAAGTGTCCAACTCGGGGCTTGTTACTGGTGAGTAGCTCGTATGTCATTTTACCGAGAAACTTGTGAAGGTAGAGTCGGTTCGTAGCATGACAAGTTGTTTCCACGGCTTCCGCCCAAAAGTGTCTTGGCGTCTTGTATTCGTCGAGCATCGTTCTAGCCATCTCTATGAGAGTCCAGTTCTTCCTCTCAACAACTCCATTTTTTTGAGGTGTGTACGTAGCCGAGAACTCACGTGAAATCCCTTCTTCGTCAAGAAAGGTGTCCACATTGGTGTTCTTGAACTCCGATCTGTTGTCGCTCCGAACTTTCTTGATATTCACTTCAAATTGATTTTGAGCCTTGCGAGCGAAGTTCTTGAAGATCTTTTGCACCTGCGACTTATCATCAAGAAAGAATACCCACGTAAATCTGGAAAAATCATCAACTATGACTAGACCAAAGGAATTTCCACCAAGGCTTTTGTAAGCATTGGAACCAAAGAGATCCATATGAAGCAACTCGAGTGGTCTCCTAATAGTCATGATGTTTTTTACGGGATGACTTCCACCTACTTGCTTTCTAGCTTGACAAGCACTACAAAGTGTATCTTTGTCAAATATAACATCTTTAACACCAAGTATATGATAACCTTTGATGAGCTTGTCTAGATTACGCATACCAACATGTCCTAGCCTTCTATGCCAAAGCCAACCTTTAGAAGATTTTGCAATAAGACAAGTACGAGGTTTGGATCTCTTAGTGAAGCCAACAATGTATAGATCACCTCTATGAAAACCGGTATAGACCATGCTATGATTATCTTGAGGAAACACTTGGCAATGAACTTTAGTAAATAGCACATTGAAACCGATGTCAGCTAGTCTAGATACTAAAAGAAGATTGTAACCAAGGGATTCAACAAGCATGACATTTTGAATGGAACTATCATGAGATATGGCCATCTTAACAAGACCGAGTACCTTACCCTTGGAGTTGTCTCCAAAGGTCACATACCTCCGTGGTCCATGGTTTGGTGTGATCTCTTGAAACATGTCTCTATCTCCGGTCATGTGATCGATGCATCCACTGTCGAGAATCCACTCTTTTTCCTCCGGACATGTAATCCTTGAAGTTCGCCATGAGACTTAGATTCTTCATAGTCTTCTCATACTCGATGTCGAACAACTCATCTTCATCATAGTAGCCATGTTCCACATCGTCATCATCAAGTGGGATTTCCTCGTCATAAGAGACAAGAGATTAGCCACCAAATATACACATGGTACATTTTATGCTTTTTTGGGCATGATTGTGTTGTTGCTCCAACCATCTTATTTGCTATGAGTTGTGAAGCTTAGTTGTATGGATGCTTGCTTTATCTATAAAGCGGGACGAAAACCTATTTCGAAAGTATCTTAATCTTTACCTAATAATAAAGCAGCTAAGGCTTCTGTTCGTCCGTCGTCGCACATTTTGCAGAAAAGCCCCTGCACATTCGTGTAATCAACTCGCGGTCCCGATTTAAGTGAGAATTCTTGTTTTGCAAAAAAAAAAAATCTTGATGTTTCGGTTAATCAACTCGCGATCCTATTTTAAGTGAGAATAGAAAAAAAATCGTTTTTTGCAGAGAAGCCCCTGAGATTTTCGTTAATAAAGTCGTTGTCCGTCTTGAAAACAACGTTCTTTTATACATATTCAAATGTTTTTTTTAATATTCCTATCTTTTAAACCGTAACTTCAATTTTAACATGTTATATATAAAAATTGATTAGAAAAATGTGTAGAATATGAATATAATGTTATTTGTACACGTTAATCATTTTAAATGCTGTTTAGGGACATATTCAAATGCTTCAAAAAAATATTCATATCTTTTAAACCCTAACTCTAATTTTAACATGGCATATATGAAAATTAATTGGAAAAATGCGTGGAATCTGAATAAGATGTTGTTTCACGTGTTAATAATATTTCAAATGTTGTCTAGGATGCAATGTTAATCAGTAGTGCACAACTCGTATTTATTTCGTACCGGTGCCGATTTCAATTGAAAATAAACACCTCAAAAAGCAAATTGGAGACGAAAGAAACCATCTATAACCATGCATGTTCATCGATGAGAGTGGTAAGAAGGATATAATGCAAGACTAATAAGATGCTATGTTAAAATAAAGGACGTGGACCTTTTGGAGGTCATGAGTCATGGTTAAGTTGTTAGAGGAGTGTGATTTTTTTTTTCAGTTACAACGCACGGTTTCTTTTGCTAGTAATAGGTTAAAGTCGATCGGGCAAGGCAAGGCATGAGGCAACCAGCTGTAAAGTTGCTTGCCGCCGCTGCTCTCCACGTGCAGTAGCTCTCACGACGTACGTACATAGTCTTCGTCTTCGTCAATCTATCTATCTACTTGTCCCTGTCCGTCCATATATCCGCCTGTACACAGTAACGTGGGTGTGTGGCTCACATACCACCAGCAATGATACGGCCGGTAAGATATGGCCAGGAATTGACCTGCGCCGGCGGCCGCGATCGTGGTGTTCAACTCCGATCCGGCCGAGAAAATGTGGCAGCGCGTCGTATGTGTATATCTACCTGTGTACCGATCTGTATCGGTTAGTGGGGGCAGAAAGCCATGGACGGCGACGGATCCATGGGCACTCGCACTCCGCCCGATCGACCAGTGCGTATGCTGTTTGACATTCGAGTTCAAAAGGGTGACAGCAACCAAAAAGAATTCCTCGCAGCTCAGGGACTCTTTACGTGTTCTCTTCCTTCCTTTACATTAGTCTCACCACATACCTGTCCGAGTGCGCCGGTTTCCTCTGTAGAATTCGGCAGCTAGACTGACTCCTGCGGCCCTCCCTTTTGAAGAACAACGTATGATCCATGAGCATGCATGCTGAAATGTGGGAGGAAAAGAAGGAACACCAAGGAAGAACTAGAGAGTGCATGCATGTGTGGATGTGATTGGTTCCTTGCGTAGACTGTATTGCAATTGCAATATCCATGGCGATCTGATCCTGATCGATGGTGCATGTGTCAGGTTATATCATGCCATGATACCTAATCATCTTGTATCATCAGCTCGATAGCTGCAGGTCAATGTACCCTCCATTTGTCTCAATCAATGCTAATTATCAACAAGGCATCAATGTGGTCCGTACGTGAAAAACGCCAAATATGCTGAAGGCATTAGCCAGTGACCCCTGACGAGGCCTCGGAGGACATGCGGGTTGCTAAGCTGATGTGCATGGCTTACCTGACGCAGCTCCATTGCGATCTGCGCGGAGACGACAGATCGAGCTCTATTGCTTTCTGCGTTGGTTCTGCGTCGTCGTCGACTTCCTCGTGTGTGCTGCAAGTTGCACGTCAAGGGTGAAAATTCCAATCCCCACTCACGGCGGAGACCGATCGACGACGCACCGGCGGCGGGCGATCGGCCAATGTGCATGAACAGTTGGTCCACCTGAAGATACCGTGCATGCCGGGGGGAAAGCACTTAACTGATCCTACTGAAAAACTGGGTTAGTAATTTGCAGTGGGTACACGGGTTTCAGAAAGACGCATGCACACTGGGGAAAGGGACTGACACTAGGAAACCAAGTTTGGTAGCAGAGCTCCATCCTCAGGTCATCCTACAGACGCCTAATTAGATGGTTCAGCAATCAGTACGCGTGATTGAGCAGCGCGATCCCGGTCATTCGAACCCGATATGAACCGCAGCAGCAGGCGAAATGTGAAGGCGTTCTGAAGAAAACTACTGAGCAGAGTTGACGGCATAATCTGTGAGGTTTGGCTAGCTAGTTGTAGGGAGAAGAAAAAAGCATTTGATGTTTTGCATGTGAAAAATAGTGGAGGGCGCTATCAGTGAAACCTGTGAGGTTTGGCAGCTTGACATGTTTGAACGAATTGGGAAAGGGGGGCACACACACACACAAACAAGCAGACGGTTTCAAGATCCATTTCAATAGCTATTCCTGTGGCTTCAGGCGCAACTTGCTGCATAAAAGAGGTTTATCCATCTTCATTTGTCAACCTCCGAAGTTACAAAAGTGGATATGCTTCCCTCTCTTGTTTCTTTCTGGCACTCTTTTGGTGAAGCAGCAGCAGCAGCAACGCTCTTTTTATGGACACAAATATATACGAAGACAATGTGCTGCTAATGGGGTTGTGGCCAATGTGCGCTTAAGCCAGCCCTTTTGGGGTGACTGACTGTACACGCACACCCTTTTCTGCGCGAAATGGATTGATGGCTTTACAAAAGGGATACAACTTGAATTTCTTTTCAGCCATTTTTCAGCACCTTATACTTCATACACAATGATACAAGCGCAAGTTGACGACGGGAAATTATCTGAATATGACATGGTATTGTCTTCATCGTGCATTCACAAAAAGATGAACTACCAGGCTCTGGAATCAGATGCATTCTTGCTATTGCACCTATTCGTCCGCAGATTGCCCTTCGTCCTGTGGTGCATCCGATGACAATGGCCCTAAGATGCCCTCTGAACTGAGAGACAATCCACTCTGTGAAGAGGTGACACATGAAGACAGCCAAATTAATTCAGTCATATGTTACTCAAGTGTCTGAAAAAACTTTGTGTAAACTGCATCTCGACGGTGCAGAGTCGTCACATGGTGGTTATAGCGGTACCTCTGGCTGGAATCTTAACATGTCAGCACGAGCCATTGCCTCTGCTTGAGCTATTCTCTGCCTGAATATTTGCGCCATCTCATCAGCCTAATTTGGGCGTAGTAAACAAGTATGTCAGTTTGTCTGTCACAACATATTCCGGTGAAAAGGTATTTGCCCGCATTACTTACCTTTTCGAAAACCAGCTTCGGGTTACGAATCATGTCACCAGGCGTTGGCTCCAGCTTCTTTGTAGACAGGCTAACCCGGCCCCTTTCACGGTCATGGCTTAGAATCATAACCTAATAACAAAGAAATCCTCCAGCCTTAGCTATAGAAACAGCAAATTGACATAATTTACGAGTAAGATGACGTCATTACCTTGAGAGTATCTCCTGGTTGAAGAACTGTTGAGATATCTGCAACACGGTCATGACTAATTTGGCTGACATGCAGAAGACCATTGATTCCACCGATATCGATGAAGGCACCATAAGGTTTTAGGCTTTCAACAGTTCCCAAAACAACTGAACCAATGCCAAGCTGGGCTTGGCTGTCGGCCATTGCCTTGCGATTACTGAGGACAAGCCTGCCTTGTTCCTCATCGACCTCCACAAACTTCAGAGGTAGCTCTTTGTCAAGCAGCTCTTCAGCAGTTGTTTTCTGATCAAGGTCAAGCAACAGTTAGTGAAATAGTGAGTAACTAGTCTAAGGATGGAGCAACTCAAAACTCAACCATAGTATATCAGGATCAAATTGGTAAAATACAGCTAGCTCATGCATGCAACAAAACCATATGATATAACGAAGTTATGCAATAGGACTGTGAACCAACCGATGACACTTGTGAAAATGGAACAAATGCCTTAAGGCCCTCCACGAGAGCTACCACACCTCCTTTGTTACCACCAATTACCTGCAGGGCAACATTGCAAACTGAGCACACGAATAAAGCTGCCTAAACTAAATCAGTGCTGCAAATTCACCCCAAAAAACTAAAAACAGTACCACAGTATCTACAGGGGCATGAGACATACATACAAAGTAACACCATAAAGACATGTGGGCAGGACAAGGATAACGGAACTTGCAGAAACAGCGACAGAAATCAGGAAAGCTGTTGACAAAAGCTATCCATTGCCATGTTATCATAAAATGACTGGTCTAAACTTCATAAATTCATTAGCACTCACAAATGAACGAACTAGCAAAATCATTACAATCCAATGAACACATCATAATTACATGATACGAAAACCATCCCAAGTTAACAGCAGCATGAACATAGGGATCATTAACTGAAGTCATATACAAAGTGAATCTACGCCATAAAGACCCACTGAACTGACATTTATTTTCTAAAGAACCATGGCTGCTGTTGCAGTGGGACATTCAAAAAGGTGAAGTCTGATTTAATCAATGCAAACAAGGGGCAGGAAGAGGCAATGCTTGCTAAATATTTAGTTCATAATAATTTCTACAGGAGAAAATTATTCAAGGATCAGGGAACAATGGTTATAGCATGGATATAGGACCTTCTGCAAGTATCGTACTCACTTTACCCGTGATAACAACATCCTCTGCCTGAAGCTGCCTGCACCTTTCCCAGGCAAGGTCTTGCTGAATTGATTGTAAGCTCAGAATCAAAGTTTCATCATTTGGGTTCTCATCAATTATCATGAACTGCTCCACTAAACCCGGCCGGATGCCTGCCTCCTCTATATGGTCGATATCGAGAAGGCATGCCTCATCTATAGGCAAGAAAGCAGTAGCCTTTGATTGAATGTCAATAAATGCACCATTTGAAGTGGTCATGAATACTGTCCCTTTAATCTGTAGTCATCACAAGCATGCAAAATATTTTTTACATGTTAGGAACAGTGTAATACAAAATTTATCAAGCTAATTAAGAAATCTTATACTATCCGTCTCAGCAAGCCCCAAAAGTAGCATGTTGCACAAATAACAAAGAAGTAACAAATGTAAAAAAGGAGATAATAATAGAATTGTTGGTACCAAAGCAAAAATAGTAATGGGGAGCTGCAAATCCAGCAGCTATTCCTCCCCTCACCATTGGTGGGTACAATGCTCATATTCAACTCGTCGTTTGCGCTTATCTAGCACACTTTTAATTCAAAGACATGCTTCCAGGCGCGTTCGAGACAAAAAAAAAACAGCAGCTATGACAACTGCATTTTGTGTCCATGTGCACGTGTCACACAACAATATGCAAAGTTGACTGTTCACTGTAATACGGTAATTTAATAATTAGCTGGATCTTCTTAATTCAATATCACATACCTAATTGGAGGGAACCTAATTTAGAAAAACACGCAGCAATCAGTCAGTCGTGATGCGTTTGGTTACATGCATCAAGCCCAACCAGGCTCTAGCGGGCTAAGCTGTTTGGCTGCCTGACTCGCACAGAAAAACTGGCCCACACGAAACTAAAAGAACCCCACAGTCAGGCCTGCCAGGAACGCTCAGATCGAACGTTTCTCCAGATGAAGGCTCGGTCTAGTGCAATTTACACTAACCGGAAGGATGCGGACTGGGTAAATGTAGGCGACCAAACGACATGCAGAACGTGGCCCAAAGCCTGCATACCATCAAACAGGCTCCACTGGGCCAGGCTCCCAGAAAACGCGAAAAGCGTGCAGGTAACCAAACAGCTCCTTGCTGAAAGCATTGTGTCAGCTCAGAATTAACCGAATTGGCTAATTTTTAAGTTGCTCTAAGGTCCCACAATTCAGGAATTTCAATTATATTTCCATTTGATGTAAGAATCTAGCTTTATTTCTTTCCTTCAGAAAGCATTGAACAAACATTAATGGTGCCATCGTTGCTAGATTACATAGTACCACTCGCCCCTCAAAAAAGAAAAAGGAAAAGGAAATGGGAAACTAATACGGAAAATCCATTCTAGTTCACTTGAACACTCTATTAGAACCTACAGGAATAACATTTTACAGGAACATTAGGAACATAGGAGCAGTCAAAGTTAGCACAAAATGAAAATCTAAAACCCACAAGCAGTAAGAAATATGACACGTCTTCATTGCTAAATAAACTTATGAGCGATCTAAAGCCAATTAAACGAAAATCTATAAGCAATACACGCGACCTGCTATCCCAATCCCCTACTGACGATATGCAGTTGAGCACCCATTGCTATCTGTTCCACATCAAACGAGCGAGCAGGAACAAGAGAGTGGGGGATTACGAGTGAGCCAATGTCAGTATCGATGTCGGTGGTCTCGACGGCGGATTCGAGATCCTCGGGCGAGAAGGTGATGCCCTCCATGGGCGCAGTGCGGCAGCGCTCGGAGGCCTCGTCGAACAGCGTGCGCATCCGCTCCCGCTCCTTCTCATCCTTGCTCAGCACGTACGTCCCGCAGACCAGCGCGGACGGCCGCATCGGCGCCCCGGGGCGGCGCGACGCGCCGGAGAGTGGTGGGCAGGCGAGCCCCGCGACGTGCTGGACCAGGGACGCCATTCTCTTCTGCCTCTGCTGGCTCGGTACTTCGAATGAGGAACGGGCAGAGAGGAGGGGGGCGTGGCAGTGTTATCCGGTGGCCGTGGGATTTGAGAGGATAGGGGACGATTGGTTTTGGGCCAGGCCGCCAGCCTGGGCTACACCTGGGTTCGACCTCCCGCCGGTGCGTGTAAAAAAAAGGACAGCTTTTTTTGTTTAAATAAGGGATAATAAAAAGACAAAAGTTCATAAAACTAACTTAGTTTTCTTTATGTACTTACTCCTTTCCTAAATATAAGTATTTTTAGAGATTCCAATATGAACTACATACTAGAGTAAAATGAGTGAATCTACACTCTAAAATACATCTATATACATATATATGTAGTCCATATTGAAATCTCTAAAAAGACATATATTTAGGAACAGAGGGAATAAATGTTTTTTTTAAGAGGGAAAAGGAAGTTTATTCCATATTGATAGGGTTACAATTCGCTATATAAGGAGGTCCTTGACCAAACCACAAGCTATGGCCCGCTCATCACGACTATAAAATGCCAAACGATCTGCTACCCTATTTTGCTTGAAGCAAGTCCGATGAGAAGCTCCGCCGTGCAACTCCGGCCGAACCTCGACGCATTTTGTCTCCGCCAACGATCACTTTCTCCGTGTCGCCATAGTTGATCTCTGTCACCAAGTTAGGGTACGGAGATCAGAACTAGATCTATCCGCGTTGTGTTCTAGGGCTTATTCTTCCGGAGCGATTTACTTGGTATTTTTACTGTCGCGATAGATCTTCCTTTTATCCTAGGTTCCTCCCTGCGCGGTTTGTAGTTGTTCCTCGTGCAGGACCTCAAATCTGGAATCATTGTATCTCTTACCAAAGATCAGATCGATTCTGCTCTAGCAAATTTTTCGAAACTTGCTAGGTCAAATCTGCCAATGACCTTTTCAATAGGCTATCCTGTGTTTTTCGGACCATATCTTTTTGATAAAATATGTTTTCATCAAAGTACCTATGTGCATGCTCATGGCCCTGTCTATTTTCCCTCGTACCAATTCTTATTCATAGGGTGGTCATGGCTTCTACTTCGGCAGCACGGACTGAGTCTGATAGGGATGAGCGATTGCCTCAGATTTCACATGACAAGGGGGATGGCAAGAAAAGAATGAGAGGTGTGGTGAAACGTTCCAAGCCGCCCAGTTTCGAATAAAAAGGGGGGTGATACGTCCATTTTGCATCATGATTTCCTTATTTACTTTGTTTTGTTGAATAATAATGCTTTGGGGAGTGATTCTAATGCCTTTTCTCTCATAATATGCAAGGTTTACACAAGGAGGGAGAATACCGGCAGCTGGAATTCTGGACCCAAGAAAAGCACGTCAGAGATACCTATTCTGCACAACTCCAATGAAACTGAAATTTTACGGAGATTATTTTTACATTTAATAAAAAATACTGGAGCTGGAAACTACCGGAGGAGGCCCCCCAGGTGGGTGTTGGAAATATGCCCTAGAGGCAATAATAAATTGGTTATTATTATATTTCCTTGTTCATGATAATCGTTTATTATCCATGCTATAATTGTATTGATTGGAAACTCAAATACATGTGTGGGTACATAGACAACACTGTGTCCCTAGTAAGCCTCTAGTTGACTAGCTCGTTGATCAAAGATGGTTAAGGTTTCCTAGCCATTGACATGAGATGTCATTTGATAACGGGATCACATCATTAGGAGAATGATGTGATGGACAAGACCCAAACTACGAACGTAGCATATGATCGTGTCAGTTTATTGCTATTGTTTTCTGCATGTCAAGTATCTGTTCCTTTGACCATGAGATCATGCAACTCACTAACACCGGAGGAATACCTTGTGTGTATCAAACGTCGCAACGTAACTGGGTGACTATAAAGGTGCTCTACAGGTATCTCCGAGGGTGTCTGTTGGGTTGGCATGGATCAAGACTGGGATTTGTTACTCCGTATGACGGAGAGGTATCTCAGGGCCCACTCGGTAATACAACATCACAATGAGCCTTGCAAGCAATGTGACTAAAGTGTTAGCCACGAGATCTTGTATTACGGAACGAGTAAAGAGACTTGCCGGTAACGAGATTGAACTAGGTATAGTGATACCGACGATCGAATCTCGGGCAAGTAACATACCGAAGAACAAAGGGAACAGCATACGGGATTAACTGAATCCTTGACATAGAGGTTCGACCGATAAAGATCTTCGTAGAATATGTAGGAGCCAATATGGGCATCCAGGTCCCGCTATTGGTTATTGGCCGTAGAGGTGTCTCGGTCATGTCTACATAGTTCTCGAACCCGCAGGGTCTACACACTTAACGTTTGGTGACGATTAGTATAATTGAGTTATTATGTTGGTGACCGAAAGTTGTTCGGAGTCCCGGATAAGATCCCGGACATGACGAGGATCTCCGGAATAGTCCGGAGGTAAAGATTGATATATGTGATAATAGTGTTTTGATCTCCGGAAGGGTTCCGGAGTTCACCGGAAGGGGTTCCAGATGTTTACCGAAGTGTTCGGGTGCAGCAACACTTTATATGGGCCAAAGGGATAAAGCCCACGAGGTATTGGAAAGTGCAAAAAGTAGTTTTGCTGCCGCGTAAGCGGTACTACCGCTTGTGTGAAGCGGTACTACCGCCCGAGCGGTACTACCGCTTGTGTGAAGCGGTACTACCGCCCAAGCGGTACTACCGCTTGTGTGAAGCGGTACTACCGCTTGTGTGCGGCTGTGCACGATTCGGCAGGGGTCCGAGTTGGACTCTTTCCCTGCGGGCCAAACCGACCTTGTGCGGGCAAAACCGACCCGGAGGAGGCTTTTACTCCAAGTTTAGACCCCAAGGCTCAACATATAAATAGAGGGGCAGGGCTAGCACACGGGACACATCAGGATTTCCCAAGCCGTGTGCCGGCAACCCTAGCCCTCTAGTTCCTCCGTCATAATCTCCGTAGCGCTTGGCGAAGCCCTGCAGAGATTGTTCCTCACCACCATCACCACGCCGTCGTGCTGCTGGAACTCAACCACTACTTCATCATCGCTCGCTGGATCGAGGAGGTGAAGGCGTCATCAAGCCGTACGTGTGTTGAACGCGGAGGTGCCGTCCGTTCGGCACTAGATCGGAAGGATCGTGATTGGATCGCGGGACGCTCGGCGATTTGGATCGCGAAGACGTTCGACTACATCAACCGCGTTTATTAACGCTTCCGCTTAGCGATCTACAAGGGTATGTAGATTCACTCTCCCTCTCGTAGATGCTCATCACCATGGATAGATCTTATGTGTGCGTAGGAAAATTTTTGTTTCCCATGCAACGTTCCCCAACAGTGGCATCATGAGCTAGGTCTATGCGTAGATGAGATCTCGAGTAGAACACAAACGAGTTGTGGGCGTGGGTGTATACATATTGCTTGCCGTTACTAGTTGATACTTGATTCAGCGGTATTGTGAGATGAAGCGGCCCGGACCGACATTACGCGTACGCTTACGCGAGACTGGTTTTACCGCTGCGTGCACTTGTTGCATAAAGGTGACTGGCGGGTGTCTGTCTCTCTCACTTTAGTTGAATCGGTTCAATGAAGAGGGTTCTTTTAGAAGATCAAAAAGCAATCACTACACCACGTTGTGGTTTTGCGTAGGTAAGAACGGTTCTTGCAAACCCGTAGCAGCCACGTAAAATTTGCAACAACAATTAGAGGACGTCTAACTTGTTTTTGCAGGGTATGTTGTGATGTGATATGGCCAATTACATGATGAGATATATGTGATGTATGAGATGATCATGTGATGTATAGAATATCACGACTTGCATGTCGATGAGTACGGCAACTGGCAGGAGCCATAGAGTTGTCTTTAATTATTGTATGACCTGCGTGTCAATCATTAAGCGCTATGTAATGCTTTACTTTATCGCTAAACGTTAGCTATAGTCGTGGAAGCAACAGTCGGCGCGACAACCTTATGGCGACACGTTGATGGAGATCAAGATGATGGAGATCATGGTGTCATGCCGGTGACGATGGAGATCATGCCGGTGCTTTGGAGATGGAGATCAAAAGCACAAGTTCATGGCCATATCATGTCACTTATGATTTGCATGTGATGTTAATCCTTTTATGCATCTTATTTTGCTTAGGACGACGGTAGCATTATAAGGTGATCCCTCACTTAAATTTCAAGATAAATTGTGTTCTCCCCAAGTGTGCACCGTTGCGAAAGTTCGTCGTTTCGAGACACGCCGTGATGATCGGGTGTGATAGACTCTACGTTCGCATACAACGGGTGCAAGCCATGTTGCACGTGCGGAACACTCGGGTTAAACTTGACGAGCCTAGCATGTACAGACATGGCCTCGGAACACAAGAGACCGAAAGGTCGAACATGAGTCATATAGTAGATATGATCAACATGAAGATGTTCACCATTGAAACCACCTCAACTCACGTGATGATCGGACTTGAGTTGGTGGATTTGGATCATGTTACACTCGAATGACCGGAGGGATGTCAATTTGAGTGGGAGTTTTTTAAATATGATTAACTAAACTCATTATCTAAGAACAATAGTCTAAGTTGTCTTTGCTATATTTATGTTGTAGATCATGGCTCGCGCAGTAGCACCCCTGAATTTTAATGCGTTCCTAGAGAAAGCTAAGTTGAAAGATGATGGAAGTAACTTTGTGGACTGGGCCCGTAATCTAAGGATTATCCTTACGGCTTCCCAGAAAGCTTATGTCCTTGATGCACCGCTTGGTGATCCACCCGCTCCAGTTGAGTCTCTAGACGTTGTGAACGCCTGGCAGGCTCGTTCTGATGATTACTCAATAGTTCAATGTGCAATGTTGTATGGCTTAGAACCGGGACTTCAAAGACGTTTTGAACGTCATGGAGCATATGAGATGTTCCAGGAGTTGAAGTTTATCTTTCAGAAGAATGCCCGGATCGAGAGATATGAGATCTCCGATAAGTTCTATGCTTGCAAGATGGAGGAGAACGGGTCTATCAGTGATCACGTGCTCAGAATGTCTGGGTACTCCACCCGTCTGGCTGAGTTAGGGATGCCCCTTCCGCCAGAGGCTATCACTGACAGAGTTCTTCAATCATTGCCACCTAGCTACAAGAGCTTCGTGTTGAACTATAACATGCACGGGATGAACAAGTCAGTCGCCGAGCTGTTTGCGATGCTGAAAGCCGCTGAGTCTGAAATTCAGAAGGAGCATCAAGTGTTGATGGTCAATAAAACCACTAGTTTCAAGAAAAATGGCAAGGGTAAGAAGGGTAACTCCAAGCAGAGTGGCAAAGCAGTTGCTCCTCTCGTGAAGAAACCCAAGGCTGGACCCAAACCAGAAACTGTGTGTTTTCATTGCAAGGGAACTGGACACTGGAAGCGGAATTGCCCCAAGTATTTGGCTGACAAGAAGGCGGCCAACAACAAACAAGGTATATATGATATACATGTTATTGATGTGTACCTTACCAACTCTCGTTGTAGTGCCTGGGTATTTGATACCGGTGCGGTTGCTCATATTTGCAACTCAAAACAGGAACTGCGGAATAGACGGAGGCTGGCAAAGGACGAAGTGACGATGCGCGTGGGAAATGGTTCCAAGGTTGATGTGATCGCCGTCGGCACGCTCGCTCTTCGATTACCGTCGGGATTAGTGATGAACCTAAATAAGTGTTATTTGGTGCCTGCGTTAAGCATGAACATTATATCTGGATCTTGTTTATTGCGAGACGGTTACTCATTTAAATCAGAGAATAATGGTTGTTCTATTTATATGAGTAATATCTTTTATGGTCATGCACCCGATGTGAGGGGTTTATTCTTATTGAATCTCGATAGTAATGATACACATGTTCATAACATTGATGCCAAAAGATGTAGAATTGATAATGATAATACCACTTTCTTGTGGCACTGCCGTTTAGGTCATATTGGCGTAAAACGCATGAGGAAGCTCCATGCTGATGGACTTTTGGAGTCACTTGATTTTGAATCACTTGACACATGTGAGCCATGCCTCATGGGCAAGATGACTAAAACGCCGTTCTCTGGAACAATGGAACGGGCAAGTGACTTATTGGAAATTATACATACTGATGTGTGCGGTCCGATGAGTATTGAGGCGCGCGGTGGTTATCGTTACTTTCTCACCTTCACTGATGACTTAAGTAGATATGGGTATATTTACTTAATGAAACACAAGTCTGAAACATTTGAAAAGTTCAAACAATTTCAGAGTGAAGTTGAGAATCATCGTAACAAGAAGATTAAATTCCTACGATCTGATCGAGGGGGAGAATATCTGAGTTATGAGTTTGGCAGTCACTTAAGACAGTGTGGAATTGTTTCACAATTGACACCGCCTGGAACACCACAGCGTAATGGTGTGTCCGAACGTCGTAATCGAACTTTATTGGATATGGTGCGATCTATGATGTCTCTTGCCGATTTGCCACTATCGTTTTGGGGTTATGCATTAGAGACAGCTGCATTCACTTTAAATAGGGCACCATCGAAATCCGTTGAGACAACGCCATATGAACTTTGGTTTGACAAGAAGCCAAAGCTGTCGTTTCTTAAAGTTTGGGGATGTGATGCTTATGTCAAAAAGCTTCAGCCTGAAAAGCTGGAACCCAAAGCGGAGAAATGCGTCTTCATAGGATACCCAAAAGAGACAGTTGGGTATACCTTCTACCTCAGATCCGAAGGCAAAGTGTTTGTCGCTAAAAACGGAACATTTCTTGAGAAAGAGTTTCTCTCGAAAAAATTGAGTGGGAGGAAGATAGAACTTGATGAGGTTGTTGAACCTTTACTTCAACCTGAGAGTAGCGCAGCGCAGAAAGTTGTTTCTATGGAGCCTACATTAGCTGAAGAGGAAGTTAATGATGATGATCATGAAGCTTTGGATCAAGTTGCTATCGAACCTCGTAGGTCGACAAGGACGCGTACTGCTCCTGAGTGGTACGGCAACCCTGTCTTAGAGGTCATGTTGTTAAACAACGATGAACCTACGAGCTATGGAGAAGCGATAATGGGCCCGGATTCCGAGAAGTGGTTAGAGGCCATGAAATCCGAGATGGGATCCATGTATGAAAACAAAGTCTGGACTTTGGAAGTATTACCTGAAGGGCGTAAGGCCATTCAAAACAAATGGATCTTTAAGAGGAAGACGGACGCGGACGGTAATGTCACCGTCTATAAAGCTCGACTTGTGGCAAAGGGTTTTTTCACAAGTTCAAGGAGTTGACTACGATGAGACCTTCTCACCCGTAGCGATGCTTAAGTCCGTCAGAATCATGTTAGCAATAGCTGCCTTTTTCGATTATGAAATTTGGCAGATGGATGTCAAAACAGCGTTCCTTAACGGTTACCTTAAGGAAGAGTTGTATATGATACAACCAGAAGGTTTTGTCGATCCAGAGAATGCTGACAAAGTTTGCAAACTCCAGCGATCCATTTATGGACTGGTGCAAGCATCTCGGAGTTGGAATCTTCGTTTTGATGAGGTGATCAAAGCGTTCGAGTTTATACAAGTTTACGGAGAAGCTTGTATTTACAAGAAAGTGAGTGGGAGCTCTATAGCGTTTCTAATATTATATGTGGATGACATATTGCTGATTGGAAACAATATAGAAATGCTGGAAAGCGTAAAGGAATATTTGAACAAGAGTTTTTCAATGAAGGACCTAGGAGAAGCTGCTTTCATATTAGGCATCAAGATCTATAGAGATAGATCAAGACGCTTAATAGGACTTTCACAAAGCACATACCTTGATAAGATTTTGAAGAAGTTCAAAATGGATCAGTCCAAGAAGGGGTTCTTGCCTGTTTTGCAAGGTGTGAAGTTGAGTAAGACTCAATGCCCAGTGACTGCAGAAGATAGAGAAAAGATGAGTGTCATCCCCTATGCTTCAGCCATAGGCTCTATCATGTATGCAATGCTGTGCACAAGACCCGATGTCAGCCTTGCCATAAGTATGGTCGGAAGGTTTCAAGGTGATCCAGGAATGGAACACTGGACGGCGGTCAAGAATATCCTGAAGTACCTGAAAAGGACTAAGGACATGTTTCTCGTTTATGGAGGTGATCAAGAGCTCGTCGTAAAGGGTTACGTCGATGCAAGCTTTGACACTGATCCGGATGACTCTAAGTCGCAAACCGGATACGTATTTATTCTTAATGGGGGTGCGGTTAGCTGGTGCAGTTCCAAGCAAAGCGTGGTAGCTGATTCTACATGCGAAGCGGAGTACATCGCTGCCTCGGAGGCGGCGAAGGAAGGTGTCTGGATGAAGGAGTTCATGACAGATCTTGGAGTAGTGCCTAGTGCACTTAACCCAATGACTCTGTTTTGTGATAATACTGGTGCCATTGCTCTAGCCAAGGAACCAAGATTTCACAAGAGGACCAGACACATAAAGCGACGTTTCAATTCCATCCGCGATTACATCAAGGAGGACGACATAAATATTTGCAAAGTACACACGGATCTAAATGTTGCAGATCCGTTGACTAAACCTCTTCCAAGGGCTAAACATGAACAACACCAGAACTGCATGGGTGTTCGATTCATTACAATGTAAATCACATAGTGATGTGAACTAGATTATTGACTCTAGTGCAAGTGGGAGACTGTTGGAAATATGCCCTAGAGGCAATAATAAATTGGTTATTATTATATTTCCTTGTTCATGATAATCGTTTATTATCCATGCTATAATTGTATTGATTGGAAACTCAAATACATGTGTGGGTACATAGACAACACTGTGTCCCTAGTAAGCCTCTAGTTGACTAGCTCGTTGATCAAAGATGGTTAAGGTTTCCTAGCCATTGACATGAGATGTCATTTGATAACGGGATCACATCATTAGGAGAATGATGTGATGGACAAGACCCAAACTACGAACATAGCATATGATCGTGTCAGTTTATTGCTATTGTTTTCTGCATGTCAAGTATCTGTTCCTTTGACCATGAGATCATGCAACTCACTAACACCGGAGGAATACCTTGTGTGTATCAAACGTCGCAACGTAACTGGGTGACTATAAAGGTGCTCTACAGGTATCTCCGAGGGTGTCTGTTGGGTTGGCATGGATCAAGACTGGGATTTGTTACTCCGTATGACGGAGAGGTATCTCAGGGCCCACTCGGTAATACAACATCACAATGAGCCTTGCAAGCAATGTGACTAAAGTGTTAGCCACGAGATCTTGTATTACGGAACGAGTAAAGAGACTTGCCGGTAACGAGATTGAACTAGGTATAGTGATACCGACGATCGAATCTCGGGCAAGTAACATACCGAAGAACAAAGGGAACAGCATACGGGATTAACTGAATCCTTGACATAGAGGTTCGACCGATAAAGATCTTCGTAGAATATGTAGGAGCCAATATGGGCATCCAGGTCCCGCTATTGGTTATTGGCCGTAGAGGTGTCTCGGTCATGTCTACATAGTTCTCGAACCCGCAGGGTCTACACACTTAACGTTTGGTGACGATTAGTATAATTGAGTTATTATGTTGGTGACCGAAAGTTGTTCGGAGTCCCGGATAAGATCCCGGACATGACGAGGATCTCCGGAATAGTCCGGAGGTAAAGATTGATATATGTGATAATAGTGTTTTGATCTCCGGAAGGGTTCCGGAGTTCACCGGAAGGGGTTCCAGATGTTTACCGAAGTGTTCGGGTGCAGCAACACTTTATATGGGCCAAAGGGATAAAGCCCACGAGGTATTGGAAAGTGCAAAAAGTAGTTTTGCTGCCGCGTAAGCGGTACTACCGCTTGTGTGAAGCGGTACTACCGCCCGAGCGGTACTACCGCTTGTGTGAAGCGGTACTACCGCCCAAGCGGTACTACCGCTTGTGTGAAGCGGTACTACCGCTTGTGTGCGGCTGTGCACGATTCGGCAGGGGTCCGAGTTGGACTCTTTCCCTGCGGGCCAAACCGACCTTGTGCGGGCAAAACCGACCCGGAGGAGGCTTTTACTCCAAGTTTAGACCCCAAGGCTCAACATATAAATAGAGGGGCAGGGCTAGCACACGGGACACATCAGGATTTCCCAAGCCGTGTGCCGGCAACCCTAGCCCTCTAGTTCCTCCGTCATAATCTCCGTAGCGCTTGGCGAAGCCCTGCAGAGATTGTTCCTCACCACCATCACCACGCCGTCGTGCTGCTGGAACTCAACCACTACTTCATCATCGCTCGCTGGATCGAGGAGGTGAAGGCGTCATCAAGCCGTACGTGTGTTGAACGCGGAGGTGCCGTCCGTTCGGCACTAGATCGGAAGGATCGTGATTGGATCGCGGGACGCTCGGCGATTTGGATCGCGAAGACGTTCGACTACATCAACCGCGTTTATTAACGCTTCCGCTTAGCGATCTACAAGGGTATGTAGATTCACTCTCCCTCTCGTAGATGCTCATCACCATGGATAGATCTTATGTGTGCGTAGGAAAATTTTTGTTTCCCATGCAACGTTCCCCAACAGTGGGCACAACCCACCAGGGCGCGCTAGCCCCCCCTGGGCGCGCCCTGATGGGTTGTGCCCAGCCTGGCCCACCTCCGGTGCCCATCTTCTGGTATAAGGTCTCTCTTGACCTAGACAAAATCAGAGGAGGACTTTCGGGACGAAGCGCCGCCGCCTCGAGGCGGAACTTGGGCAGGAGCACTTTTGCCCTCCGGCAGAGCGATTCCGCCGGGGGAACTTCCCTCCCGGAGGGGGAAATCGAAGCTATCGTCATCACCAACACCCCTCTCATCTTTGGGAAGCCAATCTTCATCAACATCTTCAACAGCACCATCTCCTCTCAAACCCTAGTTCATCTCTTGTGTTCAATCTTTGTACCGGAACCTCAGATTGGTACCTATGGGTGACTAGTAGTGTTGATTACCTTGCATAGTTGATTACTATATGGTTTATTTGGTGGAAGATTATATGTTTAGATCCATTATTCTATTTAATACTCCTCTGATCTTGAGCATGATTATTATTTGTGAGTAGTTACCTTTGTTCTTGAGGTCACGGGAGAAGTCATGTTGCGAGTAATCATTTGAATTTGATATGTGTTCGATATTTTGATGATATGTATGTTGTGATTCCCTTAGTGGTGTCATGTGATCGTCGACTACATGACACTTCACCATTCATGGGCCTAAGGGAATGCATTGTGGAGTAGTTATTAGACGATGGGTTGCTAGAGTGACAGAAGCTTAAACCCTAGTTTATGCGCTACTTCGTAAGGGGCTGATTTGGATCCACATGTTTAATGCTATGGTTAGACTTTGTCTTAATACTTTTCTCGTAATTGCGGATGCTTGCGAGGGGGTTAATCATAAGTAGGTTGTTAGTTCAAGTAAGAACAGCACCTTAGCACCGGTCCACCCACATATCAAATTATCAAAGTAGCGAACACAAATCAAACCAACATGATAAAAGTGACTAGACGAAATTCCCGTGTATCCTCAAGAACACTTTGCCTATTACTAGTGATTGTTCTGGCCTGTCCTTTGCCTCAAAAGGATTGGGCTACCTTGCTGCACCTTGTTTACCGTTACCGTTACTTGCCCGTTACCAATTATCTTGCTATCAAACTATCTGTTACCTACAATTTCAGTGCTTGCAGAAATTACCTTGCTGAAAACCGCTTGTCATTTCCTTCTGCTCCTCGTTGGGTTCGACACTCTTACTTATCGAAAGGACTACGATTGATCCCATATACTTGTGGGTCATCAAGACTCTTTTCTGGCGCCGTTGCCGGGGAGTGAAGCGCTCTTGGTAAGTGGAAATCGGTAAGGAAAAACTTATACTACGCGCTGAAATGTATTGCTACTTGCTACTATGGAGAACAATCCTTTGAGGGGTTTGTTCGGGGTATCTTCACCTCGACCGGAACCACAATTAGTTGCCCCTCAACCTACAGCACCTACTGAAAATGTTACTTATGAAATTCCTTCGGGTATGCTAGAACAACTGCTAGCTAAACCTTATGCAGGAGATGGAACTGAACATCCTGATATGCACCTTTTATATGTGAACGAGATTTGTGGCTTATTTAAGCTTGCAGGTTTACCCGGAGATGAAGTTAAGAAGAAGGTTTTCCCTTATCTTTGGAGGGAAAATCATTGACATGGTATAGGCTATGTGATGATCTTGGATCGTGGACTGGAATCGGTTGCAATTGGAATTTCATCAAAAGTTTTATCCCATGCATCTAGTTCATCGTGATCGGAATTATATATATAATTTTTGGCCTCGTGAAGGAGAAAGTATCGCTCTAGGTTGGGAGAGGCTTAAGTCAATGTTATATTCATGCCCTAATCATGACATTCCGAGGGAAGTTATCATTCAGAATTTTTATGCTCGGCTTTCTCATAATGATCAATACATGCTCGATACTTCTTGTGCTGGTTCTTATATGATGAAGACTATTGAATTCAAGTGGGATCTCTTAGAAAGAATTAAACGCAACTCTGAAGATTGGGAACTCGACGAAGGTAATGAGTCAGGTATAAAGCTTGAATTTGATTGTGTTAAATCTTTTATGAATACCGATACTTTTCACAAGTTTAGCACTAAATATGGACTTGACTCTGAGATAGTAGCCTCTTTCTGTGAAGCATTTGCTACTCACGTTGATCTCCCTAAGGAGAAGTGGTTTAAATATCACCCCCCTATTAAGGAAGAAATTAAAGAACCGGTCATAGCTAAAGAAGAAACCATCTTTTATAATGTTGATCTAGTTGTGCCTACCGCTTATATTGAAAACCCACCTTTCCCTGTTCGAATAAAGGAACATGCTAAGGTATCAACTGTGGTTCGTAAGAGTAATATAAGAGCACCTAAACCCCCTGAGCAAATTAAAGTAGAACCTAGTGTTGCTATGGTTAAATATCTCTTGGTAGAAAATATTGATGGGCATGTTATCTACTTTTGTGATGAAGCTGCTAGAATTGCTAAACCTGATGAAAAAGATAAACATAGACCCATAGAAGGCTTGCCTGTTGTCTCAGTTAAAATAGGAGATCATTGCTATCATGGTTTATGTGATTTAGGTGCTAGTGCGAGTGCTATCCCTTTTACCTTATACCAAGAAATTATGGATGAAATAGCACCTGTTGAAATGGAAGACATTGATGTCACTATTAAACTTGCTAATAGAGACACTATCACACCACTTGAAATTGTTAGAGATGTTGAAGTCTTGTGTGGGAAAATAAAATATGCTACTGATTTTCTAGTCCTTGGTTCCCCACAAGATGACTTTTGTCCCATTATCTTTGGTAGACCTTTCTTGAGCACCGTTAATGCCAAGATAGACTGTGAAAAACAAACTGTCGGTGTCAGTTTCGGTAATGTGTCTCATGAGTTTAATTTTTCCAAGTTTAGTAGACAACCTCGTGACAAAGCGTTACCTAATAAGGATGAAATAATTGGTCTTGCTTCTATTGCCATGCCTCCTACTAATCCATTAGAACAATATTTGCTCGACCATGAAAATGATATGCATTTGCGTGAAAGAAATGAAAAAGATCAAATTTTATTCGAACAACAACCTCTCTTGAAACACAATTTTCCTATTGAAACTCTTGGAGGTCCTCCTCCACCTAAAGGTGATCCTGTGTTTGAATTGAAACAATTGCCTGACACTTTAAAGTATGCTTATCTTGATGAGAAAAAGATATATCCTGTTATTATTAGTGCTAACCTTTCAGAACATGAAGAAGAAAGATTATTAAAAGTTCTAAGGAAGCATCGGGCTGCTATTGGATATACTCTTGATGATCTTAAGGGCATTAGTCCCACTCTATGTCAGCACAAGATCAATATGGAACCTGATGCTAAACCCGTTGTTGATCACCAACGGCGATTGAATCCTAAGATGAAGGAAGTGGTAAGAACTGAAATATTAAAACTTTTGGAAGCAGGTATAATCTATCCCATTGCTGATAGTAGATGGGTAAGTCCAGTTCATTGTGTCCCTAAGAAAGGAGGTATTACCGTTGTTCCTAATGATAAGAATGAACTTATTCCACAAAGAATTGTCACTGGTTATAGAATGGTAATTGATTTTAGAAAATTAAATAAAGATACTAGAAAAGATCATTACCCTCTACCGTTCATTGATCAAATGCTAGAGAGACTATCTAAACACACACACTTTTGCTTCTTAGATGGATATTCTGGTTTCTCTCAAATACGTGTGTCACAATCTGATCAAGAGAAAGCTACCTTTACTTGCCCTTTTGGAACCTATGCTCATAGACGTATGCCTTTTGGTTTATGCAATGCACCTGCTACCTTTCAAAGATGTATGACTGCTATATTCTTTGACTTTTGTGAAAATATTGTGGAGGTTTTCATGGATGATTGTTCCATTTACGGAACTTCTTTTAATGATTGCTTAAGAAACCTTGATCGAGTTTTGCAAAGATGTGAACAAACTAATCTCTTCTTGAATTGGGAGAAGTGCCACTTTATGGTTAATGAAGGCATTGTCTTGGGGCATAAAATATCTGAACGAGGTATTGAGGTGGATAAAGCTAAAGTTGATACAATTGAGAAAATGACATGTCCTAAAGATATTAAAGGAACAAATCTTATGGAAATGTCATTCCGAAGCTTATGGAGGACATCATGCGGGAGATAGAACTGCTCATAAGGTATTGCAATCTGGTTTTTATTAGCCTACTCTTTTCAAGGATGCCCGTAAGTTTGTCTTATCTTGTGATGAATGTCAAAGAATTGGTAATATCGGTAAGCGTCAGGAAATGCCTATGAATTATTCACTTGTTGTTGAACCATTTGACGTTTGGGGTTTTGATTATATGGGGCCTTTTCCTTCCTCTAATGGGTACACTCATATTTTGGTTGCGGTTGATTATGTCACTAAGTGGGTAGAAGATATTCCAACTAGTAGTGCTGATCACCACACCTCCATTAAAATGCTTAAAGAGGTTATCTTCCTGAGGTTTGGAGTCCCTAGATATTTAATGACCGATGGTGGTTCACACTTTATCCATGGTGCTTTTCGTAAGATGCTTGCTAAATATGATGTTAACCATAGAATTGCGTCACCCTATCATCCTCAATCTAGTGGTCAAGTTGAACTTAGCAATAGAGAAATAAAATTAATATTACAAAAAACTATCAATAGGTCTCATAAGAATTGGTCTAAGAAATTAGATGATGCACTTTGGGCCTATAGAACAGCTTATAAAAATCCTATGGGTATGTCTCCATATAAAATGGTATATGGGAAGGCTTGTCATTTGCCTTTAGAACTAGAACACAAAGCATTTTGGGCAATTAAAGAACTCAACTATGATTTCAAACTTGCCGGTGAGAAGAGGCTATTTGATATTAGTTCACTAGATGAATGGAGAACCCAAGCCTATGAAAATGCCAAGCTATTCAAAGAAAAAGTTATAAGATGGCATGACAAAAGAATCCAAAAGCGGGAATTCAAAATAGGGGACTATGTTCTTTTGTTCAACTCTCGTTTAAGATTTTTTGCAGGAAAGCTTCTCTCAAAATGGGAAGGACCATATATTATCGAAGAGGTTTATCGTTCTGGAGCTATCAAGATTAATAACGCCGAAGGTACTAACCCGAAGGTGGTCAATGGACAAAGAATTAAGCATTATATCTCAGGCACGCCTATTAACATTGAAAGCAATGTTATCCAAACCATGACACCGGAGGAACACATAAAAGAAACCTTCCGAAATACTCCAGAATACTTAAAAATAGGAGGTATGTGATACGGTAAGTAAACGGACTCCGAAAATCCGTAAAAATATTTTTTGTCAGTTTTGGAATATTTTAGAATTTTGGAAATAAAAAAATAAACCGGAAGGTGATCGAGGTGAGCACGATACACCAGGGCGCGCCAGGCACCCCTGGGCGCGCCCTGGTGGGTTGTGCCCACCTCGGATGCCTTCCCGACTCCGTTTTCCTTCCAAATACTTGTTTCCCAAGAATAAAAATTCTCTATATATACCCCCGACTGTTTTGACGACCACATCGCAAAAAAATCCTTTGTTCTTGTTTCGTGATGTTTCCCTAGTAGATCTAGAAATATGTCGTCTCAAGATTCGGAGGGAGAGAGCCATGTTGACCCCTATGTTCCAGACCCAAAGATCTTTAGGGAAATTTACCCCTATCTATGGACCTTGGAGGAGGAAGAAGATGCTACCATGCAGGAAACAAAAGATGACAGCTCTGAGGAAGAGGATGATCCATTGCCTCAACCTGGAGATATGCATGTGGAATTCAAGGAATCAAGCCTCCCTAGAAGATACAAACCTAAGGTCCAATTTATCCCGTCTCGTTTTCTGCAGGAAAGCAAGAATGCCCTATGCCAAAGGATATTAAAGCTTGAGTTGGAGAATGATGACCTAAGGGAGGAAAACTTTATGCTTAAATATAAGTTGAAGAAGAAGGCTTCATCAACACCTCCACCTCCTTCATCACCACCACCAAAGGAGACTTGAGCACACGGGTATGGGCACTCCCCTTGGCTTGAGCCAAGCTTGGGGGAGATGCCCCGGTATCGTATCACCACTACTTTTATTCACCTTTACCTATTTTAGTTCGATCTTTAGTTTCCCTTTGCTTTAGTTGAATACAAGTTTTAGTATGATCTATTTTCGTGTGTTAGTTCCGTGGCCTATCTATCTATGTAATTGAGTGAAAGTTATATAATAAAGTTTAGTTTGAGTTTTTGTCTCTCTACTTTCATGTTGCAATCAAATAAAGGAAAAGAAACAAATGAAAAAAAATCATATGCTAATCTTATGGTGAGTAATGACATCACATAAGGAAAAGTATAAGCAGTAAAATTTATTGGAGATTGACAAACATAGCATTGGTCAATGATTCATGAAAGAATTAATAAAGGAAGAGAAGATACACATGCAAATACACTATCTTGGACATCTTTTATGATTGTGAGCCCCCATCAAATATCATATGTCAAAATTGTTGACGTTGGACGAGGAAGACAACGTAATGATTTATGTTTGTTCATATCCACATAGAAGTTATATTGTCATAGATCCTTTAACATGTGGTGCTTGCCCAATGTCTTTGCTAGCCAAAAATTCCGCACTAAGTAGAGATACTACTTGTGCATCCAAAAAAAAAACCAAACCAAACTCTTTCCTTGAGTGTCCACCATACCTACCTATGGATCGAGAAAGATCCTTCAAGTAAGTTGTCATCGGTGCAACAAGGCAATAAAAATTACTTCTAAAAGTGTTTTGATCAATTAGTGTAAGGGAAAATTGAGCGTTATACGAACTTATGATGGCAAAGTAATAAAAGCGACGGACTGCATAATAAAGGTTGCTATCATAGGGGGCAATATAGCGTGACGTTCTTTTACATTAATGTATTGGGCATACAAACCAATAAGCGCATGACAACCTCTGCTTCCCTCTGCGAAGGGCCTATCTTTTACTTTTATGCACTTACTTTTATGCAAGAGTCAAAGTATTCTTCCCTATTCCTTTTTACTTTTTCTTTTGCAAGCATCATGTGGTGAGGAAAGATCTAGGCACATATATCCAGTTGGATATGAGTGGGCATGAGTTATTATTGTTGACATCACCCTTGAGGTGAGTGAGTTGGGAGGCAAAACTATAATCCCCTATCTTCCTTTGTGTCCGGTTGAAACTTTTTGTTCATGGGTATACCGTGAGCGTTAGCAATCATAGAAGACTAAATGATGGTTGAGTATGTGGACTTGCCAAAAGGCTTCTACATGAGACCCTTCCTGAAAATATGATGAATTGTAGTTCCAAAGTTGACTGAGAACATAGTTTGTTGGTTCCCAATAAGGTTTATGCTTCATACTTCTATGTTGTGATGAATTGTTACTTGTTCATGAGAAGTTATATGATAAAAATGTATTGAAATATGTTCATATGTTAAGAGTTTATTGTTATTATGATAATAAGCATGATGCTTCTATGTCCGTATTTTGTTTTTATCGACACCTCTCTCTCAAACCATCTGGACATGCTTTTCAATATCGGCTTTCGCTTGAGGACAAGCGAGGTCTAAGCTTGGGGGAGTTCATACGTCCATTTTGCATCATGATTTCTTACTGTTATTTACTTTGTTTTGTTGAATAATAATGCTTTGGGGAGTGATTCTAATGCCTTTTCTCTCATAATATGCAAGGTTTACACAAGGAGGGAGAATACCGGCAGCTGGAATTCTGGACCAAAGAAAAGCACGTCAGAGAGACCTATTCTGCACAACTCCAATGAAGCAGAAATTTTACGGAGATTATTTTTACAATTAATAAAAAATACTGGATCTGGAAACTACCGGAGGAAGCCCTTTAGGTGGGCACAACACACCAGGGCGCGCCAGGCACCCCTGGGCATGTCCTTATGGGTTGTGCCCAGCCTGGCCCACCTCCGGTGCCCATCTTCTGGTATAAGGTCTCTCTTGACCTAGAAAAATCAGAGGAGGACTTTCGGGATGAAGCGCCGCCGCCTCGAGGTGGAACTTGGGCAGGAGCACTTTTGCCCTCCGGCGGAGCGATTCCGCCGGGGGAACTTCCCTCCCGGAGGGGGGAATCAAAGCTATCGTCATCACCAACACCCCTCTCATCTTTGGGAAACCAATCTTCATCAACATCTTCAACAACACCATCTCCTCTCAAACCCTAGTTCATCTCTTGTGTTCAATCTTTGTACCGGAACCTCAGATTGGTACATGTGGGTGACTAGTAGTGTTGATTACCTTGCGTAGTTGATTACTATATGGTTTATTTGGTGGAAGATTATATGTTCAGATCCATTATGCTATTTAATACTCCTCTGATCTTGAGCATGATTATTATTTGTGAGTAGTTACCTTTGTTCTTGAGGTCACGGGAGAAGTCATGTTGCGAGTAATCATGTGAATTTGATACGTGTTCGATATTTTGATGATATGTATGTTGTGATTCCCTTAGTGGTGTCATGTGAACTTCTTCATTGCTAAATAAACTTATGAGCGATCTAAAGCCAATTAAACGAAAATCTATAAGCAATACACGCGACTTACTATACCAATCCCCTACTGACGATATGCAGTTGAGCACCCATTGCAATCTGTTCCACATCAAACGAGCGAGCAGGAACAAGAGAGTGGGGGATTACGAGTGAGCCAATGTCAGTATCGATGTCGGTGGTCTCGACGGCGGATTCGAGATCCTCGGCCGAGAAGGTGATGCCCTCCATGGGCGCAGTGCGGCAGCGCTCGGAGGCCTCGTCGAACAGCGTGCGCATCCACTCCCGCTCCTTCTCATCCTTGCTCAGCACGTACGTCCCGCAGACCAGCGCGGACAGCCGCATCGGAGCCACGGGGTGGCGCGACGCGCCGGAGAGTGGTGGGCAGGCGAGCCCCGCGACGTACTGGACCAGGGACGCCATTCTCTTCTGCCTCTGCTGGCTCGGTACTTCGAATGAGGAACGGGTAGAGAGGAGGGGGGGGGGGCGTGGCTGTGTTATCCGGTGGTCGTGGGATTTGAGAGGATAGGGGACGATTGGTTTTGGGCCAGGCCGCCAGCCTGGGCTACACCTGGGTTCGGCCTCCCGCCGGTGCGTGTAAAAAAAAGGGCATCCTTTTTTTTTAAATAAGGGATAATAAAAAAGACAAATCTTCATAAAACTAACTTAGTATTCTTTATGTAATTAGTCCTTTCGTAAATATAAGTATTTTTAGAGATTCCAATATGAACTACATACTAGAGTAAAATGAGTGAATCTACACTCTAAAATACATCTATCTACATATATATGTAGTCCATATTGAAATCTCTAAAAAGACATATATTTAGGAACAGAGGGAATAAATGTTATTTTTTTAAGAGGGAAAAGGAAGTTTATTCCATATTGATAGGGTTACAATTCGCTATATAAGGAGGTCCTTTACCAAACCATGACCTATGGCCCGCTCATCACGACTATAAAATGCCAAACGATCTGCTACCCTATTTTGCTTGAAGCAAGTCCGATGAGGACCTCCGCCGTGCAACTCCGGCCGAACCTCGACGCATTTGGTCTCCTCCAACGATCACTTTCTCCGTGTCGCCATAGTTGATCTCTATCACCAAGTTAGGGTACGGAGATCTGAACTAGATCTATCCGCGTTGTGTTCTAGGGCTTATTCTTTCGGAGCGATTTACTTGGTATTTTTACTGTCGCGATAGATCTTCCTTTTATCCTAGGTTCCTCCCTGCGCGGTTTGTAGTTGTTCCTCGTGCAAGACCTCAGATCTGGAATCATTGTATCTCTTACCAAAGATCAGATCGATTCTGCTCGAGCAAATTTTTCGAAACTTGCTAGGTCAAATCTGCCAATGACCTTTTCAATAGGCTATCCTGTGTTTTTCGGACCATATCTTTCTGATAAAATATGTTTTCATCAAAGTACCTATGTGCATGCTCATGGCCCTGTCTATTTTCCCTCGTACCAATTCTTATTCATAGGGTGGTCATGGCTTCTACTTCGGCAGCACAGACTGAGTGTGATAGGGATGAGCGATGGCCTCAGATTTCACGTGACAAGGGGGATGGAAAGAAAAGAATGAGAGGTGTGGTGAAAAGTTCCAAGCCGCCCAGTTTCGAATTAAAAGGGGGTGATACGTCCATTTTGCATCATGATTTCCTTATTTACTTTGTTTTGTTGAATAATAATGCTTTGGGGAGTGATTCTAATGCCTTTTCTCTCATAATATGCAAGGTTTACACAAGGAGGGAGAATACCGGCAGCTGGAATTCTGGACCCAAGGAAAGCACATCAGAGATACCTATTCTGCACAACTCCAATGAAGCTGAAATTTTACGGAGATTATTTTTACATTTAATAAAAAATACTGGAGCTAGAAACTACCGGAGGATGCCCCCAGGTGGGCACAACCCACCAGGGCGCGCTAGGCCCCCCTGGGCGCACCCTGATGGGTTGTGCCCAGCCTGGCCCACCTCCGGTGCCCATCTTCTGGTATAAGGTCTCTCTTGACCTAGACAAAATCAGAGGAGGACTTTCGGGACGAAGCGCCGCCGCCTCGAGGCGGAACTTGGGCAGGAGCACTTTTGCCCTCCGGCGGAGCGATTCCGCCGGGGGAACTTCCCTCCCGGAGGGGGAAATCGAAGCTATCGTCATCACCAACACCCCTCTCATCTTTGGGAGGCCAATCTTCATCAACATCTTCGACAACACCATTTCCTCTCAAACCCTAGTTCATCTCTTGTGTTCAATCTTTGTACCGGAACCTCAGATTGGTACCTATGGGTGACTAGTAGTGTTGATTAGCTTGCGTAGTTGATTACTATATGGTTTATTTGGTGGAAGATTATATGTTTAGATCCATTATTCTATTTAATACTCCTCTGATCTTGAGCATGATTATTATTTGTGAGTAGTTACCTTTGTTCTTGAGGTCACGGGAGAAGTCATGTTGCGAGTAATCATTTGAATTTGATATGTGTTCGATATTTTGATGATATGTATGTTGTGATTCCCTTAGTGGTGTCATGTGAACGTCGACTACATGACACTTCACCATTCATGGGCCTAAGGGAATGCATTGTGGAGTAGTTATTAGATGATGGGTTGCTAGAGTGACAGAAGCTTAAACCCTAGTTTATGCGCTACTTCGTAAGGGGCTGATTTGGATCCACATGTTTAATGCTATGGTTAGACTTTGTCGTAATACTTTTCTCGTAGTTGCGGATACTTGCGAGGGGGTTAATCATAAGTAGGTTGTTAGTTCAAGTAAGAACAACACCTTAGCACCGGTCCACCCACATATCAAATTATCAAAGTAGCGAACACAAATCAAACCAACATGATAAAAGTGACTAGACGAAATTCCCGTGTACCCTCAAGAACACTTTGCCTATTACTAGTGATTGTTCTGGCCTGTCCTTTGCCTCAAAAGGATTGGGCTACCTTGCTGCACCTTGTTTACCGTTACCGTTACTTGCCCGTTACCAATTATCTTGCTATCAAACTATCTGTTACCTACAATTTCAGTGCTTGCAGAAATTACCTTGCTAAAAACCGCTTGTCATTTCCTTCTGCTCCTCGTTGGGTTCGACGCTCTTACTTATCGAAAGGACTACGATTGATCCCCTATACTTGTGGGTCATCAGGGGGCCCAAATCCAAATCAATAGCCAAAGAATTTGCTGAAGAAGAAAGACCTGCCTCGGAGGATCAAGATCTTCTCTCTGATGGAAGACCATGAAAAAAGGTGGCCGTAGCCGTGAACCAAACACCACTGCAAAAATGTTTGATCCTGAATAGTACAAGGCGCCACCTCATGTGACAAATGTTGAGAGAAATACCCGACTGCAGAGGATACAAGGACATTGGGCAGCAAAATGGATCTGCAATGAAAATGTTCGGGGAAAAGTATCAAATTATGTTTGCATTCAATCCTCTATGTAACAAATGCATTGCTAAGGGTTGCCTCCAAGAAGGATATGAGAAAGTGAGGCCTCGACAGCCTCCAAATGTTCACCCAACCTCCCTACAAACCATCACTGACTTCCCAGAGGAAGTTGTGAAAAGAACCAAGGCCAGGGCCAACTGAGAAAAAAACAGCTGAGGCCAAGAAAGTTGAAGCAGAGAATGTTGAGCTAACTCAATAGGATGTGCCAAAGAAAAAGGAGTGTGCCTCTGCATCTAAAGCAAGTCGTTCGAAGAAAAATAGTGTTGCAAAGCCTCGAAGGAAAAATATGTCCTGCAGTTGCCCTAAGCCAATCTCCACACTCTTCAAAAGAAAAATGTATTGGCAAGCTTCACTAGGTAGTAGGCCAAACTCAATTATGCATTTGGGGTAAGTGGGGTTTAAGGCTCTTTGTAGGAAAATAGTTGTATCCTACCTTTGTAATAGGTGGTCTACTCTAATAGCTGGACATACCTTATCACACAATAGTCCTGGACAATCGTATCATGCGATCATCCATGAATGCAAGTGAGTATGCGGGTTCTTGTGTCCTGCAGTTGCCATAAGCCAATCTCCAGAGACCCTGGTCCATCCCCAGTTCTCTGAGATCGGGTCCATACTCCCCTTTCACTAGTGCGGCCGAATCCTATACAAACGGTTTTTACCCCCTTTTCGCGACGTAGTTTTAAACCGTCGCCTTGCATGTGTGTGCGATCGGGGGGGGGGGGGGGCTATCCCACATGATACAGATAAATCATCGGCGATGCCTCCTCAGGTCATACACACTAGGCAAATAGAGCCCGTGGACGATTGGGAGGCCCATCACAAACATGTATACTGGAGGAGTTGTGTGAGATGCACTAGGCATCCGACATAGTGAATCCCAAAGGTACATTTCCGGTCGTATGGTACATCACACACAATTTTCTGCAGAGCTTCATATGTGATAGGGGTAGCCATCACACACGCTAGATATAATTCTTTCGTTTGTGTTATTCAATGCATCACGCGTGGTGCCTAGAAGAAACTCTTTGGCATATGGATGCCATCACACATAGTTTTTTTATGTGGAATCGTTTGTGCAAGGTGACCTAACGCACACAGTTGTTGGCCGGAAGTCATGTGTGAATGTTCGCTCATCCAACACGCCAACTTTCTATAAACCGTGTGGTTTATTGAGGTCATCGCCCACGGTGGTGCCTGACAAATCGTCTACAATATGAAAACCCAATAAGAAGCCTAATTGCCCTATTATTTATAATCCATTTAGTAATCAAATTGACATTTCATATCGAGCACACAATATATTTCATATTCGTATTACAGCAACCGGGATTTTATAATTGAAATCACATCAGAGTACAACATCATATAGGCATATACTACCTAGCTACCCAATTACACAGCAGGACCAAGTTTCACATGCAACATCTAAAACCTTTGGAAAGTAGCATCATAGACGGTAAATAGACAGATGAGTCTCGTCTAGAAAACTATTGAAGTGGAAGGCGAATATTAAGCCTTCAATGATGTTGAAGGTCCTTGCAACTTTAGGCCAATGGATGTGGATGATTGCCCGCCCATCCTTCGTGCTCTTGAGGAAGACTTCAAGATTATACCATGGGTATTGTATGAATACCTTCCTTGCCTCTTGACCATACGGGTGGTTTGAGACGTAATCATCGATGAACTGCCTTGAAAAGGACTGAAAACAAAGATATGCATAAATATCTTTTCTAGAATTTGAAATGACGCAAAGGGAAAAAGACAAGGTGAAGAGATAGTACCATCCTATAGTTGACTGGTGTCTTCTTCATTGTGCACACAAATATCTTGTTCTTTTTCGTCGCTAGTTTGTTTATCTTAACAATCTTTCTGAGTTTCCTGATTTGAATGATATTCATGGACACCTCATTTCCCCACATGCAAAATGGGTCGAACAGTGGGTCTAAACCTCTTACAGCAGGACCTACATGTGCAAGACCAAATTGTTAAAAATCCTATATATTAGAATGGTTACTGCAATTGCACAATAATGTGCTATTAGCCAAAGGACCATGCATGTGCAAACCTTGATGGTAAACTTTAGTGTCTCCCAGTGTTTCCCCCTGCAACATATATAAGATAGATATTAATCAGGTTATAAGTGAGATTTGAAATGCTATCAGTAAAATATGTTGAAGAAAAATAAACGCATTGCAGATCCAACAGATTAATCCAAGCCACATGGAAAAGCCAGTTATCTAGACCAAGTGTGCTAAGAACTAGGAAATATAGCAATTGTATATGTTTCACGAGGTTCTAATACATCCAAATTTTGTTTATTTCTCACATGTATAACTACACAAAATTGTACCAACAACAATCGAACATCACATTACACAATTGAACCAAACAGTTAAATGATCACCACAACAAATGAACCAAATAGTTAACTGAGCACCACAACAAATGAACCAAGCAGTTAACTGAGCACCACAACAAATGAACCAAACAGTTAACTGAGCACCACAACAAATCAACCAAACAGTTAATTGAGCACCACATTGCACAATAAACATACTAGAAGATCAGATTGCATATTAGCATTACATTGGACATTTCATTCCAAAGGAAAGGCAGGAGCAGCACATGCAACAGGTAAACCAAACATGCTTAACCGGTGTAGCTAGATGTACATAGGTCGTTTGTAATTAAGCTAAAAACAAGCTATTCCTCATCGTCGGAGATATCAATGACGATGGGCTCCTTATACTTGGAAGAGGGCGAGGCCTCAACATCATGGGTGCCCTCCTCGTAGTGGTGAGCGACCTGAGCCTGTACGGGCACCAACCTTCCGCCTCTGGAGTTGAGGTAAGCACGGGCACACTGAGAAAAGACCTTGTACTTTTCGTCGAAGGCACCGACGGTGCCCTCGAGAAAACACCATTAGTTGTCGTTTAAAGTACTCAACCGCGTGGCGGCGTCCGCACGCGAGGCGTCGACTGTGGCCCCGACGGCGAGGTGTTTCTCCAAGATCTGGGGGTCGGCATGCATGGCAGCCATCGCGGCCTCATCCACGCGTACGACCGTGATTTGCTTCTCCGCTGCCAAATGCTCCATGAGATCCTAGCTATACTTCATGCACCATGGCTTTCAGTGGTGATTATTTGGGGGTGGTGCAGTGATTTGGGTGGAAGGTGTCGTGCCAGTGGTCGGGGCATGTGTAATGGAGGAGGAGGGGGTGGGGGAGGGGGTATGGGGGGTCATGAATTACATGACTAGATGGAGGAGGCCGAGTAGTAGGAAGGAGTGTCGCCGGTGAGGAAGCGGTGCTGCAAGCTAGCAGCGAAGGTTTGAATTTAGGAAAGTAAGGGGGAAGCAGGGGGAATATGTATTTTGGTTGGTACAAGGGGCGGGGGAGGTAGATATTTCCGCCGCAGCCCAAAATTTTCATTCGATGCAATGAAAAACTGGCGTGCAAAGTCTCATTGGACACAGTCCCTTACTCAGAACTGTGTGGGATATGAAAACATCACAAACGAATCCTATAGTTTACCCCATGTATGATGAGTTTGAACGTGAAAATTGTGGTCTCCAAGCATCCGGCGTAAGATATTGGATACTACATTGCACACGATTCGTGCTAGCAAATTGTGTGTGATGTACTTGCATTTCATTTTCATTTGGAGGACAAAATGGGGATACGACGGCAGATTTTGGTCCAAATTTCCCTCGTTACAGTGGTCCTCCACGTCATTGCATAATTTAACATCACTTGCTAATTTGAGTACTACACAAAAGAGCTTGCAGCACAACCCGCACATACTTAATCGAGAAATTAAACAGAGCTGGTTGACCTAAACATTACTCTAACAAAAAACCAGTGCTCTCAACAAAGACTAATATTGTGCCTAGCACTCGTTGATCTTCGGCGGCGCCGCCTCCTCCATAACCAGCTGGCGCTCGACGACCTCCGGGGGAAGGGGCTCCATGGCATGCATCGCCGCATACTCCGCAAGCATCTCGCGGTTCGCGTCTACCATCTCTTTGGAAAAGGCTGCCACGAGTCGAGCGTGGGCGGCCATGGTCCGGGCATTGATGACCTCCATCTTGGCTAGGGATGCCGGCGATAAATGGACTGCGGCTCGAGCGCTCTCGGCGATTGCCAACTCTTTGGACGTGGGTTGCCGACCGGTGTTGGAGTAGGCCGCTGCTATTTGTGCGGTGACCGACACGAGCTGGGCGTGGGCGGCCTCGGCCCATGCATGGGCAGCCGCTATCGCGTCTACGACCGCCGAGGGATGGACAGCTGTTGTGCCATTCTCACCATTTGCTATCCCCGCTGCTGATGTTGCTGCCGCCATCTCAGCTGCAGCAGCTGCCCTTTCGGCTGCTGCTGCCGCTCTGTTAGAGATTGCAGCCATGCCGAAGGAGGTTGTTAGTGCGCTCATGGCTGATGCGACCGTGCTCAGGCCGGAGTGGGTCGCCGAAGTTGCCCTCATGACGCGGATCCAAGTCCCCATCTTTTACTAGCAACATTTGAACAGTATAATGGGCTTGGGGAGCAAGTGTGGTTCACGCCGGCGGTGGACTGTAGCCGACTAAGCTTCTGGTGTAAGATATATATTTTATACTGCATCACACACGATTCATGATCTTGGACAATTTGTGATGTACTTGATTTTCATATTATTTTAAAACGAAAAATGATGTTACATCGGCAAAGGAAGGTGTTTGGATTGCAATAACATTTATGTACAGTGAACATGCAACTACATGAGTGTGGTGCT
This sequence comes from Elymus sibiricus, assembly GCA_039707655.1. Classification (NCBI taxonomy): domain Eukaryota; kingdom Viridiplantae; phylum Streptophyta; class Magnoliopsida; order Poales; family Poaceae; genus Elymus; species Elymus sibiricus. The sequence continues at coordinate 343,454,091 of CM077669.1, read as the reverse complement.
AAAATATGGAATTATTCGGGGTTTGTTTGGCCTTTTTATATATTAATTGAGTTTTCTAGGCACTTAATGAGCACAGTTCAAATTTGAACTACAATCACAAGGTCCGTTGCACCAAAATGGATCGAAAAATCATATATGTGTCCGTGGCTGGATGTTTACGTCCCATGCAAGAAATGGGAATGCATTTCAAACACTCGGCTTCGTGGCTCGGCCATAGACATCGATAATCTAGGTTTTTAAATTCCAGTAGAAACAAATCTCATCAGAAATTCATGAAACTTGGCATGGTGTCATGGCATGGCACATATTTGCCGTGGTAAAAAAATTATCCAATTTGGGACAAGTTTTGGCACAAGCCTCTTACAAACCCGAGCTTCTCACAAGAGGCTACGTGGTTCCGATAGGGAATGTGTGTCACCTTTTGTGGGCGAAACGACATCCGCTTCCTCTTCTCCCCTTGGCCTTTTTTCAGAGCGACATAGACCAATATGAGTGTCGTGATAAAATATAGAGTTATTCACGGTTCGTTTGGCCTTCTTTATACATTAACTGAGTTTTCCAGGCATTTAATGAGCATAATTCAAATTTGAACTACAATCACAAGGTGTGGTGCACCAAAATGGATCGAAAAATTATATACGTGTCCCTGGCTGCATGTTTAGGTCCCATGCAAGAAATGGGACTGAATTTCAAACATCTAGGCTTGGTGGCTCGGCCATAGACATCGATAATGTAGGTTTTTAAATTTTGGTAAATCCAAATCTCGTCAGAAATTCATGAAACTTGGCATGGTGTCATGGCATGGCACATATGTGCCATGGTAAAAAAATTAGCCAATTTAGGATAAGTTTTGGCACAAGCCTAAACCGGAGCTTCTCACAAGAAGCTACGTGGTTCTGATAGGGAATGTGTGTCACCTTTTGTGAGCGAAACGACTTCCGCTGCCTCTTCTCCCCTTGGCCTTTTTTCTAGAGGCGACATAGACCAATAGGAGTGTCGTGCTAAAATACGGAGTTATTCAGGGTTCGTTTCGCCTTTTTATACATTAATTGAGTTTTCTAGGCATTTAATGAGCTCAATTCAAATTTGAACTACAATCGCAAGGTACGGTGCACCAAAATGGATCGAAAAATCATATATATGTCGTTGGCTGCATGTTTAGGTCCCATGCAAGAAATGAGAATGAATTTCAAACATCTCAGCTTCGTGGCTCGGCCATAGACATCGATAATGTAGGTTTTTAAATTTCAGTAAATTCAAATGTCGTCAGAAATTCATGAAACATGGCATGGTGCCATGGCATGACACATATGTGCCGTGGTAAAAAAAATTGTCCAATTTGGGACAAGGTTTGGCACAAGCCTCTTACAAACTGGAGCTTCTCAAAAGAAACTACGTGGTTTCGGTAGGGAACGTGTGTCACCTTTTGTGGGCGAAACGACATCCGCTGCATCTTCGCCCCTTGGCCTTTTTTCTAGAGGCGACATAGACCAATAGGAGTGTCATGATGAAAGAAGGAATTATTAAGGGTTCGTTTGTCCTTTTATACATTAATTGTGTTTTCTAGGCATTTAATGAGAATAATTCACATTTGAACTACAATCACAAGGTTCGGTGCACCAAAATGGATCAAAAAATCGTATACGTGTCCCTGGCTGCATGTTTAGGTCCCATGCAAGAAATGGGAATGAATTTCAAACATCTCAGCTTCGTGGCTCATCCATAGACATTGGGAATCTAGGTTTTTAAATTCCAGTAAATCCAAATCTCGTCAGAAATTCATGAAACTTGGCATGGTGTCTTGGCATGGCACATAAAGGCATTGCGAGATTTTGTTTTCCAATTTCAGACCCGATTCTGATTGTTTCTCCTACAGACAACATTAAGAATATTGGTTTAAATTATCATAAATCCAAAACACACAGAAATTCATGAAATATGGCAGGGTGTCATGATATAGCACAAATATCTTGTGGTATTTTTCGTGTCCATTTTGAGAGAAGGCACAAATATGATGTGGTACATTTTGTGTCCATTTTCGTTGTTTTTTTGGTATTATTAATAAATCATGGGCGTTCTACTGACCACTTAGGTGATACCACGCATCACATCTTTATTGGCTAGGAGGTACCGTGCGGACAACTGTTTGAGTAGACGGGAGGCGAGCGAGTAGTACCCTGCATAGGCTCTCTGCGAAGCGATCCCTTTGACCCCATCGCCAATGTTTCACACTGAACACCCGTGTGCAGAACGAGAGTGAAAATTTGGCGCGAAGGATTGGTGGATCGCGTCATTGCAAACGATTCAGTCTGATGACCTGTGTGCTTAGTATAGACAATTTGGTAAGATTTGCATCTGTCATATTGGGTAAATTGGCATTTGTCAAATTGGAAACATTGGCATTTGTGAATGCATTAACATTGGTCTTTGTCAACATTGTAACGCTGACATTTGTCAAATTTTGCAGGAACAAAATCACTAGTATGGTATAATTTTGCAACTGAAATTCAGTAAACATAGATTAAATAGTCGTTCTCTATACAAAATAGTTCAACTCACCGCTGAATCAAACAAAGTTCTCCCCAGTTGTTGCCAACCACATTCTAAAATAGCTTTTTCAACTATATATACTAGCTAATTTAAAGTACACGGTACTGTTCAACCTTATCTATAGTTAGATGAACTGAACAAAATAGGCCCTAAGTACTACTACAGAGGGGCTTTGTACTACTTCCAGCAGCCTCTCCTCTGCCAAGCGCGCTCAGTAAGAGCCAGAGGAGGAGGAGTCTATCGACGAGCTAGAGGAGTCGAATCTGTTGCCCTCCGCTGCTCCTAACATGCCTCCTCGAAGCGGCAGGGCTCGAGGTAGATCTCCGCATTCCGCGCCACTGCTGCGGCTTCTGCTGCGGCCACGTCGGCAGTGAGCTTCATTGCATGCGCGACCTAGCGCTCCTCCTCCCCATCTAGGAAGTTGATGTAGCAATCAAGATCGCTGATGCAAAATCTCAGCGGCTGGACTTTGACGGCCTCCTCCTCCTCCTCTCACCTTCGGGCCGCGGTGCCGGAGCGGGTGATGGCCGCGGTGGCTGACGGCAGGGTGGCGGCCAAGGCGGAAGATGGTGTGGTGGCGGCCAAGGCGGTCACTGGCAGGGTGGCGGCAACGGCGCCCGGCGGTGGGGTGGCGGCCACAACGACCGCCGGTAGCAGCAGCCTTCATGCAGCGGTGGCGAAGCATGTGGTGGGTGTCGTGCGCAAAGCCAATAGGGTCGCCACGCGCTCCACATGCTTCCGCAAACTGCACCGCCGACCCGGTGCAACCTCCCAGCTGGAGTTGTCCGCTGGAGGAGTGGCTGACCAACGACGACGGACCGGTGCCATTAGCATTGGGGGAGAAACAAACTAGAGAAGCTACGGGGAGAGAGGGGATGGATGCGATATGAAGTCGCCGGCCATGTGGGTTTATAAAGCAGGCTGATAAGCATTGGGGGTTTGGGGGATTTCACCGAGCTGGGCAGGAACCTACACGACTGCGCGCGGGAACATGTGTGGTTGCGCGGGAACTGGCTCACCAACGCCTTTTCGAGACAACGCTTGGCCAAACGAAACACATGTTCGGTGCCGAAGCGTGCCATGGAATCCTCGGGTGGCAACACGGTGACAAGACGTGACGGAGGAGGAAGAAATGATAAGTACACAAACGATTGATAAAAAAACATTTGCGTTTTATTACATAGCAAACGCTAGTTCTCTACACACCGTCACGAACTGCTCAATCATGAGGTTGCTCTCAGTTTAGGCGGCCGTGGCATGCTCTACTCACGCGCTCTACCAGGGTCCGTCCACACGCAAACGGTCATGTACGTTTGGGGCGCCATATGCATGTGGTTGCGCCGCGCCTGGCGCCACCATGCAATTACGTGAGCCACGATGTAGTTAAGCGTTGCAAAAACTTCCATGCGGACGTGCCAAAATTCCAGGACGTTTTGGCACCCACCCACTTATTCTCGCAGCCATTTACCTTCATCTCTTCTACCTTCCGATCGCACGACACAACACAAGAAGCACACCCACGATGACAAATATAGAGAGGATGCACTCTTCATCTCTTCAACCTTCCTGCATGGATCCAATGGCGGCGATCCCAACGGCTGCCAACGTCGAGCGACAGTTCACCATTGTTGTCAAAGTGGAGACCCAAATCAGGAACACAGACCTCTCAGTGGTGTACACCAATGACCCGGTCGCGGTGGAGAACTCCATCGACACTATTGAGAAGCTTCTTGCTGATGATGACAAGTACAAAGTGGTCGGCTTCGACCTTGAGTACACAGGCGGTCGTGCCAGGTATGATCAGAAGGTTGTCGTCGCCTAGTTGTGCATGCGCCATCACGTCCTCGTGTACCACTACTGCCTATCAACAAGGCCTTGCGAGCGTTTTGCCAGGTTTGCCAACATCCCCGACTACAGGTTCGCAACGGTGGACACCACCAACGATCTGAAGGTACTCAAGACTTCGGGCTTGGCCTGCCAGAAGCTTGTCGACATCCAAGGGCAGTACAGGGTCTGGGGCAACAATAAGAAGTGGAATTCCCTGGTTGACCTTGCCAAGGCCATCATCGACCCCTACTACGTAGACATGGATGTTGAGTCCGACAAGGACAAGCCTCTCTGGCACAAGGCCTGGGTGAACAAACTAGATGAAGAACACGTCAAGTACGCGGCCAAGGACACGTACACAAGCTACGAGATGTACAGAAGGATCATTGACATGAGGAAGTGCCTCCTTCCTGCAAACGGCGAGGGATAGCCACAAGCAGAGCAGTGGCGGCAACCGTCGTCACAAGAAGTACATGTTTTCATGATCGTCTACTTGTAATTTTTGATCGAGAATGTACATGTGTTGTGTAGTCACTTATGTAATTGGATGTTCAATTTGGTTCTGCAACTATGTTGTTGTTCTATAGAAAGAGCATATACATAGATGTTGTGCAAATAGAGCCAATCACATCTCACACGCTTAAACTAAGGAACACGTCGGTGATGATTTCATCAATCGTTGACAATTGTTTACCAGCAACCATTTGCCCACAACACACATAACTTGTCAGGAGGAATCATCTTTGTTATTATCTGTCTTCCCACATGATTCTACTTACTAACCTATTTGCAGGGTATCACACACACCTTCTTACGCTAGATTGTTTGTGTTCTACTGGATCAGCGCAAACAGTTTATACGATCGAATTGTATGCTGTATATCGCACACATCTGTATTTGGTTAATCGTTTGTGTTATTTTGGCTAATCGCAAACAGTTCATGAGAACCAATTGTATGCCACGTATCGCACACATCTGTACTTGGTTAACCGTTTGCTTTATGTTGGTTCATCGCAAACAGTTCGTTTGGATCAACTGTTTGCCGCATATCACACATGCACCTCTTTTCTAAATCGTATTTGATGGACCCGCCATCGCACACAGATCGCGTTATTGGCGACGGAGCTAGAACTATACCGTTTGCGTTCCATGCATCGCACACAATTTGGTCGAAGGGTTTCAGATTGATGTGTCGTCTTTGGACCTTCCTACAATAGTGTTTGGTTCATCCCATCAAGTTTTAATTAGAATAGGTGATGGGATCAAGCTGAAAATTCTCCGATGAGTTGCTCAAAAGTTGTCGGCAACTGGGGACATGGCTAATCATGATCAATTATATACACTTTGCAGAGGTTTGTGTACTTTACCCATGATTCCCGATCACAGCTTCCTGCTAGTAAACTTCACTTGTGAAGTAGCTAGGTAGATCAAGACGAGATGTTTGAGAAGTAGTAGCCCTCTCCCAAAGGTAACCCATTCCAACCTACGACTAACTACATATGCCAATCATTTCGGGGAGGGTTCCCACAACTTACTTGGTCCAGACAGAGCCCATATTGTCTCAGGGCTACAAATGGAAGCTACTCAACTTTGAACTCATACAATTCCTTTGAGCCTGGGCGGTCGCCCACACAATTGTCGACCACCAAGCAATACCGAAGCGCCGCCCAGATGATTCATTAATTTAGTTGTAGTGAAGTAGTCAACTGTGAGGTTGTAGTCTCAAAAGAAATAATTGATGTTTCACAATCCACGTTATATCAGCTAAGCAGAACTACTCGATTGGTTACAATCAGGGTAAAATAGATCTAAGTTTCTGCTGCTGGGTTCATGCAACATGATGTGCAATCCTAGTCATGCATTCCTAATTGGAAAATGCTACATGCATGTAAAACAATAGGTGATAATGATCAAAGGTTCCACTTGCCTGGTATTGACAACTCTTCAATCTCACAATCTTGATCAAGTAACTCTTCGCTCTCTGTACAATCTGACGTAAGTGAAAGAGAAATCATAAACAACCATACAATGCAATCAAACATACAATAGTAATGTGCTTGGTGTCAGTGTTATTGTGTTGTGAGATCACGTGTCAGTGTTAACTCATAAGAGTTTGGAAAACAACATATTGGTTGTTAATTGGAATACATGTGACCTAAGGGTTCACCTGCAAGTCTCAAAATAATAGGGTTCATCACATAAGGAGTATGTGATGTCCAGTTGTGGTTGTCAAATCCAATTAGAAGGTATTAAACAATAGGAGGCCTGGTCTATGAATCTTGGATAGCCAAGTTCATGTTAAAGTTTGAATGACAATTCAAACTTCTTGACCTTTCATGAGCTTGAATGCACACTAAGTGTGTAGGTTTCATTCCGAGCTCATCAAATTGGTTTGACTTACAATACAATTTGAATTTGAATTAAGGTTCATCCTGTTTGAATAAAAATTGAATTTGGTTCACAATATGATTTTGTTCTACTAAGTTTGAGCTTACCAAACGAAATTGAATTATAAATGATTTCATATTGGACCAAGTCAGTTCATGCCAGCCCAATTATGTTTATTGTTTCCCTATAGTCCAAAACAAATCCAATATAACCACTAAAGTTTATTTATTTGATTCCATGTTTAAACTAAAGTCATATACAAATCCAAAATCACTTCTAAAATTATTATTTAGACCTTATTCATGTTTGAACTAAATTCAAGTTTAAATCCAAAGTCATTTACTAAGTGCAATTAGGCTTTTCTCAAATTTTACTTAAGTCTGACTAAAATCAATTTAAGTTTAATTCCCTTAAGTCAATTATAACTCAAAATAATTACTAGGTATAATTCAAATTATAAATCATATTGCAAAGTTGTATTCAGATTAAACCTATGATTTGAAGGTTATTTCCAAACTAAGTTTTTAATTTAATTCAATTCAATTCCTAAAGTCAAATAACAATACAAAAATATTTGCTAAAGTTCATTTTAGCTTCACAAACTAGTTGCAAAATATTTATTCTAAAAACCATTTTTATTTCTAGATTAAACAAGATTTGGGTTTAAATACTGTTAGAATTAGAGCTACTGTCTAAATTATATCCAAATTAATTAAAATTGGATTATAGTAGCTAAGTTGAAACTACAATTCACTAGATTCATTTTGTCCAAAGAATCAATTTATTTGGATTTATAATTTGCAAGTTATGCCCTTTCATATCCAAATTCATTATGTTTGAAATTAAATTTTAAACTTTTAAAAAGTAGGAGAAAGTGCATTTTATGAGGTTAATTTTGCAAAAATAATTATAAAATTGGATTAACAAAATAAAAGTTATGATAGTTTGACGTTCCACATGGTTTTCTATAAAACTGCCAATTAATTCAATTTAATTAAAATTCATGTGGACAAGGTGGGATGCGTGGAATCTCCTGGTTGGTCTATACCGGTTTGATTTGGGTTATAACGTGGGCCGTTGGATTTGGGTGGATCTAGACGGCTAGGATTAGAAGGTACGCCTTCAATTAAGCAAGATGTTTTGGGGCGTTAGATCGAGATCGTGTGGCCAAAATAGATATGGGCGCTCACCGAGGTTAGGTCGTCGTCGGCTCGGGTTGTCGCCAGGGCACGGGGAGGGGTTCACGGGGATCAATGTGACGCAGTGGTCACGCTGGTGGCCATGGAGTCGTCGGGTGTATCCTCAACGATGGTAGCAGGCTTACGGAGCAGCGGCGATGCTCGATTGGCCTTGGGCATTGATTGTGCGCTCATTCTGGTACTTTCCTGGACCAACGAGAGGGTGAGAGAGATATAGGATGTCGAGGCGGTCCGGGAAGGAGCAAAGGAGCGGTGAGGGCTCACCGACGGTGGCGCAATTGCTCGCAGAAGCAGCGGGAGGTGGCGGCGGTCGCGAGCTCGGGCACGGCGGCCTGGCGGCGGACTTGGCATGGGGATGAGGGGAATGGAGATAGGGAGTCGTGGGAATCTTATAGCGGCGGTCAGGGGCTCGGGGGCGTGTGGATCATGGCCGGCGTTTTCGGGATCATGGAGCATCGTGGGCGCAAGGTGGGGGACAACCCCGACGGTGGGGCCCTCTTGTCGTTGAGTGTGGGACAGGTGGGAGAGAGGTGCAGCGCTAGCTGGGCCGCACCGGGGGGTGTGCGCTGCTCGACCGACCTGGCTTGGTTAGCCCATCTCTTTTTTATGTTTTTCTTCTTTTTCCCGTTTCTTATGTAAATTCAAATAGGTTTTGAATTTGAATTTTGCTTTCAAAAAAAACTGTACCTAAATTATTTATAGAATATTTCTGATTATGTCAACATTTTATTTGGCTCTTTTGGTCAAATATTTTTTGTAGTTTATTTTCATCTTGGATTTTAATTTGGTTTTAAACCTAAATATCATGTCCAATTTGGAAAATTTAACAGAAAGTCGAGCATATTATTTGGACTTCTGAAATTGACTTTCTTGCCAAATAATGCAAAACCCTATTTTAATAACTTCCCTTTGATTTTTGAATTGATTCCAAAACAAATCCACTTCAATCATTCAGGGACAATTATTTAGGGTTTGAATATCATTTGGGACTTATTAGGGTTAACCTTATGCCGAAATAAATATTTCAATTAGTCACCCTATTGTGGGATGTCAAAATTATTCCCAACACTTTTAGTTTCATTCTGTGTTCCCAAGTTTCATACAAGGATTTCAAATGTGGCCATAGGGTCCTTGACACTCTTGGTGAATCAATCAAGTCAAACAAAGTCGATCATCAAGCAATTCCTACGCAAAATTTAGCTAAAGGCAAGCAAGCATAGGTTTTTACTAGAAAAAATTAATTCCCTATGAAATATTTTAGCATGCTAGATCTGGAAAAAAATCTGGGATGTGACAAAGCTGCAAACAACTCCTCTCCATCGAAACGGTTGATGTCACCAAGAAGGTCTTTCAGGCATGTTATGCAGATGCAAGTTGACACCCCTTCGGTGACTGCAAAGCCGAAGACTCTCACAAAGACTTGTGTGAAGAGAAAGCAGCAAGTCTCTAAAGAAGTAGATACCCCTGCCAAGAATGCTAAGTCTGATTTTCTTCTACCAAAGAGGAACCTGAGAAGTATGATTTTCATCTCTTCATCGATATTATTGACAGTGTTGCATATGACGCAAAATCTGATGATCTAAACAGTTTGGGGATTCCAGAAGATGTCACAAAGCTAGTGGCCAAATCATTCGCTAAGCTGAAGGGAATCACCAAAGAACTCAACACGGCTCTGAAAGGTAACAATTACTGGAGAAAATGCAACAAGATGCAAAGACCTAACATGAATCCAAAAGCCTTTACAAGGAAATTATGGTTGTCACAAAAGCTCTCAATGTCAGTAGAATGAATAAAGTTGATTGGCATAGCCGAATGCAGATGGATGTCCCTCAGCTATGTGGTCAAAGGAATGGTGAGATCCAGAGAAAAGCTAAAGCTCTCACAAGGAGAACTACTAAAGAAAAACATGAGCAGACCAGGCTGACGGCTAGCAAGCCAAAAGAAAACAAAGATCGATGTATGAAGACAGTGGCCACCAATACAGTACCTCTAAGGCAGAATGCTCCACTACAACAAGCTCCACCCTGGCTCTTATCCTCATGAAGCAAAAGCACAACAATTTGCTAGTGCTGAAGAAGTTATCACACCTAGGACAATAGCCCATGAAGAAATACTTGATGACTCTATTTTTTTCTTGAAATGCAAGTCAAAGAAAAAGCACCACCGGAGCGGCAAGCTCCCGAAGAACAAACTGACATAGAGATTAAAGTTGAGAAGGCCATTCCGTCCCCATTGAGGAATATGTCTACTGAGCCCTCCAAGCCTAGCGCGGACGAGAAAGAAGAAGTTGAGGGTAAGCCAAGTGCTACCAGAAAGATTTTTGCCCATGTCTCTTCCTCTACAGTTCCCACTCTGCTCCTCGCTCCAATGATCCTAAGTTGTAGGAGGAAGGAAAGAAAGAAGATGAGTCGATGGATCAAGTTGTTGTCCCACCTGCTGCACCAGTCCAAGCACAACCAAGTTCTAAGAAAAAGGCCCTTGTGCCTCCCGAAAACAAGATGGAGAATGAAGGAAAGGCCCTAAAGCCAAAGAAAAATCAAGTTGATGAAACTACTGTAAAAACATCTACTAAAAGAGTACAGACAAGCAAGACTGATGGTTCTTTGAGTTCGAAGAAATCAACAAAAGGAAAGCAGAAGAAATAAGTTGCCCCACTCAAACCCATTGACGAGAATACCTCTGCACCACATGATGTTCGCAAAAAGCCACTAGGAAGAGAAGAATTTCTACCCAATCTAGTGGAAACATTTCCTCACTTCTTTGTGGAAGCCGGCCCGAATGGACCAACTTTTAGCGAAAGAAATCACAAGTACAAGCTTGCTGTCTTCGGGTAAAGCCCATACGAAGGGGAAAGGACATTTCTGACATCAAGGTTCTGGACTCAGGAGCAGACAATGTATGATGCTTAGATTCTTTTTTTCAAGAATCGCATCTTCAAGCATAAGATTATGAACTTTGCAAAACTTGAAGAACTGCCCTGCTTCCACCGAATCATTGAACAGATCGACCAAGTTCACCTAAAGAAATTTCTCCGATTCAACTGTGGGTGGAATCGAGAGATAATTCTACAATTCTATGCCACATTATATGTTTCGGGAAGCTTTGAAGACTGCAACACATTAATATTCTAATGAATGACTAAGGATGAAAAGATTACTTGCATCGCAGAACATTTTGCGGCCATGCTTCATTTCCCTCGCTTTGAGTTTGATGAATCTCGGGAACACATACTACATTTTGGGGAAACAACTGAAGAAGAAATTCACATGCTAATGGACTTAAGAAGGTTGGAGACACTATAAATTTGCTCTATTTTTTTGGACGCTTCACTTGTGTCACTTATAACCGTTTTTCGTCACAAAAATACCCCGGTGACGTTTTCCGGGCGTCACCCCCACCGCCACCAAAGCGACGTCATAAAAATAAATTTAAGTGTCACCTTTTTCGTCACGTAAGTTCGCACTTTAGGTGACAAACCAAAAAATGTGACGAATGGCCGTTTTCGGTGATGGCCCAGAATGTCACCAATGATAGCCTGATGTCTACTACGCAACCTTCTTCTTGTAGACTCGTGTTGGGCCTCCAAGCACAGAGTTTTGTAGGACAGTAGCAAATTTCCCTCAAGTGGATGACCTAAGGTTTATCAATCCGTGGGAGGCATAGGATGAAGATGGTCTCTCTCAAACAACCCTGCAACCAAATAACAAAGAGTCTCTTGTGTCCCCAACACACCCAATACAATGGTAAATTGTATAGGTGCACTAGTTCGGCGAAGAGATGGTGATACAAGTGTAATATGGATGGTAGATATAGGTTTTTGTAATCTGAAAATATAAAAACAGCAAGGTAACTAATGATAAAAGTGAGCACAAACGGTATTGCAATGCTTAGAAACAAGGCCTAGGGTTCATACTTTCACTAGTGCAAGTTCTCTCAACAATACTGACATAGTTGAATCATATGTAAATCCCTCACGTGCGACAAAGAGTTCACTCGAAAGTCACAAATAGCGGAGAACAAATGAAAAAATTATTGTAGGGTACGAAACCACCTCAAAGTTATCTTTTCCGATCAATCTTATGAGCTATCCCTATAAGTGTCACGAACAGCCCTAGAGTTCGTACTAAAATAACACCTTAAGATACACATCAACCAAAACCCTAATGTCACCTAGATACTCCAATGTCACCACGAGTACCCATGGGCTTGATTATACGATATGCATCACACAATTTCAGATTCATCATGTTCAATCCAACACAAAGAACTTCAAAGAGTGCCCCAAAGTTTCTACCGGAGAGTCAAGACGAAAACATGTGCCAACCCCTATGCATAGATTCCCAAGGTCACGGAACCCGCAATTTGATCACCAAAACATACATCAAGTGGATCAATAGATATCCCATTGTCACCATGGATATCCCATCGCAAGACATACATCAAGTGTTCTCAAATCCTTAAAGACTCAATCCGATAAGAAAACTTCAAAGGGAAAACTCAATTCATCACAAGAAGATAGAGAGGGGAAAACTCCATATGATTCATCTATATCAATAAAGCTCGCGGTACATCAAGATCGTGCCATCTCAAGAACACGAGAGAGAGAGAGATCAAACACATAGCTACTGGTACATACCCTCAGCCCCGAGGGTGAACTACTCCCTCTTCATCATGGAGACCGCCGGGATGATGAAGATGGACTCCGGTGATGGTTTCCCCCTCCGGCAGGGTGCCGGAACGGGCTCCCGATTGGTTTTTCGTGGCTCTGGAGGCTTGCGGCGGCGGAACTCCCGACCTAGGTTTGTTTCTGGGGGTTTCCGTATTTATAGGAATTTTTGGCGGCGGAAACAAGTCCAGGGGGGGGCACGAGGTGACGACAAGCCAGGGGGGCGCGCCCTAGGGTGGGGCGCCCCCCAGGCTTGTGGTGGCCTCGTGGCTCTTCTGGCCCAACTCCAAAGCTCCCTGGGCTTCTTCTGGTCCAACAAAAATCACCGTAGATTTTTATTCCGTTTGGACTCCGTTTGATATTCCTTTTCTGTAAAACTCAAAAACAAGGAAAAACAGAAACTGGCACTAGGCTCTAGGTTAATAGGTTAGTCCCAAAAATAGTATAAAATTGTAGTAAAATGATTGTAAAACATCCAAGAATGATAATATAACAGCATGGAACAAGCAAAAATTATAGATACGTTGGAGACGTATCATAGCCCAATTTGTCACCTTAGATCTTTTTGGCGACGATAATCCATCACCGGTGATCTGTCCGTGGGTTTGATTGGTCAAATATTCCGACAGGTGGGGCCAGCAGTTGTTGACGAGGATGCTTCCATGTGGGTCTCCCGTGGGTTTTATCGCCGATGGTCCCGTCAGTAATAACTCGGTGTCAGTTTTGATCGCTCCACGTTGCTGACATATGGGCCGAGAAGATACCGATGTGGTTGCTTACATGTGGGACCAAACATTCTGTTTTCTCTGAAGATGTGTTGTTTGAATAGTCAATGATTCTGACATGTGGGCCCATTGTAGTGCTAACGTGGATTCCGGCAAGCGGGTTCATACGTGGGCCACGTGGCTGCTTACTTGTGGGTCCATACGCTTGTGACACCATTCATGACAGTCACAGTATTTAGGCACGTTCAATTTGTATTATATTGAAATTGGCGGGCACGTTTGGTACATAATTTATTTTTTATATAAATTTAATATGAATTTGTGCAAAATTTGAATTTCAATCCAAATTCAGCCCGCGTTGCTTTTATTAAACAACAAACTTGATAATTGCCAAATAGAAAGTCTAGGACATTAGAATAGCCAATCATGGGGCATGATAGCAGTACAAAAATTAGACACATATGACTCAGTTTCATTGCTCATATCTCATAGGATCCCGACGATGTAGTCTGGGCGATGAACATTAGCAATCATGAAGCCTCCTTTCGAGATCCAAGGTTTTCACTTCCTTCACATTCTTAAAGAGGTCGGGTTCTTCTTGTTGCTGTATAGGGGCAGTGTTCATTGATTCAAGATGGTTATGCAGATATGACAGACCCAATTTAAGAATTCAATTTCAAAATCCTAAGTTTCCAAATTGTACATGCATCTCCTCGAGTATACAATGGTTTGGTGAAGAAAGACAGTCTTACTAATTAAGGAAGTGTTTACAAAAAAGAGTTCAGCTACTCACTGGTTGAACCCACTTTCTCTTCAATGTGCTTGAGTTCGAGGATGCATCTGAAGTTAGAGACATGAGTTTTTCGATCTCTTCATGTACCATCTGTATACCCTTAGTCATTACATCAAGTTGATGATGATAACATTCACGCCATAATGTAGTTGAATACATTATACTGCAAGTAATTTACATTACGTATGCAATGTTACATCAAGTAAACATATTCTAACCATATATGCAGAGTTTGCAATAACAATGACCTCTACATCTGTATTGGTCGCCAGGTCTGTGTCTTCTTGTTCACATTCAGTCTCACTGTCACTCTCTATCAGGTCTTCTTGATGCATTGGATAGAGAACATGACCTTTGATATGTGAGAATACAAGGAAATCTATGAGACAACCGAGAAATCAAGGTATAGAGTTGGAAAACTCGTCATGTTGATACAAGTTCTTCTTTTTTCATGCCTTCACTAATATTCTCCCACTCCGTTGGTAACATGTCAACATTCATTGCGTAAAGATTATCACTTGTTGAAAGTAAGTGCAATTGGGACCGCGATAATTTTAAATATTGGTGCCATAATGTTTTAAAATCTGTGTATTTGTACTAATATGAAGGAAATGAACTAGTAATAACTCGCATGCATAACCCGAATAAGAACCCCAAATTATAAATATTGTAAAAACAACAACAACTTCGACATGAAAAGTAAGTAGATGTGTGATGAGTCCAAATTATGTGATATGTTTACGTGTATTGTGTGCCTACATGTTAGGCTTTGTGGAGTTTTATCGCATCTGCGCACCTCTTTTTGTTGATTTCCCACAAGTATCGCTTTTTGGACCAATTATCATGACATGGAGAATATCCCTAGAGATGGTAGTGAAATCACATATTTAAAGTTATAATCATTTACCATAAAAGAACCAAGCAAGGAGGCCAAAGGAAAAATCGTCAGAGAGCCTCCAAATAAAAAGACAACGTTCCATACGATCGTGCCCGCTCGTATGGGCGGTCGTATGGAGTGGAGCCATCACCGCCTGATCCACTATCCACACCATGAAATCGGGTCGAAGATCACATGCACACAACCACCAGAAACTCATTCAGAAGGAGGAACCCTAACCTCCGGGGCGATCCGGAGGGAGGAATCGACAAGGAGAAGGTCGCTGCCTCCACCACCATTAGCTGGAAGGCTTCAACGTCATCACCACTGTCATCATCACGACCGGCCACATCCAACTCATTGTAATCTCAAGAAACCCATTGGGGATAACTCTTGTGATACATGTTTGATTTATTCATGTTGTCCATCACCATTGATATGATGTCCGTTGCCTCCATGTGTGAGTAGTTCCCCTAGTACTCGGGGATATGGATGAACCCTGATGTGTAATAGATCGTTTGGTATTAGGATTTAATATCCTCTTTGCATGTTGGGTGAAGTTGACCATCCAATCTATGCCAAATTTGGACGAAAGGTTATTACTGTTGGCGAAGCGTGTGGTTACGGAGGTGGGTGGCATGATAAGCCCCATCTCTCTTCGTAGTGGACCATTGCAGTAGGAGGTAAAACAAAGACCACTTATAGGATGCATCCACGAGGACCTCTTTCCCCTTAGTAACCGTTTGATAACCGGAGTGGGGAAGAACGGTGGTGGCGTATGTGATATGGGGCTTCCTAGTGTATGCATGTATATATACCGGCTCTGCCCACAAATATAAATATGCAAAGTGCCTTAGGAATCCAACGTAGCATTGTGTCCAGGCATCGATATATAAGCACACTAGAGGGGATTCCGGACTACCTGGGAACGCTTTAGTCCTATTGATTTCAAGTCTCTCGTTTACAACAATCCTTACTTGCTTTCTTTAAATAGTTACTTTTATGATTGCTTCACCATTTCTATTACATTACTACTTCTTTGGGTTACTGACAACTCGCGGGCATAGTATTCAAATTATCCAAGACACAAAAGATTGATTCATGTGCTCAGTGTGGGATCAATACTCTTACTTTGAAAAGGTTAAAACTAAAGCATGTGCACTTGCAGGCCATCAAGCATTTTCTGGCATCGTTGCCGGGAGCTGAGCGCTTTTGATATTTGTCTTGAGTTTGGTTTGAATCTTGTGCACTAAGTTGTTTGCAGATCTAGAGCAACCATGGTTGAGTTTGCACACAATTATCAGTTATCCGGCATGCGCCTTACTGGACCACCAATGCACTAGATGTTCACGCCGATGGGTCCAAATCCCACTGGTGTAGCTTATGAGGTGAATCCAAGTGTCCTCGAATTATTGCATATATAATAAGCAATTTAAAGGTAAGTCCGTGAGGACCCTTATCAACATTTGTAAATTTTTGATGACATCTGTGGGACATTCAAATTACATGCTTTTAGCCATGATGATATGAAACTGAAATTATTTCCTCATACAGTTATTGATGTAGCATAAGACTGGTTAGTGTCTCACAATGTAGGTACCTTTGATACATGGGACAAGCTTACAAAAACTTTCTTATCAGAGTACTATCCTGAGAAGAAATCTTATGAGGCCAGGCGAAGGATCTTGAATTTCCGACAATGATGAGGAGAAAGTCTGGTAAATGCATATCAGATGTACAAGATTTTGTTAAATGATTCCCTCATCATAAACTCCCTGATCGGATTGTATTGAATCTCTTCTATGGAGGACTTCGGGATGATTCCAAAGAGAAACTAGATTTAGCTTCTGCATGTTCCTTCATTACCAGTCTGGAGCCCGAGACCCAGGAACTACTAGATAGTAAACTGGCTAATCATGAAGCTTGGGGGTGATGATGAAGAAGAGGGTAAAGTGGAAATAGATTTCAATTGCATAAAAGCTTATCTTAATTCACGGAGAGTTAATCAAGTAAGCAATGAACTTTATCTTGATCCTAATGTTGTTTTAAGATTCGTTAAAAGCTATGCAGAGCATATGGAGCTTCCAAAGAAAAAATGGGAGTGTTACACCGATGAGGACCTCGAGGAAGAGGTCATTCTGGAGATCTTGGAGGTGGAAGCATCAGTGACTCCCATGGAAGAAGACTATGAACCCATACAAGAACTACTCTTTCCGGTTAGAAAGGCATAGCTTGAGTACCTAAGCAAAGGACATAATACGGAGGAAGAAAAAGGTATATGCAATGTTCAGGTGAAGCCCCCAAAAAGGAGGTAAAAGGTAATGATTATTGAAACAATGGAGAAAGAGGTAACTTATTTTGTGAAAGGTTGCATCAAGGCATCTGACACCGGTAAACCGGTAGTGCCTTGCTCATTCGACAATACTTCTTATTTTGGGCTTTGTGAAATGGGATCCTCTATTAATGTAGTACCTTATACTCTTTATGCTAAACTTCATGATGTAATTTATGCTTGTGATCTACAACCTATAGATATGGAGACAAAACTATCAGACGGCACCTTAAGCAAACCTTATGGGATGGTTCTTGACGTTTATGTTATTCGAGGGACTTTCACTTACGAGGTAGATTTTGTTGTAATGGAACCCGAGGATGATTTTTGTCCCATAATTTTGGAAGACATTTTCTTAACACTGCATGTGCAAGTATTGATTGTAAAAGGGAGGCAATCTATCTTAAGTATGGGGAAGAGGTAAGAGAATTTAATTTCTCAAGATTTAAGAATCGCCACCAACCAAGAGAACATGACAACAATGAAGAGAAAACTATTGCGCAATTGGATGCTATCTACTTTGGGACTTCGGAAGATGATCTTAAACAAAGTTTAACAGATTATGAGAAGCTTCTAGAAGACCCAGTTAAAGAGGAGATTAATCAATACATGAATGAAGCACCAGCGCAAGACGCAGTTGCTAGTGAATATTATGAAGTACCGGAGGAGAAGGGAGATGAAGAACGTCCACCTCCTTAATTAAAATCTCCACCAAAAGAGCTAAGGTATGAGTTTTTAGATGAAACAAATAAATATCCTGTTATTACTAGTGCTAATCTTTTAGGTAAACAAAAATAAAGGCTAATGAAAACACTAAAGAAACATAGAAAAGCCTTCGGATATTCAATGGATGACGTGAAGGGAATAAGCTCTTTCATCTGCACTCGTCGCATATATATGGAAAAAGGAGCGGAACCAGTGCGTGAATTGCAGAGAAAGTTGAACCCTGAAATGAAGGAAGTGGAAACAAAATAAATAGTTCGCCTCCCTGATGTAGGTATTTTATATCCTATGTTCGGAAGTAAGTGGATGAGTCTTGTTCATTGTGTAACCAAAAAGGGCGGATTTCTTGTAGGACCTAATAAGCATAATGAACTAATCAACACTAGAACGATAGTAGGGTATAGAATGTGCATTGATTTCAAGAAGTTGAATAAGGAGATGCGTAAAGGTCACTATCATGTGCCATTTATTGATCAAATGCTAGAAAGGCTAGCCAAGGATACTCACTTTTGTTAGTTCGACAGATATTCAGGATTCTCACAGGTCACGGTGCATCCTGAGGATCAAGATAAAACCAATTTCACTTACCCCTTCGGCATGTACTCTTATCGTCGAATGCCATTCGGTTTATGCAATGCACCAGCTACTTTTCAAAGATGTATGAATGCCATCTTTGCCGATTTTTTTGAAGGAATCATGGAAGTTTTCATGGATGATTTTTCTGTCTATGGGGCTTCTTTTGATGATTGCCTTTATAATCTTGATGAAGTTTTGCTAAGATGTGAGGATACAAATCTTTTTTGAATTGGGAAAATGCCACTTCATGGTCAATGAAGCTATTGTCCTAGGGCATAAAATATCTGGAAAAGGTAAGGTAGATAAAGAAAAAATAGATGCAATAGAGAAACTCCCATATCGAGGAAATGTAAAAGGGATAATGAGTTTTCTTAGACATGTTGTCTTCTATAGATTCTTTATTAAAAAAAATCTAGTACTTCAGTGCCCTTGACTAACCTTTTGCACACATATGTTCCCTTCATATTCAGCGACGAGTGCATACTTCCTTTGAGAAGCTTAAAAGTGCATTACTTAATGCACCCATTATCACACCATCAAATTGGGAAAAACCTTTTGAAGTGGTGTGCGAAACGGATGACAATGCACTAAGTGATGTGTTAGGACAACAAGAAGGTAACAACTTTAATATTATTTACTATGCTAGTCATACTCTTACAGAAGCACAAAATAATTATGGTAAAAATGGCAAAGAGTTTTATGTTGTGATTTTTTCCTGTGAAAAGTTTAGACTTTACATTACCGATACCAAGGTCATATTCTATACAGATTGTCAAGCAATTAAGGAGGTCCTCGATATTAAACATACGAAACCTCGTTGGATGAGGTGGTCTCTTATTTTCCAGGAATTCGATAGCGAGATACTTGATCACAATGAGATAAATGAACCTTTGAGAAATGTTTCCCTACTAGAGCAAAACATGAATTCCAAGGAATGGGAATATGTATCCTATATGGAACGGTGGTGGCCTTAGATAGGGCGACCACCCGTACCTTTCGGGATACTAACCGTCCGCTTATTGGACTGGAAGAACCATTCATGAAATTGAGGGTTAGGGATCAAAGTGATTTATTTGACTATACTAATCATTTGCACCCTAGCAAACTCCAGAAGACATCATCATCAGTTCGTCTTGAAGAGAGAAGAAACCAGGTACGAAGACGTTCCTCAAAGACAAGGGATGGAAAAGGCATGGAAACTCGCACATGTTCTTCCAAATACGTTAATTATGATTTTCTTCATATTCATTTTATCTTTCTGTACAAAATATTGGTTTTCTTCAAGTCATACGAGCACCCATACGACCGCAAGAAATCGCATGGAACGTTGTCGTTGAGTATGTTTTCTCAGGTGATTTGGGGGATGACCCATGCGACCACCCATGCGACCACCCATGCGACCACTGAACGATCGCATAGAAGGCCGTCAACTGATCTGTCACCCCCAGAACTAACATTTGTTTTACATAAAAAACTTTTTTTCATGTGCGAGGGGAGACAAACGAGCACTAAAACGAGAGGACCTGGCCCTTTGAACACCGTGAAGCATTCTATGAACAATGAATTCGACTGAAGGAGTTCATACGACCGCTCAAACGATCGAGTGCGGTCGTATGAAAGGTCGTCGATCGTCATTTCTTTAGGATTCTTAATAGAATTTCGCCCAATTTTGTCTGGTATGTTTCCGATTCTTTTTAACCTCCTTATCTTGTCGAAACAGGCGTCCCTAACCTCTTATATACAGAGCTATAACCTCCTTCTTCATCAAAGCTAACAAATAAATCTAGCCCAAGTCTTCTCTAGTTTCAAAGTGTAGGAAGCTATGGCTCGTTCGTGGGATGAGAGGCAAACCTCCTCTCAGGAGGAGGATGGCCTGGAGCAAGAGGGCTGCTTGTTGGGGAACGTTGCATGGTTTCCTACGAACACCCAAGATCTATCTATGGAGATCAACAGCTACGAGAGGGGGAGTTCATCTACATACCCTTGTAGATCGCTAAGAGGGAAGCATTAAGAAATGCGATTGATGTAGTCGAATGTCTTCGCGATCCAACCACGATCCGTCCCGCGATCCAATCACGATCCGTACCGATCTAGCGCCGAACGGACGACACCTCCACGTTCAGCACACATACAGCTCGATGACGCCTTCACCACCTCGATCCAGCGAGCAAAGGTGAAGTAGTAGCTTGAGTCCTCTGGCAGCACGACGACGTTGTGACGGGGGTGGTGGTGCGATCTCGACAGGGCTTCGCCAAGCGCTGACGCGACGCGATGGAGGAGAAGAACTACTAGAGAGAGAGAGAGACGGAGGGCGCCGCTAAGTCTTGGTGTGTTGGCTGCCTCCCTCTCCTCTAGTATATATAAGAGGAGGGGTGGAGGAGGGCCAGCATAGGGTTTCCCCTAGGCGGGTGGCGACCAAGCAGTGGTGCCTTGTCACCCAAGGCAAGGGTGGCGCCACCCCTAGGGCTTGGCCCTCCACCATCCAGCCGCATGGGCCTAGGTGGGAGGGGCGGCCAGCCCACCAGGGGCTGGTGCGCCCCCTCTCACTGCCCATGGGGCCCTCCGGGGCAGGTGGACCTCCGGAACACTTCCGGGATCTCCGTCACAAGACCGGTAAGTCCCGGAACTTTTCCGGAACTCAAATACCAACTTCCTATATATCAATATTTATCTCCGGACCATTTCAAAGCTCCTCGTCATGTCCGGGATCTCATTCGGGACTCCAAACAACCTTCGGTTACCAACATATGCAACTCAACTATACTATATCGTCACCGAACGTTAAGTGTGCGGACCGTACGGGTTTGAGAATGATGCAGTCATGACCGATACACTCTCTGGCCAATAACCAATAGCGGAACCTGGATGCCCATATTGGCTCCTACATATTCCACGAAGATCTTTGTCGGTCGAACCACGATGTCAAGGATTCAGTCAATCCCGTATACTGTACCCTTTATTCATCGGTATGTCACTTGCCCAAGATTCGATCGTCGGTATCTCCATACCTAGTTCAATCTCGTTATCGGCAAGTCTCTTTACTCATTCCGTAATACAAGATCCCATGACTAACTCCTTAGTCAAATTGCTTGCAAGCTTCTTGTGATGCTGTATTACCAAGTGGGCCCAGAGATACCTCTCCATCATACGGAGTGACAAATCCGAGTCTCGATCCATGCCAACCCAACAAACACCCTTGGAGATACCTGTAGAGCACCTTTATAGTCACCCAGTTAGGTTGTGATGTTTGATACACACAAGACATTCCTCTGGTGTCCGGGAGTTGCATGATGTCAAGGTCGTAGGAATAGATACTTGACATGGATAAAGCAGTAGCAATCAAGTAGTATGATAAAATGCTATGCTTACGGTTGGGTCTTTTCCATCACATCATTGTCCTAATGATGTGATCCCGTTATCAAATGATAACTCATGTCCATTGTAATGAAACCTTAACCATCTTTGATCAACGAGCTAGTCTAGTAGAGGCTCATTAGGGACACAGTATTGTCTATGTATCCACAAATGTATCTGAGTTTCCAATCAATAGAATTATAGCATGGATAATAAACGATTATCATGAACAAGGAAATATGATAATAACCATTTTATTATTGCCTCTAGGGCATATTTCCAACAGTCTCCCACTTGCACTAGAGTCAATAATCTAGTTCACATCTCTATGTGATTTACATTGTAATGTATCTGACAGCCATAGAGTTCTGGTGTTGATCATGTTTTGCCCGTGGAAGAGGCTTAGTCAACGGGTCTGCAACATTCAGATCCGTATGTACTTTGTAAATATCTATGTCCTCCTCCTTCATGTAACCGCGGATGGAATTGAAGATGCGCTTTGTATGATTGGTCCTCTTGTGAAACCTAGGCTCTTTGGCTAGAGCAATGGCTCCAGTGTTGTCACACAAGAGAGTCATCGGATCCAGTGCATTGGGCACAACTCCGAGATCTGTCATGAACTGCTTCATCCAGAATCCTTCCTTCGCCGCTTCCGAAGCAGCGATGCACTGTGCTTCACATGTAGAATCAGTTACCACGCTTTGCTTGGAACTGCACCAGCTTACCGCTCCACCATTCAGAATATATACGTATCCGGTTTGAGACTTAGAGTCATCCGGATCTGTGTTAAAGCTAGCATCGATGTAACCCTTTACGACAAGCTCTTGATCACCTCCATAAACGAGAAACATTTCCTTAGTCCTTTTCAGGTACTTGAGGATATTCTTGACCGTTGTCCAGTGTTCCATTCCTGGATCATTTTGAAACCTTCAGGCCATACTTATGGCAAGGCTGACATCTGGTCTTGTGCACAGCATCGCATACATTATAGAGCCTATGGCTGAAGCATAGGGGATGCCATTCATATTTTCTCTATCTGCTATAGTCGTTGGGCATTGAGTCTTACCCAGCTTCACACCTTGTAAGACAGGCAAGAACCCTTTCTTGGACTGGTCCATTTTGAACTTCTTCAAAACCTTATCAAGATATGTGCTTTGTGAAAGTCCTATCAAGCGTCTTGATCTATCTCTACAGATCTTTATGCCTAATATGAATGGAGCTTCTCCGAGGTCTTTCATTGAAAAACTCTTATTCAAATATATCTTCACGCTTTCTAAAAGTTCTATATTGTTTCCAACTAGCAATATGTCATCCACATATAATATTAGAAACTCTATAGAGCTCCCACTCACTTTATTGTAAATACAAGCTTCTCCATAAACTTGTATGAACCCAAATGCTTTGATCACCTCATCAAAGCGAAGATTCCAACTCCGAGATGCTTGCACCACTCCATAAATGGATCGCTGGAGCTTGCACACTTTGTCAGCATTTTTAGGATCGACAAAACCTTCTGGTTGCATCATATACAACTCTTCCTTAAGGAAACCATTAAGGAACGCTGTTTTGACATCCATCTGCCAGATCTCTTAATCGAGAAATGCAGCTATTGCTAACATGATCCTGACGGACTTAAGCATCGCTACGGGAGAGAAAGTCTCATCGTAGTCAACTCCTTGAACTTGTGAAAACCCTTTTGCAACAAGTCGAGCATTATAGACGGTGACATTACCGTCCGCGTCCGTCTTTTTTCTTAAAGATCCATTTATTCTGTATGGCCTTACGATCATATGGTAAGTCCTCCAAAGTCCACACTTTGTTCTCGTACATGGATCCTATCTTGGATTTCATGGCCTATAGCCATTTTTTGGAATCCGGGACCACCACCGCTTCTTCATAGCTCATAGGTTCATTGTTTTCTAACAACATGACCTTCAAGATAGGATTGCCATACAACTCAGGGGCTGTACGATTCCTTGTCGACCTACGAGGCTCAGTAGCAACTTGATCTGAAGTTTCATGATCATCATCATTAGCTTCCTCTTCACTTGGTGTAGGCGCCGCAGAAACATCTTTCTGCGTCGTGCTACTATCCAACTGAAGTGACGGTTCAATAACCTCATCAAGTTCTACCTTCCTCCCACTCAATTCTTTCGAGAGAAACTCTTTCTCGGGAAAGGACCCGTTTTTAGCAACAAACACTTTGCCCTCGGATCTGAGATAGAAGGTATACCCAACTGTTTCCTTAGGGTAACCTATGAAGACGCATTTGTCCGCTTTGGGTTCGAGCTTATCAGGTTGAAGCCTTTTCACATAAGCGTCGCAGCCCCAAACTTTAAGAAACGACAACTTAGGTTTCTTGCCAAACCATAATTCATACGGTGTTGTCTCAACGGACTTTGATGGTGCCCTATTTAAAGTGAATGCGGTTGTCTCTAATGCATAACCCCAAAACGATAGTGGTAGATCAGTGAGAGACATCATAGATTGCACCATATCCAATAGAGTACGATTACGACGCCCGGACACACCATTACGTTGTGGTGTTCCATGTGGCGTAAGTTGTGAAACAATTCCACACTGTCTCAAATGCATGCCAAACTCATAACTCAGATATTCTCCACCACGATCATATCGAAGAAACTTTATATTCATGTTACGATGATTTTCTACTTCACTCTGAAATTGCTTGAACTTTTCAAATGTTTCAGACTTGTGTTTCATTAAGTAAATATACCCATATCTACTCAAATCATCAGTGAAGGTAAGAAAATAATGATATCCACCGCACGCCTCAACACTCATCGGACCGCACACATCAGTATGTATGATTTCCAACAAGTCACTTGTCCGCTCCATTGTACCGGAGAACGGTGTTTTCGTCATCTTGCCCATGAGGCATGGTTCGCATGTATCAAGCAATTCAAAATCAAGTGATTCTAAAAGTCCATCAGCATGGAGCTTCTACATGCGTTTTACACCAATATGACCTAAGCGGCAGTGCCACAAGAAAGTGGTACTATCATTATTAACTTTGTATCTTTTCACATCAATGTTATGAATTTATGTATCACTACTATCGAGATTCAACAAGAATAAACCATTCACATTGGGTGCATGGCCATAAAAGATGTTACTCATATAAATAGAACAACCATTATTCTCTGATTTAAATGAATAACCGTCTCGCAATAAACAAGATCTAGATATAATGTTCATGCTCAACGCAGGCACCAAATAACAATTATTTAGGTTTACTACTAATCCCGATGGTAGTTGAAGAGCGAGCATGCCGACGGCGATCACATCAACCTTGGAACCATTTCCGACGCGCATCGTCACTTCATCCTTCGCCAGCCTCCGTTTATTCCATAGTTCCTGTTTCGAGTTACAAATATGAGCAACTGAACCGGTATCAAATACCTAGGCACTACTACGAGATCTAGTGAGGTACACATCAATAACATATATATCAAATATTCCTTTGTTGACATTGCTAGCCTTATTATCAGCTAGGTACTTGGGGCAATTCCGCTTCCAGTGGCCAGTCCCCTTGCAATAGAAGCACTCAGTCTCAGGCTTGGGTCCAGCCTTGGGTTTCTTCATGGGACCGGCAACTTGCTTGCCACCCTTTTTGAAGTTTCCCTTCTTTCCCTTGCCTTTCTTGAAACTAGTAGTTTTATTCACCACCAACACTTGATGCTCCTTTTTGATTTCTACTTCCGCGACTTTCAGCATCGCAAATAGCTCGGAGACAGACTTGTCCATCCCTTGCATATTATAGTTTATCATGAAGCCTTTGTAGCTAGGTGGCAGTGACTGGAGAACTCTGTCAGTGACTGTTTTGGGCGGAAGCTCAACTCCCAAATCATTCAAACGGTTGTAGTACCCAGAGATTCTGAGTAGGTGCTCACTGACAGAACTATTCTCTTCCATCTTGCAGGCGAAGAACTTATGGGAGGTCTCATACCTCTCAATCCGGGCATTTGCTTCAAATACTAACTTCAAATCCTAGAATATCTCATATGCTCCATGGCGTTCAAAACGCTTTTGAAGTCCCGATTCTAAGCCGTAAAAACATGGCGCATTGAACTATCGAGTAGTCATCAGAACGCGCCTGCCAGACATTCACAACTTCTGCAGACGAAATTGTAGGGGGTGGGTCACCGAGCGGTGCATCAAGGATATAAGCCTTTTGAGAAGCCTTGAGGATAATCCTCATATTACGGACCCAGCCCGCATAGTTACGTCCATCATCCTTCAACTTAGTTTTCTCTAGGAACGCATTAAGATTCAGGGGAGCTACTGCGCGAGCCATTGATCTACAACATAATTTTGCAAAGACAACTTTAGACTATGTTCGTGATAATGAGTTAAATTAATCATATTACTAAAGAACTCCCACTCAAATCAACATCCCTCGGGTTGTCTAAGTGTGGCATGATCCAAATCCACCAACCCAAGTCCGATCATCACGTGAGATGGGGTGGCTTCAATGGTGAATATCTCCATGTTGATCATATCTACTATATGACTCATGTTCGACTTTTCGGTCTCCTGTGTTCCGAGGCCATGTCTGTACATGCTAGGCTCGTCAAGTTTAACCCAAGTATTCCGCGTGTGTAAATCTGGCTTACACCCGTTGTATGCGAACGTAGAGTCTATCACACCCGATCATCACGAGGTGCTTCGAAACGACGATCCTTCGCAACGGTGCATACTCGGGGAGAACACAATTTATCTTGAAATTTTAGTGAGGGGTCATCTTATAATGCTACCGTCGTTCTAAGCAAAATAAGATGCATAAATAGGATAAACATCACATGCAAATCGTATAAGTGACATGATATGGCCATCATCATCTTGTGCTTTTGATCTCCATCTCCAAAGCACCGGCATGATCTCCATCGTCACTGGCATGACACCATGATCTCCATCATCATGATCTCCATCATCGTGTCGTCATGTGGTTGTCGCGCCAACTATTGCTTCTACAACTATTGCTAACTCATAGCGATAAAGTAAAGCAAGAATGGCGAAAATAAATTAAAGATAACCCTATGACTCCTGCAGGTTGCCGTACTCATCGACATGCAAGTCATGATAATCTATACAAAACATGATCATCTCACATATATCACATCATGTCTTTGGCCATATCACATCACAACATGCCCTGCAAAAACAAGTTAGACATCCTCTACTTTGTTGTTGCAAGTTTTACGTGGCTGCTATGGGCAACTAGTAAGAACCGTTCTTACCTATGCAAAGCCACAATGGTGATATTCAAGTTGCTATTTAACCTTCTACCAGGACCGCCTCCGTCGAATCCGATTCAACTAAAGTGGGAGAGACAGACACCCGCCAGCCATCTTTATGCAACAAGTTGCATGTCAGTCGATGGAACCGGTCTCTCGTACGTGGACGAGTAAGGTTGGTCCGGGCCGCTTCATCCCACAATATCGCCGAATCAAGATAAGACTAAGGAAGTAAGCAATCTGAACATCAACGCCCACAAACTCTTTTGTGTTCTACTCGTGCATGTCATCTACGCATAGACCTAGCTATGATACAACTGTTGGGGAACGTTGCATGGGAAACAAAAAATTTCCTACGAACACCCAAGATCTATCTATGGAGATCAACAGCTACAAGAGGGGGAGTGCATCTACATACCCTTGTATATCGCTAAGCGGGATGCATTAAGAAACGCGGTTGATGTAGTCGAACGTCTTCGCGATCCAATCACAATCCGTCCCGATCTAGCGCCGAACGGACGACACCTCCGCGTTCAGCACACGTACAGCTCGATGACGCCTTCACCACCTCGATCCAGCAAGCGAAGGAGAAGTTGTAGCTTGAGTCCTCCGGCAGCACGACGGCGTGGTGACGGTGGTGGTGGTGCAATCTCGACAGGGCTTCCCCAAGCCCTGCCGCGACGCGATGGAGGAGAAGAACTACTAGAGAGAGAGAGGGAGGAAGCCGCCAAGGCTTGGTGTGTTAGCTGCCTCCCTCTCCTCTAGTATATATAGGAGGAGGGGTGGAGGAGGGCCGGCCTAGGGTTTACCCTAGGGGGCGGCGGCCAAGGGGTGGTGCCTTGACACCCAAGGCAAGGGTGGCGCCACCCCTAGGGCTTGGCCCTCCACCATCCAGCCGCATGGGACTAAGTGGGAGGGGCGGTCAGTCCACCAGGGGCTGGTGCGCCCCCTCTCACAGCCCATGGGGCCCTCTGGGGCAGGTGGACCCTCCCGGTGGACCCCCGAAACACTTCCGGCATCTCCGTCACAAGACCGGTAAGTCCCGAAACTTTTCCGGAACTCAAATACCAACTTCCTATATATCAATCTTTATCTTGGACCATTCCGAAGCTCCTCGTCATGTCCGGGATCTCATCCGGGACTCCGAACAACCTTCGGTTACCAACATATGCAACTCAACTATACTATATCGTCACCGAACGTTAAGTGTGCGGACCCTGCGGGTTCGAGAATGATGCAGTCATGACCGAGACACTCTCTGGCCAATAACCAATAGCGGGACCTGGATGCCCATATTGGCTCCTACATATTCCACGAAGATTTTTATCGGTCGAACCACGATGTCAAGGATTTAGTCAATCCCGTATACAGTTCCCTTTGTTCATCGGTATGTCACTTGCCCGAGATTCGATCGTCGGTATCTCCATACCTAGTTCAATCTCATTACCGGCAAGTCTCTTTACTAGTTCCGTAATACAAGATCCCGTGACTAACTCCTTAGTTACATTTCTTGCAAGCTTCTTGTGATGCTGTATTACCGAGTGGGCCCAGATATACCTCTCCATCATACGGAGTGAAAAATCCCATTCTCGATCCACGCCAACCCAACAGACACCCTTGGAGATACATGTAAAGCACCTTTATAGTCACCCAGTTACGTTGTGATGTTTGATACACACAAGGCATTCCTCTGGTGTGCGGGAGTTGCATGATCTCATTGTTGTAGGAACATATACTTGACATGGATAAAGCAGTAGCAATAAAGTAGTACGATCAAATGCTATGCTTACGGTTGGGTCTTGTCCATCACATCATTCTCCTAATGATGTGATTCCGTTATCAAATGACAACTCATGTCCATGGTCAGGAAACCTTAACCATCTTTGATCAACGAGCTAGTCTAGTAGAGGCTCACTAGGGACACATTGTTGTTTATGTATCCACACATGTATGTGAGTTTCCAATCAATACAATTATAGCATGGATAATAAACGATTATCATGACCAAGGAAATATGATAATAACCATTTTATTATTGCCTCTAGGGCATATTTCCAACTCTGCTACTCTCCAACAAGTAAGAGGGAGAGGACCCGTCGTGTACGTGATTGGTCTCCTCCTTTGAGGATGAATCGGAAGAGGAAAAACCCTTCGAGGTTGAGGACTAAGAAGATAAGAAGCTAAAGGCAATCCCCATCGAATTCCTTAAGGTCATCATCACTGGGAATCAGCTCGAGTTCGTTAAGGGCACCACCATCACAATGGGAAGTGCGGTTTCAGCAACTGCAGTATCCATGAACCGATGGGAGAGTCTGGAGAGATTGACCCCAAGGCACGCAAGATGCACACTATTTGGTGCATGCATCATCAACCCTGTTTCATCCGCTCAAAATAAGGTACAAGGTGTAAACCCTTAAGCTGAAAATAATGTTTTAACTGAGAAAATCGGGGAGACGGAGGTGGCCCTTGCCGCCAAAACTCATGATGCATTGAATGCAAGCCTGAGGATCATCGCCAACCAAGATGAAACACTGTGCATGTATTGGTCCTGCATCACGGACTTGGGAGTCGCCAACAATCTCCTTATAGATGCACTCACCAGCGTCATCAGCGCCCCATCAGAGGAAAACACTGGTACTAACAAAAAGGAGACTAAATGAATCCAACTGGCTTAGCATGTTAATCTTGGGTTTTTTAGGCCCTTTGTATCCCCTATTACTCTTTTAAGTTTTATTTTAGATGCAGAGTCTCTCTTCATTTACGTTTGAATAAATGAGGACAATGATGCTTTCTTCATAGAGGGAAGAATCTTATCCAATGGGTCATGGATATTCAAATGAATGTTCCCTTATGGTATTGTTGCTTGAACTTGCTTGCATGTTGATCTTGTTGTGTGCCAAATATTTTTTTCTCATAGATGATGATAATAAGTCTTCCACATCTGTAGAATATTTTGAAAAGAAGAGGTCAACAACTGTTGGGGAACGTTGCATGGGAAACAAAAAATTTCCTACGCACACGCAAGATCTATCCATGGTGATGAGCATCTATGAGAGGGAGAGTTGGATCTACATACCATTGTAGATCGCTAAGCGGAAGCATTAAGAAACGCGGTTGATGTAGTCGAACGTCTTCGCGATCCAATCACGATCCGTCCATGAACTCCCGATCAAGTGCCGAACGGACGGCACCTCCGAGTTTAGCACATGTGCGGCTCGGCGGCGTCCTCTCCTTCTTGATCCAGCAAGCGAGAGAGAAGGGGTAGATGAGATCGGGACCAACACGACGGTATGGTGGTGGTGGTGGCAGTGGAATTCCAGCAGGGCTTCGCCAAGCGCGTACCGGTGAAACGTGGGAGGGGTTGGGAGAGGTAACGGGCAGGGTCGAAGGGTGGCTGCCCCCAACGCCTCCCCACCAAAGGGGGAGGAAGGAAATCTCACCTTTCCTTCCCCACCGATTTCTATCCCCCCTTTTTAGGGATCCTGATCTTATCCCCTTGGGATATGAATCTATTCCTTTTAAGGGAGGATCTTGGTGCGCCTAGACCAGAGTTGTGGGGACTTTCCCCACTACCCACGTTCATGTGGGTCCCCCATGCAGGTGGGCCCCACTCTGGAACCTTCTAGAACCTTTCCGGTACAATACCAAAAAAACTCAAACTTTTTCCGGAACCCCGATAACAACTTTCCATATATGAATCTTTACCTCCGGACTATTCCGGAGCTCCTCGTGATGTCCCGGATCCCATCCGAGACTCCAAACAACCTTCGGACTTTCCACTATTAATATCTCAATACTACCCTAGCGCTACCGAACGTTAAGCGTGCGACCCTACGGGTTCGAGAATCATGTAGACATGACCGAGACACCTCCACGGTCAATAACCAATAGCGGGACCTGGATGCCCATATTAGTTCCTACATATTCTACGAAGATCTTTATCGGTCGAACCATGATGTCAAGGATTCAGACAATCCCGTATGCAGTTCCCTTTGTCCATCGGTATGTTACTTGCTCGAGATTCGATCGTCGATATCTCCATACCTAGTTCAATCTCGTTATCGGCAAGTCTCTTTACTCGTTCTGTAATACAAGATCCCGTGACTAACTCCTTAGTCACATTGCTTGCAAGCTTCTTGTGATGTTGTATTACCGAGTGGGCCCAGAGATACCTCTCCGTCATACGGAGTGACAAATCCCAGTCTCGATCCATGCCAACCCAACAGACACCCTTGGAGATACCTATAGAGCACCTTTATAGTCACCCAGTTACGTTGTGATGTTTGATACACACAAGGCATTCCTCCGGTGTCCGGGAGTTGCATGATCTCATGGTCGTAGGAACAGATACTTGACATGGATAAAGCAGTAGCAATAAATTGACACGATCAACTGCTATGCTTACGGTTGGGTCTTGTCCATCACATCATTCTCCTAATGATGTGATCCCGTTATCAAATGACAACTCATGTCTATGGTCAGGAAACCTTGACCATCTTTGATCAACGAGCTAGTCTACTAGAGGCATACTAGGGACACATTGTTGTCTATATACCCACACATGTATTTAGTTTCCAATCAATACAATTCTAGCATGGATAATAAACAATTATCATGAACTAGGAAATCTAATAATAACCAATTTATTATTGCCTCTAGGGCATATTTCCAACAGTCTCCCACTTGCACTAGAGTCAATAATTTAGTTCACATCACCATGTGATTTACATTGTTATGAATCTAACACCCAATGAGTTCTGGGGTTCGATCATGCTTTGCATGTGAGAGAGGTCTTTAGTCAACGGGTCTGCGACATTCAGATCCGTGTGTACTTTGCAAATCTGTATGTCATACTGTAGACACTGCTACCACATTCCACTTGGAGCTATTCCAAATGGCTGCTCCACAATACGTATCCGGATTGCTACCCAGAGTCATCCAGGTTGGTGTTAAAGCTTGCATCGACGTAACCCTTTACAACGATCTCTTTATCACCTCCATAATCGAGAAATATTTCCTTAGTCATCTAGTTACTAAGGATAATCTTGACCGCTGTCCAGTTATCCACTCCTCGATCACTCTTGTACCCCTTGACAGACTCATGGCAAGGCACACACAGGTGCGGTACACAGCATGGCATACTATACAGAGCCTATGGATAAGGCATAGGGGACGACCTTCGTCCTTTCTCTTTCTTCTGCCGTGGTCGAGCTTTGAGTCTTACTCAACTCCACACCTTACAAATCAGGCAAGAACTCTTTCTTTGACTGATCCATTTTGAACTCTTTCAAAATCTTGTCAAGGTATGTACTCATTGAAAGTTTTATCTGACGTCTTGATCTATCTCTATAGATCCTGATGCCAAACATTTAAGTAGCTTCTTTCCAGGTTTTCCTTTGAAAGACTCCTTTTCAAACAACCCTTTATGCTTTCCAGAAATTCTACATCATTTCCGATCAACAATATGTCATCCACATATACTTATCAGAAATTCTATAGTGCTCCCACTCACTTTATTGTAAATACAAGTTTCTCATAAACTTTGTATAGACCCAAAAACTTTGATCACCTCGTCAAAGCGTATATTCCAACTCCGAGATGCTTGCTCCAGTCCATAGAAGGATCGCTGGAGTTTGCATACATTTTAGCATCCTTAGGACTGACAAAACCTTCCGGATGTATCACATACAACCTTTCCTCACGGATACCGTTAAGGAAACGATGTTTTGACATCCATCTGCCAGATTTCATAATCGAAAAATGCAACAACTGCTAACATAATTCCAACAGACTTTAGCATCGCTACGGGTGAGAAAGTCTCATCGTAGTCAACTCCTTGAACTTGTGAAAAACCCTTTGCCACAAGTCGAGCTTTATAGACGGTGACATTACCGTCCGCGTCCGTCTTCCTTTCAAAGATCCATTTGTTCTGAATGGCCTTTCGCCCTTCAGGTAATACTTCCAAAGCCCATACTTTGTTTTCATACATGGATCCCATCTCGGATTTCATGGCCTCTAACCATTTCTCGGAATCTGGGCCCATCATCGCTTCTCCATAGCTCGTAGGTTCATCGTTGTCCAACAACATGACCTCTAAGACAGGGTTGCCGTACCACTCAGGAGTTGTACGCGTCCTTGTCTACCTACGAGGTTCGATAGTAACTTGATCCGAAGCTTCATGATCATCATCATTAACTTCCTCTTCAACTAACGTAGGCTCCACAGAAACAACTTTCTGCGCTGCGCTACTCTCTGGTTGAAACAAAGGTTCAACAACCTCATCAAGTTCTATCTTCCTCCCACTCAATTCTTTCGAGAGAAACTCTTTCTCGAGAAAGGACCCGTTTTAGCAACAAACACTTTGTGCTTGGATCTGAGATAGAAGGTTTACCCAACTGTTACGTTAGGGTATTCTATGAAGATGCATTTGTCCGCTTTGGGTTCGAGCTCATTAGGTGAAAACCCTTTTTCACATAAGCGTCGCAGCCCCAAACATTAAGAAATGACAGCTTAGGTTTCCGCCAAACCAAAATTCATACGGTGTCATCTCAACGGACTTAGATGGTGCCCCTTTTAAAGTGAATGTAGTTGTCTCTAATGCATAACCCCAAAACGATAGTGGCAAATCGATAAGAGACATCATAGCACGTTCCATATCCAATAGAGCACGACTACGACGTTCGGACACACCATCACACTATGGTGTTCCAGGCGGTGTGAGTTGTGAAACAACTTCCACATTGTCTTAAGTTGCACACCAAACTCGTAACTCAGATATTCACTTCCACGATCATATCGTAGACATTTTATCTTCTTGTCACGATGATCTCAAACTTCACTCTGAATTTGTTTGAACTTTTCAAACGTTTCAGACTTGTGTTTCATTAAGTAAATATACCCATATCTACTCAAATCATCAGTGAAGGTAGGAAAATAACGATATCCACCGCACGCTACAACACTCATTGGACCGAATACATCAACATGTATCATTTCCAATAAGTCACTTGCCCGCTCCATCATACCGGAAAACGGGGTCTTAGTCATCTTGCCCATGAGTCATGGTCCGCATGTCTCAACCGATTCGAAATCGAATGAGTCCAAAGATCCATCAGCATGGAGTTTCTTCATGCGCTTTACACCAATATGACATTTAGCGGCAGTGCCACAAGTATGTGGTACTATCATTATTAACTTTGTATCTTTAGGCATCAATATTATGAACATGTGTATCACTACGATCCAGATTCAATAAACCATTCTCATTGGGTACAAGACCATTGAAGGTATTATTCATGTAAACAGAATAATCATTATTCTCTGACTTAAATGAATAACCGTATTGCAATAAACATGATCTAATCACGTTCATGCTCAACGCAAACACCAAATAACATTTATTTAGGTTCATCACTAATCCCGAAGGTAGAGAGAGCGTGCGATGGTGATCACATCAACCTTGGAAACACTTCCAACACACATCGTCACCTCGCCCTTAGCTAGCCTCCGTTTATTCCATAGCTTTTATTTCGAGTTACTAACATTTAGCAACCGAACCGGTATCCAATACCCAGGTGCTACTAGGAGTACTAGTAAGGTACACATCAATAACACGTATATCAAATATACTTCTGTCGACGTTGCCAGCCTTCTTATCTACCAAGGATCTAGGGTTGTTCCGCTTCAGCGACCGTTCTCCTCATAATAGAAGCACTTAGTCTCGGGTTTAGGTTCAACCTTGGGTTTCTTCACTGGAGCAGCAACTGACTTGCCATCCATGAAGTTTCCCTCCTTGCCCTTGCCCTTCTCGAAACTAGTGGTTTTACTAACCATCAACACTTCATGCTCCTTCTTGATTTCTACCTTCGTGGTGTCAAACATCGCGAATAGCTCAGGGATCATTATTTCCATCCCTGGCATTTTATAGTTCATCACGAAGCTCTAGTAGCTTAGTGACAGTGACTTGGAGAACTATATCAATCACTATCTTATCTGGAACATCAACTCCCACTCGATTCAAGCGATTGTAGCACCCACACAATCTGAGCACATGCTCACCGACTGAGCTATTCTCCTTCATCTTGCAGGCAAAGAATCTTGTTGGAGGTCTCATACCTCTCAACACGGGCACGAGCCTGAAATCCCAATTTTAGCTCTTAGAACATCTCATATGTTCCGTGACGTTCAAAACGTTTTGGAGCCTCAATTCTAAGCCATAATGCATGACGCACTGAACTATCAAGTAGTCATCAGAACGTGCCTGTCAGATGTTCACAACATCTACAAACGACGCTTGAGGGGGGTGGCGCACCGAGCGGTGCATTACGGACATAAGCCTTCTGTGCAGCAACAAGGACAATCCTCAGTTTACGGAGCCAGTCCGCATAATTGCTACTACCATCTTTCAACTTAATTTTTCTCTAGGAACGTATCAAAAATTCAGGGGAGCTACAGCGCAAGCTATCTACAACAAAATTTGCAAAGACACTTTGACTATGTTCATGATAATGAGTTCAATTAATCATATTACTTAAGAACTCCCACTCAAATCAACATCCCTCAGGTTGTCTAAGTGTGACATGATCCAAATCCACCAACCCAAGTCCGATCATCACGTGAGATGAGGTGGTTTCAATGGTGAACATCTCCATGTTGATCATATCTACTATATGACTCATGTTCGACCTTTCGGTCTCTTGTGTTCCGAGGCCATGTCTGTACATGCTAGGCTCGTCAAGTTTAACCCGAGTGTTCCGCACGTGCAACACTGGCTTGCACCCGTTGTATGTGAACGTAGAGTCTATCACACCCGATCATCACGTGGTGTCTCGAAACAACGAACTTTCGCAACGGTGCACACTCGGGGAGAACACAATTTTAACTTGAAATTTTAGTGAGGGATCACCTTATAATGCTATCGTCGTGCTAAGCAAAACAAGGTGCATAAAAGGATTAACATCACATGCAAATCATAAGTGACATGATATGGCCATGAACTTGTGCTTTTCGATCTCCATCTTCAAAGCACCGGCATG
The DNA here is from genome assembly GCA_039707655.1 of Elymus sibiricus. NCBI lineage: Eukaryota > Viridiplantae > Streptophyta > Magnoliopsida > Poales > Poaceae > Elymus > Elymus sibiricus. The sequence goes on along the minus strand of CM077669.1, from coordinate 343,417,788 downwards.
ATCTCCATCGTCACCGGCATGACACCATGATCTCCATCATCTTGATCTCCATCAACGTGTCGCCATGAGGTTGTCGTGCCAACTGTTGCGTTTATGACTATTGCTAACTCATAGCGATAAAGTAAAGCAAAACGACGCAAATAAATTAAAGACAAGCCTATGGCTCCTGCCGGTTGCCGTACTCATCGACATGCAAGTCGATATTTAACAATTACAACATGATCATCTCATACATCAAATATATATCACATCATGTCTTTGGCCATATCACATCACAACATACCCTGCAAAAACAAGTTAGACGTCCTCTAATTGTTGTTGCATGTTTTACGTGGCTGCTATGGGTATCTAGCAAGAACGATTTTTACCTATGCAAAACCACAACAGTGATACACAAATTGCTATTCAACCTTCTACAAGGACCGCCTCAATCAAATCCGATCCAACTAAAGTGGGAGAGACAGACACCCGCCAGCCATCTTTATGCAACAAGTTGCATGTTAGCGATGCAACCGGTCTCTTGTAAGCGTACGAGTAAGGTTGGTCCGATCCGCTTCATCCCACAATACCGCTGAACCAAGAAAAGACTAAGGGAGGAAGCAATCTGAATATCAACGCCCACAAACTCCATTGTGTTCTACTCAAGATCTCATCTATGCATAGACCTGGCTCTGATACCACTGTTGGGGAACGTTGCATGGGAAACAAAAAATTTCCTACGCACACGCAAGATCTATCCATGGTGATGAGCATCTATGAGAGGGAGAGTTGGATCTACATACCCTTGTAGATCGCTAAGCGGAAGCGTTAAGAAACGCGGTTGATGTAGTCAAACGTCTTCGCGATCCAATCACGATCCGTCCACGAACTCCCGATCAAGTGCCGAACAGACGGCACCTCCGAGTTTAGCACACGTGCGGATCGGCGGCATCCTCTCCTTCTTGATCCAGCATGCGAGAGAGAGGGGGTAGATGAGATCGGGACCAACACAACGGTATGGTGGTGGTGGTGGCAGCGGAATTCCGGTAGGGCTTCGCCAAGCGCGTACCGATGAAACGTGGGAGGAGTTGGGAGAGGTAACGGGCAAGGGTCGAAGGGTGGCTGCCCCCAACGCCTCCCCACCTTTATATAAGCGTGGAAGGGGCTGGTGGCTTGCCCTCCAAGGCCCTAGGGTCGTTGGCCAAAGGGGGAGGAAGGAAATCTCACCTTTCCTTCCCCACCGATTGCTATCCCCCCTTTTTAGGGATCCTGATCTTATCCCCTTGGGATATGAATCTATTCCTTTTAAGGGAGGATCTTCGTGCGCCTAGACCAGGGTTGTGGGGACTTTCCCCACTACCCACGTTCATGTGGGTCCCCCATGCAGGTGGGCCCCACTCCGGAACCTTCTAGAACCTTCCCGGTACAATACCGAAAAAACTCGAACTTTTTCCGGAACCCCGATAACAACTTTCCATATATGAATCTTTACCTCCGGACTATTCCGGACCTCCTCGTGATGTCCCGGATCCCATCCGGGACTCTGAAATCTTCGGACTTTCCACTATTAATATCTCAATACTACCCTAGAGCTACCGAACGTTAAGCGTGCGACCCTACGGGTTCGAGAATCATGTAGACATGACCGAGACACCTCCACGGTCAATAACCAATAGCGGGACCTGGATGCCCATATTAGTTCCTACATATTCTACGAAGATCTTTATCGGTCCAACCACGATTTCAAGGATTCAGACAATCCCGTATGCGGTTCCCTTTGTCCATCGGTATGTTACTTGCTCGAGATTCGATCGCCGATATCTCCATACCTAGTTCAATCTCGTTACCGGCAAGTCTCTTTACTCGTTCCGTAATACAAGATCCCGTGACTAACTCCTTAGTCACATTGCTTGCAAGCTTCTTGTGATGTTGTATTACCGAGTGGGCCCAGAGATACCTCTCCGTCATACGGACTGACAAATCCCAGTCTCGATCCATGCCAACCCAACAGACACCCTTGGAGAGACCTGTAGAGCACCTTTATAGTCACCCAGTTACGTTGTGACATTTGATACACACAAGGCATTCCTCCGGTGTCCGGGAGTTGCATGATCTCATGGTCGTAGGAACAGATACTTGACATGGATAAAGCAGTAGCAATAAACTGACACAATCAACTGCTACGCTTATGGTTGGGTCTTGTCCATCACATCATTCTCCTAATGATGTGATCCCGTTATCAAATGACAACTCATGTCTATGGTCAGGAAACCTTGACCATCTTTGATCAACGAGCTAGTCTACTAGAGGCATACTAGGGACACATTGTTGTCTATATACCCACACATGTATTTAGTTTCCAATCAATACAATTCGAGCATGGATAATAAACAATTATCATGAACTAGGAAATATAATAATAACCAATTTATTATTGCCTCTAGGGCATATTTCCAACAGTCTCCCACTAGCACTAGAGTCAATAATCTAGTTCACATCACCATGTGATTTACATTGTTATGAATCTAACACCCAATGAGTTTTGGGGTTCGATCATGCTTTGCATGTGAGAGAGGTCTTTAGTCAACGGGTCTGCGACATTCAGATCCGTGCGTACTTTGCAAATCTCTATGTCATACTGTAGACACTGCTACCACACTCCACTTGGAGCTATTCCAAATGGCTGCTCCACTATATGTATGACATGGGATAGGTTTTACACTTCAACTAAACGTATGGAGAAATTATCGCTTAAAGTTGAAGAACGATAGATAGTCAGGTGTGGAAGCCTTCATGCTCATCTGATTAGGCAAGGATATGGTGGCGCACATAAAGGTTGATCATATAATGCAAATTCAGAAAATCCATGATAAACTCATTCATTTTCAACGATCCACATCCCATAATTAAGATGACCTCTTTCTTACAAGCTACGGTATTTCTCGAGGACGAGCAAACCTTTAAGCTTCGGGGAGTTGATGAGTCCAATTTTTTATGTGAATTTTGTGCCTACATGTTAGGCTTTGTGGAGTTTTATCACGTTCGCGCATATCTTTTTGTTGATTTCCCACTTGTAACGCTTTTTGGACCAATTATCATGGCATGGTGAATATCCCCAGAAATGATAGTGAAATCACGTATTTCAAGTGATAATCACCTACCATAAAAGAACCAAGCAAGGAGGCCAAAGGAAAAATGTCGCAGAGCCTATAAATCAAAAGACGACATTCCATGCGACCACGCCCACTCGTATGGGCGCTCGTATGGAATGCCGCCGCCATCGCCTGATCCACTATTTCCACCCCGTGAAATTGAATCAGAGATCAGACGCACACAACCACCAAAAGGTCGTCCAAAAGGATGAATCCAAGCCTCCAGGGCGATCAGGAGGGAGAAATTGACAAGGAGGAGGCCGCCGCCTCCACCACCATCACCTGGAAGGCTTCAACATCATCACCACTGTCATCATCATCCACATCCAACTCACTGTAATCTCGGGAAACCCATTGGGGATAACTCTTCTGATATATGTGTGATTTATTCATGTATTCCATCACCCTTGATATGATGTTCGTTTCCTCCATGTGTGAGCAGTTCCCCTAGTTCTCTGGGATATGGATGAACCCTAGTGTGCAATAGGTCGTTTGGTATTAGGATTTAATATCCTCTTTGCATGTTTATGTTCATAATCTTCTTGATGTTGGGTGAACTCGACCTTCCAATGTATGCCAAATTTGGACGGAAGGTTATTACTGCCGGCAAACCGTGTGGTTGTGGAGGTGGGTGGTGTGAAAGGCCTCACCTCTCTTCGTAGCAGATCGTTGCAGCAGGGGTAAAACAAAGACCACTTATAGGTTGCATCCACGGGTACCTCTTTCCCCTTAAGCACCGTTTTATAACCGAAGTGGTGAAGAACGATGGTGGTGTATGTGATACGGGGTTGTCTAGTGTATGCACATATCTGTAATGGCTCTGCCCACAAATAGAAATATGCAAAGTGGCTTAGGAATCTAATATTGTATTGTGTCTAGGCATCGCTACATAATCATACTAGAGGGGATTCTGGACTCCCTGGGAACGCTTTAGTCCTATTGATTTCAAGACTCTTATTTGCAACCGTCCTTACTTGCTTTCTTTTAAATATTTACTTTTATGCTTGCTACACCATTCCTATTGCATTACTACTGCTTTGGGTTACTAACAACTTGCAGGCATCGTATTTAAATCATCCAAGAGACAAAAGATTGATTCATGTGCTCCATGTGGGATCGATACTCTTACTTTAAAAGGCTACAACTAAACCATGTGCACTTGTAGGCCATCAATGCGTAGGCCGATTAGGATTGAGATAATGGGGTAGACATACCATGAGAGCAAACGGGCCCGAGTAGAATGCCGTCGGTCGTGTACGCCTGCATGTTAACCAAACGATTTGTGGTGGCGCACTACAACAAGAATCCCCCTAGACCAATGCATGCTTTTACAACACTTTGAGGATCTGTTGTAATGTGTCTGTCACAGCTATGCATAGATGCGTTGGAAAGTCATGGGTTGCTTGTGATGTCTACTACAACAAATACTATTCATGTCGTCTATGTGTTACCGTTGTATTACCCATGTGACGTGCATGATCATATCAAGTTTCAACCTTTGTCTAATGGGCCCGTACGTCTTAAGAAAACATTTATATCTCATAGGTTATTTTTTAAAATAACATTTTTATATGATGTCATTCAAACATCATCCGTACGCAGTTGTGCAAATCGCTTGTCATATGAGATATGACCCACTTATTAGCACTTGGTTGGTAGAAATAAAAAAATGGGCAACCTGATACTTGACTACGCAACCTCAAGCTTACATTAGAAGAAACCAGCCAGCCTGTGGCACCCTGGGTCAGAGCAACCGGTTTACCTTGCATTGCCAGGCCAGAGATCAAGTCTTCTGGCAACACACAACAACTTGGTATAGAAAACAACCGCTTTATTGACCTCTTGCGGATACAAAGGTTCGAGCATTACATGATAAGCGAGTCCAAGTGGCGCACACAGTGCATCTACACTTATGTACATTATTTAGTAGACAACTCATGGGCCTTGACGAAAAGGACACTACTACGTGGTAGCGGAACAACGAAGTAGTGGAACTCCACTCCACCGGGACAATGCTAGGACACGGCCTAGATTGTGTCATACCGATCGACATCAATGTCTTGCACGGCTTCTCTTGCATCTGGCATGATAAGCAAGGTGAGTACTTTTAATGTACTCGCAAGATCACAACAAACAAAGCAAATACGACAAACATTAACAAGGCATTTATCATGTTAATGTATGAGTATGAACATGATACTATCGTACATGATATGCATGTGGACTTGATCACGGTCCCTCGGACCCCTTACCAACTCGGGGTTTCCTTGTAACCACTCTCAACATCTTACCACTGTGATCCTCATACAATCATGATACGTCTCCAACGTATCAATAATTTTTTATTGTTCCATGCTAATATATTCTCATTCTAGGATACTTTTTGGGTCTATATTTACCAATTTATAATATTTTTTAGCACTAACCTATTGACCCACTGCCCAGTGCCAGTTGCTGTTTTCTGCATGTTTTTTTTCCAGGTTTACAGTACCAAACGAAGTCCAATTGCCACGAATTTTTTTTATGATTTTTTCTGGACCAAAAGAATACCTGGAAGCTTCGGGAGGAGACCGGAGGCCGCACGAGGGCACCAGCACGCAACAGGGTGCGCCCTAGGGGGGTGACGCCCTGACGTGTGATGCCCCCCTCGTGGCTCTCCCGATGGCCCTCTCCGGCCTATAAATTCTCTAATATCGCAAAAACCCTGGAGGCAGTACCAAAACCCTTTTTCCGCTGCCGCAAGTCTCTGTTCCGTCACGTGGCCATCTGGAGCTCCGTTCCGGCACCCTGCTGGAGGGGGGATCGATCACGGAGGGCCTCTTCATCAACCTTGCTGCCCTCATGATGATGTGTGAGTAGTTCACCATAGACCTACGGGTCCATAGCTAGTACCTAGATGGCAATCTCTCTATCTCTTGATCTTCAATAGAATGATCATCGCATCTTCGCTTTGATCTATCCGATGTAATCCTATTGTGCGGTGTGTTTGTTGGGATCCGATGAATTGTGGGTTTATGTTCAGATTATTCATGAAAAGTATTTGAGTCACCTCTGAATATTTAGATTCTTATTTGCATGATCATTATAGCTTCATAATTCTCTTCGATTTATCGATGTGCTTTGGCCAAGTAGATTGATCTATCTTTAGTGGGAGAGGTGCGTTGTTATAGGTTGAACCTAATGAGTTTCTATATCTCGGTGACAAAGTAGGGGACAAGATACGTCTTCGTGTTGTTGCTACTAAGGATAACATGATGGGGTTTATTCATATTGTTTGAGTTTACTTTGTCTACATCATGTCATCGTTCTCCATGCATTACACTGTTTTACTTAATACTCTAGATGTGTGGGATCCCTAGAAGTGGCGTCTAGAGGGGGGTGAATAGACTACTTGGCAAATAAAAACCTAACCTTTTCCCAAATTAATTGGTTGGCAAATTTTAGCAATTGTAACAAGTCTAGTGCACCCTACACATGCTAGTCAACAAGTATGGCAGCGGAAAGTAAAGACAAGCATATGTAAGAGACTAGAGATAGGAATATCAAATGCAATAGATGACACGAAGATTTTTCCCGTGGTTCCGATAGGTGGTGCTATCGTACGTCCACATTTATGGAGACTTCAACCCACGGAGGGTAACGATCGCGAGAGTCCACGGAGTGCTCCACCCATGAAGGGTCTACAAAGTAGCAACCTCGTCTATTCCATGATGGCCTACGTCCACGGAGGACTAGCCTTACTCGGGGTAGATCTTCACGAAGTAGGCGATCTCCTTGCCCTTACAAACTCTCTTGGTTCAACTCCACAATCACGAAGAAGGAGGCTCCCAAGCGACACCTAACCAATCTAGGAGACACCATTCTCCAAAAGGTAATAGATGTGGTAGTATGATGAACTCCTTGGTCTTGTGCTTCAAAAGATAGTCTCCTCAACACTCAATCATTCTCTCACAGGTTTGGCATGGGTAGAAGAGATTGATTGGATGGAAAGCAACTTAGGGAGGATAGAAATCAAGATCCATATGGTTGGAGTGGATGATCTTGACCTCAACACAAGGGTAGGTGTTTCTCTCTCAGAAAGTGGGTGTATGTTCTGAGTGCTTCTCTTGCGAGCGAGAGGTGGTGGAGGGGTATATATAGGCATCTCAAAAAATCCAACCGTTACAATATTATTGCCCAACTCGGTGAAACTGAAGTGAAAACTCGGTTGCGCCAACTAGTGCAAAATGTGGCAACTTTGGCATTTTCGGTGAGACCGATTTATGAATCTCGGTGGTGCCAATATGGGTGACCTAGGCAGTTACCAAATCTCGGTGAGACCGATTCCTCAAACTCGGTGGGACCGATTTTAAGAAATTGGTTAACAGAGAGTTGGTCCAACACTCGGTGAGACCGATTCTCAAAACTCGGTTGGACCGATTCTTGAAAATGGCTAACAAAGAGTTGGTCACTTGTTTCGGTTGCACCGAATGGAATGTTGGTAGTACCGAGATGCTAGGGTTTGGTTTGGCTTCTGTCTAGGGTAAAACTCGGTGGATCCGAATGGGAATTGTTGGTGTCACCAAATTTTGACTTTTGGCTTTGGACAGAAGATTTGTGTGGGAAAGTGGGTGAGTATTTTTGGTGGCCAATCTCTAAGCACTTGAGCAACCAGATCATTATATTTACCTCATCCCCTTTTAATAGTATTGGCTTTCCTATGGACTCAAAAGTGATTTCTCACAAAGTGTAAAATGTAGAGTCCTCATTCTTGAAGCATGGCCAATCCTATTCCTTCCTTTCCTTGGTGAGGTTATCCACACAATCCTTTAGCCAATCCTCTCTTTGGACTTCATCTGAAATACGCTAGATAAAACTATTAGTCCAATAGACAATGTATGTTGTCATGAATTATCAAAACCACCAAGGGAGCATATGTGCTTTCAAGATGCATGTTGGATAGCAGTCGATGAGTGGAGTAATAGTAATAGGTGCAGGCAGGAGTCGGCCTATTTGTTTATGGATGTGATGCCTATATACACATGATCGTTGCCATGAAAATCGCATAACTATCCGCTTTTCTATCAATTGCCCAACAGTAATTTGTTACCCACCGCATGCTGCCTACATGAGAGGTGCCGCTAGGGAAAACTATGGCCCCCGGGTCTATTCGCTTATAAATTTACAAACGCTACCATTACCTTGCTGCCTTTATTTACTTTTTATTTTATTTTGCAATTTACAATTATCTACAATTATCTACACAACTCACTTGCTTGCAAATAACGAGATCAAGGGGATTGACAACCCTCTTGCCCGCGTTGGGTGCAAGTTGCTTGCTCTTTTGTGTGCAGCCGCTGAAGACGGTTGAGGATTGATATTCCTATTGGTTCAATAAGCCTTCGTTTCATAACTGAGGGAAATACTGACCCACTTTGTGCTGCAATTACCCATTCCTCTTCACGGAAAACCCAACGCAGATCACAAGTATCAGGAAGGATTTCTGGCGCCGTTGCCGGGGAATATCATCACCAACTATCAAGTAACTTCACACAAATGTTCATTAACTTTTCTATCTTTTTATTTTATTTTATATTTAGTTTGTTTCATAAAAATCAAAAATACAAAAATATTGATCTTTGCTTGTTGCTAGTTTACTTCTTTGCTTACTAGTTTGCTCGTCGTCATGGCTAGTTCTCCTCCGGACATGCCTCAATCTCCCTACTTGGGAGAGGGTTACCCAATCTTAGATTTTAAGCAAGTAGGTGGTGAGTCCCTTAAAGAAGCATGGGATAGATTACTAGTGATACAAGCAAGAGCTAATCCTAAGAGTCATATTAAATTGCTCCTTAGAAGTTTTTATGTTGGTCTATCTCTTTCTCATAGACGTGTCTTGGATTCTATGTTCGAAAAAGATTTTCTTGGAAACAATGCTTTTGACACCTATGATAAGATGAAAAATATATTTGGGCAACCTAAAATAGAAACCATTGAACCTGCTATACTAGTGTGCCACCGCCAAACTGAGCTAATCAAAGAGGCTAGAACTAGTATGGAGTCTAATTTTAGGGGGTTGTTCAACTCTATCTCTAAAATTCATGGAAACGTCATGCTACAAAATAGGAGGCTTGATACCATAGAAAAAAAGCTTGATGTTCTTTGTGTTAGGGAGAATAAGATTGTGAAGGGGAGTGGATCCCCTATGAACAAAGATGTCAACACATGAAACTATGCATTATGCCTAGCTAGGGGCATAAAACAATAGCGCTTGTTGGGAGGCAACCCAATAGTTATCTTTATTTTTGCTTTTTTACTTCTTGTTTGTTTTTAATAACATGATTATTGCCTCTGTAATTATTATGTTTTTATGTTTAAATTAGTATTTGTGCCAAGACCTTTGGGATGACTCACAAGATGAGTAGAATCAATGCTGAAACAAAACAGAAACTTTTGACTCCAGTACAGGAATTTTAGTTTTTTACTGGAGACTGATAATGATCTGAATTATTTACAAAGTATGTAAATATAAATTTTCGAGGTTTTCCTAATTTTTTAGAATTTTTAGAGTTACATAAGATAGGTTCTCTACATATTGCCACATACTGTTGTGTTTTAGATAGATTCTGTTTTTTTGCTTGCATAGTTTGCTTGTTTTGATTATGCTATGGATTGTATCGGGGGTATAAGCCATGAAGAAGTTAGAATACAGTAGCTATTACTCAATTATGAAATAAGAATCAATTTATAACAGTACCTAAAGTATGCAATATGTTTCTTATACAAACGGATCTCACGAAGTTTTGTTGAGTTTTGTGTGATTGAAGTTTTCAAGTTTTGGGTGTTATCGCGATGGACAAAGGAATAAGGTGCGGCAAGAGCCTAAGATTGGGGATGACCAAGGCACCCCAACATAATATTCTAAGGAAGACTCAAGCGTCTAAGCTTGGGGATGCCCCGGAAGGCATCCCCTCTTTCATCTCAATCCATCGCTATGTCACTTGAAGCTTTATTTTTATCCGTCACATGATATGAGTTTTGCTTGGAGCGTCGTTTGTTTTTGTTTGCTTTTACTTTCAATTTGCCACAATCATAGTTTGCTGGACACACCTATTTAAGAGAGACACACCTTCATCATAATTTGTTAGAATACTCTATGTGCTTCACTTATATCTTTTGAGCTTAGAAGTTGCTCTAGTACTTCACTTATATCTTTTTGAGCACTGTGGCTTGTAGATTTTATAGAAATAATTTCACTCTCGATCTTCGCTTATATTTGTTTGAGAGTTAATAAATAGTGATGGTAATTTGCATGGGTCATAAGACTAGTCCAAAAATATTAGGTATTCAATGAGTGATAATCAAAACCATCATGTAGCACATATAGATAAATTGTGGGTTAATGATATTGATGTGGTAATATGAAAAAGGTGTGAGTTCATAATTGTTGATTCATAGAAGTGTCGATATTAAGAGGGTTTAACTTCTTGTTCGTCTAAAAATTAAAAAGGCATGGTGATGATGTGTGAGCATTTCTATTCCTCGTTGAAATCCTAGTGTTGTTTCGGGTCGGAAGCGCGCGATGGTTAACTCCTACCAACCTATTCCCTTGGGACATGCGAGTAGTACTTTGATTTGTGATAAAACTAATAAAACTTTGCAATAAGTATATGAGTTCTTTATGATTAATGTGAAACCATGGACATACGCAATCTCACCTCCTCATATTTGCTAGCCTCTTCTGTACCGTGCATAGTCCATTCTCACCTCGACGATCCGTGCAACTTTCGCCGGTGCATCCAAACCCCGTGACATGATACGCTCTGTTGCACATAAGCCTCATTATATCTTCCTAAAAACAGCCACCATACCTACCTATCATGGCATTTTCATAGCCATTCCGAGATATATTGCCATGCAAATTCCATCGTCACTTCACATGACTAGTTCGTTCATCATCATATTGCTTTGCATGATCATATAGAGCTGACATAGTATTTGTGGCAAAGCCACCATTCATCATATTTTTGATACATGTCACGCTAGATCATTGCACATCCTGGTACATTGCCAAAGGCATTCATATAGAGTCATATCTTCATATCAGTTCTTCATATCGAGTTGTAGGTAAATAAAAGTGTGATGATCATCATTGTTAGATCATTGTCCCAGTGAGGAAATAAAAATGGGGGAGGCCAAATGAGCCCACCATTCTGAATAAAAAAATGAGAGAAAAGGAGAGAAGGGACTTTGCTACTATCCTTTACCACACTTGTGCCTCAAAGTGGCACCTTGTTCCTCATATAGAGAGTCTCATGTTATGTCATTTTCATATGCTAGTGGGAATCACTTTTTAATTACTAAAAACTTGGGTATATTCCTATGACGGGCTTCCTCAAATGCCCGAGGTCTTCATGAGCAAGCAAGTTGGATGCACACCCCACTTAGCTTCATTTGAGCTTTCATACACTTATAGCTCTAGTGCATCATTTGCATGGCAATCCCTACTCCTTGCATTGACATCTATCGATGGGCATCACCATAGCCCGTTGATATGCCTAGTTGATGCGAGACTATCTTCTCCACTTTTTCCCCCTTTGATATCTACCACCATTTTCTATTCCACCTAAATGCTATGTCCAATGGCTCACGCTCATGTATTGCGTGAAGAATAAAAAGTTGATGCATATTGAAAAGTATGATCCAATTGCCTGACTTGGACACCGTGGTGCTTGAAATTTCTATTAATGTGGTGAAGATGGAGCCATACCTTGCTAATATAATAAGATGAATGGGGGGTAAACATTCTTTGAGGATCATATACTTTGAAAGATTGATGATTTTGTTTCTTATACTTATAAGTATAGCTATGTTAATATTTGTTGACTCATAGTTTCTCAATGAGCATACATGCATAAATTACATAATGGATGGCATGTCACATCAAAAATTATGTTTTTATCATTTACCTACTCGAGGACGAGCATGAATTAAGCTTTGGGATGCTTGATACGTCTCCAACCTATCTATAATTTTTGATTGTTCCATGCTAATATATTATCATTCTAGGATACTTTTTGGGTCTTTATTTACCATTTTATAATATTTTTTAGCACTAACCTATTGACGCAGTGCCCAGTGCCAGTTGCTATCTTCTGCATGTTTTTTTACTTTTGAGGTTTACAGTATGAAACAAAGTCCAATTGCGACGAAACTTTTTTATGATTTTTTCTAGACCAAAAGAATACCTGGAAGCTTCCGAAGGAGACCGGAGGCCGCACGAGGGCACCAGCATGCAACAGGGCGTGCCCTAGGGGGGTCACGCCCTGATGTGTGCTGGCCCCCTCGTGGCTCTCCCGACGCCCTCTCTGGCCTATAATTCTCCAATATCGCAAAAACCCTGGAGGTAGTCCCGAAACCCTTTTTCCGCCGTCACGAGGCCATCTGGAGCTCCGTTCCGGCACCCTGCCGGAGGGGGGATCGATCATGGAGGGCCTCTTCATCAACCTTGCTGCCCTCATGATGATGTGTGAGTAGTTCACCACAGACCTACGGGTCCATAGCTAGTACCTAGATGGCAATCTCTCTATCTCTTGATCTTCAATACAATGATCATCGCATCTTCGCTTTGATCTATCCGATGTAATCCTATTGTGCGGTGTGTTTGTTGGGATCCGATGAATTGTGGGTTTATGTTTAGATTATTCATGAAAAGTATTTGAGTCACCTCTGAATATTTAGATTCTTATTTGCATGATCATTATAGCTTCGTAATTCTCTCCGATTTATCTATGTGCTTTGGCCAAGTAGATTGATCTATCTTCAGTGGGAGAGGTGCGTTGTGGTAGGTTCAACCTGACGAGTTTCTATACCCCAGTGACAAAGTAGGGGACAAGATACGTCTTTGTGTTGCTGCTACTAAGGATAACACGATGGGGTTTATTAATATTGTTTAGTTTACTCTGTCTACATCATGTCATCGTTCTCCATGCATTACTCTGTTTTACTTAATACTCTAGATGCATGCTAGATAGCGGTCGATGAGTGGAGTAATAGTAATAGGTGCAGGCAGGAGTCGGCCTATTTGTTTATGGACGTGATGCCTATATACACATGATCATTGCCGTGAAAATCGCATAACTATCCGCTTTTCTATCAATTGCCCAACAGTAATTTGTTACCCACCGTATGCTGCCTACATGAGAGATGTCGCTAGGGAAAACTATGGCCCTCGGGTCTATTCACTTATAAATTTACAAACACTACTATTACCTTGCTGCCTTTATTTACTTTTTATTTTATTTTGAAATTAACAATTATCTACAATTATCTACACAACTCACTTGCTTGCAAATAACGAGATCAAGGGGATTGACAACCCTCTTGCCCGCGCTGGGTGCAAGTTGTTTGCTCTTTTGTGTGCAACTGCTGAAGACGGTTGAGGATTGATATTCCTATTGGTTCTATAAACCTTGTTTCATAACTGAGGGAAATACTTACCCACTTTGTGCTGCAATTACCCATCCCTCTTCACGGAAACCCAATGCAGATCACAAGTATCAGATCACCATTTTCTACATGTGCCATCTTGGAGTTATTAAGTGTTCCGGTTATTTATCACTGTTGACCCATAGTGTGACCTACTATGAACTGTGTCCATATCCAAGGATGCGGCTATCGAGAGATTGTACACTCTACAGATGTTAGTACACTATACCCACACCATGGTACCTATGGACTCGTGCTCCCATTCGGGTGGACCAACGACACTCCGACAAAACCAATCTATTGCATGGCACTCTCCCGGCCACTCCGACAAACTCCCCTTTGGGCTATGCCATGGGTGGCCCCGATGTCAACTGGTGACATCTGCCACCTTTGTGGCCGCCACCGTCGTGGCAAAACAAACTCGTCCCAAAGGGGGACATTGGTACCGTACAACTACGGGCACACAAGGTTATGCATGCCCACTGGGCCTGGGTAGCACGAGCGCATAACCTTCCCTAGTTGGCGGCACCGACCAGAGGCATGACAATAGACCGCATTAGGGCCCCCCATCCGGGCACGTGTGGTTGCACTGGTGAGCTCGATTGGGTGGCACCATGACTCGATCAACAACTTGTTCAAGTTGAGTTAACATCATGTTTAACTTGAAAATAAAATGATTCGAGTCATAGCATGAGGTGTGATGCACGGGATCATGATAAAAATGCATACATCCTAATCACGACCATATGAATATAAGCAACTAATGCATCAATTTTAATCATGACACGTATCCTGAGCTCTATATGACAAGCATACAAATATGATATGAAATGAGTGGAATACATAGTATAATAGAATGAGCCATTTAAATAATTATGCATAGAAAATATTTTAATTCAATTAAACCATTGCCATTGCAATGCCATCCTTGCAAATGAATGTTGTGGCTTGCCTTAGTTTAGAGGAGTGTCACAATACTCCTGGTCCTCTCCAAGGCAATTAGTTTCTTCTGAAATGTAATTTAAATACAAAAAGAAAATGTCACGTAAAGCATTTTATTGCACTAGAAATTCTAAACAACAAGGAAAATTCTCAAATTTTTCATACAGAAACTTTAGCTCAAGACAAAATTATTGCAAAAAGTTTCAAGTCATTTGGACTTGTGGTTTAAAATATATAATTGGTCAAAGTTTTGGTCAAAATATATGAATTTAATAAAAGTTAGAAAAACAGAAGCGGCCACGTCGAAGGCGTATTTTCAGAATACGCCTACACTTAGAAAACGGTTCGGGGAGAGAAGAGAGGCTGACAGGGGGGTCCCACTATTAGAGTTAAAGAGAGAGAGAGGGGGGGGGGAAACAGATCACGTCGACCCTATCACCGGTGGTTCTCCGGCGAGGAGACCATGGAGGTCGCCGGCGAGAGAGGGAATGGGTCCAGTGCGTCCTGGCAAACACATACGTACCCAAAACGGCGACTGAGGTGGACGGACGGCGTCAGAATGTTCCTCTCCAAACATGGCAGGCAGCGGAGCTCGTCGGAGTTGGGGAAGACGACGTCAATCCGACGAACTAGCGGCTCCGTTGTGCTCAGGGGGTCACCACAAGCACGCCAGAGGAGGAGGGCGAAGACGAGGGGCACCGGAGAGAGAGAGCGGCCGAGGGTGATTCGCGGCCAACTCTGGCAGGGATCAGAGGCTGGAGGCCCTCCAGGCCTTGCCCCGAGTTGCAGTGATCGATTTGTGGCCAAGTGAAGTGGTGGATATGGCTAGAATGGCTCGAGGGGGGCCCATTTATATATGGCGAGGTGGCCGAGCTCGAGCTCTGCCGGAGACGAACTGCAGAAGGAATGGGAGGGGGAAAGAGCTCGGGCATGACTCGGAGACGACGTAGACGATGCCAAGAACAGTGCGTGCACGCGAGCAAGGTTGCAACGTACTAAGTGGGATAGGGCATGCACGCGGGCGCACTATTCCAAACGGACACACCGTATTCGTGTCCAGCGTGCGGCCTGCCGACGTTTGGGAGGAGCAGAGGGGTGCTAGGTGGAAGGAGCGGAGCGTCCTGACTGGCGCGGTCAAAGTGCGGTGGCATGAGGAGGGCGAACGGGCGGCGACAGAGGGTCCCGATGTCCACAGCACGCCGATTGCTTGCCGAACACCTTGCACACGCCTGGTAACCGCGTGCACTGGCACACATGGGACTTTTGGCGGTGCCATACCGTGTCTAGGGTGTAGTCCCTTCAACGCGGTGCTGCTGGGTGCTCTGAGCTCGACACCTAGCTCAATGGACAAGACAGGAGAGATCAGGACAGTTTCTGGATAGAAGCTTGGGGAGAAAACTGAGAAAAAATAGCTCGGAGAAAAAGGATGAAACTTGGGAGCTAATACTCTCCCAGGAAGGTAGTCATGTGGTAAAAAATTCAGCCCAAGTGGATCAAGGAAAAATATACTTGCTTCACAAAGCCATTTCCGACCAGAAGCAAAAATATTTTCCTCACCTGAAATTCTCCAAATGACCCTGGCATATTTTTGCATGGGGAGGTGACGCATGATTCAAAGAATATTTGGGAATTTATTTGGAATTTTCTAAGCAAGTAAAATGAGGGTTGCTTCATAGCATAAAGGGAAAATATTCATTTTCAGGGAGAAAATGAATATTATCCAATTAAAGAAAATTATGCCATGGCAAGTTTTGGGAGAGAGATGAGGTTATGAAAGGTTTTCAAGATGTTGTGGTTCACTTGGAAGAAAGTCAAAAATAATTCCAAGTGATAAGTCCAAAAGAGTTGACAGAAAATCCAAATTTAAATTAAAACATTCAGTAAATCCAAATAAGAAGAAAATGGAAAAACCAGGGTGTCACAAACCTCCCCCCTTAGGATGAATCTCATCCTCAAGATTTGGTTGCTCAGAAAACAAATATTGATATGTCGTCCTTAAGTAATCCTTTCTTTCCCAGGTGGCCTCATCCTTGGTGTGACGTTCCCACCGCACTTTGTAAAACCTTATAACTTTGCTTAGAGTGACCCTGTCCATTTCGTCTAAGATTCTCAAGGGTCTCTCCTCATAGGTTAGATCTTTAGCAAGCTCTAGTCCTGCCATGTCTGTCTGTTTTGCGGGTGGTGCGATACATTTCCATAGCTAAGACACGTGAAAGACATTATGCACCTCGGATAGTTCTAACGGTAACTCTAGCTGATATGCCACTTGACCAACCCTTCTCATAACTGGAAACAGACCGATATATCGAGGTGCGAGCTTTCCCTGAGTATGAAACCTCTTAATTCCTTTGATGCGGGTAACTCGGAGATAGGCGTATTCACCGGGTTCAAAGCTGATCTATCTATGCTTTGGGTCGTAGTAACTCTTTTGACGAGATTTTGCTGCCTGCAATCTATCCTGAATTTCCTTGACCTAGCATTCTGCTTCCATCATTAGATCGGTCCCAAAGATTCAGCTATCTCCGGTTTGAGACCAGTTTAGTGGAGTGCGACACTTCCGTCCATATAGTGCCTCAAAGGGTGACATCTTGAGACTGGTTTCGTAACCATTGTTGTAAGAAAACTCGGCGTAAGGCAGACTGTCTTCCCACTTGGGTCCATATACAAGAACGCATGCTCGCAACATGTCTTCCAAGATTTGGTTAACCCGTTCTGTCTGTCCATCCGTCTGTGGGTGGTATGCCGTGTTGTGTTTCAGGGCGGTCCCCAAGGCTTTGTGGAGCTGTATCCAGAATGCCGAGGTAAACAAAGATCACCGGCCTGAAGTGATAGTCCTGGGTACTCTATGTAGGTCGACAATCCTGGATATGTATAGTTGAGCGAGCTGGTTGGCACGGTAGGTGGTCCTTACTCGGATAAAGTGAGCTACCTTTGTAAGCATGTCGACCACGGCCCATATAGCATCATTTCCTCGTGGTGTCTTGGGCAATCCCATGATGAAGTCCATACAAATGTCATCCCATTTCCATTGTGGAACTGGTAGGGGTTGGAGTAAACCAGCAGGTTTCTGATGTTCAGCATTCACCTTATTGCATATATCGTAACACACGACGTAATATGCTATATCCTGCTTCATATCCTTCTACCAGAATGTCTGCTTCTGATCCAGGTGCATTTTACTGCCTCCGGGATGAATAGAATATGCAGATTCATAGGCTTCTCTCAAAATCTGCAGCTTCAGTTCCCCATGGCTAGGCACACAGATTCAATTCCGAAATCGGAGGGTATCTTGAGCATCTATGTTGAATTCTTTTGTCTTCCCTTCTCGCAGTTGGGCCCTTATAAGGAGTAACGATGTGTCACCATGCTGAGCCTTCTGTACATCATCTTCCAATGTAGGAGTGATCTCCATATTAGTTGTAGACTCACAAATGAGCTGAGTTATTTCCTCTTGAAGCGATGGGTGAAAGGACTCGATTAGAGAGTTTGATGTGGCCGGTTTGCGACTAAGAGCGTCAGCGACCACATTAGCTTTTCCTGGATGATAGTTGATACCAAGGTCATAGCCTTTGACCAACTCCACCCATCTTCTTTTGTCGGAGATTTAAGTATGGTTGGCTGAATATATACTTGAGACTCTTGTGGTCGGTGTAGATTTGACATCTCTTCCCAATGATGTAATGTCTCCATGTTTTTTGGGCATGCACCACGGCTGCCATTTCCAAGTCATGTGTTGGATAGTTCTCCTCACGCGTCCGTAGCTATCTGCACGCATAGGCCATGACCTTTCCATCTTCCATAAGTAAACACCCAAGGCCACGCCTTGATGCATCACAATAGATGTCGAATCTCCGATACATGTC
The DNA here is from genome assembly GCA_039707655.1 of Elymus sibiricus. NCBI lineage: Eukaryota > Viridiplantae > Streptophyta > Magnoliopsida > Poales > Poaceae > Elymus > Elymus sibiricus. The sequence continues at coordinate 343,399,388 of CM077669.1, read as the reverse complement.
TGGTATAGTCAACAATGGAGCGGTGGTCAACCGAGTCTTCAGCTCATTGAAACCGTTCTCACATGCTTCCATCCATATAAACTTTTGATTCTTCTTAAGAAATTCCGTCATTGGCTTGGCAATCTTTGAGAAACCTACAATGAAGCGACGGTAATATCCTGCCAGACCCAAGAAACTTCTGATTTCTTAGATGGAAACATGTGCCTTCCACTTCTATACTTCTGTGACCTTGCTTTGGTCCACGGCCACTCCTTGAGATGAAAGTATATTCCTAGGGAATCCCATTTCCTTAAGCCAAAATTCACACTTGTTAAATTTGGCGTAAAGTTGTTGGGCTCGTAATTGCTCCAATACTGCACAGAGATGTTGTTTGTGTTCTTCTTTGCCTTTGGAATATATAAGAATATCATCAATAAACACTGCCACAAACTTGTCCAAAAAGTCCATGAACACCTTGTTCATCATGTGCATGAAGAAGGCGGGAGCGTTAGTTAGTACAAAGGACATTACTGTATACTCATACAACCCATATTGGGTAGTTAAGGCTGTCTTGGGAATATCTTCTTCTCTAATTTTCAGCTGATGATATTCGGTTTGCAAATCAATTTTGGAGAACACTTGAGCTCCACTGAGTTGATCGAACAAATCATCGATCCTGGGCAGCGGGTATTTATTCTTGATCATGACATCATTGAGAGCACGGTAATCAACACACATTCGGAGAGTGCCATCTTTCTTGCCCACGAATTTGGCAGGGGCACCCCAAGGAGACGAACTGGGGCGAACATATCCTTTTTGAAGCATTTCATCCAACCGTTTCTTCAATTCCACTAATTCCGATGAAGGCATACGATAGTATTTCTTGTAAATCGGCGCTGTCCCGGGCACAAGCTCAATAGAAAACTCAAGCTCCCGGTCGGGTGGCATGCCTGGCAATTCTCCCAGAAACACGTCTCGGAATTTGCAGACCACTGGGATTAAATTCACATCCTTAGCAATCGCTCATAAACCATCCCTTTCTTTGGCATGGCTCTTCCGGCAAAGAACTGAGCTGGCTGTACCGAGGGATTTATTAAGGTGACTTCTCTGGTTGCACAGTTGATACAGACATGGTGTTTTGTCAACCAATCCATTCCCAAAATACATCCAATTTTGAGGATTCAATGGGTACTAGAGATGCGGGAAAGATAATCCCATTGATGTATATTTCCAATCCTTGGCATACAATATTTGTCCTGAGCATGGATCCAGGGGATTATACCACCATGACTTTGTCCAAAACAGTATAGGCAAGCTGATGTTGGGCAACAAAACTCCGCGAAATGGGAAGCCACGAAATCGAATAAAATTGTTACAGAAATGTAATTAACAGAGAACATACCAATGACCACGTCGGGTACTTCTGGGTTTCTTCTGCGGAGATATGATGAACTTGCCCTTGAATATATATACTTCGGGTTGGGGTACGGCCCCACACGACTGACTTGAGGCTTTAGGTTTGATGGTGGCTTTCCGCTCTTGGGACATTGTCTGGCATAATGTCTAGTTTGACCACAGGAGTAGCATGCATTGTTACGCTGACATTCTTCCTTCACTGGTTTTGTAACCAGAGTCTGGAGTCGATTTTCCATCCTGGTGTTCCCCTGTTGCCATGTTGGCTTAAATTCGAACTGCGGTCGTTGCCAAGTACGAATCTTCTGAAAAGTTTGCCCTTCCTTCTTGGGTTCAAACTTGCGTTTGCGGTCTTCATATGCAGGCTTTTGATCATTAGAAAACTTGTGTTCCCTTTCTGCAATGAGCGCCTTGCTAACCAAAGTTTGGAAGTCGGGGAAGTCCAACATACTGAGTGCACATCGGAGGGTATGGTTAAGCCCTCCGAGGAACCGGTCTATCTTCCATTCTTCGGTGGCTACATCATGTATGGAATAACAAGCCAAGTGATTGAAATTGTTCACATACTCACTCATGGTGGAGTTCCCCTGAATAAGAGAAAGGAACTCGCACTGCTTGACCTTCATAATGCCATAGAATATAATACTTGCGGAATTTATCCTTGAATTTATCCCAAGTAATTTCATCATCAGCAGGCCACATAATTTTGGCATTGTCCCACCATATAGCAGTTTGCCCTTCCAAATAATGGGTAGCAAAAGGCACTTTGTCAGCTTTGTCGGTACACACAATTTCCAACTTCTTTTCAATAGTTCTTATTGAATCATCGGCTTCCATTGGATCGACTGCTTGACTGAAACTTGGTGGCTTGGTCCGCTGAAAATCTGATAGCTTAGAGTGTGTACCGTTATGGTCATTAGTGTTCTGCCCAACCATAGTTTGCATACTTCTCAGGAATTCCATCAGATCTTGGTTTCTCTTATCTTCAAACATCAACATAATCTGCTCTGTTGTGGGTGCTTGAAGTGGAGGAGGGTGTGGCTGATATGGTTCTGGGAAATGTCCTGCTTGTCTAGCGGATCGATGAACTGGGGTATCATCGCCACCATGACTGATGCTGCCACACCTGGTCATCCTATATTTGTTTCTCAATACGAAGCATCGAGATTAGCAACATCCATAAGGAAAATGAGAAGGCAAAGCAACAATCCCGAAAGGAAAGCAAGGGAAAACCAAGGCGAATAAAAGACAACAACATAATTATACATAACATCACACATCATACATAGAAGTACTACATCATGGATAATACTAGTCCACTACACGAATACGCCCATACATTGATGTCGTACTCATCTACTCAAGGCTGCAGGAATCGCACAGGGTGTCTGAAGGTCCTGCTGGTATCTCCTCGGACTCTGACTCGCACTCAGAACTGATAACATTAACCGAGACCTCCAGGGCAAAGGAAACACAGCGACACTAACGGGATGGCTCTCCCTGAGGGTTTTGGAGCAGGATGACTACGAAGCATAGGGGCAGCTGGAAACAGGAGTAAAGGCAACTCGATGGAAGACTCCTGAGGAGTTACAATCGAGGAATCTGAGTTACTCTGGGTGGATGCAGGTGTAATAGGTGTGGGTGGAGGGATGGTGACTGATGACCCACAAGTATAGGGGATCAATCATAGTCATTTCGATAAGTAAGAGTGTCGAACCCAACAAGGAGCAGAAGGAAATGATAAGCAGTTTTCAGTAAGGTATTCTCCGCAAGTGATGTGAGTAGCAATGATAGATTGTTTTGCAGCAAGATAATTCGTAACAAGTGACAAGTAACAATAGTAGCAATGGTGCATCAAGGTAGCCCAATCCTTTTTATAGCAAAGAACAGGCCTCAAAGTACTCTTATATAAAGCAAGTGCTCCCGAGGACACATGGGAATTTCTGTCTAGTCATGTTCATCATGTTGAGTTGATTTGCGTTCGTTACTTTGATAATTTGTTATGTGGGTGTACCGGTGCTAAGGTGCTATTCTTACTTTAACAAACAACCTACTTATGATTACCCCCTCTCGCAAGCATCTGCAACTACCAAAGAAGAATTAAGATAAATCTAACCATAGCATGAAACGTGTGGATCCAAATCAACCCCTTATGAAGTAACACATAAACTGGGGTTTAAGCTTCTGTCACTCTCGCAACCCATCATCTACTTGTTACTCCACAATGCCTTCCCTTGGGCCCATAACATGGTGAAGTGTCGTGTAGTCGATGTTCACACGACGCCACTTAGAGAAGCAACAACATACACATCATCAAGATATCGAACGAATACCAACTTCACATGATTACTTATAACAAGACTTCTCCCGTGTCCTCGGGAACAAAAGTAACTACTCAGACATCATCAACATGTTCAAGATCAGAGGTGTGATAATGGAGATCAAGGATCTGAACATAATATCTTCCACCAAGTAAACCATCAAGCATCAACTACGTGATGTAATAAACACTACTAGTAACCCACATGTACCAATCTGAGGTTTTGAGACAAAGATTGAATACAAGAGATGAAGTAGGGTTTGAGATGAGATGGTGTTGGTGAAGATGTTGATGAAGATGGGTCCTCCCGCAAAGGACGAAGCGTTGGAGATGATGATGGCTTCGATCTCCCCCTCCCGGAGGGAAGTTTCCCCGTCAGAATCTCTCCGTCGGAGATCAAAAGGGCCTCTGCCCAGGTTTCCGCCTCGAGACGGTGGCGCTTTGTTCTGAAAGTAACCTTATGATTTTTTCTAGGGTAAAACACACCGTATAGGAGAAGAGGGGGTCGGGAGACCTGCTGGGGCCACACAATGCAACAGAGCGCGCCCAGGGGGTGGGCGCGCCCTGTGGCTTGTGACCAGCAGGTGGCCCCCCTCAGGTATATTTTTGGCCCAATATTTCTTTTGTATTCCATAAAAATTCTCCGTGAAGTTTCAGGTCATTTGGAGTCCAGTGAATTTTCAGCCATTTTCTTGGTTTTCAGTTCTAGAATTCTAGTTTCCAGTAATTTGCCTCCTTGTGATGTACCTTGCATATTCAGAGAAGAAATGCATAAGAATTGTATCATAATGGGGGAATAATGGACAAGAATGAGATAAATATCAATAAGATTCATGATGCAAAATGGACGTATCAACTCCCCCAAGCTTAGACCTCGCTTGTCCTCAAGCGAAAGCCGAACTCGATAATAATGACCATAGTATTTGAGGGAGAGGTGTCGATAAAAATAGAATACGAACATGAGAGCATCATGAATATTAACATAGAAGCAAGTTTTTCAACATATTTCTTCTCATAAACAAGTTAAAATCTTTCCACAATCATTGAAGTATGAACCATAAACTTTATTGACAATCAACAAACTATGTTCTTAGTCATTGAGACAATCATAATTTATCATATTCCAGAGAAGAGTCTACGTAAGAGCTTTTATTCTAGCAAGTTCACATACTCAACTATCATTTAGTCTTATATGATTGCTGACACTCATTCCATATTTTTGGTGCTAATGTTTCCATCGAACACATAGGAAGATGGGGGCTTCAAAGTAATTGCCACCCAACTCATTACCTCAAGGATAATGTCAACAATAATGAATCATGATCACCTACATCCAACTGGATATGCATATCTGGATCTTTCCTCAACACATAATGCTTGCCAACTATAGAATTATTAGGTAGGAAAAAGGAATAAACATTATTGACTCTTATGTAGAAGTAAATATATGAAGGTAAAAGATATGCCCCTCGTAGAGGGAAGCAGAGGTTGTCATGCACTTTTTAATGTTGGATGTGCAAACTCTTAATTGAAAGGAACGTCACTTTATATTGCCCCTTATGATAGCAAACTCTATTATGCAATCTGTCACTTTTATTTCTTTGCCATCACAAGATCGTACAAAGTTTATTTTCCCTTACAATAAAAGATCATACATATTTAAGAGCAATTTTTATTGCTTTGTGCACCGATGACAACTTACTTGAAGGATCTTATTCAATCCATAGGTAGATATGGTGGACTCTCATGGAGAGAAACTGGGTTTAAGGGGTTATGGATGCACAAGTAGTATCTCTACTTGGTGCGGGAAATTTCTTTGGCTAGCAAAAGATCTAAAGCAAGCATCACATGTTAAAGGATCCATGACAATATAACTTTTATGTGGATGTAAACAAACATAATCATTACATTGTCTTCCTTGTCCAACATCAACACTTGATCATTATATAATATTTGATGGGGGCTCACAATCATAGAAGATGTCCAAGATAGTGTATTTGTATGTGAATCTCCTCTCCTCTATCATAATATTGCATAGATTGTCTCAATGACTAATGCTATGTTTGTTTATTACCAACAACTTTTATCTACATACTTCTTCTATGTGAAGTCATTACTCCCCATGGGACTAGCATATGATTTTTTCTATTTCTTTTATTTCATTGCTATGATTGATTCATGAGGGTGAAGCAAACAAACTCAAACTAAACTTTATTATATAACTCTCATACTCGATTACAAAGATAGATAGAACTCAAAGAAAAACTCCAGGCAAAGAAAATCTGAAATTTTATTTCTCTAAATCACGACATAACTAAGGATCAAACTAAAATAGATGATAATGGCAAAAGTGGTGGTGATACGATACCGGGGCACCTCCCCCAAGATTGGAACAAGCCAAGGGTGATAACCAATTTATTATTGCCTCTAGGGCATATTTCCATCACTTTATTGATACGACCACTTAAAGTTTTTAAACTCCGCTTACTGGAAGGAATGTTTTCCATCCTGCCAAAGAAAGTACCAAGAAACATGTATACCTTTGATATGTGAACATTTTTTGATTTCATATTGGTTATTAATTGTTGAAGGTATATATCAATATGACGATGGGATTTCCAATGCACCTTTTCAGAATCAAATCTTGATAACAGATGGTTATGATCAGATTGAAATTCATTGATCTACCATATATAGATTTTCATTATGGAGAGTCAATCGAATCATAGAAGGGCATTTAGTTCTTATGGATTTACTGTTATTCCGATGAGGCATACCCAACAAAGAGATCATTACATGCATATAACGTAACAAAAGATGTTGCAAATATATAATTAATGAGTTGAGACATACTCCAATAAGGCAGTTGAATTCTTGCATTGCATGCATTTTCTTAGAATTCATCCAACTCTTTCCAAACCAGATGCCTAAGCCCATATCCCAGCTGTATAAATTGTAGAAATCATATCCCTCGGTAATAGTATTGAAGCATATTCCGATAGATGGACACGATATAGTTTTCTGTTGTCAATGTTGAATATGCGTAAAATGATTTTTGGAGAGCACAAAACCGAGAATCGTTTGGTGGTTGTACATGTGGAACATAATTGTCATCTGACTTCGTAAAGAATTGTAAAATTAGCAATATAGTGGGCAAGATTGATAAACTTGTGACAGTAAATTTGTAGGAAGGTAGAGGGTTTACATATGAGTTGTTGGTGCATGTTAGCTCGAATCCACATTATTTTGTCCGTTTGTTGGAACAGAAGATGACCCCTGTTGATGACATATAGTCAAATCATCTGAAGCATAAGTATGCACTGATTGGGGTGATTGTGGTGAAGGCATAGAATGAAACTATGGAATATGAGGGGAAACTGGAACATCGAGTAGAATATGTAGTGAATCAATGAGACGTTGGTAGAATTAAGACTGTTGTGCCATCTAAAATAATATTAATAAATGTAATAAATAATACAAAGAACTATCATAGAAGTAGAGTACAAAATAAAATACATATCAAAAAACTCACAAGAAAGTATGTACTCTTGAATTCTTATAATAATCTGTTGTAGTCAGCAGTATCACTAGGATCAGGTTCGTCCTCGTGTTAACCACCTGTAGGTTGTGAGAAGATATCAATACAATTTGCAGTCTCTTGTCATCTAAAAAAGGAAACAAAAAATAAGTGAGAAAGACACCTAAAATTTCAGAACAATCCAATTGGGTTATGAATATCTTTAGAGATGACTGAAATAGAAGTGGGGAGAGGGGTATATCGGAGAAACTTGGACTAGTAGTCATACTCAAATTTAAGAGCGAGGAAATTTTCTCTAACCTATAATCGGTATGACAATCAGCAGTGAGTTCAGAATGCAAAAGATTTTGAAAGCTGCAGAACATGATGACATTAATAACTGGTTAACAAGGGCGAATGAAACTTAAACATGATAAGTTTCAGATAATGTAACTTGACAATGAAGAAATAAACAATTAATATGGAGGGAGGAGATTTTAGAATCACCAGATGACTGTATTCCGAAGAAAGGACACATCCAGAAGGGATGAATCGAGATATGTAATAGACTCAAAAATCTGAATTTGTGGATCTGTAAGAGAAGTTTGTTGTGAAATATAACCATGTTCCCCAGTTGCTGACTGAGAATTGTGTGATGACTGAACGTTAGTAACATTCAAATCCTCCACGCATATGTGAGATTGTAAACAAGATTGTGCATCAGATGATCTAAGGTCAGCAAGTCTGCATCAATAAAATGCGAGATAGAAAGATATGGGAGCGCCTAGATGAGTGAGCAAGAATACTAGGAGAACATAATAAATTACATGTCGAATTGCAACTCTAATCCTTCAAACTCCGCTCGGAAAGATCCCATATTGATAGTGAACAGATACCCATAGTACGTGAAGGAGCGCAGCAAAGAAATCACGTGAATGCGAAGGAAACAAGAAGCATTGGATACGAGAAGATGGAACAACAGTGGCGATGTACAGAGGAAGAAGAATCCGTTCAGATTAAGAATAGAGAGACATGAGGAAGCAGATGAACATGAAGCAAAGGAGTAAACATATGAGGTATATCCGTAGTCAAAGAGGGGATTATACAATAGTACTTATGATGTATTCATAGCGTATACGAATTATCAATAGTTTTTCAGAATTTCCCAGTACACACAAGTGCACAAATCACGACACAAATGGACGCACCTCCTGGGCCGCGCAAATGCATGCCCGTGCGCATTTTCGGATATCTCATGTGTGTTCTACGGCCTACCAAGGTGACGGGTGTTCTCGGTCAGGTGTTACCGATCAGGTGTTTACCAAGTGCAATGGTGGTATGGGTTCCCGAGATGTGACGCCCCCGATCTCGAGCGTACGCTAAAAAATCACGCAATGCGTACGACCAAGATTAGGGACTCACTAATCAATATCACAACACAACACTAGACACAAATTAAAGTCATACAGCTTCATATTACAAGCCAGGGGCCTCGAGGGCTCGAATACAAAGCTCGACAAGCACGAGTCAGCGGAAGCAAATAATATCTGAGTATAGACATAAGTTAAACAAGTTTTGCCTTAAGAAGGCTAGCACAAACATAAGCAGCGGATCGAAAGAGGCGAGGCCTCCTGCCTAGGAACCTCCTAACTACTCCTGAGCGTCAGGGGCAACCTCCACATAGTAGTAGGCTCCTGCGGTGGTGTAGTAGTCATCTCCGGCGTACTCCATCTCCTGGGCTCCATCGTCTGAACGTAGAAACGTATCGAGGGGGAAAGAGAAAGCAAAGCAGCGGTGAGTACTCATCCAAAGTACTCGCAAGACTGACATCAGAACTATGCTAGGTATGCATCATTATCAAGGGGAGGGGTTATATCTGGACTGACTGCAGAAAGCAAGAATAGGGGAAGGCCTAGTCCTATCGAAGACTAGCATCTTCAACATCTTGCAGCATTAGAAGAGTGCAGATTGGTATCTCACATATAGTCATATTATTGTAGCAATTTTAATTTAGTAACCACGCCTAGAGATTCTTCCTCGACTCCGTGCGAGGAAGCAATCTCGGAGACACAATTCATTTCAAATTAAATCACAATTATAGTTGTATAAGGTCAAGGTACAACTCCAAGTCGTCCTGTTACCGTGGACACGGCTATTCGAATAGAATATCCATCCCTGCAGGGGTGCACCGCATCTCCAACACGCCTGATCACCTCCGGCCGGACACACTTTCCTAGGTCATGCCCGGCCTCGGGATAGCAGCACGTCGTCGCCCCACCTAGGCTCAACGAAGAGGCCAGCCCGCCGGTCTAAATCCTAAGCGCGCAGGGGTCATGGGCCAATCGCCCTTTGCACACCTGCACGATGCGAGGGCGGCCGAGGTCAGTCCTAGCACACCTTATAACAAGCGCGGTGCCGTTGCGGACCACTCGGGCGCGCGCCGCTCCATTGCTGACGTCCGAAGAGCTTCGGCTGATACAACGACGCTGAGTACCCATAACTTCTCCCACGCGATGGTTTGGTGCGTAAAAAGGCCAACGACCCAACTCAGATCAAATACCCAACCCATTAGCATTTTATTAATGCGGGGCAAGCGTGACCCATGAAATACGGTCCGTCGCCCCGTCTCGAGGACCGTGGCAAGGGCCTCTCCTGCCCGTCCACGCCTCATCAACATCAAACCGTGGGTACCCCTCAGGGCCGACCCATCACCAACATGTTCCTGTATCCCGGTCATCGTGACTGTGTGTATAAAACATCAAGACGGAACCTGAGGAATCACCCTCAAAGGGTCCCGCTCGATGAAACCGTCAAGGTGGACTTAGAGGAATCACCCTCGGGGGTCCCACCATGAGGGGTTGCATGACAGAGTCATCGTCGGGAGTGGTGAAGGAGGAATCACCCTCGATAACCATGACCGACTAGCTGCGCTACAGAGCTAGCATCATGAGTACTTCACGAGGTGTCACCCTCGGTACTCGATAGTAGCTCTGCAGAGTCGTACAACTAAGGGGTGTGCGGTGATGTGTGGGGCCTGGATCGTCGGTCGGTTGACCGAGTCGTCGAGTCGTCGGGTCGTCGATGAAGAAGCAGGGGCAACTGGGACTAAGGGGTCACTGGGGATTCACTGATCAACCTATACTAAGCAGTTGACATGATTGCAGGTATAGTAGCAGTTTATCAAAAACAGGCTATGCATCAGAATAGGAGCTAACTAGTACAGTAGCAAAATTCTAATGCAAGAATGAGAGGGAAAGAATGGGCGATATCGGAATGCTCAAGGGGGGTTGCTTCCCTTGCTGCTCTGCGGCAAAGGGCTGATCGTCAACGGCATAGTCGTACCCGGCAGCAGCGTCAGTCTCGGGGTCTACCGGAGAGAAGAGGGGGGAAGAAACAATAAATATAAAGCACAGATGCAACACGATGCATGACATGGCAATATGCAGAGCTAGGTATGCACTAACGCAGTACTACACGATGCAGACGGAGCGGGAGAATATCTGACGATATTTCCCAGGTCTTTGGATTTATCGGACAGACGATTCGGAGGGGAAAAAGTTCCATGTTCATCATGCTAGGAGCATGTGACAGATGAATGGATGGCATGTTCAGATTCGTGGGATTTTTCTGATCAACTTTCATGTATAAAACTTTTTCATCTGAGCTACGGATTATTTTCTATTAATTTCTAAAGTTTTAATCATTTTCAGGAATTAACAGATTTAAATAAATTCAAAAAAACATTTATGACGTCAGCATGACATCAGGATGGCGTCAGCAGTCAACAGTGGGGCTGACCAGGTCAAACCTGACCAGTGGGTCCCACATGTCATAGACTCAGGGTTAAATCATTTTAATTTAAACTAAACAGAGACTAATTAGCAAGTGGGGCCCATCTGTCATAGGGTCATTAGTCTAAGTTAATTATTTTCAATTAACCTAATTACTAATTAGTAATCTGACAGGGGGGTGACCCACCTGTCATACACACGGGGGGAACAGTAACCACGTTGACCGTGGTCAACGCGGTCAACTGAGGCACTCGGGCCCAGTGGCACCCTCACTGGGGATGGCCCCAGCCAGGCCACGTTGGCGGCGGCCGGCGGCTCAACGCCGGCGACGCCATAACGCGGTGGAGGGCACGGGCGAGCTTCGGGTTTCGCCCACAGGGCATCTCCGGGGCTGCGGTTGGGCTCGTTCGAACGGGGACGCGACGGCGGTTCGAACGGTGGTGGTGACGGTGCCGGAGGTGGCCGGAATGGTCGCCGGCGACGACGTCGGGCGGCGACGGCGTCGGGCGTGCAACGGGATGGGGGCTACGGCGTGCTAACGGGCAAACGGAGCGGCTGGGGAGCCTCTACGCGACGCGGCGAGCGCGAGGGTGGCACGCACGGGACCCAAAGGTCGCCGTGGCTACGCCGGCGACAAGCTCAGGCGGAACCGAGCTTCGGCTCTGGTGGCAATGGGCGCTACGGCTACGGAATCGCTCGGGGAAGAGAGGGGAAGGACACAGGGGCTCACTGGGGTCCTGCAGAGGTGCAAAGTGGGCTCGGGGGAGGCTCGAGGTGGCCGGAATCATCGTCGGGGTGCGGCGGCGATCCGAGGAGGAAGATGGACGTGGCCGTCGTTGCAGGGGCTCCGGGCTTCGTTCCAGCGGTCGAGGAGGATGGGGTGGTCGGGGCGGAGCTCGTGGACGTCTTGGCAGGGCACGTGAGGCACGGTGGGCACCGCTAGCCGGCGGCCATGGCGGCGGCGGCGCTCGGGAGAGGTGGAGAGGGGCGAGGGAGTGAGCGAGAGGCGGCTAGGGTTAGTCCACGGGGTCGAGGAGGGGCTCTTATCCACCCGGCGGGCGCGGGGCTGGCTGCTGTCGGGCCTGGCGCGGCGAGCGCGCGCGCGGCGACAGCGGCGCGGGCGCGTGAGCAGTAGGAGGGAGACGACTGTGCTGGCGGGCTGGGCCGCACTGTAGCCCACAGGCTTAAGTGCACAGGAGCCTGTCTCTTTTCTTTCCCTTTTCTTTTTCTGCTTTATTTCTCGGCTTCTGTTTTAATTCATTTTGGCATTATTTCTTTACTGCAAAAATGTGCCATATGGTCCAACAAATAGCTTGCAATATTCCACATGTCCACAACAAATTTGGAGATTTTTGGAATCTGTTTGCAATTTTCCCTTTAAATATAAAGGCACTTTAAAATGCAAATATGACTCTGTTTTGATGGTGGGGTCCACATCATAAACTTGGTGATGTTGTTTTCCTAAACATTATTTGTTTGGTGATTTTTAGCAAATGTGCAACATTTTTCTTATGCTGTTTGAGGATTTATTTTATCACAATAAAATCCTTGGGCATTTAGTAGTGGAATTTGAAATGAGATTTGAAATCCATAATGATCATGCACTGTTTAGCAAAATGATTAGGCACTGATCATGGTCATCATTGTGCTTAATTATAATGATCACTGTAGCACAAAACCAGGGTGTCACAATTCTCCCCTACTAACAAGAATTCTCGTCCCGAGAATTAAGAAGTAGAAGGAAAGAGCCCGGGGTATTCTGCACGAAGATGATCTTCGCGTTCCCAAGTGGCTTCATCTTCAGAATGATTTGCCCACTGCACCTTGAAGAACTTGGTAACCTTCTGACGAGTCCGACGTTCAGTTTCATCGAGAATGCGGACTGGTTGCTCTTTGTAAGAAAGGTCTTGTTGCCGCTCAGGCATATCATGATCCACTGCTCGGATAGGATCCTTGAAGCAGCGACGAAGCTGTGACACATGGAACACATCGTGAACCTGAGAAAGGTTTGGCGGTAGTTCCAGTTGATATGCCACTTTACCACGCCTTTCGAGAACAGTGAAAGGACCAATATATCGAGGAGCCAGCTTGCCCTTGATCCCAAATCGGTGTGTACCTCTCATTGGTGTGACTCGAAGATAAGCCTTTTCGCCAGGTTGATAGACCATATCTTTGTGATGACGGTCATACTGACTCTTCTGACGAGATTGAGCAGCCTTCAGATTTGCATGGATAATGCGGACTTGATCTTCGGCATGTTGGATAATATCCAGACCGATAAGTGTACGTTCCCCAGTTTCTGACCAATTCAGAGGAGTTCGACACTTACGTCCATATAACACTTCAAAAGGAGCCATCTTCAGACTAGCTTGATAGCTATTGTTGTAGGAGAACTCAGCATACGGGAGAGATTCCTCCCAGTTCTTGCCGAAAGAAATGACACAAGCTCGAAGCATGTCTTCGAGAATCTGATTGACTCTTTCAACTTGTCCCTGGGATTGAGGGTGAAAAGCGGTGCTGAATGACAAATGAGTTCCCATGGCTTCCTGGAAACTTGCCCAGAATCTTGAAGTGAATAAGCTGCCACGGTCTGAACTGATAACCAGTGGAATACCGTGAAGTGAAACAATTCTGGACATGTAGAGAGTTGCCAGCTGACTAGCAGTAATAGTTTCCTTGACAGCCAGAAAATGTGCAACTTTGGACAGTCGGTCAATGACGACAAGAATAGCATCATTACCTTTCTGTGACCTGGGAAAACCAGTAATGAAGTCCATTTCAACAAGATCCCATTTCCATTTAGGAATAGAAATAGGTTGTAGAATTCCAGCAGGCCTTTGATGTTCTGCTTTGATCCGATGGCAAATGTCACATTCTAAAACATAGCGTGCAATGTCTTGCTTCATGTTAGACCACCAGAATCTTCGACGAATGTCTTGGTACATCTTGGTACTACCAGGATGAATAGACAACGGAGTGTCATGTGCTTCCTTCATGACCTCCTGAGTCAAATCATTGTTTTCCTCCTTACTCGGTACCACTAGGCGGCCCTTGAAGTACAAAGCGCCATCCTCAGCAATAGTGAAGGGTGAGGGCTTTCCTTCTGCGAGATCGAATTTAATCCTCTCGACTTCATTGTCACACTTCTGAATCCACTTGATGAATTCCACAAGATCCGGTTTAGCAACCATTGTATTAAGAGAACCCTGGGAAACAACGTGGAGGTTCATTTTGTAGGACCCTTCAGGAGGGGGAACGAGATAACCCTGAGGAACAATATGGAGGTTCAGCTTGTGAAATTCTTCTTGAAGAAGGGGGTGAACCTTATGAACCTGAAGGTGATTGCAGTACGCCTTCCGGCTCAAAGCATCAGCCATTACATTAGCCTTGCCTGGTGTATAAGAAATACCCAAGTTGTAATCTGCTATGCGTTCCATCCATCTTTGTTGACGGAGATTCAGATCTGGTTGAGTAAACAGGTACTTCAGGCTTTGGTGATCGGTGTAGATCTCGCAACGATTTCCAACAAGGTATAGCCGCCACTCTTTCAGTGCATGAATTACGGCAGCAAGTTCAAGGTCATGAACTGGGTAGTTCTCTTCATGAGGACGCAATTGACAAGATGCATAAGCAACCACTCTGCGCTCTTGCATTAGGACACAGCCTATTCCTTGACGCGAAGCGTCACAATAAATGACGAAGTCTTTACGAGTATCCGGAGGAGCAAGCACTGGAGCAGACGTCCGTTTGTCCTTAAGTGTCTGGAAGCTCTCCTGACATTTTTCTGTCCACTCGTATTTAACACCTTTGTGAAGCAAATTGGTTAAGGGCTTTGCAATCTTGGAGAAGTTCTCGACGAATCGACGGCAATAGCTGGCGAGTCCGAGAAAACTTCTGACTTGCTTGACATTCTTCGGGGGAGTCCAGTCAAGAATAGCCTGAACTCGTTCAGGGTTGACCGCAATACCATCCTTGGAGATCACATGACCAAGGTAGGTTACTTCGTCCATCCAGAACTCACACTTTGAATACTTTGCATAAAGTTGATGTTCTCGAAGCCTCTCCAGTATAAGACGAAGATGTTCAGCATGCTCTTCTTTATTCTTGGAGAATACCAGAATATCATCCAGATAAACCACGACGAATTTATCGAGGTAGTCCATGAATATATAGTTCATCGGGCGGGAGAAGGTTGCTGGAGCATTTGTTAAGCCGAAGGACATGACGGTGTACTCGTACGAACCATAGCGAGTAACAAATGCAGTCTTGGGAATATCCTCTTCACGAACCCGGATCTGATGGTAACCTAACCTCAAGTCGAGTTTCGAAAACACTGCTGAACCAGCAAGCTGATCATACAGGTCGTTGATCCGAGGAAGCAGATATTTGTTCTGAATTGTAGCTTGGTTGATGGGACGGTAATCTTGGACCAATCGATTCGTACCATCTTTCTTCTTGACAAAGAGAGAAGGTGCTCCCCAAGCAGAGGAACTTGGACGAATGAAACCCAGACGAAGCGAATTGTCAATTTCTTGCTTAAGTTCTAGGAGTTCATGTGGTGGCATCTTGTACGGACGCTTAGCTATTGGAGTGGTACCAGGTACCAAGTCGATGACAAACTCGACAGCTCTGGCAGGGGGAATCCCTGGAAGTTCTTCCGGAAAAACATCTTGGAAATCCCGGACAACTGGAATGTTTTCAATTCCTTCAAGAGGTGACTCGTTTAATGCATTCATGGCATATAGTCGGGCTTCAGCATCTCGAACAAGATGAGCATGGTAGCTGACTATCTCATTCGAAGGATGCAGAAGGTGGACAGTTTTGGTGGCACAAATGATGGAAGCGGTATGTGCCTTCAACCAATCCATTCCCAGAATAAGGTCGATCTTGGAAGACTTCAATATAATCGGGGAAGCATGGAATTCCATTCCTTCTATTTCAATGGGGACATCTTGACAAACCATTGAGGTTCGACATTGGCCAGCGGGGGTGTTTACCACTATTGGAATGTTCATCTCCTCGTACTTAATGCCATGCATGTATGCAAAATCTTCAGACATAAAGGAATGCGATGCTCCGGTATCAAACAATACAGAAGCTGGTTCTGAGTTAACGAGAAGGGTACCCATCACAGTAGCAGGCTGTTCTTGAGCTTCATTCAGTTCAGCATTGTTAGCTTGAGCATGACCCTGAGCAGGCCTGGCATTGTTGTTGCGGGGCTGGTTGGTAGGCAGTGCAAGTTGATTCTGATTCTGCCTGTAGTCTCTAGCACGGTGTCCTGGGCGACCACACTTGAAGCACAGCCCATCCTCAGGACGAGAAGGGGGAACATGGGCTCGTGATGGCGGAGCTGGGAGCCTCGGCTGCCTAGGTGGGGGTGGAGGCAGACGAGGTGCAGCATAGGACGGCCTCGGAGCAGGAGGCGGTGCATGGTACATGTTGTGGGGGATCTAGATCTTGCGCTTCTGACTTGCTGAGCCCGAAGATGAGCCCATGTCACGGTTGCGCTTGCTGCTGTCCTTGTAGTCCTGCAGACCTGTTTCCACCAGAATGGACTTGTTCACCAAGGTGGCAAAGTTACCGAAGTCTTGAGCAAGGAGTGCCAGCTTGATATCCGGGTGGAGGCCTTCACGGAAATTCTCCTGCCTACGAGCATCAGTTGCAATGTCATCTTCAGCATAGCGAGATAAGTCCAGAAATTCTCGCTGATAAGCATCCACAGTCTTGTTGCCCTGGACTAAGTTGCGGAATTCACGCTTCTTCTTATCCATCATTCCCTGAGGAATGTGACGAGCACGGAACGCAGCTTGGAACTCTGGCCAGGTGATGATTGTTCCAACAGGCTGAGAGCGCCTGTGGCTGTCCCACCATTGAGCAGCGGGGCCCTTCAGAAAATACGAGGCAAAGGTGACGTAGTTAGCCACTGGGGTGCCTGAAGACTCCAGTTCAAAAGTGATGTCACGGAGCCAGTCATCTGCGTCAAGCGGCTGAGTAGAGCTGTGGTAGGTCGTAGGGTTGAGGCGCATGAAGTCTTGCAGAGTCATTGGGGCTGGCTGCTGATTCATATTCGGCCTCGGGATCTGGTCCATCAGCCCTTGCATAAACTGGCGATTCAGTTCAAACTGCTGCATCATACCAGCCATGTAGTCCGGTGGTGGTGGTGGTTCAGGCGCACCACGACCACGACCAGCTGGCCTAACCATTCTGTCAAATTTTAACAGTGGTAATTTAGCATTGGGTAATTTCAAAATCAATGAATCATTCATGAAGTAAATTGCACAAAGAAGGAAGTGCAATAAATACGACATAGTGGTTCAAATTTCAACATACAGATCCATACATAGGTCTATTACAAACCATAAGTCCGTTATAAATTAGACGATAGGTCCAGCATGCAAATAACCTAGACAACTAGGCGGCACGCAGGCACGCGGTGGAGGGATACAACAACGAGACATAGCGATATGCTACATCAACGTCGAGGACAATGAAAGTAACCACGGAACTGCACATGACCCTGAATGCGAAATCCAGTGGCAGGGTCCTGCATCCCGTGCACACTCTGATGCAGAATCTGCATATTAAGCGGGAGCGCAGGTCCACGTGCCGGAGTGCGACCTCCAACCGCAGGCCACTCAAGACCTGGGGGAAACTCAGTCCGAGGCGGGTAAAGGATGTGCTCCGGATGTATCCTCGCACGGACTGCTGGCAACAACTGCTCCATAGCCTGATGAAGACGAGCTCGGGTGGCGTACAGCTCGAAGTTAAGAGCCCTGACAGTGCGATCCAGTGCCTCAGTGTACTGGACCAGAACCTGTGGGTCATAATGACGACTCACGTAGGGGGTGCAGATAGCAGTGTAGGATCGGTCAGTATGCTACCGTGCGAAAGGGGTCAAGACCTCAGCGTCGGCTGCCGTATCAACTCCAGCAGGAACATACGGGATGTATCGGTATGCTGTCTCCTCCAAACAGGGGTTCGCTGCACGGAGACGAACAATAGCAGCATAGGCAGCATCCTGTACAGCCATCTCAACAGTCACTCCAATGCCACGGAAGGTGTGCAACTCAGTGATGGAGAGGTCCTGTCGATTCCAAATAACCATCTCAGCCTCATACTGTTCCTAGTTGAACTCGCGGTAGTCCTCGTAAACAGTGTACTCGGGGTACCAGCGATATCCCAGCTTCTTCAGGAGGTCGACCAGAATGGCCGGGAACCCAGTCGTATCGTGCGCAAAGGTCAAACGAACGATCTGCCTAGCGGGACGCATCTGTAACAAGGAGATTCAAGATGACAAAAGACAGTGTGTGCATCATACTTCTAGGTAAAACAATTGTCGACGAAACAATTCTCCGGTGGATGTGATCACGAGAACCTAATGTTAGATTTAGCAAAATCTTTAACCCGAAGGAGAAGAGAGATCAGAACCCAGAGTATAGACGAGGAATAAAAGATCCTAATACCACCCGATTGAGATGTGGGCCCGTAAGCCACACAACTATGTTAGTAAAAGTTTTTCAATGACTAGACTCAACTTCGGCCAAGGAGTTGGAAAGGGGGCTACCGACAGACAGTCGGCTCTGATACCAACTTGTGACGCCCCCGATCTCGAGCGTACGCTAAACAATCACGCAATGCGTACGACTAAGATTAGGGACTCACTAATCAATATCACAACACAACACTAGACACAAATTAAAGTCATACAGCTTCATATTACAAGCCAGGGGCCTCGAGGGCTCGAATACAAAGCTCGACAAGCACGAGTCAGCGGAAGCAAATAATATCTGAGTACAGACATAAGTTAAACAAGTTTTGCCTTAAGAAGGCTAGCACAAACATAAGCAGCAGATCGAAAGAGGCAAGGCCTCCTGCCTGGGAACCTCCTAACTACTCCCGAGCATCGGGGGCAGCCTCCACGTAGTAGTAGGCTCCTACGGTGGTGTAGTAGTCATCTCCGGCGGATTCCATCTCCTAGGCTCCATCGTCTGAACGCAGAAACGTATCGAGGGGGAAAGAGAAAGCAAAGCAGCGGTGAGTACTCATCCAAAGTACTCGCAAGACTGACATCAGAACTATGCTAGGTATGCATCATTATCAAGGGGAGGGGTTATATCTGGACTGACTGCAGAAAGCAAGAATAGGGGAAGGCCTAGTCCTATCGAAGACTAGCATCTTCAACATCTTGCAGCATTAGAAGAGTGCGGATTGGTATCTCACATATAGTCATATTATTGTAGCAATTTTAATTTAGTAACCATGCCCAGAGATTCTTCCTCGACTCCCTGCGAGGAAGCAATCTCGGAGTCACAATTCATTTCAAATTAAATCACAATTATAGTTGTATAAGGTCAAGGTACAACTCCAAGTCGTCCTGTTACCGTGGACACGGCTATTCGAATAGATTATTCATCCCTACAGGGGTGCACCGCATCTCCAACACGCCTGATCACCTCCGGCCGGACACACTTTCCTGGGTCATGCCCGGCCTCGGGATAGCAGCACGTCGTCGCCCCACCTAGGCTCAACGAAGAGGCCAGCCCGCCGGTCTAAATCCTAAGCGCGCAGGGATCATGGGCCAATCGCCATTTGCACACCTGCACGATGCGAGGGCAGCCGAGGTCAGTCCTAGCACCCCTTATAACAAGCGCGGTGCTGTTGCGGACCACTCGGGCGCGCGCCGCTCCATTGCTGACGTCCGAAGAGCTTCGGCTGATACAACGACGCTGAGTACCCATAACTTCTCCCACGCGATAGTTTGGTGCGTAAAAAGCCCTACGACCCAACTCAAATCAAATACCCAACCCATTAGCATTTTATTAATGCGGGGCAAGCATGACCCATGAAATACGGTCCGTCGCCCCGTCTCGAGGACAGTGGCAAGGGCCTCTCCTGCCCGTCCACGCCTCATCAACATCAAACCGTGGGTACCCCTCAGGGCCGACCCATCACCAACATGTTCCTGTATCCCGGTCATCGTGACTGTGTGTATAAAACATCAAGACGGAACCTGAGGAATCACCCTCAAAGGGTCCCGCTCGATGAAACCGTCAAGGTGGACTTATAGGAATCACCCTCGGGGGTCCCACCATGAGGGGTTGCACGACAGAGTCATCGTCGGGAGTGGTGAAGGAGGAATCACCCTCGATAACCACGACCGACTAGCTGCGCTACAGAGCTAGCATCATGAGTACTTCACGAGGTGTCACCCTCGGTACTCGATAGTAGCTCTGCAGAGTCGTACAACTAAGGGGTGTGCGGTGATGTGTGGGACCTGGCTCGTCGGTCGGTTGACCGAGTTGTCGGGTCGTCGATGAAGAAGCAGGGGCAACTGGGACTAAGGGGTCACTGGGGATTCACTGGTCAACCTATACTAAGCAGTTGACATGATTGCAGGTATAGTAGCAGTTTATCAAAAACAGTCTATGCATCAGAATAGGAGCTAACTAGTACAGTAGCAAAATTCTAATGCAAGAATGAGAGGGAAAGAATGGGCGATATCGGAATGCTCAAGGGGGGTTGCTTCCCTTGCTGCTCTGCGGCAAATGGCTGATCGTCGTACCCGGCAGCAGTGTCAGTCTCGGGGTCTACCGGAGAGAAGAGGGGGGAAGAAACAATAAATATAAAGCACAGATGCAACACGATGCATGACATGGCAATATGCAGAGCTACGTATGCACTAACGCAGTACTACACGATGCAGACGGAGCGGGAGAATATTTGACGATATTTCCCGGGTCTTTGGATTTATCGGACAGACGATTTGGAGGTGAAAAAGTTCCATGTTCATCATGCTAGGAGCATGTGACAGATGAATGGATGGCATGTTCAGATTCGTGGGATTTTTCTGATCAACTTTCATGTATAAAACTTTTTCATCTGAGCTACGGATTATTTTCTATTAATTTCTAAAGTTTTAATCATTTTCAGGAATTAACAGATTTAAATAAATTCAAAAAAATATTTATGACGTCAGCATGACATCAGGATGATGTCAGCAGTCAACAGTGGGGCTGACCAGGTCAAACCTGACCAGTGGGTCCCACATGTCATAGACTCAGGGTTAAATCATTTTAATTTAAACTAAACAGAGACTAATTAGCAAGTGGGGCCCATCTGTCATAGGGTCATTAGGCTAAGTTAATTATTTTCAATTAACCTAATTACTAATTAGTAATCTGACAGGGGGTGACCCACCTGTCATACACAGGGGGGGAACAGTAACCATGTTGACCGTGGTCAACGCGGTCAACTGAGGCGCTGGGGCCCAGTGGCAGCCTCACTGGGGGTGGCCCCAGCCAGGCCACGTCGGCGGCGGCCGGCGGCTCAACGCCGGTGACGCCATAACGCGGCGTAGGGCACGGGCGAGCTTCGGGTTTCGCCCACAGGGCATCTCCGGGGCTGCGGTTGGGCTCGTTCGAATGGGGACGCGACGGCGGTTCGAACGGTGGTGGTGACGGTGCCGGAGGTGTCCGGAATGGTCGCCGGCGACGACGTCGGGCGGCGACGGCGTCGGGCGTGCAACGGGATGGGGGCTACGGCGTGCTAACGGGCAAACGGAGCGGTTGGGAAGCCTCTACGCGACGCGGCGAGCGCGAGGGTGGCACGCACGGGACCCAAAGGTCGCTGTGGCTACGCCGGCGACGAGCTCAGGCGGAACCGAGCTTCGGCTCCGGTGGCAATGGGCGCTACGGCTACGGAATCGCTCAGGGAAGAGAGGGGAAGGACACAGGGGCTCACTGGGGTCCTGCAGAGGTGCAAAGTGGGCTCGGGGGAGGCTCGAGGTGGCCGGAATCGTCGTCGGGGTGCGGCGGCGATCCGAGGAGGAAGATGGACGTGGCCGTCGTTGCAGGGGCTCCGGGCTTCGTTCCAGCGGTCGAGGAGGACGGGGTGGTCGGGGCGGAACTCATGGACGTCTTGGCAGGGCACGGGAGGCACGGTGGGCACGGCTAGCCGGCGGCCATGGCGGCGGCGGCGCTCGGGAGAGGTGGAGAGGGGCGAGGGAGTGAGCGAGAGGCGGCTAGGGTTAGTCCACGGGGTCGAGGATGGGCTCTTATCCACCCAGCGGGCGCGGGGCTGGCCGCTGTCGAGCGGAGGAGAGGGGGGGGGGGCTGGCGCGGCGAGCGCGCGCGCGGCGACAGCGGCGCGGGCGCGTGAGCAGTAGGAGGGAGACGACTGTGCTGGCGGGCTGGGCCGCACTGTAGCCCACAGGCTTAAGTGCACAGGAGCCTGTCTCTTTTCTTTCCCTTTTCTTTTTCTGCTTTATTTCTCGGCTTCTGTTTTAATTCATTTTGGCATTATTTCTTTACTGCAAAAATGTGCCATATGGTCCAACAAATAGCTTGCAATATTCCACATGTCCACAACAAATTTGGAGATTTTTGGAATCTGTTTGCAATTTTCCCTTTAAATATAAAGGCACTTTAAAATGCAAATATGACTCTGTTTTGATGGTGGGGTCCACATCATAAACTTGGTGATGTTGTTTTCCTAAACATTATTTGTTTGGTGATTTTTAGCAAATGTGCAACATTTTTCTTATGCTGTTTGAGGATTTATTTTATCACAATAAAATCCTAGGGCATTTAGTAGTGGAATTTGAAATGAGATTTGAAATCCATAATGATCATGCACTATTTTGCAAAATGATTAGGCACTGATCATGGTCATCACTGTGCTTAATTACAATGATCACTGTAGCACAAAACCGGGGTGTCACACGAGACCTACATCTGTTTAATCTTGCAATGTTGGGAAAGCATGGATGGCGATTTTTTTCAAATACTAAATCCCTCCGTGCAAGATTTTTGAAGGGTCGATACTTCCCTAATACATATTTCATGCGAGGATTTGTCCCCAAGTTTGCTTCGACCACTTGGAAGGTGATCATTGCGGGAAGAGAGGCCCTAATGACTTGTCTGATTTCATGAGTGGGAGATGGAAGTACAATTTGAGTGTAGACTGACACATGGATACCAGGAACAATCTCTATGACTTCACTCTTGAAGCCACCGAAAACAAACATTGCAAAAGTGTCTGATCTTGCTAATTCAGAGAACCGGTCTTGGCGGCAAGATGTAATTAGGGATACTTTTATTGCCCCAGATGCCGAGGCTATAGTTAAAATTCTCACTCGGTAGGGAGGGGGCGAGGATTCTCTTGCTTGGGTGTTTGAGAAATCTGGCTACTACACTATGACGACGGTGTAGCGTGCTCTAGTGACTCAGAAAGAGCGATTAGCTCGAGAGGAAGGGACGGCTACCGGGACCTCAGGAACGATCATCAGTTGTAGAAAGCCTTATGGAAATTAAACGTCACTCTGAAAGTAAGAGTGTTTTGGTGGAGAGTTCTTCATGGCATTTTACCAGATAAAAGCACTCTCAAACATCGCCATATTGCAGAACTTGTTTTCTACAAAGTTTGTCTAGCTATGGACGAGGATCTGAAACATGCACTTATTCACTGCTCACATGCTCAACGCTTCTGGGAGGAGACGTGTGCATGGTTTGGTATCCAACTACCCCGTCTCCATCCGGACTCGTGGGCGCGCGATATCATACGTGGTCCCCGGTTCTCTGATGATGATCGTGCAAAGAGCACTACCATAATGTGGTTTATCTGGCACTCCCGGAATCGTATCAAACATGGGGAAGGACGGGACCCCACAACTACTATCCGAGCAACGAAGGAGGCACATCTTCCCTGCAAGACGGCCGTAGTTCTGCCAGGCTTTGATTGGCTTCCACCCGACCTAGATGTTGTAAAACTCAACACAGATGTCGGACTCAACTCGTAGATGGGCGAGGTGGTGCAGGAGGTGTGGCTCGTTCATCAACGGCACTGTTGGGTTCATGGTGCAAACCATATATGGGGGTCTCGGATCCCTTAATTATCGAAGCCTTTTCACTGCAAGATGGAGTTCGTTTTGCTACTCTTCGAGGGTTCTCGCATGCGATCATGAAAGTCGACTACTTAGGGTTGGTGACACTCTGGAAAAATCGTCACAATTCTCGTTCTATTCTGGCTACTATCCTCTTAGAACTAGGAGAGCTTAGTAGTAATTTTCCTTTTTTAATATTCAACATGTAAACTGGTCAACAAACATTCCAACACATCTTTGTGCAAAACATGCATGTACGCTCAAGGTGACCGAGAATTGGATTGATGAAACTCCTAGCTTCCGTGTGACCAGTCTTCTAGCTGATTGTCCTAGAAATGCTTTTGTCCGAATAAAGCTCTTTGATTTGCATGTAAAAAAGTTTCTACGAGCATCTACAACCGTATTTCTCAAACGCCCGGGAAGACCGCCCGGTCACTGACCAGTCATGAAATTTCTACCCAGCCGGACGCCTCGGCCTCAAACATCCGGGCTGACCGGCACCCCTCATATCCAGCCCAAATATGGGGCGGATATGGGGGCGCCTGGGCACGCGCGCCATGTCGGCCTGACGATGGGGTCCCACCCGAACTTGCCTGAAAACCCGACGGTCCGACGGACGCCTCCTTCGTCGCCGCGGTGTGAACGCCACGTGGCACCGCTCCTGCTCGCCGCCCGAGGCTAAATCCGGCTATTTAAGCCGGCCGGCATCCTCCAGTCCTAGCACATACACCTCCTCCCTCTCTGCGCCGCCACCCGATCATGTCCACCTCCTCTCACCCGCTCTCCCACATCGATATGGTCCGACGTAAGATCACCGCCTACGAGATGCTCACGCCCGGAGCGCCGTATGCAGATCGAGGCGGAGATCCAGGCTAGGCGTGCCGCCCGCATCGCTGCTGGTCTGCCTTCGGACTCATCGGACCCGAAGGAGGAGGTGGAGCAACAGCCGAAGGAGAAGGAGGAGGGAGAGCAGCTGCCGGAGTCGATGAAGGTGGCGGATCCGAAGGAGGACGAGGTGGAGCAGCCTGCTCCGGGTTCAACATGTTGGAGGCGGATGCGGAGTTCGCCGTCACCCAAGCCGAGGAGATGACGGAGCAGCAGGCCATCCTGGAGTCCATCCAGGATGATGCCGAGGTGGAGGCCAACCGGGAGCCCATCTGACAGAAGCAGGCGGGGCCCGACGTGCTCTACGACGAACTCGACACGAAGATAGCGACGGAGGAGGCCTAAGCGGAGTAGTCGGAGGCGCCGGGCGGGGCGGAGCTGCAGCTGCCGCGCATGTATCCGCCGGAGGGCACGGAGATAGTCGACATCTCCGACGTGGAGTAGCTACGTAGGACATAGGTTTTTTATTTTCCATGATTTTGCATAGATATAAAAATCTAGTATGAGGTGTCTGAATGCAGTGGTGTTAATTTGAGACGCGTCTGCGGGCGTTTGAGGGGTTATATTTACCAACTGTGATTGTAGATGCTCTAACATGCACCACATCCCTAAAAAAAAACATGCACCGCATCGTTCGGCTCTAACTCCCGTGACGGAAATGACCCAAAGAGGCCGAGACGATGGAGTATCCTACCACCTTCTTCTATGGTCCATGTCACGATCGTAATACCTCGACAAAACTACGCCCGGGCCCTCCTCTGTCATCTCTTGGCCAGCGCTTCTTCCATTCTTTAGGCGTTGACGATGACATTCGACGGCAGGCAATACGGCGAGATCGGACGGCAGGCGACGTCCGACTCCAAGTCCGACTGCTACGTTCAGCCACCTGCTGGAATACGGCACAACGTTCGGGAATCCTTCTGGTCTCTCGTCCAAGTCTCTGATCGCTAATGTCTCTGGGCTACCCGCGTGGCAGCAAGAGATAGGTCACACGGGAGCTTCGTGATAATTTTTCGTTGTGTGACGAGCGAAAGACTCAAAACAGAAACGGTAGATACATCTATCGGTTGCGACGGGCAGTAGGGCACAGTGTCCATTTCAGAAAACGACCGGAAAACTACGGAGAACCATATGGTCGCACGCACGTGTTACTCTTTAGGTTTCTTCCGCAACAGCGGTGGTATGTGATGCATTTTTTAATCCTTCACACGGACTCTCACGGTATGTACTACGATCAGTATGAGCAGGAGCTTTGGTACCGTAGAAATGTGTGTAATTTTTTCCATCGGTTCGTACTAACACTAGAAGAAGGAAGGACGACGTAGAACTTGAAAATCTGAAAGATTCTAGTGAAAAAAATTGATAAAGGAAAGATTCTAGTAGTAATTACATAAGGAAGGAATCTATTTATGAAAATGGGAGGGAATGATTCCCATTATTTTCGTGGCATCAAGGACATAACTAGTATATTTGTTTCACATTCAAGTTCAGATGTCAATGCGATCTAAGATAGGACGTCGCGGAGAGGAATGCATGTTGATTCGACGACAAGAATATCCACCCAAGAAAGTAAACCTAGTTGAAATGGATCATCAATTGCCTTCAACCTTTGCCTTTTGCATAATTTTGACTAATTCGGCACCGATGACTCCAGGGATTGTGCAATGGTTGCCATGTACGCACGCAACTAATAAATAAACACAATCACAAGAGCAATCAACGCCCTTCTCACCCGATTCTCAATGGAATTTCGGTTTAACCATGCTAATGAACGCGGGGCCCACCGTGCCATACAGAGGGCACGAAAGAGCACTCTCGCATTCTGTACTCTTCTCGCGCCTTCCTGCCGCCACTCCCGAAACTGCCCCCGCGAGAAGCTTCCGTCCCACGGCGTCCTGGCCGTCCGATCTGCAATCTCCACCAGGCGCACGGGTCAGATCGCGCAGGTCATGCTCCCTGACCGACGACGTGGGGAGGAGCCTGGCATTTCCGCCGGGCTATCCAGTGGACCATTCCGCCCTGCGTTTCCTTATTTATAGCCTCGCCACCCACCGTGAAACCTCATCCGAAATCCCAAGCCAAAAACCACTCTCTGATAAATCCGACCCAAAAACTCAACCCCGAACCCGAAGCTTCCTCCCCGAGACGAGATGGCTCCCGAGCTGGCCGGCAAGATGACCGCCAAGGCCGTGGCGGCGGCGAAGCCCGCGACGAGGACGTACGTGACGTTCCTGGCGGGGGCAGGGGACTACTGGATGGGCGTGGTCGGGCTTGCCAAAGGCTTGCGCAAGGTTGGCTCCGCCTACCCGCTAGTGGTGGCCGTGCTGCCCGACGTGCCCGAGCTCCACCGCAAGATCCTCCTCTCCCAGGGCTGCATCGTCCGCGAGATCGCCCCCGTGTACCCGCCCGAGAACCAGACCCAGTTTGCCATGGCGTACTACGTCATCAACTACTCCAAGCTCCGCATCTGGGAGGTAAATTACCATACCACCTGCGTGTCTCGCTCACGTTTTTAAGTGTGTGTATGGTAGTAATGGTGTGCTGATCTGTTCTTGATCTGGTTTTGAACGCAGTTTGTGGAGTATGAGAGGATGGTGTACCTTGACGCCGACATCCAGGTGTTCGACAACATCGACGAGCTGTTTGATCTGCCCGAGGGGCACTTCTACGCGGTGATGGACTGCTTCTGCGAGAAGACGTGGAGCCACACCCCGCAGTACCAGATCGGCTACTGCCAGCAGTGTCCCGACAGGGTGACGTGGCCGGCCGCCGAGATGGGCCCGCCGCCGGCGCTCTACTTCAACGCCGGCATGTTCGTGCACGAGCCCAGCATGGCCACCGCCAAGGCGCTCCTTGACACCCTCCGCGTGACGCCGACGACCCCATTCGCGGAGCAGGTAAGCCACTAATGCTTTTTGTTCCGAGAGTCCAGATTTAGCAGTGATGGCGTTCGTGCTCACCTTGTTCTTGCTCCCTTGATCTGCAGGATTTCCTGAACATGTTCTTCAGGGAGCAGTACAAGCCGATCCCGCTGGTCTACAACCTTGTGCTGGCAATGCTCTGGAGGCACCCAGAGAACGTCCAGCTGGAGAAGGTCAAGGTGGTGCACTACTGCGCTGCGGTAAGTAGGCTGCCCTCTCGGCCGGTGGGATGAGTTTCGTTCGGTTTCTGGCTGCTGCGTGCATTCTTACGGATGGATTGGTTACACATGGTCGCAGGGATCGAAGCCATGGAGGTTCACGGGCAAAGAGGACAACATGGACAGGGAGGACATCAAGATCCTCGTCAGGAACTGGTGGGAAATCTACAACGACGAGAGCCTCGATTTCAAGGGCCTGCCCGCCCTGGCCACCGACGCTGACGAGCTCGAGGCGGCGGCGAAGAAGCCGCTCCGCGCGGCGCTTGCGGAAGCCGGCACCGTCAAGTACGTCACCGCGCCCTCGGCTGCGTAATCTCCGGTCGCCTAGCTCCGGCAGCTGCGCGCGCCAGCAGCCCATCGTCGACTGGCCGTGCCAGTGTGGTCATCAAAGCAGGAAGCATTTGCATTTTGGTATTTTGCGTCTGTTCAGTTCCAAATTAGCAGTATCATTTCAAGTTTAAGATAGTTTGATCGAAAGAGTCCACCTATGTGAATACCCTTGACCCTTTGTGAAGTAGTGTTGTCTCGTCCTGTATGAAAGGTTATGTGTGAATCAATAGGAAGCTGCAAAAATTATGGCATACAGTATATTTTTCACGTCAACTTCTTTCTCACTTACGTTTTTCTGCTCTCCTCTCCTTGTCATTCTCTTTCTGAAAATGACGAAATGCGTCATTCTCTGGGTGCTGCAATGCGTGAGACACGGGCAATGCTTCTCCCTGATGAGCCATATTCACGTTTCCGGATGGTTCTCGTGCTGTAACGGAGCTTAATATGGATTATGACGTAGTACGGCAGTACTACAATGTACGGGGGCCAGCGGCAACCTCAACTCCAAAGTAAACTTCTGTAGAGCCGACGGGTGGCCCTCGTTGTATGTAGCAGTCTGGCATGCTATTCTAGTATGCGGTCCCATTGCTCGAAGGATCCTGTCAGTGTTTTGATTGTGAGGATTTCGTGCTCGCTCCGGGGTCGCTGTGCCCAGGACGTGCTCTACCTGTGGGGGCTCCCAGTGCTGTCGACGTGTTGATCACATGACTGGCCGGTGAAATGGACGAGGAAAATTTCGTCGGTGAAATGGTAGTCTGGCAACCTTATTTTAGAAAATCCACGTACCCTGTCTCATGTACTACCTTCGTCTAAAAATATTACCCAAAAAGGCTCCACGGCCCGTTTCGATAAAGCACATCACAGTCGCAATATAACATTTCAAACGAACAAAACGAAGGTCCACAAGTAGGCTGGGCGTTCGGTTAATATGGTTATTACGGTTTGGTTTATTTGGCTTTTTATAATTTTGGTTTTCGAGAAATGGCAACCAAAATAATCACATAGAAATTAGCCATCAAACCATATTAAACAAAATATATCGGTTTGGTTTATTCAGTTAACCGGAAAACCCAAGTACATGCAGCCATCAGATCCCTGCCGGTGCAGGCCCCAACGATGACTGCTGGGCGTGGACGTAGCCCGGTGCACCACCTCTGGCCTTGCTATGGTCGCCGCCGCTCTCAGGAAAGTCTCACGCCGCCGTCCTCGCCTCCTCTGTCACCCACGACAGTGCTCCCTCCATCGCCGCGTTCCAAGAGAGGGGAGGCCCGGCTATCCCCACCCTCACTGGCCGCCCCAAGCTAGGAGCTGCTCCGCCTCTGCTCACCTCTCAGGCTCCAGGCGCCGCTGTCTTCGCCGGCCAGGCCACCAGGCTTTGAAGCCTCACCAACGCCACCCTTGGTATCCAGCGGGCCTCTGCGTCGCACGCCATCGCCTAGACAACTGCGTGGGCCTGCTACTGCCGGTGATGTGGGCTTACAGTGCCTCGCGCCGCTCTTCGAGGATCGTCAGGAAGCCATCTTGCCATCACCTGCTTCAACTCCACCTAAGGCGCCGGCTGCTCGGTGGAAAACATTGGCTGGGGTCACCATATCCAAATCTGATGGTGTGTTTTCGCTTCACAAGACACGCGCTTCAGGTCGTGTCAAGGCGGCGCCGGCTGCCAGGGCGGCTGAGCTACTTGTGTGCCGCAGCTTGGGCATTGTTAAAGATGGTGAAGATGTCACTGCAGCCGCACTCGACGCCTTCGCTGACCGCTTCAAGGATCAGTTGCCACCGGAAATGATTATTGCGATGCGCGGGCTGTTCAAGCTCGACGATGGCAATGCGATGGATGTCGAGGAAGCTCTCATTGCACATGGTGGGGGAGGCGCACTGGACTTGGAGAGGACTGATGAGGGTGCCGCTGTCGAGCAGGCGTCCATTTGAGCTGATGCTCCAAGTTTTGGGTTCACAGGTTTCCCAATGATAGTACAACCACTTCAAACTCTAGGGGACTGGACCATGTTCAAGAGTGTGGAGCTGTATGTTAGTCGTTTCATGCGCAAGTGTGCTGGTAATGTTGTGTTCGATGGGTGCCTAACCTCTGTCAAGGTTAAGGGATGCACTGTGTCATGTAGGGATGCCCCTATGTGCGTTTGGTTTGGTCCGTGTGTGCTATGTACGTGTGCCCAGTGTTACACAATTCTGGGCAAAACCAATGTTAGATGGTTGTGCTCCAGGGTGCCTCTGCTAGATGGTTGTGCTCCAGGGTGCCTCTGTTGGAAATATGCCCTAGAGGCAATAATAAAAGTATTTATTATTATATTTCCTTGTTCATGATAATCGTTTATTATCCATGTTATAATTGTATTGATTCGAAACTCAATTGCATGTGTGGATACATAGACAACACTGTGTCCCTAGTATGCCTCTAGTAGACTAGCTCGTTGATCAAATATGGTCAAGGTTTCCTAGCCATAGACATGAAATGTCATTTGATAACGAGATCACATCATTAGGAGAATGATGTGATGGACAAGACCCAAACTATGAACGTAGCATATGATCGTGTCAGTTTATTACTATAGTTTTCTGCATGTCAAGTATTTGTTCCTATGACTATGAGATCATGCAACTCACTGACACCGGAGGAATACCTTGTGTGTATCAAACGTCACAACGTAACTGGGTGACTATAAAGATGCTCTAAAGGTATCTCCAAAGGTGTCTGTTGAGCTGGCATGGATCAAGACTGAGATTTGTTGCTCCATATGATGGAGAGGTATCTCGGGGCCCACTCGGTAATACAACATCACAATAAGCCTTGCAAGCAACGTGACTAAAGTGT
Source organism: Elymus sibiricus (assembly GCA_039707655.1). Taxonomy (NCBI): domain Eukaryota; kingdom Viridiplantae; phylum Streptophyta; class Magnoliopsida; order Poales; family Poaceae; genus Elymus; species Elymus sibiricus. The sequence goes on along the minus strand of CM077669.1, from coordinate 343,368,304 downwards.
TAGCCACGGGATCTTGTATTACGGAACGAGTAAAGAGACTTGCCGGTAATGAGATTGAACTAGGTATAGAGATACCGACGATCGAATCTCGGGCAAGTAACATACCGAAGAACGAAGGGAACAGAATACGGGATTAACTGAATCCTTGACATGGAGGTTCAACCGATAAAGATCTTCGTAGAATATGTAGGAACCAATATGGGCATCCAGGTCCCGCTATTGGTTATTGACCATAGAGGCTTCTCGGTCATGTCTACATAGTTCTCGAACCCGCAGGGTCTGCACACTTAAGGTTAGGTGACGTTTTCGGTATAGTAGAGTTATGTATGTTGGTGACCGAAGGTTGTTCGGAGTCCCGGATGAGATCTCGGACGTCACGAGGAGCTCCGGAATGGTCCGGAGGTAAAGATTGATATATAGGAAAGTGGTGTTTGAACTCCGGAAAGATTTCGGGCATTTCCGGCAGTGTACCGGGAGTGACGAATGGGTTCCGGAGGTTCACCAAGTGGGGACACCACACCCCAAGGGGGTCACATGGGCCTTAGGGTGGCGCACCAACTCCCAGTGAGCTGGGCGGCCAGCCCAAGAGGGCCTATGCGGCTGGACTTGTGGGAAAAGGAAAACCCAAGTGGGGAAGGGAAGGAGTCCTACTAGGAGTAGGATTGGAGGTGGACTCCTCTACTTCCACCTCCTTGCGGTCGACTCCTAGGAGGAGCCCTAGGGCGGCCAGCCCCTCCCCTCCCTCCTATATATACTAGAGGGGAGAGAGGGCAGCCGCACCCAAGACAAAACCACGGTGCAGCCCTCTCTCCCCAATAGATCATCTCCCTCTAGTTTCGGTGGTGCTTAGGCGAAGCCCTGCCGGAATAGATCCACCATCATCCCCGCCACGCCGTCACGCTGCCGGAGAACTCATCTACCTCTCCGCTCACTCTTGCTGGATCAAGAAGGCGGAGATCGTCATCGAGCTGTACGTGTGCAGAACGCGGAGGTGCCGTCCGTTCGGCGCTAGATCGTGATTGGATCGCGGGACGGCTAGCGATTTGGATCGCGAAGATGTTCGACTACATCAACCGCGTTTCTTAACGCTTCCCGCTTAGCGATCTACAAGGGTATGTAGATCCACTCTCCCTCTCGTAGATGCTCATCATCATGGATAGATCTTGCGTGTGCGTAGGAAAATTTTTGTTTCCCATTCAACGTTCCCCAACAGTGGCATCATGAGCTAGGTCTATGTGTAGATGAGATCACGAGTAGAACACAAAGGAGTTTGTGGGCGTTGATATTCAGATTGGTTCCTCCCTTGGTCTTTTCTTGATTCAGCGGTATTGTGGGATGAAGCGGCCCGGACCAACATTACTCGTACGCTTACGAGAGACCGGTTCCATCAACTGACATGTAACTTTGTTGCATAAAGATGGCTGGCGGGTGTCTGTTTCTCCCACTTTAGTTGAATCGGATTCGACAAAGGCGGTCCTTGAGAAGGTTAAATAGCAATTTGTGTATCTCTGTTGTGGTTTTTACGTAGGTAAGAATTGTTCTTGCTAGATACCCATAGCAGCCACGTAAAACATGCAACAACAATCAGAGGACGTCTAACTTGTTTTTGCAGGGTATGTTGTGACGTGATATGGCCAATTACATGATGAGATATATGTGATGTATGAGATGATCATGTTTTGTATAGAATATCCCGACTTGCATGTCGGTGAGTACGGCAACCGGCAGGAGCCATAGGGTTGTCTTTAATTTATTTTCGCCGTTTTGCTTTACTTTATCGCTATGAGTTAGCAATAGTCGTAGAAGCAACAGGTGGCGCGACAACCTCATGGCGACACGTTGATGGAGATCAAGATGATGTAGATCATGGTGTCATGCCTGTGACGATGGAGATCATGCCGGTGCTTTGGAGATGGAGATCAAAAGCACAAGTTCATGGCCATATCATGTCACTTATGATTTGCATGTGATGTTAATCCTTTTATGCATCTTATTTTGCTTAGGACGACGGTAGCATTATAAGGTGATCCCTCACTTAGATTTCAAGATAAAATTGTGTTCTCCCCGAGTGTGCACCGTTGCGAAAGTTCGTCGTTTCGAGACACCACGTGATGATCGGGTGTGATAGACTCTACGTTCGCATACAACGGGTGCAAGCCAGTGTTGCACGTGCAGAACACTCGAGTTAAACTTGACGAGCCTAGCATGTACAGACATGGCCTCGGAACACAAGACACCGAAAGGTCGAACATGAGTCATATAGTAGATATGATCAACATGAAGATGTTCACCATTGAAACCACCTCATCTCACGTGATGATCGGACTTGAGTTGGTGGATTTGGATCATGTGACCCTCGAATGACCGGAGGGATGTCAATTTGAGTGGGAGTTTTTAAGTAATATGATTAACTAAACTCATTATCTTGAACAATAGTCTAAGTTGTCTTTGCAATATTTATGTTGTAGATCAATGGCTCGCACAGTAGCACCCCTGAATTTTAATGCGTTCCTAGAGAAAGCTAAGTTGAAAGATGATGGAAGTAACTTTATGGACTGGGCCCGTAATCTAAGGATTATCCTTACGGCTTCCCAAAAGGCTTATGTCCTTGATGTACCACTTGGTGAACCACCCGCTCCAGTAGAGTCTCCAGGCGTTGTGAATGCCTGGCAGGCACGTTCTGATGATTACTGAATGGTTCAATGTGCAATGTTGTATGGTTTAGAACCGGGACTTCAAAGACGTTTTGAACATCATGGAGCATATGATATGTTCCTAGAGTTGAAGTTTATCTTTCAGAAGAATGCCCGGATCGAGAGGTATGAGACCTCCGATAAGTTCTATGCTTGCAAGATGGAGGAGAACGGGTCTGTCAGTGAACACATACTCAGAATGTTTGGGTATTCCACCCGTCTGACTGAATTGGGTATGCCCCTTCCGCCAGAGGCGATCACTGACAGAGCTCTTCAATCATTGCCACCTAGCTACAAGAGCTTTGTGTTGAACTATAACATGCACGGGATGAACAAGTCAGTCGCCAAGCTGTTTGCGATGTTGAAAGTCGCTGAGTCTGAGATTCAGAAGGAGCATCAAGTGTTGATGGTCAATAAAACCACTAGTTTCAAGAAGAATGGCAAGGGTAAGAAGGGTAACTCCAAGAAGAGTGGCAAAGCAGTTGCCCCTCCCGTGAAGAAACCCAAGGCTGGACCCAAGCCAGAAACTGAGTGCTTTCATTGCAAGGGAACTGGTCACTGGAAGCGGAACTGCCCCAAGTATTTGGCTGACAAGAAGGCGGCCAACAACAAACAAGGTATATATGATATACATGTTATTGATGTGTACCTTACCAACTCTCGTTGTAGTGCCTGGGTATTTGATACCGGTGCGGTTGCTCACATTTGCAACTCAAAACAGGAACTGCAGAATAGACAGAGGCTGGCAAAGGACGAAGTGACGATGTGCGTAGGAAATGGTTCCAAGGTTGATGTGATCGCCGTCGGCACGCTCGCTCTTCGATTACCATCGGGATTAGTGATGAACCTGAATAATTGTTATTTAGTGCCTGCGTTAAGCATGAACATTATATCTGGATCTTGTTTATTGCGAGACGGTTACTCATTTAAATCGGAGAATAATTGTTGTTCTATTTATATGAGTAATATCTTTTATGGTCATGCACCCAATGTGAGGGGTTTATTCTTATTGAATCTCGATAGTGATGATACACATGTTCATAACATTGATGCCAAAAGATGTAAAGTTGATAATGATAGCACCACTTTCTTGTGGCACTGCCGCTTAGGTTATATTCGTGTAAAACGCATGAAGAAGCTCCATGCTGATGGACTTTTGGAGTCACTTGATTTTGAATCACTTGACACATGTGAATCATGCCTCATGGGCAAGATGACTAAGACCCTGTTCTCTGGAACAATGGAACGGGCAAGTGACTTGTTGGAAATCATACATACTGATGTGTGCGGTCCGATGAGCATTGAGGCGCGCGGTGGATATCGTTATTTTCTCACCTTCACTGATGACTTAAGTAGATATGGGTATATTTACTTAATGAAACACAAGTCTGAAACGTTTGAAAAGTTCAAGCAATTTCAGAGTGAAGTTGAGAATCATCGTAACAAGAAGATGAAATTCCTACGATCTGATCGAGGGGGAGAATATCTGAGTTATGAGTTTGGCAGTCACTTAAGACAATGTGGAATTGTTTCACAATTGACACCGCCTGGAACACCACAGCGAAATGGTGTGTCCGAACGTCGTAATCGAACCTTATTGGATATGGTGCGATCTATGATGTCTCTTGCCGATTTGCCACTATCGTTTTGGGGTTATGCATTAGAGACAGCTGCATTCACTTTAAATAGGGCACCATCGAAATTCGTTGAGACGACGCCAAATGAACTGTGGTTTGGCAAGAAGTCAAAGTTGTCGTTTCTTAAAGTTTGGGGATGTGATGCTTATGTCAAAAAGCTTCAGCCTGAAAAGCTGGAACCCAAAGCGGTGAAATGCGTCTTCATAGGATACCCAAAAGAGACAGTTGGGTATACCTTCTATCTCAGATCCGAAGGCAAAGTGTTTGTTGCTAAAAACGGAACATTTCTTGAGAAAGAGTTTCTTTCGAAGGAATTGAGTGGGAGGAAGATAGAACTAGATGAGGTTGTTGAACCTTTACTTCAACCAGAGAATAGCGCAGCGCAGAAAGATGTTTCTGTAGAGCCTACATCAGTTGAAGAAGAAGTTAATGATGATGATCATGAAGCTTCGGATCAAGTTGCTATCGAACCTCGTAGGTCGACAAGGACGCGCACTGCTCCTGAGTGGTACGGCAACCCTGTCTTAGAGGTCATGTTGTTGGACCACGATGAACCTACGAGCTATGGAGAAGCGATGATGGGCCCGGATTCTGAGAAATGGTTAGAGGCCATGAAATCCGAGATGGGATCCATGTATGAAAACAAAGTATGGGCTTTGGAAGTATTACCTGAAGGGCGAAAGGCCATTCAGAACAAATGGATCTTTAAGAGGAAGACAGACGCGGACGGTAATGTCACCGTCTATAAAGCTCGACTTGTGGCAAAGGGTTTTTCACAAGTTCAAGGAGTTGACTACGATGAGACCTTCTCACCCGTAGCGATGCTTAAGTCCGTCAGAATCATGTTGGCAATAGTTGCATTTTTCGATTATGAAATTTGGCAGATGGATGTCAAAACAGCGTTCCTTAATGGTTTCCTTAAGGAAGAGTTGTATATGGTGCAACCAGAAGGTTTTGTCGATCCAGTGAATGCTGACAAAGTTTGCAAACTCCAGCGATCCATTTAAGGACTGGTGCAAGCATCTCGGAGTTGGAATCTTCGCTTTGATGAGGTGATCAAAGCGTTCGGGTTTATACAAGTTTACGGAGAAGCTTGTATTTACAAGAAAGTGAGTGGGAGCTCTATAGCGTTTCTAATATTATATGTGGATGACATATTGCTGATTGGAAACAATATAGAAATGTTGGAAAGCGTGAAGGAATATTTGAACAAGAGTTTTTCAATGAAGGACCTAGGAGAAGCTGCTTTCATATTAGGCATCAAGATCTATAGATATAGATCAAGACGCTTAATAGGACTTTCACAGAGCACATACCTTGACAAAGTTTTGAAGAAGTTCAAAATGGATCAGTCCAAGAAGGGGTTCTTACCTGTATTGCAAGGTGTGAAGTTGAGTAAGACTCAATGCCAAGTGATTGCAGAAGATAGAGAAAAGATGAGTGTCGTCCCCTATGCTTCAGCCATAAGCTCTATCATGTATGCAATGATGTGCACAAGACCCGATGTCAGCCTTGCCATAAGTATGGCCGGAAGGTTTCAAAGTGATCCAGGAATGGAACACTGGACGGCGGTCAAGAATATCATGAAGTACCTAGAAAGGACTAAGGACATGTTTCTCGTTTATGGAGGTGATCAAGAGCTCGTCGTAAAGGGTTACGTCGATGCAAGCTTTGACACTGATCCGGATGACTCTAAGTCTCAAACCGGATACGTATTTATTCTCAATGGGGGTGCGGTAAGCTGGTGCAGTTCCAAGCAGAGCCTGGTAGCTGATTCTACATGCGAAGCGGAGTACATCGCTGCCTCGGAGGCGGCGAAGGAAGGTGTCTGGATGAAGGAGTTCATGACAGATCTTGGAGTAGTGCCTAGTGCACTAAACCCAATAACTCTGTTCTGTGACAACACTGGTGCCATTGCTCTAGCCAAGGAACCAAGGTTTCACAAGAGGATCAGACACATAAAGCGACGTTTCAATTCCATCCGCGATTACATCAAGGAGGACAACATAAATATTTGCAAAGTGCACACGGATCTGAATGTTGCAGATCCGATGACTAAACCTCTTCCAAGGGCTAAACATGATCAACACCAGAACTGTATGGGTGTTAGATTCATTACAATATACATCACATAGTGATGTGAGCTAGATTATTGACTCTAGTGCAAGTGGGAGACTGTTGGAAATATGCCCTAGAGGCAATAATAAAAGTATTTATTATTATATTTCCTTGTTCATGATAATCGTTTATTATCCATGCTATAATTGTATTGATTGGAAACTCAATTGCATGTGTGGATACATAGACAACACCGTGTCCCTAGTATGCCTCTAGTAGACTAGCTCGTTGATCAAATATGGTCAAGGTTTTCTAGCCATAGACATGAGATGTCATTTGATAACGAGATCACATCATTAGGAGAATGATGTGATGGACAAGACCCAAATTATGAACGTAGCATATGATCGTGTCAGTTTATTGCTATTGTTTTCTGCATGTCAAGTATCTGTTCCTATGACCATGAGATCATGCAACTCACTGACACCGGAGGAATACCTTGTGTGTATCAAACGTCTCAACGTAACTGGGTGACTATAAAGATGCTCTACAGGTATCTCCGAAGGTGTCTGTTGAGCTGGCATGGATCAAGACTGGGATTTGTTGCTCCATATGACGGAGAGGTATCTCGGGGCCCACTCGGTAATACAACATCACAATAAGCCTTGCAAGCAATGTGACTAAAGTGTTAGCCATGGGATCTTGTATTACGGAACGAGTAAAGAGACTTGCCGGTAACGAGATTGAACTAGGTATAGAGATACCGATGATCGAATCTCGGGCAAGTAACATACCGAAGAACGAAGGGAACAAAATACGGGATTAACTGAATCCTTGACATAGAGGTTCAACCGATAAAGATATCCGTAGAATATGTAGGAACCAATATGGGAATCCAGGTCCCGCTATTGGTTATTGACCGTAGAGGCGTCTCGGTCATGTCTACATAGTTCTCGAACCCACAGGGTCTGCACACTTAAGGTTAGATGACGTTTTCAGTATAGTAGAGTTATTTATGTTGGTGACCGAAGGTTGTTCGGAGTCCTGGATGAGATCCCGGACGTCACGAGGAGCTCCGGAATGGTCCAGAGGTAAAGATTGATATATAGGAAAGTGGTGTTTGAACTCCGGAAAGATTTCGGGCATTTCCGGCAGTGTACCGGGAGTGACGAATGGGTTTTGGAGGTCCACCAAGTGGGGCCACCACACCCCAAGGGGGTCACATGGGCCTTAGGGTGGTGCACCAGCCCCTGGTGGGATGGGCGGCCAGCCCAAGAGGGCCTATGCGGCTGGACTTGTGGGAAAAGGAAAACCCAAGTGGGGAAGGGAAGGAGTCCTACTAGGAGTAGGATTGGAGGTGGACTCCTCCACCTCCACCTCCTTGCGGCCGACTCCTAGGAGGAGCCCTAGGGCGGCCAGCCCCTCCCCTCCCTCCTATATATACTAGAGGGGAGAGAGGGCAGCCGCACCCAAGACAAAGCCACGGTGCAGCCCTCTCTCCCCAATAGATTGTCTCCCTCTAGTTTCGGCGGTGCTTAGGCGAAGCCCTGCCGGAATAGTTCCACCATCATCCCCGCCACGCCGTCGAGCTGTCGGAGAACTCATCTACCTCTCCGCTCCCTCTTGCTGGATCAAGAAGGCGGAGATCGTCATCGAGCTGTACGTGTGCTGAACGCGGAGGTGCCGTCCGTTCGGCGCTAGATCGTGATTGGATCGCGGGATGGCTAGCGATTTGGATCGCGAAGACGTTCGACTACATCAACCGCGTTTCTTAACGCTTCCCGCTTAGCGATCTACAAGGGTATGTAGATCCACTCTCCCTCTCGTAGATGCTCATCACCATGGATAGATCTTGCGTGTGCGTAGAAAATTTTTTGTTTCCCATGCAACGTTCCCCAACAGCCTCTTGTTATATTATGTTAGAACAACAAATCAACTTCTTGAGCTGGAATGTCAGGGTCCTAAAATGCCTGAATCACCGCGCAGCGGTCCATGCTATAATCGCCGCTTCGTCTTGCCATGTCGTGTGTCTTCAAGAGACGAAGCTCGAAAATGTCGATCAGTTCACGACTGCCTTCTTGGGGGGCATAGGCTTTGTAGTTTTGCGCAACGACCGGCAATTGGCACGAGGGGATGCATTCTACTCCTCTGGGATGATCTATTAGTTGAAGCATCCGACATTGTCAACACTACGTATCATCTTTCTGCCACGATCTGTGTAAGAGCGACTGAGGTGATCTTCAAGTTCACATCCGTCTACGGTCCCACCGACCCCTCTTGCAAAGATGTGTTCTTTGACGAGCTTCTCAGCCAAAAGCCGACTGGGGTGGCTTGGCTAGCCTCCGGAGACTTCAACCAAATTTACCGGGCGAGAGACAAGAACAGGAGAAACGTTGACCACAACAGGATCAACAGCTTTCGGGCAACGCTCCATATATAGTTGCGAGCTCAAATAAATTCATCTCCAAAATCAGATGTTCACATGGAGCAACGAGAGGGAAAGTCCAACGCTATGCAAGCTCGACTCTTTTTTCTGCAACTCCGAATGGGACACAACCTTCAACACGCATATCCTCCATGCGCTTTCATCATCCCTCTCGGATCATTGCCCGCTTTTGCTTGCCGATGACAAGGGCCCTAGGAGGCCCCGAACTTTTAAATTTGAAAACTTTTGGGCGTCCATACCTGGCTTCAACGAGGTAGTCCAAAGGGCATGGAACGAGCGAGTTGACCACACTGATCCCTATCAAATCATTTTCCACAAGCTCAAGAAGACGGCGATTCGTCTCTCCGAATGGAGCAGGGGCCTCTTTTCCAAGGCTAAAATTCACCTCCAAGCCGCTCTTTTGGTGATTCTTCGCCTCGACATTGCCCAAGAGGATAGGCCTCTCTCTCCCGAGGAGCGTGATCTCCGGGCTAGGCTTAAGAGAAGGGTCATTGCTTTGGCCGTGATCGAGAGATCCCGCAAGAAACAATGTGTGAGAATCTCCAACCTCAAAGAAGGTGACGCAAACACTAAATTCTTCCACCACCGGGTTCATGCTAGGAGGAGAAAGAATCACATCCATCGAATCAAGAACGAGCATGGTTGGGTAACCGAGCATGAAGCCAAAGAGAAACTAATCCAAGACCATTTCTCCCATGTCATGAAGAAAGGAGAGAAAAGTTCCAAAGATTTCAATTGGGACGAGCTCAGTATGGAACACCTTGACTTGCAAGACCTTGACTCACCTCTGACTGAGATGGAGGTTCTTGAAGCAATCAACGACATGCCAAGTGACAAGGCCCCGGGACCGGATGGCTTCACGAGCCTCTTCTTCAAGAAGTGTTGGGACATTGTCAAGCATGACCTCATGAGGGCCATTCCTCACTTCGACTCCTTTCACACATCAAACCTCCACTGGCTCAACTCCGCGAATGTAGTCCTCTTGCCAAAAAAAGATGGGGCGGAGGGGATTGCCGACTATAGGCCTATTAGTCTCATCCATGCGGTTGCAAAGATTATTGCAAAGGTTCTCTCCACTCGGCTTGCTCCGCACATGGCAACCCTCGTCTCCAATGCCCAAAGCGCCTTCATCAAAACGAGAAGTATTCATGATAACTTCATGTATGTTTGCAATCTTGCACGACGCCTTCACAAGAGCAAGACCCCTTCACTCCTTTTCAAGTTGGATATTCGCAAGGCTTTCGACTCGGTCAAATGGGAATATATTCTGGATCTCCTTCAACGGCGAGGATTCTCGACCAAGTTTAGGGATTGGATCGTAGCACTTCTTAGCTCCTCGTCATCAAGGATTATCCTTAATGGCATTGCCGGCAACCCGATCAAGCATGGACGTGGTTTTCGGCAAGGGGACCCCATCTCCCCACTTCTTTTCGTCATTGCCATTGACCCGCTCCAAAGAATCCTCGATGTGGCTACGCGAAGGGGGCTCCTCCACAAAGTCCGGGGAAGGGGTGCTATGATGCGGACCTCCCTTATGCGGACGATGCGGTCATCTTCATGGCTCCGATCAAAAAAGATATTGACAACCTTGCTAATATTTTTGCGAGGTTTTAGCGAGGTCACGGGACTTTGCACCAACTTCCATAAGAGCTCCATGGTGCCCATTCGTTGCAATAATCTTGACTTGGACCATATAACTCAAAGTCTGCCGGCAGCTAGGGCTTCTTTCCCCTTGAGGTACTTGGGGCTCCCCCTCTCCGTTTGGAAACTTAAGTTGGCGGATCTTCAATTTCTTGTGGACAAGGTTGCTTCCAAGTTGACAGCGTACGAGGGCCAAAACATCACAACCATTGGACGCACGGCCCTTGTCAAGTCTGTTCTAACTTCCCACGTAGTCTACTACATCACGCCGTTGACCATCTCGCCAAGTATCCTCTTCAAAATCAACCAGCTTGAGAGAGCTTTCCTATGGTCTGGCTCGGACAAGATGACGGGGGCAAAATGCAAAGTCAACTTGGAAATTGTTTGCCGGCCACTTGAGTATGGGGGGCTTGGGGTCCTCAACACGGACAAGTTCGCACGTGCCTTGCGGTTGCGATGGCCTTGGTATGAATGGAAGGAGCCTACCAAGTTGAGGGTGGGGATGGGAAATCCGTGCGATGAGGAGGACCTCAAGTTTTTCTACGCGTCTACCACTATCACTGTGGGAAACGGTGCGAAGACACTTTTTTGGGAATCACCTTGGTTGCTTGGGCGCAAGCCGAAAGACATTGCACCGCTAATTTTCGAAGCCTCCTCACGAAAGAAGTGGAAAGTGCGCGAGGCCATCAACCACAACGCGTGGATCCTCAAGATCAAGCCCCCACCGTCGTTTCCATTGAGTTCATCACACAGTTTTTCACCCTTTGGATGCTCTTGGATGAGGTGGATCTTGATGTGATCGCCGAGGATGACATTGTGTGGAAGCACACCCCTAGTGGACACTACTCGGCGGCGTCCGCCTATAAGGCGCAATTCCTAGGGATGGTGCTCTCACCCATGGACCAAATGGTTTGGAAGGTTTGGGGTCCCCTAAAGGTCAAGTTCTTTGCCTGGTTGGCACTCCAAGATAGAATTTGGACCGCAGATAGATTAGCCAAGAGAGGATGACCCAATTGTGGTCTTTGTCCACTTTGCAAGAGGGTGCAAGAATGCAGGTCACACCTTTTCTTCAAGTGCCGCTACACTCTAAGGCTTTGGTCCTTGGTCATTGAGAAATTCCACATCCCCAAAATGAAACTTCTTCATGGCACCTGTTGGACTCTGTCAACGCTTGGTGGGCAAGCACATGTGATGCCGGCATGCCAAACCGGCGAGCCAAAGCCTCCCTCACCATGCTTGTTTCGTGGACAATTTGGAACGAGCGAAATGCAAGAGTTTTTAGGCTTAAAAGCGCTCCACCGACTATATTGCTCAACATCATCTTGACTGAAGCCAACCTTTGGGTCACCGCTGGAGCTAAAAAAATAGGGTCTTTAATATTGCGAGAGTAATAATTCATGTCGTGCTTTGGGTGAACTTGTAATAAACTCTATCCCCCCTTATTTAATGGATGAGCCAAAGCTTTTGCCTCCGTTTCAAAAAAAAATGTTGGTTTTAGACTGGTAGATCGATACACCCCAGGAGCTATACACGTACAAGTGCAGGCTAGCCTAAGGAAGCTAACACACATGCAGCTTGATTTGATTTTTCAGCCGCCATATGTCGTGTCTAGCTGGTACGCACTCGCGTACGTATCGTGAGCTTGTAGGGCTAGCCATCGGTGTTCGTTCTTTTCTCGTATCGTGAATTCGGTTTGTGACCGTAGGAAACCGAAGTTGCATTGAACACCGAATAGCAAACGAAATAGCCACCGAACTGAAAAACTGTACACCGAATCAACTGGCAACCCTTTTAAATCGGTTCAGTTTGGTTCGGTTTTTCGGTTTTCGGTCTGACAGTGTCCACCCCTATCCACAAGTACGAGAAAAAAAATAAAAAATGTACGGTACAAGCTGGGGGCAACACCAACACAAGCGCCACACACAGACGTTTAAGACGTTTAAGCCATTATATAAGGGGCAGTAATCTGTGCCGGTGGGCCGATCGACCACCCACCGTCAAATTGGCCCGCGTCTGATAGTTAGATTAAGTCAACGCGTCCCTTTCATCCTGATTTTCTTTCTCCCGTGTGTCTCTGTTGTATCGTCGCGCGTTGTTTACCTCGCCGCGCTCGAGTCCTTACCCCCGCCTTAGCTCCGCCGCGCCGTCGCGGCACAGCCAGCTTGCCGCCGCTCGCCGCACATCCGCCGGGATAACAACATGACCTCCTTTGGGTCCCAGTCTCCCTTTCGTTGACGATTTGCAACTCTCTCACCGCCCTGGTTGCAGCAGTTGTCCCTCACTCGCCGCCGTAGGCATGCACCACCGTTTCTAACACAAAAAAGAACTCATTAGAAAAAAAACTGGTCGTCGCCGGTGGCAACAAAAATAACGTCGGTGTAAGCAAAACAAAATCTCAGGTTCCAACAAAACACATAGATGCTTCCCATCGTTGTCGCCGTAGCAGCAGAATTTTAGCTGGTTCGACAAAAATTAAAGTCAGTTCCAGCAATAAATCTCAGCAACAAAAACTACCATGGTCGGGTTGAAGCAAAAGAAAAAGGTGGTTCCAGCAAAAAAAATGCGGTTTCAGCAAAATCGAAAGACGGTGGTAGCAATTTTTAGACTGGTTCCAACAAATCAAACACAAGGTGGTAGCAAAAATTAGGACCGGTTCCAACAAAAAAAAGAACATGGTTCCAGAAAAAAATGCCCCTGATTGTAACATCCCCAACCGGTGGTTCCAGCACTAGACTGGAAATTCAAAAAAGCTACAACCCGCTGAATAAATGGCTTCAACCGGTGATTTGGGGAGCTGGAACCGGTGATTTTGGGAAAAAGATGAAAAAAACATCCATTTGAACAAAAGCTGGAAGTAGAAGTGATTTAAAAAGGATTCAACCGGTTTAGTCGAAAAGCTGCTACCAACGATTCAAAAAAGCGACAAACTGTGTGAGCAAAATCGAAGACAGAAGAAAATCTTCCACTGGCGGCATGGAAAGATAGCCGGAGTTGCAAGGACATGGAACATGGAACACGCAGCCGACGATGACCTGCAGCAAAAAAAAGTCCCCACTGCCGCCGCGGGAGCAGCATCACGAGAGAGCCCCCTCCTCCCCCTCCCCCCCCCTCCCCCAAGCTTGCACGCGGTGGTCATGGATACGTGGAAAAGAGAGAGGAAGCATCACAGGCGCGAGCGTTGATGGCGAGAAAAATAAATGGATGTGAAGCCTCCGCGAAAGGATAAAAGGCTTCAGCCCGTCAGCCACGCGTCTCACCACGCAAGAGAGGCCGCATGCCTGGCTAGCCACACGATAAGAGGATATTCGTGCGACCCGCCGAAGTTTCGGCCGGCGCGTCGACTACAAGCGATTTTCCTTATATAGAATGTTTGTAGGCTACCATTTTTTTAGGCTAAATGGAGGTAGCAGAGGTCAGACAGCGAGCGCCGATTGATTGCTTTGCAGTCGTGTTACTGTCCTGAATTATATAGCGTATTTTAATTTTTACAGTCAGGGCATGACGAGTGCTGAAAATTACAATTTGGCTCTTTTTTTTTTTTTGAGAAACTTACAATTTGGCTCTCGTTTTGTTGCAGAATTGCCAGGGAACCAGGGGCGGAGCTACAGTGTTGGGCCGGGGTCAATTGACCCCGATGACCTCGGCCAGACCCAGTTATATATATACAGCCCATAAGGTAAAATGATGCAGTGAATTGTTTTTGACCCCAGTCACAAAAGGCCCAGCTCATAGCAGCCCAATACTGATGCACGTAGGCCCATTGCCACTTTGTAGTTCGCATCCAACTGCACACTTCCTGATCGATCTCCTTCCAAATAATTTCCCGATCGATCTAAAAAATACTACCTCCGTCCCAAAATTCTTGTCTAAGATTTGTCTAGAAACGGATGTATCTAACACTAAAACATGACTAGATACATCCATATTTAGACAAATCTAAGACACGGAGTACTAGATCGGAGTTACGCACTCCTGCAGTACTTTTGGGTCGGCAGGAGCACGCAGGCATAGTCGACCCTTCCAATTGATTTCGCTTAGACAAAAAAAACTACCGATCGATCTTAGATCTCTTTCGCTCATTCTCAAGCGTGTGCCGGACGGTCCCTGTGTTCGCCAGAAACGCCGCCGCCGCCGTTCCTAATCTCCAGTCCTCTGGCCTCTACTCCAAAAAAATAAGATTTGTTTCACAGATTTGATCCGTAAGAGATACTAAAGCCATATTCTTCATCTAATCCCTACTGTCCTATTATATTAGGGTTTGTTTTGACGTGTTGATTTTTTTAATAACTGCTTGAAGGTTGTGTGGTAATCTAATCAGGGGGATTGCAATTTGGATTAGGCCTCAACTCACATAATGTCAGATAAGCTAGTAAGAAAGATTTATAATCTCTTTGTACTGTATTTTTTTTATGTTAGTACTCCCTCTGTAAACTAATATAAGAGCGTTTAGATTACTATTTTAGTAATCTAAACGCTCTTATATTACTTTACGGAGGGAGTACTATTTAACTCTGATTTGTTATTTGCTTATTTTAAATTCCAGGTAGTAATTGTATACTGGAGCGTTTTTTGAATTTGAAAAGAAAATCACCACCACTGTCAAGCAATGACTTTGATCATGACGAAGATCCATCAAATGTTAGACGTGCTATACGCCCCTGTCCTTTGCCGGCGACTTCAACTCCAAGCATGATAAGATGTGATAGATTATTTTTTGAAAATGAAAGAATGTAAAGGTCAAGAAAAATAGAGGTAACTACTTTTGTAATTGGAGCTTATTTTTTTATGATACATTGGTAACTATTTTGTATGCGAGGTTACTAAAAGAACATTATACACATGTTACTTAATACGAGCTACGCATTTTTGGTCATCTATTATTGCTACTTTATTTTTTAAGAGACACATTAGTGCTACTTGTTTATGTTGACCCGGCGACCAATTATCCTGGCTTCGCCCCTGCAGGGAACCATCAATTGACTGGACCCAGCCGACTTCATGACGTACCCGCAAAAGAGACGCACACATAGCACCATGATACCCTCGCAAAGCCGTTCAATTAAATTGCTCGATGTATAGCATGTCAAAGCAAGTAGGCCGAGTACAAGTGATTTATTTTTTTGTGAGTACAAGGGATATTAATTGCACATGAAGTCCCTTTCTGTTCCTGGTAATAAATTCATATAGGTAGCGACTGACACGCCTGACATATATAAAACGATTTTTTTTACCAAGGAAATTGAAGAACATTCATAGAGGCAATAGAGCAGCACCTACATCAGTCCACCGGCAACCGCACGCAGTCCCGCGGCAGTGGTGGACGAAATTACTGTTCTAACCTTTAACCTAAAGATTTAGCATGGTTTGCTTATGTTTTGATACTATTTCGGGTCTGACTTTTAATAATCACGCCAACACCCATGACGTTTTGGTTGTACGGAACACGCCATGGTCACCCACGTGCTACCTTGCACGCCTGGAATCGCCATGGTCCTTGGCGTATCAGACCAAGGCGCCAAGGTCCCCGGAGTTTCATCTCTAGGATTCCCTTACGTTTGCGTCGTTGGTTGACCTCCTTGTGGACCTCGTCTACCTCTCCAACGCAAGATCTGGAATTGCCACATTTAGAGCATCTATAGTCGGGCGTCCCAAATCCATCCCAAACGCATGGTCGGACGACCCGGTCAGTGAGCGGTCACAAATAACGACCTAGACGGGCTCCTTATACGGGCCACAAACGCCGGGTTGAACGGCACCCCTCATATCCAACACAAATCTGGAGTTGATAAGGGGGCGGTCGGGCGTGTCCACCACGTCAGGCACTTTTCGGGAAACTTATCTAACGCCGGAGCGCCGGCTGCAGCTCCTTGAGCAGGTCCTAGCAAGGCATGAGGCTCGTATAGCCACGGGGCTACCTCCAGATGTGGTAGATCTAGAGGAAGAGCACAAGGACATGAAGGAGGAGGAGGGTGCGGCATCGGAGGAGGGGGACACTAGGGCCGCTGATCTGCACGTAGAGCGGCATACGATCCTCGGTTCCCTCCCGTCGAAATCGGTGGTGGAGGCCAAGCGGTGTTGTGTGCAGGAGGCGTAGGTGGAGCATGCCGCAGACGTCGACGAGATGCCCGCAACTATGGATAGGGAGGAGGAGGAGCCAGAGCCCTCCTACGTGCCCATCTAACCGGCGCCAGGCACGGACGTCGTGGACATCTTCGACAAAAAACTTAGGACTCGATTTGCGAAGTCCGGTTGTAGATGCTCTTGCTTGTTCAACATTAAGGAAGGAAACAACATATATCTTCTATTAGTGTGTGCATCCATGCATGTATGCTTGGTGTTCTAAGATCAAGATACGAACAAAAAGATGGGTTGACACACACATACACACGCACACACATTTTTGAAAAGGCAAAAAAATCACTCAATTTTTTTCAAAGGCATGGTCCACACACACATGCATGGATTGACACACACGCACACAAATTTTCAAAACAACAAAAAAATAACTCTAAATATTTTCAAAACAAGGACCTCAAGATTTATTTAACCGGAATGACATATCACTATAGGCATTTACTACTAAACGCCTGATTTTCTTTTGTCGTTTTGAAAATGTGTGTGTGGACCATGCCTTTGAAAAAAAATTGAGTCATTTTTTTGCCTTTTCGAAAATGTGTGTGCGTGTGTATGTGTGTGTGTCAACCCATGATTTTTTTGCTGTTTCGAAAATGTGTGTGTGCGTGTGTGGTGTTTGTGTGTGTGTGTGTGTGTGTCAGCCCTGTGTGTGGACCATGCCTTCATTGTGCGGTTTCCGACGAAAAACCTATTGGTGCGCTCTTAGGGTCTGTCATGCCTTTTACTGACAACGTTGGAACGTCAAGGATGGGTCACGGTGTGTGTGTGTGTGTGTGTGTGTGTGTGTGTGTGTGTGTGTATGTGTGTGTGCGCGCGCGCGTGCGTGTGTGAACCCATGCATGCATGTGTGTGTGGACCATGTGCCTCTTCGCTGAGCGGTTTTCAACGACACACCTATCGGTGGGCCCCTAATATATAGGGTCTGTCATCCAGCTTTGACTGACCATGCTAGAACGCCAAGGATCGATGGGTGACGTTTGTGCACATGTGTGTGTGAACCCATGCATGCATGTGTGTGTGGACCATGCCTCCATTGTGCGGTTATCAATGGGCCCCTACGGCCTGTCACCCCTTTGACTAGCCATGGTGGAACGCCAAGGATCGATGAAGTGTGTGTGTGTGTCGACCATGCATGCCTTCATTGTGCGGTTTACGACGACACACCTATATATCGATGGGCCACTATATAGGGTATACATATATCATCCATTTGACTGACACCGCTGGAACGCCACCCTAGCTACGTGTCGTGTGTGTGTGTGGGGGGGGGGGGGGGTGGGGGGAGGGGAACGATATATACGTCCATAACGACCTAGGTAGTATATATATAACCAATCTTAAGGGGGTATATATGTCCACTTATCTCAGCTAGATGCATGCCACATCGTAGTGTTGTGCGCCGTGTATTTAAACACCGGACCACGCCATTTCCTATATACATTTGGCCATATGAAGGGGGATGGTGTTCTTCTAGCCCCGCTCAACCGATCTTCTACGACGCGCCAACCCTTGGGACCGCGCGATCTATATATCCCTCTTGACCGACAACAATATGTGATGGTTTGGCCAAATTAAGGCATAAATTTTCTTGGTTGTCTTACGACAAGTCAGACATGGATAAATGTGTGAAATTTTTTGAACCAGGTCATGTGTTCATATAGGAGCCCCTCCTCCGGCACATAGTGTAGGGGGCAACACCCTCCATGTCATGAAACCCTTTTCTGTCACACTGGACACTTTTAGGCATGCACATATGCATCATGTGCCACACATCAAAGTTGCGCATTGCGAATTTAAACATGACAACACCATGTTCGTACATATATATACTTCATCCATTCCTAAATACAAGTATATTTTAGAGATTTCACTACGAACTACATACATACATATATGTACATATATACATACTTTAGAGTGTAGATTCACTTATTTTGCTTCGTACGTATATAGTCCGTACTCGAATCTCTAAAAATACTTATATTTAGGAACGGAGGGAGTATATATTTGGGGCACTAGCGGGCGTGGTTGTGTTTTGACCCTCTCTTGCGTTTTTTCTTTTGCCTTTTACCCCAAAAGATGCTATTATCTAAAATAGCAACGAACCTGACGAAACAACCGTATGCGATTGTATCCCCAACAGGCACGACTGTGCTACTTTAACTGTGTGCGATGCCCGTTCACTGCAAAATCGGCCTTGCGTAGTGGTGGCAACCGCAAGCGTCAACTAGTGCCAAGGGGTAATGTGCACAGTAAAAACCCAAACCCGACAGCGACCTATAAAACATCCCGCCTGCGGCGGCTAACAGCTAATTTTTCCGACGATAGCTCGCCACCACCACCACACACACCAAATGGGACCGGTGCTCAACCATGGGGATGTGCATGGCGCCGTCCTGATAGTGTTGGACGACGACGTGATAGAGGATTCCGACGCGTTGGTCTCCATGGCGGGCAACGGCAAACAGCCAGCTGTCGCGGCTGAGGACGTCGGGATAGAGGATTCCGACACGCTGGACTCCATGTCGGTCAACGGTCAACCGCCATCTGCCGCGGCCGACGACGACCCCGAGTTTCAGTGTCAGATGCAGATGGCCATCGCTCTGTCCGTCCAGGAATCGGGCCTCGATGTGTTCCTGCGCGACAAGGACGAGCGTCGTCTCAGTGTCGGTGTGGAACAATCTATCGCATCTGCGGATGCCATCCGCAACGCGGCTAGGGATCTGAAGCGGCAGAAACGGCGAGAGAGTGCGAAGAGGAAGCGGCAGATGAAGAACTCAGATGCAGCGGGCAAAAAGAGGCGGGAGCAGGACCAGAAGGCGGCAGAGCAGGCCGCCGCATGCCTCTCAACCACGTTGGAGGCCAGTGCAGGCCTTCAGCTGCGGCGGCAGCCCTGGCAACAGTGGCCACAGCGACCAGGGACGTAGCTCTTGCGAGAGTGGTGCCCGTCTGTATCCCGATGGCCCATGTGAACGCCACGACAGCTTTGTCGATAGCGACAGACCTGGCGAGAGGCGCCGCGGTCGCTCCGGCCGAGGTAGCCCCGCCGGTCTCCGCCGTGGAACTAGTGGAGCTCATCGACTTGACGAGCTCCTCTGAATACTCCTTCTGAGTCGAGGAAGGTCATGAAAACGGTGGGGGCGCGGCGTTTGTATGCATCATGGCCTAGTGAATATTTTGTGCAGTTCATCTTCATGTAAATTGACAAACTGTTTGTAAATTACTGAGCGTATGAACTAATGTCAACTAATCCGTCGCAAAATAAGTCATTTTGTGGTGAAAATTTGCCAAATGTTTGTGGGCATGTGGAAATTTAGGATGAATTTCACGTCTGCGACTGAAATTTAGGATGAACCATGTGAGATGAACCCGCCTTGAGAAATCTCAGAAAATGCTACCCGCCTTGAGGGATGCAAAAATTCGTGGTTTCGCGGCACGGCATTTTGTTACAACGTACACACTTTATTATGTTTGGACCGTGTGCGATCTTGGTTGCTCCTGCCTCACTCAGTTCCTTTACCAAAATTTAAGTGGAAGCGGTATTTTTCAACCGCCGCCTCCCACCACCAACCTCAGCCGGTCTGCCCGTGCCTCATAGCTAAACAAGTTCAAGGTCCCCATCGATCCACATACACCATCCCCGCCCTGAGTTTTAGATGAGGCCGGCGGTGTCCCTTTCCCCAGATCCCCATCCCGTACTCCAGAGAGTCGCAGCCTAATCATCCCGGCCACATATCCCGTGGAGGTCGAGGAGCGTACGAGCAAAAAGAGGTCTATCATGGCCTCCCCGCCGTACGCTGGTGAGGTGGGCGTCGTTCGCGCCGACCCTTCGATCCCGGACGAACACCTCGCCACGGATGCCGGTGAGGACGTTGAATTCGTTGCCATGCCGAAGGCTTCAAGTCTGCGGGCTTGCGTATTCCTGTATCTCAGGAGAGCCGGCTATGACATCAAGCTCGTCAACATCACCGGCTTCACTCGGGCCATGTCACAAGTTAAGTGGTCCACCGGCAATGTCTCTGGTTCAACCACTGTCGATCTCTTCAAAGGCCCCGTCGCTGATCTCCTCCGCCTCGCGGTCATAGATCTGCGATCCTTCTACGCCATCGAGCCCCTTTTGTCATTTCTGAAGGAAACGTTCTACGGCGGTGTCATGGGATCATTAGCTCCAAAGTCAGATCTCGTCGACCAAGATAATGGCACACACTACGCCTGTTACACGGGGAAACGTCCCATCTGCGACATCAGGGAGCGCACCCTGGGCACCACAAATCCCAAGTGGAAGGAGCCCATCCATGACAAGTGAGGCAACATCCTGTGAGCAAATCATACTTTTTGTAGCTAGCCGTCTCGTACCCATTGTTGTAATAGCTTTTCCCATGCGATAATCATGAAGTGTTTAATTGAGCATTTGTCCAGTTTTCAAGCAGATGCCTTGTTTTTCTGTACCTGGTTGTTAGGTTGGTTGCATTGAGTATTTGTCCAGTTTTCAATGGCTATAGTTGGTTGAGTGAGCATGAATGCCTTGTTTCTTTCATTTAATCACAACGTGATGTTCATTATGTGAAAGTATGAACTGTGCAGTTCAATTTCATCAATACCACCTGTTATGCCTAGTGTTGTTTACCAGTGCTCTTAACTCCCGCTTTAAACATTTATGCCTTGTTTCTATGAAATTGGTTGCCAGGTTGGTTGCAGTGAGCATTTGTCTAGTTTTCAAGCAGATGCATTGCTTTTCTGTATCTGGTTGTTAGGTTGATTGCAGTGAGCATTTGTCTAGTTTTCAAGCAGACGCCTTGCTTTTCTGTATATGGTTGTTAGGTTGGTTCCATTGAGCATTTGTCCAGTTTCCAATGGCTATATTTGGTTGTTATAGTGAGCATATATGTCTTGTTTATTTCAAGCAGATACCTTGTATACTTGGTTGATGTTAAGCCTGTTGCGCTTATCATGACTTTACATGTAATTGCACAGGACAACAACGGGAGTGGCCAACGTTTTCCATCGAGGGTTTTTTCATCTCTCCGCTTATACTCCACCCGTTCCATAATGTAGTGCATATAGATTTTTTTGATGTATCTAAATATACCATCTAAAATGTATACAATATGAAAGTAAATTTTGTGATGTATCTAATGAAATGGAATTGCAATTCTAGATGTATATGTTTTTGTCTACAAACTTGGTCAAAGTTAGTAAATGTTGACTTCTCAAAATGTGTATACGCGACACATTGTGGAACTGATGGAGTAATATATTACACCATTCTGCAACGGCATTTTAGCTTCTAATATCGGCTTCTTGCTTGTAGGTACATATGTCTTTGGTAAAGATCCATGCCTGGACCCTTTTTACGTGTGGGGCAATGAAATATTCATGAACCGGCATCAAGTGCGGAAATTGATAAGGATTGTTAGGGAAAAGAGACGAACAATGCCAATTAGACTATTTTTTTACGCTCTATTCAACACAATAGTGAGCTGTAGGATGGTAACTACGAACTCTATAGCCTTCTATTGGTACTGCCCTTAATGAGTTGTCACACAGCAATGGCTGAATCTTTTTCATTTGCAGTGGTTCCCGAAGCAGTTTACTCAAGATTACCTCGCAAAGTACATGATTGCTGGACATGCAATGAAGGTTAAAATATATCATCAAGACTACAATGAGCATCGATAAGTAGTAATGAATACAATGAAGGATGGGCTGGCGGCCATCACTAGGGGCTGGCCTAGAGTCGTTCGTGCGTTAGGCATGGAGGATGGCACAATATGGGCATTCCGCTTCACCTTCTCCAGCAACTAGAATGCCTTTCTGCTCTCTCTTTACCGTCTTTAATACAACCGTGGTTCCATCATTCTTTATTTCTCCCTTATGTAGTTTTTTTGAGAATTGATGCTTATGTAGTTCTTGAGTATATGTACATGTGAATCAAATTATGCATTTGTTCTTAAACCTACAATTAAACATGATTCGATATGAAATACATGATTTCCTACTTTCAAATTTAAATTATGTGAATTATGAACAAAGGTATTAAATTAGGGGCAAATTATGCTCTGCAGGCCATTACAATGCACACAGTTTGAGATAGCAAAACGTCTACAATCAACTTCAACATCACACACGTTTCTCCACTCGCGGCGTGTGCGATGAGTCTCTGTTGCGCACACGATCAGACAAGAAAGAACGTGTGAGATTAACAACACCGGCACACACAGTTACTAATGTCTACTACGCAACTTTATTCTTGTAGACTTTGTTGGGCCTCCAAGCGCAGAGTTTTGTAGGACAGTAGCAATGTCCCCTCAAGTGGATGACCTAAGGTTTATCAATCCGTGGGAGGTGTAGGATGAAGATGGTCTCTCTCAAACAACCCTGCAATCAAATACAGGAAATCTCTTGTGTCCCCAACACACCCAATACAATGGCAAATTGTATAGGTGCACTAGTTCGGCGATTAGATGGTGATACAAGTGCAATATGGATGGTATAGGTTTTTGTAATTTGAAAATATAAAAACAGCAAGGTAACAAACAGTAAACAACGAGCAAAATGATATATTAATGCTTGGAAACAAGGCCTAGGGTCCGTACTTTCGCTAGTGCAATCTCTCAACAATGCTAATATAATTGGATCACATAACCATCCCTCAACGTGCAACAAAGAATCACTCCAAAGTTCTTATCTAGCGGAGAACATAAGAAGAAATTGTTTGTAGGGTACGAAACCACCTTAAAGTTATCCTTTCCGATCGATCTAACCAAGAGTTCGTACTAAAATAACACCAAGTTATCCTTTCCGATCAATCTATATAGAGTTCGTACTAAAATAACACCATATGATACGCATCAACCAACTCTAATGTCACCTAGATATTCCAATATCACCACAAATATACATGAGTTAATTATACGATACGCATCAAACAATTTCAGATTCATAATACTCAATCCAACACAAAGAACCTCAAAGAGTGCCCCAAGATTTCTACCGGAGAAAGTAGGACAAGAACGTGTATCAACCCCTATGCATAGATTACCCCGATGTCACCTCGGGAATCCGCAAGTTGAGTACCAAAACATATATCAAGTGAATCAATAGAACACCCCATTGTCACCACGGGTATCCACATGCAAGACATATATCAAGTGTTCTCAAATCCAATATTCAATCCAACATAACGAAATCTCAAAGGGAAAATTCAATTCATCACGACAAGATAGAGAGGGAAACACACCATACGATCCAACTATATTAACAAAGCCCGTGATACATTAAGATCGTGACATCTCAAGAACACGAGAGAGAGAGAGATTGAACACATAGCTATAGGTACATACCCTTAGCCCCAAGGGTGGATTACTCACACATTATCATGGTGAGAAAGAGAGAGTTGTTGATGGAGAGGTGCAGCCCCAAAGAGATGGAGGCGATGGCGGCCACGGCGCCGGCGACGGGTAGCGGTGGTGGCGACGGGCGGCGGCCCCTTGCCCTCCCTTCTTACTTGGTCTTGATGCTGCAATGGAGGAGCCTATCCCCTTCTTGGAGGCTGCCAAGGGAGAGGCAAATTCGTGGCTTTTGGTGTCTCTCCCGAAATTATGGTTTTTCTCTCCTTATATGTGCCTTTATGGTGCTCTATGACCCTCCGGTGGATGGACCCTTGATCCAATGGCTTTTAGGTGCCTCTAGAACCTTCCTAGGGACTCCTCACAGCCCTCATGAGTCCCCAAAGTCGTTGCTTGGTAGAATACATCAGATATGGTAAGAGTTGGACTCAATCACGTCATCAATTCTCGTAACCCCGTAATCAGATATTTTCCTCCAGTAAAACGGGTCTACAGATCGCATTCGAACTCCGTTTTGGACGAATTTGGAGTCCAGAATCAATGCCATAAAATTCCCCACACTTTCCTAGTTTTATATTTTTTTTCCATTTGACGCTGTCTTCGGGTGTCAAACTGATAATCTCTAAAAACTGTTCGTGGACAGATTTCAGGAAAGTAAGAGTCCTCCTCCAACAAGGTTCCTTTTGCGTTTTTTCCGATAATTTCCAATTAATTCCTACAAATCAAAGTGTGAAACAAGAACTTGTGCACTTTTGCAACCATTAATAGGTTAGTCCCAATAAATTATAAAACCAAAGTAAAAACATACGCAAATATGACATGAATACTTCACAAATTATCGATACGTTGGAGACGTATCAATTACTTATCATCAAATATTTGTGATAGTCTCCTTATCACACACGATTTTGTATTCTGAACTGTTTATGATATCGCGCCCATCGTAAACGTGGGTCAAAGAAGAACGCGTGCGATAGGCCTTCATCCGACACAGTTAGTCTGGATGACACGTTTGGGAAGTATGGATCACACGTTTGGGACGTTTTGTAAATCACAAACGTTTATCAAAAGCGCTGCGTGTGGGATAGATTCAACCTTCACATACGGTTTTATAATGATAAACGTATGCACTCTTATATCATATCACAGACGGTCATAGTGGAACTAAATGTGTGTGATAGCCCCCTTATCATACACGCTTTATAATCGTGAACTGTTTGCGATTCTGTAGACATCGTAAATGGTGCGCCAAAGAATAGCGCGTGCAATATTAGTGTGATCTCAAACGAGTTGCAAGGATGGACCGTATGGGAAGTACACCATATCTCAAACGGTTGCCCGGTGACTCTCGTTTGTGATAGATGCGGACATCCCATACGCTTAGTTTTGCCAAACATTTGCGTTCGTTGGCCACCATCGCCAACGTTTTTCTGTGTCGTGTGGATGGACCCCCCCTATCGCCCACATAGGCAAGGCGACGGTTTAAACTACGTCGCGGAAAGGGATTAAAAACCATTTGTATAGTACGTCGCTGCACCAGTGTAAGAGTCACAAGAATGATCAACCAAGCCAGAGCCCATAATGGCTTGTGGCTTCACATGGAAGCTTCTAGTCATGAATTTTCCGTATGATCCCTTTGAACCTGGGTGGATTTCCATAAAGAGTAATCATTGGGTCCTCCAGCATACTCGGGCAAAACTTGGTTACTGCAAGGTGCCCCTCACCATGCAAATGTTGCACCCAGAGATGTATTAAAGTTTACTTAAGTTGATACATCAAATTATTCTCTCACAACTTTCACGAATCAGGAATACCACCCCGTCTACATAAGCATGGCTAAGCAATTCTAACTTAAAATCAACGATTCCCGGGGTGATCAAGTGGATATAGGTTCCTACCTCATACTATAATTCATTGCCACAAATTCCCAACCCTACTCATGCAAAGTCTAATTGTGGAACTAATGCATAGTAAAACATAGGTACATGAAAAAATATGATCAAGGTGGTGAACTTGCCTTGCTAAAAATTGTTGGAGTCTAACAATTGATAGTATTCTTGACGGGGTTATTACCCCTAGGTAGGCCAAGACTGGGGGGTTCCAACCCCTTTTGAAAAAACCATACGGCCGGCTGGCCCGCGACCGGCTGGCGTACTGCCGGCTGGACCAATGCCGGCTGGCGGGCTACCGGCAGGCCCACTGCCGGCCGGCCCACGGCTGGCTGGTCAGGAGCCGGTCGCCCAGCCCCTGGCCAGCCTGCGGCTGGCCGCTCTACGGCCGGCCCTTCCGCTGACCTCTGGACGGGCAGGCACCCGTCCCCTCCCACTGCGGCCAAGTACACCGACAGGACGCGACCCCCACGATGGGCTCCGGCATGGCTACATCGACCGTTGACGCGCGGGCACGCGTGGCTACAGTTTGGGCGGTCGTACCGCTGACCAAGACTGATCGAGACCCGGCGGGGCAACAGTGCCGCCACGCCGCCGTCCACTCCATTACCTGCCCCGGCGTGGCTACAGCGCAGCCGGCCGTACCGCTGACTTCGGCCGGCAGGTGCAAGACGACGCCGTGTGGGGCGGCCCGTGCCGCGGCAGGTAGGCGCGGGCCAATATAAGAGCCGGCTGGCGGGCCCCAGTTGGCGATGGGACCGCGCAGCCGGCTAACCCTACGGGCGACGAGACGGCCCAGCCGGCGGGCCCCCTGGCCGGCTGGAGAGGCTATCAGCCGGGTCCCCCCTTTAGTACCTTAGGAATATTGTAAGCCGGGGGGTTGGTCTATAAACCCCCCGAGGCCCCCATGCATCGGGCAGGCAGGCACTAAGGCATTCACCACACCTCACACTCTCACTCTCACTCTCAAGTAGCAAAGGAAGGGGAGCCGACTGCTCCTTCTTCCTCCTCTAGACAACAGCTCAAGGAGCACCATTGTAACACCGAACACCCATCAACTAGGCAAGCAGGACTAGGGGTGTTACCTCCCATGGAGGGCCCCGAACCTGGGTACATCGTGTGTCCCTCACCGCTTGTGCCCAATCCCGCTCCCAGAGCCCGCCGGCGTCCTTCGGCCCCAACCACTCTCGATAAGCCACCCCATGGCATCTGTCGTGAGAAAACGACGACAGTTGGCGCCCACCGTGGGGCCTTCCGCGGCGCCGGCCGGAGTCACGCTCCGGGCGGGACCCTTCACCACCTCCCCCGGCCGCCCCGCATCCGGGCGGAACTGCACGCTCGTGGGGCTTGCTCCCGTGGGGTGGGACCCCGTTCCCACCAGCCCTGCGGGCGACGCCGCCGTCCTACCCGACGAGCGGTGCGGCAGCGACGCTCTGTTCGACGTCGCCATCCTCACCGAGCGCGTCGGCAGGCTAAGCCTCGTCGACGAGCCAGCCGCCGCCGAGTACCCTAGTCAGGTACTCGACTGCCTCGACCCACCCTCGTTCGTGGGCGCGCTCACTCCGGGTGAAGCCAGCGACTCCTGCGTCCGCGCGGGGGTGATGGTCACCGGCTCCTCCACGACCTCCGGCCGCGTCAGGGCGGAGGCGGAGGCGGCCGCCGCGGCCGCCCGCGCTGGCACCTCCGACCCCCTCGGCGCCGTGCTTCGGGGCCTCAGCACCCCCGTCGCGCCTACCACGAACCCAGCTACGACTACGGCTGAGCTGGAAGCTGCTCGCCGGCTGCTGTTCAACGAGGCGACCACGCTCGCCACCACCAAGCGCCGGATGGAGTCCGCGCAGCGCGAGTGCAACTCCGCCTACGGCCTCACCCCCGCCGGCAACGAGCCCAGCCGGCGCAGCGACGTCCGCAAACGCGGCCGTGTGGTCGCGGAAATCCTCGGTGGCAGGCTCCCCACCCACGACGCCGGCTGCCAACCTAAGGGCCGCCCAGGTGGCCTATGCCGACCTCGTCGACCTAGTGGGCGAGGAACGGGAGCAGCAGGAGCGGCAAGTCCAGGACCTCATCGCCACCGCCAACGCCCAGCAGGCCCGGCTCGATGATGCCTGCGCCGGCTCCGAAATCCCCATCCCCGAGGGGGACGCCCCGCCAACTGCTGGCCAGCGCCGGCCGGTCCAGCAAGCCTCTTCCCCCCACGGCTCCGGCCGGCGGGGCGCTGGGTCTCATAACAGACGCTCCCGGCAAAGAGATAAGCTGTCGTCCGTCAACAGCCGGCGCAACGACGCTCCGGCTGGCGGCAGCCGGCGCAGCCGGGACCATACCCCGCCCCCGCGGCGGGAGCGCGCGCACTCACCTGCCCCGGCCGTCCGTCCCGAGCTCGCCGCCCGGCTCGGCCCGAGCGTCCCACGGAGCGAGAACGATGCCCGGACCCGCATCGACCGGCTAGCGCAGTCGGTCCTCCTCGAGGAGTAGGGCTCGATCGGCCCGGCGTGTTTTGGCCCCCGGATCCACAACGAGCCGTTCCCGGCCGGCTTCACTCTCCCTCGCGACACCCCGAAGTACAACGGCACCGCCAAGCCGGAGGACTGGCTGATTGACTACACCACCGAACTCGGCATCGCAAGGGGAAACAAGCGCGTAGCCGTACGCTACGCCCCCCTAATGTTGACCGGCTCGGCCCGGACCTGGCTTAACAGCCTGTCGGCCGACAGCATCAACACCTGGACGGACTTTGAGGAAGCGTTCGTCCGCAACTTCACCGGCACCTACAAGCGGCCCGGCCGGCCCCGCGAGCTGGCCATGTGTGTCCAGGGGCCGGAGGAGCCCCTCCGTGACTACCTCACGCGTTGGACCGAGCTCCGCAACTCCTGCGAAGGGGTGCACGAGGTGTAGGCCATCCAGTACTTCATCGAGGGCTGCTGCGACGGCACCCACCTCAAGCACAAGCTCTTGTCCTCCGAGCTGGCAACCCTGGCGGACCTAATGGCCAAGGCGGACAAGTACGCCACGGCTGACTCCGCAATGCGGACGAAGGTCACCACGACGACCAAGCCGACTCCGCCGCCTGCCGCGTCGCGGGGGGCTGGCGACAACCAGCCACAACAGAACAACAAGCGCAAGGCCGACCAGCCGGATCCCCGCTACGGGAGTCGGCAGGTCGCGACCATCGAGGAAGAGCAGCCGGCTGCCCAGGCCTCCAGCAAGCGTCAGCGAACCGGCAAAGCCGCCTGGCATCCCAAGCTCACCTTCGAGCAGATGCTCGATTCCCCGTGCAAAATGCACTCCGGGGCTAAGCCAGCCACGCACATGATGCGGCAGTGTAGCTTTTCTCAGCGGCTGGCCCGAGGCGAGGGCCTTCCGGTTCCTCCGCCTCTGGTCCCCCGCGCACCGGCTCTGGCTCCGGCCCAGCCACCCGCGCCGGCTCCGGCTGCCAACAACGGCCGCCTCCATGATCAGTTCCCCGACCAGGACAGGGCATACGTCATCTTCACCAGCGAGGGAACTGACAAGCACAGCATGCGCCAGCGCCGGCACGAGGTGAACGCCACTGTTCCCTCGGTCCCCCAGTTCATGCACTGGTCCGAGAAGCCGATTACCTGGAGCCGGGCTGACCACCCGGCCATAATGCCAAACCCCGGCAGTTATGCCCTCGTCCTCGATCCCACCATCGCGTCCGAGAGGTGCACCTGCCATTTCTCGCGGGTGCTGATCGACGGGGGCAGCAGCATCAACATCCTCTATCGCGACACGCTGCTCAAACTAGGGCTCGGGGAGAAAGACTTGCGGGCGAGCCGGATGGTTTTCCACGGCATCGTGCCGGGAAAATCCTGCACCCCCATCGGCAAGACCGAGCTCGACGTTCTCTTTGGCGACAAGATCCACTTCCGCCGCGAGCCGATATGGTTCGAGGTGGTGGACCTCGACAGTCCCTACCATGCGCTGCTGGGCAGGCCGGCCCTTGTCAAGTTCATGGCGACCCCCCATTATGCCTACCTCAAACTCAAGATGCCGGATCTCAAGGGCATCATCACCATCGCCGGTGACTACAAAATGTCGATCGAGTGCGCGCGCGACAGCAGCCGGCAGGCCGAGGCCCTGGAGATAGCGGAGGAGAGGCGGCAGCTTGACCGGCTCGTGGCTCTCGCCTCAGAGCAGACAGCCGTGCCGGCTCCTCCGTCCCAGTCCGCTGGCAAGGCGTCGTTCCAGCCGTCGAAGGACACCAGGCCAGTGCCGCTCGACCCGGCTAACCCCAAGCGGTGCGTCACCATCGGCGCCAACCTCAGCAGCAAATAGGAAGGCGAGCTCGTCGACTTCCTCCGTGAGAATCGGGACATCTTTGCGTGGTCTCCAAAAGACATGCCGGGTGTTCCGAGAAAGTTCTCCGAGCACAAACTTCACGTGCGGCCGGATGCCAAGCCGGTCAAGCAACCCCTGCGCCGTTTCTCCAAGGAGAAGCGGCGTACTATAGGAGAAGAGATCGCCCGGCTGCTCGTAGCCGGCTTCATCATGGAAGTGTTCCACCCGGTCTGGCTGGCCAACCTAGTCCTGGTGCTGAAGAAAAACAAGACCTAGCGCATGTGTATCGACTATACCAGCCTGAACAAGGCCTGTCCCAAGGACCCTTTCGCCATGCCCCGGATCGATCAAGTCATCGAATCCATGGCCGGTTGCGACCTGCTGTCCTTCCTGGACGCCTATTCCAGTTACCACCAGATCAAGCTGGACCCAGCCGACCGGCTGAAGACCTCCTTCATCACCCCTTTCAGGGCCTACTGCTACATCACCATGTCCTGCGGCCTGAAGAACGCGGGCGCTACCTTCCAGCGCTGCATGCAGAAGTGTCTCCTGCCCCAGATCGGCAGGAACGTCCACGTCTACGTGGACGACATCGTCGTCAAGACCAAGAAGCATTTCAGCCTCCTCGACGATCTCCGGGAGACCTTCGCTAACCTGCGCGAATACAAGATCAAGCTCAACCCGGAGAAGTGTGTTTTCGGCGTGCCAGCCGGCCAACTCCTGGGTTTCTTCGTGTCCGCCCACGGCATTGAGGCTAACCCGGAGAAGATCAGAGCCATCGAGCACATGCACAAGCCGGCCAAGCTCCGCGACGTCCAGAAGTTCGCCGGTTGCCTTGCCTCGCTCAGCCGGTTCGTCAGCCGGCTGGGCGAGAAGGCGCTACCCCTCTACCAGCTCATGAGGAAGACACCCAAGTTCGAGTGGACCGACCAGGCGGACGAGGCATTCCGCGACCTTAAGCGCGCGCTCTCGAGCGCTCCCGTCCTGGCGGCACCGGCTGAGAAGGAGCCGATGCTCGCGTACATCACGGCGACCACCCGCGTGATCAGCGTCGTGCTGGTGGTAGAGCGGCCGGAGGAGGGCAAAGCGCTGCCGGTCCAGCGCCCCGTCTACTACCTCAGCAAGGTCCTCTCCGCCTGCAAGCAGAATTACCCCCACTACCAGAAGATGTGTTACGGCATATACTTTGCCGCCAAGAAGGTCAGTACTTCCAAGAGCACACCATCACCGTGGTAAGCACGGCGCCGCTCGGCTAGATCATGAGCGGCCGGGACGCCACTGGCCGGATCGCCAAGTGGGCCATCGCCCTCGCCGACCACGAGATTCGGTACGAGCCGCGCACCGCCATCAAGTCACAGACGATGGCTGACTTCCTCATCGACTGGGCTGAAACCCAGTTCGTGCCGCCTCCCTTGGACTCCGTGCATTGGCGCATGCACTTCAACGGCTCGAAGATGCGAACCGGCCTGGGATCCGGCATCGTCTTGTCGTTCCCGAAGGGGGACCAGCTCAAGTACACACTCCAGATCCTCTTCGCCGCCTCCAACAACGTGGCCGAGTATGAGGCGCTCGTCCACGACCACCGGCTCGCCAAGGAAATCGGGATCCGGTGCATCCTCTGTTTTGGCGACTCCGACCTCGTGGTGCAACAGGTCTTTGGCGAATGGGACGCCAGGGATGCCAACTTGGCCAGCTATCGCTTCCTCGTCCAGCAGCTCACTGGCTCCTTCGAGGGCTGTGAGTTCCACCACGTCCCCGGGCGAACAACGAGGCGGCCGATACGTTGGCAAAGCGGCTCCACCCGGCAGGCCATCGCAGTCGGCGTCTCCCTCGAACGGCTACTCAAGCCTTCGATCAAGCCCTCCCCCGAATCAGAGTCAATCTTCGTGCCGGCGGAGGCCGCCGGCTCTTCGCCGGGTCCGGCTGCTCTGTCGGCGCCATCGGCTCCGGCTGCCCTGCCGGCACCACCAGCTCCGGCTGCCATGCCGGCCCCGTCGGCTCCAGCGTCCGACGCCCCCGCAGCGGCCGGCTCCGTCTCCACGACCGTCATGATGGCGATCGATGCCCCCCCGCTGTCTCAGCCTCGGGGACTGGCGCCCCGGTCCCGGGGGCTGGCGAGCCAGTCCCGGGGACTGACCAACCGGACCCGGGGGCTCCGGCTGCCTCCAGCACTCCACTCGAGCTCGAGCCGGCTCCCGTCTCGGCCCCCTCGTGGGCCCAGCCCATTCTGGCTTTCCTCTTGCACGGCGAGCTCCCCCCTGACGAAGCCACGGCAAGGCAAATCTAGCGCCGGGCCCCGGCCTACAGCATCATCAACCGCGAGCTGGTTCATCGCAGCACCACCGGCGTGTTCCAACGCTGCGTCGAGCCGGAGAAGGGGCAAGAAATCCTCCTCGACATCCACCAGGGCGAGTGCGGGCATCACGCCGCCTCCAGAACCCTGGTGGCCAAGGCATTCCACCATGGCTTCTACTAGCCGACGGCCTTGGAAGAGGCCAAGCGGCTGGTCGATAAATGCGAGGGGTGCTAGCGCTTCAGCACATAGAGCCACCTACCGGCAACAGCCCTCCAGACCATCCCACTCTCGTGGCCCTTTGCCGTCTAGGGGCTGGACATGGTAGGCCCCTTCAAGACCGCACAGGGTGGCATGACGCATCTGCTAGTGGCTGTCGACAAGTTCACCAAGTGGATCGAAGCCAGGCCCATCAAGAAGCTGGACGGCCCCACAGCCGTCTGGTTCATCAAAGACGTCACGGTCCGCTACGGCGTTCCCCACAGCATCATCACCGACAACGGCACAAATTTCGCCAAAGGCGCGATGGCGCATTTTTGCTCCCAGGAGGGCATCCGGCTCGACCTCGCGTCGGTTGCCCACCCACAGTCGAACGGCCAGGCAGAGAGGGCAAACAGCTTGATCCTGGCCGGCCTCAAACCTCGACTCATGGCGCCCCTCGTGCGGTCGGCCGGCTGCTGGGTCGACGAGCTGCCGGCTGTCCTTTGGAGCCTCAGAACCACGCCCAACCGGTCGACCGGCTACACCCCTTTCTTTCTCGTATACGGGTCCGAGGCGATCATCCCCACGGACATCGAGTTCGACTCGCCTCGAGTCACCCTATATACGAAAAAGGACGCGAAGGAGGCAAGGGAAGACGGCGTCGACCTACTCGAAGAAGCACGCGAGCTGGCTCTGAGCCGGACGGCCATTTACCTGCAGAAGCTCCGGCACTACCACAGCAAGCGGATCCGGCCCCTCTCCTTCCGTGAGGGAGACCTGGTGCTCAGGCGGATCCAGCGGACCGCCGGCCAGCACAAACTATCCTCCCCATAGGAGGGCCCGTTCATCGTCAGCAAGGCGCTGCACAACAACGCCTACTACCTGATAGATGCCCAGAAGTCGCAGAAGCGCAAAAGAGATGCCTCCGGCGAGGAGACGGAGCGCCCATGGAATGCGGCGCTCCTTCGACCGTTCTACTGCTAAGGAAAAAAAACCGTGTATGTATGTATCTTCCCTTTCTGTTGGAACTTAATGGATGCAATGGGGGCCCCGAGCCAGCACTTGGGGCACACCCCTTTTCAGTTCCATCAAAGGCTTGTCACTCTTAAGCAAAGCACCCGGCTCCGGCTCCCTGGGCCCGGGGGCTCGCCGGCTCTTCTCCGAGGCGGACAAGTAGTGTGAGCAAGCAACCCTTTCCTACCCCCTACCCAGCCACGGACCGGCCCCCGGTTGTCCGGCTGGCGGAACCATGGGGTAGGAAAGAACTTATCACGCGAACGCTGCCTGAAGATTAGCAGCCGGATAGGTCCAACCGGACCGTGTTACCTCTAGAAACCAGCCTCTACCGGCTCGCCCCAACCCTAGCCGGACGACTCTAAGGCCCGCTCGTTTTCCCCAAGGATGATGCCCCGTCCCTGTCCTAGTCCGGCTCCCGGCTGGCTGACAGGCGGGGCGGAGGCCGGAAGGAATCCTGACGTAAAATATGAGTTGAAAGGTAAAGGGCAAAGGAGGAGCCGGCACACAAACATTTTGAACTTCAAGCAAGTTATAAACGAAAGGCCACAGGCCGATGATTCTTTACAATACACCCCAAGTGGGTGGAAATGCGTCTTAAATAAGTTTTTTAGCAAAAGAAAAAGATACAAAGTGCGCAGAGCCGCTCAGGCCTCCGGTGCATCGCTAGCCGGCCCGGCAGACTACCGAGGAGCGGTGGCCGGGTCCTCCTCCATGGCTTCAGTGGCCTCAGTGTCGCTGCCAGTGCTGGAGGCGGTGCTCTCATCGGCGACCGCCCCATCGTCGGGCCCTTGGGGAATGACGAAGGAGTCCTCGGCAACCGGCTCGCCATCCTCTCCCAGCACCGGCAGGAGCTCGTCCGGGTCGACGTAAGAGGCCAGCTCGTTGGCTCGGCGGACGAGAGCGCCTTCGCGGGTGGCTCGCTCCGCCTCGGGGACTTCGCGCATCGTGGCCAGCCGGTCCAAGTTGAGGCCAGGGTACCACGAGGTGACGAACCGGAGGGCCATCTGCGCCCCGGTGTGGGCCGCCGATGCCTTCCAAACCTCGAGCCGGGCCATCGCTTTCTCCAGCCACAGCGCCACGCGGCCAGCCGGGGCCCCGTGACCCGGCCAGAGGGCCGCAATCACCTCCGAGCCGGCCGTATGGAGCCGGTCCATACCGCGCTCAAGGAAGAGCAGCCGGTTCTCGATGGCCAGCACAAACTCCGGCAAGTCCCAGCCGGCGTGCTCCTCAATCTCCTGCCCGCGCTGCCGCAGGCACTCCCGATGCTCCGCCACGACCTGCTCGGTGCGGCGCTGAGTGTCCGGGAACCGGTCGAAGGGAAAGGGAAGAATCAGAAAAGCAGGGAGAGAAGCAGCCGGCAAGGAAAGAAGACTCAAGAATAAGAAACCTACGCTGGAAAGCCTCGTCCATCTCGATGGCAAACTGAAGGCCCGCGCTCCGCTCCTTCTCCAGCGCCTCCTCCGCCTGGGCAAGGGTGGCCCCGCGCGTCTCAAGCTCGCCCCTGAGGCGAGCAACTTCGTCCTGAAGAGCGGCGGCCCGCTGGGTGGCGTCGGCCGCCTGCTTGGCGTCGTCCTCCCGGGCCGCCACCTCCCTCTACAGCTCCGCGGTAAGGCGCTCCTGGGCCGCCTGCCCATCCATGACCAGGCCGCTCAGCCGGTCCCGCTCCGACGTGATCACCTGGAGATTCCGCTCCAGCCGGTCCCGCTCGGAGGCCACCTCATCCCTCTTTTGCCGGATCGGGGCCAGGACCTCTAGCTTCTCTGCGAAAGGATCGACCCAAGTTATTTAAAAATGCGGAAGATTCGTGCCGGCAGCCGATCAGTCGGCCCGACTCTCGGGGGCTACACCCAGTGGGTGCGCTCGCGCGCCCCCACTGGAACAAACGTACCTTGCGCCTTCCGCAGCGCCAAGAGACAAGAAGTTAGAGAAAAAGAAAAAGATAGATCCGGCCCGGCTGCCACGCCGCCGAGCAGCCGGCCCAAATCTCGGGGGCTACACCCAGTGGGTGCGCTCGCGCGCCCCCACTGAAAGTTCAACGC
The DNA here is from genome assembly GCA_039707655.1 of Elymus sibiricus. Classification (NCBI taxonomy): domain Eukaryota; kingdom Viridiplantae; phylum Streptophyta; class Magnoliopsida; order Poales; family Poaceae; genus Elymus; species Elymus sibiricus. The sequence goes on along the minus strand of CM077669.1, from coordinate 343,332,610 downwards.
AAGCTAGAGAAATATCACCTCCACCGCCTCCTCCAAGCACCGAAAATTGCTTTCGGTGGCCTCCGCAAACCTAGCCAGTCCCTCATGGCAGTGCGCCATGATGCGGCCTGGCTCCCCAGGCGCAAGGACCTGGTTGCTGGCTGGCGGGGCCGGGATGACTGGGACAAGGGCCAACGCTTTCCAGTCCCGGATCACGTCGAGCATGGTCCTTCTCGACCGGCTCGCCCCACCACTCGACCCGGCGTACGTCGCGGCAGCAGCCGGCGGAAGGTTGGAGGTAACCACCAGGGCCCGGGAACCGGCCTCGGGCCCCTCTGCAGCCAGCGTGGCCGGCTCCACCACCTGTCCCGGACCGGCTCGACAGTCGGCTGGACCGGCTCGCTCCTCCCGTCGACCGTTGTCTCCGGTGTCGCCTCCGGCACAGCCAGGGCGACGGGCACATCTGCCACGGCCGACTCGACGGTGGGCGGGGTCACTACCATCTCCCCCCGCTGGGCCGTCTCCTGAGCCGGCTCGGGCACCGCTCCCGCCGACTGGGTTAGCCCCGCCATGGGCGGGGCCGTGGCCGTCTCCACAGCCGGCTCTCGTGGCTCGCTCGATGGAGGCCTCGACATCCGCGTCGATTCCGCCGCCTAGTCCGTCGCACGCGCTGGGTCGGTGGGCCGCCTCCGCCCCCCGTCGCTCCAGGCCCCCGAACGCGAGGGCACGCCCTTCGCCCCTGCCTTGGCGGCTCGCATCTCTGCGAGCCTCCTCTTCTCCCCCCGCATCGTGGCCGCGTGCTCCTGCGCCTGCAGGCTGGTGGCGTCCGCCGGGTCGGCGGTCCACTCCGTGTCATGGAGCTCGATGGCGTCCCTGGGGTAAACCAAAGATGGGCCCTCAGGCGCTTGCCGGCTCGAAAACTCGAAGAAACCCATAAGAATTAGGAAAAAGTACTTACCCGGCGACGATGGGAAGGGCCTGCCTGGCCCGGGGCAGCGGCTTCGCGATGGCCGCTCACACTCTCTTGCAAGCCGGCGGCCGTGTCGACGGCTACCCCGAGGCCGGCATCTTCTCCCGACGGGAGGCCTCGGCCGTCTGGCCACGAGCCGGTTGCTCCTCGCTCCGTCCGCGTGGTCCCCGCCGAGCTGTGGGGGAGGCACGTCCAAGACCCGTACATCATCATCATCATCATCGTCGGTCCAATCTTTGATCAAGGGTCCAGAGGGGAACTCACCAGCGCTCTAGACCCGCTGGCTCCCGGTTCACCCATCGTCCCGTCCGCCTCAACCTCTCCCGAAGAGTCGACCTCCTCCTCGACGCCGCCTCCCAGCTTGAAATCCTCCGAGTCGGAATCAGCGCGTTTCGCCTCGAATATCTGGGGGTGCGGGCCGTCCGGCGTGTTCTGTCGAACAAAGTGATGCGGTCAGCACGGCGTGTGAGCGGGGGGACGGCTGGAGAAACACAGAAGAGAAGGAAACCACCTCGACGGGGCGTACCAGGGGCGCCGGGTCGTGCCGGTTGTACGGCATCTTGCCGAAGCTCCAGGTCCCCGGCTTCAGTTTGAAGTTGGTGATGGCGTTCACCAGCTCCGCCACCTGGGCTGTCGTCAGCTCGAAGGTGGACAGCCGGCAGGGGTCCCGCCGGCCCGACATGTCACAGATACGGTGCGGCCTCTGCTGCAGGGGCAGCACCCGGCGATCGATGAAGGCGGCCACCAGATCGGCCGCAACCAGCCCCTCTCCACTCCTCATGGTTTGGAGCCGGCCCAGCATTCCGACCAGATCTCCAGGCAGCCCGTCGGCCGTCCAGTTCATCCCCGAGGACGGGGTGTTGACGAAGGCCGGCAGCCGGATGTAGTCCCGTGTCGGGTTGACGTTCTTCACGTAGAAGAACGACCGGTTCCATTTCTTGACGGACTCGATGAGGGTGATGTGGGGGAATAGCGGGCCGCGGACGCACACCACCGCTCCCCCGCAGGCATACGCCTCATCGTTGTTCCTCAAGGCCTTGAGGTAGAAAAGCTTCCTCCACAACTCCACGAAGGGGAGAAGCCCGAGGTAGCCCTCGCAGAGAGTCACGAAGCTCGATAGTTGAAGAATGGAATTGGGCCCGAGGTGGTGCGGCTGGAGATCGAAGGTGTCCATGAAGAGGCGGAAGAACTGGCTCACCGGTAGGCCGAAGCCGCGCGAGAAGTGCCAGGCGTACACCACGAACTCCCCCACCTGGGGCTCGGGCACCACCTCGCTGCCCGGCGGACGGGCGGCGACGCGGTCCTCCGACGGCAGCATGCGGGCGCGGCGGAGGTGCGTGATGTCCTCCTCGGTGATGACGGAGCCATCCCAGCTGCCGAAAGGTCCATCGGCCATCTCCGAGGCAATCGAGCGGAGTGGCAGCGTGAGCCGAAGCGGCGGGCTGCGAGAGGAGGAAGACGATGGGGTGAGGGGTACGCGAACTGCCTCCACCCCTCCCCCTTCCCTTATAAGTAAGGGGGCGACGCCCGGGGGACGCGAGGATTAACTGCGCCCACTCCCCCGAGGAATCCGTGGGACGTGGGCACTGCGGGCCACGGCCGTTGGGGTCCGGGCACAGAGGATCCCTGCCTGCGGCCCGAGGCCTATTGGGCTAGGCCCGTGGCCTATCGGGCTAGGCCCAGGGCGACGTCACGTCAAGCCCCCAGGTGCGGGGCCCTCAGCATCGTTGCGCCCCGCGTGGCGCACCGCGGTCCGGCACGGGACCCGAAGCAGCACGACGGGACCCGAGGCAACGGGAGCGGTTGCCGACGCGGCTGGCCGATCGATCCCGCGCGATAGGCGGATGCCGCCGGATGAAGCCGCCGCCCCCCCCCCCTCGTCGGAAGGACACGGGCCCCCGCCGGCTTCGGGCACTACTGATGGGGTTATTACCCCTAGGTAGGCCAAGACTGGGGGGTTCCAACCCCTTTTGAAAAAACCATACGGCCGGCTGGCCCACGACCGGCTGGCGTACTGCCGGCTGGCCCACGGCCGGCTGGACCAAGGCCGGCTGGCGGGCTACCGGCAGGCCCATTGCCGGCTAGCCCACGGCTGGCTGGTCAGGAGCCGGCGCCCAGCCCCTGGCCAGCCAGCGGCAGACCGCTCTACGGCCGGCCCTTCCGCTGACCTCTGGACGGGCAGGCACCCGTCCCCTCCCACTGCGGCCAAGTACACCGACAGGACGCGACCCCCACGATGGGCTCCGGCGTGGCTACAGCGACAGCTGACGCGCGGGCACGCGTGGCTACAGTCCGGGCGGTCGTACCGCTGACCAAGACTGATCGAGACCCGGCGGGGCAACAGTGCTGCCACGCCGCCGTCCACTCCATTACCTGCCCAGTGTGGCTACAGCGCAGCCGGGCGTACCGCTGACTTCGGCCGGCAGGCGCAAGACGACGCCGTGCGGGGCGGCCTGTGCCGCGGTAGGTAGGCGCGGGCCAATAGAAGAGCCGGCTGGCGGGCCCCAGTTGGCGATGGGACCGCGCAGCCGGCGGGCCCTAAGGGCGACGAGACGGCCCAGCCGGCGGGCCCCCTGGCCGGCTGGAGAGGCGGCCAGCCGGGTCCCCCCTTTATTAACTTAGGAATATTGTAAGCCGGGGGGTTGGCCTATAAAACCCCCCGAGGCCCCCATGCATCGGGCAGGCAGGCGCTAAGGCATTCACCACACCTCACACTCTCACTCTCACTCTCAGGTAGCAAAGGAAGGGGAGCCGGCTGCTCCTTCTTTCTCCTCTAGACAACAGCTCAAGGAGCACCATTGTAACACCGAACACCCATCAACTAGGCAAGCAGGACTAGGGGTGTTACCTCCCACGGAGGGCCCCGAACCTGGGTACATCGTGTGTCCCTCACCGCTTGTGCCCAATCCCGCTCCCGGAGCCCTCCGGCGTCCTTCGGCCCCAACCACTCTCGATAAGCCACCGCATGGCATCTGTCATGAGAAAACGACGACAATTCTGCCTCGCACTCCAGACAATCTAGCGTGAGAAAACAACAAGCATACATGATCACAAGTAAACTAAGAAGATCATATGCACAACAACATCACAAAGAAAAGTCAAAAACTCAATGAAATGGTCAAAACAAGTTTCTGGACAGGAACAATTCTTAATAGAAGAAAATATTATAAAATTTTAGTTTAACATAAAGTATGTGTTAAGAGTTTTAATTAGCAAAAGGAGTCAATTAAAAAGGTTATATAAAACAAAAGATATAGCCTAATTAAGATTGATCCTAAATCTGTTCAGATTTCAAAGTTTGTATAAACAAAAAAATGTTAGTTCACTGGATAGATATACCATATAGAAATTGGTAGCAAAAAGATTTACTAAATAACCAATTTCTAAATAAAAGTTATATCAAAATTAGGATTTTAATCTGTTTGAATTTGAATTTTGAAAATTTCAAAAATATTTTTATTTGGTTTCTTCTGGATAGAGCGCATTTTTGTGAAACCGTAGGAAAAAAGAATCATCAAAATTGGAGTTCTAGATCTAAAGATACAATAAAAACAAAATTGGAATCAAATCTGAAAAATAGAATTTTTGTGAAAACGTTAAATTGTGGCCAGATGCCACATGGCGAGTGATGTCTACTACACAACTTTATTCTTGTAGACTTTGTTGGCCCTCCAAGCATAGAGTTTTTTTGGACAGTGATACATCTTCAACATATCTATAATTTTTTATTGTTCCATGCTGACATATTATCATTCTAGGATACTTTTTGGGTCTTTATTTACCAATTTATAATATTTTTGAGCACTAACCTATTGACCCAAGGCCCAGTGCCAGTTGTTGTTTTCTGCATGTTTTTTACTTTTCAGGTTTATAGTACCAAACGAAGTCCAATTGCCACGAAACTTTTTTTGATTTTTTCTGGACCAAAAGAATACCTGGAAGCTTCGGGAGGAGGCCGGAGGCCACACGAGGGCCCCAACACACAACAGGGCGCGCCCTGGCGGGTGCCACGCCCTGATGTGTGCTGGCCCCACTACTGCAGGATGGTCCAAAGACGACACATCAATCAGAGACCCTTCGATGAAACTGTGTGCGATCCATCAATCGCAAACGTTATAGTTCAAGCTCCGCCGCCAATGACGAAAACCGTGTGCGATGGAGGAACCATCAAATATGATTCAAAAACTAGTTGCCTGTGTGATGTGTCGCATACAGTTTGTTCTTATGAACTGTTTGTGATTATGTAATATAACAAAAACGGTTAACAAACTATATACGTGTGCGTAGTGTGGCATACAGTTCGCTCGGAAAAACTGTTTGCGCTGATCCAGCTGAACACAATCGAGTTAGCCTAAGAAGGCGTGTGTGATACGCGGCAAATAGTTCATTCATGAGAATTGTTTGGGAAGACCAATAATAACCCAAACGATTCATCCTGACAACCGTGTGTATTGTGTGATACCAGGCAAATAGTTCATTCATCAGAATTGTGTGGGAAGACCAATAATAACCCAAACGATTCATCCTGACAACATGTGTGTGTTGTGGGCAGACGGTTGCTGCTAATAATTGTATGAGATGTGATTTGCTCTGTTTGCACAACATCTATATGCTCTGTCTACAGAACTTCAACATCCAGTTACATGAGTGACTACACAACACATGTACATTCCTCAATATAAATTTACAAGAAGTAGACGATCACCAAATCATATTGTTCTTCTGACGACGGTTGCCGACACTGCTCTGCTTGTGGCTATTCCTCGTCGTTGGTAGGAAGGAGGCACTTTCTCATGTCAATGATCCTCCTGTACATCTCGTAGCTTGTGTACGCGTCCTTGGCCGCATACTTGATGCATTCTTGATCCAGTTCGTTCACCCAGGCCTTGTGTCAGGCAGACTTGTCCTTGTGGCACTCAGCTTTCATGTCTCTGTAGTAGGGGTCGATGATGGCCGTGGCGAGGTCACCCAGGGAGTCCTTCTGCTTCTTCTTCTCGCCGCCCCAGACCCTGTACTGACCTTGGATGTTGACAAGCTTCTGGCAGGACAAGCCCGAAGTCTTGAGCACCTTTAGATCGTTAGTGGTGTCCACCGTTGCGAACCTGTAGTCGGGGCTGTTGACAAACCTGGCAAAACGCTCGCAAGGCCTTGTGGCCAGGCAGTAGTGGTAGACGAGCACGTGATGGCGCACGCACAACTGGGCGACAGCAACCTTCTGATCATGTGCGGCACGACCGCCGGTGTACTTGAGGTTGAAGCCGACCACTTTGTACTTGTCATCCTCAGCAAGCAGCTGCTCAACCGTGTTGATGGAGTTCACCACCATGACCGGGTCGTTGGTGTACACCACCGAGAGGTCCGTCTTCTTGATGTGGGTGTCCACTTTGACAATTTTGGCATACTGCCGCTCGGCGCCGGCAGCCGCCATTGGATCCGCACGGGAAGGTTGAAGCGATGAAAAGATCGTGGGTGTGCTTCTTGTGTTGTGTGCCGTGATTGGAAGGTGGAAGAGACGAAGGTAAATGGCCGTGGGAATAAATTGCGCCGGACGGCCTGGAATTTCGGCACGTCCGCATGTCAGATTTTGCAGCGCTTAACTGCATGGTGGCGCCGGGAGCGGCGCAACCACATGCATATGGCGCCCTGAACATATGTCATCGTTCGCGCGTGGACGCCGGCAGAGCGAGCACGCACGGACGTGAGCATAGCGCGCCGCGGCCACATCAACCGCCTCATGCGTAGATTAATTCGCGACAGTGCGTACAGAACGACCGTTTGTTTTTGTAGTAAAACATAAACGGTTTTTTTATTATTAATCGTTTGTGTACTTGTCATTTCTCCCACCTTCGTCCCGTCTTGTCACCGCTTTGCCGCCCGAGGATTCCGGTGCACACTTTGGGAGCGTGCAGGTTCCTGCGCAAGCTTCCCGCCTGACTCGCCGAAATCCCCCAAGCACCCAATGCTTCGGGAGCGCGCAACGTTTCTTTTGGGCTTCCCGTTCCTGCCCAACCGTGCAGGAACGCGCGCAAGCTTCCCGCCCGGCTCGCCTTGGACGCCTGTTATAAACCCTCACGGCCGGCGCCTCCACATCGCATTCATCCCCTCCCTGCCCATAGCTTCCCAAGTTTGCTTCTCCCCCAATTGCCAATGCCACCTGTCCGTCGTCGTCGCTCCGCCACTCCGCCAGAGGGCAGCTCCAGCTAGGAGGCTGGACCATGTCAGTGGCGCAGTACCTGGAAGCGTGTAGTGTGTGTGGTGTCCTTGTTGGCTGTGCGCATGGCACACACCACATGCTCCTCCACCTTTGCCCGAAGGCAGCTGCTACCAGTGACTGCCATGGCCCCCACCCGATCGCCGGCCGCCGTTTTAGCCACCCCACCAGCGGCCACCTTGGCCGCCACCACACCAGCGTCCGCCTTGGCAGCCACACCACGACCAGCCGCCGGGGCCATCACCCGCTCCGCCACCGCGGCCCGAAGGCGGGAGGAGGAGGCCGCCGCCGAAGCCCAGCTGGTCGGCTTTTGCGTCAGTGGCCTAGCGCACTACATCAACTTCCTACATGAGGAGGAAGAGCGCAAGGTCGAGCACGCAAAGAGGCTCACCGCCGCCATGGCCGCAACAGACGCCGTAGCTATGGCGCAGAATGAGGAGATCTACGCCGAGTCCCGCCGCTTCGAGGAGGCGCGTCAGGAGCGGCGGAGGGCAGCAGCGGCAGCCGACAAATTCGACTCCTCCAGTGACGTGGCTTGAGACTGCGTTGGTATTTCCCCAAAGAGGAAGGGATGATGCAGCACAGCGACGGTAAGTATTTCCCTCAGTTACGAAACCAAGGTTATCGAACCAGTAGGAGGATCACCACCACCCAATAAGCAGCACCTGCACACAAACAACAAATACTTGCAACCCGACGCGAAAGAGAGGTTGTCAATCTCTCTACGGTAAAAACATAGATTAGGTAGTGATAGATAGGAGAGATAGATCTCTCAAGAACACAAATAAAAAGAGCAAATAAAATATGCAGCAATATGTTTTGGGGTTTTTGGTTTTGTAGATCTGAAAACAAAGATTGCAAAAACATAGATCTGAAAGCAATATGTTGGGAAAGTAGACCCGGGGGCCTTAGGGTTCACTAGTGGCTTCTCCCACGAGTATACCGCACGGTGGGTGAACAAATTACTGTTGGGCAATTGATAGAAAATCGAATAGTCATGACGATATCCAAGGCGATGATCATTATATAGGCATCACGTCCAAGATAGGTAAACCACTCCTCCCTGCGTCTACCTCTATTACTCCACACATCGACCGCTATGCAGCATGCATCTAGTGTATTAAGTTCATTGAAAAACAGAGTAATGCAATAAGAACGAAGACATGATGTAGACAAGATCTATTCATGTAGGAATAGATCCCATCTTGTTATCCTTAATAGCAACGATACATGCGTGTCTTGCTGCCCCTTCTGTCACTGGGAAAGAACACCGCAAGATCGAACCCATCACAAAGCACCTCTTCCCATGGCAAGAAAAATCGATCTAGTCGGCCTAACTAAACCAAAGATTCGGAGAAGAAATACGAGGCTATAAGTAATCATGCATATAAGAGATCAAAGAAGACTCAAATAATATTCATGGATAGAAACTGATCATGAACTCAAAATTCATCGGATCCCAACAAACACACCGCAAAAGTTTACATCAATTAGATCTCCAAGAGACCATTGTATTGAGAATCATAAGAGAGAGAGAGGAAGCCATCTAGCTACTCCCTACGGACCCGTAGGTCTATGGTGGACTACTCACGCATCATCGGAGAGGCAACTATGAGGAAGATGAACCCCTCCGTGATGGTGTTTATATTGGATCTCGAGGTTCTCGAACTTGCGGCGGCTGGAATTATGTTTCGTTGACTCCCTTAGGGTTTTTGGAATATTTGGGAATTTATAGGCATCAGAGGCGGTGGAGAGGGGCCCCGAGGAGGGCACAACCCATCAGGGCGCGTCGGGGCCCCCCTGGCACGCCCTGGTGGGTTGTGGTCACCTCGGCCCACTCCCCCGGCACTTCTTTGGCCCACTGGGTGTCTTCTGGTCCAGAAAAAATCTCCAAAAAGTTTCGTCACGATTGGACTCCGTTTGGTATTGATTTTTTGCGAAGTAAAAAACAAGCAAAAATAGCAACTGGCACTTTGGCACTATGTCAATAGGTTAGTCCCAAAAAATGATATAAAGTTGTTATAAAATGATTGTAAAACATCCAAGAATGATAATATAACAACATGGAACAAGCAAAAATTATAGATACGTTGGAGACGTATCATCCAGCTCGTCCGTAGACAACTCCTCCTCTGCCTCTTACTGAACACGCTCGGCAGAGGAGAATGAATGTTGCTGGTAGTAGCACAAAGCCCCTCCAGAAATCCGGAGTAGTATTTAGGGACTATTTTGTTCAGTTCATCTAACTATAGATATGGTTGAACTGTCCCACCTACTTTAAATTAGCTAGTATATATAGTTGAACTAGCTATTTCAGTACATGGTTGGCAACAAATGGGGAAAAGTTTGTTCGATTCAGCTGTAGAGTTGAACTATTTTGTACAAAGACCAATGCTTAATCTATGAATGAAATTTATGTTTGCTGAATTTCAGTTGCAAAAGTGCACCATAATAGTGATTTTGTTCCTGAAAAATTTGACAAATGACATTGTTTCCAATTTAACAAATGAAGATTTACCCAAGTCCACAACGCATTGTTGCTAAGGTCCCTTCATTTAATGATTTCACAACTAAACTCTTGCATGCATTGGTGAGTTTCCTTCATTTAAGTGTTTTGCCAAGGTTCACGCGCTTGGCATTGTTTCTTCATGTGGTCACCAAACTCATATCTCTCCTCTTAATTACCTTCCCACATAAGATTTTTTTGCATACATGGCAACCTTAGCAATTAGCACCAGCACAAGGTGTAGCATTGGGAAGGGCACAAGGGTCATCATTCACAACCGTTTGCGATGACGCACTGAAAAAATTCCTTCGCGCCAGATTTTTGCTTGGCTTAGTAGGGAAGGAACCATTGCCCTCGGTCTACATACAGGTATTCAGTCTGAAATGTCTTTGATGACTGGCAAAGGACACGCCTCCCCGATGAGCGCGCGGAGGACACTGCTCGCACGCCACCTGTCTATTCAAACACTTGTCCGCACACTACCTCCTTGCCAATACAGAGAGCGACACATGGCAGCATGTTAATCGTCTGTAGAACATCCACGAATTAGAAATAATACGCCCGGTTGCGATGGTAATGTGACAGATTTTTTTTCCAAAATGCCTTTGTTGGCTATTAATAATGCTTGTTCTTTCTCTCAAAGTAGAGACTAAAAAATACCACAACATATTTATGCTTTATATGACGAGGCCCTGCCCAACATAGACCTTGTGACTGTAGCTCATATTTGAATAATGTACATTAATTGCACATAAAACTCAATTAGTGTATAAAAAAGCCATACGAACCCTTAATAATTTCATATTTCTGCAGTACACACCTATTGCTTTATGTTGTTTCTAGAAAAATATCAAGGAGAGAAGAGGCATCGGATGTCGTTTCACCCGCAGATGTGGCATGCATATTTTCCCTATCGGAACCACGTAGCTTATTGTGTGAGAAGCTCCGGTTTGTAAGAGAGGTTTGTGACAAAACATGTCCAAGTTGGTATTATTTTTTACCACGGCATATGTGTGCCTTGTCATGACACCATTCCTAGTTTCAAGAATTTCTGACGGAGTTTTGGATTTATGAAAATTTAGAAACCAAGTTTCTCGATGTTTGTGGTCAAGCCAACATGCTGAGATGTTTGAAATTCGTTCTCATTTCTTGCATGTGACCTAACACATCCATCCAGGGACACATATATGATTTTTCAACCCATTTTGCTGCCCCGGACCTTGTGATTGTAGATCAAATTTGAATTATGCACACTAAATAATGCACCAAAAACTCAATTAATGTATTTAAAAGCCAGATGATCCCTTAATTTATTCATATTTTTGCACTTCGCACGTGCATGTGTGTGTTGTTTCTATAAAAAAATCAAGGAGAGAAGAGGCATTGGATGTCTTTTCGCCCGCATATGTGACATGCATATATAATGTTCCCTATCGAAACCAAAAAGCTCCTTGCGAGGAGCTCCGATTTGTAAGGGGATTGTGCAAGAACATGTCCAATTTGGACAATTTTTTACCACGGCATATGTGTGCCCTGATACATCTCCAACGTATCTACTTTTCCTCACCCTTTTGCCCTTGTTTTGTACTCTAATTTTCATGATTTAAATGGAACGAACCGGGACTTACGCTGTTTTTAGCAGAACTACCATGGTGTTGTTTTTGTGCAAAAATAAAAGTTCTCGGAATGGAACGAAACTTTTTGGAGAATTATTTCAGAATATATGTGAATTATTGGAGCCAAAATCCACCGAAGAGGGGGGCCAGGGTGGCCAGCACCTACCAGGGCGCGCCAGGCCCCCTGGGCGCACCCTGGTGGGTTGTGCCCACCTCGTGGCCCCACTGACCCTAATTCCGCCACTATAATTCCTATTTTTGGAGAGAAAAATCAGAGAGAAAGTTTCATCGCGTTTTACGATACGGAGCTGCCGCCACCACCTGTTCTTCATCGGGAGTCCAAATCTGGAGCCCGTTTGGGGCTTCGGAGAGGGGAATCTTCGGTCTTCGTCATCACCAACCTTTCTCCATCGCCAATTCCATGATGCTCCCCACCGGGAGTGAGTAATTCCTTCGTAGGCTTGCTGGTCAGTGAGGAGTTGGATGAGATTCATCATGTAATCGAGTTAGTTTTGTTAGGGCTTGATCCCTAGTATCCATTATGTTCCTAGATTGATGTTGCTATGACTTTGCTATGCCTAATGCTTGTCACTAGGGCCCGAGTGCCATGATTTCAGATATGAACCGCTTATGTTATCATCTCTATATCCATGTTCTTGATCCGATCTTGCCTAGTCATATGCACCTATTACGTGTTATGACCCATCAACCCCATAGTGACAATATTTGGGATACTTCGCGGTGATGACCGTAGTTTGAGGAGTTCATGTATTCACCATGTGTTAATGCTTTGTTCCGGTTCTCTATTAAAAGGAGGCCTTAATATACCTTAGTTTCCTTATGGACCCCGCTGCCACGGGAGGGTAGGACAAAAGATGTCATGCAAGTTCTTTTCCATAAGCACATATGACTATTTACGGAATACATGCCTACATTACTGTCGTCGTTTTCTCACGACAGATGCCATGGGGTGGCTTATCGAGAGTGGTTGGGGCCGAAGGACGCCGACAGGCTCCGGTGACGGGATTGGGGACAAGCGGTGTGAGACACGCGATTTACCCAGGTTCGGGGCCCTCTGGGGGAGGTAACACCCCTAGTCCTGCTAGTCTGGTTGAAGAACCGAGCGGGCTACAATGGTGCTCCTTGAGCTGTTGGCTAGAGGAGGAAGAAGAGGCCTGCTGGCTCTCTTTGCCTCTCTACGTGAGTGGATGTCTGTGTGAATGATCTCCCTCTGCATGGGGTGGCTCCGGGGGGCTTTATAGGCCAGCCCCTTGGATTACAATATACATATACGGCACCGGGGGGACCCGGCTGGCGGCCTTTCTAGCCAGCCAAGGGGACCCCCGGTCAAAGAGTCTTGTCGTCGGTAGGGCCCGCTGGCTGCAGGGTCCCATCGGGAGCCGGTGGGGGGGCCCACCAGCTGTCCATCGCCATCGGCACGTGCATGTCACGCCGTCGTACGGGTCGCCTGGCACGGCGTCGTCTTGTGGTAGCCGGCCGTGGTCAGCGGTACGGCCGGCCACGCTGTAGCCACGCCGGGGCAGGTAATGGAGTGGTTGAAGGCGTGCGGGCACTGTGCCGACCGCCCGGTGGCAGTCGGCCGGAGTCAAAGGCACTGTTATCTCCATTGTGGCCTTGCGGGCGCAGACCTCCGATGCGACGGAGGCCACTGTAGCTACGTGTGCCCTGACTGCGGTATCGGGGCACTGCTGACACGTTGCCCGTCAAGTCACCGTTCTGTGGAGCGTGGTGACATGATGGGCGCTGACCTGCCGGCTAGGCGGCCTGGCAACCCCGCCTCGAGTCGGCCGGCTACAGGGGGAGGCGGCTTGCCCTGTAGTCATTTTTTGAAAAGCGGGAGTAATGACCCGCCTGAGGCTACCCCTGGGTTATCCCCCCGTCAGTAGTCCGCGAAGCAGGGGAGGCCCGCCGGCTGGCTGCGGTGGGCCTCGCCGGCTTGAATCTTGCATTCGTGGGCCAACGGCAGACCCGGAGCCGGGGAGTGTGGGATCGTGACGGCCGGCCTCGTAGCCGGCCGACGCTCCGCAGGACGCCTCGGTCACCCCGAGGGGCAGAGAGGACGCGCCACGTGTGGAGTGCAGCGGGCCGCGGCCTGACAGGCCACGTGGAGGACAAGACCGGGCCGTGGGGTGGGGCCCACTTTTGCCGTGGCCTCGGCCCGCGCGCGCGGATCTTTTGCGGCTAGGGCCGTCGGTTGGCATTCCTCAAGCGCCTTAACGCCCCTCCCCGCGCGTGGTGGAAGTAGCGGGGTTCGTGCGCGTCGGATCCGCTCCCCACTACTTCGAGCGGGGTTTAAATGGGAGGGGAGATGAGCGAAAGGGGCCATTGGCTCCCCTGCCCCCACACATCGTCTTCGTCGCCCGTCCCCCTCCCCGCAACAAGAGAGAGAGAGAGAGCGCAAGCCGCGCATTCACCGCGCCGCCATTCGCTGCCGTCGTTAGTCGCGACGCACTTGTGCTCGCACGCCCTGCCGCCGCGACCGAGCCACCTCTGAGGCAGATGGCGGGCAAAGGCGCCTGGGACAACAGCGACGTCGATGAGGCCTACATCGAGTACCTCTGCCACCGCCAGCTCGCGTGCTTCTTCGAGTAGGTCGACGCCGTCTTCTCTCGACTCCTTTGCATCCATCTCCGTGTACAGGGTGACTCGAGGCGAATCGAACTCAATGTCCGTAGGGATGACCGCCTCAGACCCGTACACGAGAAAGAAAGGGGTGAAGCCGGTTGACCAGTTGGGCGTGGTCCTGAGGCTCCATAGGACAGCCGGCAGCACTTCGATCCGGCAGCCAGCTGATCGTACAAGCGGTGCCACGAGCCAGGGCTTGAGGCCGGCCAGGATCAGGCTGTTTGCCCTCTTCGCCTGGCCGTTGATAACCCACAAGTGTAGGGGATCGTTTCTAGCCTTTTTCGATAAGTAAGAGTGTCAAACCCAACGAGGAGCTAAAGGTAGAACAAATATTCCCTCAAGTTCTATCGACCACCGATACAACTCTACGCACACTTTAACGTTTGATTTACCTAGAACAAGAATGAAACTACTTTGTAGGTGATAGGATAGTTTGCACGAATAAAACTAGAAGTACTTAGCATGAATAAAACTATGAGTAAAAAGCAAGATAATAAAAGTTAGTTGTTTAGTAGAAAGCTTTTGTCAAACAAGAAGGTTATTTGTCCCTAGGCAATTTATAACTAGACCGCTAATCATTCTTGCAATTTTACATGAGGGAGAGGCATGAGCTAACATACTTTCTCTACTTGGATCATATGCACTTATGATTGGAACTCTAGCAAGCATCCGCAACTACTAAAGATCATTAAGGTAAAACCCAACCATAGCATTAAGTATCAAGTCCTCTTTACTCCCATATGCAACAACCCACCTACTCGGGTTCATGCTTTTGTCACTCAAGCAACCCACCATAGACAAATTATGAACACATTGCAACACCCTACAGCGAGGATCCCTCACATTTGCGCGAGACGGAGGGCACCGTAGGAGAGCACCATAATAAAATATACAATCATACCAACCATGATCATCAATTAGCCCATAGGACAAAGTGGATCTACTCAAACATCATAGGATAGCCATATATCATTGGGAAATAGTATATGGAGTTGAGCACCATGTTTAAGTAGAGATTACAGCGGGGAGAAGGGGAGTTACACCGCTGCAAAGAGGGGGAGAGAGTTGGTGTTGACGGTAGCAAGATTGTTGATGTAGATCGCCGTCACGATCCTTGGCCCGGCGGTGTTCCGGCACCACCGGGAGAGAGGGGGAGAGAGCCCCCTCCTTCTTCTTCTTCCTTGGCCTCCCCCCTAGATGGGAGGAGAGTTCCCCCTCTGGTCCATGGCCGCCATGGCGGCGGAGGGGCAGGATCCCCTCCTAGATTGGATCTACCTCTCTGTTCTCTTCTGTTTCGCGTTCTTGTTTTCTGGCCGAAAACCGTTTCTTATATTCCCGGAGATCCGTAACTCCGATCGGGCTGAAATTTTGAGGAAATTTTTATCCAAGAATTAGTTTCCTTGCAGCCAAAGGAGAGCTCCAACCGACATATCAGGTGAGCAGCACCCACCAGGGCGCGCCCGGGCCCTGGTGGCGCGCCCTGGTGTATCATGGGGGCTGTGGGCCTCCGATTGCGTTGATTCCACTTCTCAAAATTCAAAAATATTCCAAAAAAAAATCTCCGTAAATTTTTATCGCATTTGGACTTCGTTTGATATGGATATTCTGCGAAACAAAAAACATGCAACAAACAGGAACTGGCACTGAGCACTTGATCAATAGGTTAGTCCAATAAATTATATAAAATGTTTCCAAAAATATGTGAAAGTTGTATAATATTGGCATGAAACAATAAAAAATTATAGATACGATGGAGACGTATCAGCATCCCCAAGCTTAATTCCTACTCATCCTCGAGTAGGTAAATGATAAAAAAGATAATTTTCGATGTGGAATGCTACCTAGCATAATCTTGATCATATATCTAATCATGGTATGAATATTAAGACACAAGTGATTCAAAGCAATAGTATAGTTTTGACATAAAGACATTAATACTCAGGCATCCCAACAAACAATCATGTCTTTCAAAATATCAAGGCTAAAGAACGCTATCCCTACAAAATCATATAGCCTTGTCATGCTCTGTTTTCTTAACACAAAGTATAAATCATGTACTACCCCGGTGTCAGCCAAGCAATTGATTCATACTTTTTAACGCGCTTCAGCATTTTCAACTCTCACGCAATACATGAGCACAAGCCATGGATATAGCACTATGGGTGGAATAGAATATGGTGGTAGGTTTCAAAGGGGTAAAAGTAGAGAAGAAAGTCTCACATCAACTCAGCGTATCAACGGGCTATGGAGATGCCCATCAATAGATATCAATGCGAGGAGTAGGGATTTCCATGGAACGGATGCACTAAGAGCTATAAGTGTATGAAAGTTCAATATGAAACTAAGTGGGTATGCATCTAACTCTATATGAAAAATTCCCACTAGTATATGAAAGTGACAACACAGGAGACTCTCTATATGAAAAACATGGTGCTACTTTGAAGCACAAGTGTGTAATTAGCATGCCCCTTCTACTTCTTTCATTTTTTTTTCGTTTTTTTTCTTTTTATTTTTTTTCTATTTTTTTTCTTTGTCCGGAGCCTCATCCCGACTTGTGGGGGAATCATAGTTTCCATCATCCTTTCATCCCTGGGGCATGCTCTAATAATGAATAATGATGATCATCACACTTCTATTTACTTACAACTCAATATTAAAACTATAGTAGAACAAAGTATGACTCTATATGAATGCAATGATCTAGCATAGCAAAGATATCAAAAAAATGGACAAGCCATGAAAACATCATGCTAGCTATCTTACGATCATGTAATGCAATATGACAATGAATGCTCAAGTCATCAAAACAAAGGTGGTGGAAGTTGCATGGCAATATATCTCGGAATGGCTATGGAAATGCCATAATAGGTAGGTATGGTGGCTGTTTTGAGGAAGATATAATAAGGCTTATGTGTGATAGAGCGTATCATATCACGGGGTTTGGATGCACCGGCGAAGTTTGCACCAACTCTCGAGGTGAGAAAGGGCAATGCACGGTACCGTAGAGGCTAGCAAATTGTCGAAAGGTAAGAGTGCGTATAATCCATGGACTCACATTAGTCATAAAGAACTCACATACTTATTGCAAAAGTTTTATTAGCTCTCTCGAAGCAAAGTATTACTACGCATGCTCCTAGGGGGGAGGTTGGTAGGAGTTAACCATCGCGCGCCCCGACCTTCACACAAAGATAGACAATCAAGGATAAATTGTGCTCCAACTTCCTAGCATAACGGGAGACTATACGTGCATGCTTCGGGAATCACAAACCTTAACAGCAATATCTTACTAACACGATCATCCACTAGTACCTCCCACATATTATCATCTCTATATCGCAAAACTATTGCAAGGAATCAAACATGTCATATTCAGTGATCCCTAAGTTTATGTAGGATTTTATGACTAACCATGCAAATGACCAATTCCTGTTGACTCTCTAAATAGATATAAGTGAAGCAAGAGAGTTTAATTCTTTCTACAAAAGACCATGCTCTAATAAATATAAGTGAATCAAAAGAGAATTCTTGAAATAACGGTTTTCTATGTGAAGAGAAACAGGCAATCCAAACTTCAAATGATATAAGTGAAGCACATGAAGCATTCTATAAAGCCATACTCAAAAGATATAAGTGAAGTGCATTGAGCATTCTATAAATCAACCATGGACTATCTCATACCAGCATGGTGCATAAAAGAAAAGTGAAAACTAAACACAAAAGACGCTCCAAGATTTGCACATATCACATGAATGAAACGAATCTAAAAACATACCGATACTTGTTGTAGAAAGATGGGATGCCTTACGGGGCATCCCCAAGCTTAGACGCTTGAGTCTCCTTGGATATTTACTTGGGGTGCCTTGGGCATCCCCAAGCTTGAACTCTTGCCTCTCCTTCTTCTCCTGATATCGAGACCTCCTCGATCTTCAAACACTTCATCCACACAAAACTTAATAGAAGACTCGTAAGATCCGATAGTATAATAAAGCAAAATACTACTCTAAGTACTGTTGCAAACCAATTCATATTTTATATTTGCATTATCCCTCCTGTATTATAACTTTTCTATGGCTTACACCACCGATAAAATCGATAGTTTCATCAGAACAAGCAAAACAATGAATCAAAAACAGAATCTGTCTTAAAGAGGACAGTCTGTAGTAATCTGAACTTTGACCATACTTCTGTAACTCCAAAAATTCTGAAAAATTAGGAAAAATTAAACATTTTGTATATCAATACTGTGTAAAAATCTCAGAAACTTTTGACGTTCCAGTAAAAAAATGAAAATTCACGCACTACAGCCAAAGTTTCCGTTTTTACACCGCACATACCAACAAGCAATCTAATCATCCTAAAGGCAAATCTTGGCACATTATTTTTATAATACAATGGATTTGTACAAGGGGATAATTATTTTTGTTGGAAAAGTTTTCGTGATTCAAGATTCACAAAGTTTCCATGGGCATGAACAAAAGTTAAAGGACGTCCCCCACTTCAACGTTGGTCATCATCTCTTCTCACTTTCACCTTTCCTTTTGTGAAGTTTTAGGTTCCCCTCTATATTTTTTTTAAAACTTTATAAAAGCACACAACAGAAATAAATGACTCTCTAAAACTTCCGGGTTGTCTCCCTGGCAGCGCTTTCTTTAAAGCCATTAAGCTAGGCATAAAGTGCTCAAGTAATGGATCCACCCGGATCCCAAGGTATATCAAAGCCAATTTTAATTAACAATGATTTGAAATTTAGTAGTGAGCACAAAGTGATACATATCATGTGACAACGAAGTCTAACTCTCTTCCTATGCATCGGCATGTCATACAAGAACAATTCATGCACATTAAGTAAAGGCCAATGCATAGCATAAGTAGTTTTTTGCAATTTTATCATATTGGAAACATAAAGAGGTGGAGATGTAGTTCCTCTCTCATAATAATTGCAAGTAGGAGCAGCCAGCACATGCATATTATATTCATCAAAATCATCACGTGTGATAGTAATACGCAACCCATTTATATAATCCTTAATAAGAGCAAACTTCTCCGATATAGTGTAGTTGGGAGAATTCAAAAAGATAATAGGACTATCATGTGTGTGTGCAATAGCAAAAATTTCATGCTTAACATAAGGAACTATAGCAAGTTCATCTTCATAAGCATAATTCATATTGGCATCAGGGCCACAAGCATAGCAAGCATCAAGTTCATCAAAAAGGGATATTTCAAAAGAATCCAAGGGATCATAGCAATCATCATAGCATTCATCCTTCGGTATGCACGAAGAGAAATTAAATAATGTATGAGTTGAAGGGTTACTTTCATTAGAAGGTGGGCATGGGTAGCTAATCCGCTCTTCCTCCTTTTGTTCTTCCCTCTCGTCCTCATATTTTTCATCTAATAAGCTCACAGTTTCAGCAACTTCTTCTTCCATAGATTCCTGCAAAATATTAGTCTCTTCCAAGGCAGCGGTCCTTCTTTCAATAAATTCAATAATATCAGCATTACAATCATAATTCTCATAGCAATATTTAAGTATGGATAAAATTTCAGATTCGTAAGGAACATCATCATCATACTTTTCAAGCAAGGAAGCAATTTCATAAGCACCTTTAAACGCAACAAATTCATCTATTCGTTCCGCATCATAATAATCATAAATACCTTTAGCATAAGAAGACAAGGTTTCATTATCATTAAATTTACATTGAAAGGGAAGGTGTCGAGCTTCTATCTTAGACCAACAAGTAAAGTCACATCTCGAGCATGCATCCCGAGTAAACCATTGCAATATTCTAATTTGATCCCATAAGTGTTTCCCTTTTTGAGACAAGCGATAATCCCTAAAGTACTCACGTTGATCCAATGTGTCTCCCATTATAAAGTTCGATGAGGATTTCTCAGGATTCTCAAAGGAGTAATTAACGCGTCCCACATAACTAGCATCGAGGGTTTTAGGAGGTTCCCCATCTCCATGAGTAGCAAGTACCACTAATTTTTTTGGTGTTTCGTGTTCCATATCCATAACTAAAGATATAAAACAACTAATAACAGAAAATAAAAATTACTTGGTGATAAAGCAAACAAGCACACACGAGAATATTCACCCCACGCTATTGCTCCCCGGCAACGGCGCCAGAAAAAGGTCTTGATAACCCACAAGTATAAGGGATCATTTGTAGCCTTTTTCGATAAGTACGAGTGTTGAACCCAACGAGGAGCTAAAGGTAGAACAAATATTCCCTCAAGTTCTATCGACCACCGATACAACTCTACGCACACTTTAACGTTTGCTTTACCTAGAACAAGAATGAAACTACTTTGTAGGTGATAGGATAGTTTGCACGAATAAAACTAGAAGTACTTAGCGCGAATAAAACTACGAGTAAAAAGCAAGATAATAAAAGTTAGTTGTTTAGTAGAAAGCTTTTGTCAAACAATAAGGTTATTTGTCCCTAGGCAATT
Source organism: Elymus sibiricus (assembly GCA_039707655.1). Lineage (NCBI taxonomy): Eukaryota > Viridiplantae > Streptophyta > Magnoliopsida > Poales > Poaceae > Elymus > Elymus sibiricus. The sequence goes on along the minus strand of CM077669.1, from coordinate 343,312,220 downwards.
TATAACTAGACCGGTAATCATGCTTGCAATTTTACATGAGAGAGAGGCATGAGCTAACATATTTTCTCTACTTGGATCAAATGCACTTATGATTGAAACTCTAGCAAGCAACCGCAACTACTAAAGATCATTAAGGTAAAACCCAACCATAGCATTAAGTATCAAGTCCTCTTTACTCCCATATGCAACAACCCACCTACTTGGGTTCATGCTTTTCTCACTCAAGCAACCAACCATAGACAAATCATGAACACCTTGCAACACCCTACAGCGAGGATCCCTCACGTTTGCGCGAGACGGAGGGCACCGTAGGACAGCAACATAATAAAATATACAATCATACCAACCACGATCATCAATTAGCCCATAGGACAAAGCGGATCTACTCAAACATCATAGGATAGCCATATATCATTGGGAAATAGTATATGGAGTTGAGCACCATGTTTAAGTAGAGATTACAGCGGGGAGAAGGGGAGTTACACTGCTGCACAGAGGGGGAGAGAGTTGGTGTTGACGGTAGCAAGATTGTTGATGTAGATCGCCGTCACGATCCTTGCCCCGGCGGCGTTCCGGCGCCACCGGGAGAGAGGGGGAGAGAACCCCCCTCCTTCTTCTTCTTCCTTGGCCTCCCCCCTAGATGGGAGGAGAGTTCCCCCTCTGGTCCATGGCCGCCATGGCGGCGGAGGGGCAGGAGCCCATCCTAGATTGGATCTCCCTCTCTATTCTCTTCTGTTTCGCGTTCTTGTTTTCTGGCCGAAAACCGTTTCTTATATTCCCATAGATCCGTAACTCCGATCGGGCTAAAATTTTGAGGGGATTTTTATCCAAAAAATTAGCTTCCTTGCGAGCAAAGGAGAGCTCCAACCGACATACGAGGTGAGCATCACCCACCAGGGCGCGCTTGGGCCCTGGTGGCGCGCCCTGGTGTATCGTGGGGGCTGTGGGCCTCCGATTGCGTTGATTCCACTTCTCAAAATTCACAAATATTCCAAAAAAAATCTCCGTCAATTTTTATCGCGTTTGGACTATATATTGATATGGATATTCTGCGAAATAAAAAACATGCAACAAACAGGAACGGGCACTGGGCACTGGATCAATAGGTTAGTCCAATAAATCATATAAAATGTTGCCAAAAATATGTGAAAGTTGTATAATATTGGCATGAAACTATCAAAAATTATAGATACGACGGAGACGTATCAGCCGTTTGACTGTGGGTGGGCAACCGACGCGAGGTCGAGCCGGATGCCCTCTTGGGAGCAAAAACGCACCATTGCTCCTTTGGCGAAGTTTGTGCCATTGTCGTTGATGATGCTATGGGGGACGCCGTAGCGGACCGTGATGTCCTTGATGAACCGGACGGCCGTTGGGCCATCCAGCTTTTTGATGTGCCTGGCTTCGACCCACTTGGTGAACTTGTCGACGGCCACCAGTAAATGCGTCATGCCGCCTCGTGCGGTCTTGAACGGTCCCACCATGTCGAGGCCCCAGACGGCGAAGGGCCAGGAGAGGGGGATGGTCTGGAGTGCCATAGCCGGCAGGTGGCTCTGTGTGCTGAAGCGCCGGCACCCTTCGCACTTGTCGACCAGCTGCTTTGCTTCTTCTAGGGCCGTCGGATAGTAGAAACCGTGGCGGAACGCCTTGGCCACCAGGGTTCTGAAGGCGGCGTGATGCCTGCACTCGCCTTGGTGGATGTCTCGGAGGATCCCTTGCCCCCTCTCCGGCTCGACGCAGCGTTGGAACACGTCGGTTGCGCTGCGATGGACTAGCTCGCGGTTGATGATGCTGTAGGCGGGGGCTGGGCGCTGGATTTGCCGGGCTGTAGCCCCGTCGGGAGGGAGCTAGCCATGCAGGAGGAAGGCTAGGATGGGCTGGGCCCAGGTGGGAGCCGTGACAGGAGCCAGCACCGGCTCGGGGTGGATTTCGGGGGCAGCTGTAGCCCTCGGGCTAGTAGCCGGAGCCCCCGGGCCCGAGCCGTCAGTCCCCGGGACCGGCAGATCGATCGCCATTAGGACGACCGCGGGGTTGGGGTCGGACGCCGCGGGGGCATCAGTGGTCGGAGTCGGCTGAGCTGATGCGGCGGTTGGAGCCGGCAGGGTTGACAGAGCCGCCGTGCCTGACGAGGGGCCGACGGCGTCAGCCGGCATGAAGATGGACTCTGATTCAGCGGAGGGCTTGATCGAAGGCTTGAGTAGCCGCTCAAGGGAGACGTCGGGTGGGATGGCCTGCTGGGTGGAGCCGATTTTTGCCAGCGTGTCCGCCGCCTCGTTGTCCGCCCGGGGGACATGGTGGAACTCGCAGCCCTCGAAGGAGTTGGTGAGTTGTTGGACGAGGAAGAGGTAGCTGGCCATGTTGGCGTCCCTGGCGTCCCATTCGCCAGAGACCTGCTGCACCACAAGGTCCGAGTCGCCGAAGTAAAGGATGCATCGGATGCCGATTTCCTTTGCGAGCCGGAGGCCGTGGACGAGCGCCTCATACTCGGCTACGTTGTTGGAGGCGACGAAGAGGATCTGGAGCGCGTACTTGAGCTGGTCCCCTTTCGGGGACGATAAGACGATGCCGGCTCCCAAGCCGGTTCGCATCTTCGAGCCGGCTAAGTGCATGCGCCAGTGCGTGGAGTTCGGAGGCGGCGGCACGAACTGGGTCTCTACGACTTGATGGCGGTATGCGGTTCGTACCGGATTTCGTGGTCGGCGAGGGCGATGGCCCACTTGGCGATCCGGCCGGTGGCGTCCCGGCCGCCCATGATTTTGCCGAGCGGTGTCGTGCTCACCACGGTGATGGTGTGCTCCTGGAAATACTGCTTGACCTTCTTTGCGGCGAAGTATATGCCGTAGCACATCTTCTGGTAGTGGGGGTAGTTTTTCTTGGAGGCGGAGAGTACCTCGCTGAGGTAGTAGACGGGGTGCTGGACTGGTAGCGCCCTGCCCTCCTTCGGCCGCTCCACCACCAAGACAACGATGATCACGCGTGTGGTCGCTGTGATGTATGCGAGCAAGGGCTCCTTCTCAGCCGGAACCGCCAGGACGGGTGCACTGGAGGGAGCGCGCTTGACGTCGCGGAATGCTTCGTCCGCCTGGTCGGTCCACTCGAATTTGGTCATCTTCTTCATGAGCTGATAGAGGGGCAGCGCCTTCTCGCCTAGCCGGCTGACGAACCGGCTGAGCGAGGCAAGGCAGCCGGCGAACTTCTGGACATCGCGGAGCTTGGCCGGCTTGTGCATGCGCTCGATGGCTTTGATCTTCTCCGGGTTGGCTTCGATGCCGCGGACGGACACGAAGAAACCCAGGAGCTGGCCAGTGGGCACGCCGAAAACACACTTTTCCGGGTTGAGCCGAACCTTGTACTCGCGCAGCTTGGAGAAGGTTTCCCGGAGGTTATCGAGAAGGCTGAAATGCTTCTTGGTCTTGACGACGATGTCGTCCACGTAGACATGGACGTTCCTGCCGATCTGGGCAGGAGGCACTTCTGCATGCAGCGCTAGAAGGTGGCGCCTGCATTCTTCAGGCAGAAGGACATGGTGATGTAGCAGTAGGCCCCAAAGGGGGTGATGAAGGAGGTCTTCAGCCGATCGGCTGGGTCCAGCTTGATCTGGTGGTAGCCGGAATATGCGTCTAGGAAGGACAACAGGTCGCAGCCGGCCGTGGAGTCGATCACCTGATCGATCCGGGGCAGGGCGAAAGGGTCCTTGGGACAGGCCTTGTTCAGGCTGGTGTAGTCGATACACATGCGCGAAGTCTTGTTCTTCTTTAGCACCAGGACTGAGTTGGCTAGCCAGTTCGGGTGGAAAACTTCCATGATAAAGCCGGCTGCGAGCAGCCGGGCGATTTCTATAGTACGCCGCTTCTCCTCAGAGAAACGGCATAGGGGTTGCTTAACCGGCTTCGCATCCGGCCGCACGTGAAGTTTTTGCTTGGCGTACTTCCTCGGAACACCCGGCATGTCCTTGGGGGACCATGCGAAGATGTCCCGATTCTCATGGAGGAAGTCGACAAGCTCGCCTTCCTATTTGCTGCTGAGGTTGGCGCCGATGGTGACACACTGCTTGGGGTTGGCCGGGTCGAGCGGCACCTGCTTGGTGTCCTTGGACGGTTGGAATGATGCCTCGCTGGCCGGCTGGGACGGAGGAGCCGGCACGGCCGGCTGCTCGAAGGCATGAGCCACGAGCCGATCGAGCTGCCGCCTCTCCTCCGCTATCATCAGGGCCTCGGCCAGCCGGCTGCTGTCGCGTGTGCACTCGATCGACTTCTTGTAGTCGCCATCGATGGTGATGATGCCCTTGTGGCCCGGCATCTTGAGCTTGAGGTAGGCGTAGTGGGGGACGACCATGAACTTGACAAGCGCCGGCCGGCCCAACAGCGCGTGGTAGGGACTGTTGAGGTCCACCACCTCGAACCATATCAGCTTGTGGCAGAAGTGGCTCTTCTTGCCGAAGAGGACATCGAGCCGGATCTTGCCGATGGGGGAGCAAGATTGCCTCGGCACGATGCCATGGAAAACCGTCCGGCTCGGCTGCACGTCTTTCTCCTTAAGCCCCAGCTTGAGCAGCGTGTCGCGATAGAGGATGTTGATGCTGCTGCCCCCGTCGATCAGCACCCGCGAGAAGCGGCAAGTGAGCCTCTCGGAGGCAATGGTGGGATCGAGGACAAGGGCATAGCTGCCGGGGTTTGGCATCACTGCCGGGTGGTCCGCCCGGCTCCAGGTGACCGGCTTCTCGGACCAGTGCATGAACTGGGGGAGCGAGGGGACGGTGGCGTTCACCTCGTGCCGGCCCTAGCGTTGGCTATGCTTGTCGGTTCCCTCACTGGTGAAGACGACGTAGGCCCCGTCCTGGTCGGGGAACTGGTCGTGGAGACGGCCGTCGTTGTAGGCCTGGGCCGGCGGTGGAGCCGGAGCTGGTGCGGGCGCTGGAGCGCGGGGAGCCGGCAGGGGAGGAGCCGGAAGGCCCTCACCCCGGGCTAGCCGTTGGGAGAAGCTGCACTGCCGAAGCGTGTGCGTGGCCGGCTTCGCCCCAGAGTGCATCTTGCACGGAGCTTCGAGCATCTTCTCGAAAGTGAGCTTGGGCTGCCAGGTGTTCTTGCCGGTCAGCTGGCGCTGGCTGGGTGCCTGTGCAGCCGGCTGTTCCTCCTCGACGGAGGCGACTTGTTTGCTCCCGTAGCGGGGCTCCAGCTGGTCGGCCTTCCGCTTGTTGTTTTTAGTTGCTGCCGGTTGTCGGCAGCCGGCCGTGGTGCGGCAGGCGGCGGGATGGCCTTGCCGGATGCGCTGACCTTAATCCGCATAGCAGAGTCGGCCATGGCGTACTTGTCCGCCTTGGCCATGAGCTCTGCCATGGTGGCCGGCTCTGAGCACATGAGCTTGTGCTTGAGGTGGGTGCTGTCCCGGCAGCCCTCGGAGAAGTACTGGATGGCTTGCACCTCGTGCACCCCCTCGCAGGAGTTGTGGAGCTCGGTCCACCGCGCGAGGTAGTCGCAAAGGTATTCCTCCTGCCCCTGGACGTACATGGCCAGCTCGCGGGGCGGCCAGGCCGCTTGTAAGTGCCGGTGAATTTGCGGACGAATGCCTCCTCGAAGTCCGTCCAAGCGTTGATGTTGCCGACCGGCAGGCTGTTAAGCCAAGTCCGAGCCGAACCGATCAGCATGAGGGGAACGTAGCACACCGCGACGCGCTTGTTCCCTCTGGCGATGCCGACTGCGGTGGTGTAGTCGATCAGCCAGTCTTCCGGCTTGGCGGTGCCGTTGTACTTTGGAGTGTCGCGGGGGAGCGTGAAGCCGGTGGGAAACGGCTCATCGCGAATCCGGGGGCCGAAGCATGCCGGCCCGATCGGTCCCTCCTCCTCTAGGAGGGCAGATTGAGCCAGCCGGTCGATACGGGTCCGGGCATCGTTCTCGCTCCGCGGGACGCGCGGGCCGAGCCGGGCGGCGAGCTCAGGGCGGACAGTCGGGGCGGGCGAGTGCGCGCGCTCCCGCCACCAAGGATTTCCGCGACCATGCGGCCGCGGTTGCGGACGTCACCACGCCGGCTGGGCTCGTTGCCGGTGGGGGTAAGGCCATAGGCGGAGTTGTACTCACGCTGCGCGGACTCCATCCGGCGCTTGGCGGTCGCGAGCGTGGTTGCTTCCGCGAGCAGCAGCTGGCGAGCTGCCTCCAGCTCAGCCGTAGCTGTGGCCGGGTTTGACGTAGGCGCGATGGGGGTGCTGAGGCCCCGAAGCGCGGAGCCAATGGGGTCGGAGGTGCCGGCGCCGGCGGCTGCCTGCGCCTCCGCCCTGGCGCGCCCGGTGCTCGTGGAGGAGCTGGTGACCATTACCTCCGCGCGGACACAGGAGTCGTCAGTGTCGCCTGAGGCGATTGCGCCCATAAGCGAGGGCGGGTCGAGGCAGTCGAGCACCTCGCTAGGGTACTCATTGGCAGCTGGCTCGCCAGCGAGGCTCAGCCTACCGAAGCATTCGGCGAGGGCGGCGACGTCGGACGGAGCATCGCCGCTCCGCAACTCGTCGGAGAGGTCTGTAGCGACACCTGCAGGGCAGGCGGGAACGAGGTTCCACGCCGCGGGAGCAGGCCCCACGAGCGTGCTGGTCAGCCCGGACGCGGGGCGGCCGGGGGAGTTGGTGAAGGGTCCCGCCCGGAGCATGACTCCGGCCGGCACCGCGGATGGCCCCACGGTGGGCGGCAACTGTCGTCGTTTTCTCACGACAGATGCCATGGGGTGGCTTATCGAGAGTGGTTGGGGCCGAAGGACGCCGACGGGCTCCGGTGACTGGATTGGGGACAAGCGGTGTGAGACACGCGATGTACCCAGGTTCGGGGCCCTCCGAGGGAGGTAACACCCCTAGTCCTGCTAGTCTGGTTGAAGAACCGAGCGGGCTACCATGGTGCTCCTTGAGCTGTTGGCTAGAGGAGGAAGAAGATGCCTGCTGGCTCTCTTTGCCTTTCTACGTGAGTGGATGTCTATGTGAATGATCTCCCTCTGCATGGGGTGGCTCCGGGGGGCTTTATAGGCCAGCCCCCTAGATTACAATATACATATATGGCACCGGGGGGGTCCCGGCTGGCGGCCTTTCTAGCCGGCCAGGGGGACCCCCGGTCGAAGAGTCTTGTTGTCGGTAGGGCCCGTCGACTGCAGGATCCCATCGGGAGCCGGCGGGGGGGCCACCGGCTGTCCATCGCCATCGGCGCGTGCCTCTCGCGCCGTGGTAGCCGGCCGTGGTCAGCGATACGGCCGGCCACGCGCCGGGGCAGGTAATGGAGTGGTTGAAGGCGTGTGGGCACTGTGCCGACCGCCCGCTCGCAGTCGGCCGGAGTCAGAGGCACTGTTGTCTCCACTGTGGCCATGCGAGCGCTGACCTCCGATGCGACGGAGGCCACAGTAGCTACGCGTGCCATGACTGCAGTACCGGGGGCACTTCTTACATGTTGTCCGTCAAGTCACCGTCCTGTGGAGCGTGGTGACCTGACGGTCGCTGACCTGCCGGCTAGGCGGCCTGGTGACCCCGCCTCGAGTCGGCCTGCTCGTCGCAGCCAGCCTTGCGGAGCCGGACTACAGGGGGAGGCGGCTCGCCCTATAGTCGTTTTTTGAAAAGCAGGAGTAATGACCCGCCTGAGGCTACCCCGGGGTTATCCCCCCGTCAATTACATTGATGAACTGAGCTAGTTCTGTATCGCCCTAGGTTATGACTGTTACATGATGAATATCATCCAACGAGTTACCGATCCAGTGCCTACGAGCTTTCCACTTATTGTTCTTGCTAAGTTACTACTGCTGTTGCTGCTGTTCCAACTGCTGCAAAACTATTGCTACTACTGTTACCGCTGCTGCTACTATCACTATTGCTACCAAACTATCATATTACTGTGCTACTGATCACTTTGCTGCAGATATTTAATCTCCAGGTGTGGTTGAATTTACAACTCAACTGCTAATACTCTCAAGTATTCTTCGGCTCCCCTTGTGTCGAATCTAAAAATTTGGGTTGAATACTCTACCCTCGAAAACTGTTGCGATCCCCTATACTTGTGGGTTATCAAGACATTTTTCTGATGCCGTTACCGAGGAGCATAGCAATATTTGTTGAGTCACTTGGGATTTATATGAATTGATCACTATGAAGAATCTGAAGGATCCAAAGACTAAGATTTTTCCCTCTAAGACAAGGGGAGGTAAGGAACTGCCATGTAGCTCTGCACTTGATTCACCTTCTGTTATGAGTAAGCTTGCAACACCACCACATGCTAGTCATCCTGATATGTCGCAAGTTATTGATGATACTACCTCTGCTATGAATTATGCTATTGATGATGCTAGTACCATGCTTGTTGATAATGTGCCACTAGGAGAATTTCTTGATGAACAAATTGCTAGAGCTAAAGAGAATGAAACCACTGAAACTGATGAGATTGCTGAAACTGATGAAGCTTATGAAACTGATGATGACTATGAAACTCCTATTAGTCCTAGCTCTCCTAAGTTTGAAATGCCTAAGATACCTGAAGGTTATGTTATGGACGAAGAGATAACTAGAGAAATTCTTTTTTGCAAGGATAGAAACGATCTTAAGAAATTGCTACGCAAGTATAAGGAAAAGACTTTGAATGCTAGAATGAAATGTGATCCTAAGTTTGCTACTTCACCTGTCTTTGTTACCGATAAGGATTATGAATTCTCTGTCAACCCAGAGTTAATCACTTTGGTTGAATCTAATCCTTTCCATGGTTATGAAACTTAAACTGTAGTGGCACACCTTACTAAGCTGAATGATATAGCCACCCTCTTTGCTCATGATGAGAAGATTCGCTCCTATTATATCCTTAAGTTATTTCCGTTCTCATTAAAGGGTGATGCTAAGACATGGTACAATACTCTTACTCCTGGTTGTGTGCGTAGTCCCCGGGATATGATTTACTACTTCTCTAGAAAAATATTTTCCTGCTCATAAGAAACAAGCTGCCTTACAGGAAATATTTAACTTTGTGCAAATTGAAGAAGAGAGTCTCCCACAAGCTTGGGGGAGGCTTCTCCAATTGCTTAATGCTTTGCCTGATCATCCTCTCAAGAAAAATGAAATACATGATATCTTTTATAATGGACTAACCGATGCTTCTAGGGACTTCCTAGATAGTTGTGCTGGTTGTGTTTTCAGGGAACGAACTGTTGAACAAGCTGAGGAATTATTGATTAACATATTGAAGAATTATGATGATTGGACTCTTCCTGAACCACCGCCTAAACCCACTCCGAAGAAGAGGGGTATCTTATTTCTCAGTCCTGTAGATATGCAAGAGGCAAAGAAATCTATGAAGGAAAAAGCTATTAAAGCTGAGGATGTTAAGAATTTGTCACCTATCGAAGAAATACATGGCCTTGACACACCACCACCACCACAGGTGGTAGAGGTAAACTGTTTATTAAAGTTTATTGAAAGTGACATTCCTCACAACAAACATCCTAGTCAATTCTTATATGAGTTTGACAACTATATTATGAAGCAAGATCATTTCAATGCTCATGTTCTGAAACAATTGAAATATAATTCTAATATGATTGCTCGCTTGAGTGACTTGCTATTTAGAATCAGCAATGATGTTAGAGGTGTAGGAAATCATGCCTCTATGGTTCAAACTCAGCTAGAACAAGTTGCTAAGTCTCAAAAGGAATTGCTTGATGAAATGAATAATAATATGCATGATTTTGCTGCTAGAGTAGTAAATAGAGGAGGTAGAATGACCCAAGAACCACTTTATCCTGAGGGTCATCCTAAAAGAATTGAATAAGACTCTCAGAGAATTAATACTGATGCACCTAGACTCTCAGAAAAAGAAAAAGAAAAAGAAAAATGATAGGACTGTGCATACCTCTAGTGAAATTGAGACACAAAAACCTCCTGATAATAATGATGTCTTTATTTCTGATGCTGAAACTCAATCTGGTAGTGAACATTCACCTAGTGATAATGAAAATGATAATGATGATGTTCATGAAGATGCTCAACTTAGCAATGATATAGAACCAGATAATGATGTTGAAATAAAGCCTGCTGCTGATCTTGATAACCCACAACCTAAAAATAAACGTTATGATAAAAGAGACTTTGTGGCTAGGAAACATGGTAAAGAAAGAGAGCCATGGGTTCAGAAACCCATGCCATTTCCACCTAAGCCATCTAATAAAAAGGATGATGAAGAATTTGAGCGCTTTGCTGAAATGATTAGGCCAATCTTTTTGCGTACCCGTTTAACCGATATTTTGAAGATGGCCCCTTATGCAAAGTATATGAAAGATATCATCACAAATAAAAGAAAGATACCTGAAGCTGAAATCTCCACCATGCTTGCTAATTATTCTTTTAAGGATGGAGTACCTAAACTACTTGGAGATCCGGGAATACCAACTATACCTTGCTCCATAAAAAGAAACTATGTCAAAACGGCTTTGTGTGATTTGGGAGCCGGTGTTAGTGTTATGCCTTTCTCCTTATATAAAAGACTTGATTTGAATAAACTCACACCTACTGAGATATCATTGCAAATGGCTGACAAATCAACAGCCATACCTATCGGTATTTGTGAAGATGTACCCGTTGTTGTTGCAAATGTTACTATCTTAACGGACTTTGTTATTCTTGAGATGCCCGAGGACGACAACATGTCGATTATCCTTGGTAGACCCTTTCTGAATACTGCAGGGGCTGTTATTGATTGCAATAAAAAGCAAAGTCACTTTTCATATCAATGGTAATGAGCATACGGTGCACTTTCCGAAGAAGCAATTCCAAGTGAATGGTGTAAATGTTATTGAAGAATCTCCGGCCATCACTTTTGGAAGTTTTAAATTACCTCTACCTACAGCCAAAAAGAAATATGATATACTTATTGTTGGGGATATGCACATACCCATTGAGGTAACCTAGTGTTTTACGAAAGTTCTTCGGTTTCATGCTAATCGGAAGTGGTTGTTAATAAGACTTGATCAACCTTATTAATGAATCATTTTTGAGAGGTATGAAGTCGATGAATCTAGTAAACACAACTCAGTGCCCCCGACCTTGCTATTTTACGTCGTGCACTTTATGATGATCACACCTTTAGTATGGGGGCTATTATTGCTCGTCGCTTACATCTTAACAAAACTAAGGGAAAGATACATGGTGGTATTTATCCTACTCGTCTAGCGAGACACTTTAGAGTTCAGTTTTGCCCACATGATTATCTCTTATCCCGAGTTTACCTTGATCACAAGTCACTGCAGGCTCACCAATTCCTAGATGTGACTGATTCTCCCCGTGACATTCATTACAACCTAGTATTCATCAAGGAAACACGTGATGTTATTCCATTGCCTGCACCTGCTTTGTTTGATTCTATTGCCAGGAACGGATACAGGATCATGCCAGATGACAATACAGCCTACCGGAACAACCTAGCAGCTGCTGAGGAGGAGCCCCAGGGGTGGGATGCTTAGGTGCCTCCTCCACCTCACTACAACTTGGGACCGGATGGCTACTACGGATGGTGATTACCTAGCTAGGCCGAAATCCTAAGCTTGGGGGAGTACGTATTTCCACCGACCTTACATTCATGTTCACACACTTCATTCCAGTTGTCGGTGTTCATACTTTTTCATTGTAATATCCATGCTAAATTTGTTTTCCCGCTTTCTTCTCGTGTCTTTGAAAAACTTTGAGAAAATCCAAAAATATTTCCTACTTCTTTTTAGTTTTTCTTTCTAGCTTAGTTTAGTTGTTGCATCAAAAGAAAACCCAAAAAGATTTCTCGCTTCTTCTTTTACTTGTTGGGAGCTTTCCTGTGTAAATAGTTTTTTCTCGTTTTTTCCTTTTCTCTTTAATTGGTTTTCTTCAAGAAAAACCAAAAACTCCAAAAATATTTCAGTGTATTTCTCTGAAATTCTTTCCTTTTTATTTGAGTCGTACCTAGGAGAAGACCGCAATGAAATTGTTGAGTGGCTCTCATCGGCATTATTGTTTATCTAACAAAGAGCCCATATTACTTTGTCTTCTCCTCTTGAATAAAATTTTTGCAGATTCCAGCTTAGTCCACGACACTTTTGCACTATTCTTATTTTTCTTATCATTCGGTCGTGCAAGTGAAAGGCAATAATGACGACATTTGATGAATTGACTGAGACAGAGAAAAGCGGGTATGAACTCAACTTGTTTTTGTTTTTGTAAATATGTTTAACCTAGTATCCCTTGATTCAACTCATTATGATCAAACATGTTTGCAATGACCATTAGAGATTATAGTTGTTCATGCCATGCTTAAGTAGCTAGGAGTGGATAATGATTTATCTTGGGTGTCAACATGCATTAAAATGGTTGTGATGCGGTATGATGATATGGTATCCTCCTCTGAATGTTTCAAGTGGCTTGACTTGGCACATGCTCACGCATGTAGTTGAATCAAAACCAACATAGCCTTCATGATATTTATGTTCATGGTGTCCATATCCTACTCATGCTAGTATTCAATGTTGATTATATGTAATGCATGTTCATGACCGTTTTCGCTCTCTAGCTGGCCGCTTCTCAATCTAATTGCTAGCCTTCGCCTGTACTAAGCGGGAATACTGCTTGTGCATCAAAGCCCTTAAACCAAGTTATGCCAGATGAGTCCACTATATCTACCTATATGCGGTATTACCCTTCCGTTCCAAGTAAATTTGCATGTGCCACCTCTAAAAATTCAAATGAACATCTGTTTTGTGTGCCTGGACTACTCATGGAGTGACAGGGGGCGGTCAGTATCTTCCATGCTAAGCGGGTTATTCTCATGATGAGTGTTTATTCACTTGTCCTTACACGAGAGGGGCGGTAATAGGGATTCCCTGTCCCGAAATCAAAAATCAAAAATAATTAAACAAAACTCCCCCAGGAATGTTGTTGGTTTGGACGGTACCCGTGGATGCGGCCAGCCGTGGAGTGTGATTGTTGGTGGAGGGGGAGTAAACCTTTACTTTTACTGCTTGGGAACCGCCGCTAATTTGTTTAGCATGGAAGATATTGATAACTCTTGGTCGTGACGTTGACAGGAAGGGTGTACCTCCCAAAATTATATCTATCTCTGTTTTGAACTTTGAGCTCTGGCACCGCTGCAAATCCATGCTTCCCTCTGTGAAGGGACTATCTATTTACTTTTATGTTGAGTCATCACCTTCTCAAATAAGCGCCAGACCTGAGAGCACTATTGTCATCCTCATGCATTGTGTATAGTTGATGTTGGGTGCGGCATGACTGGATCTTTTCTACCATGAATTACAATGTTTAGTCGCTGTTTGAACTTTGGAGGTGCTTTGGATTTATGTTTTGCGGTCTCAGAAAGGGCTAGCGAGATACCACTGTTGTCATATTGTATCATGATTGTTTTGACGAAGTGTTGAAGCTTGAGATATCTTATTATTGCTCGCTAGTTGCCTATGTTATTGATATGAGTTAATATAATTTCTAAGAGTTATTGTTGACATGGTTAGTCATAATCTTTTCTGAAAACCTGGGTGCTACTTAAGCATATATATGTAAACAAGAACAAAAGAGTTCATAAAAGTTTTTCTTTATCACTTTCAGTTTGTCAACTGAATTGCTTGAGAACAAGCAAAGGTTTAAGCTTGGGGGAGTTGATACGTCTCCAATGTATCTACTTTTCCTCACCCCTTTCCCCTTGTTTTGGACTCTAATTTGCATGATTTGAATGGAACTAACCCGAACTGACGCTGTTTTCAGCAGAACTACCATGGTGTTGTTTTTGTGCAGAAATAAAAGTTCTCGGAATGGAACGAAACATTTTGGAGAATTATTTCAGAATATATGTGAATTATTGGAGCCAAAATCCACCGAAGAGGGGGGCCAGGGTGGCCAGCACCCACCAGGGCGCGCCAGGCCCCCTGGGCGCGCCCTGGTGGGTTGTGCCCACCTCGTGGCCCCATTGACCCTAATTCCGCCACTATAATTCCTATTTTTGGAGAGAAAAATCAGAGAGAAAGTTTCATCGCATTTTACGATACGGAGCCGCCGCCACCACCTGTTCTTCATCGGGAGGCCAGATCTGGAGCCCGTTTGGGGCTTCGGAGAGGGTAATCTTTGGTCTTCGTCATCACCAACCTTTCTCCATCGCCAATTCCATGATGCTCCCCACCGGGAGTGAGTAATTCCTTCGTAGGCTTGCTGGTCGGTGAGGAGTTGGATGAGATTCATCATGTAATCGAGTTAGTTTTGTTAGGGCTTGATCCCTAGTATCCATTATGTTCCTAGATTGATGTTGCTATGACTTTGCTATGCCTAATGCTTGTCACTAGGGCCCGAGTGCCATGATTTCAGATATGAACCGTTTATGTTATCATCTCTATATCCATGTTCTTGATCCGATCTTGCCTAGTCATATGCACCTATTACGTGTTATGATCCGTCAACCCCATAGTGACAATATTTGGGATACTTCGCACTGATGACAGTAGTTTGAGGAGTTCATGTATTCACCATGTGTTAATGCTTTGTTCAGGTTCTCTATTAAAAGGAGGCCTTAATATCCCTTAGTTTCCTTATGGGATCCGCTATCACGGGAGGGTAGGACAAAAGATGTCATGCAAGTTCTTTTCCATAAGCACGTATGACTATTTACGGAATACATGCCTACATTACATTGATGAACTGAGCTAGTTCTGTATCGCCCTAGGTTATGACTATTACATGATGAATATCATCCAACGAGTTACCGATCTAGTGCCTACGAGCTTTCCACTTATTGTTCTTGCTAAGTTACTACTGATGTTGCTGCTGTTCCAACTGCTACAAAACTATTGCTACTACTGTTACCGCTGCTGCTACTATCACTATTGCTACCAAACTATCATATTACTGTGCTACCGATCACTTTGCTGCAGATATTTAATCTCCAGGTGTGGTTGGATTGACAACTCAACTGCTAATACTCTCAAGTATTCTTTGGCTCCCCTTGTGTCGAATCTATAAATTTGGGTTGAATACTCTACCCTCGAAAACTATTGCGATCCCCTATACTTGTGGGTTATCATGCCCTTGTCACGATACCATGCCAAGTTTCATGAATTTCTGACGAGTTTTGGACTTACGGGAATTTGAAAACCAAGTATCTCAATGTTTGTGGCCGAGCCAACAAACAATGAGATGCTAGAAATCCATTCCCATTTCTTGTGTGGGACCTAAACATGCATCCAGGGAAAGGCATATGATTTTTAACCTATTTTTCATGCGCTGGACCTTGTGATTGTACTTCAAATTTGAATTATGCACATTAAACGGCTAGAAAACTCAATTAGTGTATTAAATAGGCCTCACGAACCCTGGAAAAATCCATAGTTTAGCACGACTGTCATGTTGCTCTATGGTGACCCTAGAAGAGACAGCATATGCTGTTTCACACATAAAAGGTGAACTTTCCCTATCGGAACACACGACTTTCTTGTGAGAATCGCCGGTTTGTAAGAGGCTTTGTGCCAAAACATGTCCAAAATAGGGTAATTTTTTACCACAACACACACAATAGGGCAATTGATGACACCATGCCCAATTTTTTAGTATATGTTTGAAATTCATTCCCATTTCTTGCGTGGGAACTAAACATGAAGCTAGGGAAACATGTATGATTTTTTGACCTATTTTCACGTGCTGGACCGTGTGATTGTAGTTCAAATTTGAATTATGCACATTACATGCACCGAAAACTCAATTAATATACTAAAAAGGCCAAACGAACTCTGTAATATTCCATTGTTTAGCACGACACATTCATGTTGCTCTATGGAGACTCTAGAAATAAATTCAAGGCGAGAAGAGACATTGGATGTTGTATCGCACATAAAATGTGTACTTTCCTATCGGAACCACATGACTTCTTGTGAGAATCTTCGGTTTGTAAGAGGTTTGTGCCAAAACTTGTCCCGAAGTGGGCATTTTTTTTACCATGACACACATGAGCCATGACATGACACCATGCAAAGTTTCATCAATTTCTGACGATATTTGGATTTACTGGAATTTGAAAATACGCCTTCTCAAAGTCTATGACCGAGCCAAAATACCGAGAGGTTTGGAATTTGTTTAATTTGCATTTCATGCATTGGAACAAAACATGTATCCAGTGACACATAGGTGATTTTCAACCCATTCAGGTGCACTCTAGTATGTGATTAACCGCAGTTCAAATTTGAAGTATGCACATGAAATGTCTAAAAAACTCTTTAAATGTTTAAAAGTGCCTAAACAACCATGAATAATTCCATATTTAACAGACACTCCTATAGCACGTTCACTGCAGATAAATGTTATTGCCATCCAAACACCTTCAATTGCCGATGTAACTTCATTTTTCGTTTCAAAGCAATATGAAAATCAAATACATCTCAAACAGTTCTTGATCATGAAACGTGTGTGATGTAGTATAAAAATATCTTGGGCCAATTCTCATATATGGCTTAAGCCCGAAGCTTCAGTCCACCGTCGGCGCGTCAACCACACAGTCACACTTGTTCCCCCAGACCACTATACTGTTCAAGCGTCGCCGGTGAAAGATCGAGACGTGGATCCGCGTCGTGAGGGCAACTTCGGCGACCCACTCCGGCCCGAGCGCGGCTGAATCAGCCATGAACGTGCTCACAACATCCTTGAGCGCGGCCGCAATCTCCGACAGGGCGGCTGCAGCCACCGAAAGGGCATCTGCTGCATGTGAGATGGCGGCAGAACATCCGCGGCCGGGATAGCAAATGGCGAGAATGGCACAGCAGTCGTCTGTTCCTCGATGGCCGCCGTAGCCCTGATGGCGGCTGCCCATGCCTATGCCGAGGCCGCCCACGCCCAGCTCGTGTCGGTCACCGCACAAATAGTAGCGGGCTTCTCCGACAACGGTCGGCAACCTACGTCCGAAGAGTTGGCAATCGCCGAGAGCGCTCGGGCAGCCGTCCATTCGTCGGCAGCTTCCCTTGCTGAGATGGAGGTCATCAATGCCCGGACCGCGACTTCCCACACCAGACTCGTGGCGGCCTTTTCCAAAGAGATGGCGGACACGGACTGCAATATGCTTGCAGAGTATGTGGCGATGGATGCCATGGAGCCCCTTCCCCTGGAGGTCGTCGAGCGCGAGCTGGTCATGGAGGATGCGGCGGAGATCGACAAGCGTCAGGCGAAACATTAGTCTTTGTTTAGAGCGCCGGTCTTTTGTTAGAGTAATGTTTAGGTCAACCAGCTCTGTTTAATTGCTCGATTAAGTAAGTGCGGGCTGTGGTGTAGGCTCTTTTGTGTAGTACCCAAATTAGCAATTGATGTTAAACTATGCGACAACGTGGATGACCACTCTAACTAGGGAAATTCGGTCCAAAAATTTGCCGCCATATCCCCATTCCATCTTCCAATTGAAAATGAAATTGAAGTTCATCACACACAATTTTTTGGCACGAACCGTGTGATATGTAGTACACAATCTTATGTCGGAAGCTTGGAGACAAACATTTGCACGTCCAAGTTCATCATACATGGGGTATAGCACATGCTTCGTTTTTGATGTGTTGATATCGAGAACTATTCTGAAAAATTTGCATGTTCAAGTTCATCACACACGGGGTATAACACACGCTTCATTTGTGATGTTTTGATATTGCACACGGTACTAAATAAGGGACTGTGTCCGATGGTGCTTTCCGCGCCAGTTTTTCACTGCACCGAATGAATTTAGGCTGCCGTGGAAATATCTACCTCCCTCGCCCCCCGGTACCAATCAAAAGCCACATTTCCCCCTTTTCCTCTACCTTTCCTAGTTCAAACCTTCACTGCTTGATTGCAGCGCGGCCTCCTCATCGGCGAAGCTGTAGGGATCGAAAGTATGTCTAGAGGGGGGGTGATTAGACTACTTGACCAATTAAAAACCTAATCTTTTCCCAAGTTAATTGGTTGAAAGATTCTAGCAATTCTAGCATATCAAGTTCACCCTACACATGCATGTCTATGAGTATTGCAGCACAAAGTAAAGACACGCAAATGTAAGAGGTTAGGGATTGGAAGTTCAAACGCAATTTGGAGACGCGGAGATTTTTCCCGTGGTTCTGATAGGTGGTGCTATTGTACGTCCATGTTTATGGAGTCTTCAACCCACGAAGGGTAGCGGTCGCGAGAGTCCACGGAGGGCTCCACCCACAAAGGGTTCCACGAAGTAGCAACCTCGACTATTCCATAATGGCTTCCGTCCATGAAGGACTAGCCTCACTATGGGTAGATCTTCACGAAATAGGTGATCTCCTTGCCCGTACAAACTTCTTGGTTCAACTCCACAACATGAAGTAGGAGGCTCCCAAGCGACACCTAACCAATCTAGGAGGCACCACCCTCCAAAAGGTAATAGATGCGATAGTAACGATGAACTCCTTGCTCTTGTGTTTCAAATGATAGTCTCCTCAACACTCAATCACTCTCTCATAGATTTAGCTTGGGTAGAAGAGATTGATTGGATGGAAAGCAACTTGGGGAGGCTAGAAATCAAGATCCATATGGTTGGAGTGGATGATCTTGACCTCAACACAAGAATAGGTGGTTCTCTCTCAGAAATTTGGATATGGGAAGTGTGGGTCTGTTCTGAGCGCTTCTCTTACAAGTGGAATGTGGTGGAGGGATATATATAGGCATCTCCAAAAATCAAACCGTTATAACATTATTGCCAAACTCGGTGAAACCGAAGTGAAAACTCGGTTGCACCGACTAGTGCAAAATGTGGCAACTTTGGCGTTTTCGGTGAGACCGATATAGAATTCTCGGTGGTACCGATATGAGTGGCCAAGGGCAGTTACACAACTCGGTGAGACCGATTCACAATTCTCGGAAATTCCGATTCTTGTAAATGAGGTAACAGAAAGTTGGTCACTAAAACTCGGTTGCACCGATATGGAACTTGGTAGTACCGAGAGGTTGGTTTTGGCTAGGGTTTCTGTCTAGCGTTTTGACTCGGTGTAGCCGATAGGATATTCTTGGTGGCACCGATTTTGAGTGGTAGGGTCAAAGACAGAATATTTGTGGAGAGCTTGTGAGTGTATTTGGTGGCTAACACTTGATCATTTTGAGCATTTCATTCACCACTATTACCTCACCCCCTTTTTATAGTATTGGCTTTCCTATGGACTCAAAGTGATTTCTCACAAAGTAAAGTGTAGAGTCTTCATGCTTGTAGCTTGGCCAATCCTGTTCCTTGCATCTTGGGGTCTCCTCACAATCCTTTGCCAATCCAACATTAAACTTTTTCTGAAATATACTTAGTGAAAACATTAGGCCAATGAAATATATGTTGTTATTAATTACCAAAACCACCTAGGGAGAAGTTGTGCTGTCAGACGCTCCTTCCTTTTGCTCGGCCTAAAACATCTAGTCAGGTAATCGACGCCTCCCAATAGCCCCTAACCCCCTCTTCCTCCATCCCACATGGCCCGACCGCCGGCCCGACACCTTCCACCCAAATCATCCCCCATCCTGCAAATAATCGCCGCCGAAAGCCATGGTGTACACAGTATAGCCAGGATCTCAAAGAGCATTTGGCAGCGGAGAAGCAAATCGCGGCTGCACGCGCAGATGAGGCAGCAATGGATTCATGCGTGCTGACCCCCAGATCCTGGAGGAGCACCTCGCCATCGAGGCCACCGTCGACGCCTCGCGCGCTGACGTAGGCACGCGGTTGGTTGCTATAAACGACAGCTCATGGTCTTTTCTTGAGGGCACCGCCGGTGCGTTTGACAAAGACTTCGATGTGTTTTCTCAGCGTGCCCGTGCTTAACTTAACTCCAGAGCCGGCATGTTGGTGTCGGGGCAGGATCAGGCCATTCACCACTACGAGGGGTGCACCCATGGTGTGGAGGCCTCGCCCTCTTCCAAGTTGACGGAGCCCATCATCATCGATATCTCCGACGATGAGGAATAGCTTGTTTTTCTTAGTTTTATCACTTAGGACCTATGTTCACCTAGCTACGCCGGTTAAGCACGTTTCGTTTAGCTGTTGCCTCTGCCGCTACTGCCTTTCATTTAGAAATTCTAGTGAAATGTCCAATGTAATGCTACTGCAACCCGACCTTTTATTATGTTCTATTGTGCAATGTGATGCTTAGTTAACTGTTTCGTTCATTTGTTGTGGTGATCATTTAACTATTTAGTTCAATTCTGCAATGTGATGTTCGATTGTTGTTGGTACAATTTTGTATTGTTATGCATGTGATGAATAAATCGAATTTAGATGTAACATATATAATTTTTATATTTCCTAGTTCTTAGCACACTTGGTTTAGATAACCGGCTTTTCCATGTGGCTCAAATTAATCCGTTGGATCCGCAATGTGTTTATTTTCCATTAACATATTTTACTGGTAGTATGCCAAATATCACTTATAACCTGATCAATAGTTGTCTTAAATATGTTGCAGGTGGAAACAATGGGGGACACTGAAGTTTACCATCGAAGTTTGCACATCCATGGTCGTTTGGCTAATAGCACATTATTGTGCAATTGCAGGAACCATTGTAATGTTAATGTTTTTAATAATTTGTTCTTGCACATGTAGGTCCTGTTGTAAGAGGTTTAGACCCACTCTTCGACCCTTTTTGCATGTGAGGAAATGAGGTGTCCTTGAATATCAGTCAAATCAAGAAACTCGGAAAGATTGTTAAGATAAAGAAACTAGTTACAAAAAACAACAAGATGTTTGTCTGCACAATGAAGAACACAACAGTCAACTATAGGATGGTACCATCTCTTTCACCTTGTCCTTTTCCCTTTGCGCCATTTCAAATTTTAGAAAAGATATTTATGCGTATGTTTGTTTTCAGTCCTTCTCAAGGCAGTTCATCGATGATTACGTCTCAAACCACATGCATGATCAAGAGGCGCGGAAGGTATTCATACATCACCCACGGTATAATCTTGAAGTCCTCCTCAAGAGGACGAAGGATGGGCGGGTAATCATCCACAGACACTGGCCTAAAGTTGCAAGGACCTTCAACATCATTGAAGGCTCGATATTCACCTTCCGCTTCAACAGTTTTCTAGACGAGACTCATATGTCTATTTATCGTCTATGATACTATTTTCCAATGGTTTTAGACTCATATGTCGATTTATCTGAAAAAGGCAAACGAAAAAGAGGGCGAATAAAACGACAAATTTTTGTGAAGTGGGGGAGATGAAAACGAGAGGAAAATGGCAAATAATGTAATTGCAAGGAGATGAGATTTGTTATTAGGAACCTGGTAGATGTTGATGATGTCTCCTCGGCGCCAGAGATTGGCACGTAGAAGAGACCGCTTCCTCCCCGGCAACGGCGCCAGAAATTCCTTTGACGAGGCTTGAGACTGCATCAGTATTTCCTCAAAGAGGAAGGGATGATGCAGCACAGTGACGGTAAGTATTTCCCTCAGTTATGAAACCAAGTTATCGAACCAGTAGGAGGATCACCAACACTACGTAAACAACACCTGCACACA
Organism: Elymus sibiricus; assembly: GCA_039707655.1. NCBI lineage: Eukaryota > Viridiplantae > Streptophyta > Magnoliopsida > Poales > Poaceae > Elymus > Elymus sibiricus. The sequence continues at coordinate 343,290,733 of CM077669.1, read as the reverse complement.
AAGAACAAATACTTGTAACCCGACGCGAAAGAGAGGTTGTCAATCTCTCTACGGTAAGAAGATAGATTAGGATATGATAGATTGGATAGATAGATCTCTCAAGAACACAAAATAAAAGAGACAAATAAAAAGTGCAGTAAGGTATATTTGGGTTTTTGGAATAATAGATCTGAAAATAAAAGCGGCAAAAATATAGATCGGAAAGCAATATGTTGGAAAAGTAGACCCGGGGGCCGTAGGTTTCACTAGTGGCTTCTCTCATGAGTATAGCACACGGTGGGTGAACAAATTACTGTTGGGCAATTGATAGAAGATCAAATAATCATGACGATATCCAAGGAGATGATCATTATATAGGCATCACGTCCAAGATTAGTAGACCGAAACGATTTTGCATCTGCTACTATTACTCCACACATCGACCGCTATCCAGCATGCATCTAGTGTATTAAGTTCATGGGAAAACGGAGTAATGCAATAAGAACGGTGACATGATGTAGACAAGATCTATTCATGTAGGAATAGACCTCATCTTGTTATCCTTAATAGCAATGATACATGCGTGCCTTGATGCCCCTTCTGCCACTGGGAGAGGACACCGCAAGATCGAACCCATCACAAAGCACCTCTTCCCATGGCAAGAAAAATCGATCTAGTTGGCCTAACTAAACCAAAGATTCGAAGAAGAAATACGAGTCTATAAGTAATCATGCATATAAGAGATCAAAGAAGACTCAAATAATATTCATGGATAGAAACTGATCATGAACTCAAAATTCATCGGATCCCAACAAACACAGCACAAAAGTTTACATCAAATAGATCTCCAAGAGACCATTGTATTGAGAATCAAAAGAGAGAGAGAGAGGAAGCCATCTAGCTACTGCCTACAGACCCGTAGGTATATGGTGGACTACTCACGCATCATCGGAGAGGCACCAATGAGGATGATGTACCCCTCTGTGATGGTGTTAGATTGGATTTCGCGGTTCTGGAATTTGCGGTGGCTGGATGTGTTTTTCATCGACTCCTCTAGGGTTTCTGGAATATTTGGGAATTTATAGGCATCAGAGGCGGTGGAGGGGACTCCCGAGGTGGCCACAACCCATCAGGGCGCGCCCGGGGCCCCTGGCGCGCCCTGGTGGGTTGTGGGCGGCTAGGGCTCCCTCCTGTTAACTTCTTTGGCCCACTGGCCTTCTTCTGGTCCAAAAAAAATCTCCAAAAAGTTTCATCGCGATTGGACTCCGTTTGGTACTAATATTCTAAGAAATAAAAAACAAGCAAAAACAGCAACTGGCACTTTGGCACTATGTCAATAGGTTAGTCCCAAAAAATGATATAAAGTTGCTATAAAATGAATGTAAAACATCCAAGATTGATAATATAACATCATGGAACAAGCAAAAATTATAGATACTTTGGAGGCGTATCAGCATCCCCAAGCTTAATTCCTACTCGTCCTGGAGTAGGTAAATGCTAAAAACAGATTTTTTGATGTGGAATGCTGCCTAACATGTTCATCACATATTCTTTTCTTTTGTAGAATGGACATTTGGACTTTTAGATGGTTCAAAGCAATAGTCTAGTTTTGACATAAAGATTTTAATACTCAAGCATGCCAACAAGCTATTCAAAACATCAACACTCAATAAAGTTATCCCTAGCCCATCATGCTCAATCGTTGATCCATTCATGAAACACACTCAAATATTAACTATACCCAATGCTCAAGTATGATCATAGTGCCCCCTAGATGGTGCTTTATAAGAGAAGATGGAGCTCAAATAAAAAATAAAAAGTCCATAAAGTAAATAGATAAGCCCTTCGTAGAGGGAAGTAGGGATTTGTAGAGGTGCCAGAGCTCAAAGTTTAAATTGAGAGAGAAAAATATTTTGAGTGGCATGCCTTTCCTGTCAACGAAAACGACAAAGTAGTTCACAATACTTTCCATGCTAGTTTATTCCTTTTTCCACCATTCTTTCACAATCCAGGCTGGCCGTATCCATGGTTGCCTTCCATACCAACACTTTCCAAGGAATTTATTATTTGATAACAAGAAGTAAATTTCTTTTTTTTCATTTGGGGACTGGTGAGGGAGTCCTGGTTTAAGGGGTCCTTGGATAGCCAACCTGTTTCTCATGGGCCGGACTATATGGGCCACTGGATGAGCATTGGGTGATCAAGGGCCCCGTCGCCAAGGTGGAAGTTTCAAGGAGCCATGGCGTGTCCTCCAAGTTGTCGACAGTAGATAGGCATGTTTTTCCCTTTGATGTGCAACCGACTATGTGTAAGCCCTAGGTACCCTCGGCGTCTATATAAGCCGGAGGGTTTTAGGTTGTAGGGCAAGAGAACTCATCTAGGGTTTAGCTATTCGATCTCGAGGTAGATCAACTCTGTAACCCTTACACCATCAATATAATCAAGCAGGACGTAGGGTATTACCTCCATAGGAGGGCCCGAACCTGGGTAAACATCGTCTGCCTCATCTCCTGTTACCATCGATTCTAGTCTCACAGCTCGGGACCCCCTACCCGAGATCCGCCGGTTTTGACACCGACATTGGTGCTTTCATTGAGAGTTCCGCTGTGATCGCCAAAGGAATCGATGGCTCGCCTTGTCACAAGCAACGAGATCTGCACCCAGGGGACTCTCGCCCCGGATTAGATCCTCGCAAGCGGCGATATATCGTCGCACGCTTACCCGATCGGCCACCTATGCCAGCTCGGAAACTCTTCCCCCCGATCAAGGAATCAGGTTTGGAACCCTAGAGTTCGTCGCTGATTCACGAGGAGAACTCGTCTTGATAGAACCCTCGACTCCTACGGAGAAGCCCACAGATCCAGACGCCTCGACACCGAAGACATCGGGTCCCGCCTCCGATGATGAGGTCGTTATCCCCGGGCCATCTGGACCGCCCAATCCGGTCGTTGTGACCGGATCTACCATGGTTAAACAGGACCCGGGTCCTCTTTCGTGCGACTCAGGAACTGCGACGCCGCATACCGACCCCACTCGCTTCAGCGACACACATCCTACCATCGCCTCGTTTCTGAACGAGCTATTTGATCGGATCGAGACCATTCGTATGGCTGATGACCAGATCCCGATCTATGACCGGCTCGGGCTTAAACCCGACGATAGGGAGATTCACATCCCCACGGTCACCCACCTTGTCGCCATCGTCGAGTGTCCGGTCGGGGGCTCGTCCCCCCAGCGACCAGAATTAAAAACGGTATATACCCCAGTCTCCGATCACCGAGACCTCGCCTGCCACCCAGACTCTGGAGTTCGCTCTGAAAACAGACCGATATCAGTCCCTGATCTGTTACACAGTTCGGAGTCCATGATTCCGAACTCCCACCGTGGCGTGGAGTCAAATGTTTTCCCACCCACCTCCCAAGCCGATCACTCAAGCATCGCAGCAGAGCCCAAGTCTTCGGACTTATGGGACGTTAAGCAGTTATCAGGAGAGTCGGTTCACCATTACTGGGCTAGACTCCTCCTCGCTAGAAACAAAGTACGGGGCCTCAGTGATCAAGAGATAATGGCAACCTTCAATCGCAACTGCCATGACGAAGGGATTCTCAATGCCCTGGCGCGTCGGCACATTCGTGACTTCTCCGAGCTGTCAGTTTTTTACAAAAGTATTGTGCCATGGAAAGCGCTTGGCAAGCTGAGCGGCTGTTTTTGGAACCAACCTTTACCGAATACCCTAGAGGAGATCGGCAAAAAAGGATACCTCTGAAGCGGCCGGCCAAACTTGAACCCACCAAAAAGAGAAACAGGCCCCTTTTAGGGGTCAGTACCGTCCTGGATGGACTACTGTATAAACCTTGCCCTATACACTCCATATCGCTGAACACAGCTCCGACTCACAGCCTTAGAGCTTGCTGGGTCGTCAGGCAGATCGCAAAAAGCGGTGAAGCCATTCTCGAGGCACCACCGCCGAACAGGCGCTCCACATCGCCACCAGAATACAACGCCGAAGTCCTGACGAAGTACGAAATGTTCCCCTCAAGGAACAGGAGGAAAAGAGCTCTTAAAGAACTCGAGCAGATATATCATGTGGCAGCAACAAGTGCATGGGCAGACATACCCATTACCTTCGGAGATACTGACCGACCAGCCATTCTTCCCGGTCATTCACCGGCCGCCTTAGTCCTAAACCCCATCATCGATGGCTTCAGGTTACACAAGGTGCTAATGGACGGCGGCAGTGGTTTAAACATGATCTACGAAGATACCCTAGAAAAAATGTAGTTCGACCGATCTCGCATCGAGCATAGCAACACAACTTTCCGGGGAATCATCCTGGGGAAAGAGGCGCGCTGTTCAGGACGTATCGTCCTGGACGTAGTGTTCGGCACGCCCGAAAACTACCGATCCGAAGAACTCCTCTTCCATATCGTGCCCTTCCCCAGCGGCTACCACGCCCTGTTGGGACGTGACGCCTTCACAAAATTCCAGGCTATACCACATTACGGGTATATGAAACTTAAGATGCCAGGACCAAACGGGGTGATCACAACCGCCAGTGATCCGAATATAGCTCTTCGGGCCGAAAACAAAACAGCAGCGCTTGCCCTCGAGGCTCTAGCTGAGACCTTTGCTGCAGAAGAGCTGACCGCACTTCGGTCAACGGTAGACAAGGACGATGTGGTCCTCAGCAAAAGGCCAAAACCCACGTCCTTTAAATCGGCAAAGGAAATCGTTAAATTTCAGGTGCACCCGACGGACCCCAACAAGACAGCGTCGATCGGAGCTCAGCTTGATCCCATAGTGGACGAAGCGCTGCGAACATTCTTACGAGAAAACTGGGACATCTTCGCCTGGCATCCTTCTGATATGCCCGGCATCCCACGGCGGCTGGCAGAACATAGTCTGAACATCATCGCAGGCTTTAAGCCCGTCAAGTAGACTCTGCGCCGCTTTTCCGAGCCCAAACGACAAGCTATGGGTGAAGAATTAGCTAAACTGCTAAAGGCCAGATTCATTCGGGAGATTAAGCACCCCGAATGGTTGGCAAACCTGGTTATGGTACCAAAGAAAGATAAATCCTGGCGGCTGTGCGTCGACTTTAAAGACCTCAACAAGGCCTGCCCTAAGGACCCTTTCCCCCTACCACGCATAGACCAGATTATTGACGCCACATCCGGACACGACTCGTTGTGTTTCCTCGACGCTTATTCCGGATACCATCAGATTAAAATGAAGGAATCCGATCAAGCGGCAACCACATTCATCACCCCTTACGGGCCATTCTGCTTCAACACGATGCCCTTCGGGCTAAAAACGCTAGGGCTACGTACCAGCGCATGATCCAGACTTGTCTCTCAAAACAAGTCGGTAAAACAGTTGAGGCATACGTGGATGACATGGTAATCAAAACCAAATACGTCAGCCATTTGATCGACGACCTAAGGCAAACCTTTGCCAGCCTACGCGAGTACGATATACGACTCAATCCGGAGAAATGTGTATTCGGGGTTCCCGCTGGTAAATTGCTCGGATTCATCATCTCCCATAGAGGAATATAAGCGAATCCGGCTAAGATCCGCGCCCTATCGGAACTTGCAATTCCCACAGAGCTAAAGCACGTCCAGAGGTTGGCTGGTTGCGTGGCGGTGCTAAGCCGCTTTATCTCCCGCCTCGGGGAAAAGGCTTTACCGCTCTACAAACTGCTGAAACGGACCAACAATTTCGAGTGGACCGATGAGACAGCGGCTGCGTTAGAAGAAATCAAAATACTACTGGCAAGCAATCCCATACTCACAGCACCAGGCGCTGGTGAACCCATGCTACTATACATATCGGCTACCAATCAAGTCGTTAGCGCGGTGCTCGTCGTCGAATGAGAGGAGGGACACAAATTCCGGATATAGAAACCAGTCTATTATGTGTCAGAAGTACTAACGCAGTGCAAGTTCAGATACCCGCACTACCAGAAGATAGCCTATACAGTATTTATGGCATCACGGAAACTCAGGCACTAATTTCAAGAGTGCTCGGTCACGGTGGCATCCGAAGTACCCCTGAACGATATAATCAACAACAGGGACGCCACCGGCCGAATAGCTAAATGGGCTATCGAGCTCCTTCCCTTTGAAATCGCCTACAAGCCAAGACGAGCTATCAAGTCTCAGGTGTTGGCAGATTTCCTCGCCGAATGGACAGAGGCCGAGCTCCCAAGGGAACATAGTACATACTCCCATTGGACAATGTACTTCGATGGATCTAAAACTTTGGCCGGACTGGGGGCTGGAGTTATCCTCACATCCCCCACAGGCGACAATGTCTGATACGTGTTGCAGATCATGTATGCCGATTCCAACAGTGCAAACGAATACGAAGCACTACTACACGGTCTTCGGATGGCAGCATCAATGGGCATACGCCGGCTGGAGGTACGGGGAGACTCCAACTTGGCCATCTCCCAGATAAACGGCGAATTTAACGCCAAAAACCCAAAGATGGCGGCATACAGAAACGCTGTCCTCAAGATATCCGCACGGTTCGAGGGGCTGGAATTTCACCACGTCGCTAGAGACGACAACCAAGCTGCCGACATACTGGCTCGCATGGGGGCCAAACGCGACCCTGTCCCACAAAACACTTTCCTGGAACGGCTCTTTAAGCCATCCATGGTTTGGCAGGACGATCGTAAGGGCGCCGATCTAACCAGTGCAGACGAGGTTGTTCCCCCTATAAATGAACCAGACGATCAAATCATCGGCGGCTCCGTAATGGACGAAACGCCCTCGGCTCATGAGGTCATGGCAGTAATCGCGCCATGGACCGAGCCCTTCCTCGCCTACCTTCTTCGTAAAGAACTCCCCGACGGTCAGACGGAGGCGCGGCGCATAGTTCGGCGCTCCAAAGCCTACAAGGTACACGAGGGTGAGTTATACAAGAAGAGCACCACCGGAATACTACAGCGGTGCATATCTGAGGAAGAAGGGCGGCAGCTCTTAGCCGAAGTCCACGCAGGGATGGGTGGTCATCACGCCGCAGCAAGAGCCTTAGTAAGCAAGGCCTTCCGGGCTGGTTTTTTCTAGCCAACAGCTCGGGCAGATGCCCAGTCACTTGTCAAATATTGCGTGGGGTGTCAACTTTTTGCAAATCAAAGTCACATGCCCCCAACAGCTCTTCGGACTATTCCGATTACCTGGCCCTTCGCGGTCTGGGGGCTGGATATGGTCGGACCACTTAAAGGGGGGACCAAAAAGAACAAATACCTACTGGTCATGGTTGACAAGTTCACCAAATGGATAGAGGCAAAGCCTGTCAAATCAGCCAAGTCCGGACCAGTAATCGACTTTATATCCGGCGTGGTACACCGTTACGGTGTTCCACATAGTATAATAACGGACAACGGATCCAATTTCACGGCCCAAGAGGTCAAAGACTGGTGCACAAAGATGGGCATCAAGCTCGATTACGCATCGGTTTATCATCCGCAGACCAATGGACAAGTCGAACGAGAAAACGGCCTCATTATGAGTGGCATTAAGCCACGTTTGGTCCGGTCTCTTCATGAATCCGACTGTCATTGGGTTGAGGAGCTCGACTCCGTTCTATGGGGCCTGCGCACCACCCCGAATAGATCAACGGGATACACACCGTTCTTCATGGTCTATGGCGCAGAAGCAGTCCTCCCCTGCGACATTATTCACGACCCGCCAAGGGTGCACATGTACGAGGAAAGGGAGGCCGAGTTAGATCGGCAGGACGACCTGGACGCCCTAGAAGGAGAGCGCGACATAGCTCGGGCTCGCTCCACTTTTTACCAACAGCAGGCTCGACGTTACCAGAGTAGGGAGGTCAGGGCAAAGGCGTACAACGTGGGTGAGCTCGTCTTACGACTTCCGGAGAAACAGAAGCATAAACTCAACCCCAAATGGGAGGGCCCCTTCATAATCGACGAAGTACTCGCGGGAGGGGCTTATCGTCTTCGAAACCCGTCGGATCACCGCCTTGAACCAAACCCATGGAACGCAGCTCGTCTTCGGCGCTTCTACGGATAAACCGGTGTCGTCACACTCTTTACCCTTTATTTCCCTTTTCTTTCTCCTTCTTCATTTTCTACTTTCCCTCCCACCTTGATTTTTGGCAGGTTTGAATTCTTTCCTTTTCTTCCCAACTCTATGTTCGGCTCAACCGATCTTGTACTAAAGATTTTCGGCCTACACCCTTAAGTGTTAAATCCGAACACAGTGCCTGGGGGCTTCTTTCCGAAGCCAATGTTTTCATATTATAAGCACTTATTCACATTTATTGTGTACGCATGTTTCCCTTGTCGTGTTTAAGCCATCATATGCATCAATTCGAACTAAGACTTTGCCAAGCTGGGTTGCCTCGCTCCTGTGGTTACCCTCTACGTTCCCGATTGTTCGGCTAGAGGGTAAAGGGAGCACCTCTGCGATTGTTACGACCGGGTCATCCGGATACGTACCTCAGACGGGTGAAGCCAAAAGCTAGCTATCTTCAGCAGACAATTGATCGGCTACGACGGAATCAACTAATAAGATTATGGTCATCATGACCATTACTCGGGCTTCTTCTCTCACAAAAGCTCTTAGTCGTATACTAACAGTATACGACCTTCTACCTACGGTTTACGTAGCACCCTGAAGAAACTTATCGATAGAGGTACTATTTTCTTCGGAAGATGTTTCTTACGCTAAGCAGTAATATAACATACCTCCCTGTGTGCTTTCTGTCTGTTCGCACCACATGGCCGGATTGCCTGGTTCCCCGAACATAATTCACTCCCCTAGGGTGATAATTTACAAGGAACACTCCCAAGCTCTTAGCACGGGAGGCCGAAGCCGATGGCCGGTTAAGACAAAGTTTACAACACAGACGGAAAAATCCCTCGATTATTAGTACATAGTTACATATAATTATACATCTGGCTGCCGATCGAGATCGTCGATTATGGTGTCCAGGGAGCAATCTTCTTGTGAGAGACGGGCGGCAGGCATCACTTGGTCGTATACCAGGTGAAGCGGCACTTCTTGTCCATCCGACCCTACCGGCCCAACCCGAGCCATACGCTCGGGGTTAAGTCCGGTATAGCGGGTCTTGATCATCGCCCACGCCTCTCGTGCTCCCTCTCGACAAGCCGATGTCTTCCACAGCTCGAATCTAGTTCGGGCTCCCTTGAACCGATCGACTAGTTCGGTCATCCCCTCCGGAGGTTGCTCGGCGGTCCGCAATGCTTTCACCATGCTCTTCATGGCCTTCCGAGCCCGCTCATGAAGGGTGGACAGCTCCTTCAGAAGGCTTCCCTAGTAGGATCCGAGTTCTTCTTCGGGTCGCCCAGACAGGAGACCTGTACATGAGTCATGGCATGCGTCTTATGCTTCATTCATAGGAAATACCTTTTGATGTTAGAATCACACTTACCGAACATGCCCCTCTGTAATTTCTGGTTCTCTCCTTGGGCCTGGGACAATTGAGTCTTTAAGCTCTCAATTTCTTCGGCCTGCTATTTGTTCTCCTCCTTAAGGCGGTTCTTCTCTTCAAGGTGTCGTTGCAAAACACGATAGCCAGCCTCATGCTGGGACTCGGCATATCGCTGAGATTCTCGGGCTACATCCAAATCTCTTTGCAATTGCCCTATTGATTCAGCTGCTACATAGTACCCTCGCGTCAGCATGGGAACATACTAAGATCAGCAGAACAGATATACTCACCATGTGCCTCCCGAGTAAAGCTCTTCACTTGCTCCAATTCGGCCTTTACAGATTCCACCTGTGTTCGGCTGGCTTCCAGTTCCTTGGCCAGCTGCTCGCTCTGTTGCTTCGAGGCGTGCATTAGCAGTAAAACAATACAAGGATCCTTAATTCGGTCGTGCCGAGCAATTTAAGGCTCGGGGGCTACTGGGTTTACACGAGTGTTCGGACTCTAATAACCGATTACTCACCTACAGGCTAGACGATATCAATTTCATGGCCTCCCCGAACCCTCGGGCAGCACCGATGTGCGCGTCCGCCGTACGTAGAGCACTGAACTCTTGTTCGGAGAAGGCTGGGTGACGCAGGGCTTCTCGTCGCCGCCGATGATTCATGGCACTTCCCACCTCAGATTTGGTAACGGACACAGCGTCACCGGAATCGGCAGGGGCCGGATTGACCATGGGAACCCCCGCAGTATGTTTAGCATGAGCGGAAGGCCTGGAATTTTGAGCACCGCCGGACGTCCTAGAGACATCCTCGGCGGGAGATGGCTGAACTCTTTGCCTGAGTATTTCGACATAAGGTCTCTGGTGAGGCTTTGTCAATCATGATGATAGATCAAACGGTCGGGCGAAGTACCTTTGGGACGAACGTGTAGACGGGCTCGTCCCCGCGACCGGCTCATCTGTCGGATCCCTGTTGCTTTCCGACCAAGGCACTGCCGCCGTTGCCGATGTATGTCGCGCGGATCTACGGCGCTTGGGAGTAGGAGCTGGCGCGTTTGGTTCATTGGAGGATACTTGCCTCTTGCGGGATGAGTTATCTTCTTCTTTCTTATCGCAGGGGAAGGGAAGGATCCGGGGTAATCGGCTATGATAGCCACCTTGGAACTGTCGAGGCCCTCCTGGTAGAAAACCCCGTCTTCGAGCTCGATTGACAGATCCGGGTCATCATGAAAACCCGGGTCATCATCACGGGAATCGTCCTCGGGCTAGGGGGGCGGACAGTTAACTGTCTCGATGAAGCTCCTCCATTCCTGTTCACATAAAGTTAAAGGCTTCGGTCAAAAAAGGGACAAATTGAAAACCCGAATTGTGGTCACGGGGTTGAAAGGCTCACCCATTCAATGGGATTGTGGCTTGAGTATCCCTCCTTGGTCGACCGCCGAATAAAATTTTCTTGCTCCCCTTTGTATAGCTCGGCAAGAGCGGCGGCTAATGCTGTTTGATCGGCAGGGCCCAGTCTTCGGGAGCGAGTAGTGTCGCTTGTCCCGTTGTAACACCACAAGGGGTGTATCCTCTGTTGAAGGGGTTGGACGCACCGAGTGATGGCGGCGGCCATGACGACTATGATGGTCAGCTTGTGATGGGCTAGTACCCTCACACGGGCTGCTAAGCGCTGCACTTCAACGTTGTCCTCTTGGGACAGGCTCTTCGGGCGCCAGTTGTACCTTTTCTTCAAAGGGGCATCGGAATACTCGGGCAAACCCCTCCGAGCTGGATCGAATAGGGGGACGTCCTCGATGTAGAACCATTCCGAAGACCATTCTTCGGACTCCTTTGGCGTCCCCACGGGATATCCTGTCCCCGCTATGCGGCATACTTCGGCTCCACCGACCTCAAAAATTGTCTTGTCTCGAGTGCGAAGGACGAGGCAGAAGTATTTCCTCCACAATTCGAAGTGTGCCTCGCAGCCCAGGAACATCTCGCAAAGGGCGACGAAGCCCGAGATGTGCAGAATAGACCCTGGGGTGAGGTGGTGGAGCTGGATTCCATAAAACTCCAGTAACCCTCTCAAGAACGGATGAATGGGAAACCCGAGACCCCGCAGGAGGAAGGGCACAAAACATACACGCTCCCCCTTCTGTGGATGGGGGAAATTCTCCGCGAGGGCCTCGCCGTTGAATGAAGACAAGCCGGCGCGGATAACTGCCAGATCCGAGGAGGGAAGGTACCCTTGGGTCTCGAGGTCACGTAGTCGAAGGAGGGACACGGAGCAGCTTGTCCAGTCCCCGGGACGGGAGCCGTAAGGGTGCGAGGAAGAACTGGGGGCGCTCGCCACGTTTTGGTGGTGATCTTTCGCTGGAAGCTTTTTCCGATGGGGAAGAAGAAGATATGGCTTGGACCACGATTCAGCTTGTTTAAATGGGTGGTGCCTCCTTTGAGGGGGGGGGGTAGTTTTGTAAAAAGCTACTGGACCGCTCGTCTCCCCACGATGCGCGAAAATCAAGAAACGCTATTACGATGGACCCAGCAAGCCCGTGACGTTTGGGATTTCACCGATGACAGGATGGTTGCCGAAGAAGAAGGGATGAAGGGACTCGCCTCGCAAGCCGGAGACTTCGGCGCACAAGATTGTTCGGATATACCTCGGCGTTGGCGGCTAGTCCGGGGGCTACTGAGGGAGTCCTGGTTTAAGGGGTCCTCGGATAGCCGACCTGTTTCTCATGGGCCGGACTATATGGGCCACTGGATGAGCATTGGGTGATCAAGGGCCCCGTCGCCAAGGTGGAAGTTTCAAGGAGCCATGGCGTGTCCTCCAAGTTGTCGACAGTAGATAGGCATGTTTTTCCCTTTGATGTGCAACCGACTATGTGTAAGCCCTAGGTACCCTCGGCGTCTATATAAGCCGGACGGTTTTAGGTTGTAGGGCAAGAGAACTCATCTAGGGTTTAGCTATTCGATCTCGAGGTAGATCAACTTTGTAATCCTTACACCATCAATATAATCAAGCAGGACGTAGGGTATTACCTCCATAGGAGGGCCCGAACCTGGGTAAACATCGTCTCCCTCATCTCCTATTACCATCGATTCTAGTTTCACAGCTCGGGACCCCCTACCCGACATCCGCCGGTTTTGACACCGACAACTGGGAATCCCTATTACCATCATACTCTCGTGCAATGACACATTAATAGACACTCATCTTGAGAATAACACATCTAGCATGGAAAAATATTGGACACCCCCTACCGTTTCATGAGCGGTACGAGCACACAAAAAGGAAATTCATTTTGAAAATTAGAGATGACTAATACAAATTTGCTTAGAACGGCACGAAAATACCGCATATAGGTAGGTATGGTGGACTCATAAGGCAAAACTGGGTTTAAGGATTTTGGATGCACACGTAGTATTTCTACTTAGTACAAGTGGAGGCTAGCAAATAGATTGAGAAGCAACCAACCAAGAAACGACAATTCACATAAACGAGCATTGAGCATAACTAACACTGAATAATGCACCAGAAGTAGGATGTAATTTCATTGCATAACTATTGACTTTCATACTTGCATAGGGAATCACAAACCTTAACACCAATATTCTTACTAAAGCATAATTACTCACTATCATGACTCACATATTACTATCATCATGCCTCAAAACTATTACAAGGAATCAAGTTTAATTTGTCCAATGATCTTCATGAAAGTTTTTATTATATCCTCCTTGAATATCTATCACTTTGGGACTAGTTTCATATATTGCCATTGCTTTTGACAAGCTCAAACAAATTTAAGTGAAGCACATGAGCATAAAGGTTTGATCTCTCCAAATAGTATAGGTGAAGCATGAGAGGTTTTCTTCAAAAATTTACTAACTCTCAAATTAATCTAAGTGAAGCATGAGAGTATTTCTACAAAAATTTCCAAGCACACCATGCTCAAAAAGATATAAGTGAAGCACTAGAGCAATTCCATAGCTCAAAAAAATTTAAGTGAAGCATATAGAGCAATTCTAACAAATCATAGCATAATTTTGGCTCTCTCAAATAGGTGTGTCCAGCAAGGATACTACTGACAAACTAAAAACCAAACCAAGCAAAGACTCAAGTAATACAAGACGCTCCAAGCAAAACTCATGATATGTGACGAATAAAAATATAGCTCCAAGTAAAATACCGATGGTCGTTAGAAGAAAGAGGCGATGCCACTCGGGGCATCCCCAAGCTTAGTTGTTTGTTTCTCCTTGGATATTATCTTGGGGGTGTTGTAGCATCCCCAATCTTAGGCTCTTTTCACTCCTTATTCCTTATCCATCTTGATCTGACCAAAATTTGAAAACTTCAATCACACAAAAATCAACAAAACTTTCGTGAGATCCGTTAGTATAATAAAGCAAATCACCACTTTAAGTACTGTTGAAAACCCATTCATATTTTATTATTGCATTATACCTACTGTATTTTAAATTTACCATGCCTCATACCCTTCAATACAAACCATAGATTCATCAAAACAAGCACACAATGCAACGAAAACCGAATCTGTCTTAAACAGAACAGTCTGTAGTAATCTGTACTCTAACCATACTTCTGTAACTCGAAAAAATCTGAAAATTAGGAAAACGTAAAGAATTTGTATAACAATACCGTGCTAAAATTTCAGCTCATTATCACGTTCCAGTAAAAAATAAAAATTCGCACACTGGAGGCAAAGTTTCTGTTTCAGATTCAGCATTGTTTCTACTCATCTTGTGAGTCATCCTAAAGGCTTTACTTGGCACAAACACTAATTAAAACATAAAAAACACAATCATAGCAGTAGCATAATTGTGTCAACACTCAACAACAGAAAGAAAAAGGTAAAAATAAATTTTATTCATTGGGTTGCCTCCCAACAAGCTCTTTCTTTATAGCCATTAAGATAGGCTTGAGATTTCAATGTTGCCCTCATGAAAGATAATAATAGGACCACAAAGAGAGCATCATGAAGCATATGGAAAACACACTTAAGTCTAACATACTTCCTATGCATAGGCATTTTATAAGCAAACAAATTATCAAGGCAAGCAAAAACTAGCATATGGAAGGAAGAAGAAAGAGACAATAGCAATCTCAACATGAAGAGAGGTAATTTTGTATCATGAAAATTTCTACAACCATAATTTCCTCTCTCATAATAATTACATCTAGGATCATAATCAAATTCAACAACATATCTATCTTAAACAATACTCTCTTTATGATCAACATGCATAAAGTTTTTATCATCTTCCAAAATAGTGGGATTATCATCAACTATAGTTACGACCTCTCCAGACCCACTTTTATCAAAAAATTCACAAGATTGAACACTCTCCAAATATGTGGGATTCTTTTTACCTAAAGTTGACACTCTTCCAAACCCACTTTTGATACTATTGCAAACATTATTATCAATAACATATTCAACCTGAGGCTTAAATAAATTTTCAAGATCATAAGAAGCATTATCACCCCAATCATGATCATCGCAATAAGAAGTGGACATGACAAAATTATCATCCCCAAGCTAGTAGTTTTGCATATCATTAACATAATTGACATTAATAGAATTTATAGTAACATCATTGCAATCATTCTTTTCAATCAAGGAGCTATCATGAATCACCTTATAAATTTCTTCTTTCAACACTTCATCAAAAATTTCAGATTCATGATTTTCAAACAAAACTTTATAGAGATAATCAAGTGCACTCAACTCACTAGCAATTGGTTCATCATAATTTGGTATTTTGAAAAGATTAGCAAGTGGATCAGGATCCATACCAATAGTTTTTTAGCAAGCAAAGATGCAAGCAAATAGAAGGCACATGGCAACACAAGCAAAGATAGCAAACAAGAAAAAAGGCAAACGAAAAAGAGGGCGAATAAAACGACAAATTTTTGTGAAGTGGGGGAGATGAAACGAGAGGCAAATGGCAAATAATGTAATTGCAAGGATATGAGTGACGGGGGGATTACCCCTGGGTAGGCTCAAGGAGACGACTCAACATTTTAAAACAAACGGGGCGGCCAACGCCCCTCTGCCTGGCTGCTTCGGCTGATACCCCGGATCTTCCACGACAGCCTTGCTCTCACCTCGATTAGCCACCCCCTGGCATCTGTTCTGAGAAAACGACGACATTTGGCGCCCACCGTGGGGCTAGATGCTGCTGGAACCGCAGTTCGGGCGGGACCCTCTTCGTCATCACCGCCGCGACATCGCCGCCGTCTCTCCGGCGACGCTCGGGGGCTCGACGTCAACACGCCCTCGGGGTGAATACATGCGATGCCACGTCCTCGCTGCCGGTCTCGTCATCAGCATCGCGGCGATGGTGCCGTCTCTCCAGTGGTGCTCGGGGGCTCGGCACCAACGTGCCCCCAGGGCGGCCGCACGGGACGGCGCGTCCCCGTCGTCGGCCTCGTCCACCTCTAGCTCACTCCAACGCACCACCGGGGCAACCGTACAGGTCGACGCGTCCTTGCCGTCGGCCTCGTCCCGCAGCCGCGCTTACCGCCAGCCGTTGCTGCCTCTCTCTCCAACCCCCATGGCTCGGCCTGCCTCCTGTTCTTGTTGCGTCCGCTGCCAAGCCCGGCCAGACAAAGCACGGATTCAGCACCCATACACATCCCAGATAATAGCCATACAAGCCCCGTATAATGCCCATATAATGGCCGCACAATGGTCAGACCATGGTCATATCCTGCCTAGACCATGCCCAGGCAATGGCGTTTTTGTGATGTGCCTCTCGTGCATCTTCGGCAGCCGCAGCTCCACCCCAGCATGCGGTTGCGCCCGCGCTCGGCCTCCCGTGCCGCATCGTCTGCCTGACTCCGCGGCCACGCCCCGTTGCTGCGGTCCGGCTCTCCGTCCGGCTCCGCCGGCGGCCGCGCGCCCCACCCACGCGCCCGCACGACCGCGCTGCGGCGGGTCACCGCGCCTCGGTCGTCCGGGCCCGTGCGCCCCCGGCGGCGCCTCCGCGCGCACGCGCCTGCTCCGACCGCCCTCAAGCGCTCGCTGGGCGCTAATAGTGCTTCAGCGTGCCCGCGTCGCATCGCGGCGCCGACTCGTTCGCTCGTGCTTCCGCGCACGTGCGTCGCCGCGCTGCGCCGGCCGCCTCGCTCTTGCGCCCGCGCCCCGGTGGCTCCCCGCCGCTGCTCCGGCCCGCGGCCACGCCCCCACGGCAGCTCGACCGCGCTCCGGTGGCTCCCCGCCGCAGCTCCGGCTCTGCGCGACTGCCCCGACTCGCGCCGCCTGACCGGCCATCCCCGCGCGCGCCGGCCACGCGCGGTCATATCCCCTTCTGGACCGTCCCGGCCTCCCGCCGCCCCGACGGCTCCGCTCGCCCGCGCGGCCTCAGCCCCGTCCGGCTCCAGCCCGGCCGCCCCGCCGGCTCCGCCTGGCGCACTGCCGGCCGCATGATCGGTCCGCACCTTTGCGCGCTTCACCGGCTCCGACGGCGCCGCGCCGGCCGCCCCTGGCCGGCACCCGTCCGTCGCGCCCGGCTTCCCGCACCGCGCGCCCGACCTCCGCGGCAGCACGGCCGCGCGTCTCGCCCCGCCTGCGCGTCCGCTCCGCCCCGTGCAATGGCTCCACCGCACCCCTCCAGCTCGCACCCGCACCACCGCGGGCTGCCTGCTCCGTGGCCAGGCGCTCCCCGGCCGGCTCCGCGCACCCGCGCATCGGCTCCGCCTTCCTGCGCAGCCTCGGCCCCCGCCGGCTCCAGCCTCGCCCGCCGGTCGAGTCCTGCCCTACACTCTGCGGCCGCACGCTCCTCTCGCGTGTGTCCGGCCGGCCGGTTGCTCCGTCCGTGCCCGCGTCGTCCCGGGCCGGCTGCTGTTTCCACGCCTCGATGGACCTCCCGCCGATTCATCCGCCATCTACCCACAAAAATGAGAATGAAAGGAAAAAGGGCGTGAAATACATGCATGCATATGGTACGTGCGGCTGCACTACTCACGTCCGTGCGTGCATGGCCGGCAGCGCTAGCACACGGCCCGGCCGGCTGCCCGTCTGGCTGCGTTGCCCCGGGTCCTTCCGTGCGCTCGGCCGACTCCCGCTCTTCGGTTGCCCGTCGTCTGTGCGTCCGCGACGCGTCTGACCGGCTGCCGCTCCGCAGCCAGCTCCCGCCACGTACGGCGGATCGGCTCGCGCCTCCGCACATCCGCACTCGCCCCACCGCTGCGCACCCGTGCGAGCTCGACCTCCGTCTGCGACCCTGCCTCCGAGCCACAAGGCATGCGCCAAGCCGGCTCCGTCCGCGCCCTCCGCCGGCTCCGGCTCGCGCCTCCAAAGCCAGCGTCGACCTCCTCCGAGCTCCGCTTGCGTCGTGCCGCTGCGCCCCCGCACAAGCTCATCCTTCGTCGCGCCGCCCGAGCACCCTGCGCGTCCGCACGTCCGCCTCTCCCCGGCCGCGCCTCTCCGCTCCACCTCTTCGCTCTGCGCGTCCGCGTCGCCCTACTCCACCGTGTCGCCGCGCGTCTGCGCTTCCCACGCATGTGCTCCTCCCCGCCACAGCTCCGTCCGCGCCGCTTCTGGTCGTCGGTGCCGCCCCGACCATCACGCGCGCCGGCTGCTCGCGGCTCCAGCCGAGCCTGTCTCGCGTCGCCTTGCCCCGCCTGTGACCCGGCCGCCCGCCAACCAGCACGACGGAGCCGCCCTCGCGCCTTCATGTCATCCCGGGCCGGCTGCTGCCCCGTTCCTGATGGCCGGCCCCGCCCCCGACGTCCGCCGTCTCGCCTCCACCGGCGGGCTCCGCGCGGCCGCTGCGCCCCCGCTTAAGCCCTCTCCCCTCGTGGTCGCGCGTCTTGGTCGCCCGCGCCGGCCCGTCACCGCGCCCCGCTCCCTTCCGCGCGCCGGCTCTGCCGCGGCCAGGCCTCCGCGCCGCCCCGCTCCCTGCCCGACGCGCACCGTCAGCTCCGTGCCCGCGGCGCGCGTGCGCCGGCTCCACCGCGCCACCTCGCCGCGCCTCCGCACGCTGGTCCGGCTGGGGGGCCGGTGGCCCCCCTCACTCACCCCCGCATGCCTGAGCCGGCTCTAGCACTGCACCGGCTGCTGCCTCGCGAACCGGCTGTCGTGGGGAGGGCCGGTTGGAGGATAATAACAAAAAAAGGGAGAAGTGTGAGCCGGCCAAAAAAACTGAGCCCCGCGTCCGCTCGGTCGGCTGCCTGCCCGCCTCGACACCGGCCCGTCCGCTCGGACGTCCGGCCGGTCGACCCGGCCTGCTGGCACACCCATCGATCGCCGAAGGATCGACGGCCACACCCAGCGGGTGCGTCGACACGTCGGCGTGCTCCGCTCGGAGAAAGCCGCGTCGGCTGTCATCGACAACAACCACCTCGTCTGCGCGAAAACCAATGTGAGCATCCATCCGGATATCTTTGCACGGCGCACCCGAATGAATAACCCCAAGCGACCCTCGGGGACCATCTCCACATATATCCAGCCGCCTTAATGTTCACCCTAGCGCTAGTAAGTCTCGGCTAAGGGGTTGTCTGTGTGGCCCGATACGTTCTTCCCCACAAAACGGCTTAGTAGCATGTACGGTACCAAGGCACAGTCTTTGTCTCAGCTACAGACCGCACCGCGATTGTCTGGCTAGCGAGAGCACAAGCTGGAGGCCACCCCACGCAAAAAACGTCTCGGGAGACAACGACTTGGGCAACCCGGTCATTTCATTTGTGAGTATCTGCTCAGTCGAGTCTGCTCCCAGAGTCCGAGTATTGTACGCTCCACTCCGCGGCCCACTCTTCGCCTCAACTACAGACCGGCTCCCGGCTGTCCGGTTAGCAAGAGCAAAAGCCAAAGAGCGGAGAGAACATGAAAAAGACTGAAGGGGGCTCGGAAGAAACCGAGTCGGCACCCTTTGCATAAACTTGCATTGCCAAAATCAAATATCTGATATATCTGCGCCGACTAACCTTCTCTTCTGCACGATAACTTCCATGAGGAACGCCCCTTGCTCGGGGGCTACACCCAGCAGGTGCGCTGGCGAGCCCCCGCTGGAAACAGCCAGCCGGTGGATTCTGTGTCCGCCCCCGGCAGGGCTCCGTGCCCATCAGCCGGCGGACCCCGCGTCCGCCCCCGGCTAGGCTCCGCGCCCATTAGCCGGCGTACCCTGCGTCCGCCTCGGCAGCGCCTCGCGCTCATCAGCCGGTGGACCCCGCGTTCGCCCCCGGTAGGGCTCCGCGCCCATCAGCCGGCGGACCCCGCGTCCACGCCCGGCAGCGCCTCGCGCTCGACAGCCGGCGGACCCCACGTCCGCCCTTGGCAGGGCTCCGCGCCCATCAACCGGCGGACCCCGCGTCCGCCCTCGGCAGGGCTCCGCGCCCATCAACCGGCGGACCCCGCGTCCGCCCTCGGCAGGGCTCCGCGCCCATCAACCGGCGGACCCCGCGTCCGCCCTCGGCAGGGCTCCGCGCCCATCAACCGGCGGACCCCGCGTCCGCGCCCGACAGCGCCTCGCGCCCATCAGCCGGCGGACCCCGCGTCTGCCCTCGCCAGGGCTCTGCGCCCATCGGTCGGCGGACCCCGCGTCCGCACCCGGCGTCCTCAACGCCACTATCTGCTTCAGCAACAGCAAAGACCCTCCACCCGACTCTTCGAGTCGCCCGGAGGCTAGGGGGCTACACCCAGCGGGTGCGCTAGCGCGCCCCCGCTGGAGACAGCCAGCCGGTGGACTCCGCGTCCACGCCCGGCAGGGCTCCGCGCCCATCAGCCGGCGGACTCCGCGTCCGCCCCCGGCAGGGTTCCGCGCCCATCAGCCGACGGATCCCGCGTCCACGCCCGGCACGACCCCGCATCCACGTCCGACAACCTCGACGCCACCGTCCGCTCCAGCGACATCAAAAACCCTTCGCCCGACTCTCCGAGTCGTCCGGAGGCTCGGAGGCTACACCCAGTGGGTGCGCTGGCGCGCCCCCGCTGGAAGCAAGCCGTGCCGTCCCCGGCCCGCAATCGACCATCATCAACAACTTCTGCAACAAGAACGACAACGGCGAAAACCCTTCGCCCAACTCTCCAAGTCGCCCGGAGGCTCGGAGGCTACTGACGGGGGGATTACCCCTGGGTAGGCTCAAGGAGATGACTCAACATTTTAAAACAAATGGAGCGGCCAACGCCCCTCTGCCCGACTGCTCCGGCTGATACCCCGGATCTTCCACGGCAGCCTTGCTCTCGCCTCGATTAGCCACCCCTTGGCATCTGCTGCGAGAAAACGACGACAATGAGATTTGTGATTAGGAACCTGATAGATGTTGATGATATCTCCTCGACGCCAGAGATTGGCACGTAGAAGAGACTGCTTCCTCCCCGGCAACGGCGCCAGAAATTCCTTTGACGTGGCTTGAGACTGCGTTGGTATTTCCCCAAAGAGGAAGGGATGATGCAGCACAGCGACGGTAAGTGTTTCCCTTAGTTATGAAATCAAGGTATCGAACCAGTAGGAGGATCACCAACACTACGTAAACAACACCTGCCCACAAAGAACAAATACTTGCAACCCGACGCGAAAGAGAGGTTGTCAATCTCTCTACGGTAAAAAGATAGATTAGGATATGATAGATTGGATAGATACATCTCTCAATAACACAAAATAAAAGAGGCAAATAAAAAGTGAAGCAAGGTATTTTTGGGTTTTTGGAATAATAGATCTGAAAACAAAAGCGGCAAAAAGATAGATCGGAAAGCAATATGTTGGAAAAGTAGACCCGGGGGCCGTAGATTTCACTAGTGGCTTCTCTCAAGAAGATAGCACACGGTGGGTAAACAAATTACTATTGGGCAATTGATAGAATATCAAATAATCATGATGATATAAAAGGCAATGATCAATATATAGGCATCACGTCCAGGATTAGTAGACCGAAATGATTCTGTATCTACTACTATTACTCCACACATCGACCACTATCCAGCATGCATCTAGTGTATTAAGTTCATGGAGAAATGGAGAAATGGAGTAATGCAATAAGAACGATGACATGATGTAGACAAGATCTATTCATGTAGGAATAGACCCCATCTTGTTATCCTTAATAGCAACGATACATGCGTGCCTCGCTACCCCTTCTGTCACTGGGAGAGGACACCGCAAGATCGAACCCATCACAAAGCACCTCTTCCCATGGCAAGAAAAATCGATCTAGTTAGCCTAACTAAACCAAAGATTCGAAGAAGAAATACGAGGCTATAAATAATCATGCATATAAGAGATCAAAGAAGACTCAAATCATATTCATGGATAGAAACTGATCATGAACTCTAACTTCATCGGATCCCAACAAATACACCGCAAAAAGTCATTACATAAAATAGATGTCCAAGAGACCATTTTATTGAGAATCAAAAGAGAGAGAGAGAAAGCCATCTAGCTACTGCCTACGGACCCGTATGTCTATGGTGGAGAGGCACCAATGAGGATGATGAACCCCTCGGTGATGGTGTTAGATTGGATTTCGCGGTTCTGGAACTTGCGGCGGCTAGAATTGTGTTTCGTCGACTCCTCTAGGGTTTCTGGAATTTCTGAGGATTTATAGAGCTAAGAGGCGGTGGAAAAGACCTCCGTGGGCCCCATGATACATCAGGGCCCGCCCGGGGCCTCTCGCGCGCCCTGGTGTATCGTGGGTCACACGGGCCTCCTCCCAGGTGCTTCCTTGGATCCCAAGTTGTCTTCTGGTCCAAAAATTTCTCCAAAAAGTTTCGTGGCGATTGGACTCCGTTTGGTACTGATATTCTGTGAAGTAAAAAACAAGCAAAAAACAGCAACTGGCACTCGGCACTATGTCAATAGGTTAGTCCCAAAAATTGATATAAAGTTGCTATAAAATGATTATAAAACATCCAAGAAGGATAATATAACAGCATGGAACAATCAAAAATTATAGATACGTTGGAGACGTATCAATATGAAATTTTAATTTGATTACTAAATGGATAAATAATAGAGCAATCAGGCTGATTATTGGGGTTCCCATTGCACACGGTTTCTAAGTCTACACCATGTACAATGACCTCAACAAACCCACACGGTTTCTAGAAAGTTGGCGTGTTGGATCGGTGAGCAATCACACATGAATTCTGGTCGACAATTGTGTGCGTTAGTACACCCAATCACAAACGTTTTCACATAGCAAGTGAGTGTGATGGGCAGCCCAATGCTAAACAGTTTCTTCTAGACACCGCGAGTGATGTTTTGAATAACGCAAACGACAGAATTATAACTATCGTGTGTGATGACCAGCCCTATCACAAACGATGTTATGTAGAAAATTGTGTGATCTGCAATACGAACGGAGGCGTAACCTTGGGATTCCCTTTGTGGGATGATAAGCTCATCTCACACGTCTTCCCCAATATGTCTGTTTGTGATGGCCCTTCGAATTGCAAACGATATATTTTTGCCCATCGTGTGTGACGGGGTGCAGGCATCGCCGACGGGTTTTCCCTGTCGTGTGGGATAGGCCCCCCATCGCCCACACATGCAAGGCGACGGTTTAAGACTATGTCATGGAAATGGGTTAAAAACCGTTTCTATAGCACGTGGCTGCACTAGTGCCCCCTCTGGCGTCTCCCGATACCCCTCTCTCGCCTATAAATTCTCTAATATCCTAAAAAAAGCCAAAGGCAGTCCAGAAACCCTTTTTCCGCCGCTGCCAGTCTTTATTTCGTCGCGAGGCCATCTGGAGCTCCGTTCCGAAACCCAGACGGAGGGGGGGATCGATCACGTAGGGCCTCTTCATCAACCTTGCTGCCCTCATGATGATGTGTGAGTAGTTTACCACAGACCGTAGGACCGAAAGTATGTCTAGAGGGGGGGGGGTGATTAGACTACTTGACCAAATAAAAGTTTTGCCTTTTCCCAAATTTTAGAGTTGGCAGTTTTAGCATTTCATGGCAAGTCAAGTACACCCTACACATGCATGTCTAAGAGTATAGCAGCGGAAAGTAACAACAAGCATGAGTAGAAAAGGATAGGGTAGGAGGATCAAACGCAATTGTAGACACGATGATTTTTTCCCGTGGTTCCGATAGGTGGTGCTATCGTACGTCCACGTTTATGGAGTCTTCAACCCACGGAGGGTAACGGTCGCGAGAGTCCACGGAGGGCTCCACCCATAAGGGTCCACGAAGTAGCAACCTTGACTATTCCATAACGGCTTCCGTCCACGAAGGACTAGCCTCACTATGGGTAGATCTTCACGAAGTAGGTGATCTCCTTGCCCTTACAAACTTCTTGGTTCAACTCCACAACACGAAGTAGGAGGCTCCCAAGCGACACCTAACCAATCTAGGAGGCACCACCCTCCAAAAGGTAATAGGCTCGGTAATGTCGATGAACTCCTTGCTCTTGTGCTTCAAGATGATAGACTCCTCAACACACAATCACTCTCTCACAGATTTGGCTTGGTGGAAGAGATGGGATTGGTGGAAAGCAACTTGGGGAGGCTAGAAATCAAGATCCATATGGTTGGAGTGGAAGATCTTGACCTCAACACAAGAATAGGTGGTTCTCTCTCAGAAAACTGGATGGGGCAAGTATGGAATAGTTCTGAGTGCTTCTCTTTCGAGTAGGTGGTGGTGGAGGGGTATATACAGGCATCCCCAAAAATCCAACCGTTACACAAAAAATGACCAACTCGGTGACACCGATGTGTAAATCTCGGTGGTACCAAAGTGACCAAAAGTGGCAACTTTTGAATCTCGGTGAGACCGATATAGGAAACTCGGTTGCACCGATAAGGTGACCAACGGTCAGATTCCCAATCTCGGTGATGCCGATCCAACAATCTCGGTGGTACCGATATTGTGAATTTGCGTAACAAAGAATTGGCAACCTAAACTCGGTGGCACCGGGATTGAATCGGTTGCACCGAAGTGGTTAGGGTTTGGCTGAGTCTGTCTGAGGTTGAGAATCGGTGGCACCGGGATGGAAATATTGGTTGCACCGATTTTGAGTATTTGGCTTTGGACAGACTTTGGTGGGAGAGTTTGTGGGTGTTTTTGGTGAATATCACTTGTGCACGTATGAGCATTTTGTTCACCAACAAAACCTTACCCCCTTTTAATAGTATTGGCTTTCCTATGGACTCAAAGTGATTTCTCACAAATGTAAAATGTAGAGTCCTCTTGCTTGAAGCTTTGCCAACCTATTTCCTTGCATCTTGGGGTATTCCACAATCTCCACAATACTTTTGCCAATCCTATCATTGAATATTTCCTGAAATATACTTAGTGGAAACATTAGTTCAATGACTTATATGTTGTTATTAATTACCAACACCACCAAGGGAGAAAATGTGCTTTCAATCTCCCCCTTTTTGGTAATTGATGACAACATATAGATCAAAGCTTCGACATATGATATAATCAATGAATATAATCGTCGCTTGGAGAAGTATGTGATAAGAAAGAGCTCCCCCTAAATTTGTGCATTATTTTAAATTTGCGTTTGAATGCAAATGTACAATCGATTAGGTACATGGGGCACTTCTTCCATGTCACATACATCTTGGTGGTGTGCGAGAGTAATTAGAATGAACATCATAGCACAACACAATCAAGCAAAGGTGAATGATCATCTCATAAGCATTAAGATGATAGGAAATAGTAGCATCACACATAATGCGTATGATCAAACACCACAAATATGTATCACAAGCAACCAAAAGATCAAATGTTTTCAAAAAGCAATAAACACCAAACGCTCTCTCACTCGAAGCCTAAAGATCTATATACACTTCTCCCCCTTTGGCAACAAGTTACCAAAAAGTTCAAAGGCACATATCTAAGCGTTCTTGGGCTGATCTCCTCCGGTTGTTGATGAAGGAGTCGAGAGAACAGCGTCGGTGAAGATCTCTGCAGATGTCGTGGATGGAGTTGGTGTGGCAACTGGAGGAACTGAAACTGATGGAGCAGGAGCTGAGGTGACAGTAGCAGGAGCTGATGAAGAGGGCCTCAAGTCTGGAGCTGGCACAGTGGCTGATCTGGACTGAGTGGTAAACTGTGTGCCTGGCCTGAGAGGAGAACCATCCTCATCATCATCATCATCAGAAGAAGTCTGAGGAAGAGGCACTGAGTCAACTTCCTTCTTGAGCTCATTGACTGTCTTAGTCAGCCCATCCACCTTATCATTAATGGTCTTGATCCTGTTCTCAAAGATCCTGACAAGACTGTTCTGGTTGTCCAGAATCCCCTTAATGTCCTTCTTCATGTCCTGAACTGATGAGATCAAAAGATCCATTCGCTCGTTCCTGGATCTGGGGACCTGAGCACTAGTGGCTCTAGCTGCCTCTGCCTCTGCCTGAGCTGCAGCTGAAGTGGGATGATCTGGGTTCATCACCACAACGTTGTCCTCGAGATCTGGCTGTAGGGGCAATTTGGGACGATCTAGAGCAAATATGTGCTTCTCCAACTTTGAGTTGATAAGCATCTGGATGTAGGGTGCATAACAGCAAGAGCGCTTTTGATCAGCAGCAACCCTCTTGATTGTCTCAACAATCAAGTCCATGACTCTGATCCTGGTGTGTCTGTCGAGGTGGATCAACATGTTAATGGAGTAGCCTCGGATCATCTTGTCATCTCCTGACTTGGGCATCAAGGTATGCCTCAGAATGGTGTTCATGGTGCGGAGGCCAGCCAGAAGAAAGTAGATAGATCCTAGCCTGTGAGACTTCACATTAGCAGCCGGAATCTCATTGTACATGTTGGCCATAGCATTGTGGTTTGCCTTGGATTCTGAGTAGACATCCAGGTCACCATCCTGTACCTCTGGGACTCCTAAGATTTCAGCCCACTCCTCAACAGTAGACTCATACCTTGCACCTTCAGTCATCCATACAATCCTACCATCTCCATAGAAATGTGCAGTGGAGTAGAATTGCATGATCATCTCATCATTCCAAGCAGTGAACTCTTTGCCAATAAACTCATCCAAACCAATGAAGTGGAAATTGTCTTGGACATTTGGAAAATAGTCCTCATTTTCCTTGATGAATTTCCAGTCCACATACCGCATATCGCTCACAGCTGGACTCTTGTCAAACAGCACAGTTTCATAGAAATATTTTTGCTCTCTCGTGAAAAATCTGTACTCCATAGCTGTCTTCTTCCTTTGGGCATATGGATCAGCAGCTCTCCATGCCCTCAAGCCAGAGTCCTTCCTCTTCTTCATATCCTTAGCAAGTGGGTAGCTGACATTATGTACTGGAAGGTGTGGCCTAAGCTTCATTAGGGCAGAAATAGCATCCTCATCCTCAACTCTGGAGGCAGTCCCTTTGTTCTTCTCAGATGCTGGAATTTGCATGGACAATCTCTTGGGCTTCTCAGCAGCAGGCTTCTTGGGTGCAGATTTAGTGCTCTTGGATGTGCCAGTCTTTGGCATAGCATCAGCCATAAGCTTCTTTTTCTTCTTGGGAGGGGCTTTCTCAACATGTTCTTCCTCCTCCTCAGCAGCAGCAGCAACAGCCTCCTCAGGTTCCTCAATCATGGAGGTCTGCCTGCCAGTGACATAGACAATCCTCTTCCTAGCACCCTTCTTCTCCCCTGCCTTCTTAGGAGGTGACTCAAGGTGAAGAGCCATCTTTGTCCTAGCACCTTCAGGTGCTCTCATAGCCTCAGAGCTAGCATACACTTTCCTGACAGCTCTCCTTGAAGAGGTAGCTTCATTTGCAGCTTTCTTGGCAGCCTTTTCTTGCTTCTTAGCAAGAATCTCTTCTGGAATGAAGTCTGAATCCTCCTCATCTGAATTCAGCTTCTTCCTGGCCCTTGTAGCAGCCTTGGGCAACCCATGAGAGTTGGGGGTGCCTGGATCTGAAGATGAACTAGATTCAGGACTAGTGCCAGAATCCAATTCAACACTCTTCTCTCTGAAGTCGTTCTCACTGTCCTCAGCACTTGACATACTGACCCTGTGAACAGAATATAGAGGAGCAGAAAAGGATAAGTCATCACAAAATGTGGCTGGTTTTTGAAAGATTGAACAAAAGATTTTCAAAGTTTTGCATTCTGTCACATGCAAATCGGTACAGTCGAAGTAAAATTGTCGGTGCCACCGAGACTGACTATCTCATTAACAAAAACTTGGCACTCTTTTCGGTGGAACCGAAAAGAAGTACTCGGTTTCACCGAGACAGTTCTCAGCAACACAGACAGACAAATCGGTGAGACCGATTTCAAATCGGTGAGACCAATTTGTTCACTTCGGTTCTACCGAGTTCCATCGGGCGGAAGGCAAACCCTAGAAAATCGATGGTTCGTTAATCTATGGAGATTTATGGTGGATAGAACGATGAGCAAACTGTGGCTTATAGAGAAAAACAGCTTTATTGTGCAAGAATCAGACGGGAGCGCAAGAAAGATCGAATCCGTACACTAGCTTGATGACGGATCCGCTACAGCGGCGAAGATGCCCGTCAGCGGCGAGGATTCCCAGCGGCGAAGAGGCTCGGGAAGGCAAGGCGATGACCAGGGGGTCCTTCTGCGGCAGCTTAGGGTTTTAGGCGCGACGATTTGAGGATTGAAATTTCGAATCGTCGGGACCACAGACTATATACCCTTCACTGTCGGTGATACCGATTTTAAATTTTCGGTGTCACCGAGTTCCACAACTGTCAGCTGACAGGGAAACTCGGTGTAACCGAGAATATGAAATCGGTAGTACCGAGATTGAAAACCAGATCAACCCTAAGCATTCGGTGAGACCGGGAATTGTGGATTGGTTCCACCGAGATGCACTTGGGAGGTTTTAATGGTCAGTCCTTGTCGATACGGAACTCCGAGTGCTCCACACACAGAGGGAACGAAAAGTACTTGTTCAAATTTTGTGATGCAGCATGAATAGAATATGAGGTGAGAAAGCATAGATAGCTAAAGAGTGGTCCTAGGCATTCTTGTCCATCCAATTGGCAAAAGATAAAACAAAAGCCAAATAGCAACAATTGGATGTCCTCGAATGAGAAAATAAATGCAGACCAACATGCTCACACAATAAGATGTCAAATCAAATCATGACAAACATGCACATACACACTAGCAACTAACAAGCACTTGGGCGATGACGAAGTCATCTATATATGAGTATTTGACTTAGGAGCCAAGTAAGAATACTTGATCATAGGTCATACTCATCGTTTAAGCACAAGTGGGGTTACCACTTTTACAT
This sequence comes from Elymus sibiricus, assembly GCA_039707655.1. Lineage (NCBI taxonomy): Eukaryota > Viridiplantae > Streptophyta > Magnoliopsida > Poales > Poaceae > Elymus > Elymus sibiricus. The sequence goes on along the minus strand of CM077669.1, from coordinate 343,262,151 downwards.
AAAGCATTTAATGTTGTCACATACTAAGAGATGCTTTGACTCAAGTCTTAGAGTAAAGCTCCCCCTTGATGTGACATCCCCCCATAAGAGGGATAGACTAACCTTGGGTTTTGTCGATGAAGACTTCATGTTGGTGAGGTAGTGGTGGATGCTCAAGGTTGATGAAGATCACCAAGAGTTGGGAGCATCCTTGTTGTTTCCTTACTCTTCTCACCTACATGGGTTAGTCCCAACACACAAGAGACAAATACAAGGATATCTATGGACATGGAGTGCAAAACATGTGTGATGATGTCCATTGATTTGTTGATTACCTTGTCCCTTGCTTACCTTTGAGGGAATGTGTGACTCCCTGAACTATTGCATAGAGTTGATGTTGATTGCAAATAATTCTTGCCAATAATGAATGTGAGTGAATTTCATTGGCGGAGTCACCCCTCAAGAACTCTCTAATTCTTCTTCTTGGGGACCCACATCAAGTTGATGGGGATCCTTGGTGTTGTAGTAGCCTTTGTAGAAGTTGAGCTTGATGTAGCCTTGGGAACCCACTCCACCATAGCTAGGGATCCATCTTCATACGAGTCAATGTCCTCTTGAAGCTTGTTCTTGCCCTTGAGCTTGTGGTCTTGTGGTGGAAGGTCATCTTGAGTGCTTGTCCCCTTGGGAAGAGTATTTTCATACTTCTCCTTTTGAGGAACAAACTTGGGCTCAGGATATTCACCTTCTTCCCATTCAACTCCATTTGCGTTGAAGTAGCCAACACCACGATTCTTCCGGTATCCTCCGTGCTTGCATACAATTTCCTCAAATTGCTTACACTCGGCAAGACTCTTGTAGATACCTTTTTCTATAATTCCTTTCAATAAAGCATTTTCTTGCTCAAGTGTAACTTGGCTAAGAGAAACATCATTAGTGGAATCAATAGAACTACTAGAAGCAACATCATTGGGTTTAGTATTTTTATTATTCCTACTAGTTGAAGAACCTTTCTTGCCTTTATTACTAGTTTGTTTAGATTTAACTTGTGGCATGAAAGTAGATAAGAGTAGTCGTTTGGCTAGATAAGATGAAGTCTTCTTTCGGAGATCGTCATTGATAGCTTTAAGAAACTCATGCTCTTGCTCCAAGTTGAGCTTCTCGAAGCGTAGCTTCTCATGAGTTCTTACAAGCTCTCTATGATCTTCAAGAGTAGATTCATGAGCTAACTGAAGAGTGTTTAGTTCTTTAGTTAGTTCTTCTATTTCCATCTTATCATCATCAATTGACTTATCTTGACTAGCATGAGAATTATCAAGTTCATTTTGACTAACATCACTAGTTTTATCAAAGAGCAAGTCATCATCATAAAGCAAATCATCTTCATCACTATTGAAATCAAGATACTCGGGGTGTGATACCTTGGGGCCTTTAGCCATGAAGCAACTTCCACTCCCTTCGTTTGGTGAGTCAAATAGATCATGGGAGTTGGTAGTCACTAGAGCAATTCCGGCAACACCATCATCTTGACTATAGTCGGAGTCGGAGTGATAGCTTCTCTCGGAGTTGTCGTTGGAGTCGGAGCCGGAAACCCATTCACCAACATGTGCTTCATGTTTCCTTCTTGTGTAGCTCTTGGTGTACTTGTCCTTCTTCTCCGAATCCCTACTTCTCCTTGAGTGTCTTCGTTCATAACGATCATCTCTACTCCTTCTCTCTCTTTGAGGTGATTCGTTCCTTGAGCTTCGTCTTCTTGGTGACTCTTCTGTTCGTTTGTAGGGAGCCGTGCACTCATTGGAGTAGTGTCCGGGCTTCCCACAATTGTAGCAATTGCGGTCATGACTTGACGAACGCTTCTCATCATATCTTGAGTTGGAGCTTCTTTCTTTGCCTCTATTCTTGTAGAACTTGTTGAATTTCTTGACCATGAGGCTTATCTCTTCATTGGTGATAAGGTTGTTGCTTGAGGTTGCGGGAGCATCACTTGTGGCTTTGTAAGCACCGCTAGACTTGTGATGAAGCTCTTCCTTGTCTTTGAGTGTCATCTCATGAGCAACAATCCTTCCAATGACTTCCGTAGGCTTGAGATCTTTGTAGTTGGGCATCATTTGGATCAATGTGCACACGGTGTCGTATCTCTCATCCAAAGCTCTAAGTATCTTCTTGATGATGAATTTGTCGGTCATTTCTTCGCTTCCTAAGCCGGCAATCTCATTGGTGATGAGAGCTAGCCTAGAGTACATCTCTGCGACTCCTTCACCATCCTTCATCTTGAACTTGTCAAGCTGACCTTGAAGAACATCCAACTTGGATTCTCTCACGGACTCGGTTCCTTCGTGCATATCAACCAAAGTATCCCAAATCTCTTTTGCATTCTCAAGGCGGCTGATTTTGTTGAATTCTTCTGGGCATAGGCAGTTGAATAGAATGTCGCATGCTTGAGCGTTGTATTGCAACATCTTTAATTCTTCCGCGGTCGCTTCACGATCCGGTTCCTTTCCATCTCCAAAGAATTCACCTTGCAAGCCAACACGAACAACAGCCCAAACGGCGGGGTTATGACCAAGAATATGCATTTTCATTTTGTGCTTCCAACTAGCAAAATTAGTGCCATCAAAGTACGGACCTCTACGGTGATAATTACCCTCACTAGACGCCATAGTCTCCTAGGTTGTGAGACCAATGCAATGGAGACCAAAGCTCTGATACCACTTGTAGGACCGAAAGTATGTCTAGAGGGGGGGTGATTAGACTACTTGACCAAATAAAAGTTTTGTATTTTACCAAATTTTAGAGTTGGCAGTTTTAGCATTTCATGGCAAGTCAAGTACACCCTACACATGCATGTCTAAGAGTATAGCAGCGGAAAGTAACAACAAGCATGAGTAGAAAAGGATAGGGTAGGAGGATCAAACGCAATTGTAGACACGATGATTTTTCCCGTGGTTCCGATAGGTGGTGCTATCGTACGTCCACGTTTATGGAGTCTTCAACCCACGGAGGGTAACGGTCGCGAGAGTCCACGGAGGGCTCCACCCATAAGGGTCCACGAAGTAGCAACCTTGACTATTCCATAACGGCTTCCGTCCACGAAGGACTAGCCTCACTATGGGTAGATCTTCACGAAGTAGGCGATCTCCTTGCCCTTACAAACTTCTTGGTTCAACTCCACAACACGAAGTAGGAGGCTCCCAAGCGACACCTAACCAATCTAGGAGGCACCACCCTCCAAAAGGTAATAGGCTCGGTAATGTCGATGAACTCCTTGCTCTTGTGCTTCAAAATGATAGACTCCTCAACACACAATCAATCTCTCACAGATTTGGCTTGGTGGAAGAGATGGGATTGGTGGAAAGCAACTTGGGGAGGCTAGAAATCAAGATCCATATGGTTGGAGTGGAAGATCTTGACCTCAACACAAGAATAGGTGGTTCTCTCTCAGAAAACTGGATGGGGCAAGTATGGAATAGTTCTGAGTGCTTCTCTTTCGAGTAGGTGGTGGTGGAGGGGTATATACAGGCATCCCCAAAAATCCAACCGTTACACACAAAATGACCAACTTGGTGACACCGATGTGTAAATCTCGGTGGTACCGAAGTGACCAAAAGTGGCAACTTTTGAATCTCGGTGAGACCGATATAGGAAACTCGGTTGCACCGATAAGGTGACCAACGGTCAGATTCCCAATCTCGGTGATGCCGATCCAACAATCTCGGTGGTACCGATATTGTGAATTTGCGTAACAAAGAATTGGCAACCTAAACTCGGTGGCACCGGGATTGAATCGGTTGCACCGAAGTGGTTAGGGTTTGGCTGAGTCTATCTGAGGTTGAGAATCGGTGGCACCGGGATGGAAATGTTGGTTGCACCGATTTTGAGTATTTGGCTTTGGACAGACTTTGGTGGGAGAGCTTGTGGGTGTTTTTGGTGACTATCACTTGTGCACGTATGAGCATTTTGTTCACCAACAAAACCTTACCCCCTTTTAATAGTATTGGATTTCCTATGGACTCAAAGTGATTTCTCACAAATGTAAAATGTAGAGTCCTCTTGCTTGAAGCTTTGCCAACCTATTTCCTTGCATCTTGGGGTATTCCACAATCTCCACAATCCTTTTGCCAATCCTATCATTGAACATTTCCTGAAATATACTTAGTGGAAACATTAGTTCAATGACTTATATGTTGTTATTAATTACCAAAACCACCAAGGGAGCAAATGTGCTTTCACAGACCTACGGGTCCATAGCTAGTACCTAGATGGCAATCTCTCTGTGTCTTGATCTTCAATACAATGATCATTGCATCTTCGCTTTGATCTATCCGATGTAATCCTATTGTGCGGTGTGTTTGTTGGGATCCGATGAATTGTGGGTTTATGTTCAGATTATTCATGAAAAGTATTTGAGTCACCTCTGAATATTTAGATTCTTATTTGCTGATCATTATAGCTTCGTAATTCTCTCCGATCTATCGGTGTGCTTTGGCCAAGTAGATTGATTTATCTTCAGTGGGAGAGGTGCATTGTGGTAAGTTCAATTTGACGAGTTTCTATATCCCAGTGATAAAGTAGGGGACAAGATACGTCTTTGTGTTGTTGCTACTAAGGATAACACGATGGTGTTAATTCATGTTGCTTGAGTTTACTTTGTCTACATCATGTCATCGTTCTCCATGCATTACTTTGTTTTACTTAATACTCTAGATGCATGCTGGATAGAGGTCGATGAGTGGAGTAATAGTAATGCAGGCAGCATTCGGCCTATTTGTTTATGGACGTGATGCCTATATACACATGATCATTGCCGTGAAAATCGCATAACTATCCGCTTTTCTATCAATTGCCCAACAGTAATTTGTTACCCACCGTATGCTGCCTACATGAGAGATGCCGCTAGGGAAAACTATGGCCCCCGGGTCTATTCACATATAAATTTACAAATGCTACTATTACCTTGCTGACTTTATTTACTTTTTATTTTATTTTGCAATTTACAATTATCTACACAACTCATTTGCTTGCAAATAACGAGATCAAGGGGATTGACAACCCTCTTGCCCGCGTTGGGTGCAAGTTATTTCTTCTTTTGTGCGTAACCGTTGAAGACGATTGAGGATTGATATTCCTATTGGTTCGATAAACCTTGGTTTCATAACTGAGGGAAATACTTACCCACTTTGTGCTACAATTACCCGTTCCTCTTCACGGAAAACCCAACGCAGATCACAAGTATCAGGAAGGATTTCTGGCGCCGTTGTGGGGAATATCATCATCAACTATCAAGTAACTTTGTTTATGTTTTTATTTGCTGTTATATTTAGTTTGTTTCATAAAAATCAAGAATACAAAAATATCTATCTTTGCTTGTTACTAGTTTACTTCTTTGGTTTCTAGTTTGCTCGTTGTCATGGCTAGTTCTCCTCCGGACATGCCTCAATCTCCCTACTTGGGAGAGGGTTCCCCAATCTAAGATTTTAAGCAGCTAGGTGATGAGTACCTTAAAGAAGCATGGGATAGATTACTAGTTATACAAGCAAGAGCTAATCCTAGGAGTCATATTAGATTGCTCCTTAGAAGTTTCTTTGTTGGTCTATCTCTTTCTCTTTGACGTGTCTTGGATTCTATGTTCGAAAAAGATTTTCTTGGGAACAATGCTTTTGACACCTATGATAAGATGAAAAATATATTTGGGTAGCCTAAAATAGAAACCATTGATCCTGCTATACTAGTGTGCCACCGCCAAACTGAGCTAATCAAAGAGGCTAGAACTAGTATGGAGTCTAATTTTAGGGGGTTGTTCAATTCTATCTCTAAAATTCATGGAAACGTCATGCTACACAATAGGAGGCTTGATACCATGGAACAAAAGCTTGATGTTCGTTGTGCTAGGGAGAATAATATTGTGAAGGGGAGTGGATCCCTTATGAGCAAAGATGACAATTCTTGAAGCTATGCATTATGCCTAGCAAGGGGCATAAAACAATAGCGCTTGTTGGGAGGCAACAAAATAGATATCTTTAAATTTTTGCATTTTACTTACTGTTTGTTTTTATAATATGATTATTGCCTCTATGATGTTTATGTTTTTGTGTTTAAATTAGTTTTTGTGCCAAGTAAAGCCTTTGGGATGACTCACGAGATGAGTAGAATCGATGCTAAACAAAACATAAACTTTTGACTCCAATACAAGAATTTTCATTTTTTTTACTGGAGCGTGATAATGATTTGAATTGTTTACACAGAATTGATATACAAATTTTCGAGATAGTCCTAATTTTTCAGCATTTTTAAAGTTACAGAAGTAAAGGTTCTCTACAGATTGCTACAGACTGTTCTGTTTTAGACAGATTCTGTTTTTGCTTGCATAGTTTGCTTGTTTTGATTATGCTATGGATTGTATCGGGGGGTATAGGCCATGGAGAAGTTAGAATACAGTAACTATTATGCAATTATGAAATAAGAATTAATTTATGACAGTACCTAAAGTATTCAATATGTTTCTTATGCTAATGGATCTCACGAAGTTTTGTTTAGTTTTGTGTGATTGAAGTTTTCAAGTTTTGGGTGTTATCGCGATGGACAAAGGAATAAGGAGTAGCAAGATCCTAAGCTTGGGGATGCCCAACGCACCCCAAGGTAATATTCTAAGCAATACTCAAGCGTCTAAGCTTGGGGATGCCCCGGAAGGCATCCCCTCTTTCCTCTCAATCCATCGGTATGTCACTTGAAGCTATATTTTTATTCATCACATGATATGAGTTTTGCTTGCAGCGTGGTTTCTTTTTGTTTAATTTTACTTTCAGTTTACCACAATCATTGTTTTCTGCACACACCTATTTAACAGAGACACACCTTCATCATAATTTGTTAGAATACTCTATGTGCTTCACTTATACCTTTTTGAGCACGGCGGCGTGTAGATTTTATAGAAATAATTTCACTCTCGTTCTTCACTTATATCTGTTTGAGAGTTAATAAATAGTGACGGTAATTTGCATGGGTCATAAGACTAGTCCAAAAATATTAGGTATTCAATGAGTGATAATCAAAACCATCATGTAGCACATATAGAGAAATTGTGGGTTAATGATATTGATGTGGTAATATGAAAAAGGTGTGAGTTCATAATTGTTGATTCGCAGAGGTGTCGATATTAAGATATGTTAACTTATTGTTCGTCAAAAAATTAAAAGGCATGGTGATGATGTGTGAGCATTTCTATTCCTCGTTGAAATCCTAGTGTTGTTTCGGGTCGGAAGCGCGCGATGGTTAACTCCTACCAACATCTTCCCTCGGGGCATGCGAGTAGTACTTTGATTTGTGATAAAACTAATAAAATTTTGCAATAAGTATATGAGTTCTTTATGACTAATGTGAAACCATGGACATACGCAATCTCACCTATTCATATTTTGCTAGCCTCTTCAGTACCGTGCATAGCCAATTCTCGAGCATCGGTGCAACTTTCGCCAGTGCATCCAAACCCCGTAACATGATACGCTCTATCGCACATAAGACTCATTATATGTTCCTCAAACCAGCCACCATACCTACCTATCATGGCATCTTCATAGCCATTCCGAGATATATTGCCATGCAAATTCCATTGTCACTTAACATGACTAGTTCGTTCATCATCATATTGCTTTGCATGATCATATAGAGCTGACATAGTATTTGTGGCAAAGCCACCATTCATCATATTTTTGATACATGTCACACTAGATCATTGCACATCCTGGTACACTGCCATATGCATTCATATACAGTCATATCTTCATATCGGTTCTTCATATCGAGTTGTAAGTAAATAAAAGTGTGATGATCATCATTGTTAGAGTATTGTACCAGTGAGGAAATAAAAATGGGGGAGGCCAAATGAGCCCACCATTCTAAAAAAATGAGAGAAAATGAGAGAAGGGACTTTGCTACTATCCTTTACCACACTTGTGCCCCAAAGTGGCACCTTGTTCCTCATATAGAGAGAGCCTCATGTTATGTCATTTTCATATGCTAGTGGGAATTACTTTTTCATTATTATAAACTTGGCTTATATATTCCTATGACGGGCTTCTTCAACTGCCCGAGGTCTTCATGAGCAAGCAAGTTGGATGCACACCCCACTTAACTTCATTTGAGCTTTCATACACTTATAGCTCTAGTGCATCATTTGCATGGCAATCCCTACTCCTTGCATTGACATTTATCGATGGGCATCTCCATAGCCCGTTGATACGCCTAGTTGATGTGAGACTATCTTGTCCACTTTTTACCCCTTTGTTATCTACCACCATATTCTATTCCACCTAAATGCTATGTCCAATGGCTCATGCTCATGTATTGCGTGAAGAATAAAAAGTTGATTCATATTGAAAAGTACGATCCAATTACCTGACTTGGACACCGTGGTGCTTGACATTTGTATTAATGTGGTGAAGATGGATCCATGCCTTGCTAATATAATAAGATGAATGGGGGGTAAACATTCTTTGAGGATCATATACTTTGAAAGACTGATAATTTTGTTTCTTATACTTATATGTATTGCTATGTTAATATTTGTGGATTCATCGTTTCTCAATGAGCATACATGCATAAGATTACATAATGGGTAGCATGTCACATCAAAAATTCTGTTTTTATCATTTACCTACTCGAGGACGAGCAGGAATTAAGCATGGGGGGTGCTTGATACGTCTCCAACGTATCTATAATTTTTTATTGTTCCATGCTGACATATTATCATTCTAGGATACTTTTTGGGTCTTTATTTACCAATTTATAATATTTTTGAGCACTAACCTATTGACCCAGTGCCCAGTGCCAGTTGTTGTTTTCTGCACGTTTTTTACTTTTCAGGTTTACAGTACCAAATGAAGGCCAATTGCCACGAAACTTTTTTTATGATTTTTTCTGGTCCAAAAGAATACCTGGAAGCTTCGGGAGGAGGCCGGAGGCCGCACCAGGGCCCCAGCACACAATAGGGCGCGTCCTGGGGGGCGCGCCCTGATGTGTGCTGGCCCCCTCGCGCGTCTCCCGGTACCCCTCTTTGGCCTATAAATTCTCTAATATCCTAAAAAAACAGAGGCAGTCCCGAAACCCTTTTTCCGCCGCCGCAAGTCTCTGTTCCGTCGCGAGGCCATTTGGAGCTCCGTTTCGGCACCCTGCCGGAGGGGGGGTCGATCACAGAGGGTGTCTTCATCAACCTTGCTGCCCTCATGATGATGTGTGAGTAGTTCACCACAGACCTACGGGTCCATAGCTAGTACCTAGATGTCAATCTCTCTATCTCTTGATCTTCAATACAATGATCATCACATCTTCGCTTTGATCTATCCGATGTAATCCTATTGTGCGGTGTGTTTGTTGGGATCCGATGAATTATGGGTTTATGTTCAGATTATTCATGAAAAGTATTTGAGTCACTTCTGAATATTTAGATTCTTATTTGCATGATCATTATAGCTTCGTAATTCTCTCCGATCTATCGGTGTGCTTTGGCCAAGTAGATTGATTTATCTTCAGTGGGAGAGGTGCGTTGTGGTAGGTTCAACCTGACGAGTTTCTATATCCCGGTGACAAAGTAGGGGACAAGATACGTCTTTGTGTTGTTGCTACTAAGGACAACACGATGGGGTTTATTCATATTGCTTGAGTTTACTTTGTCTACATTATGTCCTCGTTCTCCATGCATTACTCTGTTTTACTTAATACTCTAGATGCATGCTGGATAGCGGTCGATGAGTGGAGTAATAGTAATAGGTGCAGGCAGGAGTCGGCCTATTTATTTATGGACATGATGCCTATATACACATGATCATTGCCGTGAAAATCGCATGACTATCCGCTTTTCTATCAATTGCCCAACAGTAATTTGTTACCCACCGTATGCTGCCTACATGAGAGATGCCGCTAGGGAAAACTATGGCCCCCAGGTCTATTCACTTATAAATTTACAAACGCTGCTATTACCTTGCTGCCTTTATTTACCTTTTATTTTATTTTGCAATTTACAATTATCTACACAACTCATTTGCTTGCAAATAACGAGATCAAGGGGATTGACAATCCTCTTGCCCGCGTTAGGTGCAAGTTGTTTGTTCTTTTGTGTGCATCCGCTGAAGACGGTTGAGGATTGATATTCCTATTGGTTAGATAAACCTTGGTTTCATAACTGAGGGAAATACTTACCCACTTTGTGCTGTAATTACCCGTTCCTCTTCACGGAAAACCCAACGCAGATCACAGGTATCAGACAGTAGCAATTTCCCTCAAGTGGATGACCTAAGGTTTATCAATCCATGGGAGGTGTAGGATGAAGATGGTCTCTCTCAAACAACCCTGCAATCAAATGCAAGAAATCTCTTGTGTCCCCAACACACCCAATATAATGGTAAATTGTATAGGTGCACTAGTTCGGCGAAGAGATGGTGATACCAGTGCAATATGGATGGTAGATATATGTTTTTGTAATCTGAAAATATAAAAACAGCAAGGTAACAAGTAGTAAACAATGAGAAAAATGGTATATCAATGCTTGGAAATAAGGCCTAGGGTGCATACTTTCACTAGTGCAATCTCTTAACAATGCTAACATAATAGGATTATATGATCATCCCTCAACGTGCAACAAAGAATCACTGCAAAGTTCATATCTAACGGAGAACATAAGATGAAATTGTTGTAGGTAGTAAAACCACCTCAAAGTTACCCTTTCCGATCAATCTATTGGGCTATTCCTAAAGGTCACAAACAGCCCTAGAGTTCATACCAAAATAACACCTATGATACATATATATCAACCCTAATGTCACCTAGATACTCCAATGTCACCACAAGTATCATGGGTTAATTATTCGGCATGCATCAAACAACATCAGATTCATCATATTCAATCCAACACAAAGAACTTCAAAGAGTACCCCAAGATTTCTATCGGAGGTTACCCAGGTTCGGATTCCTCCAATGGAGGTAATAGCCTACGTCCTGCTTTGTGTCTATATTGATGTTGATCTCGATTACAAGGGTGCGGAATCACTAACCTAACTTTCGAGGGTGTCCAACTTAAGTCTTTCGGTCCTAGGGACTCACCTTTATATACAGGTCGACACCCTGGGCCTTACAACACAGTTCGAGTCGCATTACAACTCGTGACCTAATATGTCTCTAACACGCCTTGCCTCTTAGGCAAGGAAACTCCTGGCGTCTTCTGCCTCCTGGGCCTTGAGTCGCCGTCTTCATATCTTTGGGCCGCCCGGCGGCTTACTTGGTAACTACCTTGCTTGCCTTGTTTCAATGGCACGGCCCATCTTAAGTATAATTCTAGAGCCGTTATTATATTGACCCGGCCCATTACGGCAGGTTATACCGCGGGGCTATATCCCCGAAATTAGGCCCTAGATTAATTTGAATTCATTAATGTCAATTTCCCTTACTTTCTCTTGGTGGCTTATCATCTGCTTGCATCTGTGTTCTTCATGGATCTCGAAATGCCGGCTTGCAACATTTCCAGACTTGTTTTTTTTTTCAGCGCCTGTCTGTCAGTGACATCATCTTCGCTAACCGTTTTCATTCAGAGTCATCATAACGAATCTTTTGAAAACTGCGCCAAATCCAGGCCGGTGCGAAAATCGAGGTGCACCTCTAGCCACAAATTTACCGCATCCGTTTCATCTTTCATAGTGTCGTTTCATTTTTCTCCCCTTATAAATAAGTCCGCTGGGACCCCGTGATAACCTTCCCGTCTTCTTCTTCCTCTCGCCCCTTCTTTGACCGAACATCACTGGAGCTTCGGAGGCATTGTCGGGTTCTCCAACCACGCTGGCAACGTCACCGAGTCTTCTCGCAGTCGCCGGAGCGAGCACGGCTGATGTCTACTACGCAACTTTCTTCTTGTAGACTCGTGTTGGGCCTCCAAGCGCAGAGTTTTGTAGGACAGTAGCAAATTTCCCTCAAGTGGATGACCTAAGGTTTATCAATCCGTGGGAGGCATAGGATGAAGATGGTCTCTCTCAAACAACCCTGCAACCAAATAACAAAGAGTCTCTTGTGTCCCCAACACACCCAATACAATGGTAAATTGTATAGGTGCACTAGTTCGGTGAAGAGATGGTGATACAAGTGTAATATGGATGGTAGATATAGGTTTTTGTAATCTGAAAATATAAAAACAGCAAGGTAGCAAGTAACAAAAGTGAGCAAAAACGGTATTGCAATGCTTGAAAACAAGGCCTAGGGTTCATACTTTCACTAGTGCAAGTTCTCTCAACAATACTGACATAGTTGAATCATATGTAAATCCCTCACGTGCAACAAAGAGTTCACTCCAAAGTCACAAATAACGGAGAACAAACGAAGAAATTATTGTAGGGTACGAAACCACCTCAAAGTTATCTTTTCCGATCAATCGTATGAGCTATCCCTATAAGTGTCACGAACAGCCCTAGAGTTCGTACTAAAATAACACCTTAAGATACACATCAACCAAAACCCTAATGTCACCTAGATACTCCAATGTCACCACGAGTACCCATGGGCTTGATTATACGATATGCATCGCACAATTTCAGATTCATCATGTTTAATCCAACACAAAGAACTTCAAAGAGTGCCCCAAAGTTTCTACCGGAGAGTCAAGACGAAAACATGTGCCAACCCCTATGCATAGATTCCCAAGGTCACGGAACCCGCAAGTTGATCACCAAAACATACATCAAGTGGATCAATAGAACATCCCATTGTCACCACAGATATCCCATCGCAAGACATACATCAAGTGTTCTCAAATCCTTTAAAGACTCAATCCGATAAGTAAACTTCAAAGGGAAAACTCAATTCATCACAAGAAGATAGAGAGGGGAAAACTCCATATGATTCATCTATATTAATAAAGCTCGCGGTACATCAAGATCATGTCATCTCAAGAACAGGAGAGAGAGAGATATCAAACACATAGCTACCGGTACATACCCTCAGCCCCGAGGGTGAACTACTCCCTCCTCGTCATGGAGACCGCCGGGATGATGAAGATGGCCTCCGGTGATGGTTTCCCCCTCCGGCAGGGTGCCAGAACGGGCTCCCGATTGGTTTTTCGTGGCTACAGAGGCTTGCGGCGGCGAAACTCCCGATCTAGGTTTCTTTTCGGGGGTTTCTGTATTTATAAGAATATTTGGCGTTGGAATCACGTCAGGGGGGTGCTCGAGGGACCCACAAGCCAGGGGGCGCCCCCAGGCTTGTCACCTCCTCGGGACTCCTCTCCGGTATCTTTTTGCTCCAGTATTTTTTATATTTTCCAAAAATATTCTCCGTAAATTTTCAGCCCATTCCGAGAACTTTTATTTCTGCACAAAAAACGACACCATGGTAGTTCTGCTGAAAACAGCGTCAGTCCGGGTTAGTTCTAATAAAATCATACCAAAATCATATAAAATTATTGTAAACATGGCCTGAATATTTCATAAATTATAGATACGTTGGAGACGTATCAACATCCCCAAGCTTAATTCCTGCTCGTCCTCGAGTAGGTAATTGAAAAAAGAAATAATTTATGAAGTGTGAATGCTAGCAAGTGCACAAGTTTGATCAATGATAATTCCAATCACCTTTTCTAGCATCAATATAAACCATAAACAGTAGCTCATCTCATAAAGCTTCTCATGGTCAAGTAACAAGCTATTCACATGTTAAAGTATAGACCAGAAAGTTTCTTGAAAACTAACAAACCATATTCCTAGTCATCGAACAATTGCAATTCATCTTATTTTCAGGAAGGGTCTATGTAAGAGCTTTGATTTAGAAAATTCCACATACTCAACTATCATATAGTCTTCCATGATTATTGACACTCAAAGCATATTTTTAGAACAAATAGCATCCATCGAACACAGAGAAAGATAGGGGCCTAATGTTTCGCCTCCCAACTTATTTATCATATAGATAATTGTCAACAATAATAATTCATGATCAAATATATTTGTGTGGATATATATGTCTAGATCATTCCCCAACACATGACGCTTGCCAAGAGAAAAAGGCGAAATATAGGAAGTGGTGAAGATCACCATGACTCTTGCATAAAGGTAAGTACTAGAAAGTAAAAGATAGGCCCTTCGCAGAGGGAAGCATTGATTTGCAAAGGTGCCAGAGCTCAAGCTTTTAAAACAGAGATGAATAATAATTTTGAGCGGTATGCTTTCATTGTCAACATAACAACCGAGAGATCTCGGTATCTTCCATGCTAGATACATTATAGGCAGTTCCCAAATAGAATGGTAAAGTTTTTACTCCCCCTCCACCAATCAATCACACTCCACGGCGAGCCGAATCCACGGGTACCGTCCATACAAACAACAATCTTGGGGGAGTTTGGTTTCATTATATTTTGATTTGATTTTTGAGCATGGAACTGGGCATCCTGAATACCAGCCACTTTCTCGTGAATGATAGTGAATCAACACATATCGTGAGAATAACCCACCTAGCATGGAAGATACTGACAGCCCCTAGTCACTATATGAGCGATTCGGGCATACAAAACAGAATATTATTTGAAGGTTTAGAGTTTGGCACATGCAAATTTACTTGGAACGGCAGGTAAATACCGCATATAGGTAGGTATGGTGGACTCTCATGGCAAAACTGGTTTAAGGGTGTTTGGATGCACAAGTAGTATTTCTACTTGGTGCGGAAGTTTTGGCTAGTATGAGGTGGAAGCAAGCACCACATGTTGGAGGATCCGTAACAATATAACTTCTATACAAATATACCCAAACATAACTCATTAAGTTGTCTTCCTTGTCCAATTTTAACTAATTTGCTCGAGTTTGAAAATAATTAATGAGCTCACAATCATAGAAGATGTCCAAGATAGTATATTTATATGTGGAATCTCTCTTCCTTCAATATACTTTCATGAATTGTTCAAGTGACCAATGCGATGTTTGCTAACTTTCAATAAATTTTACCACCTATACTTATTATGTGTGAAGTCATTACTCCCCATGGGATAAGTATATGAAGCATATTTAATTTCAGATTTATGATATTCAATTCTTTCAACCATTTACTAATAGGATATAAGTGAAGCACGAGAGTGAATGACAAACTACTCCAAAAAGATATAAGTGAAGATCAATGCATAGCCAACAATTAAATAACTATGTGAGGACTCTCTCATCTAAGAATTTCAGATCTTAAGTATTTTATTAAACAGCAAGCAAAAGAAAAATAGCACTCCAAGAATAGCACGCATCATGTGAACGAATAAAAATTTAGGCTCAACATAGGCTAACCGATAATTGTTGATGAAGAGAGGTGGGATTCGTAGCATCCCCAAGCTTAGATGCTTGAGACTTCTTTAAATATTTACTTGGGGTGCCTTGGGCATCCCCAAGCTTGAGCTTTTGTATCTCGTTCAATCCTCTCATATCCCGGTTTCACCTATTCTCAAAAACTTCATCCACACAAAACTCGAAAAGAACTCGTGAGATAGGTTAGTACACATAAGAACAAATCAACACTTCATGTACTGCCAAGACAAGTTGCATAATAATTTCCAAACATTAGGTACTGTATACTATCATTTCCACAATTTATATCTACCAATATAGGCTATGGAAACTATAGGATAAGTAGATAACAAAACTATGACAGCAATCTGTCCAAACAGAACAGTCTGTAGCAATCTATTAAACCAGTGTACTTATGTAACTCAAAAAATTATGAGAATTTAGGACATGCTAAATAACTTATATGAAAACACTGTGTAAAAATTTCAGGAACTTTCCACGTTCCAGTAAAATATGAAAATTCAAACACTACAGCAAAAGTTTCTGTTTTTACACAGCACATATCAAAACATGCAATGCAAGCATCCTAATGCAATTCTTGGAACTTTTTTTATTGAAAACAAGATTATAAATAACACCTAACAGAGAACAACAAAATAAAATGATGCTCCAAGCAAAACTCATATTATGTGACGAATAAAAATATAGCTCCAAGTAAGATATACCGATAGTGTTGAAGACGAAAAAGGGGATGCCTTCCGGGGCATCCCCAAGCTTAGGCGCTTGAGTCTTCCTTGGATATTACCTTGGGGGTGCCTTGGGCATCCCCAAGCTTAGATTCTTGTCACTCCTTATTCTTCTCATATCGGTGTCTCACCCAAAACTTGAAAACTTCAATCACACAAAACTTAACGGAACTTCGTGAGAAGGGTTAGTGTAGTAAAGATAAATCATTCACTTAGGTACTGTCAAGACAAGATTCATAATTTTTCCCACATCATACCTAATGTATTCTATCATTACCATAATTTATATCACTAAATATTGTTGGGGAACGGAGCATGAATTTCAAAAAATTTCCTACGCTCACGCAAGATCTATCCATGGAGATGCATCGCTACGAGAGGGGAGAGTGTGTCTACGTACCCTCGTAGACCGTTAGCGGAAGCGTCTCACAACGCGGTTGATGTAGTCGAACAATCCTTCGAGCTCCACCGATCGAGTACCGAACGTACGGCACCTCCGAGTTCTACACACGTGCAGCTCGGTGACGTTCCTCGCCTTCTTGATCCAGCAAGACGTCGAGGTAGTAGATGAGTTCCGTCAGCACGACGGCGTGGTGACGGTGACGGTGAAGTGATTCCGGCAGGGCTTCGCCTAAGCTCTCCGAAAATATGATCGAGGTGGAAAACGGAGATCGGGGCACCGCACACGGCTATGGGACAATTGTGTGTCTCCAAGGGGTGCCCCTCCTCCGTATATAAAGGAGGGAGGGAGGAGGCCGGCCCCCTAGGGGTGCGCCAAGTGTGGGGAGTCCTACTAGGACTCCTTAGTCCTAGTAGGATTCCACCTCCCATACGGAGTAGGAAAGGGGGAAGGGAGAGGGAAAGGAAAGAGGGGGCTGCGCCCCCTCCCCTAGTCCAATTCGGTTTGGGCAAGGGGGGGCGCGCGCCTCCTCACGTGGCCTGCCTCTCCTTTTTCCCGTATGGCCCAATAAGGCCCATTACTTCTCCCGGTGAATTCCCGTAACTCCCCGGTACTCCAAAAAATACCTGAATCACTCGGAACCTTTCTGACGTCCGAATATAGCCTTCCAATATATGAATCTTTACCTCTCGACCATTTCGAGACTCCTCGTCATGTCCGTGATCTCATGCGGGACTCCGAACAAACTTCGGCCACCAATCACATAACTCATATAATACTAAATCGTCATCGAACCTTAAGTGTGCGGACCCTACGGGTTCGGGAATGATGTAGACATGACCGAGACGACTCTCCAGTCAATAACCGACAGCGGAACCTGGATGCTCATATTGGTTCCTACATATTCCACGAAGATCTTTATCGGTGAACCTCATATGTCAACATACGTTGTTCCCTTTGTCTGGCGGTATGTTACTTGCCCGAGATTCGATCGTCGGTATCCAATACCTAGTTCAATCTCGTTACCGGCAAGTCTCTTTACTCATTCCGTAATACATCATCTTGCAACTAACTCTTTAGTCACGGTGCTTGCAAGGCTTCTGTGATGCTGTATTACCGAGAGGGCCCAGAGATACCTCTCCGATAGTCGGAGTGACAAATCCCAATCTCGATCCATGCCAACTCAACAAACACTTTCGGAGATACCTGTAGTGCACCTTTATAATCACCCAGTAACGTTGTGACGTTTGATACACCCAAAGTATTCCTACGGTATCCGGGAGTTGCATGATCTCATGGTCAGAGGAACGTGTATTTGACATAGTGAAAGCAATAGCAATAAACTGAACGATCATTTGCTATGCTAACGGTTGGGTCATGTCCATCACATCATTCTCCTAATGATGTGATCCCGTTATCAAATGACAACTCATGTCCATGGTCAGGAAACCTTAACCATCTTTTGATCAACGAGCTAGTCTAGTAGAGGCATACTAGGGACATAGTATTTGTCTATTATCCACACATGTATTTAGTTTCCGGTCAATACAATTCTAGCATGAATAATAAACTATTATCATGAACGGGGAAATATGATAATAACTAATTTATTATTGCCTCTATGGCATATTTCCAACAAATATAAGCTATGGAAACACTAAAACAAGAAAACTATACATGCAAAACAGAATCTGTCAAAAATAGAACAGTCTGTGAAGATCTGTAGCGTAACCATACTTCCCTGTCTCTAAAAATTCTGACAAATTAGAAAAATCTAGGAAATTTGTATATCAATCATGTGTAAAAAATTCAGATCAAAATCACGTTCCAGTGAATTTACAAAATTCCTGGACTGAGAGCAAAAGTTTCTGTTTTTGCACAGAATCAAGTCAACTATCATCCACACTATCCCAAAGGCTTTACTTGGCACTTTATTGAAACAAATGCTATAAAACATGATTATACAGTAGCTTAATCATGTGGGCACACAAAAACAGTAGGTATAAATATTGGGTTGTCTCCCAACAAGCGCTTTTCTTTAATGCCTTTTAGCTAGGCATGATGATTTCAATGATGCTCATATAAGAATAGTAGTTGAAACATGCAAAAGAGCATCATGAATCTCATGACAAGCACATTTACGTCTAACCCACTTCCTATGCATAGGGATTTTGTGAGCAAACAATTTATGGGAGCAAGAATCAACTAGCATAGGAAGGCAAAACAAGCATTACTTCAAAACTTTGAACACATAGAGAGGAAACTTGATATTATTGCAATTCCTACAAGCATATGTTCCTCTCTCATAATAATTTTCAGTAGCATCATGAAGGAATTCCACAATATAACTATCACATAAAGCATTATTTTCATGATCTACTAGCATATAATTTTTATTACTACCCACACAAGCAAAATTCTTCTCATTCAAAGTAGTGGGAGCAAACTCAACAAAATAACTATCATGTGAAGCATAATCCAATTGAAAATTAAAATCATGATGACAAGTTTCATGGTTATCATTATTCTTTATAGCATACATGTCATCACAATAATCATCATAAATAGGAGGCATGCTTTCATCATAATAAATTTGCTCATCAAAACTTGGGGGACTAAGCATATTATCTTCATCAAACATAACATCCCCAAGCTTGTAGCTTTGCATATCATTAGCATCATGAATATTCAGAGAATTCATACTAACAATATTTCTATCATGCTCATCATTCAAAGATTTAGTGCCAAACATTTTAATAACTTCTTCTTCTAACACTTGAGCAAAATTTTCCTTTCCATCATTTTCACGAAAGACATAAAAAAGATGAAGCGTATGAGGCAACCTCAATTCCATTTTTTTTTAGTAGTTTTCTTTTATAGACCAAACTAGTGATAAAACAAGAAACTAAAAGATTCAATTGCAAGATCTAAAGATATACCTTCAAGCACTCACCTCCCCGGCAACGGCGCCAGAAAAGAGCTTGATGTCTACTACGCAACTTTCTTCTTGTAGACTCGTGTTGGGCCTCCAAGCGCAGAGTTTTGTAGGACAGCAGCAAATTTCCCTCAAGTGGATGACCTAAGGTTTATCAATCCGTGGGAGGCGTAGGATGAAGATGGTCTCTCTCAAACAACCCTGCAACCAAATAACAAAGAGTCTCTTGTGTCCCCAACACACCCAATACAATGGTAAATTGTATAGGTGCGCTAGTTCGGCGAAGAGATGGTGATACAAGTGTAATATGGATGGTAGATATAGGTTTTTGTAATCTGAAAATATAAAAACAGCAAGGTAGCAAGTAACAAAAGTGAGCAAAAACGGTATTGCAATGCTTGAAAACAAGGCCTAGGGTTCATACTTTCACTAGTGCAAGTTCTCTCAACAATACTGACATAGTTGAATCATATGTAAATCCCTCACGTGCAACAAAGAGTTCACTCCAAAGTCACAAATAGCGGAGAACAAACGAAGAAATTATTGTAGGGTACGAAACCACCTCAAAGTTATCTTTTCCGATCAATCGTATGAGCTATCCCTATAAGTGTCACGAACAGCCCTAGAGTTCGTACTAAAATAACACCTTAAGATACACATCAACCAAAACCCTAATGTCACCTAGATACTCCAATGTCACCACGAGTACCCATGGGCTTGATTATACGATATGCATCACACAATTTCAGATTCATCATGTTCAATCCAACACAAAGAACTTCAAAGAGTGCCCCAAAGTTTCTACCAGAGAGTCAAGACAAAAACATGTGCCAACCCCTATGCATAGATTCCTAAGGTCACGGAACCCGCAAGTTGATCACCAAACATACATCAAGTGGATCAATAGAACATCCCATTGTCACCACGGATATCCCATCGCAAGACATACATCAAGTGTTCTCAAATCCTTTAAAGACTCAATCCGATAAGTAAACTTCAAAGGGAAAACTCAATTCATCACAAGAAGATAGAGAGGGGAAAACTCCATATGATTCATCTATATTAATAAAGCTCGCGGCACATCAAGATCGTGTCATTTCAAGAACACGAGAGAGAGAGAGAGATCAAACACATAGCTACTGGTACATACCCTCAGCCCCGAGGGTGAACTACTCCCTCCTTGTCATGGAGACCGCCGGGATGATAAAGATGGCCTCCGGTGATGGTTTCCTCCTCCCGCAGGGTGCCGGAACGGGCTCCCGATTGGTTTTTCGTGGCTACAGAGGCTTGCGGCGGAGGAACTCCCGATCTAGGTTTCTTTTCAGGGGTTTCTGTATTTATAAGAATATTTGGCGTTGGAATCACGTCAGGGGGGTGCTCGAGAAACCCACAAGCCAGGGGGCGCGCCCACCAGGCTTGTGACCTCCTCGGGACTCTTCTCCGGTATCTTTTTGCTCCAGTATTTTTTATATTTTCCAAAAATATTCTCCGTAAATTTTCAGCCCATTCCGAGAACTTTTATTTCTGCATAAAAAAACGACACCATGGTAGTTCTGCTGAAAACAGCGTCAGTCCGGGTTAGGTCTAATAAAATCATACCAAAATCATATAAAATTATTGTAAACATGGCATGAATACTTCATAAATTATAGATACGTTGGAGACGTATCAACGGCCATCTCCATTTTCGACCCACAAGATCTGGTACGAATCCTTTTCATTTAGGGTTTAATCCTTCCGGTGTTCATACTGTGTTCGTCGTGTTCGTCCGAGACGTAGCTTGTAGATCCACATGCTCGATATTCCTTAGTAATGTATAGCTTTAGCATGGTCTTCGCCTTGTTTTCCTCTCAAGTAGATCCGAAATGAGCCATCGAGGCAATTTTTTGAATGCTGCCGTTTCGGTCCTTCCATCAGCTAGGACGCATATTTCATTGCTTTTTCCTCATTTATTTCGATTCATCTCAAAGAGCGTCTTTGTAGAAACCTGTTTGTGATCCAATCTTTTTGCTAAGTCTTGTGGAGATATGCCTTTGACCTCCCTTGATTTTGCCGGCTTAAAAATAGCAAACCATTATAGGCGACTTACAATACGCACCGGCTCATTTTTTTATCACTCTTTGTAGTTGCTTCATAACCTGACATGGATCCTAAGAACTCCAAAGTCTAGAATTGGATTAAGACCAATGAATCCAAGCTTACCTTGGATGACCTTGTGGACCAAGGTTTCCTGCCGGCTCGAAAGGATATAGAGTGGAAGGCTCCCAAAGAAGAGCCTTATCCACAGTCACGACAAGGAGAAGTTGTTGTTTTTACTGATCATCTACGTAGAGGTTTCCGGCCTCCCGGCTCGAAGTTTTTTAGAGACCTTTTGCACTTCTTCAACCTCAGGCCTCAAGATATTGGTCCTAATTCCATGACCAACATCTGTCAATTCCAAGTGTTATGCGAGGTATATTTCCAGGTCGAGCCGTCGGTGACCCTCTTTAGGGAATTTTTCTACCTCGATCGTCAGACTGAGGTGAAGAATGGTGCTGCTTGTAAACTTGGTGCAGTTTCCATCCAAAAGAGAAAGAATAGTGCCTTTCCTGAATCAAGGCTGGCGAGTCACCCGAAAGGATGGAACAAGACCTGGTTTTATTGCAAGAACACTGCGCCCAGGGGATAAAATCCTCTTCCGGGTTTTAGACTGGAACGGCTCAGCAGCAACGTGGAATTTCTGAGTTGGCCAACAGATGAAGAGAGGAATCTGTTGGCAACTTTTCATACAAAATTGAGAGCTCTGGCCGCACATGGCTTAAATGGGATTGACCTGATTCGTTGCTGGTTAAAATGGCGAATCCAACCTATAAGCATAAGGGACGGCTTGATGTGTGATTACTCAGGCGCCTCAACTAATCATCAATGCTTCTCTCGTGACAATCTGAATAATGACGCCCTTAACAAAGAAACAAAGAGGTTCTTTTCCGACTCAAAGGAGCAATGCAATGTCACCGGCTTGGGTCCGTTCTATCTGCTCAATCCACCGCCTCCGGTATTAATCACTTTTGCTGTCTTTTATCAATTTTACTTTGACCCGTCATTCTTACCATATGCTTTATATGTTGCAGGAGAACTCTGTTTTCTGGAAGGTCACACCTCAAGCCCCTGTTCCCTCGTCGGGTAAAAAAGATAACCCGACCCCTGTGATGTCTTCGGGGGAGGAATCCGAGGTAGAACTTGATTCTCTTGGCCGCCTGTTTATTGAGCTTGCTGACGCACATTCTTATCAGGGTGAATCGGAATCTAGCCAAGCCGACGAAATTGAGGTAACTCCAATCTCCTCCAGTTCTTCAGAAATGTTTGTTCCCAGAAAGCCAAGACAAACCGTCTGGAAGGTTAAGTTGACACATCCAGATGCTCACTTGGCTCCCGATTTTCTTTTGAAGAAAGCACGGTTTGCCGGATCGTCAAAACACAAGACCCGGAGTGGTTCGGGCGACTTAGACCCCAGTTTGTCTCATGCACCGCCGGCTCGCAAACCACGCCTCGAGGTGCCTCATAGTCCAATGAATTCTTGACCTAGAGATGGTTTGTTTAAGCAACCTCTTAGTCCTTCAAATTCACTTTATCAGGCTTCCCCTCCATCTTCGGGCGACTCAACTACAACACAGCTTCCCACTTTCAATGTCAATCGCGGATAAGCTCCTGAACTTGCACTGTTGACTTATGTCATTTTAACCCTTGAGCTACTTTTTTCCTTAGCATAATACTTGATTTTTGCAATCATAGGGCCAAAGCTACCTTGTCGAAGTGGGCTGGCGGGTCATCTTTTGGTACTGCAAGCCAAGACATTCCAGACCCCCCACCAGCGAAGTCATCCACGGAAATTAGCCTTTTCGTAGAAAAGGAGCCAGTCATGAGGGCTAAGCCGGCAGTTGATGTTGAAATGTCCAGGCCGGATGAGACGGTCTTTATGGATACACCAACGAAGGCCCAAGGCACGTCGGACGACCCGTATGCCCGTCTGCCAAGCCCGGCTCATCCTTCTAGCCCGGCGACCCATGCGGATGACCCCATACCGCTGACTGATCAGAACATTCCAGATGTCATTATTGTTAAGGAAAGCTTCCAAACTCCAATTGTTTCCACCTCCTTGGCTAAAATTGTGGCCAAGGATGAGCCGGTGGATTTGAACAAAGGGAAAGCCAAATTGGAGATTCCAGAGTTGTCTACTTTTGGTGCTGAAGATTTACATCAGCAATATTTGACCTGGCTGTCTGAGAGTCAGGAAATTGAAATCAGCATGATAAATGCTATGAAGGAAAAGTATGAGGTAAGATTCTTGTTTCACCACTATCTTTATACTGTCATTAGCCTCCAAGGACCAGCTTATTATGATAAGCTGGTTCCATAAAATAAATATGACCTGTAGCTGTAGGCCCCAAGGACCGGGTCGCTGTAACTATAGCAAGTCGGTACTTTGTAGCAAGGAAAGAAACATGGTCCAGCCCCCAAGGGCCGGCTTATCTGAGTAGGTCGGGTCTTTGTTTGTATTGTGAAGAAATCGACCTATAGCCCCCAAGGGCCGGCTCATCCTCTTGAGATGATCCGGGTCTTCTTAATATCTTGAAGAAAAAACTAGCATACATTAGCCCCCAAGTGTCAAGTATAGTGCTTGCAATCTGCTTGGGACTTTAACAAAATGAGTTGGAATAGTTGTATCCCCCCGAAGGTCAAGTAGTCCGTTATAGGGTAGCTTGAAACTTTTTGTAGAAATATTTGCTGACAATTCTTGTATGTCTATCAGGAATATGTTGGGGAGGCTGAATCTGTTGCTGTGAAACTACAAAAACACCTCAAGGAAGAGAGGAAGCTGAAAGCTGATGCTGAGCTCATGGCGGCTCATTTTGAGGATTCTGCACGGCAGGCTAATGAACGCCTTGAACAGGCCGTAAAGTTATTTGAAGCAGAAAAGGCCACCCTTCTGAAATGTGATGAGAAGGCTGAAGGGAAACACGATCCGTTGAAGGAGAAATGTGCCACTCTTGTGAAACAGATAAACGAGATGCTGACGGCAATCTTCGGTATGTATTCTGTCTCTCTGTTGTAAATTCGCCGGCTTATGATATGGTGGCTAATTGTCGCTCTTTTGCTTTGTTTGCAGGACGAAAAGACCATACTCTTGTAGAGTTACCTATTGTGAAATTGAAGGCAATTTTCACATATGTAGAGCAACTATTCACAGGATCTGTCTACTCCATTATGGCGGTAAAGAATTTAAAATACCCGTCGAGGAACATCAAGGACATGTTGAAGCAGCTCTCCACTGTGCCACAATGGGTCACCGAGACCCGGAAAGCGGCGGCTCGAGGAGGAGCAAATATGGCTCTTGCTCGAGTGAAGGCATATCTTCTGGAACTGGATCTGGAGCTCTTAAAACGCGGCTTTCCTGAGTTCAAACTTGATGGTTCAACTTTTACTCATTCAGATTTCGCCAAGTGCGTCACAAAGACTCGGTCGTTGGCGACTCATATACCTGAAGAGATTGACCTCTCGAAGTACCATCCTGTGTACTCCAAAGATAATGAGCGTATCAGCACGTCCAAAGATGAGCCGTTTAAGTTGGTGCCGCCTCGACGTAAGAGAACTTTTGCTCCTGATGTTGACGCATCATCTCTTGTTGAGGGAACGTCCAATTTTGAATCTTTGAACTCAATTCGATGGACACAGAAGGGCCAACAGGTTGACGAGGATGACGAGTCAGTGGATTCAGATCCAGAGGCAGCTGATGAGTAAAAGGCATGAAAGCATCTCCGAAGATAAATGAGTCACCAAACTGAGCTAGCCCCCAAGTGTTGAGGAAAGAACTTGAGTATTGTGTGGCTCCTAGTATGAGCCTGTAATAGGGGTAGTTTTAAACTTTTGAAATGTTTTGTCGTGCCATCGTGCACGTTTGCACCTTTGTTGATGCAGAGCTCCAATCTTTTGAGCTGTTTGCTAAGATATGATTGTGCTGCTCTTTTTGCTTGTCCTCGAATATTTATGTTGTTGTGCTCAATGAGTCTTTGAAAACAGAAAGGACAGGTCAAACATAAGCCAGAAAAAGAACTTGGTTTTCAAGACTCAAGTCTTTGTTGAATCTTTCCACAATAATATTGAGGATGTATGATTCCGACCCGGTCTTAGTATGACCGCAGTTGTTAACCCGGTCGTCCACTTATGAGCCGGTGATAGGGACAGTATTGTACCTGAAATTTTATGACGTGATAACAAAAATGTATAATCATATAAAGTACTGTTAGTAAGCCGGCTTAGTGAGATTCGGCAAAAAAGAAACTGGCTTTCGAGGCTCAAGTCTTGCTTCAATGAAGCGGGTACGATAACCTATGGTTTATCCTAGCTCTCTGTATGCCGGTTCTCACATGACTCAAGTCGGTGTTTTTACCTTGATAAGTTCAGGGTCCAAAAAAGGATTGACTTGTCAAGAGTACATGGGGTCACCTGATCAGAGTCGCATCAAGCATACCGGCAGGTTTAACCATATATTGTGGCGTTTTTTCCTGGGTCAAAAGGGTGAGAAAGCTAAACTCGATGAGTAGGAAGCCCCCAAGTGACCTATGTTTCAAACAATAAAGACTCATGCACAATTTGTAGGCTGAAACGACACAGACCCCGAGTTTCGGGGGTGCTGGCTTTATTATATTTGAACATAAAGAAGTATATACAGAATTTGCAAGGGGGGGTAAATTACAAAAGGGGAGCCGGTGGCTCTTAAGTGTAATAAGGCCGCAGGTGAGCAATGTTCCAGGACTGGGTTGTCTCCTCCTCAGAGGTGTATGATCCTTCTCGTAAGTCCACCACATAATATGAACCGTTATTGAGGTTTCTGCTGATGACGAAAGGGCCCTCCCAAGGTGGGGAAAGATTGTGCATCCCTGTTTGATCTTGAATCAGACGGAGCACTAAGTCGCCTTCTTGAAAAGTATGGCTTTGGACTCTACTGCCGTGATAGTGATGTAGGTCTTGCTGATATATAGCAGATCTGGCTGCTGCTAAGTCACGTTCTACTTCCAAGGCATCCAGGGAGTCTTGACGTGCTAGCTCATTGTCCGCCTCAACGTAGGCAGTCACCCGAGGCGAGTCATGGCGAATATCGCTTGGTAGAATGAAGGGATCAATAGAAGAGACGTCTAGAGGGGGGTGAATAGACTACTTGCAAGAATTAAAACCTAACCTTTTCCCAAGTTAATTGGTGGGCAGTTTTAGCAATTATAACAAGTCTAATGCACCCTACACATGCTAATCAACAAGTATGGCAGCGAAAAGTAAGACAAGCACATGTAAGAGAGAGTAGAGATAGGAAGACGAAAGGATTTTTCCCGTGGTTCCGATAGGTGGCGCTATCGTACATCCACGTTTATGGAGTATTCAACCCACGGAGGGTAGCAGTCGCGAGAGTCCATGGAGGGCTCCATCCATAAGGATCCACGAAGTAGCAACCTTGACTATTCCATAACGGCTTTCGTCCACAAAGGACTAGCCTCACTATGGGTAGATCTTCACGAAGTAGGCGGTCTCCTTGCCCGTACAAACTTCTAGGTTCAACTCCACAACACGAAGTAGGAGGCTCCCAAGCAACACCTAACCAATCTAGGAGGCACCACCCTCCAAAAGGTGATAGGCTTGATAGTGATGATGAACTCCTTGCTCTTGTGCTTCAAGATGATAGACTCCTCAACACTCAATCACTCTCTCACAGATTTGGCTTGGTAGAAGAGATTGATTGGGTGGAAAGCAACTTGGGGAGGCTAGAAATCAAGATCCATATGGTTGGAGTGGATGATCTTGATCTCAACACAAGGGTAGGTGGTTCTCTCTCAGAAATTTGGATATGGGAAATGGGGAACATTTCTGAGTGCTTCTCTTGCGAGTGGGATGTGGTGGAGGGGTATATATAGGCTTCTCCAAAAATCCAACCGTTACAACATTATTGCCCAACTCGGTGAAACCGAAGTAAAACTCGGTGGCACCGACTTGTTCAAAATGTGGCAACTTTCAGAAACTCGGTGAGATCGATATAGGAATCTCGGTGGTACCGAAACGAGTGGCCGAGGGCAGTTCCCAAAACTCGGTGAGACCGAAACATAAACTCGGAATTTCTGATTCTATGAAAACAGTCAACCGAATCGTGGTCACCAAATCTCGGTTGCACCGATGCTGTCTCGGTTGTACCGAAGAGCTAGGGTTTGGCTAGGGTTCTGTCTTGGGTAAAAAATTGGTAGAGCCGTATGAAAACTT
The DNA here is from genome assembly GCA_039707655.1 of Elymus sibiricus. Taxonomy (NCBI): domain Eukaryota; kingdom Viridiplantae; phylum Streptophyta; class Magnoliopsida; order Poales; family Poaceae; genus Elymus; species Elymus sibiricus. The sequence goes on along the minus strand of CM077669.1, from coordinate 343,234,527 downwards.
GGTGGCACCGATTTTGTGAAGTTGGGTTTAGACAGAGTATTTTGGGGGAGAGCTTGTGGGTGTTTTTGGTGGCTAGCACTTTTGCACGTGGAGCAATTTGTTCACCAACAATACCTTACCCCCTTTTAATAGTATTGGCTTTTCTATGGACTCAAAGTGATTTCTCACCAAGTAAAAGGAGAGTCTTCTAGCTTGAAGCTTTGCCAATCCTATTCCTTCCTCTTCTTCTTATTCTTGGGGAATCTCCTCACACCCTTTTGCCAATATTCCATGTGGACTAAACCTGAAATAAACTAGGTAGACATATTAGTCCAAGAGACAATTTATGTTGTCATGAATTATCAAAACCACCAAGGGAGCATATGTGCTTTCAATCTCCCCCTTTTTGGTAATTGATGACAACATACAGTCAAAGCTTCAAATAAAGATATCCATAGATATAATGAAGACTTTGAGAGACTCGTGACTAAAGCTTGCTCCCCCTAAATGTGTACAATCCTTTTGAGGATAGTTGCTTTGGAATGCATGGACACACATATAGTAGAAGGGATATGATGAGTCATGTGTATCTTGGCTATATGCATCAGATATATGTGAATGAGTTACATCCTTGTTCAAGACTTCACTCTTACAAACAATATGTGCAAGAAGCAAGAGATCATCTTGATCAAAGATATGATGCATATACTTACTGATACGTCTCCAACGTATCTACTTTTCCTCACTCTTTTGCCCTTGTTTTGGACTCTAATTTGCATGATTTGAATGGAACTAACCCGGACTGACGTTGTTTTCAACAGAACTACCATGGTGTTGTTTTTGTGCAGAAATAGAAGTTCTCAGAATGGAACAAAACTTTTTGGAGATTTATTACAGAATAAATGAGAATTATTGGAGCCAAAATACACCGAAGAGGGGGGCCAGGGTGAGCATCACCCACCAGGGTGCGCCCTGGTGGGTTGTGCCCACCTCGTGGCCCCACTTGCCCTAACTCCGCACTATAAATTCCTAATTTCGGAGAAAAAATCAGAGAGAAAGAATTATCGTGTTTCACGATACGGAGCCGCTGCCACCTCCTGTTCTTCATCGGGAGGCCAGATCTGGAGCCCGTTTGGGGCTCCGGAGAGGGGAATCTTCGGTCTTCATCATCACCAACCTTTCTCCATCGCCAATTCCATGATGCTCCCCACCGGGAGTGAGTAATTCCTTCATAGGCTTGCTGGTCGGTGAGGAGTTGGATGAGATTCATCATGTAATCGAGGTAGTTTTGTTAGGGCTTGATCCCTAGTATCCATTATGTTCTGAGATTGATATTGCTATGACTTTGCTATGCCTAATGCTTGTCACTAGGGCCCGAGTGCCATGATTTCAGATCTGAACCGTTTATGTTATCATCTCTATATCTATGTTCTTGATCCGATCTTGCCTAGTCATATGCACCTATTACGTGTTATGATCCGTCAACCCCATAGTGAAAATATTTGCGATACTTCGCAGGGATGACCGTAGTTTGAGGAGTTCATGTATTCACCATGTTTTAATGCTTTGTTCCGATTCTCTATTAAAAGGAGGCCTTAATATCCCTTAGTTTTGTTATGGACCCTGCTGCCACGGGAGGGTAGGACAAAAGATGTAATGCAAGTTCTTTTCCATAAGCACGTATGACTATTTACGGAATACATGCCTACATTACATTGATGAACTGGAGCTAGTTCTGTGTCGCCTTAGGTTATGATTGTTACATGACGAATATCATCCAACGAGTTACCGATCCAGTGCCTACGAGTTCTCCACTTATTGTTCTTGCTAAGTTACTATTGCTGCTGCTACTGTTCCAACTGCTACAAAACTACTGCTATTACTGTTACCGCTACTGTTACCATCACTACTGCTATCAAACTATCATATTACTGTGCTACTGATCACTCTGCTGTAGATATTTAATCTCCAGGTGTGGTTGAATTGACAACTCAACTGCTAATACTCTCAAGTATTCTTTGGCTCCCCTTGTGTCGAATCTATAAATTTGGTTTGAATACTCTACCCTCGAAAACTATTGCGATCCCCTATACTTGTGGGTTATCAAGACCTTTTTCTGGCGCCGTTGCTGGGGAGCATAGCAATATTTGTTGAGTCACTTGGGATTTATATCAATCTATCACTATGAATAATCTGAAGGATACTAAGACCAAGATTTTTTCCTCTACTACGAGGGGAGGTAAGGAACTACCATCACACTCTGCACTTGATTCACCTTCTGTTATGAGTAAGCTTGCAACACCACCACATGCTAGTAATCCTGATATGTCGCAAGTTATTGATGATGCTACCTCTGCTATGAATTATGCTATTGATGATGCTAGTACCATGCTTGATGATAATGTGCCGCTAGGAGAATTTCTTGATGAACAAATTGCTAGAGCTAAAGAGAATGAAACTACTGAAATTGTTGAGACTGCTGAAACTGATGAAGCCTATGAAACCGATGATAATTATGAAACTCCTATTAGTCCCAGCTCTCCTAAGTTTGAAATGCCTAAGATACCTGAAGGTTATGTTATGGACGAGGAGATAACTAGAGAAATTCTTTCTTGCAAGGATAGAGACAATCTTGAGAAATTGCTATGTAAGTATAAGGAAAAGACTTTGAATGCTAGAATGAAATGTGATCCTAAGTTTGCAACTTCACCCATCTTTGTTACCAATAAGGATTATGAGTTCTCTGTCGACCCAGAGTTAATTACTTTGGTTGAATCTGATCCTTTTCATGGCTTTGAAACTGAAACTGTAGTGGCACACCTTACTAAGCTAAATGATATAGCCACCCTCTTTGCTCATGATGAGAAGATTCGCTACTATTATATCCTTAAGTTATTCCCCTTCTCATTAAAGGGTGATGCTAAGACATGGTGCAATACTCTTGCTCCTGGTTGTGTGCGTAGTCCCCAGGACATGATCTACTACTTCTCTGAAAAATATTTTCCTACTCATAAGAAACAAGCTGCCTTACAGGAAATATTTAACTTTGTGCAAATTTAAGAAGAGAATCTCCCACAAGCTTGGGGGAGGCTTCTCGAGTTGCTTAATGATTTGCCTGATCATCCTCTCAAGAAAAATGAAATACTTGATATCTTTTATAATGGACTAACTGATACTTCTAGGGACTTCCTAGATAGTTGTGTTGGTTGTGTTTTCCGGGAATGAACTGTTCAACAAGCTGAGGAATTATTGAATAACATATTGAAGCATTATGATGATTGGACTATTCCTGAACCACCGCCTAAACCCACTCCGAAGAAGAGGGGTATCTTATTTCTCAGTCCTGAAGATATGCAAGAGGCAAAGAAATCTATGAAGGAAAAATGAATTAAAGCTGAGGATGTTAAGAATTTACCACCTATTGAAGAAATACACGGCCTTGACACACCACCACCTCCACAGGTGGTAGGGGTAAATTCTTTATTAAGGTTTAATGAAAGTGACATCCCTCACAATAAACATCCTAGTCAGTGCTTATATGAGTTTGACAACTATATTATGAAGCAAGATCATTTCAATGCTCATGTTTTGAAACAATTGAAATATAATTCTGATATGATTGCTCACTTGAGTGACTTGCTATTTAGAATTAGTAATGATGTTAGAGGTGTAGGAAAACATGCCTCTATGGTTCAAACTCAGTTAGAACAAGTTGCTAAGTCTCAAAAATAATTGCTTGATGAAATGAATAATAATATGCATGATTTCGTTGCTAGAGTAGTAACTAGAGGAGGTAGAATGACCCAAGAACCACTTTATCCTGAGGGTCATCCTAAAAGAATTGAACAAGATTGTCAGAGAATTAATCCTGATGCACCTAGTCCTTCTAAGAAGAAAAAGGAAAAGAAAAATGATAGGACTTTGCATACCTCTAGTGAACCTGAGACACAAAAACCTCCTGATAATAATGATGCCTTTATTTCCGATGCTGAAACTCAATCTGGTAGTGAACATTCACCTAGTGATAATGAAAATGATAATGATGATGTTCACGATGATGCTCAACCTAGTAATGATAAAGAACCAGATAATGATGTTGAAATAGAGCCTGCTCCTGATCTTGATAACCCACAACCTAAAAATAAATGGTATGATAAAAGAGACTTTGTGGCTAGGAAACATGCTAAAGAAAGAGAGCCATGGGTTCAAAAACACATGCCATTTCCACCTAAGTCATCTAAGAAAAAGGATGATGAAGAATTTGAGCGCTTTGCTGAGATGATTAGGCCAGTCTTTTTGCGTACCCTCTTAACTGGTATCTTGAAGATGGCCCCTTATGCAAAGTATATGAAAGACATCATCACAAATAAAAGAAAGATACCCGAAGCTAAAATCTCCACCATGCTTGCTAATTATTATTTTAAGGATGGAGTACCTAAAAAACTTGGAGATCCTGGAATACCGACTATACCTTGCTTCATTAAAAGAAACTATGGCAAAACTGCTTTGTGTGATTTGGGAGCCGGTGTTAGTGTTATGCCTTTCTCCTTATATAAAAGACTTGATTTGAATAAACTCACACCTACTGAGATATCATTGCAAATGGCTGACAAATCAACGACCATACCTATTGGTATTTGTGAGGATGTGCCCGTTGTTGTTGCAAACGTTACTATCTTAACGGACTTTGTTATTCTTGAGATGCCCGAGGATGACAACATGTCGATTATCCTTGGTAGAACCTTTTTGAATACTGCAGGGGCTGTTATTGATTGCAATAAAAGCAAAGTCACTTTTCATATCAATGGTAATGAGCATACGGTGAACTTTCCGAAGAAACAGTTCCAAGTGAATGGTATAAATGTTATTGAAGAATCTCTGACCATCACTATTAGAAGTTTTCAACTACCTCTACCTACTGCCAAAAAGAAATATGATATACTTATTGTAGGGGATATGCACATCCCCATTGAGGTAACTTAGTGTTTTACGAAAGTTCTTCGGTTTCATGCTAATCGGAAGTGGTTGTTAATAAGACTTGATCAACCTTATTAATGAATCATTTTTTAGAGGTATGACGTCGATGAATCGAGTAAGCACAACTCTCTACTCCCACCTTTTATTTTCTGTTTTAATTAGTCAAATAAAATAAAATGCCATGATTATCCTGTTTTCTGTTTTCTCCGTGCAATAAAAAATGACCCAAAAATAAAAATTCTCAGAATGCCCTGAAAATTTAACACGGTTTTTTTCGGAATATTTATGAATTTTTGGTACAAATAACACCAGAGGGGGTGCACCTGGTGCTCACAAGACACCAGGGCGCGCCAGCACCCCCAGGCGCGCCCTGGTGGGTTGTGGCCCCCATGTGGGCCCCCTCACTTATCTTTTTAGACCACATCATCACCTACCTCCAGCAAAAAATCACCACAGACACCATTTTCGTGTTCTTGCTCTCAAACCCGCGTATTTCGATCTCTTTGCTCGAAGCTCCGTTTCTGAAACTTTTTGGAGGGATTGCTACTTGGTATGTGACTCCTCCATTGCTCCAATTAGTTTTTTTTTAGTGGGTTATTTTTAGAGTAATTAGCTACTCTTCGTGCTGCTGTAGATGAGCTTGCATGTTGAATTCTTAGAGTTCTAAGTACTTTGAATGCTCAATATGGCCCCTATGCATGCTTAGGAGTAGTTGCTAACAATCTTCCAAAGTTTTGTTGACAAATTTTTGTGGACTAATTTTTTTCAGAATTTCTATAGGAATAAAATGCAATTCTTTAGGAGTTCTTCGAGGAAGAGATCCTCGGGAGCCTCATCAAGTGGAAGCTCAGTTCGACAGTCTTATGTTGAACCAAGCGAAAGCTCGATGCGAGATGCCGCCACCAAATCATGCTTGTGGCCTTGCGACGAGTTCATGGAAGGTGCAGGTATTAAGGAGGAATTTGATCAATTTATTCACAATACAGAGCTTGCTCCCTTCATCGCAGATAAGTGCCCCCAACACCTCGAGCTCACGAAAACCTTCACAAAGAAATTCAAATATTTTCCTCATGAGTCTAGAGTTTCGTTCAACCTCTATGATCATTCCTTTACCATGCCGTTAGAAATGTTTAGCGATGCATGCAAACTTCCATATGAGGGTTCCCTCGATGAACCAACAAAATTTGAGTACGTGTCATTTTTAGTTAATCTTTGCTTTGGCGAAGATAGGGGGGTTACACAAGGGAGAATTAACAGCATCCATTTTCCATCACTACAATATTTTGCGCTCTTTAACGGTAAATGTGTTGTAGGCAAACAAGATTATAGCACACTGTGTGCTCATGATTTGAGTCTCTTACACACTGCCATAACTGGGAATAAGGATTATAATCTTGGTGCAATCGTTGCACGGAGGTTGCAGCTTAATGCTGCTAGTGGTAATTTTTATGGAGGAATCTATGCCTCCCGTGTAGCTGAGAGATTAAATGTTTCACCATTGCCTAATGACCCCATCCTACCCACTCAGTATTTAGACTTTGATGCCATGAAGCGTCATAAGTTCCTTACGGGCACGACCACCAACTATACCTATAAGTTGAGATTTAATAAAAAAATGTGCCTGTTGCTTTGCCTGCTCCTGCTCTCTTTGATTTACACACTAGGGGAAGATATTATGTTCTTGAGAGCGAAGCCCATGCATACAATGCGGAGGTTGAAGCTGCCAGGAGGGCCGCAGAGTCTGCTCCGAGGTTTTCAATGAGCCATCGCCCAGATTATTATTCATACGGATGGTGATTACCAAGCTAGGCCAAAAGCCTAAGCTTGGGGGAGTACGTATTTCCACCGACATTACATTCATGTTCACACATTTCATTCCAGTTGTCGGTGTTCACACTCTTTCATTGTAATATCCATCCTTGATTTGTTTTCTCGCTTTCTTCTTGTGTGTTTTAAAAACTTTGAGAAAACCCAAAAATATTTCCTACTTCTTTTTAGTTTTCTTTCTAGCTTAGTTTAATTGTTGCATCAAAAGAAAACCCAAAAAGATTTATCGCTTCTTCTTTTATTTGTTGGGAGCTTTCCCGTGTAAATAGTTTTTCTTGTTTTTGTTTTTCTTCTTTAATTTGCTTTCTTCAAGAAAAACCAAAACTCCAAAATTATTTCAGTGTGTTTCTCTGAAATTCTTTTCTTTTTACTTGAGTTGTACCTAGGAGAAGACCACAATGAAATTGTTGAGTGGTTCTCATCTGCATTATCGTTTATCTAACAAAGAGCCCATGTTACTTTGTCTTCTCCTCTTGAATAAAATGTTTGCAAATTCCAGCTTAGTTCACGACACTCTTGCACTATTATTATCTTCTTATCGTTCGATCGAGCAAGTGAAAGGCAATAATGACGACATTTGATGAATTGACTGTGGCAGAGAAAAGCGGGTATGAACTCAACTTGTTTTTGTTTTTGTAAATATGTTTAACCTAGTATTCCTTGATTCGGCTCATTATGATCAAACATGTTTGCAATGAACATTAGAGATTATAGTTGTTCATGCCATGCTTAAGTAGCTAGGAGTGGATAATGATTTATCTTGGGTGTCAACATGCATTAAAATGGTTGTGATGCGGTATGATGATATGGTATCCTCCTCTGAATGTTTCAAGTGGCTTGACTTGGCACATGTTTACGCATGTAGTTGAATCAAAACCAACATAGCCTTCATGATATTTATGTTCATGGTGCCCATATCCTACTCATGCTAGTATTCAATGTTGATTATATGTAATGCATGTTCATGACCGTTTTCGCTCTCTAGCTGGCCGCTTCTCAATCTAATTGCTAGCCTTCGTCTGTACTAAGCGGAAATACTGCTTGTGGATCAAAACCCTTAAACCAAGTTATGCCAGATGAGTCCACCATATCTACCTATATGCGGTATTACCCTGCCGTTCCAAGTAAATTTGCATGTGCCACCTCTAAAAAATTCAAATGAACATCTGTTTTGTGTGCCTGGACCGCTCATGAAGCGACAGGGGGCAGTCAATATCTTCCATGCTAAGCGGGTTATTCTCATGATGAGTGTTTATTCACTTGTCCTTACACGAGAGGGGCGGTAATAGGGATTCCCAGTCCCGAAATCAAAAATCAAAAATAATTAAACAAAACTCCCCCAGGAATGTTGTTGGTTTGGACGGTACCCGTGGATACGGCTCGCCGTGGAGTGTGATTGTTGGTGGAGGGGGAGTAAACCTTTACTTTTACCGCTTGGGAACCGCCGCTAATTTGTTTAGCATGGAAGATATTGATAACTCTTGGTCGTGACGTAGACAGGAAGGGTGTACCTCCCAAAATTATATCTATATCTGTTTTAAACTTTGAGCTCTGGCACCGCTGCAAATCCATGCTTCCCTCTGCGAAGGGACTATCTATTTACTTTTATGTTGAGTCATCACCTTCTCGAATAAGCGCCAGACCTGAGAGCACTATTGTCATCCTTATGCATTGTGTATAGTTGATGTTGGGTGCAGCATGACTGGATCTTTTCTACCATGAATTACAATGTTTAGTCGCTGCTTGAACTTTGGAGGTGCTCTGCATTTATGTTTTGCGGTCTCAGAAAGGGATAGCGAGATACCACTATTGTCATATTGTATCATGATTGTTTTGACAAAGTGTTGGCGTTTGAGATATCTTATTATTGCTCGCTAGTTGCTTATGTTATTGGTATGAGTAAATATAATTTCTAAGAGTTATTGTTGACATGGTTAGTCATAATATTTGCTGAAAACCTGGGTGCTACTTAAGCATATATATGTAAACAAGAACAAAAGAGTTCATAAAAGTTTTTCTTTATCACTTTCAGTTTGTCAACTGAATTGCTTGAGGACAAGCAAAGGTTTAAGCTTGGGGGAGTTGATACGTCTCCAACGTATCTACTTTTCCTCACTCTTTTGCCCTTGTTTTGGACTCTAATTTGCACGATTTGAATGGAACTAACCCGGACTTACGCTGTTTTCAGCAGAACTACCATGGTGTTGTTTTTGTGCAGAAATAAAAGTTCTCGGAATGGAACGAAACTTTTTGGAGATTTATTTCAGAATAAATGAGAATTATTGGAGCCAAAATACACCGAAGAGGGGGGCCAGGGTGAGCATCACCCACCAGGGCGCGCCCTGGTGGGTTGTGCCCACCTCGTGGCCCCACTTGCCCTAACTCCGCCACTCTAAATTCCTAATTTCGGTGAAAAAAAATCAGAGAGAAAGAATTATCGCATTTCACGATACGGAGCCGCCGCCGCCTCCTGTTCTTCATCGGGAGGCCAGATCTGGAGCCCGTTTGGGACTCCGGAGAGGGGAATCTTTGGTCTTCGTCATCACCAACCTTTCTCCATCGCCAATTCCATGATGCTCCCCACCGGGAGTGAGTAATTCCTTCGTAGGCTTGCTGGTCGGTGAGGAGTTGGATGAGATTCATCATGTAATCGAGTTAGTTTTGTTAGGGCTTGATCCCTAGTATCAATTATGTTCTGAGATTGATGTTGCTATGACCTTGCTATACCTAATGCTTGTCACTAGGGCCCGAGTGCCATGATTTCAGATCTGAACCATTTATGTTATCATCTCTATATCTATGTTCTTGATTCGATCTTGCCTAGTCATATGCACCTATTACGTGTTATGATCCGTCAACCCCATAGTGACAATATTTGGGATACTTCTCGGTGATGACCGTAGTTTGAGGAGTTCATGTATTCACCATGTGTTAATGCCTTGTTCTGGTTCTCTATTAAAAGGAGGCCTTAATATCCCTTAGTTTACTTATAGACCCCGCTGCCACGGGAGGGTAGGACAAAAGATGTCATGAAAGTTCTTTTCCATAAGCATGTATGACTATTTACGGAATACATGCCTACATTACATTGATGAACTGGAGCTAGTTCTGTCTCGCCCTAGATTATGACTGTTACATGATGAATATCATCCAACGAGTTACCGATCCAGTGCCTATGATTTCTCCACTTATTGTTTGTAACACCCCAAAATTTTAACCATATTTTGTTAATTAAAATTTTGCCAGGAAATTAAAAAAAAATTCTTTCTGGATTTTCTTGTGATCTCAGAGCCACTCCTTTTGTCTGAATTTCAAATTTTCTTCTGTTCTATCTGAAAGCTTTTGAGTATTCTTGTGTGGCTTGGGTGTTTTATTTAATCATTTTATTTCATTCATTAAAACCAGTGGAATAATTTTTATAATAAAATTTGTCAAGATTTAATTCATTAAATAGCATTTTACCCCTTTTTAGAGCCTCTTTTGCACTGCAACTATTTTATAACTCCATTTATAAATTCCACAAAAATTTGTAGAAGTCATGTGATGCCCCTGGATCACTTTTATGCAAAAACCCAACTTGGCCATTTGTAAATTTTGAGCTCCACTTCAAGCTTCCAAATCTGGTTCAGTTTGTAGTTTGCCCTACAACCTATTTAAATATTTCTTTAAAAATTCCATAAAAATTTGGGGATGTCAGTAGAGGTATATAACTCAGGTTTATGCAAAAATCCATTTGGGTTCTTTGGAATATTTGATCAAACCATCCTCATCTTCATTCTGGTCCAGTTTGGTAGTTTGTACTGCAACCCCATTTTAATTTTCTCTATTTCCCTTGAGATTTTTCCTGCTCATAGTCCACCCTATAAAACCCTTAAGTCCAGGAGTTTGGACCCATTGGGATACTTTTGACACATGCAATCTTAGCCAGAAGTTGCTGTCCAGAACTGTAGTTTTGCAAAACTTGCACTAACTAGTTTCTGTTTTTCTCAAACTAACCTTGCCATCCTCTTTACCATCTAAAGAGACTCTGATCTGGAAAGTTTGGTCACCAGCAAAACCTTCTGGATGCCCCTAGCATTTTGTCGAACAGCTGGAGTGCATGAACTGTTTTGACATGATCTTTGCTTTGCATTGGAAGTTAGCTCATCTGGCCATCTCAGCTTGTCCTCTAGCTTTGCCTTGGCTAGCAATCCATCCTGGTAGAGCCCCGTGGGCGGAGGAGCCTCCTGGATCATCTTGGCGTTTCGTCGAACGCCTCCCGTGCACGCCCGGAGCGCGCGTTTTGCACGTGCTAGCGCCCGAGCCCGCACGTTCCTAGATAGCTCTTCCCGAGCTCGTCCTGATCTTCTCCCTGTAGCCGCGTCGTGCCAGAAGACTCAACCGCTCCCTGGCTCTCTACAGCGCCGTCGTCAGAGCTCCTTTGGCAGCACGCCGGCGACTGCAGCGGGGTTCTGTCAGGTCGGCGCCTTCCGAGCCACCAGCGCCCGCCAGCTGCCCTCTAGAGCAGCCCGAGCTTATCCGCGAGCTCGTCCACTAGCGCCGACGTCCTGCAAGCCGCAGCAAGGCAGCCCGCCGTTCTTATCCATTGCCGTCGCCGTTCTTATCCATTGCCGCCGCGGGAACCGACCTCCCCGAGCTATAAATAGGACCCCGAGGCCACAACGCATCTCCATGGTCCTCCTCGACACCGTAGCCAGCCGCTCCTAGCTCCAATTTAGCTAGTAGCCACCGTCTTCCCCAACTCCGGTAGCCACAGTCGCCGCCGCACTCCGGTTAAAATTCCCCGCAGCCAGAGCGCCCCAGCCTTCGCTATCGCTACCATCCCCTCCCCCTCGACCTTGCGAAGCCACCTCACCCCTCAGCCTCAACTAGGAACCACCATAGCCCGAGACCCAAACCGCTCCCAAACCGCCATCCGCCGGAGGTCTTGTCACCGGCAACTCCGTCAACCTCCGTGCCCCTGAAGACCACCGGGAGGACCGCCCTTGAGCGGCGGATCCATCCCTGCCATCGGGACCCCGTGAGAGGCCGCCGTTCGCCGGCGGCGATCACCGGAGACGCGCCCGTCTCTGTCCCAGAGAGAGGGAGGAAGAGGAGAAAGGTCAAACCTGACCAGTGGGCCAGGCGGGCCCACTGTCAGTGACCTGAGGCTGCGGATCAGCCGGTTAAGTGGAAGCGTAAAGCCCCAGAGTACGTCTTTCCCCTCTCAATAGCGTTTTCTGGCCCGAAACGTTTTCTGTTCGCGCAAGCGTATTTTTCTTTAAAGCGTCTTCCCTTCTCTGGAAACGTATTCTGGACCGATGCGTTTTCCTTTTTCTGGTTTTTATTAAAATAGGACTTTGACCAAACTTTGACTGGGCATATCTTTTAAAATAAAACTCCGATTGATTTGATTCTTTTTCCTACCTCTCTTAAATTCCATCTAGTTTATTTTCATATTTATTTGAAAATTTTCAGAGACAACTTTTTGTACTGTTTTCAAATTGTGTGTTAATTGAATATTTCTCAAAATAGGAATTTGGAATGAAGATTAAAACTTTCAAAAAGTTTTGGAGTGCACCTCATATTCATGCACCTTGAAGGCAAGCATTCTGAACCCTGGCATAATATTTGTTGTGTGTTGTTTGATGTGTCAAAGAAGAACTTCATTTCCATATTTACATGAAGTAAGTATTATTTCATGTGGAGATATGATCATGCTCATGAGTGCATGATGGAGATAACTTGCTGTTTGTTATGCTTGTGGCAGTATTCACCCTCGTATGCTTCTTATGCCTACCGGAAGGAATCCGGAAAAGCCTCTTGTCTTGAGTAGACATGAGCTGATACTGGTATTTCGTTGGGACGAATATACTCAGTAGGGCATAGTGGGGCATGATGAGTGGTGTTGCTCTCTGTTGGTTTGAAATATAATTGTTATACTAACCATGCAGGGAACCCTTAAACCTCCTGAGTTGACCATAGATCGAGTCTTGTTCCAGTAACCCCCATACTTGTTCCGTACTACCACTGGTCGCTGCCGCAGGCAGGGTGCGGTTCAGTAAATTGTCAACCCCTTTCTTGGCACACACCGTACAGAGAGGCCATAGTGAAAGATACCAGTGGCCCTTGGTAGGCATGTCACTTGGTCCGGGGGCATGGGTGTCTCCGATTGTAGTCGGAGTGGGGTCGCACCCCTGTTTGCGCGCCGATATAAATATTTTGATCCCATGCTATTGGAGGCCGTTGAATGAGGCCTTCCCACTTAGAGTTTTACTCTATCATCGCCTTGGGTGATTCCTGGCTTTGGTAAGTTAAGCTGGTGTGTGCGGGTTAGGTGTGTTTTCAATTCAAAGGCCGTAAACGGAATTAGTCCCGATGGACTAACGGAATCCGTTACTTGTGGGTAAAGAGTACACCCTCTGCAGAGTCTATATCTATTCGAATAGCCGTGTCCGCGGTTAAGGACTATAGTCTGGGATGGGTCAAGTGTCGGTCTTAGTGTCGGTCTTCGGAGGATAAACTTCTAAACCAAAATATTGACCATGATGTGTGAGGAATGATGATTATGATTATTATTATTGTAGACTAACCATTTATATTACTGAGTATCCCTGGGATAGTCCTACCTCCTGGATACTCGTTATTATTTATTTTCCTTATAAGCCCTCGCTGTGATGTCGCGCAAACGTCCGCCTGTGGCATTGTTGTTATTTACTTTTGATATAAGCCCTCGCTGTGATGTCGCGCAGACGTCCGCCTGTGGCATGTTGTTATTTACTTTTGATATAAGCCCTCGCTGTGATGTCGCGCAGACGTCCGCCTGTGGCATTGTTGTTATTTACTTTTGATATAAGCCCTCGCTGTGATGTCGCGCAGACGTCCGCCTGTGGCATTGTTGTTATTTACTTTTGATATAAGCCCTCGTTGTGATGTCGCGCAGACGTCCGCCTGTGGCATTGTTGTTATTTATTTTCCTTATATAAGCCCTTTCTGTGGTGTCGCTCAGACGCCCGACTGAGGCATGCTTGTTATTTTTATTCTTTTCGAGGCGTCGCTTCAGACACTCGATTGGTTTATTTTATTTTTATTTTCTGATTGCTTATTCTTGTTTAATATGAATGACCTGCTTGCGTGCTTAATGAATTTTTGTTTCATGACTGACTTAATGATCATGAATTATTTCAGTGCATGATTTTCATCTGTTATATTATACCTGGTTTCATGATGTTTGCGAGTACATTCAAAGTACTCACTGGCTTGTCCCTGGCTATTGTCTTGGCCAGATTTCTGGAGGAGCGCATTGACGACAGCCCCAGAACCTAGGCAACGGAGACCGCAGCCACGCGAAGATAGGAGTTATCCAGGTCAGCTGTTCCTGTGGGAAATGGAGTCCCATAGACGCTGATGAACCGCAGACCGCTTCCGCCATCAACCACTAGAAACCTTCTGTTGTACTCATAGACCACAATGGTCTTGTACTTCAGATCTTGTAATTTTGCTTGGCATTTCTGTATCAAGATTGTGTCTCATCAGCTAACAGTAATCCTGGGGCTGGTGAGCACAAGGACCAATTACTGGGAATTTAATATCCTGGAAAACCGGTCCTGACATTGTTCTTGCTAAGTTACTATTGTTGCTGCTACTGTTCCAACTGCTACAAAACTGCTGCTATTACTTTTACCGCAACTGTTACCGTCACTTCTGCTATCAAACTATCATATTATTGTGCTACTGATCACTCTGCTGCAGATATTTAATCTCCAGGTGTGGTTGAATTGACAACTCAACTGCTAATACTCTCAAGTATTCTTTGGCTCCCCTTGTGTCGATCTATAAATTTGGGTTGAATACTCTACCCTCGAAAACTGTTGCGATCCCCTGCACTTGTGGGTTATCACTTACCTTGAGTTCTTGAGAAAACAGTGTTAGGAAACACAAGAGTATTCTACAAATCAAAAAGCAATAGAACTCAACAGTACCTAGATGTGGAGAACATATAGAAGATAATATTCCTTAAGATTGATATGTCTCCAAGAACATTTAGAACTTTCTCTCCTAGATGTGAAATGGTAGGTCATCCTCTCCCCCTGAATCTTAGCATTTAGATATTGGGAGTAGGTAGGGTGAGACAAGTATAACATGAGTAGTCAAATGGAATAAACATATTTTCTCACTCCTGAAATGATAGAACAAGATTAGGCATGCTCTCTCCCCCTTAAGTAGAGTTTCTCCACTTTGGGTAACTGGGTAACAATGATGTTTCTCCCCCTACTTTGGTATTATCCCCTTGTCTATATAAGCATAAGCTTTGATATTCTCCCCCTTTGCATGTATCTCCCCCTTTGCATTGAAGCATGTATATCCCCTTTAGCATTTGAAGCTTTGGTATTTCTCCCCCTTTGGCATTAATTTCCAAAAAGGTCCATACACAGGGTCAGACACAGGGATCATGGAATCAGAAGGGATCCTTGAGAACAAGGGTCATGGAATGTAGGGTTCATGGAAAGGAATGAGGATCATAGAGATCATTAAAAAACCAAGGGAACCTAGAGAATGATTTCTCCCTCTTTCACTGATCTGAGAGCTTGTAAGACTTCTCCTCCTTTGAGTTAGGGATCCTAGAATAAAGGTTCCTTTTTTTATCAAAGGAATCACTAAAGAAATAAAGATTTGCTAATATGAAAACAAATCATAGAAGAAATCAAAATCGGTGGCTCCGAGACAAACGTGTCGGTGGAAACGAATTGTGGTCATGCAGCTTATCTGCTAAATTGGTGAAACCGAGTGGTTTGAGTCGGAGGCTCCGAGGAGTAAACAGAAACTTGGCAATGTTTTAGAAACTTGCAAATGAGTTTGGAAAACTTGTATTAAAATGTCAAAAAGGATCTTCAAAGGAAATACAAAAGACTTTACAAAGAAATATCAACTAGAGAAGATTTGAGTGGTTCCAAGAAATATAGGATGAACCACACTAGAAGCTTCATATATATGATGGTCGGTGACTAGGTCACCTATATTAGAGTATATTGACTTAGGAGCCAAGCAAGAATACTTGATCATAGGTCATACTCATCGTTAAGAACAAAATGGGGTTACCATTTTTCGATTAAGCATTTTAATGTTTTCATATCACTTGAGTTGCTTTATCTCATGACTTGGAGTAAAGCTTTTTCAAGGATATGAGAACATACCTTTGAGTGATGTTGATGACCTAGCATGTAGAAGAACTTGTTGTGGATGCTTGATGTTGATGAAGATCATCTTGAGTTGGGAGCAATCCTTGTTTGTTTTGGTTCTCTTTTCATCTACATGGGTTAGTCATGCAAGGAAGAACAAGATATATCCATTTGACATGTAATCAATTGAGAATTAGCAAATGTGATCACATCAAATATATGTCAAGGATAAGGTTGAGTTGTCTTCTTCCTTCCATCAACAAGAAGGGTTGTGGATACTTGGTCATGACAAGATTGCTTATGATTGGAGTTGTTGGCAATCTTGTGGAATGAGGTTCTTCCAAGTACCTACAAAAGATTAGTTGCAATACAAGGGAGCATATATTTCCATGGTATAAGATAGTGTCATATCAAGTGTAACATGGAATAGTCATGTAATCTCATGCCCTTGCATGCAACCGAGTGGGTCTAGCTGAAGTTTGAAGCATCAAGGATGTTCAACTCACTCCTCAAGTGACAAAACACTTTCTCATCAAGTGGCTTAGTAAAGATATCAGCCAATTGTTTTTCAGTACGAACATGCTTGAGATTGATATCTCCTTTGGCAACATGATCACGAATGAAATGATGTCTAACTTGAATATGCTTAGTTCGAGAATGTTGCACGGGATTGTGAGAAATTTTGATTGCGCTCTCATTGTCACATAACAATGGTACATGTCTAACATGTATGCCATAGTCCTTAAGAGTTTTATTCATCCATAGCAATTGAGCACAACATGATCCAGCGGCAATGTATTCCGCTTCGGCAGTAGATAGAGATACCGAGTTTTGTTTCTTGGAGGACCAAAACACAAGAGATCTACCAAGAAATTGACAAGTACCCGAGGTGGATTTTCTATCAACCTTGTCTCCAGCATAGTCCGAGTCGGAATAGCCAACGAGGTTAAAAGAAGATCCCTTGGGATACCATATGCCAAAGTTTGGTGTATGTATCAAGTATCTCACAATTCTTTTCACGGCCTTAAGATGACACTCTTTAGGAGCAGCTTGATATCTAGCGCACATGCACACACTAAGCATAATATTGGGACAGGAGGCACATAGATATAACAATGAACCAATCATAGATCGATAAACCTTTTGATCAACCGGTTCATCCTCCTTGGTAAGATCAACATGTCCACTAGTAGGCATAGGAGTTTTCATACCTTTACACTCTTGCATGTTGAACTTCTTGATCAAGTCATTGGTATACTTGGTTTGAGAGATGAAGTTCCTTCTCTCGTTTGCTTGATTTGCAAACCAAGGAAAAATTTCAGCTCACACATCATGGACATCCCATACTTCTCGGACATCAACCTTCCAAATTTCTCACTAAATTGTGGGTTAGTAGATCCAAAGATAATATCATCCACATAAATTTGGCACACAAATAGTTCACCATTAACTCTTTTAGTGAATAAGGGTGCGTCAATTTTACCAATATCAAAACCCTTTTCAATAAGAAACTTCGTTAGGCACTTATACCAAGCACGTGGGGCTTGCTTAAGTCCATAAAGAGCTTTACGAAGCTTGTAGACGTGATTAGGTTTCTTAGGGTTCACAAAACCTGGGGGTTGTTTAACATAGACCTCTTCTTCAATCTCACCATTTAAGAATGCACTTTTAATATCCATTTGATAAAGCATGATATCACGGTGATTAGCATAAGCAAGAAGAATGCAGATAGCTTAAAGTCTAGCAATGGGGGCATAGGTCTCACCGTAGTCCATACCTTCGACTTGGGAGTATCCTTGAGCCACGAGACGCGCCTTGTTGCGTACGACTTGACCGTCTTCATCTTGTTTGTTCTGAAACACACATTTGGTTCCAATGATGTTTTGCTCGTCCTTGGGCTTCTCCACAAGTGTCCACACTTCGTTCCTCTCGAAGTTGTGTAGTTACTCGTGCATAGCGTTCACCCAATCCGGATCCTAAAGAGCTTCTTCTACCTTCAAGGGCTCAATACTAGATATGAATGAATAATGCTCACAAAAGTTAGCTAGTCGAGTTTTAGAGCGAGTTATCCTCCCGGTTTGTATGTCACCGAAGATTTGATTTAGAGGATGGTTTTTGTCCACTCTTGCTCGAACTCGGGGTAGCTTTTGCTTGTTTGATGGTGGAGCTTCTTCATCATCTTCTTCTTCTTCGTCTTTGTTGAAGGTGTCGTTGCCTTGAGGTGGTGGTGAAGGTGGTTGAGGTGGATCATCATGATGAACTTCTTGCTCCTCTTCATCTTGTTGTGTACCGCTTGTAGATGCCTCCATGTCATGTTGAGGTTCACCTTGACGTGAAGTAGGGGCTTCCACTTGAGTTGATGAGGTACTTTCTGCTACTTCTCGAGCATGTGTTGGTTTCCGTGAAGAGGAACGGATGATGTAGCAAAGTAGATAAGTATTTCCCTCAGCTGTTGAGAACCAAGGTATCAATCCAGTAGGAGATACAAGCAAGTCCCCAATAGATGTGCCTACACAAAGAATCAAACACTTGCACCCAATGCTATAAAGGGGTTGTCAATCCCTTCACGGTTACTTGCAAGGATGAGATCTGATAGAGATAGATAGAATAGATTGCTTGAACGGAAAGTAAAAATAATGCAGCAAGGTATTTTTGGTTTTAGATCTGAAAGTATAAGATGGAAAATAAACCCGGGGGCCATAGGTTTCACTAGAGGCTTCTCTCATGATGGCAATGTAGGGGAACGTTGCATGGGAAACAAAAATTTTCCTACGCACACACAAGATCTATCCATGGTGATGAGCATCTACGAGAGGGAGAGTGAATCTACATACCCTTGTAGATCGCTAAGCGGAAGAGTTAAGAAAACGCGGTTGATGTAGTCGAACGTCTCCGCGATCCAAATCGCAAGTCGTCCCTCGATCCGATCACGAACTAGTGCCGAACGGACGGCACCTCCGCGTTCAACACACGTACGGCTTGATGACGCCTTCACCTCCTCGATCCAGCGAGCGATGATGAAGTAGTAGATGAGTTCCGGCAGCACGACGGCGTGGTGATGTTGGTGAGGCACAATCTCTGCAGGGCTTCGCCAAGCACTACGGAGATTATGACGAGAAAACTAGAGGGTTAGGGTTGCTGACACACGGCTTGGGAAATCTTCATGTATCCCGTGTGCTAGCCCTGCCCCTCTATTTATATGTTGAGCCTTGGGGTCTAAACTTGGAGTAAAAGCCTCCTCCAGGTCGGTTTTGCCCACACAAGGTCGGTTTGGCCCGCAGGGAAAGAGTCCAACTCGGATCCCTGCAGTACCGCGCACAAGCGGTAGTACCGCTCACGAGCGGTAGTACCGCTTGAGCGGTAGTACCGCTTCAAACAAGCGGTAGTACCGATTGGGCGGTAGTACCGCTTCCAACAAGCGGTAGTACTGCTTACGCGGTAGTACTGCCTTTACCAGCGGTAGTACCGCTTAAGGCAGTAGCAAAACTTCCTTTTGCACTTTCCAATATCTCATGGGCTTTACCCCTTTGGCTCATATAAAGTGTTGCTGCACCCGAACACTTCGGTAAACACCCAGAACCCCTTCCGGTGAATTCCGGAACCTTTCCGGAGATCAAAACACTATTATCACATATATTAATCTTTACCTCCGGACTCTTCCGGAGACCCTCGTCATGTCCTGGATCTTATCCGGGACTCCGAACAACCTTCGGTCACCAACACAATAACTCAACTATACTAATCGTCACCAAACGTTAAGTGTGTAGACCCTGCGGGTTCGAGAACTATGTAGACATGACCGAGACACCTCTACGATCAATAACCAATAGCGGGACCTGGATGCCCATATTGGCTCCTACATATTCTACGAAGATCTTTATCGGTCGAACCTCTATGTCAAGGATTTAGTTAATCCCGTATGCTGTTCCCTTTGTTCTTCGGTATGTTACTTGCCCGAGATTCGATCGTCGGTATCTCTATACCTAGTTCAATCTCGTTACCGGCAAGTCTCTTTACTCGTTCCGTAATACAAGATCTCGTGGCTAACACTTTAGTCACATTGCTTGCAAGGCTCATTGTGATGTTGTATTACCGAGTGGGCCCTGAGATACCTCTCCGTCATACGGAGAAACAAATCCCAGTCTTGATCCATGCCATCCCAACAGACACCCTCGGAGATACCTGTAGAGCACCTTTATAGTCACCCAGTTACGTTGCGACGTTTGATACACACAAGGTACTCCTCCGATGTCAGGGAGTTGCATGATCTCATGGTCATAGGAACAGATACTTGACATGCAGAAAATAATAGCAATAAACTGACACGATCATATGCTACGTTTATAGTTTGGGTCTTGTCCATCACATCATTCTCCTAATGATGTGATCCCGTTATCAAATGACATCTCATGTCAATGGCTAGGAAACCTTAACCATCTTTGATCAACGAGCTAGTCAAC
Organism: Elymus sibiricus; assembly: GCA_039707655.1. Taxonomy (NCBI): domain Eukaryota; kingdom Viridiplantae; phylum Streptophyta; class Magnoliopsida; order Poales; family Poaceae; genus Elymus; species Elymus sibiricus. The sequence goes on along the minus strand of CM077669.1, from coordinate 343,214,126 downwards.
TAGAGGCTTACTAGGGACACAGTGTTGTCTATGTACCCACACATGTATTTGAGTTTCCAATCAATACAATTATAGCATGGATAATAAACGATTATCATGAACAAGGAAATATAATAATAACCAATTTATTATTGCCTCTAGGGCATATTTCCAACAGTCTCCCACTTGCACTAGAGTCAATAATCTAGTTCACATCACTATGTGATTTACATTGTAATGAATCGAACACCTATGCAGTTCTGGTGTTGTTCATGTTTAGCCCTTGGAAGAGGTTTAGTCATCGGATCTGCAACATTCAGATCCGTGTGTACTTTGCAAATATTTATGTCGTCCTCCTTGATGTAATCGCGGATGGAATTGATGTTGGGGAACGTTGCATGGGAAACAAAAATTTTCCTACGCACACATAAGATCTATCCATGGTGATGAGCATCTACGAGAGGGAGAGTGAATCTACATACCCTTGTAGATCGCTAAGCGGAAGCGTTAATAAACGCGGTTGATGTAGTCGAACGTCTTCGCGATCCAAATCGCCGAGCGTCCCGCGATCCAATCACGATCCTTCCGATCTAGTGCCGAACGGACGGCACCTCCGCGTTCAACACACGTACGGCTTGATGACGCCTTCACCTCCTCGATCCAGCGAGCGATGGTGAAGTAGTGGTTGAGTTCCAGCAGCACGACGGCGTGGTGATGGTGGTGAGGAACAATCTCTGCAGGGCTTCGCCAAGCGCTACGGAGATTATGACGGAGGAACTAGAGGGCTAGGGTTGCCGGCACACGGCTTGGGAAATCCTGATGTGTCCCGTGTGCTAGCCCTGCCCCTCTATTTATATGTTGAGCCTTGGGGTCTAAACTTGGAGTAAAAACCTCCTCTAGGTCGGTTTTGCCCGCACAAGGTCGGTTTGGCCCGCAGGGAAAGAGTCCAACTCGGATCCCTGCCGAACCGTGCACAGCCGCGCACAAGCGGTAGTACCGCTTCACACAAGCGGTAGTACCGCTTGGGCGGTAGTACCGCTTCACACAAGCGGTAGTACCGCTCCGGCGGTAGTACCGCTTCACACAAGCGGTAGTACCGCTCCGGCGGTAGTACCGCTTCACCAAGCGGTAGTACCGCTTACGCGGCAGCAAAACTACTTTTGCACTTTCCAATACCTTGTGGGCTTTATCCCTTTGGCTCATATAAAGTGTTGCTGCACCCGAACACTTCGGTAAACATCCGGAACCCATTCCGGTGAACTCTGGAACTCTTCCGGAGATCGAAACACTATTATCACATATATCAATCTTTACCTCCGGACTATTCCGGAGATCCTCGTCATGTCCGGGATCTTATCCGGGACTCCGAACAACTTTCGGTCACCAACATAATAACTCAATTATACTAATCGTCACCAAACGTTAAGTGTGTAGACCCTGCGGGTTCGAGAACTATGTAGACATGACCGAGACACCTCTACGGCCAATAACCAATAGCGGGACCTGGATGCCCATATTGGCTCCTACATATTCTACGAAGATCTTTATCGGTCGAACCTCTATGTCAAGGATTCAGTTAATCCCGTATGCTGTTCCCTTTGTTCTTCGGTATGTTACTTGCCCGAGATTCGATCGTCGGTATCACTATACCTAGTTCAATCTCGTTACCGGCAAGTCTCTTTACTCGTTCCGTAATACAAGATCTCGTGGCTAACACTTTAGTCACATTGCTTGCAAGGCTCATTGTGATGTTGTATTACCGAGTGGGCCCTGAGATACCTCTCCGTCATACGGAGTAACAAATCCCAGTCTTGATCCATGCCAACCCAATAGACACCCTCGGAGATACCTGTAGAGCACCTTTATAGTCACCCAGTTACGTTGCGACGTTTGATACACACAAGGTATTCCTCCGGTGTTAGTGAGTTGCATGATCTCATGGTCAAAGGAACAGATACTTGACATGCAGAAAACAATAGCAATAAACTGACACGATCAAATGCTACGTTTACAGTTTGGGTCTTGTCCATCACATCATTCTCCTAATGATGTGATCCCGTTATCAAATGACATCTCATGTCAATGGCTAGGAAACCTTAACCATCTTTGATCAACGAGCTAGTCAACTAGAGGCTTACTAGGGACACAGTGTTGTCTATGTACCCACACATGTATTTGAGTTTCCAATCAATACAATTATAGCATGGATAATAAACAATTATCATTAACAAGGAAATATAATAATAACCAATTTATTATTGCCTCTAGGGCATATTTCCAACAGTCTCCCACTTGCACTAGAGTCAATAATCTAGTTCACATCACTATGTGATTTACATTGTAATGAATCGAACACCCATGCAGTTCTGGTGTTGTTCATGTTTAGCCTTTGGAAGAGGTTTAGTCATCGGATCTGCAACATTTAGATCCGTGTGTACTTTGCAAATATTTATGTCATCCTCCTTGATGTAATCGCGGATGGAATTGAAACGTCGCTTTATGTGTCTGGTCCTCTTGTGAAATCTTGGTTCCTTGGCTAGAGCAATGGCACCAGTATTATCACAAAACAGAGTCATTGGGTTAAGTGCACTAGGCACTACTCCAAGATCTGTCATGAACTCCTTCATCCAGACACCTTCCTTCGCCGCCTCCGAGGCTACGATGTACTCCGCTTCGCATGTAGAATCAGCTACCACGCTTTGCTTGGAACTGCACCAGCTAACCGCACCCCCATTAAGAATAAATACGTATCCGGTTTGCGACTTAGAGTCATCCGGATCAGTGTCAAAGCTTGCATCGACGTAACCCTTTACGACGAGCTCTTGATCACCTCCATAAACGAGAAACATGTCCTTAGTCCTTTTCAGGTACTTCAGGATATTCTTGACCGCCGTCCAGTGTTCCATTCCTGGATCACTTTGAAACCTTCCGGCCATACTTATGGCAAGGCTGACATTGGGTCTTGTGCACAGCATTGCATACATAATAGAGCCTATGGCTGAAGCATAGGGGATGACACTCATCTTTTCTCTATCTTCTGCAGTCACTGGGCATTGAGTCTTACTCAACTTCACACCTTGCAAAACAGGCAAGAACCCCTTCTTGGACTGATCCATTTTGAACTTCTTCAAAACTTTGTCAAGGTATGTGCTTTGTGAAAGTCCTATTAAGCGTCTCGATCTATCTCTATAGATCTTGATGCCTAATATGAAAGCAGCTTCTCCTAGGTCCTTCATTGAAAAACTCTTGTTCAAATATTCCTTTACGCTTTCCAGCATTTCTATATTGTTTCCAATCAGCAATATGTCATCCACATATAATATTAGAAACGCTATAGAGCTCCCACTCACTTTCTTGTAAATACAAGCTTCTCCGTAAACTTGTATAAACTCGAACGCTTTGATCACCTCATCAAAACGAAGATTCCAACTCCGAGATGCTTGCACCAGTCCATAAATGGATCGCTGGAGTTTGCAAACTTTGTCAGCATTCTCTGGATCGACAAAACCTTCTGGTTGCATCATATACAACTCTTCCTTAAGGAAACCGTTAAGGAACGCTGTTTTGACATCCATCTGCCAAATTTCATAATCGAAAAAGGCAGCTATTGCTAACATGATTCTGACGGACTTAAGCATCGCTACGGGTGAGAAGGTCTCATCGTAGTCAACTCCTTGAACTTGTGAAAAACCCTTTGCCACAAGTCGAGCTTTATAGACGGTGACATTACCGTCCGCGTCCGTCTTCCTCTTAAAGATCCATTTGTTCTGAATGGCCTTACGCCCTTCAGGTAATACTTCCAAAGTCCATACTTTGTTTTCATACATGGATCCCATCTCGGATTTCATGGCCTCTAACCACTTCTCGGAATCCGGGCCCATCATCGCTTCTCCATAGCTCGTAGGTTCATCGTTGTCTAACAACATGACCTCTAAGACAGGGTTGCCGTACCACTCAGGAGCAGTACGCGTCCTTGTCGACCTACGAGGTTCGATAGCAACTTGATCCAAAGCTTCATGATCATCATCATTAACTTCCTCTTCAGCTAATGTAGGCTCCACAGAAACAACTTTCTGCGCTGCGCTACTCTCAGGTTGAAGTAAAGGTTCAACAACCTCATCAAGTTCTATCTTCCTCCCACTCAATTCTTTCGAGAGAAACTCTTTCTCAAGAAATGTTCCGTTTTTAGCGACAAACATTTTGCCTTCGGATCTGAGATAGAAGGTATACCCAATTGTCTCTTTTGGGTATCCTATGAAGACGCATTTCTCCGCTTTGGGTTCCAGCTTTTCAGGCTGAAGCTTTTTGACATAAGCATCACATCCCCAAACTTTAAGAAACGACAGCTTTGGCTTCTTGCCAAACCAAAGTTCATATGGCGTCGTCTCAACGGATTTCGATGGTGCCCTATTTAAAGTGAATGTAGCTGTCTCTAATGCATAACCCCAAAACGATAGTGGCAAATCGGCAAGAGACATCATAGATCGCACCATATCTAATAAGGTTCGATTACGACGTTCGGACACACCATTACGCTGTGGTGTTCCAGGCGGTGTCAATTGTGAAACAATTCCACACTGTCTTAAGTGACTGCCAAACTCATAACTCAGATATTCTCCTCCTCGATCAGATCGTAGGAATTTAATCTTCTTGTTACGATGATTCTCAACTTCACTCTGAAATTGTTTGAACTTTTCAAATGTTTCAGACTTGTGTTTCATTAAGTAAATATACCCATATCTACTTAAGTCATCAGTGAAGGTGAGAAAATAACGATAACCACCGCGCGCCTCAATACTCATCGGACCGCACACATCAGTATGTATGATTTCCAATAAGTCACTTGCCCGTTCCATTGTTCCAGAGAACGGCGTTTTAGTCATCTTGCCCATGAGGCATGGCTCACATGTGTCAAGTGATTCAAAATCAAGTGACTCCAAAAGTCCATCAGCATGGAGCTTCTTCATGCGTTTTACGCCAATATGACCTAAACGGCAGTGCCACAAGAAAGTGGTATTATCATTATCAATTCTACATCTTTTGGCATCAATGTTATGAACATGTGTATCATTACTATCGAGATTCAATAAGAATAAACCCCTTACATTGGGTGCATGACCATAAAAGATATTACTCATATAAATAGAACAACCATTATTCTCTGATTTAAATGAGTAACCGTCTCGCAATAAACAAGATCCAGATATAATGTTCATGCTTAACGCAGGCACCAAATAACACTTATTTAGGTTCATCACTAATCCCGACGGTAATCGAAGAGCGAGCGTGCCGACGGCGATCACATCAACCTTGGAACCATTTCCCACGCGCATCGTCACTTCGTCCTTTGCCAGCCTCCGTCTATTCCGCAGTTCCTGTTTTGAGTTGCAAATATGAGCAACCGCACCGGTATCAAATACCCAGGCACTACAACGAGAGTTGGTAAGGTACACATCAATAACATGTATATCATATATACCTTGTTTGTTGTTGGCCGCCTTCTTGTCAGCCAAATACTTGGGGCAATTCCGCTTCCAGTGTCCAGTTCCCTTGCAATGAAAACACACAGTTTCTGGTTTGGGTCCAGCCTTGGGTTTCTTCACGAGAGGAGCAACTGCTTTGCCACTCTTCTTGGAGTTACCCTTCTTACCCTTGCCATTTTTCTTGAAACTAGTGGTTTTATTGACCATCAACACTTGATGCTCCTTCTGAATTTCAGACTCAGCGATTTTCAGCATCGCAAACAGCTCGGCGACTGACTTGTTCATCCCGTGCATGTTATAGTTCAACACGAAGCTCTTGTAGCTAGGTGGCAATGATTGAAGAACTCTGTCAGTGATAGCCTCTGGCGGAAGGGGCATCCCTAACTCAGCCAGACGGGTGGAGTACCCAGACATTCTGAGCACGTGATCACTGATAGACCCGTTCTCCTCCATCTTGCAAGCATAGAATTTGTCGGAGATCTCATATCTCTCGATCCGGGCATTCTTCTGAAAGATAAACTTCAACTCCTGGAACATCTCATATGCTCCATGACGTTCAAAACGTCTTTGAAGTCCCGGTTCTAAGCCATACAACATTGCACATTGAACTATTGAGTAATCATCAGAACGAGCCTGCCAGGCGTTCACAACGTCTAGAGACTCAACTGGAGCGGGTGGATCACCAAGCGGTGCATCAAGGACATAAGCCTTCTGGGAAGCCGTAAGGATAATCCTTAGATTACGGGCCCAGTCCACAAAGTTACTTCCATCATCTTTCAACTTAGCTTTCTCTAGGAACGCATTAAAATTCAGGGGTGCTACTGCGCGAGCCATGATCTACAACATAAATATTGCAAAGACAACTTAGACTATTGTTCTAGATAATGAGTTTAGTTAATCATATTACTTAAAAACTCCCACTCAAATTGACATCCCTCCGATCATTCGAGTGTAACATGATCCAAATCCACCAACTCAAGTCCGATCATCACGTGAGTTGAGGTGGTTTCAATGGTGAACATCTTCATGTTGATCATATCTACTATATGACTCATGTTCGACCTTTCGGTCTCTTGTGTTCCGAGGCCATGTCTGTACATGCTAGGCTCGTCAAGTTTAACCCGAGTGTTCCGCACGTGCAACATGGCTTACACCCGTTGTATGCGAACGTAGAGTCTATCACACCCGATCATCACGGCGTGTCTCGAAACGACGAACTTTCGCAACGGTGCACACTTGGGGAGAACACAATTTATCTTGAAATTTAAGTGAGGGATCACCTTATAATGCTACCGTCGTCCTAAGCAAAATAAGATGCATAAAAGGATTAACATCACATGCAAATCATAAGTGACATGATATGGCCATGAACTTGTGCTTTTGATCTCCATCTCCAAAGCACCGGCATGATCTCCATCGTCACCGGCATGACACCATGATCTCCATCATCTTGATCTCCATCAACGTGTCGCCATAAGGTTGTCGCGCTGACTGTTGCTTCCACGACTATAGCTAACGTTTAGCGATAAAGTAAAGCATTACATAGCGCTTAATGATTGACACGCAGGTCATACAATAATTAAAGACAACTCTATGGCTCCTGCCAGTTGCCGTACTCATCGACATGCAAGTCGTGATATTCTATACAAAACATGATCATCTCATACATCACATATATCTCATCATGTAATTGGCCATATCACATCACAACATACCCTGCAAAAACAAGTTAGACGTCCTCTAATTGTTGTTGCAAATTTTACGTGGCTGCTACGGGTTTGCAAGAACCGTTCTTACCTACGCAAAACCACAACGTGGTGTAGTGATTGCTTTTTGATCTTCTAAAAGAACCCTCTTCATTGAACCGATTCAACTAAAGTGAGAGAGACAGACACCCGCCAGTCACCTTTATGCAACAAGTGCACGCAGCGGTAAAACCAGTCTCGCGTAAGCGTACGCGTAATGTCGGTCCGGGCCGCTTCATCTCACAATGCCGCTGAATCAAGTATCAACTAGTAACGGCAAGCAATATGTATACACCCACGCCCACAACTCGTTTGTGTTCTACTCGAGATCTCATCTACGCATAGACCTAGCTCATGATGCCACTGTTGGGGAACGTTGCATGGGAAACAAAAATTTTCCTACGCACACATAAGATCTATCCATGGTGATGAGCATCTACGAGAGGGAGAGTGAATCTACATACCCTTGTAGATCGCTAAGCGGAAGCGTTAATAAACGCGGTTGATGTAGTCGAACGTCTTCGCGATCCAAATCGCCGAGCGTCCCGCGATCCAATCACGATCCTTCCGATCTAGTGCCGAACGGACGGCACCTCCGCGTTCAACACACGTACGGCTTGATGACGCCTTCACCTCCTCGATCCAGCGAGCGATGGTGAAGTAGTGGTTGAGTTCCAGCAGCACGACGGCGTGGTGATGGTGGTGAGGAACAATCTCTGCAGGGCTTCGCCAAGCGCTACGGAGATTATGACGGAGGAACTAGAGGGCTAGGGTTGCCGGCACACGGCTTGGGAAATCCTGATGTGTCCCGTGTGCTAGCCCTGCCCCTCTATTTATATGTTGAGCCTTGGGGTCTAAACTTGGAGTAAAAACCTCCTCTAGGTCGGTTTTGCCCGCACAAGGTCGGTTTGGCCCGCAGGGAAAGAGTCCAACTCGGATCCCTGCCGAACCGTGCACAGCCGCGCACAAGCGGTAGTACCGCTTCACACAAGCGGTAGTACCGCTTGGGCGGTAGTACCGCTTCACACAAGCGGTAGTACCGCTCCGGCGGTAGTACCGCTTCACACAAGCGGTAGTACCGCTCCGGCGGTAGTACCGCTTCACCAAGCGGTAGTACCGCTTACGCGGCAGCAAAACTACTTTTGCACTTTCCAATACCTTGTGGGCTTTATCCCTTTGGCTCATATAAAGTGTTGCTGCACCCGAACACTTCGGTAAACATCCGGAACCCATTCCGGTGAACTCTGGAACTCTTCCGGAGATCGAAACACTATTATCACATATATCAATCTTTACCTCCGGACTATTCCGGAGATCCTCGTCATGTCCGGGATCTTATCCGGGACTCCGAACAACTTTCGGTCACCAACATAATAACTCAATTATACTAATCGTCACCAAACGTTAAGTGTGTAGACCCTGCGGGTTCGAGAACTATGTAGACATGACCGAGACACCTCTACGGCCAATAACCAATAGCGGGACCTGGATGCCCATATTGGCTCCTACATATTCTACGAAGATCTTTATCGGTCGAACCTCTATGTCAAGGATTCAGTTAATCCCGTATGCTGTTCCCTTTGTTCTTCGGTATGTTACTTGCCCGAGATTCGATCGTCGGTATCACTATACCTAGTTCAATCTCGTTACCGGCAAGTCTCTTTACTCGTTCCGTAATACAAGATCTCGTGGCTAACACTTTAGTCACATTGCTTGCAAGGCTCATTGTGATGTTGTATTACCGAGTGGGCCCTGAGATACCTCTCCGTCATACGGAGTAACAAATCCCAGTCTTGATCCATGCCAACCCAACAGACACCCTCGGAGATACCTGTAGAGCACCTTTATAGTCACCCAGTTACGTTGCGACGTTTGATACACACAAGGTATTCCTCCGGTGTTAGTGAGTTGCATGATCTCATGGTCAAAGGAACAGATACTTGACATGCAGAAAACAATAGCAATAAACTGACACGATCAAATGCTACGTTTACAGTTTGGGTCTTGTCCATCACATCATTCTCCTAATGATGTGATCCCGTTATCAAATGACATCTCATGTCAATGGCTAGGAAACCTTAACCATCTTTGATCAACGAGCTAGTCAACTAGAGGCTTACTAGGGACACAGTGTTGTCTATGTACCCACACATGTATTTGAGTTTCCAATCAATACAATTATAGCATGGATAATAAACAATTATCATTAACAAGGAAATATAATAATAACCAATTTATTATTGCCTCTAGGGCATATTTCCAACAGTCTCCCACTTGCACTAGAGTCAATAATCTAGTTCACATCACTATGTGATTTACATTGTAATGAATCGAACACCCATGCAGTTCTGGTGTTGTTCATGTTTAGCCTTTGGAAGAGGTTTAGTCATCGGATCTGCAACATTTAGATCCGTGTGTACTTTGCAAATATTTATGTCGTCCTCCTTGATGTAATCGCGGATGGAATTGAAACGTCGCTTTATGTGTCTGGTCCTCTTGTGAAATCTTGGTTCCTTGGCTAGAGCAATGGCACCAGTATTATCACAAAACAGAGTCATTGGGTTAAGTGCACTAGGCACTACTCCAAGATCTGTCATGAACTCCTTCATCCAGACACCTTCCTTCGCCGCCTCCGAGGCTGCGATGTACTCCGCTTCGCATGTAGAATCAGCTACCACGCTTTGCTTGGAACTGCACCAGCTAACCGCACCCCCATTAAGAATAAATACGTATCCGGTTTGCGACTTAGAGTCATCCGGATCAGTGTCAAAGCTTGCATCGACGTAACCCTTTACGACGAGCTCTTGATCACCTCCATAAACGAGAAACATGTCCTTAGTCCTTTTCAGGTACTTCAGGATATTCTTGACCGCCTTCCAGTGTTCCATTCCTGGATCACTTTGAAACCTTCCGGCCATACTTATGGCAAGGCTGACATTGGGTCTTGTGCACAGCATTGCATACATAATAGAGCCTATGGCTGAAGCATAGGGGATGACACTCATCTTTTCTCTATCTTCTGCAGTCACTGGGCATTGAGTCTTACTCAACTTCACACCTTGCAAAACAGGCAAGAACCCCTTCTTGGACTGATCCATTTTGAACTTCTTCAAAACTTTGTCAAGGTATGTGCTTTGTGAAAGTCCTATTAAGCGTCTCGATCTATCTCTATAGATCTTGATGCCTAATATGAAAGCAGCTTCTCCTAGGTCCTTCATTGAAAAACTCTTGTTCAAATATTCCTTTACGCTTTCCAGCATTTCTATATTGTTTCCAATCAGCAATATGTCATCCACATATAATATTAGAAACGCTATAGAGCTCCCACTCACTTTCTTGTAAATACAAGCTTCTCCGTAAACTTGTATAAACTCGAACGCTTTGATCACCTCATCAAAACGAAGATTCCAACTCCGAGATGCTTGCACCAGTCCATAAATGGATCGCTGGAGTTTGCAAACTTTGTCAGCATTCTCTGGATCGACAAAACCTTCTGGTTGCATCATATACAACTCTTCCTTAAGGAAACCGTTAAGGAACGCTGTTTTGACATCCATCTGCCAAATTTCATAATCGAAAAAGGCAGCTATTGCTAACATGATTCTGACGGACTTAAGCATCGCTACGGGTGAGAAGGTCTCATCGTAGTCAACTCCTTGAACTTGTGAAAAACCCTTTGCCACAAGTCGAGCTTTATAGACGGTGACATTACCGTCCGCGTCCGTCTTCCTCTTAAAGATCCATTTGTTCTGAATGGCCTTACGCCCTTCAGGTAATACTTCCAAAGTCCATACTTTGTTTTCATACATGGATCCCATCTCGGATTTCATGGCCTCTAACCACTTCTCGGAATCCGGGCCCATCATCGCTTCTCCATAGCTCGTAGGTTCATCGTTGTCTAACAACATGACCTCTAAGACAGGGTTGCCGTACCACTCAGGAGCAGTACGCGTCCTTGTCGACCTACGAGGTTCGATAGCAACTTGATCCAAAGCTTCATGATCATCATCATTAACTTCCTCTTCAGCTAATGTAGGCTCCACAGAAACAACTTTCTGCGCTGCGCTACTCTCAGGTTGAAGTAAAGGTTCAACAACCTCATCAAGTTCTATCTTCCTCCCACTCAATTCTTTCGAGAGAAACTCTTTCTCAAGAAATGTTCCGTTTTTAGCGACAAACATTTTGCCTTCGGATCTGAGATAGAAGGTATACCCAATTGTCTCTTTTGGGTATCCTATGAAGACGCATTTCTCCGCTTTGGGTTCCAGCTTTTCAGGCTGAAGCTTTTTGACATAAGCATCACATCCCCAAACTTTAAGAAACGACAGCTTTGGCTTCTTGCCAAACCAAAGTTCATATGGCGTCGTCTCAACGGATTTCGATGGTGCCCTATTTAAAGTGAATGTAGCTGTCTCTAATGCATAACCCCAAAACGATAGTGGCAAATCGGCAAGAGACATCATAGATCGCACCATATCTAATAAGGTTCGATTACGACGTTCGGACACACCATTACGCTGTGGTGTTCCAGGCGGTGTCAATTGTGAAACAATTCCACACTGTCTTAAGTGACTGCCAAACTCATAACTCAGATATTCTCCTCCTCGATCAGATCGTAGGAATTTAATCTTCTTGTTACGATGATTCTCAACTTCACTCTGAAATTGTTTGAACTTTTCAAATGTTTCAGACTTGTGTTTCATTAAGTAAATATACCCATATCTACTTAAGTCATCAGTGAAGGTGAGAAAATAACGATAACCACCGCGCGCCTCAATACTCATCGGACCGCACACATCAGTATGTATGATTTCCAATAAGTCACTTGCCCGTTCCATTGTTCCAGAGAACGGCGTTTTAGTCATCTTGCCCATGAGGCATGGCTCACATGTGTCAAGTGATTCAAAATCAAGTGACTCCAAAAGTCCATCAGCATGGAGCTTCTTCATGCGTTTTACGCCAATATGACCTAAACGGCAGTGCCACAAGAAAGTGGTATTATCATTATCAATTCTACATCTTTTGGCATCAATGTTATGAACATGTGTATCATTACTATCGAGATTCAATAAGAATAAACCCCTTACATTGGGTGCATGACCATAAAAGATATTACTCATATAAATAGAACAACCATTATTCTCTGATTTAAATGAGTAACCGTCTCGCAATAAACAAGATCCAGATATAATGTTCATGCTTAACGCAGGCACCAAATAACACTTATTTAGGTTCATCACTAATCCCGACGGTAATCGAAGAGCGAGCGTGCCGACGGCGATCACATCAACCTTGGAACCATTTCCCACGCGCATCGTCACTTCGTCCTTTGCCAGCCTCCGTCTATTCCGCAGTTCCTGTTTTGAGTTGCAAATATGAGCAACCGCACCGGTATCAAATACCCAGGCACTACAACGAGAGTTGGTAAGGTACACATCAATAACATGTATATCATATATACCTTGTTTGTTGTTGGCCGCCTTCTTGTCAGCCAAATACTTGGGGCAATTCCGCTTCCAGTGTCCAGTTCCCTTGCAATGAAAACACACAGTTTCTGGTTTGGGTCCAGCCTTGGGTTTCTTCACGAGAGGAGCAACTGCTTTGCCACTCTTCTTGGAGTTACCCTTCTTACCCTTGCCATTTTTCTTGAAACTAGTGGTTTTATTGACCATCAACACTTGATGCTCCTTCTGAATTTCAGACTCAGCGATTTTCAGCATCGCAAACAGCTCGGCGACTGACTTGTTCATCCCGTGCATGTTATAGTTCAACACGAAGCTCTTGTAGCTAGGTGGCAATGATTGAAGAACTCTGTCAGTGATAGCCTCTGGCGGAAGGGGCATCCCTAACTCAGCCAGACGGGTGGAGTACCCAGACATTCTGAGCACGTGATCACTGATAGACCCGTTCTCCTCCATCTTGCAAGCATAGAATTTGTCGGAGATCTCATATCTCTCGATCCGGGCATTCTTCTGAAAGATAAACTTCAACTCCTGGAACATCTCATATGCTCCATGACGTTCAAAACGTCTTTGAAGTCCCGGTTCTAAGCCATACAACATTGCACATTGAACTATTGAGTAATCATCAGAACGAGCCTGCCAGGCGTTCACAACGTCTAGAGACTCAACTGGAGCGGGTGGATCACCAAGCGGTGCATCAAGGACATAAGCCTTCTGGGAAGCCGTAAGGATAATCCTTAGATTACGGGCCCAGTCCACAAAGTTACTTCCATCATCTTTCAACTTAGCTTTCTCTAGGAACGCATTAAAATTCAGGGGTGCTACTGCGCGAGCCATGATCTACAACATAAATATTGCAAAGACAACTTAGACTATTGTTCTAGATAATGAGTTTAGTTAATCATATTACTTAAAAACTCCCACTCAAATTGACATCCCTCCGATCATTCGAGTGTAACATGATCCAAATCCACCAACTCAAGTCCGATCATCACGTGAGTTGAGGTGGTTTCAATGGTGAACATCTTCATGTTGATCATATCTACTATATGACTCATGTTCGACCTTTCGGTCTCTTGTGTTCCGAGGCCATGTCTGTACATGCTAGGCTCGTCAAGTTTAACCCGAGTGTTCCGCACGTGCAACATGGCTTACACCCGTTGTATGCGAACGTAGAGTCTATCACACCCGATCATCACGGCGTGTCTCGAAACGACGAACTTTCGCAACGGTGCACACTTGGGGAGAACACAATTTATCTTGAAATTTAAGTGAGGGATCACCTTATAATGCTACCGTCGTCCTAAGCAAAATAAGATGCATAAAAGGATTAACATCACATGCAAATCATAAGTGACATGATATGGCCATGAACTTGTGCTTTTGATCTCCATCTCCAAAGCACCGGCATGATCTCCATCGTCACCGGCATGACACCATGATCTCCATCATCTTGATCTCCATCAACGTGTCGCCATAAGGTTGTCGCGCTGACTGTTGCTTCCACGACTATAGCTAACGTTTAGCGATAAAGTAAAGCATTACATAGCGCTTAATGATTGACACGCAGGTCATACAATAATTAAAGACAACTCTATGGCTCCTGCCAGTTGCCGTACTCATCGACATGCAAGTCGTGATATTCTATACAAAACATGATCATCTCATACATCACATATATCTCATCATGTAATTGGCCATATCACATCACAACATACCCTGCAAAAACAAGTTAGACGTCCTCTAATTGTTGTTGCAAATTTTACGTGGCTGCTACGGGTTTGCAAGAACCGTTCTTACCTACGCAAAACCACAACGTGGTGTAGTGATTGCTTTTTGATCTTCTAAAAGAACCCTCTTCATTGAACCGATTCAACTAAAGTGAGAGAGACAGACACCCGCCAGTCACCTTTATGCAACAAGTGCACGCAGCGGTAAAACCAGTCTCGCGTAAGCGTACGCGTAATGTCGGTCCGGGCCGCTTCATCTCACAATGCCGCTGAATCAAGTATCAACTAGTAACGGCAAGCAATATGTATACACCCACGCCCACAACTCGTTTGTGTTCTACTCGAGATCTCATCTACGCATAGACCTAGCTCATGATGCCACTGTTGGGGAACGTTGCATGGGAAACAAAAATTTTCCTACGCACACATAAGATCTATCCATGGTGATGAGCATCTACGAGAGGGAGAGTGAATCTACATACCCTTGTAGATCGCTAAGCGGAAGCGTTAATAAACGCGGTTGATGTAGTCGAACGTCTTCGCGATCCAAATCGCCGAGCGTCCCGCGATCCAATCACGATCCTTCCGATCTAGTGCCGAACGGACGGCACCTCCGCGTTCAACACACGTACGGCTTGATGACGCCTTCACCTCCTCGATCCAGCGAGCGATGGTGAAGTAGTGGTTGAGTTCCAGCAGCACGACGGCGTGGTGATGGTGGTGAGGAACAATCTCTGCAGGGCTTCGCCAAGCGCTACGGAGATTATGACGGAGGAACTAGAGGGCTAGGGTTGCCGGCACACGGCTTGGGAAATCCTGATGTGTCCCGTGTGCTAGCCCTGCCCCTCTATTTATATGTTGAGCCTTGGGGTCTAAACTTGGAGTAAAAACCTCCTCTAGGTCGGTTTTGCCCGCACAAGGTCGGTTTGGCCCGCAGGGAAAGAGTCCAACTCGGATCCCTGCCGAACCGTGCACAGCCGCGCACAAGCGGTAGTACCGCTTCACACAAGCGGTAGTACCGCTTGGGCGGTAGTACCGCTTCACACAAGCGGTAGTACCGCTCCGGCGGTAGTACCGCTTCACACAAGCGGTAGTACCGCTCCGGCGGTAGTACCGCTTCACCAAGCGGTAGTACCGCTTACGCGGCAGCAAAACTACTTTTGCACTTTCCAATACCTTGTGGGCTTTATCCCTTTGGCTCATATAAAGTGTTGCTGCACCCGAACACTTCGGTAAACATCCGGAACCCATTCCGGTGAACTCTGGAACTCTTCCGGAGATCGAAACACTATTATCACATATATCAATCTTTACCTCCGGACTATTCCGGAGATCCTCGTCATGTCCGGGATCTTATCCGGGACTCCGAACAACTTTCGGTCACCAACATAATAACTCAATTATACTAATCGTCACCAAACGTTAAGTGTGTAGACCCTGCGGGTTCGAGAACTATGTAGACATGACCGAGACACCTCTACGGCCAATAACCAATAGCGGGACCTGGATGCCCATATTGGCTCCTACATATTCTACGAAGATCTTTATCGGTCGAACCTCTATGTCAAGGATTCAGTTAATCCCGTATGCTGTTCCCTTTGTTCTTCGGTATGTTACTTGCCCGAGATTCGATCGTCGGTATCACTATACCTAGTTCAATCTCGTTACCGGCAAGTCTCTTTACTCGTTCCGTAATACAAGATCTCGTGGCTAACACTTTAGTCACATTGCTTGCAAGGCTCATTGTGATGTTGTATTACCGAGTGGGCCCTGAGATACCTCTCCGTCATACGGAGTAACAAATCCCAGTCTTGATCCATGCCAACCCAACAGACACCCTCGGAGATACCTGTAGAGCACCTTTATAGTCACCCAGTTACGTTGCGACGTTTGATACACACAAGGTATTCCTCCGGTGTTAGTGAGTTGCATGATCTCATGGTCAAAGGAACAGATACTTGACATGCAGAAAACAATAGCAATAAACTGACACGATCAAATGCTACGTTTACAGTTTGGGTCTTGTCCATCACATCATTCTCCTAATGATGTGATCCCGTTATCAAATGACATCTCATGTCAATGGCTAGGAAACCTTAACCATCTTTGATCAACGAGCTAGTCAACTAGAGGCTTACTAGGGACACAGTGTTGTCTATGTACCCACACATGTATTTGAGTTTCCAATCAATACAATTATAGCATGGATAATAAACAATTATCATTAACAAGGAAATATAATAATAACCAATTTATTATTGCCTCTAGGGCATATTTCCAACAATTGAAACGTCGCTTTATGTGTCTGGTCCTCTTGTGAAATCTTGGTTCCTTGGCTAGAGCAATGGCACCAGTATTATCACAAAACAGAGTCATTGGGTTAAGCGCACTAGGCACTACTCCAAGATCTGTCATGAACTCCTTCATCCAGACACCTTCCTTCGCCGCCTCCGAGGCAGCGATGTACTCCGCTTCGCATGTAGAATCAGCTACCACGCTTTGCTTGGAACTGCACCAGCTAACCGCACCCCCATTAAGAATAAATACGTATCCGGTTTGCGACTTAGAGTCATCCGGATCAGTGTCAAAGCTTGCATCGACGTAACCTTTTACGACGAGCTCTTGATCACCTCCATAAACGAGAAACATGTCCTTAGTCCTTTTCAGGTACTTCAGGATATTCTTGACCGCCGTCCAGTGTTCCATTCCTGGATCACTTTGAAACCTTCCGACCATACTTATGGCAAGGCTGACATCGGGTCTTGTGCACAGCATTGCATACATGATAGAGCCTATGGCTGAAGCATAGGGGATGACACTCATCTTTTCTCCATCTTCTGCAGTCACTGGGCATTGAGTCTTACTCAACTTCACACCTTGCAATACAGGCAAGAACCCCTTCTTGGACTAATCCATTTTGAACTTCTTCAAAACTTTGTCAAGGTATGTGCTTTGTGAAAGTCCTATTAAGCGTCTCGATCTATCTCTATAGATCTTGATGCCTAATATGAAAGCAGCTTCTCCTAGGTCCTTCATTGAAAAACTCTTGTTCAAATATTCCTTCACGCTTTCCAACATTTCTATATTGTTTCCAATCAGTAATATGTCATCCACATATAATATTAGAAACGCTATAGAGCTCCCACTCACTTTCTTGTAAATACAAGCTACTCCGTAAACTTGTATAAACTCGAACGCTTTGATCACCTCATCAAAGCAAAGATTCCAACTCCGAGATGCTTGCACCAGTCCATAAATGGATCGCTGGAGTTTGCAAACTTTGTCAGCATTCTCTGGATCGACAAAACCTTCTGGTTGCATCATATACAATTCTTCCTTAAGGAAACCGTTAAGGAACGCTGTTTTGACATCCATCTGCCAAATTTCATAATCGAAAAAGGCAGCTATTGCTAACATGATTCTGACGGACTTAAGCATCGCTACGGGTGAGAAGGTCTCATCGTAGTCAACTCCTTGAACTTGTGAAAAACCCTTTGCTACAAGTCGAGCTTTATAGACGGTGACATTACCGTCCGCGTCCGTCTTCCTCTTAAAGATCCATTTGTTCTGAATGGCCTTACGCCCTTCAGGTAATACTTCCAAAGTCCATACTTTGTTTTCATACATGGATCCCATCTCGGATTTCATGGCCTCTAACCACTTCTCGGAATCCGGGCCCATCATCGCTTCTCCATAGCTCGTAGGTTCATCGTTGTCCAACAACATGACCTCTAAGACAGGATTGCCGTACCACTCAGGAGCAGTACGCGTCCTTGTCGACCTACGAGGTTCGATAGCAACTTGATCCAAAGCTTCATGATCATCATCATTAACTTCCTCTTCAGCTGATGTAGGCTCTACAGAAACATCTTTCTGCGCTGCGCTACTTTCAGGTTGAAGTAAAGGTTCAACAACCTCATCAAGTTCTATCTTCCTCCCACTCAATTCTTTCGAGAGAAACTCTTTCTCAAGAAATGTTCCGTTTTTAGCGACAAACACTTTGCCTTCGGATCTGAGGTAGAAGGTATACCCAACTGTCTCTTTTGGGTATCCTATGAAGACGCATTTTTCCGCTTTGGGTTCCAGCTTTTCAGGCTGAAGCTTTTTGACATAAGCATCACATCCCCAAACTTTAAGAAACGACAGCTTTGGCTTCTTGCCAAACCAAAGTTCATATGGCGTCGTCTCAACGGATTTCGATGGTGCCCTATTTAAAGTGAATGCAGCTGTCTCTAATGCATAACCCCAAAACGATAGTGGCAAATCGGCAAGAGACATCATAGATCGCACCATATCCAATAAGGTTCGATTACGACGTTCGGACACACCATTACGCTGTGGTGTTCCAGGCGGTGTCAATTGTGAAACAATTCCACACTGTCTTAAGTGACTGCCAAACTCATAACTCAGATATTCTCCTCCTCGATCAGATCATAGGAATTTAATCTTCTTGTTACGATGATTCTCAACTTCACTCTGAAATTGTTTGAACTTTTCAAATGTTTCAGACTTGTGTTTCATTAAGTAAATATACCCATATCTACTTAAGTCATCAGTGAAGGTGAGAAAGTAACGATAACCACCGCGCGCCTCAATACTCATCGGACCGCACACATCAGTATGTATGATTTCCAATAAGTCACTTGCCCGTTCCATTGTTCCAGAGAACGGCGTTTTAGTCATCTTGCCCATGAGGCATGGCTCACATGTGTCAAGTGATTCAAAATCAAGTGACTCCAAAAGTCCATCAGCATGGAGCTTCCTCATGCGTTTTACGCCAATATGACCTAAACGGCAGTGCCACAAGAAAGTGGTATTATCATTATCAATTCTACATCTTTTGGCATCAATGTTATGAACATGTGTATCATTACTATCGAGATTCAATAAGAATAAACCCCTCACATTGGGTGCATGACCATAAAAGATATTACTCATATAAATAGAACAACCATTATTCTCTGATTTAAATGAGTAACCGTCTCGCAATAAACAAGATCCAGATATAATGTTCATGCTTAATGCAGGCACTAAATAACAATTATTCAGGTTCATCACTAATCCCGATGGTAATCGAAGAGCGAGCGTGCCGACGGCGATCACATCAACCTTGGAACCATTTCCCACGCGCATCGTCACTTCGTCCTTTGCCAGCCTCCGTCTATTCCGTAGTTCCTGTTTTGAGTTGCAAATATGAGCAACCGCACCGGTATCAAATACCCAGGCACTACAACGAGAGTTGGTAAGGTACACATCAATAACATGTATATCATATATACCTTGTTTGTTGTTGGCCGCCTTCTTGTCAGCCAAATACTTGGGGCAGTTCCGCTTCCAGTGTCCAGTTCCCTTGCAATGAAAGCACTCAGTTTCTGGTTTGGGTCCAGCCTTGGGTTTCTTCACGAGAGGAGCAACTGCTTTGCCACTCTTCTTGGAGTTACCCTTCTTACCCTTGCCATTTTTCTTGAAACTAGTGGTTTTATTGACCATCAACACTTGATGCTCCTTCTGAATTTCAGACTCAGTGGCTTTTAGCATCGCAAACAGCTCGGCGACTGACTTGTTCATCCCGTGCATGTTATAGTTCAACACGAAGCTCTTGTAGCTAGGTGGCAATGATTGAAGAACTCTGTCAGTGATAGCCTCTGGTGGAAGGGGCATCCCCAATTCTGCCAGACGGGTGGAGTACCCAGACATTCTGAGTACGTGATCACTGATAGACCCGTTCTCCTCCATCTTGCAAGCATAGAACTTATCGGAGATCTCATATCTCTCGATCCGGGCATTCTTCTGAAAGATAAACTTCAACTCCTGGAACATCTCATATGCTCCATGACGTTCAAAACGTATTTGAAGTCCCGGTTCTAAGCCATACAATATTGCACATTGAACTATTGAGTAATCTTCAGAACGAGCCTGCCAGGCGTTCACAACGTCTAGAGACTCAACTTGAGCGGGTGGATTACCAAGCGGTGCATCAAGGACATAAGCCTTCTGGGAAGCCGTAAGGATAATCCTTAGATTACGGGCCCAGTCCACAAAGTTACTTCCATCATCTTTCAACTTAGCTTTCTCTAGGAACGCATTAAAATTCAGGGGTGCTACTGCGCGAGCCATGATCTACAACATAAATATAGCAAAGACAACTTAGACTATTGTTCTAGATAATGAGTTTAGTTAATCATATTACTAAAAACTCCCACTCAAATTGACATCTCTCTGGTCATTCGAGTGTAACATGATCCAAATCTACCAACTCAAGTCCGATCATCACGTGAGTTGAGGTGGTTTCAATGGTGAACATCTTCATGTTGATCATATCTACTATATGACTCATGTTCGACCTTTCGGTCTCTTGTGTTCCGAGGCCATGTCTGTACATGCTAGGCTCGTCAAGTTTAACCCGAGTGTTCCGCACGTGCAACATGGCTTACACCCATTGTATGTGAACGTAGAGTCTATCACACCCGATCATCACGGCGTGTCTCGAAACGACGAACTTTCGCAACGGTGCACACTCGGGGAGAACACAATTTTATCTTGAAATTTAAGTGAGGGATCACCTTATAATGCTACCATCGTCCTAAGCAAAATAAGATGCATAAAAGGATTAACATCACATGCAAATCATAAGTGACATGATATGGCCATGAACTTGTGCTTTTGATCTCCATCTTCAAAGCACCGGCATGATCTCCATCGTCACCGGCATGACACCATGATCTCCATCATCTTGATCTCCATCAACGTGTCGCCATGAGGTTGTCGCGCCGACTGTTGCTTCCACGACTATAGCTAACTCAGAGCGATAAAGTAAAGCAAAAACGGCAAAAATAATTAAAGACAACTCTATGGCTCCTGCCAGTTGCCGTACTCATCGACATGCAAGTCGTGATATTCTATACAACACATGATCATTTCATACATCACATATATCTCATCATGTAATTGGCCATATCACATCACAATATACCCTGCAAAAACAAGTTAGACGTCCTCTAATTGTTGTTGCATATTTTACGTGGCTGCTACGGGTTTGCAAGAACCATTCTAACCTACGCAAAACCACAACGTGGTGTAGTGATTGCTTTTTGATCTTCTAAAAGAACCCTCTTCATTGAAATCGATTCAACTAAAGTGAGAGAGACAGACACCCGCTCGCCATCTTTATGCAACGAAGTTACATGTCAGTTGAAGGAACCTGTCTCGCGTAAGCGTACGCGTAATGTCGGTCCGGGCCGCTTCATCTCACAATACCGCCGAATCAAGTATCAACTAGTAACGGCAAGCAATATGTATACACCCACGCCCACAACTCGTTTGTGTTCTACTCGAGATCTCATCTACGCATAGACCTAGCTCAGATGCCACTGTAGGGGAATGTTGCATGGGAAACAAAAAATTTCCTACGCACACACAAGATCTATCCATGGTGATGAGCATCTACGAGAGGGAGAGTGAATCTACATACCCTTGTAGATCGCTAAGCGGAAGCGTTAAGAAAACGCGGTTGATGTAGTCGAACGTCTCCACGATCCAAATCGCAAGTCGTCCCTCGATCCGATCACGAACTAGTGCCGAACGGACGGCACCTCCGCGTTCAACACACGTACGGCTTGATGACGCCTTCACCTCCTCGATCCAGCGAGCGATGATGAAGTAGTAGATGAGTTCCGGCAGCACGACGGCGTGGTGATGTTGGTGAGGAACAATCTCTGTAGGGCTTCGCCAAGCACTACGGAGATTATGACGAGAGAACTAGAGGGTTAGGGTTGCCGACACACGGCTTGGGAAATCTTCATGTATCCCGTGTGCTAGCCCTGCCCCTCTATTTATATGTTGAGCCTTGGGGTCTAAACTTGGAGTAAAAGCCTCCTCCAGGTCGGTTTGGCCCGCAGGGAAAGAGTCCAACTCGGATCCCTGCAGTACCGCGCACAAGCGGTAGTACCGCTCACGAGCGGTAGTACCGCTTCAAACAAGCGGTAGTACCGCTTGGGCGGTAGTACCGCTTCCAACAAGCGGTAGTACCGCTTACGCGGTAGTACTGCCTTTTCCAGTGGTAGTACCGCTTAAGGCAGTAGCAAAACTTCCTTTTGCACTTTCCAATATCTCATGGGCTTTACCCCTTTGGCTCATATAAAGTGTTGCTGCACCCGAACACTTCGGTAAACACCCGGAACCCCTTCCGGTGAATTCCGGAACCTTTCCGGAGATCAAAACACTATTATCACATATATTAATCTTTACCTCCGGACTCTTCCGGAGACCCTCGTCATGTCCTGGATCTTATCCGGGACTCCGAACAACCTTCGGTCACCAACACAATAACTCAACTATACTAATCGTCACCAAACGTTAAGTGTGTAGACCCTGCGGGTTCGAGAACTATGTAGACATGACCGAGACACCTCTACGATCAATAACCAATAGCGGGACCTGGATGCCCATATTGGCTCCTACATATTCTACGAAGATCTTTATCGGTCGAACCTCTATGTCAAGGATTCAGTTAATCCCGTATGATGTTCCCTTTGTTCTTCGGTATGTTACTTGCCCGAGATTCGATCGTCGGTATCTCTATACCTAGTTCAATCTCGTTACCGGCAAGTATCTTTACTCGTTCCGTAATACAAGATCTCGTGGCTAACACTTTAGTCACATTGCTTTCAAGGCTCATTGTGATATTGTATTACCGAGTGGGCCCTGAGATACCTCTCCGTCATACGGAATAACAAATCCCAGTCTTGATCCATGCCAACCCAACAGACACCCTCGGAGATACCTATAGAGCACCTTTATAGTCACCCAGTTACGTTGCGACGTTTGATACACACAAGGTACTCCTCCGATGTCAGGGAGTTGCATGATCTCATGGTCATAGGAACAGATACTTGACATGCAAAAAACAATAGCAATAAACTGACACGATCATATGCTACGTTTATAGTTTGGGTCTTGTCCATCACATCATTCTCCTAATGATGTGATCCCGTTATCAAATGACATCTCATGTCAATGGCTAGGAAACCTTAACCATCTTTGATCAACGAGCTAGTCAACTAGAGGCTTACTAGGGACACAGTGTTGTCTATGTACCCACACATGTATTTGAGTTTCCAATCAATACAATTATAGCATGGATAATAAACGATTATCATGAACAAGGAAATATAATAATAACCAATTTATTATTGCCTCTAGGGCATATTTCCAACAGGCAAGTATTACGTTGGGTGACCAAATTACTGTCGAGCAATTGATAGAAAAGCGAATAATTATGAAGATATCCAAGGCAATGATTATGCATATAGGCATCACGTCTGTGTCAAGTAGACCGAAACGATTCTGCATCTACTACTATTACTCCACACATCGACTGACTCCTGTCTGCATCTAGAGTATTAAGTTCATGAAGAACAGAGTAACGTATTAGGTAAGATGACATGATGTAGAGGGATAAACTCAAGCAATATGATGAAAACCCCATCTTTTTATCCTCGATGGCAACAATACAATACGTGCCTCGCTACCCCTACTATGTCACTGGGTGAGGACACCGCAAGATTGAACCCAAAACTAAGCACTTCTCCCATTGCAAGAATTACCAATCTAGTTGGCCAAACCAAACCAATAACTCGAAGAGACTTGCAAAGATATGAAATCATGCATATAAGAATTCAGAAAAGACTCAAATAATATTCATAGATAATCTGAACATAAACCCACAATTCATCGGATCTCGACAAACACACCGCAAAAGAGTATTACATCGGATAGATCTCCATGAAGATCATGAAGAACATGGTATTGAAGAGCAAAGAGAGAGAAGAAGCCATCTAGCTACTAGCTATGGACTCGAAGGTCTGTGGTGAACTACTCACGCATCATCGGAGGGGCAATGGAGTTGATGTAGATGCCCTCCGTGATCGAATCCCCCTCCGGCAGATTACCGGAAAAGGCTCCAAGATTGGATGTCACGAGAACCGAGGCTCCTGGCGGCGGAAAAGTGTTTTCGTGGCTCTTTTTGGTATCCAGGGAATATTTCTGAATTTATAGGCCGAAGAATATTGTTGGGGGAGCTGTCGTGGGCCCACAAGCCAGGGGGGCGCGCCCTACCCCCCTGGGAGCGCCCCTGTGGCTTGTGGCCACACAGCGGCTCTCCTGCCTTGGTCTCCAAGCTTGGTAGATGTCTTCTGGTCCAAGAAAAATTATTCCGAAGATTTTATTCCGTTTGGACTCCGTTTAATATTCCTTATCTGCAATACTCAAAAACAAGGAAAAAACAGAAACTGGCACTGGGCTCTAGATTAATAGGTTAGTCCCAAAAATAATATAAAATAGCATATTAATGCATATAAAACATCCAAAATAGATAATATAATAGCATGGAACAATCAAAATTATAGATACGTTGGAGACGTATCAAGCATCCCCAAGCTTAATTCTTGCTCGTCCTCGAGTAGGTAAATGATAAAAACAGAATTTTTGATGTGGAATGCTACCTAACATATTTATCCATGTAATATTCTTTATTGTGGCATGAATATTCAGATCCGTAAGATTCAAAACAATAGTCTAATATTGACATAATAACAGTAATACTTTGAGCACACCAACAAGGCAATTATGTCCTTTCGAAATAACATGGCCTTAGAAAGTTATCCCTACAAAATCATATGGTCTGGCTATGCTCCATCTTCCCCACACAAAGTATCTAAATCATGCACAACCCCGATGAACAAGTCAAGCAATTTTTCACACTTTTGGTGTTCTCAAACCTTTTCAACTCTCACGCAATACATGAGCGTGAGCCATGGATATAGCACTATAGGTGGAATAGAATATGGTGGAGGTTGGAAGGAAAAAGGGAGAAGATAGTCTCACATCAACTAGGCGTATCAACGGGCTATGGAGATGCCCATCGATAGATATCAATGTGAGTGAGTATGGATTGCCATGCAACAAATGCACTTAAAGCTATAAGAGTATGAAAGCTCAAAGAGAAAACTAAGTGGTCGTGCAAGATGAAACTCCACTAGTTATATGAAAATGACAAAATAGGAGACTCTCTATCATGAAGATCATGGTGCTACTTTGAAGCACAAGTGTGGAAAAATATAGCAGCAATTGTCCCTTCTCTCTTTCTCTCATTTTTTTTTCTTTTTTTTTATTTTTGGTGGGCATCTTTGGCCTCTTTTTTTTTATTTGGGCTTCGCTGGCCTCTTTTCTTTTTTTTGTAAAGTCCGGATACTCATCCCAACTTGTGAGGGAGTCATGGATTCCATCATCCTTTTCTCACATGGGACAATGCTCTAATAATGAAAATCATTACACTTTTATTTACTTACAACTCAAAAAGAAAATTACAACTCGATACCTATGACAAAATATGACTCTATATGCAAGATGAAAGTGATGGTGCATGTCATGAAAAGCGGAACGGTGGAAGTTGCATGGCAATATATCTCGAAATGGCTATGGAAATGCCATAATAGGTAGGTATGGTGGCTGTTTTGAGGAACATTTATGGTGGCTGTTTTGAGGAAGGTGGGTTTGATGTACCGGCGAAAGTTGCGCGGTACTAGAGAGGCTAGCAAAGGTGGAAGGGTGAGAGTGCGTATAATCCATGGACTCAACATTAGTCATAAGGAACTCACATACTTATTGCAAAAGTCTATTAGTTATCAAACAAAGCATTAGACGCATGCCCCTAGGGGAGAGGTTGGTAGGAGTTAACCATCGCGCGCTCCCGACCCTCACACAAAGGTTGACAATCATTAAACAAATCATGCTCCGACTTCGTTACATAACGGTTCACCATACGTGCATGCTACAGGAATCACAAACTTCAACACAAGTATCTCTTCCAATTCACAACTACTCACTAGCATGACTCTCATATTACCATCTCCATTATCTCAAAACTATATGCAAGGAATCAAACTTCTCATAGTATCCAATGCACTTAATATGAAAGTTTTTATTATATCCCTCTTGGATGCCCATTATATTAGGACTAAAATCATAACCTAAACAAATTACCATGCTGTTTTAAGAAACTCTCAAAATAATATAAGTGAGGTACGAGAGTTCAATAATTTCTATAAAATATAACACCACCGTGCTCTAAAAAGATATAAGTGAAGCACTAGAGAAACGTTGCCTAGCTCAAAAGATATAAGTGAAGCACATAGAGTATTCTAATAAATTCACGATTCAGCGTGTCTCTCTCAAAAAGAGTGTGTGCAGCAAGGATGATTGTGGCAAACTAAAAAGCAAAGACTCATATCATACAAGACGCTCCAAGCAAAACACATATCATGTGGTGAATAAAAATATAGCCTCAAGTAAATTTACCGATGGATTGAAGACGAAAGAGGGGATGCCTTCCGGGGCATCCTCAAGCTTAGGCTTTTTGGTATCCTTGAATATGGCTTGGGGTGCCTTGGGAATCCCCAAGCTTAGGCTCTTGCCACTCCTTATTCCATAGTCCATCAAATCTTTACCCAAAACTTGAAAACTTCACAACACAAAACTCAACAGAAAACTCATGAGATCCGTTAGTATAAGAAAAATAAATCACCACTTTAGGTACTGTTGTGAACTCATTCTTTATTTATATTGGTGTAATATCTACTGTATTCTAACTTCTCCATGGTTCATACCCCCCGATACAACCCATAGATTCATCAAAATAAGCAAACAACACAAAGAAAACAGAATCTGTTAAAAACAGAACAGTCTGTAGCAATCTATAGACTTCGAATACTTATGTAACTCCAAAAATTCTGAAAAATTAGGAAAATCAGGGAAATTTGTATATCAATCTTGTGTAAAAATTTCAGATCAAAAGCACATTCCAGTGAATTTACAAAATTCCTGGACTGAGAGCAAAAGTTTCTGTTTTTCAGCAAAATCAAATCAACAAACACCGTAGACCATCCCAAAGGTCTTACTTGGCTCAAACACTAATTTAGACAAGAAAACACAATTATTACAGAAGTAATAATGTGGAAAACACACCAAAACAGAAACAAAAAACAGAAAGCAAAAATAAAATTGGGTTGCCTCCCAACAAGCGCTATTGTTTAACGCCCCTAGCTAGGCGAAATGATTTCAATGATGCTCACATTAAAAGTAGTAATTGAAATATACAAGAGAGCATCATGAATCTCATGAAAAACACATTTAAGTCTAACCCACTTCCTATGCATAGGGATTTTGTGAGCAAACAATTTATGGGAACAAGAATCAACTAGCATAGGAAGGCAAAACAAGCATAACTTCAAAACTTTGAACACATAGAGAGGAAACTTGATATTATTGCAATTCCTACAAGCATATGTTCCTCCCTCATAATAAATTTCAGTAGCATCATGAAGGAATTCAACAATATAACTATCACATAAATCATTCTTTTCATGATACAGGAGCATGCAATCATCATAATGAATTTGCTCATCAAAACTTGGGGGACAAAAACTATCATCTTCATCAACCATAGCATCCCCAAGCTTGTGGCTTTGCATATCATTAGCATAATTGACATTAATAGAATTTAGAGTAACATCATTGCAATCATGCTTTTCAATCAAGGAGCTATCATGAATCACCTTATAAATTTCTTCTTTCAACACTTCATCAAAATTTTCAGATTCATGATTTTCAAACAAAACTTCATAGAGATAATCAAGTGCACTCAACTCACTGGCAATTGGTTCATCATAATTTGGCCTTTTGAAAGGATTAGCAAGTGGATGAGGATCCATATCAATAGATTTTTAGCAAGCGAAGATGCAA
The DNA here is from genome assembly GCA_039707655.1 of Elymus sibiricus. NCBI lineage: Eukaryota > Viridiplantae > Streptophyta > Magnoliopsida > Poales > Poaceae > Elymus > Elymus sibiricus. The sequence continues at coordinate 343,185,927 of CM077669.1, read as the reverse complement.
GCAAATAGAAGGCACATGGCAACACAAGCAAACAAAAAGAGATCCGGCGAGAAAAAGGCGAATAAAACGGCAATTTTTTTTGGTTTTTCTGAAAATCATTTTAGAAGTGGGGGAGAGGAAAACGAGAGGCAAATGGCAAATAATGTAAATGCAAGAGATGAGTTTGTGATGGGTACTTGGTAGGCTTGATGTAAATCTCTCCGGCAACCACGTCAGAAATTGACAAGTTGACGGGAAAGTTCTTCTCTTGACTTGCTATGTATCTCCCCGGCAACGGCGACAGAAATCCTTCTTGCTACTTCTCGAGCATGCGTTGGTTTCCGTGAAGAGGAAAGGATGATGTAGCAAAGTAGATAAGTATTTCCCTCAGTTGTTGAGAACCAAGGTATCAATCCAGTAGGAGATACAAGCAAGTCCCCAATAGATGTACCTACACAAAGAATCAAACACTTGCACCCAACGCTATAAAGGGGTTCTCAATCCCTTCACGGTTACTTGCAAGGATGAGATCTGATAGAGATAGATAGAATAGATTGCTTGAACGGAAAGTAAAACAAAAGTAAAAATAATGACGCAAGGTGTTTTTGGTTTTAGATCTGAAAGTATAAGATGGAAAATAGACCCGGGGGCCATAGGTTTCACTAGAGGCTTCTCTCATGATGGCAAGTATTACGGTGGGTGAACAAATTACTGTCGAGCAATTGATAGAAAAGCGACTAATTATGAAGATATCCAAGGCAATGATTATGCATATAGGCATCACGTCCGTGTCAAGTAGACCGAAACGATTCTGCATCTACTACTATTACTCCACACACCGACCGACTCCTGCCTGCATCTAGAGTATTAAGTTCATGAAGAACAGAGTAACGCATTAGGTAAGATGACATGATGTAGAGGGATAAACTCAAGCAATATGATGAAAACCCCATCTTTTTATCCTCGATGGCAACAATACAATACGTGCCTCGCTACCCCTACTATGTCACTGGGTGAGGACACCGCAAGATTGAACCCAAAACTAAGCACTTCTCCCATTGCAAGAATTACCAATCTAGTTGGCCAAACCAAACCAATAACTCGAAGAGACTTGCAAAGATATGAAATCATGCATATAAGAATTCAGAAAAGACTCAAATAATATTCATAGATAATCTGAACATAAACCCACAATTCATCGGATCTCGACAAACACACCGCAAAAGAGTATTACATCGGATAGATCTCCATGAAGATCATGAAGAACATGGTATTGAAGAGCAAAGAGAGAGAAGAAGCCATCTAGCTACTAGCTATGGACCCGAAGGTCTGTGGTGAACTACTCACGCATCATCGGAGGGGCAATGGAGTTGATGTAGATGCCCTCCGTGATCGAATCCCCCTCCGGCAGATTACCGGAAAAGGCTCCAAGATTGGATCTCATGCGAACCGAGGCTCCTGGCGGCGGAAAAGTGTTTTCGTGGCTCTTTTTGGTATCCAGGGAATATTTCTGAATTTATAGGCCGAAGAATATTGTTGGGGGAGCTGCCGTGGGCCCACAAGCCAGGGGGGCGCGCCCTACCCCCCTGGGCGCGCCCCTGTGGCTTGTGGCCACACGGCGGCTCTCCTGCCTTGGTCTCCAAGCTTGGTAGATGTCTTCTGGTCCAAGAAAAATTATTCCGAAGATTTTATTCCGTTTGGACTCCGTTTCATATTCCTTATCTGCAATACTCAAAAACAAGGAAAAAACAGAAACTGGCACTAGGCTCTAGATTAATAGGTTAGTCCCAAAAATAATATAAAATAGCATATTAATGCATATAAAACATCCAAAATAGATAATATAATAGCATGGAACAATAAAAAATTATAGATACGTTGGAGACGTATCACTTTCCTTCACCTCCATGGGACGAATCTTGCCGATGGACAAGTCTTGGATAGCTTCCGAAGGTTCCTTATCTCCTACATCATTTGGCAATTGTTCGACTTGCAAACCATTAGATTCATCAAACTTCACATCTACCGTCTCTTCAACTTTTCGAGTGAATTTGTTGTAGACACGGTAAGTGTGAGAGTTTGATCCGTAACCGAGTAGGAAACCTTCATGAGATTTAGGAGCAAATTTTGAACGATGATGCTTATAAAGAATGTAACACTTGGAGACGAATACCCGAAAGTATCCAACTTGGGGTTTGTTACCGGTGAGTAGCTCGTATGCCGTTTTACCAAGAAGCGTGTGAAGATAGAGTCGGTTTGTGGCATGACAAGCTGTTTCCACGGCTTCTGCCCAAAAATGTCTTGGCGTCTTGTATTCGTCTAGCATCGTTCTTGCCATCTCAATAAGAGTTCGGTTCTTCCTCTCAACAACTACATTTTGTTGAGGCGTGTACGTAGCCGAGAACTCATGTAGAATCCCTTCTTTGTCAAGAAAGGTGTATACATTTGTGTTCTTGAACTCCGATCCATTGTCGCTCCGAACTTTCTTGATCTTCACTTCAAACTGATTTTGGGCTTTGCGAGCGAAGTTCTTGAAGATCTTTTGTACCTGCGACTTATCATCAAGAAAGAATACCCACGTAAATCTGGAAAAATCATCAACTATAACTAGACCAAAAGAATTTCCACCGAGGCTCTTGTAAGCGTTGGGACCAAAAAGATCCATATGAAGCAACTCGAGTGGTCTCCTAGTAGTCATGATATTCTTTACGGGATGACTTCCACCTACTTGTTTTCCGGCTTGACAAGCACTACAAAGTCTATCTTTGTCAAAGATAACATCTTTAACACCAAGAATATGATCACCTTTGATGAGCTTGTCTAGATTACGCATACCAACATGTCCTAGTCTTCTATGCCAAAGCCAACCTTTAGAAGATTTTGCAATAAGATAAGTACGAGGTTTGGACCTTTTAGTGAAATCGACAATGTATAGATCACCTCTACGGAAAACAGTAAAGACCATGTTATGATTATCTTGACGAAACACTTGGCAATCTAATTTGGTAAATAGCACATTAAAACCAAAGTCGGCAAGTCTAGATACGAAAAGAAGATTGTAGCCAACAAGCATGACGTTTTGAATAGAGATATAATGGGATATGGCCACCTTACCAAGACCAAGTACCTTACCCTTGGAGTTATCTCCAAAATTTACATACCTTCGCGGTCCATGATTTGGTGTGATTTCTTGAAACATGTCTCTATCCCCGGTCATATGATAGGTGCATCCACTATCGAGAATCCACTCTTTTCCTCCGGACATGTAATCCTTGAAGTTTGCCATGAGACTTAGATTCTTCATTGTCTTCTCATACTCGATGTCGAACAACTCATCTTCATCATAGTAGCCATGTTCCACATTGTCATCATCACGTGGGAAATCCTCGTCATAAGAAACAAGAGATTCGTTAGGGTTGTGATCATGAAAATGATCAAGATTATGAATGTGAATGGCTTCAACGATGATGTTGTTGATAGTTATGGCATCTCCTTTAGCACGCATGATGTCTCTAAGCTCAAATAGATAGTCGTCAAACTTAGGGTCACTAGGAATCATTTTGTGAAAGGCAATAGTTTTATGAAGAATTTCATCAAGATTACTCAATGAATAATTTGGATATCGTTTCTCCAAATCATTCCACAAAGTATAAGCACATTCAAAATTCTTCATTTGATCAAACACAATTCTAGGCAATCCTCTAATAATAAGATTAACAGTTCTAAGATTGTGTAGCATATCAATTTCCTCTTCGTGTGTGGGATGTAAGGGATCAATGGGAGGTACATAGGGGTTCTTAACATACTTGCTCAAATGGAATTCATTGAATAGCTCAAGCATCTCATATTTCCATTAACTATAGTACTCCCCATCGAGAACGGGCACTCTACAACTAATACTCCCCAAACTAGACACATCCATCTTCCTCCACTATGATGAAACCGAAGCTATGGAGACCAAAGCTCTGATACCAATTGAAGGGATCGATAGAAGAGACGTCTAGAGGGGGGTGAATAGACTACTTTCAAGAATTAAAACCTAACCTTTTCCCAAGTTAATTGGTGGGCAATTTTAGCAATTATAACAAGTCTAATGCACCCTACACATGCTAGTCAACAAGTATGGCAGAGGAAAGTAAGACAAGCACATGTAAGAGAGAGTAGAGATAGGAAGATCAAACGCAATTTGGAGACGCAAGGATTTTTCTCGTGGTTCCGATAGGTGGCGCTATCGTACATCCACGTTTATGGAGTCTTCAACCCACGGAGGGTAGCGGTCGTGAGAGTCCACGGAGGGCTCCACACATAAGGGTCCACGAAGTAGCAACCTTGACTATTCCATAACGGCTTCCGTCCACGAAGGACTAGCCTCACTATGGGTAGATCTTCACGAAGTAAGTGATCTCCTTGCCCATACAAACTTCTTGGTTCAACTCCATAACACGAAGTAGGAGGCTCCCAAGCAACACCTAACCAATCTAGGAGGCACCACCCTCCAAAAGGTAATAGGCTTGATAGTGATGATGAACTCCTTGCTCTTGTGCTTCAAGATGATAGACTCCTCAACAGTCAATCACTCTCTCACAGATTTAGCTTGGTAGAAGAGATTGATTGGGTGGAAAGAAACTTGGGGAGGCTAGAAATCAAGATCCATATGGTTGGAGTGGATGATCTTGATCTCAACACAAGGGTAGGTGGTTCTCTCTCAGAAATTTGGATATGGGAAGTGGGGAACAGTTCTGAGTGCTTCTCTTGCGTGTGGGATGTGGTGGAGGGGTATATATAGGCTTCTCCAAAAATCCAACCGTTACAACATTATTGCCCAACTCGGTGAAACCGAAGTAAAACTCGATGACACCGACTTGTTCAAAATGTGGCAACTTTTAGAAACTCGGTGAGACCGATATAGGAATCTTGGTGGTACCGAAACAAGTGGCCGAGGGCAGTTCCCCAAACTCGGTGAGACCGAAACATAAACTCGGAATTTCCAATTCTATGAAAACAGTGAACCGAATCGTGGTCACCAAATCTCGGTTGCACCAATGCTATCTCGGTTGTACCAAAGAGCTAGGGTTTGGCTAGGGTTATGTCATGGGTAAAAAATTGGTAGAGCCGGATGAAAACTTGGTGGCACCGATTTTGTGAAGTTGGGTTTAGACAGAGTATTTTGTGCGAGAGCTTGTGGGTGTTTTTGGTGGCTAGCACTTGTGCACGTGGAGCAATTTGTTCACCAACAATACCTTACCCCCTTTTAATAGTATTGGCTTTCCTATGGACTCAAAGTGATTTCTCACAAAGTAAAAAGAGAGTCTTCTAGCTTGAAGCTTTGCCAATCCTATTCCTTCCTCTTCTTCTTATTCTTGGGGAATCTCCTCACACCCTTTTGCCAACACTCCCTGTGGACTAAACCTGAAATAAACTAGGTAGACATATTAGTCCAAGAGACAATGTATGTTGTCATGAATTACCAAAACCACCAAGGGAGCATATGTGCTTTCATAGAACCGCCTCGGCTCCATAAACCAGGAAGAAAGGTGTGTATCCAGTGGATCTATTTGGAGTTGTATGAATACTCCAAAGTACTGTGAGGAGTTCTTTAACCCAACAACCCGGAGTACGCTCAAGGGACACCATAAGCCGGTGTTTGATCCCTTTGAGGATCTCCTGATTAGCTCGTTCGGCTTGTCCATTGGACTGTGGATGTGCAATTGCGGCCAGGTCAAGCCGGATGTGCTCTCGTTGACAAAATTGTTCCATGGCTCCCTTGGACAAATTGGTACCGTTATCAGTGATAATGCTGTGAGGGTAGCCAAAACGGAAAATCAACTTTTTCAAAAATTTGACCGCAGTCTCTGCATCACAACTACCGACTGATTCTGCTTCAACCCACTTGGTGAATTTATCAACCGCCACCAAGAGGTGGATTTTTTTGTCAGAAGACGGCTTGAATGGGCCAACCATGTCAAGCCCCCAAACCGCAAACGGACAAGTAATTGGGATCATCCGCAACTCCTGAGCCGGCACATGAGCCTGTTGACCGAACTTTTGACACCCATCGCACTTGCGCACAATCTCTTCTGCGTCTGTGTGAGCCGTCAACAAATAAAACTCATGTCGAAAGGCTTTTGCCACCAGGGATCGTGAGCTGGCATGGTGTCCACAGTCGCCAGCATGGATTTCATTAAGAATCTCCTGGCCTTCCTTAGGGGAAACAGCGTTGAAACACGCCAGTGCTGCTTCGTCAATGTAACTCGCCATTGACGATAGTCATTGATTTGGACCGCTGAATTTCTGTCGAGTGATGATTTCCTCAGCTGGGAGCTCGCCTCGAGTAAGATAAGCCAGATATGGCACAGTCCAGTCAGGAGTAGCATGGAGAGCCGCCACCAAGTGTGCCTCCGGGTCAGGAATAGCTATGTCCTCCTCAAATGGCAACTTGACCGAAGGATTATGAAGGACATCCAAAAATACGTTAGGGGGACCGGCTTCCTCTATGAGCCGAGTCGTGACAGGGCGTTGGCCGCATCATTATGCCGGCGGTCTATATGATCGACTTGATAGCCTTGAATATGACCTGCCACATCAGAGACTGCCCGCCGGCAAGCCGCCATCAATGGGTCCTTAGAGTCCCAAGTCCCCGAAACTTGCTGAGCCACCAAATCTGAGTCGCCCAAACATCTGACCCGGCTAATATTCATCTCTTTAGCTATTCTAAGTCCATGCAGGAGGGCCTCGTACTCAGCTGCATTGCTAGTGCAAGGGAACATGAGCCGTAAAACATAACAAAATTTGTCACCTCGCGAAGAAGACAATATAACTCCAGCCCCCGAGCCCTCTAGTTGCCTGGATCCATCGATGTGTATAGTCCAAGACGTGTTATGTAGCCTATCTTCTGGAATCTGCATGTCTGTCCAATCATTGATGAAATCTACTAGCGCTTGGGACTTGATGGCGGTTCGGGGTACATACTTCGGATGGTGATCACCAAGCTCAATAGCCCACTTAGCAATCTGGCCGGTGGCCTCTCGGTATTGTATAATATCGCCAAGAGGTGCTGAACTGACCACAGTGATTGGATGCTCCTGGAAATAGTGCTTCAACTTCCGGCTCGACATAAAGACTCCGAAGACCAGCTTTTGCCAATGCGGATACCGCTGCTTGGACAAGGTTAAGACTTCGCTGACGAAGTAAACTGGGCGCTGAACCGAATACTACTTCCCTTCCTCCTTCCGCTCAACGACAACTGCCACGCTCGCCACTTTGGAATTGGCAGCAATGTACAGGAGCATTGGCTCTTTGTCAGCAGGAGCAGCTAAGATGGGCGGGTTAACAAGCTGTCGCTTCAGCGCTTCAAAAGCTTCATTCGGAGAATCATTCCACTTAAAATCGCCTGTCTTTTTCAACAATTGATAAAAAGGAATAGCCATTTCTCCCAGGCGGCTTATGAATTGGCTTAAAGTCGCGATGCGATCCGCCAGGCGCTGAATCTGATTTACATTTGCCGGCTCAGCCAGCAAAGTCACTGCCTTGATCTTGTCCGGGTTAGCTTCAATGCCTCGCTCGGAAACTAGGAATTCCAATAACTTGCCTGCAGGAACACCAAAAACACACTTTGTCAGGTTAAGTTCCATCTGGTACACTCGAAGATTATCAAACGTCTCCTTGATGTCATCCAAGAGCGTCTCCTTCTTCTGAGATTTCACCACGATGTCGTCAACATAAGCATGAACATTGCGCCCAATCTGAGGTTGAAGGCAATTCTGGACGCAGCGCTGATAAGTCGCCCCTGCACTCTTAAGCCCAAAAGGCATAGAAACATAGCAAAAAGCACCAAAACGAGTGATGAAAGCCGTCTTCTCTTGATCCTCAACAGCCATCTTGATCTGGTGATAGCCGGAGTATGAATCTAGGAAGCACAGACGCTCACAACCCGCCGTAGAGTCAATGATCTGATCGATACATGGGAGAGCAAAAGGATCCTTCGGACAAGCTTTGTTGAGATCTGTGTAGTCAATACACATGCGCCGAGTGTCGTTCTTTTTCAAAAATAGCACCGGGTTAGCCAACCACTCGGGGTGGAAATCTTCAACGATAAACCCAGCAGCTAGGAGCCGGGCCACCTCTTCTCCAATAGCCTTGCATCTCTCCTCATTAAAACGACAAAGATATTGGCGTACTGGTTTCATCTTCGGATCCACATTAAGATGGTGCTCAGCGAGTTCTCTCGGGACTCCAAGCATGTCAGAAGGTTTCCATGCAAAGATGTCCCGATTCTCACGGATGAACTCGATGAGCGCACTTTCCTATTTGGGATCCAAGCCGGTCCCAATAGTGAACTGCTTAGACGAATCGCCTGGTGTGAAATCGATCTGCTTTGTATCTTTAGCCGGCTTAAACTTGAGTGAAGGGTCCGACTCAGTATTGGGCTTCTTGTGGGGGCTCATATCAGCTGGGTCAACATTGGCTGTATAGAACGTCAATACTTCAGCCGCGCAAGCTGACTAGGCGTAAGCCGCATCTCCCTCCTCGCACTCCTGAGCTATCTTCCGGCTTCCGTCCACGGTAATTGTGCCTTTCGGTCCAAGCATCTTAAGCTTGAGATAGACATAACAAGGTCGGGCCATGAAACGAGCATAGGCCGGCCGCCCAAAGAGGGCGTGATGAGGGCTCTTTATCTTGACCACTTCAAACATCAGAGGCTCGCATCTGAAATTGTGCTCATTGCCGAAAGCGACGTCAAGCTTGATCCGCCCGATTGGATAAGCCGACTTTCCAGGAACAATCCCGTGAAACACCGTCGTTGAGGGAAGCAGCTTGCTCTCAGATAGGTTCATCCTGCGAAAAGTTTCATAGTACAAGATGTTTATGCTACTGCCTCCATCCATAAGGACCTTGGTCAAGGTGTAACCGCCAACTTGAGGTGCCACTACCAAAGCTAAACCGCCAGGGTTGTCAACCCGGGGGGGATGGTCCTCCCTGCTCCAGGTAATCGAATGTTCAGACCAGTTGAGATACCTGGGAACTGCCGGCTTGGCCATGTTGATGGCTCTGCTCTTAACTTTACTGTCTCGTTTGCAAGTATTGGTGGTGAAAACATGGTACTGGCCGCTATTCGGTGAAACGTCTCCAACGTATCTATAATTTTTGATTGTTTCATGCTATTATATTATCTGTTTTGGATGTTTTATATGTATTAATATGCTATTTTATATTATTTTTGGGACTAACCTATTAACCTAGTGCCCAGTGCCAGTTTCTGTTTTTTCCTTGTTTTTGAGTATTGCAGAAAAGGAATATCAAACGGAGTCCAAACGGAATAAAATTCTACGATGATTTTTCTTGGACCAGAAGGAACCCAGGAGACTTGGAGAAGAGGCCAGAAGACCCACGGGTGGGCCACAAGCCACCTGGGCGCACCCCTGGGGGGGGCGCCCCCTGGCTTGTGGGCCCCCCGTAGCTCCTCCAACCCTAATTCTCCGCCTATAAATTCAGGAATATTCCCCCAATACCAAAAGGAGCCACGACAATACTTTTCCGCCGCCGCAAGCCTCTGTTCCCGTGAGATCCCATCTTGGGGCCTTTTCCGGTAATCTGCCGGAGGGGGATTCGATCACGGAGGGCATCTACATCAACACCATTGCCCCTCCGATGATGCGTGAGTAGTTCACCTCAGACCTTCGGGTCCATAGCTAGTAGCTAGATGGCTTCTTCTCTCTCTATGTTCTTCAATACCATGTTCTCCATGATCTTCATGGAAATCTATCCTATGTAATACTCTTTTGCGGTGTGTTTGTCGAGATCCGATGAATTGTGGATTTATGATCAGATTATCTATGAATATTATTTGAATCTTCTCTGAATTCTTATATGCATGATTTCATATCTTTGCAAGTCTCTTCGAGTTATTGGTTTGGTTTGGCCAACTAGATTGGTAATTCTTGCAATGGGAGAAGTGCTTAGTTTTGGGTTCAATCTTGCGGTGTCCTCACCCAGTGACAAAGTAGGGGTAGCGAGGCACGTATTTGTATTGTTGCCATCAAGGCTAAAAAGATGGGGTTTTCATCATATTGCTTGAGTTTATCCCTCTACATCATGTCATCTTACTTAATGCGTTACTCTGTTCTTCATGAACTTAATACTCTAGATGCAGGCAGGAGTCGGTCGATGTGTGGAGTAATAGTAGTAGATGCAGAATCGTTTCGGTCTACTTGACACGGACGTGATGCCTATATGCATAATCATTGCCTTGGATATCGTCATAACTATGCGCTTTTCTATCAATTGCTTGACAGTAATTTGTTCACCCACCGTACTATTTTCCTTCTAGAGAGAAGCCTCTAGTGAAACATATGGCCCCCGGGTCTATTTTCCATATTATATTTTCAGATCTATAAACCAAAAATACCAAAAATACTTTGTTGCAATCTATTTACTTTTATTTACTTTTCGTTTTAGTAATCTTTTATATCTATCTCTATCAGATCTCATCCTTGCAAGTAACCGTGAAGGGATTGACAACCCCTTTATAGCGTTGGGTGCAAGTGTTTGATTGTTTGTGTAGGTGCAAAGATTGGGGCCTTGCTTGTACCTCCTACTGGATTGATACCTTGGTTCTCAACAATTGAGGTAAATACTTATCTACTTTGCTGCATCACCCTTTCCTCTTCAAGAGAAAACCAACGCAAGCTCAAGAAGTAGCAAGAAGGATTTCTGGCGCCGTTGCCGGGGAGGATACATAGCAAGTCAAGACATCAAGCCTACCAAGTACCCATCACAAACTCATCTCTTGCATTTACATTATTTGCCATTTGCCTCTCGTTTTCCTCTCCCCCACTTCTAAAACGATTTTCAGAAAAAACCAAAAAGATTTGCCTTTTTATTCGCCCTTTTTCTGTTCATCTTTTCGTTTGCTTTTAGTTTGCTTGTGTGTTAGAACGCTTAAACTCATGGCTAGCCTTACTACTATCGCTAGTACTCCCGAGAGTGAAGTTCTTAATTTTAAGCAAAGGGAGGGAGAAAACTTAAAAGACGCTTGGTATAGAATTTGCAATGCTCAAAATAGATCTACTCGTAAGCAATCTACTACCGTTCTCCTTTGCAATTTTTATGTGGGTGTTTCTCCTTGGAATAGATATGTTCTAGATACCATTACGGGAGGAAATTTCTTGGGAAGTCATACCTTTGATTCTTATAATGCTATGATAAATTTGGTAGGTTCACCCCCACTCATGGTTCATGAAACAATCTTAACTTTGGAACATGTGATGCGAAGGCTTGATATTATTGAAAATAAAGTTGCTACTGTAGAGCTCATTGAAAACTTGGATAAAAAGATTCATAATCACATTACTCAATATGGATCTAAGGTAGGAGTTACTTTAAAAAATCTAAGGGAAAAAGAACCCATAGTTAATGAAAAATTAGATCAAGATTCCTCTAGAATTGGCAAGCTAGAGGACATTATTACCAACTTAGGTTCCGCTTTTGCCTCGGTTCAAACCACTCCAAATTTTCCTCCTTCTAAGACTGCCAAGTTTGTTTATGTTCCTAAAAATAAGGGTGGATCCTCTGGTAAATGGGATGAAGATCTTAAGATGATAAGTGTTCACCCCAGCTTTATCAATATTGTTAGGGAACCAATTGCCACAAGTGAATCTCTTGACTTCTTGCCTAGGAGCATTATTATTGATAAGAGCAAAGAACCTCCTAGGGTTTATAATTGTGCAATTGAGGAGTTGCATACCAAAGATGACAATACCTAGATCTATTGCGTTATGCCTAGCTAGGGGCGTTAAACAATAGCGCTTGTTGGGAGGCAACCCAATTTTATTTTATGTTTTTTGTTTTTGTTTCTGTTTTTGAGTGCTTTACACATTATTACCTAGTAATTGTGTTTTAGTGTTCTAATTAGGGTTTGAGCCAAGTAAGACCTTTGGGATGGTCTACGGTGATTGTTGATTTGATTTTGCTGAAAAACAGAAACTTTTGCGCTCAGTCCAGGAATTTTATAAATTCACCAGAGCGTCGAATGAGTCTGAAATTCTTACACAAGATTGATATACAAATTTCCCAGATTGTCCTATTTGTTCAGAATTTTTGGAGTTACAGAAGTATTCGAAGTTTACAGATTGCTACAGACTGTTCTGTTTTTTGACAAATTCTGTTTTCTTTGTGTTGTTTGCTTATTTTGATGTATCTATGGGTTGTATCGGGGGGTATGAACCATGGAGAAGTTGGAATACAGTAGATATTACACCAATATAAATAAAGAATGAGTTCACAACAGTACCTAAAGTGGTGATTTATTTTTCTTATACTAACGGATCTCACGAGTTTTCTGTTGAGTTTTGTGTTGTGAAGTTTTCAAGTTTTGGGTAAAGATTTGATGGACTATGGAATAAGGAGTGGCAAGAGCCTAAGCTTGGGGATGCCCAAGGCACCCCAAGCCATATTCAAGGATACCAAAGAGCCTAAGCTTGGGGATGCCCCGGAAGGCATCCCCTCTTTCGTCTTCAATCCATCGGTAAATTTAATTGAGGCTATATTTTTATTCACCACATGATATGTGTTTTGCTTGGAGCGTCTTGTATGCTATGAGTCTTTGCTTTTTAGTTTGCCACAATCATCCTTGCTGCACACATCTTTTGAGAGGGACACGCATGAATCGTGAATTTATTAGAATACTCTATGTGCTTCACTTATATCTTTTGAGCTAGGCAATTTTGCTCTAGTGCTTCACTTATATCTTTTTAGAGCACGGTGGTGTTTTATTTTATAGAAATAATTGAACTCTCGTACCTCACTTATATTATTTTGAGAGTCTTTAAACAGCATGGTAATTGGTTTAGGTTATGAATTTAGTCCTAATATAATGGGCATCCAAGAGGGATATAATAAAAACTTTCATATAAAGTGCATTGAATACTATGAGAAGTTTGATTCCTTGCATATAGTTTTGAGATATAAAGATGGTGATATGAGAGTCATGCTAGTGAGTAATTATGGATTGGTAGAAATACTTGTGTTAAAAATTTGTGATTCCCGTAGCATGCACGTATGGTGAACCATTATGTAACGAAGTCGGAGCATGATTTGTTTATTGATTGTCATCCTTTGTGTGAGGGTCGGGTGCGCGCGATGGTTAACTCCTACCAACCTCTCCCCTAGGAGCATGCGTCTAATACTTTGCTTCGATAACTAATAGACTTTTGCAATAAGTATGTGAGTTCTTTATGACTAATGTGAGTCCATGGATTATACGCACTCTCACCCTTCCACCTTTGCTAGCCTCTCTAGTACCGCACAACTTTCGCTGGTGCATTAAACCCACCATATACCCTTCCTCAAAACAGCCACCATACCTACCTATTATGGCATTTCCATAGCCATTCCGAGATATATTGCCATGCAACTTCCACCGTTCCGTTTATTATGACACGCACCATCATTTTCATATTGCTTTGCATGATCGTAAGACAGCTCGCATGATGTTTTCATGGCTTGTCCGTTTTTTGATGTCATTTGCTATGCTAGATCATTGCACATCCCGGTACACCACCGGAAGCATTCATATAGAGTCATATTTTGTTCTAGGTATCGAGTTGTAATTCTTGAGTTGTAAGTAAATAAAAGTGTGATGATCATCATTATTAGAGCATTGTCCCATGAGAGGAAAGGATGATGGAAGCTATGATTCCCTCACAAGTTGGGATGAGTCTCCGGACTTTACAAATAATAAAAGAGGACAATGAAGCCCAAAAAAAAAGAGGCCAAAGATGCCCACCAAAAAATGAGAGAAAAGAGAGAAGGGACAATGCTACTATCTTTTTTTCACACTTGTGCTTCAAAGTAGCACCATGATCTTCATGATAGAGAGTCTCCTATTTTGTCACTTTCATATAACTAGTGGGAATTTTTCATTATAAATGCACACCCACTTAGTTTATTTTTGAGCTTTCATACACTTATAGCTCTAGTGCATCCGTTGCATGGCAATCCCTACTCACTCACATTGATATCTATTGATGGGCATCTCCATGGCCCGTTGATACGCCTAGTTGATGTGAGACTATCTTCTCCTTTTCCTCACAACCTCCACCATATTCTATTCCACCTATAGTGCTATATCCATGGCTCACGCTCATGTATTGCGTGAAAGTTGAAAAGGTTTGAGAACATAAAAGGTGTGAAACAATTGCTTGACTTGTCATCGGGGTTGTGCATGATTTAAATATACTTTGTGTGGGGAAGATGGAGCATAGCCAGACCATATGATTTTGTAGGGATAACTTTCTTTGGCCATGTTATTTTGAAAGGACACAATTGCTTTGTTAGTATGCTTGAAGTATTATTGTTTTTATGTCAATATTAAACTTTTGTTTTGAATCTTATGGATCTGAACATTCATGTCACAATAAAGAATATTACATGGATAAATATGTTAGGTAGCATTCCACATCAAAAATTCTGTTTTTATCATTTACCCACTCGAGGACGAGCAACAATTAAGCTTGGGGATGCTGATACGTCTCCAACGTATCTATAATTTTTTATTGTTCCATGCTATTACATTATCTGTTTTGGATGTTTTATATGCATTAATATGCTATTTTATATTATTTTTGGGACTAACCTATTAACCTAGTGCCCAGTGCCAGTTTCTATTTTTTCCTTGTTTTTGAGTATTGCAGAAAAGGAATATCAAACGGAGTCCAAACGGAATAAAATTCTACGATGATTTTTCTTGGACCAAAAGGAACCCAGGAGACTTGGAGAAGAGGCCAGAAGACCCACGGGTGGGCCACAAGCCACCTGGGCGCGCCCCTGGGGGGGGGCGCCCCCCTGGCTTGTGGGCCCCCCATAGCTCCTCCAACCCTAATTCTCTGCCTATAAATTCAGGAATATTCCCCCAATACCAAAAGGAGCCACGACAATACTTTTCCGCCGCCGCAAGCCTCTGTTCCCGTGAGATCCCATCTTGGGGCCTTTTCCGGTAATCTGCCGGAGGGGGATTCGATCACGGAGGGCATCTACATCAACACCATTGCCCCTCCGATGATGCGTGAGTAGTTCACCTCAGACCTTCGGGTCCATAGCTAGTAGCTAGATGGCTTCTTCTCTCTCTATGTTCTTCAATACCATGTTCTCCATGATCTTCATGGAGATCTATCCGATGTAATACTCTTTTGCGGTGTGTTTGTCGAGATCCGATGAATTGTGGATTTATGATCAGATTATCTATGAATATTATTTGAATCTTCTCTGAATTCTTATATGCATGATTTCATATCTTTGCAAGTCTCTTCGAGTTATTGGTTTGGTTTGGCCAACTAGATTGGTAATTCTTGCAATGGGAGAAGTGCTTAGTTTTGGGTTCAATCTTACGGTGTCCTCACCCAGTGACAAAGTAGGGGTAGCGAGGCACGTATTTGTATTGTTGCCATCAAGGCTAAAAAGATGGGGTTTTCATCATATTGCTTGATTTTATCCCTCTACATCATGTCATCTTACTTAATGCGTTACTCTGTTCTTCATGAACTTAATACTCTAGATGCAGGCAGGAGTCGGTCGACGTGTGGAGTAATAGTAGTAGATGCAGAATCGTTTCGGTCTACTTGACACGGACGAGATGCCTATATGCATAATCATTGCCTTGGATATCGTCATAACTATGCGCTTTTCTATCAATTGCTTGACAGTAATTTGTTCACCCACCGTACTATTTTCCTTCTAGAGAGAAGCCTCTAGTGAAACCTATGGCCCCCGGGTTTATTTTCCATATTATATTTTCAGATCTATAAACCAAAAATACCAAAAATACTTTGTTGCAATCTATTTACTTTTATTTACTTTTCGTTTTAGTAATCTTTTATATCTATCTCTATCAGATCTCATCCTTGCAAGTAACCGTGAAGGGATTGACAACCCCTTTATAGCGTTGGGTGCAAGTGTTTGATTGTTTGTGTAGGTGCAAAGATTGGGGCCTTGCTTGTACCTCCTACTGGATTGATACCTTGTTTCTCAACAACTGAGGGAAATACTTATCTACTTTGTTGCATCACCCTTTCCTCTTCAAGGGAAAACCAACGCAAGCTCAAGAAGTAGCATTCAGCTGCTTGAGACTACTTTGGAAAACGCCTTGGTTGCCATGCAGCTGATTGCCTTGGCCTGGAAACTATCCGCCGTTACTTCCCTGCCGATGAAATCCTGCTCCTGAGCCACCTTGTGGCCCGCCAGAGCCGTCTGGCGCTCCGGCCGCGGTTCCTGCGGTGCAGGTAGTGACCTGGCACGGTGACTCATGAACACCCTCAGAGGCCTCTGTCCCCAATGAGCCCCCAAGTCCACCATCATAAAGAGGGTGGATTGACTCAGCGCCTTTGTTAGAAGATCCGCCGACCGAGTTAATGCGGGTGTTCCCGCTAGAAGCTGGCTCTTCCAAGAAGTCGACTCCCTGGGTGAGACCGACGAAGTCATGACGCCGACCGGGTTGGGCGCGCCAAGCCGGCTCGACGATGTTGGTGCGGATGTCCGACTCGGGCACCGACGTGCCGATCTGGCCGATGAAGACATGGATCTTGCCGAAGGGGACCCGGTACCCGTACTCAATTGAGTCGGCCTCGGGGCCCCAGCCTGAATCGTCGATGTAGATCTTGCCGCGGTGGCTCTTGGTCATGCGACCAACCGCGTAGCTCCCAAACCCTGGAACTGGAAGGGCTCCCTTTGAGAATTCAACTCCACCGGGCGAGAGCCCCACGGTGGGCGCCAACTGTCGTGGTTTTGTCACGGCAGATGTCCTCGTGAAAGGACTTAGGTGTGAGGCCATCACCTCTAGGTGGCGACTCAAAGGGGTTAAGCGGGAACAAGAGGCGAGTTTACACAGGTTCGGCCCCTCCAATGGAGGTAACAGCCTACGTCCTGCTTTGTGTCTATATTGATGTTGATCCCGATTACAAAGATGCGGAATCGCTAACCTAACTTTCGAGGGTGTCTAACTTAAGTCTTTCGGTCCTAGGGACTCGCCTTTATATACAGGTCGAGACCCTGGGCCTTACAACAGTGTCTGAGTCGCATTTCAACTCGTGACCTAATATGTCTCTAACACGCCTTGCCTCTTAGGCAGGGAAACTCCTGGCGTCTTCTGCCTCCTAGGCCTTGAGTCGCCGTCTTCATATCTTTGGGTCGCCCGGCAGCTTACTTGGTAACCACCTTGCTTGCCTTGTTTCAATGCCACGGCCCATCTTGAGTATAATTCCAGAGCCGTTATTGTATTGACCCGGTCCATTACGGCGGGTTATACCGCGGGGCTATATCCCCGACAGTGATGTACCTTGCATATTCACAGGGAAACGACATAAGAATTGTATAATAATATGGAATAATGGACAAGAATGAAGTAGAAAGTAATAATAAATCATGATGCAAAATGGACGTGTCAGTATGTTACTTGCCCGATATTCGATCGTCAGTATCTCCATACCTAGTTCAATCTCATTACCGGCAAGTCTCTTTACTCGTTTCATAATACAAGATCACGTGACTAACTCATTAGTCACATCGCTTGCAAGCTTCTTGTGATGTTGTATTACCGAGAGGTCCCAGAGATAGCTCTCCGTCATACGGAGTGACAAATCCTAGTCTCGATCCACGCCAACCCAACAGACACCTTCGAAGATACCTGTAGAGCACCTTTATAATCACCCTGTTACGAAGTGACGTTTGATAGCACACAAGGTATTCATCCGGTGTCAGGGAGTTGCATGATCTCATGGTCTTAGGAACAGATACTTGACATGAAGAAAGCAGTAGCAATAAACTTAAGCGATACAATCAAATGCTTACGGTTGGGTCTTGTCCATCACATCATTTAAACATAAAAGATGGCTGGTCAACTCGCCTCCCTGGTTGTCCCCCGATTTCACCCTTCGTTAGCCGTTCGATTCTGGTCAACGTAGTCTTTTTTTCAGTCCTGGCCGTTGGATCGTCGTTGGAAACCGTCGGGTGTCATTTTGACCGCGCAGTGAATCGTGGACAGGGGATGACCTGTGGGCTCGGGATGAATACGATTGGCTGGGTGCCAGTTTTTTTGGTGCGCGGGGCAGCCGCTCCTGAAGCGCCGCGTGCGTACGTCGTGGGCGTTATTCCTGGCGCAGAGCCCATTGGGCAACTGCGCGGACGGCGAACCCTAGCCCCAATCCACAGCCCCCACGCCCCCTCACTCCTCGCTCCTCCTCCCTCCCCCCTGTCCGCTGCCACGCTCCTTCCCTCTCATCCCTCGTCGCCATGGGCTCCGCCCTAGGAGCCTCGCTGCCTACTGCTCCTCCTCCATCACCTCGCCTCTTTCTCCTCCTTGTCGTCCCGTCGCTCGCGCGCAGGTTGCCTCCGTGGGGGAAGAGGAAAGTGGCGGGATGGGGTGGCCATGAGGGTTTCCCAACCCGACGTCGCCTCCTCCTCGCTGCATCGTTGTCGGCACCCCTTCTTCTGCTTCGTCCTCACGCATCCTCTCCTCGTCACTGTGGTTGCGAGTGCCCACACGGTGGATCTGGTGGTCAGCGCGGGATGCGACAGCACATCTGGACAGAGGAGAACGCGGCGGCGGCATCTCCCGGCGACGACGGTGGGGTAGGCGAGGCTGCAAGGCGACGTGCCTCGAGCCTGGCATCCCTCCTCCCCTGCTCGCTCACCCCGTGTGCGGTGGCCGCCTCCTCTCCACGGCGCCTCTCCACGGTGATGAGCGGCATGGCCGCATCCACAGGAGGATCCTACGGCCCGTTGCAGCCGCCGCACGTCGTGGTTCCGGATCGGCGCAGGTCACCGCCGTGGGAGAGGTGTGTCGTCGTTCCGGATCGGCATAGGTCACCGCCGTGGGAGCGCAAGGGTGGCCTGGTCTTCTGGTGTTTGTGGAGGAGCAGGGGGTGGATGATGAGGTGATGGTGGTAGGGGGAGGAGGAGACACTTGTCCTTGATCACCACATGAGTAGGTCGAGAAGGTCCTCGTCATCCACCACAACCGTCAGGTTCGTAGTCGTCGCCTAGGTCCAGTGCTCCGTTTGGCCTTTTTCCCCTGTTGCTTTATTCCCAATTTTTCTGTGGTTCTTGATTTGTTTTCCCTGTGTTCATCATCTCAGGGACTTGCTGGCACTGGATCCAGTGGGGAGGAGATCCTTTAGGCAGTTGATTCAACACACCATTGGTTTTCACACACAAACACACACATGCTTTGATGTTTTGATTTCTGAATAAGTGCTGAACAGTGAACTGCACCATTCTACATTACGATCGTAACCACAGATATATTGTTCATCGTCCCTCATCCCTCATCTGGGTTGCACGTCTTGGCCCTACCATCTTCTTCCTCCCAGTTTTTTTTCTCTTGATTTCATAGGTTCTTTGATAATCTAATTGTGGTTCTTGATTTATGCTTTTTTTCTGAACAAGATGTTTGCAGATCAGGCGAAGAAGAAAGGAAGGATCTTGCACACGCCGGGTTACGGCTCAGGCGACAATGAGCAAGTGTATTCCGTCTGGACTCGTCCTCTTCTTGTTCACGTCGTGACTGGTTGCAGAGATACCTCTCTAGAAGAAGAATGAGGTGAGATTCGAATTTTGCTAACTGAGATGGGACTACGGTTTTTTGGATAAGTCATTGAGGGTTGATCTTGTTAGCGATAGATGATACCCCCTGTTCTGAACAAGATTGAATATTGATGGACTAAAATTAGTGTTTGATTCATTCTTATTTGTTGGGTGCTCCCAATGTTATGAAATTTAATCAGGTAGATTATGCAGATGCATCTTATGTGGCGTCTATAGCACAAAGAAAAGGAAGGTCTTGCATCTTAGGTACACGTTGCTTGTGCAAAATATTTTCTATTGGGTACGGAAACGAAAGACTTCTTTATAAATGTCATTGAGATCTTTGTATTCTTTGATTTGCAGATTGGATTCACCAAAGAGAGAGTGTGCAATCGCAACAGAGATAAGGCCATGGAGCAAGAGTGTGTGGCTGGGCTGTGCAATTTTTCTCCCATCGAGGTATGCCTCCGTCTCAGTGGGACAAGGATCGACTTGTCTGCCACATATTTGCTTTCTTCGCTGCACAGTATTGTTCGATTGGAGTGTGCTGACTATACCGTCCTGATTCCGTAAAAAAAGAATATGTTGTCCCATCAGATATGTTCAGTTTGGAGGGCATGATGGTGATAGTTATCATGTTGTGTCTCTTCCATGATTTCTTCAGATAGTTTAGGTGTGAATCTAAGGCCATTTGCTGCCTCCTTAATTTCTGGGTCTACCTTATGCAGAAATTCTCTCATGGTTCTACTTCTATCTTACATAAAGCAAATATTTTCTGTTGATAAGCTTGTAGCTGTTTGCTACTGACCATATTAGTTCTCCAGGGCTGTATGAAGTAAAAACTTTATTTCTGCTCTATGACCATGTGTCAAATATGTTTTATAGGATTTCTTTGTCTTGAACATGGTTGGTTTAGTTTCTCAGTGTTGCATGTCCAGTCTTTGTTAATAATGTGATAATGTGATCATCACAGAACTAAAAAACAGTGTTTGGTACTGAACTGCAGTTCGCTTTGTTAATTTCTGCGACACCGTTTCATATTTACATTTGAATTGTACTTACTTAGTTTGTAAGGCCTTATAGTTTCAATGCTTTATTTTCTTGTGGAGCTATGGCTCTGTTATATTTTGATGAATGTACAGTTTTGTATATGAAATTTGTAGAACAAAAGTAAAAGATGGAAGGCCCTGCTTACTTTGGTATTAACATAATTAACTCTAGGTTCCATTGCAAGAGCTCAAGCATGTTCTTACATGATTACTCTAAATTAGGAGTACTACCAAACATTGGTTCGTTTTTCTGATAGAATGAGTTATTGTAATACCGAATCATTTTTTGGTGTGATAGGGCCAAGGAGCAGTAGCGTCATGGATTGGAGCGAAGGGGGGGTCCTGACGGCTGGAGATGGTGTGCATGGGAGGAGCTCGAAGCGTCACTCCCATGGAGTGATGGCTGATGTCAAGGCGAGTTTCTCTCAATCCTTCTCCCCCCTTCACTCTCTATCTCTATCAGATATGGTTAGCCCTGTTCTATCCATCATATACTCACTGTTTTCATGTCTATGCGTAGTTTACTGTGTAGTGAGACTCTATAGTTGTCGACACTGTGCAGTTCAATATTTCTGCATTTTTCTCTATTTCATATTTTATGTTTCTAACTTTCAGGTTTGGATTGTTGGAGAAAAGGTAGGTGAAGGAGTGGGGGGAACTAGGAAAGAAGGAGGAACTAGGAAAGAAGCACAAACGACAAGCTTATGCCATACTCCATGCTCTCTTGAATCTGGAACCAATAGGTGTGCCTTTTAACTCTCAAATTTCTTTTGATGTATTGCAGCGTACAACAAAGGGGTATGGTCATGTTGGGATTGGGATCTGGGAGATGATCATGTTGCGGATCGTCTCAATTCTCGATTGTTAGAAATCAATATTTAAGACCATGCATGCAGTATTTTTTTGATTGAATGACTTGATTTGTTTCTCCTATGTTGTGCCAGAGGACTAACTGAAACTATGGGTCTGCTATGTATCAGGTTGGACAACAAGCTTTGCTGGATGAAAGCATTTCCCTTCTAAAACAGAGTGTTGTTGAGATGAATGCACAAGTTAGTCTTGATACTAAGATGGTCATGGAATTGCTTGATCTATGCTAGGTCAATATGTCAGCCAAATGAAAAATGTCACTGCAGCTTTGAGTGCAGTCATAGGTTAAATGAAAGTATTGGATGAAGCAATTCAGTGGGGCTGCTGCAGGAGGATACATAGTAGCAGTGTAACAGTGATGGAAAGAACCTTCCCTACTCGCTCCTGAACCTTATAATGTGCCTTTGTGCGTATATTTAATCATCCACCAAAACCTGATTTCTATTTTATGGTCTGATCGGAGAGGACTGATAATCGCGAGCCAAATATCATGTGCATTTGTTGTGACTAAATACTACACCAAATATTTGTAACTTGAAAACAAAGTTTATCTCTTCTACCTATTACTGAAGGCACATTCCAGTTTTGCTGCAAAAAACAGAATGGAAGTATGCTCCATGCACCTAAATATTTGAAAATGGTGTTCGAATGGCTCATTTTTTATGATTGTTACCATGCACCTGAATAATTTTAAAAACTTAAAGATATCAAAGAAATGCAAATTGTTTCAACGTACTCTGGTTTTAGGTCTAAACGTTGCGCCATTTGGCTCTATGTTACCCGAACAAGATAACAGAATATGCATGCTCAGGTGTGTGTGTCCACTGAAAAAGTACACTTCATTGACTATCCGCTGGTTGAATCATATCATTTCCCTAATTTGTTACCATACGTGCTTGTCCACAACTAAACCAACTAAATCATGTATTTTATTTTCAGCGTGTACATGGATTCAGTGGGCCTTTGCGCCATCTTTTTTCAAATTCAGATTTCACAGCATGATAAACATTTTGCCAGTATAGCATGATTTAACAAATAGGCTTTCTACTGTCAGTATCGAATAAATGAAACTATTTTCATCGACAACATGGCTTTAGCGGGTCTCTGCGCCATTTGGCGCAACGGGTCAACTAGTTCTTCTAATAATGTGATCCCGTTATCAAATGACAACTCGTGTATATGGTTAGGAAACCTTAACCATCTTTGATCAATGAGCTAGTCTAGTAGAGGCTCACTAGGGACACGGTGTTGTCTATGTATCCACACATGTATCTGAGTTTCCAGTCAATACAATTATAGCATGGATAATAGACGATTATCATGAACAAAGAAATATGATAATTACCAATTTATTATTGCCACTAGGGCATATTTCCAACACCCCCCATGAGTCATCTCGTAGTTTTATCAAAATGAAGCTTTGATGGCTTCATGCACTCATCAAATTCTAAAAAGATCACCGTGTTCTTGCTAAGATGCCACGGCGATCTGTTCCACACCCTATCGATGTCTCCCTGCGATGCAAAAATTCAGTGATGAACATGTTCTCTCCCACCGATCTAAAACAGTCGCCCCTTTTTTCGAATTTTCACTGGGGAGATTTCCCCACCTAAATCTTTACCATAATTGTGGGCCAAGCGGCCCGGGGTAACACATCAAGCACAAGTACAAGGGTTACACGAGAGGGGAGGAGGTGGTCACACGGTCGACGACACTAGACGGGAGAGGGACCAGCCAAACAGTCAAGCCATACGTCCACGACCTGTTTAAGAGAGACGGGAAAAAGCACACGCCAAAGCACGGTGTCCTCCCGACACAGCTTTAGCAGCCGAGGGAGCGATGGTGGAAGCTCCTGAAAGACAACCGCGTTGCAGAGTTTCCAGTGTTTCCAACAACGGAGAAGTAAGAAGGCCACACCCGACGCTGCCGACACTGGGCTCAGGGGGGCAACCGATGAAGCAGCTGGACAGAGGAGACCCTGGGTGTCGGCCCAACCGAAGCCCAGAACCGGCAGGCAAAGGGACAACCAAAGATTAGGTGATCCACCGTTTCTAAGGGGGCCGGGAAGATAGGGCAGCCTGCACCATTCAGAGTGACAATATGCTTCCCGAGAAAAGCATCGCTCGTGTGAATCCGAGCTTGGACCAAGAGCCATGCGAAGAAACAGACCTGGCTGGGGGTGAAGTTCCCCCGGACGAAGATGACGAACGGCGCCAGCACACCCCCAAAGTGACACGGCTGGTAGACACCGGCCGAGGAGAGGGCCATGTCTTTAACGCAGCCATGCCGGAGGTGAGGCACGTCCGGCTCCGGTGTCAAGACCACCGCTTGAATGGCGGGGAGGAGCAGCCCACGTTCCCGCGCCCTAGCATGTTTTAGGCGAGGGACAAGCCCCCCGTCCAGCCCAAACTGTAAGACGTGGGCAACCGAGGCCGCGAGCATGGTGGAGTGGGAGAAAAGGGAGCTCATCTGCACGCACAGGGGGCCGCCGGGCAGCCACGAGTCCAACCAGAAGGTAGTGGTACGTCCGTTGCCGACAGAGACACGAGAGACCGCCATGTACACCGGCATAAGTTTAGCCATTGAAGCCCAGTGTGGGCCGGGGAGCGAGGCGGCCATCGTCTTTGTCAGCAAGGAGCACCCAAGCTCGGACCACACCTAGCGCGCCAGGGCACATCCTGGCCTGAGTGCAAGCGATGAAGAAGCTTCATCAGGAGGCAGCTGTTCTGGACGGGGAGAGCGCGGACCGCCAGCCCCCCTCCTCCTTCGTGCGAACAACGCGGTCCCAGACGGCGAGGGATTGCACGCCAGATGCCTTGTCCGCAGCAGCCCAAAGGAAGGAGCGGCGCAACGCGTTAATCGCCCGCAACACCGAGGGAGTGATCTCCATCGTAGCCATGGCGTAAGTGGGAAGCGCATCAAGCACGTCGTTGAGCAGCACCAGACGCCCGCCGAAGGAGAGGAGCTGCGCACGTCAACCAGAGAGGTAGCATTCGTCCTTGGCGATGAGCGGGAGGAAGTCGTCCATGGAGAGCTTCTGGTTGGAGAGCGGGGGGCCGAGGTAGACCTTGGGGAAGCTTCCCACACACCAGCCCAACACCCGGACCATGTCGTTCGGGTCCGCATGGGGGACTTGCATCGACACGACGATGCTTTTGTGGACTTTGATGATGAGCCCCGTCGCCGCCGGAAAGTCGTCGAGGATAGTTTTTAGGCGTCGAACCGCGTCCAACTCTGCAGACACAATGATGATGGTGTCATCGGCCTACTGAAGGACAAGCGGAGACGCACCATCGATCATAAGGTCTTGCATCCCACCATCCAGCTTGATCATCCGTTGAAGCACGTCAGGCAGAAGCAAGAAAAGGTAGGGGAAATCAGACCCCCCTGCTGCAGACCCTTCTTGCGGTTGATCCACCTCCCCGGGACGCCGTTGAGGACCACCCCGGACATGGAGGAGCGAAAGATCGCATCATCCAGTCACACCAGAGTGACGGAAAGCCGCACACCTCCATGATACGGTGCAGGCTCCGCCAGTCGATGGAGTCGAAGGCCTTGGCGAAGTCTAGCTTCATAACCATGGACGGGGCCCGCCGGGTCTCGCAGCACTGCACAATCTTAGCTGCATAAACAAAGTTCTCTGAGATGCTCCTCCCCTTGATGAACCCGAATTGGTCAACATCGACCACATCCGAGATTTGCATCTACAGGCGCGAGGTGGTGTCTTGCACGCAATCTTGATGAAACCACCGGGCGTGAGCACCTCCTCGACCTTGGGCAGGAAGACGATGTGCGTGCGGTTGATGCAGGAGAGGTCGATTGAGTTGGCGGAACGGCCATCCATCAGGCGCTGGACAGCGCCGGAGACCAGCGGGCAGGCGGCCTGGTAGTTTCCCCTTAGGGTTTCCCCACGGGGGATGCAGCGCGCTCGCAATAGTGTGTACATGCTCTACACCACGGAGAAGAACCTTTCATGCATGGGCCCACTTCTACCGATCTCCTTCAACTTGATCATCGAGCACAAGAGGAGTTGCTTCTTCATTGGTAATATCAAATTTGCCCAACGCGTCCTCTAGCCTTGCCCTAGCCGCCATCCTTGATGACAACGGATCCTTCCATTGTCCCCCACTCGCCCCCTACCACAGGGTGTCGCCATCCTACGACCGGGGATCACCAGTACGCCCTATCGATCCGATCTGCAGGCGCCGTCATTGACCACAAAACCCTAGTCGCCTCGGGCAAGAATTCTGAGAGTTACCCCGGTTGTAGAGGTTTGTGTCATCATGCATATGCAAATTACATGTTACTCCCTCTGTTTTTATTTACTTTGCATATTAGCTTTTTCTCGAGTCAAACTTTCTAAACTTTGACCAAGTTTATACAAAAAAATAATTTAACATTCACAATACCAAATCAATACTAATGAAATCGTCATTCAATATATTTTCATACCATATATTTTTTTATTGTGAAAATTTATATTGTTTTTAATAAACTTGATCAAACATTATAAAATTTGCGGAGTAAATAAAAAAGAGTAAGTACTTATTATACGCACCCACCACCCAGCATCTTTTTTATTTGAGACAAAACCACCCAGGATTTATTAATTGGCAACTCATATCGGACAACGCCTCAGCAGATCGTGGCCTGGCCCATGCGGTGTACGTACGGACACACTCCACATACCACAACCGCGGCATAGCACAACAGTAGCACAATTTCCTAGGAAGCAAAAAACAAAGATTCAGACAAGCGCGACGACAGGCCAGACACGTCCGCGGGATACGTTAGGGGACGCATGCGTGTGGGCTCTGCTCGATTGTACGTGATCGATGTGGCTTGCTGTGACTCGCGGGGTAGCCACCGCCCACGCGAGCCCTCGCGCTTGCCCGTCGCCATCTGGGCGTCGGGGCGGCGTGGCAGAAATGCGCGTGTTCTCCCTCCTTCCTCCGTCCCCCCTCGCGCCCATGCGGCTGGAGGCACTACAGCCACGCGTGAGCCATGCACGCACGATCGGTCGCTGCAGATGCCGAAAACTATATTAGCGCCTCTGCTCCGTGTTGGTGCAGCTAACCTGAATCCGTGAGTATATCTTTTTTTGAAATATAAACGCAGGAGAGCCGCGTATTTCGATAGATTAGAAGGAGGGCAAAGATAGCCGGTTACACGATGCTAGCTAACGCATTAGCATAGCGAAAAAACAAGACAAAAATCCGTGAGTATATCTTCCTTATGACCTTATCCACTCTAGCGGGGCCGCGGTAGGCAGTAGCACAGATAGCAAGTGACGAGCTGAATACGTGCGTACGCGAGGCGGCTTTGACGAACTGATAAGGTAAAACCATGATCGGTGCAGGCCAAAGTTGCCGAAAAGGACCATGCTCCGGGGCTCCTATATGGCAACACATTTTATTTAACATGAAAGGATGCTAGGCAACTTGCCTCCACGGAGCTCCCCCGATTGGGGCGTTCATGACCGTCAGATCGCGGTAGATTTCCCACCTTGGCTTCTCTCGTCCGTTAGATTTTAACTGCCTGTTTCACCTCTGTTATGTCTTTCACGAGTGTATGACCAGTGGGCCACTTCATAGGTGGGGTCACGTTGTGTTGGCTGGGTGCGTCGGTGAGGGTCAGATTGGTTGCGGTTGCGGTGTTGTGCCTCTTGAAGAGCCCATTGGTCCGCCAATCCCCACGCCCGCATCCCTGCCTCCTCCCTCGTCTCAGCCGCCACCCCCACGAACCCTAGCCACGCCCTCCTGCATCTGTCCTCCTTCCCCCTCCCTGGTCCGCCCCGAGCTCCTCCTCCTCCGTCCTCACATCCTCCAACGCGAGCACGCCGGCGGCGGCAAAGCACACCACGAGGCCCCGGAGCAACTCAGCCAGAGCCCCTCCGGAGGAACCCCGCGGCCAGCACAGGAAGGCGGCTCAGCCGGTGGGCGATTGTGGCCGTCGATCTCACGCGGTTCCTTCGCCCTGCCACCCTCTCCTCCTCGACTAAGCAGGAGGTTCAAGGGCCACCTTCATCTCAGGCTCCTCCCCGCGCCGCTGGCCGCTCGAATCCGTCCCCATCTCACCGTGAATCTCGCGCCCCCGTGCTCTTCTTCTTTTCAGGAAGGTGGGGCCTCTCTTCTACTCTTTAGCCTTCCTGCTGGTCATGCTCTGCTGCTCTCGTGCTCGCGCACCCCGTCGCTCTGTTTCTGTTAGTGTACTTGTTGGCTGTTGCTTCTTGTTTGCCGCCGCTGCTAGCTGCTGTAGCTTGCTGGTGTTTTGCAGGGTAGGAGGTGGGAGAGTTTGCTGACGGCCAGACCCATCTCCTTCATCTCGGGCTCCTCCCCGCGCCGCCGGCCGCTCGACTCCGTCCTCATCTCGCCGTGGATCTGACGCCCCCGTGCTCTTCTTCTCTTCAAGAAGGCGAGGCCTCTCTTCTCCTCTTTAGCCTTCTTGCTGGTCGTGCTCTGTTGCTCTCGTGCTCGCGCACCCCGTCGCTCTGTTTCGGTTAGTGTAGTTGTTGGCTGCTACTGCTTGTTTTCCGCTGCTGCTAGCTGCTACTGCTACTAGCTGTTGTTGCTTGCTGGTGTTTTGCAGGGTAGGAGGTGGGAGAGTTTGCTGACAGCCAGACCCATGTAGCACCATGACAACTTATAGGTAGAATAAATATGTTTTATTTTGTTTAGTGTGCTGTTTTTTATTCCATGCTCCAAATATTTAATGTCCGATTCATAGATATCCTTGAATTGCATAACGATGACGGCATGTTTGGTGTTCATATTTTTGACAGCAAAATACAAATAGGTGCACTTAACTGTTTGAGAAAATGGCAACCGAATGCTAAATTCAGTTAGAGTTAGCTTTTTTTGCACGTGTGTTATTGATGCTTCATGTACCTGATCAAGGTTTGCCCTTTCCTGCTTACTGCCATGGTGGTCGGTTCACTGCTCGTTTTATTGTTTCGGAATTAGCCGCCCGTCGTGTTTTGATTTGCCTCATGCTGCATATATTTTGTGTTTGCGTGTGGGAATGATGTGTGCTATAGATTTCGTGTATAGATCCGATATACCTAGAATGGTTGAGAACTCAAGCAATGATCTATGAGTCTCCATGGAGACCTTCCACATTATGTACTATAGTAAGTTTCACCCCGCACCATATCCATACCAATTGTTAAATTTATGTCTTTTACCTACAAACAGAAGTGTAGACCATTTTCATGCTTCAGATTTCTTCCTTCAGAATGCAGTCATCACAGAAGTATAAATACATTTTATACATTTGTTTGAGCGACTTCATAGCATCAACAAGTAGTTTCCAAAGGCAAAAAATCAATAGATAAAATATAATCATCTACTGTGATTCTTGTGGTCACAGTCCTTTCTGAATCCTATGTTGTCAATCGAGACACAGAGAGGAAGTGAGGTGGAGATGAGATGGGGACAGAAGATCCTACAACAATGTTGTTTCTTTGTTCGCCTGATCAAGGTTTGCCCTTTCCTGCTTACTGCCATGGTGGTCGGTTCACTGCTCGTTTTATTGTTTCGGAATTAGCCGTCCGTCGTGTTTTGATTTGCCCCGAGCTGCATATATTTCGTGCTTGCATGTGGGAATGATGTGTGCTTTAGATTTCGTGTGTAGATCCGAGATACCTAGAATGGTTGAGAACTGAATGTGTTGGCCTATTTAATTGGCATGTTCAACTAAGTTAATGCTCCTTCTAGCCGTGACTTTTGCCCATACTGTTGAAAGTGCAGATGATCTCTCTATCAGGTAATGGTGTTTTTTATTGAAATTTGTAAAAATCTATACTACTTGTTTCCCTTGTTTATTTTTCTCTGCTAAAATTGGGAGCTTACTTTCAGTCTTATTGCATCAATGGACTTGTGGCGTATAGTATTTCCGTTATCTCTCTGCCTTACTGGATTTCTGATTTCAGATGAGCCCGTCCTGTGTTCTAACGAGTTCATCTACGAGGGTGTTGTTCCTTGTCCTCCCGCTGAAGGTTTGCTCACTTCCTTCTACATAGATACTCCATTATTTCTTTTCCTATGTAGATTTTCTGTTTTGTGGGATGGCAAACACTAAATTCTGCAATGGTACTTTCTGTCGTATACTTACAGTTAAGCGATTGTTCCTTTTCTCTGTGTATATGTATCATATACTGAATTCAGAAAAAATTTGTTGGATATTAAAGTTCATATATTTCTATTTAGAATCGAGATATCCAATCATGTTAGAATATGATATGGTCTTTTTCCAGGGGCTGTAAGTATTATGAGCGTGCATATAGCTAACACCTAACACACGTTCTTTTCCTAATACATATAATCATAAGGCAGTTACAAGCTAGCTGGACATGTGTGGCAGAATGCTTGTATTTCAGTTTATGTAGGAAGAGGAGCATCCATACCTTCTTCTCCTTCCCAGTATATTTAACTTCTTCGTTCCAAGCAATTAGTATACAGTATTAGCGATTCTTAGATTAATACATTTGTTTGGAACTTGGTGGATTCCTTCCATCTCTATGGATTCTTAGATTAAATCACAAGACCTTCGTAAGCTTGCTTGGTTGCTATGGAGAAGGGCCTTCTTTCAAGGAGCTATAGATTTTTTTAATATGCTCCCGGTTGGACACTTTTTCCAGTATGTACAGAATAGGGGTAGGTAAGAGCGCAACTTAGCTTTTGGGGCAGGCCTCACTAGCAATTATGGTCGCAGCAAAACTTTGTCTGTGCAGTTGTATTTCAGATCTTTAGAACTGCAGGGTATGCTTAGTTTCTACATTGGCTGATTCAGGTTGTCTTAGCCTGCAGCTCCCCGTCCAGGCTATCGTGTAGCCCATATCCTTTGTAGAGGATACATCTGTTGACCGATGACTGGCTATAGTTTGTGTTTGTTGTTTACATGTCAGTTTTTAACCATTTGACCTAGCTTTTATAGATAGCATAGTTCACAAAAAAGAAACTTCTGATAGAAAATATATGGGTTTATAGTAGACCATTCTACACCATATCTCTTGAATACATAGTTTATAATATTATCTGGTTTTAAATATATGACAGTGCCCATCTTACTTAGTGGCATTGCTATGCTTCACAGCATACAATGTTTTGCATGCCCGTATAATTCATATGTGGTTTTTCGTATTCAGGTGTTATTAATATGGTGAGTGATTGAAGGGGAGCTATGAGGAGAAGAGCAATCCCAATGGCGGATCGAGCATGTGACTTGTTGATGTTAGTTTCCATTTCCGGAAAGAACAATTTTTCTATGATTTGAGTGTATGCTGATGTGTGAAAGTCAATCATTTGGATTCCCAACTAGACTATTGTGTGTGTTCTATATTTTATTGTGCATTGATAAAATGTTTCAGTGCCAGTATGCACAAGTTGAATTTTGAAACAGATGAGAGGACAACACTGCATAATGGAGTTTGCCCTTTAGAAAGGTTCTTGTTTGTTGCTGTGATTGAAAGTGGGAAATTTATATCCCTATAGCAGGACAGTTGCTCAAGCTAAAATCTTATGTAACATGTAACATCTGAACTCTGTTTGTGCTAATAATTTTTTGCATTGTACAAGGCCATGTTGCACAAGGTAGGTGTTTTGGGTTTTAATTCAGGGAGGTGACACCAATTATGGGTTTGATCTCCAAATGTGTTTGGACATAATTAAGACAAGGAAGATATTGCGTCGCATCTTGCGGTAACGTTGTATGTCATATACCTTGTGCCATTTGGCTCTATCTTATGTGAATAAGATATGCATGCAACCCTAACTGGTTGCTAAAACCTACTTCTACTAGCAAAGTCAAATATTTTCAAAACACTTTGGGTTTGACATGGTCTTTGCGCTTGCTCAAACATAAAGTTATTGAAAAATGCAAATATTTTCAACATGCCCATGGTATCAAATCTGACTCTGTGTCATTTGGCTCATAGATAAATTATAAAATGTGTGTGTACATCTCATTGTAGACAACAATCTCCATTCAATTTTTTATTAAAGGGGGTAAATTTTGTTATCATATGTCCTTGCGCACAACTAAACCAATTAAAACATGGATTTTTTTCCACGCACACATGGATTCAGCGGGTCTCCGTGCCATATGTCCTTGCAAAATGAAACTATTTTCATCGACAACATGGCTTTAGTGGGTCTTTGCGCCATTTGGCGCAATGGGTCAACTAGTTTGGGAATGCACACCAGGATGCAGACTTGCTGGGTATCTCCACGTCGACCCTCAAACAGAGTCTAGACAGCAAAAGCCATCCAATGAGGACATGCATTGATCTGTCAAACAATCCGGACGTGTTTTTTCTTACAAACCAGAGACAAATGTGGGGTGCTTTGCGGACGGCCGGACAACACACATGCTCGTTTCTTACCACCCTGACCCGTCCAAAACCCTCCTCCTCGCCTCCGTGCGCTTCTCGCCCGAAATGGCCAGCGCCCCTCCAGAGCGTCATTAGCCGCATTCATGTCTGGCCAGAGCGGGTGCCACCTCACTGGTGCTGGCATTGAAGCGGCACGCAGGCCGAGAGAGCGCCGCCTACGCCGCTTCCCGTGCATGTGTCTTCCTCGCGTTCAAACGGCACCACGGCCACCCATCCGTCCCTTTGCCGCCCATATTAATGACATGCGGTTGCCGAGAAACCTATTCCGACGCCACCCGTGTGTGCGCATGCCGTCCACCATTGTCATTCGCCCCGCTTTATATACTTCAGCCCCGGCCATAGCCGACATTCATCCTCCTTCGGTCTCTTTCTCCTCTCTGCATCATTCCCACCATGGCCCCTAGCGCCTCGAAGCTCTCTGGGACGAGCTCACATTGGAGCAGAAGAAGGAGATGGCCGCCTGCTGTCGGCTGGAAGGCCGGCAGGCAGCCGGAGGCTGACGACGTCCCAATGGAGGACGCGGTCGACGATGAGCCGACGCCACCCCCCTCGTCGATGCTGCACCATGACCATCGGCGTAGCCCGTGCCCATTTCATGGACATGGTGCGGGATGAGCAGAAGGAGCAGTTCCAGGAGGCGCAAGACGACGCGGGCTACAACCTCCAGCTCCTCGAGGAGCACTAGAAGGTGGAGTAACAGCTCGATGACGGCAGGGCGGTCGCACCGGACGTGGATGTGGCGACGCAGGTGGCACTGCTCGAGTCCTACCACTCCGTTCGCGAGATCCGCCTTGGCCGCTGGCAGTACTGCCAGCGTTTGGCGGAACTAGAGGCTACCTACAAGGAGTTTGATGAGGCGACAGACGAGGTGTGGGGCAAGATCGACGAGGAGGAGGCATCGCCGGCTCCGCCAAGGCCGCTCCCAGCCGCCACGACCATGAAGTCGGCACGTTTACGGGAGCCGCCGGCAGCGAGGAAGAGTAGTGCATGCTAGGTCGCCGCCGCTCGGGTCCCAAGAAGGCCACCGCTCCTCCCCTACCGTTGAAGCCAATCTTGGTGGGCTCAACATCGTCGGTCGATTAGCCACTTGGCGGCGACGTGGAGGCAGACAGGTCGGAGAAGGAGGTTATGGAGGCAGAGCTAAAGAGCATTGAGGCGAAATGGAGAAGGCGAAGGCAAGAGTCGGAGCTTCAGTTCTCGAGGCTCATGTCCGGACATGGAAACAGAGCAGACGATCATTTATATTAGGTTTAGAATAGGGTTTAGTTAAAATTGTCCAAGATGTAATAAATTTCATCCGATTTATATGAAAAATGTTTGAAATGTAATGAATTTCGTCATGTTTATATGAAATTCGTCGTGTTGCATGAATCTCTTCCGTTTTTGTGTGAAATCCGTCGTGTTTGCATGAATTCGTCCGGTTAGTTTAAATTAGTTTTTAAAATGTATGTGGACAGTATTGGATGGCCGTGTATCCGTGTTCGCAGATTGTTCCCCCATGTCTTTGTACGGATGCGACAGAAAATTTATGGGTCGGCGTTGGAGATGCCCTGACGAAAGGATATCGTTCCGGGTCTCGCTCATTTCAACGGGTCCGTCGGGACATCTTCTACGGTGATCACTAAGGGCATCTCCAATATGGACCTCTAAAATGATACACTCAAAGTAATTATAGAAAATGGTACAACTCATTTGTAAATAACATGCAAATATCACTAGTACAGTAATAGTTGAAATTTAAATATTACATCCAAGATAACCGAATATTCTATAAGTTTTTTCAAATTCATTGATTCCAAAAGCAATGATATTTGAGTCAGAACCCGTACATATCATCCCATGTACTGTGCCTTTTTGAGACTCAACCAACAATATATAAACGCATAAATGCTATAACCTTCATCATGTGGTACAACATGTTAGCACATCCGGACTATACAACATGATAATTATCAAGTTGTAACATTGCGTGAATCGATGAATTGGTCAACATACAGAGCAACACGAAACAAAATTTACAATCTCAATGGTTTGCAACCCAATGATCACCTTCTCTCCACTTGTGCAATTGCACCAGAAAACTTCATGACGGAATTGGAGGTGGTATACCGCCGATGGGCTAATGACTTCATATTGCGTTCATGGATCACGTTTAAATCGTAGGGCGTGAAGTGTTTTTTATCCTAGAAGCCGTAGGGTGCAAAGTGATTTTGTACATGAATGAAGCATGCATGTTTTGCCAAAATGTTAAGCCCTCTTGCCTCATGCATGTAAAGTCCATAGATACAACCTTCCACGCATTGCACAACAACTCATTCTTCATCGTCGAGTATCTCACCAACGTGCTTACTCTAAGAAACAACAAGAAGGTAAAAAAAGCTCAATGACATTTGACCAAACACATGTCGGGCATCCTGTCCGCCATGAGTTGTTTCTTCTGGATCATGAATGTAGTAATCTTATTTTTAACACTGATGCTAAATGTTGAAATTGAGTGATAAGACAAATGCCACATTATTGTGGCACTGGCATCTTGGTCATATCGCAAACACATGAAGAAAATTCAAGTGGAATTTTTGAGTCTTTGATTTTGAATCATTTGACAATTGTGAGTATTGTTTGATGAGGAAAATGACTAAGACGTCGTTCATCGGTCATTTGGAATGGGCAAGTGACTTATTGAAAATCATACATATTGATGTGCACGGTCCAATGAGTATATCGACGCACGGTGGATTTGCTTACTTTGTAACTTTTACTGATGACTTAAGTAGATATCAATATACTTACTTAATGTGACCGAAATCTGCAACTTTGGTAAAGTTCGAAGAATTTCATAACGAACTAAAAAATCATTGTAAAAATAAAATAAAATTCCTCCGATCAGATTATAATATTTGATTTACGTGTATAGCGAGCATCTTAGTTTCACGACTTACGCTGCCCGGGACACTGTAGAGAAATGGTGTGTCTAAGAGATGTAATCAAACCTTATTAGACATGATTTGATCTATGATGTCATTAACCAAACTGGCACAATATTTTTCGGGTTACACTATAGAAATAGTTGATTTAACACTGAATAAAGCAACGTCAAAGCCTGTTGAAACGACACTGTATAAGTATGAAATGGTAAGAACCCAACTTCTCTTTTCTAAAAATTTGGGGATGCAATGCTTGTACAAAACATTTATAGTCAAATAAGCTCAATCCCAAATGACACTTTCTAGGTTATCCCAAGAAAACAATGGGGTATTACTTCTACCACCGAACCGAGGGCAAATTGTTTATCATGAAAGAATAGTATTTCTTGAGAAAGAAATTTATCGTGAAAGAGGTGAGTCAGAGGACAGTACAACCTGATGATATTATTAAATCTTCGATGTTAGATCAAAGGACCGGGCGTCAAAAGACATACCATAGGTCACTCATGCGACTAACTGTGATGAGAAACTTCTGTTAAGACCGTAGCTGAATCACGTACGACATGAATAAATCGTTTTCAACCTTTGAGGTATGAGGATGAAATTTTCTTGTTCGATAATGAAATTTTTTGTTAGAAAATGATGATTCTGTGAACTACAAGGAGGCAATGGCATGCCCTGACTCCAGGAAACGGCTAGAAGCCCTAAAATCCGAAATTGAATCCATGTACGAAAATCAAGTTTGAAACTTGTTTGACTCTCGAGACAGTGTGAGGTCAATTGAATATAAATAGATCTATAAGAAGAAAACATATGCAGATTGAAATATTTTCGTCTATAAAGCTCGACTTGTCGCGATAAGATTTTCAACAAGTTCAAGAAATTGACTAGGACGAGACATTCTCACCAGTAGCCATGCTTAAGTTTGTACAAATTTCGCTAGCAATTGTTGCATATCTTGATTACGAGATATGGCTGATGTATGTCAAAATGATTTTCCTTAATGAAAATTTACTAAGGACATGTATATGATACAGCCAAGGGTTTTTTCGATCCAAGGTTGTTGGCAAGGTATGCAAACTTCAAACATCTATCTATGAAGGGAAGCAAGCATCAAGGAGTTGGAATTTTTGTTTCGATGAAGTGGCCAAAGGGCTTGGATTCATAAAGGACGATGAAGAGGCTTGTGTCTACAAGAAAGTAAGTGGGAGTGCGACTACATTTCTTATATTATATGTTGATGACATATTGTTAGTGGGGAATACCGTAAATTTCTTAACACAACAAAAGAGTCAATGAAAAAAAAAATTCGACGAAATACTTGGACGAAGCTGCATATATATTGGGCATAAATATTTATAGATATGTATCAAGACGATTAATAGCGTTGAGCCAGAGCACATACATAAACAAAGTACTAAGAAAATGCTTATTTGTGATCATCCTGCTTCTGTCAAGAAGGTTATGTCGTGCAATTTTTCCATCTCCTGACACAATATCAGAAGAACCACTTCGTCATGGCTAGCCATTGATGAAGTAAATATTACCGAGTAATCTCGCCATCTTGTCCTTGTACAGTACAAACAGTGTGAATCATGTGGCTCAAGCAATCATGTATAATGATTTTAGGCATTTGGGAGCAGAAGTAAAAGATCCAGCAACACAAGGCAAACTTATGGCAATTAGACATTACAGTTTTCTGTTTTGTTCTAAGGGTGCTAACATCGACAGAAATTCCAATGTAGACGACGGTCCCTATGTTCTAAAAACATGTGGTTCTGTTTACCATCATATTGCTTCTCTCATGCCAATTGATGATCAACTTCTAAGGTGCGCTTGCTAATAAGAAAAAGGAACAGAGAAGCATTCCAACCTTTTATTTTCGGATTTATATCACAAACCAACCCAATGATGCGTACTCACTTGGACATTTACCTTTTGTGACGATACCCTTTCTGATTATTATTTTTTGAGGGGAGGGTGCCCTTTTTAAAAGGACGTAAATCCCTGGCGAATGATCGCCATCACAGATGGCAACTGCGAATGCGGGGGTGGCGGTCTATGTGGTGGGAGTGGCATTTTACAAATATGTCATGGCAGTTTGCCTAATTCACAGGATTTTTTTTACAACTGCCACTGTGCCATCCAGATCGGAGTGCTCTATGGGGCGTTCGCCTGGATCTCACTCCGAGCGAACGTTCGCCACATAGCTATACCGTTTTGAAAACAGATTTGCCGTCGGTGGCCAATTCTGGGGCTCCAAAAGCGCGAGACGTGGCCCTGTGTTGTCCTTGGGTTCGCGAATTAAAAGCTGTCTCTACCGGGCCAGCCACCAACCGCGGCCCAACAATCTCAACAACCGTAGCAAGCTTTCAACACGTTGGCCCGCTACGCTTCTCTCGTCCTGTCCACCAGCCGAAACTCACAGCTCCGAGCTCCGCCTCTGACTCCACCTCCGGCCACGGCGGGCAGCCACGCACCATGGCGCCAACGGTGGAGATCAGGAATCTCACCTTCACCTACCCGGGAATCGACGGCAAGCCGCCGCCCGGAGCACCGCCCCTCATCGAGGACGTCTGCTTCTCCCTCGAAGCCGGTCAGCGCTGCCTTCTCGTCGGCTCCAACGGCGCAGGTAGCTCTTGCCCGCTCTGAAACCGCCCCTCTCTCCCTCGTCGGTTCGTCTCGTTTCTATCGTCCTGTTTGCGGGCTTTGATGTGGGTGGGTGCGGGGGGGCAGGTAAGACAACGATACTGAAGATACTAGGCGGGAAGCACATGGTGGATCCGAGCATGGTTCGGGTCCTGGGAAGGTCCGCCTTCCACGATACGGGGCTTACCTCCTCCGGAGACCTCTGCTACCTTGGCGGCGAGGTGGGCATACCAATTAAGAGCTTCATTTCTCGTCCGTTGTGCAATTGTTTTCCTTTTTCGAGACTGTGTTTTGCAATTGTGAGGCTAGACATTTGTCAAGGCAATTTTGCCACTAACCATCTTCCGATGAAGTTTAATTTTGTAAATTCCCCCGAATGGATGCAGTGGAGGCGCGATGTTGCCTTTGCGGGCTACCAGGTGAATATACAGATGGACATTTCGGCAGAGAAGATGCTATTTGGTGTTACTGGCGTTGATCCTCAAAGAAGAGATGAGCTTATCAAGGCAAGTTCACCCCAAAATTACCAATACAAATTTATCTGTAAATCACATTTTCCCTGTGGAGCTTACTTGTCAAATTTAATGATACCATGTTCACAGAACTGAAGTTTGCTATTTGAGCCTCTTTGCTTTCATGCATCAATATTCTATATTAGTTACTTATTTGTCATCCCCTTTACCGGATTATGTGGAAATGGGCGTGTTCCATACATGAGGACTTGAAAATTTCTGTTTCCTGAACTAGTGCTTCCGCAACAATCAAATTGTATCCAGAAACCTCCCGTTTGTCATGGCCATACTTGCATATTCTAACCAGTTACAGCCAATGGCATATAAACTATTTTAGCTAGTTGTATATTAAAGAACATCCCAAGTGCCTGATAATTCAGTTAAAGCATGTGCCTTTGAGGTATTATACGACTGTTATCCTACTATAAGATTGTATTGTGTAATAGAGCTAATCATCACCGGTTCACCAGGCTCAGTAAACTAGACTCTGTCTCTGTGATGGTAAGGGTGTTCAGAAAAGGTTAAAATTCAAAATGTGAAACATAGGTGTACTTGCTTCTAGCGACTGGCTCGCCGGTGTCACACATATACATCCACCATGCCTATAAAAATAATAAGCTAACCAGAACTTCACTCAAACAATAAATCCAATCCACCCGGTTGGGACTATGTGGGTCTGCCCCTGAACCTTATGTGATGGTATGCTGATATAAGAACACCTTTGAGCAGGAAAGCCAATTGTTTGGAAGAGCCTTTCGACATGTAAAAGGACAGGCCTGCAACATCGACTTTGCAGATAGAACAACAAGAAAAGATTTAAAAAAAAATCAAGTCTCTGTGTTGTGTTTCTCAGGGAAAGTACTTGTGTTAGTCTACCCATGTAAGACTGTCAAGAAAATTCATTGATCTATAAATTAGGAACTAGGACATTGCATTTTGTATGTTTGTCGTATGATCTATAAATTAGGAGCTAGGACATAATATTCTTACAGCAACTCCAAGGGCACTCCTCAAACCTCCGCTATATGTCTGGGCGGACAGTCCGGACACAATAGGACCTTCCTAACGGGCCTCCCCGAACTTGCCCAGTATGTCCGGACTGTCCGGACCTCATCAAATCCAGCCCATATATGGGGAAGATATGGGGCTGTCCACCATGTCAGCCTGGACCCACCAGACCACTTTCTCTCTTTCCTCTCCCTCTCTCTCTCCGCCCCCACCAATCATATGCATATGTCCAAACAATTTGGGGATAAATTGGGGGACACCGTTGGTGGGGAGGACGGACAAATAGGGTGCCAAATTTGAGGTTTGCCCTTGGAGATGCTCTTACACTTCAATTATCTAAGCAACTAGGACATAACATTTCGTTTGTTTGTCCTAACCATAAACCATTACCGTTACTCTCATGCCCTACATTATTAGACTTCCTACTATGTCATGTTGCAGATTTTGGATGTTGACCTTACCTGGCGTATGCACAAGGCATCAGATGGTCAGAGGAGAAGAGTCCAGATTTGCATGGGACTTCTCAAGCCATTCAAGGTTTATGTCACCAAAAGGATCAATCAAGTTCTCAACTTTGTGTGCACACAGCAAGATTTTCATAATAAGAAAGTAAAAATGCAATGCAGGTTCTTCTTCTTGATGAGATAACAGTTGATCTTGATGTGTTGGCAAGAGCAAATCTGTTGACATATCTAAAGAAGGAATGTGCGGAACAAGGTGCAACGATTATCTATGCCACACATATCTTCGATGGCCTGGATGATTGGCCAACTCACATTTTGGGTTCCCTCACTCATACTCCCTCCGTCCCAAAATAAGTGTCTCAAGCTTAGTATAACTTTGTACTAAAGCTAGTACAAAGTTAAGACAGTTATTTTGGGACGGAGGGAGTACTTTACAACATCATGGAATTCATGCAGACTATTAACACCTATTGGCGCCATTCGATTTCAGGTCTATGTTGCTCATGGGAGGTTGCAACTAGCGCTGCCATTAGAAAAGGTGAAAGAAATGAGCCAGTTATCGCTCATGGTAAGTAGCATCAATGTGAACAGAAATATGCTTTAATTAGCACATCAAGAATGTTCATCAGATTTTGGTCCATTTGCATTTCAGAGAACAGTAGAGCGCTGGCTGAGAAAAGAGAGGGACGAGGACAGGAGGAAGAGAAAGGAGCGGAAGGAGAAAGGCCTCCCGGCATTCGACAAGGTTATTGAGGGGAGCAGAGTAGTGAACAACGGGTGGGCAGCAGGAAGGCTCACTTCGACGATAGCCGGCGAAGAGAACTTTTCTCTCAGTTCAAACAGCGTTCTTCGGTAGTAATACCGCACTGCACTTTGGTTCTTGAGATGATGAATAACAGTCCTGTAACACCACACCCGGGGGATTTTGGCGGTAACAGCAACGTTCTTGCACAAAAGGAGGAAAACAAAGTTCGACAAATTATGCACGTCTGCTGCATGTATACGATGATGTACTCTGATTCTGTGATACTGGGCTTCGATTATTATTGTTTGATATTTCTTCTGCATATACTATGTGTCTATTTGGTCACTTGACTTGACATGCCTTCGCATAGCTAAAATTCAAAATATTCTTCGCCTAGCTAAAATTCAAAATATTCTCGCTGAAATTGGAAAGGAAGGACCCTTAGAAAGGCCCAGTAGGGTTGGCCCATTCCTTCTCCTTAATTTGCAGTCTAAGGGCATCTCCAACGCGGACCATCAAAACGCCCGCAAGCGTCCAGATCAATCTGTTTGGATGCATTTTGCTGTCCGGATGCCTTTGCCATCCAACGCAGTCTTCGTACCGGCCTACCGATGCGTCCGATTGTCTGTTTTCATACAAACCGAAAGCAAACTGGTGGAAGGCTTTGCGCGAGTCCGGACCGCCGTCATGTAAGACTCCGTCACCCTCGGCTCACTAAAATCCCCCTCCCGGTCCATTTTTCTTCCATTCCCCCTGCCCCCTTTTGCTTTCATTCGCACTCTCCTCGTTTGACGCCGCCGGTGTACCTTTCTGGCCACCGCCCAGCCATCCTCGGACATTCGCAACCCTTCCCTCACAAATGCACCTGTCAGTCTTGGACTACGCCGTCGTCCACCCAGGATCCCTCCACAGCCAGGTACTCTCCGCCCCCCCCCCCCCCCCCCCTGCGGACGCCGTCCATGGAGGACACCATGCCCGACAGGTGTTCGGTCAAATATATTGGGCTTTTCTGTTAAACGTTTTGCTGTTTTCTAGAGTAAGCACGATTACAGAGTACTCGGTGATCAAAAATGAGTTGTTGTGTGATGCGTGGTTGGTTGTATCTATGGGCTTTGTAGGCACGAGGCAACAGGACTCCACCTTTTGGCAAGGTGGGTATGCTTTATTTCATGAGCAAAAGAACTTCGGGTCCTACGACATGCACGTCATCCATAAACACAATGCAAAGTCGCTAACGTATCGGTGGTACACCATCTCCAACACAGTTTATGAAGTTTTGCGGTGCGATTGCATGAGTGGAGACAATGTGGCCATCGGGCTCATCAGCCATGGAGATCGTAAGTTTTACTTCTTGTTGCTCTACATGTTGGTCAGTTCATTGATTCACTCAATGTTGTAGCTTGATAATCATCAAGTTGTAGAGTCTAGACGTGTTGCCGTGTTGTACCACATGAGTAAGGGTAGGCCATTTATGCTCATAGGTTGTTGTTGGATGAAGCTCAAGGGAAACTATTAGGGAGATGACATGTGTCCGTTCAGAATCTAGTATCGATGAATTCAAAAAACTTGTTGAACATCCTGCTATCTTGGATGTAATAATTACATTTGAACTATTGTTGTAGGGATATTTGCATGTTATTTATGAATGAATTGTGTTATTTTCTATAACTATTTTTGAGTGTAAAATTAGAAAAAAAACAGGCATTTAAGGGGCAAGAATAAATGGTCGACTCCCGCATCAGTGTTCATGGACTGGTTCAGACCAATCCACGAATAAATAGTGTGTTCATTTTAGGGGTCTGCGTTGGAGCTGTCCTAAGGATCTTGCTACGTGAACCAGAGCTATTTGCTTGGAAGGTAAATCGACATTTCACGATGGCAGTAAGGATATCGCCGTATTTTCATTCGATCGATTCCGGTTTTCTCCAATGTAGTTGAGTGGGGTCTTCTTATCATCTCCTTTTTGACCATGATGTTGTCAAGGTTCTTGCAACTCGATTCGGGAGTTAAGTGTCTGCCTTGTTCAACCCGTTATATGCCCTTCTTCGTTTTAAACGGAGTCTTGGTTGTTTCAACCTGTTATCATTTACAAGATACATTCATGATGATACACGTTGTCATAGTAGGTCATCTTTTTTATCATTTACGTACATCCATGACTTCTTATGACAAAATTAAGAAAGTAATACATATGCTGTCGTGGATGAGTTCCATGACAAAATTCATTTTTCATCATGCAAGTGTTATCTCCCATGACAGAACATGTTACACCATGAAAAGAGTTTCACCGAGGGCGACTGACACATGACAGTTGACGTAACGAGTCATCGTTAAGCTAGTGGGGTACTTATCCACCATACTCGTTGCTACTTGTGAATGCGTTGGGATTTTCCTGAAGAGGAAGGATGATGTAGTATAGTATCACAAAGTATTTTCCTCAGTTAAGAACCAAGGTTTGTCGAACCAATAGGAGACAAACACAACAAACGGTCAGTACTCACACAAATAAAATACTTGCACCCAACGCGGGCAAGAGGGTTACCAAGCCCCTTGCACTCGTTAATTGCAAGGATTAAATCTGATAGAAATAGGTTTGTAAATTGTAAAATAAAATAACAGGTAAATAAATTGCAGCAAGTATATTTTTGTATTTTAGCAAATATAATAAGTGAATGGACCCGGGGACCATAGATTCACTAGAGGCATCTCTCTCAAGAACATAACAACGGTGGGTGAACAAATTATTGTTAACATGAATAATTATGATGTTATTCATGGCATGATCATGTATATAGGCATTACGTCCGTGACAATTAAACCAAAACGATTATGCATCTATTACTATTACTCCACCAATCGACCGCTATCCAGCATGCATCTTTATGGTATTAAGTCTATAACAAACAGAGTAATGATTGGAGCATGATGACATAATGTTGACAAAGTAAGATCGAATAATATGGTCGAACCCCATCGTTTTACCCTTAGTAGCAACAATACAAATATGTGCCTCCCTACTACTCCTGTCACAGAGTGATGACACCGCAAGATTGAACCTACTACTATGCACCACTTCCTCTGAAGATATAAAATAAAAGGTAAATAAATTGTAGCAAGTATATTTTTGTATTTTTAGCAAATATAATAAGTGAATGGACCTGTGGACCATAGCATTCACTAGAGGCATCTGTCTTAAGTACATAGCAACGGCGAGTGAACAAATTAGTGTTGGGCAATTGATAGAAAAGGCATTGCGTCCATGATAAGTAGACCAAAATGATTCTGCATCTACTACTATTACTCCACCAATCGACCGCTATCCAACATGCATCTATGGTATTAAGTTCATAACAAACAGAGTAATGCTTGGAGCATGATGATATAATGTAGACAAAGTAAAATCAATTAATATGGTCGAACCCCATCGTTTTACCCTTAGTAGCAACAATACAAATACGTGACTCGCTACTCCTCTTGTCACGCAGTGAGGACACCGCAAGATTGAACCTACTAATATGCACCATTTCCTCTGAAGATCTACTCATCAACTTGACCAAGGAAAACTTATAGATCGAAGGCATACATAGCTATAACAATCACATATAATAAATCTCAGAGAGGATTTAGTTACTTTCAATGAATAATCTGATCATAAATCCACAATCATCGGATGCCAACAAACACACCACAAAGATTACATCGAATAGGTCTCCGAAGAGTTCATTGTATCAAAGATCAATCGAAAAGAGAGAGATCCATCTAGCTACTGCTATGTACCCATATGTCCTATGGGAACTACTCACACATCATTGGAGAGGCAACAAAGTTGATGAAGACGACCTCCGTGATGGACTCCCCCTCGGCAGAGTACCGGAAAAGACCTCTAGATGGGATCGCGGAATAACATAGGCTTACAGCGGTGGAAAATTTGTTTTGGATGCTCCCCCGAGGGGTTTAGAATATATGTGAATTTATAGGCCAAAGATTAGGGCAAACGGAGCCAGAGGGGCCCCATAAGGGTGGAGAGCACGCCTTGTGCCCTCGTCACTACCTCGTCTGTTGTCTGGACTCCTCCCAAAGCTTCCAGGGTCCGTTTTGGTCCAGAAAAAATCGTCAAAAAGTTTCATCGTGTTTGGACTTCGTTTGGTATGGATTTTCTGTAAAACCAAAAACAAGCAGAAAACAACAACTCACACTTGGTCAATAGGTTAGTTCCCAAAAAAATGGTGTATAAAGGATACAAGATTGATAAAATAATAGCATCAAACAATTAAAAATTCTAGATACGTTGGAGACATATCACTCATCGTCTCCCTATTGGCCAAGGGAACCACACGGCGATTGTTTGTTAGACAAGTGTCACACATAAATTAGACCATGTGCGCCTATGAAATAATGACACGTGGTA
Organism: Elymus sibiricus; assembly: GCA_039707655.1. Classification (NCBI taxonomy): domain Eukaryota; kingdom Viridiplantae; phylum Streptophyta; class Magnoliopsida; order Poales; family Poaceae; genus Elymus; species Elymus sibiricus. The sequence goes on along the minus strand of CM077669.1, from coordinate 343,141,357 downwards.
TGACACAATAGTGATCTGTTAAGTTAGAAAGGCCGGGCCCATGGGCCTCGGTCAAAATCTAGCAGACGTGGCCCATGAAAGGCCTCTTACTGGCCTGCTTGCAGATAGTCCATCTACATCTCAGGTCCTTATAACCCAATATATGTGACTTCAGCCCATTATTGACCCGTGGGTCATTCAACGTGGTTACAACTCGTTTCATATGTGGCATGTGTTGTATTTCAGCCGATTAACGGGCCTTGGTGCCTTTGGGTCCGTTTATAGTCCGTTGCGTCTTTCGACCCATTAACGACATGTGGTGTCTCTGGGTCATTTCCGGTAATTGATGCCTTTTGCCCATTAATGTCATGTCATCTATTAGGGCTTATTTTCAGCCAATGATGCTTTTCGTCCCATTAACATATCTTCATGTGTTCGGGCCCCTTTACGAGCCATGCTGCTTTCAGCCCGTTTGCATCCCACATTATCGTTCGGCCTATTCACGACCCGAGGTGCTTTCTATCCATTTGTGGCACATGGTGCTTTTAGCCCATTGGTGGCCCATGGTTATCTTATGTTGTTTGTCGTTTCGACCCTTTAACAACCAATGGTATGTTCTATCCATTAGCGGACCACAGGATGCAACATACTATGATTAACAATAAGGGACCTAACAATAAACATGCACTTTATAATAGGAAATTGCACATATTACATCCACTATGCATCCAAATTCACCACAACGCAGATAAGCGCAACAACAAAAAACAAGTATAGAGAACCGAGTCCTTATCAACACAACTTAAGGAACGTTAACCTTGCCTGAAGCTCTTGCGCAAGTAGCCGAGCAAGCTGATGAGACTGCTCTAGCTAGTTAGCGATAATGTTTGCATTCGAGTTCTCTGTAATCTTACTGAGAGATTCTACTTCCAATCGAAGCATAGTTGAACCATATATTTCCTCTTGGAGTTGAAATTGAAGAAGTCAAACTGATTCAGGCATCGACTTCAATAAGCTCGTGTCAATGGAAGTGGCGAGTTTCATGAATACTACATCAAGACATGACTTTAGAGCTGTCTTGCTATCTTAAAAATGTTCTGCCTTCTTATCTGCAAGAGAGACAAACAATGGGTTCCTCTCACTATCATCAGGACAATTTGTCACCATATATGTTAGCATTTTGAAAGGAAAACAAGTACATAGATAACATGTTTTGCATTTATATAGACAACCATGGTCGGTGCATTCCAACCCATTTAATATTGTGAAATTAAGAGACATGCTTTAAAATAGAATTAACATAATATGACATTGTTCATATATCGACCAAATCAGTTAAGACGAAGAAGAAATGACACAATGTACGTGTGAGCGGATTTGCCGCACCACTTGAATAGGAATCAAGAACACACACATAAATGCAAAAGGGCTAAAGAACATCATTGGTGCTCTTTTGATTAATTTGCAGGGGATGAATAAACAATTGTTTGTACAATAAAAAATTGAAGCTAACGTTTATTGCAAAACATGAAATTTGACGCAAACACCAATCTAAACAGCAGTTCAGGTAGTGGTGCATATTAAAATCTGTATTACAACCAAGTTTCAAGCCATAAGAAGGATGGACTTACATTCCACCGGGCCGGGCCGGGTGTTGGGGAACGTTGCATGGGAAACAAAAAATTTCCTACGCACACGCAAGATCTATCCATGGTGATGAGCATCTACGAGAGGGAGAGTGGATCTACATACCCTTGTGGATCGCTAAGCGGGAAGCGTTAAGAAACGCGGTTGATGTAGTCGAACGTCTTCGCGATCCAAATCGCCGAGCGTCCCGCGATCCAATCACGATCCGTCTCGCGATCCAATCACGATCCATCCCGCGATCCCATCACGATCCGTCCCGCGATCAAATCACGAACCGTCTCGCAATCCTGATCACGGTCCTTCCGATCTAGTGCCGAACGGACGACACCTCTGCGTTCAGCACACGTACAGCTCGATGACGATCTCCACCTTCTTGATCCAGCAAGAGGGAGCGGAGAGGTAGATGAGTTCTCCGGCAACGCGACGGCGCGGTGGCGGTGGTGGTGGAACTATTCCAGCAGGGCTTTGCCTAAGCACCGCTGAAACTAGACTAGAGGAGAAAACGATCTAGAGGAAGTAGAGGGAGCACGTGGCAATTAGGGTTAGCTCTCCCCTCTAAATCCTCTAGTATATATAGGAGGGAGGGAGGGGAGGAGGCAGCCTCAAACCCTCAAGGGTTCGGCCGAAATAGGAGGTGGAGGAGTCCTACTCCAATCCTACTAGGAGTAGGATTCCTCCTCTCCACTTGGAAACTCTTTCCACCTTTCCACCTTTGGGTTTTTCCCACCCCTAGCCGCATGGGCCTTAGTGGGGGGTTCGGCCAGCCCACTAGGGGCTGGTTTGACTCCTCCCACAGCCCATGAGGTCCTTTGGGTCGAGACACCCCTCCCGATGGCCCCCGGTACCCTCCCGGCACTCCCGATACACTACCGAAGTACCCGAAACTTTTCCGGTGACCAAAACAGGACTTCCTATATATCAATCTTTACCTCCGGACCATTCCGGAGCTCCTCGTGACGTCCATGATCTCATCCGGAACTCCGAACAACCTTCGGTCACCACCATACATAACTCTACTATACTGAAACGTCACCGAGCCTTAAGTGTGCAGACCCTGCGGGTTCGAGAACTATGTAGACATGACCAAGACACCTCTACGGCAAATAACCAATAGCGGGACCTGGATGCCCATATTAGTTCCCACATATTCTACGAAGATCTTTATCGGTTGAACCTCTATGTCAAGGATTCAGTTAATCCCGTATGTTATTCCCTTTGTTTCTTCGGTATGTTACTTGCCCGAGATTCGATCGTCGGTATCTCTATACCTAGTTCAATCTCGTTACCGGCAAGTCTCTTTACTCGTTCTGTAATACAAGATCCCGTGGCTAACACTTTAGTCACATTGCTTGCAAGGCTTGTTGTGATGTTGTATTACCGAGTGGGCCCTGAGATACCTCTCCGTCACACGAAGTAACAAATCCCAGTCTCGATCCATGCCAACTCAACAGACACCCTCGGAGATACCTGTAGAGCATCTTTATAGTCACCCAGTTACGTTGCGACATTTGATACACACAAGGTATTCCTCCGGTGTCAGTGAGTTGCATGATCTCATGGTCATAGGAACAGATACTTGACATGCAGAAAACAATAGCAATAAACTGACACGGTCATATGCTATGTTCATAGTTTGGGTCTTGTCCATCACATCATTCTCCTAATGATGTGATCCCGTTATCAAATGACATCTCATGTCTATGTCTAGGAAACCCTGACCATCTTTGATCAACGAGCTAGTCTATTAGAGGCATACTAGGGACACAGTGTTGTCTATGTACCCACACATGTATTTGAGTTTCCAATCAATACAATTATAGCATGGATAATAAACGATTATCATGAACAAGGAAATATGATAATAACTAAATTATTATTGCCTCTAGGGCATATTTCCAATAGTCTCCCACTTGCACTAGAGTCAATAATCTAGTTCACATCACCATGTGAGTTACATTGTTATGAATCTAACACCCAATGAGTTCTGGGGTTCGATCATGCTTTGCATGTGAGAGAGGTCTTTAGTCAACGGTCTGCAACATTCAGATCCGTGTGTTCTTTGCAAATCTATATGGCATACTGCAGATGCTACCACGCTCCACTTGAAGCTATTCCAAATGGTTGCTCCACTATACGTATCCTGACTGCTACTCAGAGTCGTCCGGATAGGTGTCAAAGCTTGCATCGACGTAACCCTTTACGACGAACTCTTTATCACCTCCATAATCGAGAAATATTTCCTTAGTCCTCTAGTTACTAAGGATAATCTTGACCGCTGTCCAGTGATCCACTCCTGGACCACTCTTGTACCCCTTGACAGACTCATGGCAAGGCACACACAGGTGCGGTACACGGCATGACATACTATACAGAGCCTATGGATAAGGCATAGGGGACGACCTTTGTCCTTTCTCTTTCTTCTGCCGTGGTCGAGCTTTGAGTCTCACTCAACTCCACACCTTACAAATCAGGCAAGAACTCTTTCTTTGACTGATCCATTTTGAACTCTTTCAAAATCTTGTCAAGGTATGTACTCATTGAAAGTCTTATCAGACGTCTTGATCTATCTCTATAGATCCTGATGCCCAATATTTAAGTAGCTTCTATCCAAGTTTTCCTTTGAAAAACTCCTTTTTCAAACAGCCCTTTATGCTTTCCAGAAATTCTACATCATTTCCGATCAACAATATGTCATCCACATATACTTATCAGAAATTCTATAGTGCTCCCACTCACTTTATTGTAAATACAAGTTTCTCATAAACTTTGTATAGACTCAAAAACTTTGATCACCTCATCAAAGCGTATATTCCAACTCCGAGATGCTTGCTTCAGTCGATAGAAGGATCGCTGGAGATTGCATACATTTTAGCGTCCTTAGGACTGACAAAACCTTCCGGTTGTATCACATACAACCTTTCCTCGCGTATACCGTTAAGGAAACGATGTTTTGACATCCATCTGCCAGATTTCCTAATCGAAAAATGCAGCAACTGCTAACATAATTCCAACAGACTTTAGCATCGCTACGGGTGAGAAAGTCTCATCGTAGTCAACTCCTTGAACTTGTGAAAAACCCTTTGCCACAAGTCGAGCATTATAGACGGTGACATTACCGTCCGCGTCCGTCTTCCTTTTAAAGATCCATTTGTTCTGAATGGCCTTTCGCCCTTCAGGTAATACTTCCAAAGCCCATACTTTGTTTTCATACATGGATCCCATCTCGGATTTCATGGCCTCTAACCATTTCTCGGAATCCGGGCCCATCATCGCTTCTCCATAGCTCGTAGGTTCATCGTTGTCCAACAACATGACCTCTAAGACAGGGTTGCCGTACCACTCAGGAGCAGTACGCGTCCTTGTCGATCTACGAGGTTCGATAGTAACTTGATCTGAAGCTTTATGATCATCATCATTAACTTCCTCTTCAACTAACGTAGGCTCCACAGAAACAACTTTCTGCGCTGCGCTACTCTCTGGCTGAAACAAAGGTTCAACAACCTCATCAAGTTCTATCTTCCTCCCACTCAATTCTTTCGAGAGAAACTCTTTCTCGAGAAAGGACCCATTTTAGCAACAAACACTTTGTGCTTGGATCTAAGATAGAAGGTTTACCCAACTGTTACGTTAGGGTATTCTATGAAGATGCATTTGTCCGCTTTGGGTTCGAGCTCATTAGGTGAAAACCCTTTTTCACATAAGCGTCACAGCCCCAAACATTAAGAAATGACAACTTAGGTTTCCGTCAAACCAAAATTCATACGGTGTCATCTCAACGGATTTAGATGGTGCCCCTTTTAAAGTGAATGTAGTTGTCTCTAATGCATAACCCCAAAACTATAGTGGCAAATCGATAAGAGACATCATAGTTCGCACCATATCCAATAGAGCACGACTACGACGTTTGGACACACCATCACACTATGGTGTTCCAGGTGGCGTGAGTTGTGAAACAACTTCCACATTGTCTTAAGTTGTATACCAAACTCGTAACTCAGATATTCACCTCCACGATCATATCGTAGACATTTTATCTTCTTGTCACGATGATCTCAAACTTCACTCTGATTTTGTTTGAACTTTTCAAACGTTACAGACTTGTGTTTCATTAAGTAAATATCCCCATATCTACTCAAATCATCAGTGAAGGTAGGAAAATAACGATATCCACCGCACGCTACAACACTCATTGGACCGAATACATCAACATGTATCATTTCCAATAAGTTACTTGCCCGCTCCATCATACCGGAAAACGGGGTCTTAGTCATCTTGCCCATGAGGCATGGTCCGCATGTCTCAACCGATTCAAAATCGAATGAGTCCAAAGATCCATCAGCATGGAGTTTCTTCATGCGTTTTACACCAATATGACATTTAGCGGCAGTGCCACAAGTATGTGGTACTATCATTATTAACTTTGTATCTTTTGGCATCAATATTATGAACATGTGTATCACTACTATCAAGATTCAATAAACCATTCTCATTGGGTGCATGACCATTGAAGGTTTTATTCATGTAAACAGAATAACCATTATTCTCTAACTTAAATGAATAACCGTATTGCAACAAACATGATCTAATCACATTTATGCTTAACGCAAACACCAAATAACATTTATTTAGGTTCATCACTAATCCCGAAGGTAGAGAGAGCGTGCGATGGTGATCACATCAACCTTGGAAACACTTCCAACACTCATCGTCACCTCACCCTTAGCTAGCCTCCGTTTATTCCGTAGCTTTTATTTCGAGTTACTAACATTTAGCAACCGAACCGGTATCTAATACCCAGGTGCTACTAGGAGTACTAGTAAGGTACACATCAATAACACGTATATCAAATATACTTCTGTCGACGTTGCCAGCCTTCTTATCTACCAAGTATCTAGGGCAGTTCCACTTCAGCGACCGTTCTCCTCATAATAGAAGCACTCAGTCTCGGGTTTGGGTTCAACCTTGGGTTTCTTTACTGGAGCAGCAACTGGCTTGCCATCCATGAAGTATCCCTCCTTGCCCTTGCCCTTCTCGAAACTAGTGGTTTTACTAACCATCAACACTTGATGCTCCTTCTTGATTTCTACCTTCGCGGTGTCAAACATCGCGAATAGCTCAGGGATCATTATTTCCATCCCTGGCATTTTATAGTTCACCACGAAGCTCTAGTAGCTTAGTGATTGTGACTTGGAGAACTATATCAATCACTATCTTATCTGGAAGATCAACTCCCACTCGATGCAAGCGATTGTAGCACCTAGACAATCTGAGCACATGCTCACCGATTGAGCTATTCTCCTTCATCTTGCAGGCAAAGAATCTTGTTGGAGGTCTTATACCTCTCAACACGGGCACGAGCCTGAGATCCCAAGAACATCTCATATGTTCCGTGACGTTCAAATCATTTTGGAGCCTCAATTCTAAGCCGTAATGCATGACGCACTGAACTATCAAGTAGTCATCGGAACGTGCCTGTCAGAAGTTCACAACATCTACAGACGACGCTAGAGGGGGTGGCACACCGAGCGGTGCATTAAGGACATAAGCCTTCTGTGCAGCAATGAGGACAATCCTCAGATCACGGACCCAGTCCGCATTATTGCTACCATCATCTTTCAACTCTATTTCTCTAGGAACATATAAAAATTCAATGGAGCTACAGCGCGAGCTAGTAATCTACAACATAATTTGCAAAGACATTTTGACTATGTTCATGATAATGAGTTTAGTTAATCATATTACTTAAAAACTCCCACTCAAATTGACATCCCTCCGGTCATTCGAGTGTCACATGATCCAAATCCACCAACTCAAGTCCGATCATCACGTGAGTTGAGGTGGTTTCAATGGTGAACATCTTCATGTTGATCATATCTACTATATGACTCATGTTCGACCTTTCGGTCTCTTGTGTTCCGAGGCCATGTCTGTACATGCTAGGCTCGTCAAGTTTAACCCGAGTGTTCCGCACGTGCAACACTGGCTTGCACCCGTTGTATGAGAACGTAGAGTCTATCACACCCGATCATCATGTGGTGTCTCGAAACGACGAACTTTCGCAATGGTGCACACTCGGGGAGAACACAATGTTATCTTGAAATTTAAGTGAAGGATCACCTTATAATGCTACCGTCGACCTAAGCAAAATAAGATGCATAAAAGGATTAACATCACATGCAAATCATAAGTGACATGATATGGCCATGAACTTGTGCTTTTGATCTCCATCTCCAAAGCACCGGCATGATCTCCATCGTCACCGGCATGACACCATGATCTCCATCATCTTGATATCCATCAACGTGTCGCCATGAGGTTGTCGCGCCGACTGTTGCTTCCATGACTATTGCTAACTCATAGCGATAAAGTAAAGCAAAACGGCAAAAATAATTAAAGACAACCCTATGGCTCCTGCCGGTTGCCGTACTCATCGACATGCAAGTCGTGATATTCTATACAATACATGATCATCTCATACATCACATATATCTCATCATGTAATTGGCCATATCACATCACAACATACCCTGCAAAAACAAGTTAGACGTCCTCTAATTGTTGTTGCAAGTTTTACGTGGCTGCTACGGGTATCTAGCAAGAACAATTCTTACCTACGCAAAAACCACAACGGTGATACAAAAATTGCTATTCAACCTTCTCAAGGACCGCCTTTGTCAAATCCGATCCGACTAAAGTGGGAGAAACAGACACCCGCCAGCCATCTTTATGCAACGAAGTTACATGTCAGTTGATGGAACCGGTCTCTCATAAGCGTACGAGTAATGTTGGTCCAGGCCGCTTCATCCCACAATACCGCCGAATCAAGAAAAGACCAAGGGAGGAAGCAATCTGAATATCAACGCCCACAAACTCCTTTGTGTTCTACTCGAGATCTCATCTACACATAGACCTAGCTCTGATACCACTGTTGGGGAATGTTGCATGGGAAACAAAAAAATTCCTACGCACATGCAAGATCTATCCATGGTTATGAGCATCTACGAGAGGGAGAGTGGATCTACATACCCTTGTAGATCGCTAAGCGGGAAGCGTTAAGAAACGCGGTTGATGTAGTCGAACGTCTTCGCGATCCAAATCGCCGAGCGTCCCGCGATCCAATCACGATCCGTCTCTCAATCCAATCATGATCCGTCCCGCGATCCCATCACGATCTGTCCCACGATCAAATCACGAACCGTCTCGCGATACTGATCACGGTCCTTCCGATCTAGCGCCGAACGGACGGCACCTCCGCGTTCAGCACACGTACAGCTCGATGACGATCTCCGCCTTCTTGATCCAGCAAGAGGGAGCGGAGAGGTAGATGAGTTCTCCGGCAGCGCGACGGCGCAGCGGCGGTGGTGGTGGAACTATTCCAGCAGGGCTTCGCCTAAGCACCGCTGAAACTAGACTAGAGGAGAAAACGATCTAGAGGAAGTAGAGGGAGCACGTGGCAATTAGGGTTAGCTCTCCCCTCTAAATCCTCTAGTATATATAGGAGGGAGGGAGGGGTGGAGGCAGCCTCAAACCCTCAAGGGTTCGGCCGAAATAGGAGGTGGAGGAATCCTACTCCAATCCTACTAGGAGTAGGATTCCTCCTCTCCACTTGGAAACTCTTTCCACCTTTCCACCTTTGGGTTTTTCCCACCCCTAGCCGCATGGGCCTTAGTGGGGGGTTCAGCCAGCCCACTAGGGGCTGGTTTGACTCCTCCCACAGCCCATGAGGTCCTTTGGGTCGAGACATCCCTCCCGATGGCCCCCGGTACCCTCCCGGCACTCTCGGTACACTACCGAAGTACCCGAAACTTTTCCGGTGACCAAAACATGACTTCCTATATATCAATCTTTACCTCCGGACCATTCCGGAGCTCCTCGTGACATCCAGGATCTCATCCGGGACTCCGAAGAACCTTCGGTCACCACCATACATAACTCTACTATACCGAAACGTCACCGAACCTTAAGTGTGCAGACCCTGCGGGTTCGAGAACTATGTAGACATGACCGAGACACCTCTACGGCCAATAACCAATAGCGGGACCTGGATGCCCATATTGGTTCCCACATATTCTACGAAGATCTTTATCGGTTGAACCTCTATGTCAAGGATTCAGTTAATCCCGTATGTTATTCCCTTTGTTTCTTCGGTATGTTACTTGCCCGAGATTCGATCGTCGGTATCTCTATACCTAGTTCAATCTCGTTACCGGCAAGTCTCTTTACTCATTCCGTAATAGAAGATCCCGTGGCTAACACTTTAGTCACATTGCTTGCAAGGCTTGTTGTGATGTTGTATTACCGAGTGGGCCCTGAGATACCTCTCCGTCACACGGAGTAACAAATCCCAGTCTTGATCCATGCCAACTCAACAAACACCCTCGAAGATACCTGTAGAGCATCTTTATAGTCACCCAGTTACGTTGCGACGTTTGATACACACAAGGTATTCCTCCGGTGTCAGTGAGTTGTATGATCTCATGGTCATAGGAACAGATACTTGACATGCAGAAAAAATAGCAATAAACTGACACGATCATATGCTATGTTCATAGTTTGGGTCTTGTCCATCACATCATTCTCCTAATGATGTGATCCCGTTATCAAATGACATCTCATGTCTATGGCTAGGAAACCTTGACCATCTTTGATCAACGAGCTAGTCTATTAGAGGCATACTAGGGACACAGTGTTGTCTATGTACCCACACATGTATTTGAGTTTCCAATCAATACAATTATAGCATGGATAATAAACGATTATCATGAACAAGGAAATCTGATAATAACTAAATTATTATTGCCTCTAGGGCATATTTCCAACACCGGGCTCCGGGCCGGGCCTAACCAAGCCCGAGCCAAAAAACCTGGGCCTGAGCCCGGCTCGGCCCGGCCGTCGGGCCTGGTTTTTAGGCCCAAGCCCGGCCTGGCACTAATAAAGCCCGTCGGGCCTGGGGCCTTGGGTCGGGCCTCTTCGGTAAAATGTAAATATGATGGGACCGGGCCCGGCCCGGCCCGGCCATCGGTCTCAACATCTAGGCCCGAGCCTGGCCCGTGGGCACGGTCGGGCCGGGCCGGGTCGGGCTTTTTCGGGCCGGGTCAGGCCGGGCCTCCCATGGCCATATATAAGTGACACATGTTGCCAAGATGGCGGCTTCAGACTTATTGATGCATTACTTTGTAAGGTCTTTGTGAATAATTAATAAAATGTTGTATGCATCACACAAATGCAGAGGCCGGGGGTCATCCTCCTTTTAAGAAAAAAATCTCTTCTCCATGTTGAGGGGGGGATTCAAGAAGTTTACCATAATAACTTCTTCATTAGCAATTACTTGATTCTAAATTTGTGTAAGATTAAATATAAATATGATAATATAGACCAAGAAGAGGATAAGGAAGTTAAGATGCAGAGTGATATGGAAAACAAAGTTTTATACATGCACACACACTGGCGTACATGTATATGCATGATCGGCCATGCTTCACACGTGTGCTACTTTGGAAAACTACCATCAATTTCCTGAAGAAATGTGCCCTGCTTTCCTGCTGTACAAAGGCCATGCATGCATCGTGAGGGCTAGTAGGCCAGCCTGGTAAGTCATGTATGCGGCGCCGTGAGACTTCACCAGGCCCAAGACAAGGTGCATCCCGGCCTAGTTCCATGGACGAGAGGAGGTGGACTCTAGGACACTTTGCACACGTCCACGCTTTCCTACCTGGTCCTACATGGTTCATAATAAATAGTCGATCATAGTCTAGGTTTAGACTTGGGTTTCATTGTATTGTCTAGCCATTTCTACAATTTCTATCTACGAGACATGTAGGACTACCACCTTGTCAGATCCACAGTGGAACCCCAACTTGTTCATCTATTTTGTGTGCTCTCTTTATTATCCGCAATTTTAGATTGTAATTTATCATTGTTCTTGTTGGTTCTTCGGTTGCTTGCAGGAACTCGAACCTTGTTGTTTAGGTTGATCTTGCCTACGACAAGGTCAATAACCATCAGAGATTAGTTTAGCTATTGTTGAGGCGTATCGTCGGGTACAGTATAGCCGGATCGTCAAAGTCGAAATACACCAAATCGATAGTTATCTTCACTCTCGTCGAAAGATCGGGTCACCATCACATCAAGTGGTATTAGAGCAAATCATCTACTAGATCAATCTGTTTTTTTCCACCTTCGTAATCTCTACCGCAAGGCTCGTTCTCAATCTAGCAGAAAAAAAAAGAAACCTTCAAAATAGAAAAAGTTTCCTATTGGTTGTTTCCCAGTCTTGTGGATTCCGGAAACCTTCCTTTGTTACAATTTTCAGGCACTCATTACAATCCCATTGCATTATTGCATATTACCGCATGTACAACGATAGGTTACGCGAACGCCCAAACACACAACTGATAACCCACAAGTATAGGGGATCGCAACAGTTTTCGAGGGTAGAGTATTCAACCCAAATTTATACATTCGACACAAGGGGAGCCAAAGAATATTTGAGAGTATTAGCAGTTGAGTTGTCAATTCAACCACACCTGGAGATTAAATATCGGCAGCAGAGTGATCGGTAGCACAGTAGTATGATAGTTTTGATAGCAGTAGTAGCAGTGATAGCAATGGTTTTGTAACAAGTGTAACAGTAGCAGTAGCAATAGTAACTCAGCAAGAACAATATGTGGAAAACTCGTAGGCACTGGATCGATGACCTCGTTGGATAATATTCATCATGTAACAGTCATAACCTAGGGCGACACAGAACTAGCTTCAGTTCATAAATGTAATGTAGGCATGTATTCCGTAAATAGTCATACATGCTTATGGAAAAGAACTTGCATGGCATCTTTTGTCCTACCCTCCCGTGGCAGCGGGGTCCATAAGGAAACTAAGGGATATTAAGGCCTCCTTTTAATAGAGAATCAGAACAAAGCATTAACAGATAGTGAATACATGAACTCCTCAAACTACGGTCATCACCGGAAAGTATCCCGACTATTGTCACTCCGGGGTTTACGGATCATAACACATAGGAGGTGCATATGACTAGCAAGATTGGATCAAGAACAGAGATATAATGGTGATAACATAAACGGTTCAGATATGAAATCATGGCACTCGGGCCCTAGTGACAACCATTAAGCATGGCAAAGTCATAGCAACATCAATCTCAGAACATAGTGGATACTAGGGATCAAGCCCTAACAAAACTAACTCGATTACATGATGAATATCATCCAACTCCTCACCGACCAGCAAGCCTACGAAGGAATTACTCACTCCCGATGGGGAGCATCATGGAATTGGCAATGGAGAAGGGTTGATGATGACGAAGACCGAAGATTCCCCTCTCCGGAGCCCCAAACGGGCTCCAGATCTGGCCTCCCAATGAGGAACAGGAGGTGGCGGTGGCTTCTTATCGTAAATGGCGATGAAACTTTCTCTCCGATTTTTCTCTCTGAAAATAGGATTTTATAGCATTGGAATTAGGGTCAGTGGGGCCCCGAGGTGGGCACAACCCACCAGGGCGCGCCTGGAGGGGGTGGCGCGCCCTGGTGTATCGTGCCCAACCAGGGCACCCCCTCCGGTGGTTCTTGGCTCCAATAATTTTTATTTATTGTAAAATAAATCTCCAAAAAGTTTCGTCCAGTTTAGAGAACTTTTATTTCTGCACAAAAAGAACACCATGGTAGTTCTGCTGAAAACAACGTCAGTCCGGGTTAGTTTCATTCAAATCATGCAAATTAGAGTCCAAAACAAGAGCAAAAGCATGAGGAAAAGTAGATACGACGGAGACGTATCAACTCCCCTAAGCTTAACCCATTGCTTGTCCTCAAGCAATTCAGTTGACAAACTGAAAGTGATAAAGAAAACTTTTACGAACTCTTTTGTTCTTGTTAACATATATATGCTTAAGTAGCACCCAGGTTTTCAGCAAAGATTATGACTAACCATGTCAGCAATAACTCTTAAAAATTATATTGGCTCATATCAATGACATAAGCAACTAGCGAGCAATAATAAAATATCTCAAGCGCCAACACTTTGTCAAAACAATCGTGATATAATATGACAACAGTGGTATCTCGCTAGCCCTTTCTGAGACCGCAAAACATAAATACAGAGCACCTCCAAAGTTCAAGCAACGACTAAACATTGTAATTCATGGTTGAAAAGATCCAGTCATGCTGCACCCAACATTAACTATACACGATGCATGAGGATGACAATAGTGCTCTCAGGTCTGGCGCTTATTTGAGAAGGTGATGACTCAACATAAAAGTAAATAGATAGTCCCTTCTCAGAGGGAAGCAGGGTTTTGCAGAGGTGCGAGAGCTCAAAGCTTAAATCAGAGATAAATATAATTTTGGGAGGTGCACCCTTCCTGTCAACGTTATGACCAAGAGTTATCAATATCTTCCATGCTAAACACATTAGCGGCAACTCCCAAGCGGTAAAAGTAAAGGTTTACTCCCCCTCCACCAACAATCACACTCCACGGCTAGCCGAATCCACGGGTACCGTTCATACCAACAACATTCCTGGGGGAGTTTTGTTTAATTATTTGCATTTTTTTGATTTCGGGACTGGGAATCCCTATTACCGCCCCTCTCGTGCACGGACGAGTGAATAAACACTCATCATGAGAATAACCCGCTTAACATGGAAGATATTGGCCGCCCCTGTCGCTCCATGAGCGGTCGAGGCACACAAAACAGATGTTCATTTGAATTTTTAGAGGTGGCACATGCAAATTTACTTGGAACGGCAGGGTAATACCGCATATAGGTAGATATAGTGGACTCATCTGGAATTACTTTGGTTTAAGGATTTTGACGTACAAGAAGTATTCCCGCTTAGTATAGGTGAAGGCTAGAAAATAGGTTGAGAAGCGGTCGGCTAGAGAGCGAAAACGGTCATGAGCATGCATTATGCATAATCAACATTGAATACTAGCATGAGTAGGATATGGACACCATGAAAATAAATATCATGAAGGCTATGTTGGTTTTTATTCAACTACATGCGTGAACATGTGCCAAGTCAAGCCACTTGAAACATTCAGAGGAGGATACCATATCATCATACTACATCACAACCATTTTAATGCATGTTGACATCCAAGATAAATCATTATCCACTCCTAACTACTTAAGCATGGCATGAGCAACTATAATCTCTAATTGTCATTGCAAACATGTTTGATCATAATATGCTAAATCATGGATACTAGGTTAAACATATTTACAAAAACAAAAACAAGTTGAGTTCATACCTGCTTTTCTCTGCCACAGTCACTTCATCAAATATCGTCATTATTGCCTTTCACTTGCACGACCTAATGATATGAAAATAATAATAGTGCAAGAGTGCCGTGGACTAAGCTGGAATCTGCAACCATTTTATTCAAGAGGAGAAGACAAAGTAACATGGGCTCTTTGTTAGATTAACAATAATGCATATGAGAGCCACTCAACATTTTCATTGTGGTCTTCTCCTTGGTACGACTCAAAAAGGAAAATAATTTCAGAGAAACACACTGAATATTTTTGGAGTTTTTGTTCTTTCTTGAAGAAAGCAAATTAAAGAGGGAAAAACAAAAATGAGAAAAACTATTTACACGGGAAAGCTCCCAACAAGTAAAAGAAAAAACGCGAAATCTTTTTGTGTTTTCTTTTGGTACTACAATTAAATTAAACTAGAAAGAAAAGCCGAAAAGAAGTAGGAATTTTTTTTGAATTTTCTCAAAGTTTTTCAAACACGCAAGAAGAAAGCGAGAAAATAAATCTAGCATGGATAATACAATGAAAAAGTATGAACACCGACAACTGGAATGAAATGTGTAAACATGAATATAATGTCGGTGGAAATATGTACTCCCCCAAGCTTAGGCTTTTGGCCTAGCTTGATAATCACCATCCGTAATAACCATCCGGTCCTAAGTCGAAGTGCGGTGGAGGCGGCATCTGAGCGTCCCACTCCTGGGGCTCCTCCTTAGCAGCTGCTAGGTTGTTCCGGTAGGCTGTAATGTCCTCTGGCATGATCCTGTATCCGTTCCTGGCAATAGAATCAAACAAAGCAGGTGCAGGCAACGGGATAACATTATGGGTTTCGACGCCGAATACTAAGTTGTAGCGAATGTTATGAAAAGAATCAGCTGTATCAATAAATTGGTGATCCTGCAATGCCTTGTGATCTAGATAAACTTGAGACAAGGGATAATCATGTGGGCGAATCTGAACATTAAAGTGTCTCGCTAGGCGAGAAGCATAAATACCACCATGTATCTTTCCCTTAGTCCTGTTAAGGTGTAAGCGACGTGCAATAATAGCCCCCATGCTAAAGTTGTGATCATTGTGCAGTGCGCGGCATAAAATGGCGAAGTCGGGGGCACTGAGTGCACCAACCTTCTCCCTAGCGGTTAAACACTTCGCGATGAATAAAGCAAAGTAATGCACAGAAGGAAACTGCAAACTAGTAGCAGTGGATTTTGACACGCCTCTATCTTCACCCACTGTTAAAGTGAGGAGAAAGTCCTCAAACTTCGCTGGTCTAGGCTCTCTTAATTCCCCATCATAAGGGATCAAGCATATATCACAAAAGTCAGTGAGCGGTATCTTGTGAGTTTCAGCATATAACTTAAACTGCACCTCAGGAGGATTATTCTTACTCAGAAAATGAAAACTTTGCACAAAGGAATTTGTAAGGATGTGGTGTTGGTCACACTTAGGTGCGAGGACATCGGTAAGCCCAGCATTTGCATTGAATTGGGCAAACTCTTGATGGAACCCGGCCTCCTCCATGAAGGCATTGTGCGGCCATTCACACGGCCGCACCTCCGCCGTTCTCGGAGTGTGGAGGTCATTGTCCCATGATTCCCCAATGACTCCTTTAGCATTCTTCTTGGAG
Source organism: Elymus sibiricus (assembly GCA_039707655.1). Classification (NCBI taxonomy): domain Eukaryota; kingdom Viridiplantae; phylum Streptophyta; class Magnoliopsida; order Poales; family Poaceae; genus Elymus; species Elymus sibiricus. Next base: position 343,124,836 of record CM077669.1, on the reverse strand, counting down.
GAAAACTTCCTAAAGAAATCCATCTTATTCCTATAATTAAATTTCTAAAAAATTTAGTCTACAAAATTTTTGTCAACAAAACTTCGTAAGATTGATAGCAACTACTCCTAAGGATGCATAGAGGCCATATGAAGCATTCAAACTACTTAGAACTCTAAGAATTCAACATGCAAGCTCATCTATAGCAGCACCAAGAGTAGCTAATTATTCGAAAAATAACCCACGAAATCAAACTAATTGGAGCAATGGAGGAGTCACAAACCAAATAGCAATCCCTCAAAACAGTTTCGGAAACGGAGCTTCGAGCAAAGAGATCGAAATCCGTGGGTTTGAGAGCAAGAACACGGGAATGAGAGCTATGGTGATTTTTTCTAGAGGTAGGGGATGACATGGACTAAAGGGATAAGTGAGGGGCCCACGTGGGGACCACAACCCACCAGGGCGCGCCTGGGGTTGCTGGCGCGCCCTGGTGTCTTGTGGGCACCAGGTGGACCCCCCTGTGATGTTATTTGCACCAGAAATTCAGAAATATTCAGAAAAAAATCGTATCAAATTTTCAAGACATTCTGAGAACTTTTATTTTTGGGTCATTTTTTATTGCACGGAGAAACAGAAAACAAGATAGACATGGCATTTTATTTTATTTGACTAAGTAAAATAGAAAACAAAAGGTGGGAGCAGAAGGTTGTGCCTACTAGATTCATCAGCTTCATACCTCTAAAAAATGATCCATTAATAAGGTTGATCAAGTCTTATTAACAACCACTTCCGATTAGCATGAAACCGAAGAACTTTCATAAAACACTAAGTTACCTCAATGGGGATATGCATATCCCCAACAATAAGTATGTCATATTTCTTTTTGGCAGTAGGTAGAGGTAATTGAAAACTTCCGATAGTGAGTGTCGGAGATTCTTCAATAACATTTATACCATTCACTTGGAATTGTTTCTTCGGAAAGTGCACCGTATGCTCATTACCATTGATATGAAAAGTGACTTTGCTTTTATTGCAATCAATAACAGCCCCTGCAGTATTCAAAAAGGGTCTACCAAGGATAATCGACATGTTGTCGTCCTCGGGCATCTCAAGACTAACAAAGTCTGTTAAGATAGTAATGTTTGCAACAACAACGGCCACATCCTCACAAATACTGATAGGTATGGCAGTTGATTTGTCAGCCATTTGCAATGATATTTCGGTAGGTGTGAGTTTATTCAAATCAAGTCTTTTATATAAGGAGAAAGGCATAACACTAACACCAGCTCCCAAATCACACAAAGCGGTTTTGACATAATTTCTTTTAATGGAGCAAGGTATAGTTGGTATTTCTGGATCTCCAAGTTTTTTAGGTACTCCATCCTTAAAAGAATAATTAGCAAGCATGGTGGAGATTTCAGCTTCAGGTATCTTTCTTTTATTAGTGATGATGTCTTTCATGTATTTTGCATAAGGAGCCATCTTTAAGATATCAGTTAAACGGGTACGCAAAAAGACTAGCCTAATCATTTTAGCAAAGCGTTCAAATTCTTCATCATCCTTTTTCTTAGATGGTTTACGTGGAAAGGGCATGGGTTTCTGAACCCATGGCTCTCTTTCTTTACCATGTTTTCAAGCCACGAAGTCTCTTTTATCATATCATTTATTTTTAGGTTGTGGGTTATCAAGACCAACAGCAGGCTCTATTTCAACATCATTATCTGATTCTTTATCATTGTTCGGTTGAGTATCTTCATGAACATCAGCATTATCATTTTCATTATCACTAGGTGAATGTTTATTACCAGATTGAGTTTCAGCATCAGAAATAGAGACATCATTATCTTTAGGAGGTTTTTGTATCTCAGGTTCACTAGAGGTATGCAAAGTCCTATCATTTTTTTTCTTTTTCTTTTTAGAAGGACTAGGTGCATCAGTATTAATTCTCTGGGAGTCTTGTTCAATTCTTTTAGGATGACCTTCATGATAAAGAGGTTCTTGGGTCATTCTACCTCCTCTAGTAACTACTTTAGCAGCAAAATCATTCATATTATTATTCATTTCATCAAGCAACTCCTTTTGAGATTTAGCAACTTGTTCTAACTGGGTTTGAACCATAGAGGCATGTTTTCCTACACCTCTAGCATCATTACTGATTCTAAATAACAAGTCACTCAAGCGAGCAATCATATCAGAATTATATTTCAATTGTTTCAGAACATTTGCATTGAAGTGATCTTGTTTCATAATGTAGTTATCAAACTCATATAAGCATTGACTAGGATGTTTATTGTAAGGAATATCACTTTCATCAAACTTTAATAAAGAATTTACCTCTATCACCTGTGGTGGTGGTGGTGCGTCAAGGCCATGTATTTCTACAATGGGTGGTAAATTCTTAACATCCTCTGCCTTAATACCTTTTTCATTCATACATTTCTTTGCCTCTTGCATATCTTCAGGACTGAGAAATAAGATACCCCTCTTCTTCAGAGTGGGTTTAAGTGGTGGTTCAGGGAGAGTTCAATCATCATAATTCTTTAATATATTATTCAATAGTTCCTCAGCGTGTTCAACGGTTCGTTCCCTGAAAACACAACCAGCACAACTATCTAGGAAGTCCCTAGAAGCATCAGTTAGTCCATTATAGAAGATATCAAGTATTTCATTTTTCTTAAGAGGGTGATCAGGCAAAGCATTAAGCAATTGGAGAAGCCTCCCCCAAGCTTGTGGGAAACTCTCTTCTTCAATTTGCACAAAGTTAAATATTTCCTGTAACGCAGCTTGTTTCTTATGAGCAGGAAAATATTTTTCAGAGAACTAGTAAATCATATCCTGGGGACTATGCACACAACCAGGAGCAAGAGTATTGTACCATATCTTAGGATCACCCTTTAATGAGAATGGAAATAATTTTAGAATATAGTAGTAGCGAATCTTATCATCATGAGCAAAGAGGGTGGCTATATCATTCAGCTTAGTAAGATGTGCCACTACAGTTTCAGTTTCATAGCCATGGAAAAGATCAGATTGAACCAAAGTAATTAACTCTGGGTCGACAGAGAATTCATAATCCTTATCGGTAACAAAGATAGGTGAAGTAGCAAACTTAGGATCACATTTCATTCTAGCATTCAAAGTCTTTTCCTTATACTTGCGTAGCAATTTCTTAAGATCATCTCTATCCTTACAAAAAAGGATTTCTCTAGCTATCTCCTCATCCAAAACATAACCCTTAGGTATCTTAGGCATCTCAAATCTAGGAGAGCTAGGTCTAATAGGTGTTTCATAATTCTTAGTTTCAAAGGCTTCATCAGTTTCAGCAATCTCATCAGTTTCAATAATTTCACTCTCTTTAGCTCTAGCGATTTGTTCATCAAGAAATTCACCTAGTGGCACATTATAATCAAGCCTGGTACTAGCATCATCATAAGAATCATTCATAGCAGAAGTAGCATCATCAATAACTTGCGACATATCAGGATTAATAGCATGTGGTGGTGGTGCAAGCTTACTCATAACCGAAGGTGAATTAAGTACAAAGCTAGATGGCAATTCCTTACCTCCCCTCATCTTAGAGGGAAAAACCTTGGTTCTTGGATCCTTCAGATTCTTCATAGTGATCAATTGATATAAAATCCCAAGTGACTCAACAAATACAGCTATGCTCCCTGGCAACGACGCCAGAAAAAGGTCTTGATAACCCACAAGTATGGGGGATCTCAACAGTTTTCGAGGGTAGAGTATTCAACCCAAATTTATAGATTCAACACAAGGCGAGCCAAAGAATATTTGAGAGTATTAGTAGTTGAGTTGTTAATTCAACCACACCTGGAGATTAAATATCTGCAGCAGAGTGATCAGTACCACAGTTGTATGATAGTTTTGATAGCAGTTGTAGTAGTAACAGTAGCAGTGATAGCAATGGTTTTATAACAAGTGTAACAGTAGCAGTAGCAATAGTAACTCAACAAGAACAATATGTGGAAAACTCGTAGGCACTGGATCGGTGAACTCGTTGGATAATATTCATCATGTAACAGCCATAACCTCGGGCGACACAGAACTAGCTCCAGTTCATAAATGTAATGTAGGCATGTATTCCGTAAATAGTCATACGTGCTTATGGAAAAGAACTTGCATGACATCTTTTGTCCTACCCTCCCGTGGCAGCGGGGTCCATAAGGAAACTAAGGGATATTAAGGCCTCTTTTTAATAGAGAACCGGAACAAAGCATTAACACATAGTGAATACATGAACTCCTCAAACTACGGTCATCACCGAAAAGTATCCCGACTATTGTCACTCCGGGGTTTACGGATCATAACACATAGCAGGTGCATATGACTAGCAAGATCGGATCAAGAACATAGATATAATGGTGATAACATAAACGGTCCAGATCTGAAATCATGGCACTCGGGCCCTAGTGAAGCATTAAGCATGGCAAAGTCATAGCAACATTAATCTCAGAACATGGTGGATACTAGGGATCAAGCCCTAACAAAACTAACTCGATTACATGATGAATCTCATCCAACTCCTCACCGACCAGCAAGCCTACAAAGGAATTACTCATTCCCGGTAGGGAGCATCATGGAATTGGCGATGGAGAAGGGTTGATGATGACGAAGACCGAAGATTCCCCTCTCCGGAGCCCCAAATGGGCTCCAGATCTGGCCTCCCGATGAAGAACAGGAGGTGGCGGCGGCTCCGTATCGTAAAACGCGATGGAACTGTCTCTCCAATTTTTTCCTCCGAAAATAGGATTTTATAGTGTTGGAATTAGGGTCAGTGGGGCCCCAAGGTGGGCACAACCCACCAGGCATGGCCTGGTGTATCGTGCCCAACCAGGGCACCCCCTCTGGTGGTTCTTGGCTCCAGTAATTTTTATTTATTGTAAAATAAATCTCCAAAAAGTTTCGTTCAGTTTCAAGAACTTTTATTTCTACACAAAAACATCACCATGGTAGTTCTGCTGAAAACAACATCGGTCCAGGTTAGTTTCATTCAAATCATGCAAATTAGAGTCCAAAACAAGAGCAAAAGCGTGAGGCAAAGTAGATACGACGGAGACGTATCAACAACCAACCGTGTCTGACACCACGCGTGCGTACCATCCATATACGCATCGCGTTTCGCCAGGCAGCGCCGCTTAGCCACACGCAAGACGCCAGGCATCCAACCCTCTGTGTCAGCCTCCACGCGCCGCACCAAACTTTTCCATCGGCCGATCATCCGCACTAGTACTACCTCATAACAACACGTGAGCCATCACATCTTGCTGCTAATACAACCTTGTTTTCTAGATAGCATTCGTAGCTCTTGGTCAACGCAGGTTTAATTTTCTTTCTTTTGATCCCCTTGTGTACGTACTACTATCTATTGGTATAGGCTAGCTAGCAACCAGCTTGATAAAAAAAATAAAAAAATAAAGAAAAAAAGAGCAAAAGAAAGAGAGAGAAAATAGCAAAAAAAAGAGTGAGAAAAAAAGAGTGAACAAAATAAAGAGAGAAAAAGGAAATAGAAAAGAAATATTTTCAAAGTGTTGGTCGGTTCTCATCTTTTGGAATATCTCTTGCTAGTGAGAACTTTTACTTTGTACATATACGTGGCAATTGATGCACATCTTCTGTTCTTTGTTGCCATACGTTACGTTTACACCTCACTTATATCTAGCTACTTAAAGCTATTACCTTTTCATAGGTTTCCTCTCGCTTGATTCAGTATCTGGGCTTAGATTGTTTCCTCTCTTACTAGTCGACAGCTAGCACTGGTTAGGAGTTTGAGCAATTATTCAACTTGCATTACTTTATGCCTAATTGTGCCACACACTGTGAGTTGAGGAAACTTTAACCAAGCTCCACTTCCTGTACTATTACCTTGTTCGGTCACCTGGCAATCGCTATATCCATCTTTTGATAACTTTTGACAACGCCAAAGGCCGACAACCACTACATCACGGTAAGAACTGGTAAGAGCTTGGTAATCGCTAGAGAGTTGAGGGACTTTTTTTACCACCTCCGGGTAGTGCTATAGGAACATTATACTTGTGATTTTGTTCTTGTTTGATACTAACCATGGTAGGTTCTCGAATGACCAATATTTGGGGTTTACATCTATTGTCGGCGATGACTTACCATATGTTGATACGAGTCATTATGTCTCACCACAAAAGTTAAGGCGACCGCCACAAAATGTATATCAAGGTAGAAGCGCATATGACCAGGTTATCTCTTTGCCACAATTCAAGGGTAAATATGAACCCAATTCGTATATTGATTGGGAGATGGAGGTAGAAGAAATCTTTGCTAGCCATGATTTTTCCGAGCATAAGAAAATATATGATGTCACTAAAAGCTTTTTGGGTTTTGCTTCAGTTTGGTGGGGAAATTATTGCAGGGATAATATTTCTATGCTACCTACTACTTGGGAAGATTTAAAACTTGTTATGCGAAACTGATTTGTTCCTTCATACCATGCTAGTGATCTTCTTAGAAAATTGGACTGTTTAGCACAAGGCAATAACACCGTTGAAGACTATTATGATAATTTGTGTACTGCTTTATTTCGTTGTGACTTAGAAGAATGTGAAGAAGCTACCATGAATAGATTTTAAAGGGATTAAACCAGGTTATTTATGATATACTTGTGCATAAAGAATATTATTCCTTGAATGGTTTGTTTTGTCTTGCTTGTAAAGCGGAACAAAAAATTAATAGATGTGCACATGAAAGAAGCAAACATGCGTTTCCATTTCGTGCACCAAGTTTTATCCGATTTGCTTATTCTTGTGCAAAACATACTATGGTTGTTCCATCCGCTTCTTTGAGAGTTGTACCACTCCCGTCTTATGACATGATGCCATCGACCATGCCTACCCATTCTAAGTCAACCATATAAGTTAATAATAAAGGTATTGAATCTACCCCTCCACATGAGATTAATATATGTCATGCAAAAGTGAAAGCTTCATGTGTTGAGGTCAGTGCAGTTGCCAAAGATTTGATCACACCACCTGTTTCAGATGATTATCTTGCTGATTTGAGTTCACCATGTGATCAAACAACTAAAATATTCACTGTTTTGAGTGCACCTATTGTTGATTATGATTCCACCATTGATTTGGGTTCACCTACTGAATTAAAGGCAGATAAAATTGACACATGTGACTTGATTGTTCAATATGGTTTGGAACTCATATAGTTGGTTAAACATGATGAAGTATTAGCTAGAATTTCTCATGCTAATTATTTGTATTCTATTTTGATGGATCCACCTACGCCTTTGTCACATGCGAGAAACAAAATAGCTGAAATCACATGTTCGAGTTCCATGAAAAGTTTTTATTCGCCTAATGTTAACTTTATCTTGACTGGAGAGGACTGCGTAGACAATGCATTTTTGTTGCATAAGATTTGCATCACATGTGATAATTTTGCTAGCGTGAAAGAGAATATTAATATACCAATATTTATTCATTATGATATGACCTCCAATTTTTGTGATGCTTATGTGTTGAATGACTTCTTGCGTGATTGCTTATTTAAGCATTTCATGACATGTAAGTTTGAAATAATTCATAGTTATTCACTAATGTTGGGATGGTTTAATGATGCACATTGCAATTCATATGATACGAATGAGGGCTTCACTTATATGTGCAAACTAAGTTGCAATTTGTTACATCTATATGTTTCTTGTGATCATCCTATGATTTATCTTTTTAATGAGCTACTCTCCAATTCACCATTGTGCAACTTTAATTGTACACCACGGTAGAGGAATAAAAACGGATGGCATATACATATACCATGCATACACTTTCTCACTTTTGTTAATACATTTACAGAATAAGCAACGCCGAGGACGACTTAGTCTTCAAGAAAGGGAGGATGATGTGGCATGGCTACCTCGGATACGATCAATAATATTCTATGCATACATATTTTTCAGGTGAATTCTTGTGGTAAATATAAGCTATTTTATTTTATTTTTACCAAGGATAAAATTACTACACATCTATTTCTTATTCGCAGATATCCAGAAGATTTACACAAACCACGAGTTAAAATGCGAGACCGAAAACAAAGTTTTATACATGCACACACACGGGCGTACATGCATATGCATGATCGGCCATGCTTCACACGTGTGCTACTTTGGAAAACTACCATCAATTTCCTGAAGAGACGTGCCCTGCTTTCCTACTGTACAAAGGCCATGCATGCATCTTGAGGGCTAGTAAGCCGGCCTGGTAAGTCATGTACGCGGCGCCCTGAGACTTCACCAGGCCCAAGACAAGGTGCATCCCGGCCTAGTTCCATGGACGAGAGGAGGTGGACTCCGGGACACTTTGCACACGTCCACGCTTTCCTACCTGGTCCTACATGGTTCACAATAAATAGTCGATCATCGTCTAGGTTTAGACTTGGGTTTTATTGTATTGTCTAGCCATTGCTACAATTTGTATCTACGAGACGTGTAGGACTACCGCCTTGTCAGATCCACAGTGGAACCCCAACTTGTTCATCTATTTCGTGTGCTCACTTTATTATCCGCAATTTTAGATTGCAATTTATCATTGTTCTTGTTGGTTCTTCGGTTGGTTGCAGGAACTCGAACCTCGTTGTTCAAGTTGATCTTGCCTACGGCAAGGTTAATAACCATCGGAGATTGGTTTAGCGATTATCGAGGCGTATCATCGGGTACGGTATAGCTGGATCGTCAAAGTCGAAATCCACCAAATCGATAGTTATCCCCACTCTCATCGAAAGATTGGGTCACCGTCACATCATAAACAAAGCAATCATGTAGCATAATATCACGTGGTGGAGTGTGTGGCATGGCATAAAATTGAGCTTGGTTTTAATATTTTGTACATTAGTCGAGATAGGCATTGCATGTACAACATCTTCTAGCTTGGTCAAGAGGGCTTTAGGATTCTAAATATGTTCTAGTATGTTGAATTGGTTAAGTGCTTGAAGTGTTATTTTTTTCTTTTGTTAATCAAGAAGCAAGAAATGACAACACTAGTCTTTATTGGCCTTTAAGAATAATAATGATATGATCATCCTCTATTCCTGAATGATTGCAACTCATTACTGCCTATTTTTCTTCTCTATGTAGCCCCGCACATCAACAAGTTATGCATGTGAGTCATAAGTTACATTTTTTGCATTTTTTGCCATATCATCGAGTCATGCATGTCAATAATAAGTTATATGTTTTGCAATAATTCTTTTGTGTTCTCATAGTATATCTGTTGGACATTTGGGGCATACATGCATATCCATTTCTTTTAATAAGATTCCCACTACAACATGTAGGGAATCGTCTAGTTTATTTTAGTAGTGAGGGCTTGTTTGGCGATGATGTCATAATGATTGGTTCATCATTGTTTTAAGTGTAACCAAAACAAGATCTATATCACTCAACATCAAGTAAGAATACAAAATTATAAATGCCAATTAATACCTATTATACTCCCTTCGTCCGGAAATAGTTGTCGAAGAAATGGATGTCTTAAGACGTATTTTAGTTCCAGATACATCCGTTTTTATCCATTGCTCCGACAAGTATTTCCGTACGGAGGGTGTCGGGCATATACCCCGTGGTATGGCCCGGGAACAGTTCTAAGCCGGCAGACAGTTCTAAGCCGGCAGATAGTTATGACCCAACAGACAGTTATGACCCGTCAGATAGTTATGACCCGGCAGATAGTTAAGTCCCGGAGACGAGTCCCTGAAGATGAGTCTTGAAGATAAGCCCTGATTGTAAGCCGCCCGGTTAAGCCGCCCGTCTCAGATAAGAAGCCCGGGACTCAGAAGCCCATGAGGAGAAGCCCGCGATGGGAAGTCATAATAAGTTAAGTCTCAATCCGACTTAGACTCTACATGTAAACCGCCCCTTCAGCTTATATAAGGAGGGGCGGGTCACCCCAAGAGGGTCAAGTTTTTTAGACGTCTCCATAGACAGGTCTTAGACAGACAAGTCATTAGAGATAGTCAGATTAGAGGTTCTCGAGATTAGAGGTAGCGACTCCGCACCCTTGTAACCGAGATCGTCATCATCATCAATACAAGACAAGCAGGACGTAGGCTTTTACCTCCATCGGAGGGGCCGAACCTGGGTAAACTCGCGTCTCTCGATTCCGACCAACCCCTCTCAAGCCGCCACATAGTTGCGATGGCCTCACACCTAAGTCCGCTAACCCGGACATCTTGCCGTGACAAATCCACGACAGTTGGCGCCCACCGTGGGGCCATGCACGGTGGTGTTGAGTTCTTGGAGGGATCTCTCACAAGGATCGAGAAGTTCGCTGAGGCTGGCAGTTTTTCGTCATCATCAACACCGATCTAGCAGGTCTCTATTACGGATGCACGAGTCAAACAACAGCAGTCACAGGCGATTCATCCGATCGTTTTCTGTCACGGAGACAACAAGAATTTTTTCTGCAGATTCAATGTATACCCAGCGGCTTATGTTTCGATTGGAATACGAAGCACCGATCAAGCCAAGACCGAGTCAAAACAAAGTCGATAAGTAGCATTCCAATACAACAACTGTCAGGGGCTAGTACGAGTTGGCTTGGCTACAACCCAAAGACGGAAACAGACAACAGGAATGACCCGGATTCACCACGTCAAGCCGCCTTGCCATGGACCTTCTCACCCGTGGCCGCACTAAGCTGCCGCCTCGAGCCACCTCGCCACCGGAACCTCCTCTGCTCGTCTCTGTCATACGGTTTCAAGCTGCCGTCAGCAAGCCGTCGCCGCGCCAGAGCTCTGCCACCTGCGAGCACGCCCGCTGCTCCGACCCGCCGCCGCCCGTGTCGGGCTGGCGTCGCCTCCAACCGCAAACCCGAGCTACCACTGGGAAGCGTCGCCTCTTCGCTGCCAGCAAAGCCTCGGGCCGGCCCTGCCTCACCGTCGTTGTGGCCCGTGTGTCTCGAGCCGCCACCATAGTAGCACCGAGCTTCCGCCGTTCGCCTCAACTGCAGCGGGAGAGCCGCTCCCGCCTAAGTCGCCACCACACCTGCGCTAAGCCGGCCGGCTCGCCCGTCAATTCCACAGCCGCCCGAATCCGCTGCCGGGGTCCCTCGTCAAGCTGCCGTCTCGCCTCGCCGGATGCCTCTTCAAGTACCGTAGTGCCGAGCTGACCCGGCGTCGGCGACCCGCCTCTCCTGCCTTGAGCCGCCCGTCGCACTCGCCGCCGCGCCCCGCCTTGAGTCGCTACGCCCGTTGCGCCGTAGTCGGCACGGACTCGGTCGTCTCCGCCATGGCACCACCTCGTCTCACCGCCCCGCGCCCGCCTCACCTCCTGCGCTCGCGCAGGCCGACTTGCCGCTGCACCCCCGTGACTCACCTCCACCTCCTGCGCCCGACCGCGCCGGCTTGCCTCAGCCCGGCTCCACCTTGCCACGACCTAGCTTTCGCCTGTCAGGGCAACGGCCGCTCACCAAGCTGCCGCGGCCTCCGAGTCGCCTCTCGCCGGCGGCCTAGCCTGGCCTGGAGCTGACACCACATCGGGAGCGCCCGTCTTCACGCGAACGAGCTGCCTCGCCGCTGCGCCGGTTCACCTCGCCTCCGCCGCGGCCTCGCCTCAACTGCTCGCCTCTGAGCCGCCGCGGTCGAGAGCCGCCGCACTCCGCGCCGAGCCTCGCCCCTGCCTCGCCGCTCCTCGCGCCCGGACGGCCCTCTTCGCCTCTGAGCCACCGCGGTCGAGAGCCGCCTTGCTCCGCACCGGACCTCGCCTCCGACGCCTTACTTCGCCCGCGCAAGTCACCTCCTCCGCAGGCCGGCTCACCTCTGCTCGCGCGTGTCCGCTCCCCTGCAGGCCGGCTCGCCTCCGCTCACCCTGACCCTCCTGCCGCGCCGCTCCTCGCCCGCGGGCGCCCCCGCGTCGCGTCTGTTAGCTGCCGCTGGCTCATCGCGCCCGCCAGCCGCAGCCACAAGCCGCCGCTGGCTCATCGCGCCCCGCCTGCCGGCTCCGTCGCGGCCGACTCGGGCTCCTCCGCACTCGCCCTGGCCTCCACCTCACCGCACCTCCGCCACCGCGCCGTGCCTCAGCCGCCGTGGACTCACCCGCGTGCTCGTCGCCACGCCGCTCATGCTGGTCCCAAGCCACCCTCGACCGCGGCTTCGCCTGTCTCCGCCGTGCATCCATTCGCTAAGCCGGATGCCGCGCTACCTCGCTTCGCCCTGCCGGCTTCGCGCTCGTCCACGCCGCACCACGAGCTGCCACCTCGCCACCTTGCGGTGGACGGTCCCGCGCGCCGCGGCTCTGCCTCGCCTCCGGCCGGCTCCGCCATGCCTGCGGGCCCTCTGCTTGCGCTGTGAGCCGCCGCCCCACCGCGCGCTGTTCCGCTCTGCCACGCCGCACCTCGCCGCTCCGCATAAGTCGCCTCTCCCACGCCCGGCCGGCTCATGGCACCGCGTTGACTGCTCCCCCCACGCCTGCCGGCTTGCCGCGCTCCACCTCGCTCATCTTCTTTGCTACACCCGTCACGCCTGGCTTCATCGTGCCTCGCTGCTGTGGTGGTCTGAGCCGGTTGATTCCCCCTCCCCCGGTTCATCTGCGCTGGTGGTCTGAGGATAAAAAAGAGAAGTGGAAGCTGGTGGGGTTAAGAAATAGACCGGCTGGCCAATCTGATTGGACAAATCTTCATCAGCACGGAGCATACGTATACCAAATTATGTTCTCCATCAGCCGATCACGTCCATCATCGGACGAAATTATTATTAGGATAATTTATAATGGGGAGGCCGTACCAGCGTTTGAATACGTTGGACAATCCGACGAACGCGCATGATCGCCCCGCGGTCCGATCTGCATTAACATGTCGGCACTGCACCTGCTCGCTCAAGCCGCTCAACAGATGCGTGTGAGCTACCACCCTCGCGGTCCGATCTACAATAACACGCCGGTGCCATGCCTGCTCACTTGAACCGCCCAACGGACGCGCGCAAGCCGCCGTGCCCACGGTCCGGTCTACATCGACTCATCGGTGCAGGGCTCGCCTATCTGAGCCGCCCAACAGACGCGCCTTCAGCACATTCAAGTGTTTCCGGTGTCAACCATATGCCGGTTTATGCCACGGTCAAGTATGGAGAATCTCAAGCCAACTCTTCGAAGTCGACTTAAGACTCGGGGGCTACAGACATGGCTCGACACATTTGGTCGTTTTCAACGAGAACCCCGGGTCATTGCAAGGAAGTTAACCCAATCCCGGGGGCTGCTACATTATTGGCGGAAGAATTAAAAGTTGCCCAAGAGGACGAGCCGCCATGATGCACCGTTCAAACATGGGTGCCCTGAGTTACTGGATCATCATAAAGTTACTTGGGGGCTTCTGCTGTTTCTTCTTACAAGATGGCGGCTTAGAAGATGGCGGCTTTCAAGATGGTGCAACAATGTTGATACTTCAACAAGGTCATTTGGGGGCTTCCAACCCACCGGGTTTAGCTTACACACCCTCTTGATCGGCTCTTCAGCCACCGTAAGGCGGGTTGTATACCCAACCGTTGACTCCGTCAACAAGGTCATTTGGGGGCTTCCAACCCACCGGGTTTAGCTTACACACCCTCTTGATCGGCTCTTCAGCCACCGCAAGTTCGAGTTAAACCTGCCTGTATGCTGCTGCTGCTCCGCTAGGTGACCCGCCGAACTCTTATCAGTTAATCTCGACTAGAGACCCTGAGCTGTTCAAAGTATTTGACAGTCACTCTCACTAGAGACCCTGTACTGGTCAAGGTTAAACCGGCGGCTCTTGTCACGTGAGGGCCGGCTTACAGAAAGCGAGGATAAACTCACCCATCTGCTGCCGACTCTCCGCTATGTGGCCCGTTCGTACTCTTAAATAGTTACTCTTTTAAAGACCCTGCACTGTTTAAGGTTCAAACGACGGATTTATGTCACGTGAGCGGTAGCTTATGGGCCCTGGGGGCATGACCCGCCGTTTGCTGCGTCTCTCTCTGGTTCGTTGCGCTCTTATCAGTTAATCTCGCCTAGAGACCCTGAGCCGCTCAAAGGAATTGACGGTCACTCTCACTAGAGACCCTGTACTGTTAAGAGTTCAAGCAGCGAGTCCGCCCAGAAGAACCGGCATATGAGTTTTCGAAAAAGAAAAAGCAAGAACATACACAAGAGTTGATCTCTTCTGGTTGTGCCTTCAAAGCAAGAACATCATACATTGCATCATACATTGCATCATCATTGCATCATCTTACCATGCATCATATATGCATGGGTATCCTGGTCTACATTGCAGGAACCGGTTTTTTCAAACCGGGTTATATTATTCAAATCTTAAATAGCCAACATGGCTGGATTTTTCATTATGGTTGTCATAACCAGCATTGGATGATTGAGGTTTTCAAAGCACTACTGGAATCAGCTTCTTTGCCATCTGCCAGCTCTTTGCCGTCTGCTGGCAGATGGCAAACAGGTTGTTTGCCGTCTGCTTTGGCAAAGCAGACGGCAAAGATCTGGCTGATGGCAAAGAGGGTCTTTGCCATCTGCACTTCTTTGCCGTCTGCTGGCAGACGGCAAAGAACTCTTTGCCGTCTGCCAGCAGACGGCAAAGACCAAAGTGGGCCCCACGGGGCACGGCACTGGCTAGGTCAAGCTCTTTGCCATCTGCCACTTCTTTGCCGTCTGCTGGCATACGGCAAAGAACTCTTTACCGTCTGCCAGCAGACGACAAAGAGGTGAGGGTGGGGCCCACAATGCCACGGCGGGGGCGGGCTAACGGTCGCCGTCTTTGCCGTCTGCTGGCAGACGGCAAAGAATTCTTTGCCGTCTGCCAGCAGACGGCAAACAAATGAACTTAACTTTCGGCCCCGCGCCCCGCGCCTCTCTCTCTCTCTCACATCTCTCTCTCCCTCTCTCTCTCTCAGCGCCGCCGCACCCTCCCCGCAGCCCTCCTCCACCACCGCCCCCTCCCCGCGGCCCTTCTCCACCACCGCCGGAGCCAGGCCGCGGCGCCGCCCGCCCCCTCCCCGTGGCCCTCCTCCACCACCTCGGCCCCGTCGCCCCCGCCGCCCCCTGCCCCGCCGCTCCGCCGCGTCGGGTCGCCGGCGAGCAGGCACCCCCGACGACCCAGCTCCGCCCTTCCCTCTCCGCCGCCCCGCGCCGCCGCCTCGACCCCCCCTCCGGTTAGCTCCACCCTCCCCCCTTTTAATGTTTTTTTCTGTTTTTATTAGTTCATATTAGTTAGTTTATACTAGTTAGTTATTAGTTCATATTAGTTAGTATATATTAGGTAGAAAAAACTTAGAGGGAAAAAAGAAGAAGAAGAAGAAGAAGAAAAAAAGAGGAGAGGAGGAGAAGAAGAAGAGGAAAAAAGGAAAGGAAGAAGAAGAAGAAGAGGAGGAGGAGGAGAAGAAAAAAGAAGAAGAGGAAGAAGAAGAAGAAAAAAGAGGAGAGGAGGAGAAGAAGAAGAGGAAAAAGGAAAGGAGGAAGAAGAAGAAGAAGGAACAAAAAGGGAGAAAATGAAGAAAAGGAAGAAGAGGAAGAAGAAGAAAAGAAAAAAAGAGGAAAAACCCCGACCCCGACCCCGACCCCGACCCCCCGACCCCGACCCCGACCCCGACCCGACACCCCGACCCCGACCCGACACCCCGACCCCGACCCCGCACCCCCCCGCCCCCCGGAGCCCGCCCCATCGCCGGCCGCCCCGCCCAGCGGACCCAGGCCGCGGCGGCCGCCCTGCCCCGCCCCATCGCCGGAGCCGCGCCGCGTCGCGTCGCCCCGCCCTGCCGCCGGAGCCGCACCGTCGCCGGTGCCAACTCCCCCCCACCCGCAGCCATCCTCCTCCCCGCAGCCACCTCCCCCCCACCCGCAGCCACCGGAAGGTAAGCCCCCCTCCTCCCCTGTTCTTTTTTTTGTATTAGTTAGATAAACCTGGTGCCATGCTTATTTCATGTAGCACACAGTGAGAGCTTAGTATTTGGTGGATTGAAGACCAATTGGGTTCACAATTTTTAACTTGTAGGATTTGTGATTTATTTTGGTTTTAATACTTGGAAGCCTGTGATTCATCTTGTTCACGGATAAAATGATACATCCCCTTGTCGATTTGCTAGGTTCAACACCTTTAATCTAATATAGGTTTTATATTTGTCTTCCTCAGAACATAGAGCATTTATTGTTTATTATTGCAGCATATATTCTTTACTTTTTTTTCTTCCTATTTTTACAAAGCTAATAGTATCATGAAACACCACAATATTATTTTGGGGTGGCGTCGAGGAGGCAAGGACTCACTATCTTGATGACAAAGGGAGGGGGCAAACTGTCTCCGCCCTTATCCCCTTAGAGGGAGAGGTTAGGAGAGAGCAAACCATGTCTTATAGCCTTAGAGAGAGAGTTTAGGAGAGAGCAAACCATGTCTTATAGCCTTAGAGAGAGAGGTTAGGAGAGAGCAAATCAAGTCTTCTTCACAAGACGTGCGGTGCACGTGCACGTTTACTAGTTTAGGTAATAGGAGTAAGATTTAGGAGAAGAAAAAGGAAAAAAGAAGAGAAGAAGAAAAAGGAAAGAAGAAGAAGTAGAAGAAAGATAGGAAATAAAAGAAAAGGACACCCCGACACCCCGACCCCGACCCGACACCCCGACCCCGACATGGCACCCCGACCCCGACACCCCGACCCCGACACCCCTGACACCCCGACACCACGACACCCAGACACGACACCCCCGACACCCCGACACCCCGACCCCGACACGGCACCCCGACCCCGACACGGCACCCCGACACCACGACACCCCGACCTGACACCCCGACCCGACACCCCGACCCCGACACGACACCCCGACACCCCGACCCCGACACGACACCCCGACACCACGACCCCGACACCCCGACACCCCGACACTTAAATTAAGTATTCAATTTTTTAGGTATTCAATTTTTTTATTATGTTCATGATGATGATACACTTAAATTATATACATATTATTCATGTCAGGTATTCATTCTTTTTATGTTGTACTAATTTCGTTTACTCTTTGTCATTGCAGGTGTTGACAGATGGTGGGCGCGGGTCGAGAGCGCTCCGAGGCTCCTACATCAGTACGGGGAAAACTGGGTATGTGGTTTGCTTCATGATTCATGCAAATTTATTCTTCATGCTAGCTTGAGCCCTCAACTAATACTCTGTTCCTCTCTTTTAGGCGCGAGAGAACAAGGCTCCAGTGCCACAGCTGTTCGACCTCTATGCCATGTCCAATACTGCCTCGTACAAGAAGGCCAAGGCATTCTCTGAGTCTGACCTTGATGATCCAGATAAATTCAGCAACCGCGCCTCCCACCACAAGCTTGTGAGGTACAGAGATGAGGGGAAGGCGAGGAAAGGGCCGAACTTTAACCCGAGCCAGCAACCTCTTGATCCAGAGCTGGTGATGATATCTGGTGGCGGGAGGCAGCATGGCTCGTTAGCCATTGGGAATGGACTGATACGTTGTAGTAGCACTCTCCCGCAGATCAAGAAGCGTCAGACCAGCTCCGATCCTGAGATATTGCCTCGTGCACGGCCAGTAGAGCTCGAATTCAAGGTTAGTTATACGGACTCAGATACCTTTCCTTCATTACATTGTGTGTGCGGCCGTCGATGATTACAATGCTAACGAGTGGTGTTGCAGGCTGCTATTGAGGCAGAGAGAGCGAAGACCCAGGCGCTTCTAGAGGAGAGGGACCGGCAGGCGGCGGAGAGGGAGAGGGAGCTTGAGGACAGGACGGCTAATGCATTGGAGGAGGAGAGGAACCGGAACATGATGGCTAACCGGGCCCTATACGAGATGTTCGCGGTAAGTTTCTTCTGCATATTAGCCAAATCATGCACGTAATGTTCCTTACAGTAGTATCTAATATGACTGACTCGTCAAAACCAAATGTGCAGACCCTGTGCGAGAAGAACGGCACGACCCCTCCGCCGATGCCAGTCATTGCTCCGGCGGGCACGGTGAGTTTCATTTGAATTGTCATTAGTTACTAGTCTTCACATTTGAGTTGCATCATGCTAACGATACATTGGAAATGATCTTTGGTGCAGCATAACTCCCGACAAGCATCGACCGATCCTCCTCCGTCAGCCACTGGCGCGACCGGTCCTACAACTACACCTACAACTACACCTCCGTGATGACGGTAAGTTTTCGCAAGTGTTTAGCATAACAAATGCGTACTTAGCTTAAGAAATGACCTATTTATCTCCAAAATGCCGTATACTTAGCTTAGTTTCCTCGAAAATGACATTATAACCTTACTTAGCTCCAAAATGACCAATTTTACCATCGATAGCTCTCAAATGACCTATACTTAGCTTAGCTTAAGAAATGACATATTTAGCTCTAAAATGACCTGTACTTAGCATTATTTCCTCCAAAATGACATAATAACCTTAATTAGCTCCAAAATGACCAATTTTACCACGGATAGCTCTAAATTGACATATACTTAGCTTAGCTTAAGAAATCACCTATTTAGCTCCAAAATGACCTATTTAACCTAGGAAAGCTCTAAAATGACATATACTTAGCATTTATTCCTCCAAAAATGAATTTATATGGTTAGCTAGCTCAAAAATGACATAATAACCTTAATTAGCTCACAAATGACCTATTTAACCTAGGATAGCTCTAAAGTGACCTATACTTAGCATTTTCCTCCGAAATGACTCAATATGCTTAGCTAGCTCAAAAATGACATAATATGCTTAAGAAATGACCTATTTAGCTCCAAAATGACTTAATATGCTTAATTAGCTCAAAAATGGCATAATTACCTAGGTTAGCTCTGAAATGACCTATACTTAGCTTATTTAGTTCATTTATGACATACTTAGCATATTTAGGTCAAAAATGGCCTATTTAACTAGGTTAGCTCTAAAATGACACAAGTAAGCAATAAGAAGAAAAAAAAGAAAGAGAAGAAAAATTCTTCTTCTTCTTCTTCTTTTTCTTCTTCTTCTTCTAGTCTTCTTCTTCTTCTTTTTCTTCTTCTTCTTCTTGTCTTCTTCTTCTTCTAACTTTCTTCTTTCCCATTTTGCAGATTGGCTTCAGATCACGGAAGCTTGCGTTGGAGTCTACTCTTCTCCTTGTCCTTCCTTTTTGTTGTGATTTTGTAGGATGAACAATGTGAAACTTGCTACCTATATATGTATGTATGGATGAAACTATATGGACCTTTTGCTTAATTGTTGGATATGTTGGACTTTTCATTTGGTGTATATATGTGTTGGATGATCATATCCATATGGCAGGGATATGTTGGCTATATGTACTTGTTGAAATATTTTGAAATGAATATATATATATATATATATATATCTGTGAAATTGATTGAATTTAAGA
Organism: Elymus sibiricus; assembly: GCA_039707655.1. Lineage (NCBI taxonomy): Eukaryota > Viridiplantae > Streptophyta > Magnoliopsida > Poales > Poaceae > Elymus > Elymus sibiricus. The sequence continues at coordinate 343,105,500 of CM077669.1, read as the reverse complement.
AAAAAAACAGTGGCAATATAGCCACTTTGCCGTCTGCTAGCAGACGACAAAGAGGTTTGCCGTCAGCTAGCAGACGGCAAAGAGGCCACGTGGCAGCAGCCTGTGCAACCTGGGCTGGCCTATTTGGCCTCTTTGCCGTCTGCTGGCAGACGGCGAAGACCTTTGCTTCTTTGCCGTCTGCTGGCACACGGCAAAGGGCCTGCGCTGGCCCAGCTGACGCCTGACGTCAGCTGACGTCAGCTGCAGCTCTTTGCCGTCTGCTGGCAGACGGCAAAGAGTGCCATTAGCCCCCTAACAGGGCTGACACCTTTTGTCTGCCGTCCAGGGTCTTTGCCGTCTGCCAGCAGACGGCAAAGGGGCCTTTGCCATTAGCTGTTCGGCCGGACTGTTGGCCGTCTGCTGGCAGACGGCAAAGGCTTTGCCGTCCGCCAGGCATGCCTTTGCCGTCTGGTATGGCAGACGGCAAAGAAGCTGATTCCAGTAGTGAAGCCCCTTCAGAGTAATGGCTATAATTCCTTCGTCCAAGAAATACCAGCTTATAGCAAGGAGCATGGTTCAACATTGATATGCAAGGTTCTCAAGCAACATCATCTGGAGAGTGGATAAGATTTTATTCTGCAATGGAAGGAATAGTCCTGAGTCGCCGCAGGCATGCAACCCGGCACTTGGGGGCTACATTATTCAAGTCTAGCTTATATCAAGTATGCAAGTCCCATGTCATTGCAAGCATGCACCACGGCACTTGGGGGCTAATGCAAGCTGTTTTTCAAGTCATTACATTGTCAACAGGCCCTGTTATTTCAAGGAGATGAGCCGGCCTTTATATCTTTTTCTAAGTCCCAGCCCAGTATTGTCTTACTGAGCCGGACCTTGGGGGCTACACATTGCTCCTCAAGTCTATATGATCAGATCAACAACAAGTTCCTGCTCATTATTGCATAATGACCCAGCCCTTGGGGGCTACACTGGCTGAAGTTTTATGAGCATAAGACATTTACAAAGTCTCAGGTTGCTGCAGGCAAGACAACCCGGGACTTGGGGGCTACACATGTGGAACATTCAACTTATGACGGGTAACTCAGATAAACAATCTGGATTTCTCTAGGTTTGCACTATGTTGAAGCAAGTCTTAAAGCTATCACTACGTTTCCCTTCTTAAGACTTGGGGGCTACACGTAATATGAATATGAGGAAGATATGCCTTCAAATTCTCAGTTATGAGGGAACCAGACGAATTTATCAAACTATGGCAGTTGATAATAAGGGTTATTTTTTCTCTCCAAGGAGCCAGCGTCAGTGTATTGATATGACAGAGTTTCAGAATTTTCAGGAGCTGGTTAACTGATATTTTTGAGTGAACCGGTCCCTTTACATATTCTTATTTCAGGAGGTTACCATGAATAAATTCAAGCTAACCTGGGGCTAATGTCGGGGATATACCCCGTGGTATGACCCGGGAACAGTTCTAAGCCGGCAGACAGTTCTAAGCCGGCAGACAGTTATGACCCGACAGACAGTTATGACCCGTCAGACAGTTATGACCCGGCAGATAGTTAAGTCCCGGAGACGAGTCCCTGAAGACGAGTCTTGAAGATAAGCCCTGATTGTAAGCCGCCCGTCTCAGATAAGAAGCCCGGGACTCAGAAGCCCATGAGGAGAAGCCCGCGATGGGAAGTCATAATAAGTTAAGTCTCAATCCGACTTAGAATCTACATGTAAACCGCCCCTTTAGCTTATATAAGGAGGGGCGGGTCACCCCAAGAGGGTCAAGTTTTTTAGACGTCTCCATAGACAGGTCTTAGAAAGACAAGTCATTAGAGATAGTCAGATTAGAGGTTCTCGAGATTAGAGGTAGCGACTCTGCACCCTTGTAACCGAGATCGTCATCATCATCAATACAAGACAAGCAGGACGTAGGCTTTTACCTCCATCGGAGGGGCCGAACCTGGGTAAACTCGCGTCTCTCGATTCCGACCAACCCCTCTCAAGCCGTCACATAGTTGCGATGGCCTCACACCTAAGTCCGCTAACCCGGACATCTTGCTGTGACAAATCCATGATAGAGGGAATATGTTTATGGACGGACTTCATGTCTCTACATTGAGTGACACACATGACCACCGATTAAAGTTGTTGGAATGACTTCATCATCTTGTGATTCTTCGCCACATTGTACAATCAGAAACTAACATTCTTCTGTTCTTCCAGTTTTTGGCTGATGCAAAATATGAATTAAAGTATTGAAGTTCACTTCTTTGGTTCGTAGGATTCGGAAATCACATGCATAAGAAAAACACATGAATAGGATATCATGATATCTAGAATTCTATAGGAAATGAAAATCGAAAATTCTAAAGTTGATGTTGTTTGTTGCACCACAAGAATTTACTATGGCTTGAGTGAATGTCATTATTCTTATAGGCTCAAAGGAATTTTCTGAGGGGTTAGAGCTTTGGCTAGAAATCCTATGAAACTTTAGTGTAGGAAAACAATCCATAGGAATTTTGCAGAATTCATTCATTTGAAGCAATTGAACTCTAGATTGATCCTTCAAAATTTCTTTGAAAATATATTGAACCAAAGAGAAGATACTGTATGTAGAGAACCTTAGAATATATGCTACTCCCACAGTATAAAAAATATATGATGTGTTAGTTTTTTAAAAGTTAAACTTGTGCATATTTGATCAAGCTTTTAGACAAAAAAATGTTAACATCTATAATACCAAATTTGTATATTAGATCCACCATGAAAATTATTTCATATTTATTTATTTTATATTATATATTTTTGATGTTTTATTCTATAATCTTTGTCAAATATACATATTTTCTATGGCAAGATTTATTTGAAAACCTTATATTCTAAAATGGAGGGAGCACTCTTTCTTTATGCGAGAAAATTTCCAGCTCTATTATAAATGTTTACCAGAAGTACAAAGCATCTTGAACATAATAAAAATTCATCGAGGTTTATAGACAAACAAACAACCACTTTCGTTGCTAGAACGAGCCGGCGATGGGTTGCTATCACCGCCCCCTACCGGAGCTGGTTTGGCCTTGTCGACGATAGTCAGGAAGTATTCGTGCAGGTGCCCTATGGACCAACACCCTGGAGCCATGGTTGTCGTCGTTGAACCCTTTCGTAGATCTGAAGCACCAATCACCATCGCACATGCATGACAGGAAACCCTAACCTCGCCGCTCCAAGAGATTATAAGAATCTATGTCGGAGTTTCGTCCGGTACGATCGGACGAAAGAACTCGAGGAGGATCAGAGTCCGAGAGACAATTTCGAAGAAGAAATGATGCCATCCACCTGAGCACAAACAAATACTAAGAAAAACCCAATCTAAACTACTAGTCTGTAACAACCCGAGACCGACGCTTCAGAAGATTCCCCTTTTATTTCGTTGTCATCGTGTGATTCGTTTGATTGTCGCATTCATCACCACATCATTCGCATCATCCGCATTGCATCGGCACTCCGTTGCCGTCATTTTTCAAAACTTGCATCCGTTCGTGGTTGCCGGTTCTCTCCGTTCGTGTCGTCGACCGTTTCGAGCCCAACCACACATGCACGCGCCCACGACATCATTAAAATATTGTTCTTAAAAGTGGGTATAACATGTTCTCGGAATGAGTTGAAAGTTGGCGTGCGGTCTTAATTTAGTGTAGGTAGACCGCCTGCCAAATTTCGTCGCATTCGGAGGTCGTTTGATACCCGAACCGTTAAACCTATAGCGACACTATAGTCGGTCTAATCGCAAACGTTTTTCGTATAAAAAACTAATGCCAGGCTGCCCGTTTCCCTCTCATCTTCGCCTAGCCTCTCTGCACAGTGCACAGGCCCCTCGCATGTGTACGATGAATTCCCCGAACCCGAAACGTACGGTCATGACCGTTGGGCCTGGATCAACCCCGTAATACCCCAAACCATCATCCGTTTTTCAACTGGACACCCTAACCTATTTATCCTCAACTGTCCGATCTAATCGAGAGGGTCCAAACAACCCCTAACCCTAGTCATATTCCCTATATATAGATCAACTTCTAGTCTAACCCTAAAAACTAGGAACCATGTCCCATCGTCCCCACCGCCACCGCCACTCCAATCATTGCCTCCATTTCCATGCTCGACCAACCAGAACCTCAGCCAATGCCCTAGGTTCCCCTCGCGCAGTCAGCCCCTGCCCTTGATCCCGAATGGATCAAGGCGCTGCCCCCAACCCGCAGCTCGTGGGCCTCCTCTGCGCCCAAGGAGATGCTCCTCGTCCCCTGCAAGCCTCCTGTGCTCGCGCCCGAGGACCTCCTCGCCGGAGTCCAGCCGCCGGCCAAGCCGACGCCCAAGCATCAGGCCAGGACCTCCCCGTCGTGCTCTCCCCCTCCTCCCGTTTTCCCTCCCCTGCTCTCTCTCTCTCTCTCTCTCTTTCTCTCTCTCTCTCTCTCTCTCTCTCTCTCTTATCACTCTCTCTGAACCAGGAGACCTCTGCATCCCCCGAGTCCGGCCATGGAGGGTCGCAGCCGCGCAAGGTAGTCGCGCCCTGGATGCCAAGCCGCCGCCTTTCCTCTGCGCCTCCGTCGTTGCCGTTTCGCCGGAGCAACGTTCCCTCGGATCCAAGGACCCCTCGCCGCCCCCTCGCGTGCTCCACCCGACGATGTCGCCCTGTTCCCCTGCATCACTCGGTCTGGTGCGGCGAGGCCACGACGAGAACGACGATGCGCTCGATCCCCCTGGTGCTCCGCGTTGACCAACTCCTTGTCATGCGCCCCGCAACGCCAGCCCACGTGCGTGCCACGGCCCAGCACCCTCGCGACCGAGCCGGCCCAGTTTGCCCAGCCCAGCCTGCCAGCGGCACCTCCACCGACCTGGGCCGAGCCCAGGGAGGTGAGCTGTCCCCCCAGTGCTTATATGTTGCCATGTGCGACCTATACTATCCTGCGCCCATGTCCAGTTTTGGGCCCTATTGCAGATTCAGCCCAAATATATTTTTTCGGCTTCAGACGATTTTAGTCGTTAACCTGTGAATTGTCTATTTTACAGAAACCCCCCTCATGATCATGCATTAATAACTTGAGAACCGTGCATCGGATTAAAACAAATTATACATGTAAAATGTTCATAATTTTGTGTAGATTAATAATATGCAACTTTCAACCATGTTAAAAAATGTTTAACTTGTTGTTTTCATGTAATTTGTATAAATGCCATGCTAAAATGACTTATTTCATAACTAAATAACCGTACCTCCGTTTTCAATGATCCACATATGTAACTTGACTAGAAAAATGTGTAGAATCACATGACACACTTTATTTTGCTGTTTAACAAATATAAAATATGATTAGGACAGATCTGGACCAAATTCATAATTTGCATATGAGGTTGTTTTGGAAATGCTATATGTTGCTTCCGGCCTCATTTAAAATGCCTAGTTGACGTAGTTGTTCATGCTCCACCTCTTGCCATGATAAACAACATTTAAAATGATTGTTTAGTTAAACAACATTAACCGCATTTATCGTAATATGGAGAGTTATTATTTTGTTATATGTATGTTCCCCTTCTCCATTTAAAATTACTTTAATTCCATCTTCACCTTATGCCATGACCACCCATGTTAAACAACATTTAATATTGATGAGTACCTAAACGAGAGTGAACTAAATGATTCGAACGTGGAGTTTCGTCAATATGCAACTTGCATATTTAAACTTGACATGCATCATCATTGCTTGTGCATCATGTCATGAATATGTTGTGGTGTTTACTGTGTCATTTGTTTGTTTCTGGATTGCTTCTTCTCGATAGAGTTCCGAACGCGTTCAGAGTGTGAGGAATCGTTCGACTACGTTGGCTCATCTTCATCATGGATTCGTTCTTCTTCCAAGCGGGATCTCAGGCAAGATGACCATTTCCCTGGATACCATTACTATCATTGCCATGCTAGTTGTCTCGTTTCTATCGTTGTCTCGCTACCTACCACTTGTTTGTCAAGCCTCCCAAAATGCCATGATAAGCCTCTAACCCTCCACATCCCAGCAAACCATTGTTTGGCTATGTTACCGCTTGCTCAACCCTTCTTATAGCGTTGCTAGTTGCAGGTGCAAATTGTTTTCCATGTGGCAACATGGATATTTTTGAGATATCACAATATTATTGCTATTTAATTTAATGCACATATATACTTGGTAAAAGGTGGAAGGCTTGGCCTTTTGCTCGGTGTTTTGTTCCACTTTTGCCGCCCTAGTTACTTGTGTACCGGTGTTATGTTCCATATTGAGCGCTCCTAACATGCTCGGGGTTGTTATGGGGACCCCTTGACTTTCGTTTTGGGATAAAACTCTTCTGGCAAGGCCCAACATTGGTACTACATTTGCCTAATAACTAATAAAACTTGCATAGGGACTTTCCGGACCCCGTGGATAATTAATCAACAACCCTGGCCAGTGCTCCTCATGAGTGTTGGTCCAAACTAGAGCCACTTGCGGAGCCACCCGGGGCAACTCGGGGGATATCTATCCGACCACCGTACGTAGTGCTCATCCGGTCGTGTCCTGAGAACAAGATACGCGGCTCCTATCGGGTTCGTCGACACGTCGGGCGGTCTTGCTGGATTTGTTTTACCTTTCTCGAACGTCTTGTGCGCGGGATTTCGAGGACACTTCGGGCTATCTCGAGGTTGAGATTTTCCATCGGAATTCCGCAAATACTACGGGTTCTCCCGCGGTTGAGGAGTTCGAACGCAGCTTGTGGTTAGTTTGTGATGGATGAGTTGGAGCACCCCTGCAGGGTTAAATCTTTCATGAGAGCCGTGCCCGCGGTTATGTGGCAACTTAGAAATTTGTTTAACATCCGGTCATAGAAACTTAAAGTAAACTCAAATAAAATACACCAACCGTGTGCGTAACCGTGACTGTCTCTACTCGTGAATTCTGAACCGAGAGAGAACACGATGGGGTTATGTTTGACCGTAAGTATGTGTTCAGGATTACTTAGTGATCATTACCAGTTCACGTCCGTTTATACGACGATCACCCCCCCCCTTATTCTTGTACTCGTAAGTTAGCCACTCAAATAAATGCTTAGTGCTTGCCGCAGCCTCACCACTTAACCTACCTCACCCATTAAGCTTTGCAAGTCTTGATACCCTTGAAAATGAGATTGCTGAGTCCCTGTGGCTCACAGATTACTACAACAACAGTTGCAGGTACAGGTAATGTGATGCTTTGACGTGAGAGCGATGCTTGTGTGATTTGGAGTTCTTCTTCTACTTCATCGATCATAGGATGGGTTCCAGGCCGGCAGCCTGGGATAGCAAGGGTGGATGTCATTTTATCGTTTGATTTCGTCCGTAGTCGGACCCTGCTCTTATGTATGATGATTGTATATGTTGTTGTATTGATGTGAACTTGATTTAGCCTGTGGCGAGTGTAAACCAATTCCGTATACTCATCTCTTCTTTACATGTACTTGTAATGATATCCATTCTTGCGAAACGACGAGATGCGCTTCTATCCCTGTCGAGGCCCTCGAGCCAAAATAAAGATAGGATCGCATCTTGGGCGTTACACAGTCGTAGCGAATGCACCAGAATTCTCCTCCTCACCATCGGCCATCGGAGCGGCAGACAGAGGGGAGACAAATTCATTGGCTCACTAATGAAGCCGGGGGGTTGCCCTAACTGTCAACGAGAAGGGGAGGTAAGGCTTCGCGCCCGTCCGATCACGGAGGGAGTACTGTACATGCAATGATTACACAAATTTTGTATAAAAATGTTTTAACACGAGATTCCTGTGAAGTCCACACAAACTAATGCGGCACTTCACACAAACCCTTAGAGCAACTCCAACAGGCGCACAATTTTAGCGACGCGCTGCAAAAAAGCAGTTTTTAGCGCGCGTGGAGCCGAGTTGGGCGCTCCAGTAGGCGCCGGAAAATTACGCGCGCGCTAAACGTGTTCCAGCGCGCGGGACAAAACCGCATCGCGCGCAGTGTATTTGGTGCGCCCGCTCCCGGGTGCTGGACATGGACGCCGCGCGTGCGACTCTCCTTCACCCCCAACCGCCAGATCTCACCTCGCAGGCACCGCCGCCCGGATACTTTCCCATTGCTCCGGCGCGCCGCCACCACTTTCCCCGCCCTTCCCAGCGCGCCGCCACAGCTTTCTCCACCTCCCCCGCTCGCCGCCACCGCTCGAGCGCACCATCCTTCTGACGAACAATGCCCGTCGGCCGTTTGGAGCTCGGTGCCCACAAGCTGTTTGACAAAACGCTTGCAAGGTATGTATACTTCAACTTTATATTTTGTAGATGAATTTGATGCATTTTGTTCGTAGTTTTAAACTAGTTTAAATACAATATTGTAGATGAGTTCGTCCTACGATTCTTCCGACGAAGAATTTGATATTCAAGAGGAGGAGGACCTCGCAATAATCGTAGCTATGCACGTCAATAAAAAACCGAGGCACGGTGGTTCGGTTATGGGTCGTCAGAAATTGTGGAGGGATAAGATCGATGCCTACAACAGATTGAGAAGTAACTATTTTGCGGAGAATGCCACATACCCCGAGTCCTACTTTCGACGCCGTTTCAGGATGAGCATCGAGCTGTTCAAACGCATTGCAGAGAAACTGGCAAGCCATGATCGGTTTTTCAGCAAAGGAGGAATGCCGCCGGAGAACTCGGGCATATCACATTTCAAAAGCTGACTGCCGCTTTGCGTATGTTGGCATACGGTATTCCGGCGGATCTCGTTGATGACCACTTGGCCATGGGTGAGAGTCAAGCCATCATGTGTGTCAAGCGCTTCGCAGTCGGAATTGTGCAAGTGTTTGGTCCGGAATATTTGAGAGCTCCCAATGCTGAAGACACCGCAAGGATTTTGGAGATGAACAAAGCTCACGGTTCCCAGGTATGCTTGACTCAATAGATTGCATGCATTGGAGTTGGAAGAACTGCCCTAAGGCATGACATGATCAATTCCACGGCCAAAAAAAGGTCCCACTATAATCCTTGAAGCAGTGACCGACCAGGAGACTTGGATTTGGCATGCTTTTTTGGAATGCCTGGATCTTTGAATGCCATCAACGTTCTTAATCGGTCACCACTCATGAATAAGATTGAAAATGGTGAAACTGCACCGGTGGAGTTTGTAGCAAATGACCATACATACAACTATGACTACTATCTTGCGGATGGCATCTACCCAAGGTGGCAAACATTTGTGAAGCCGTTGTCGAAACCACAAGGTAAGAAAAATCTTGATTTCCACAATGCTCAGTCGACGGCTAGAAAAGATGAGGAGAGAGCTTTTGGGATTTTGCAAGCCCAATTTACTATTGTGAGAGGACCGGCTAAATTTTGGGATCAAAAGATCCTTTGGTACATCATGAACGCTTGCGTGATCATGCATAACATGATCATCGAGAATGAGCGTGGGCAAGATTTAGACTATTCTCAGTATGAATTGATGGGATATCCCATGCGAGTGCGGAGGAGGGCTGCGAGGGTAGCCCGATTTATTGCCTCATATCATGCCATTCGACGTGCCGAAACACATGATTATCTTCAGAATGATCTAATCGTGGAGTGGTGGGCATGGCATGGCCGTCAAAATTAGTTTGATGTTGTATGTTTCATGTTGTATTATTGAACTATTTGTTGTATTGAAAAATAAACTATTTGTTTGAGTTGTAATAATAATTGAACTATTTATTATTGATTTATTTTTCTATGTTTGATCTTTTGATTTTATTTACGTTTAAAATATTTCATAGCGTTTGGCTGCTCGCGCGCGTCGTCTGACAGGTGTCTGAACTGCTCGCGCGCGCTGCATTTTGCAGCGCCTGCTGGAGCGGCAACTCCGCGCCCCATTTTGCGGCGCCTGCTAGAACGGGTGCCTTGCCGCGCGTTAAAAAAATGCCGCAAAACTATTTTAACGCGTCGCGCCAGCGCGGCGCCTGTTGGAGTTGCTCTTATCATCTACCAAAATATTAAAATCTAAAAGTTGACGATTTTATTCTTTTAGGGTTAATAATGATCTGATTTTCTTAGAAGCATAGACTTGGTAAAACATCACAACTGCCCTGTGAACTGAAAGTGGCCTTTGCTTCTTTCTTTCCCACCAAGAAAGGAAGCGCCCAAACCAGATAGGGAAGACAAAGCGCGGCATCCCCGTGCACCGCGACGCGGACCCATCTGGCCATGTCACAACATAAGCCGGCCACCTCATCTCGTTACCATCTCAGAAAAATACATTTTGCTCGCTCTCCTTTCTTTCCCCCCTCCGCCTTTTTCCTCTTCCTCGCGGACCTCGCCTCCCCTCCCCTCCCCACGCCTACCCAACCTCTGCGCCACCATGCTTGCTCCTGCCGTCTACTAGGTTCGCTGCGCGGGAGCCTGGGTCCCTCGCCTCTCCCCGCCCCGCCATGTTTGGAGTCTCGGCCGTCGCCGCCTGGAGCCTGCTCGCCGCGGCTTGATTGATTGGCTCCGCCATTTTCCCTCTGGGTTTTCTAGGTATTCCTTTCGTCCCTGTCGGCGTGTTGCCGTAGTGCTATGCGAATGCCGTCCCGCTTCAGGGATTATCTGAATGCACCGCGTGTATGGATACGATGGAGTACTGGGTTTTTTGGTTGGTACATGTGCGTGGATATGGCGGTTGTCCGTTCGCATATCCCAATTTTGGTGTGTAGAACCTGAATTAGGTGTCGTGTCACTGGAATTCGTAATTGATACAGAATTGGTGTTTCTCGTTGTGAACTGCCTCTTAGGTGCATAAAAACTCTTCACCAGAAGAGACGTGTAATCTGCTTAATTAGATTTTGGGTGGATATATGGTGTGCTAAATAGTGCCAATTTGCCGAAATCATTTGTATTAGAATTGCCTACTTTACCACTAATGCTGATTGCTGAATTTTTCCTTGATTCTGGTAATAGAAGGATGTGATTAAACAACAATTAATATTGAGAACATACCAGGCCCAGCACGTTATGAAAAAAAAAACATTCTTCTAATGATGGAGTCTATGGAATATCGCACCACCCTTTTGAGCTTTGAACTTCAAACCAAATTGCGTTATGTCAACGTGCTTAAACTTGAATGTTTGTATAATATTCTAAAAGTACAGTTTTTTTGGTTTCTCAACTCGCTGGGTTACACGAGCAATCCTAACGGTGTGTTTCAATGACGTGTTGCGATTAAAGTCACCTGTTTGCACTACCATTGGCTGCAATATTTTCTGAAGTTCTCTGATGTGCTCTGCAGTCATTTGCACGAAAAGCAATCTGCCGCTTGAAGCAAGATAACCCATGCTTGCTGTTACCTTAGGGAAATATAAGTGGTGATTAGATGATTGATCAATATTTGGTGCTTCTTTGAGCATGGACATTTTGACATGGATGCTAGAACCATTATTTTCTGTTTTTGAAAAAAATGGTCTATGGCTAGTATATTGGCTCTGATTGTACCAAATTTGTCCCACTGAGAACCTATGCTTAAATTGTCATGCGGGCTGTAAGCGCTTTGAAGCTGTTACGCTGAAGGTTGCTGCTTTTCTAGGAATATCTGTCTCCAATTCTCTGCTATTTGTTTTCTAGGATTATTATGCAAGTCGTGGATTTGTGTGGTTGGCTCCGTGTGGAATTTATGCTTGAACTGCATTGTTGGTTTAGGTCTTTATTGGTGCTTTGATGCTAAAAGAGTAGCTTGTGCAAGAATCGATACTGCTTGTTGGTTTTGATTGCTTTATGTCTCTACCTCACAATTCAAGAACGTGGAGTATTTGCCATGTTACATGTGTTTGGGACATGGGGGACATCCTGTGGGATTTATTTTGCTAATTATCCTCATCGTTCTTAAATTTTACCTCAGATCAGTTGGCTAACCTGTAGAACTGACATAAAGCACCTTTGTCCTCTCTTACCACAGAACTCTTTTTTCCCATGCGGTTTTAGTTTTTTCTTGTAGTTAATACTGAGACTGCATCCCTTATTTACCTTTTTTCAGAGTTGCCCGAGGCATTTATCATATTGTGAAAAACCTTGGTGATTCTGATCTGGAAAGGGAAAACGTGCGAATTACAGACATACATGGTAATCATATCCCTTTGCATAAAATTTCCAGCAAATTGATGTGCAATGTTGCACTTGATCGTTTCGGCCATGATTATATCTTTACTTAAGGAGCAGGTAGCACCTGGGTGAATCCAAGGATTTGGATCTAGGTGTGAGGGGAAGGTGCTACCTCTTTACTAACCAGTCATGGGCGCGTTCCTTGTAGCTGTCTCGTTGTCTTTGACAATTTAAAACAACTAACTGTATTAATTTTGAATACATGTTTTGGAGCACATAAATGTTTTAAACTATGGGCTGTTTCTATCTGCAGTAAGATTGCGAATGATGCGTTTCATCCAGTTTAATTTAGATACACTTGCAATATATTTGTATTTTCTATCAATAAAGAAGGCATCATCTAAGTTGTTTGCATGGCAGAACTATCTTTTGGCTGAAATTCTCATGCCTTACAAGTATTTGGAAATATTGGTGGCCCCCATTTAGTGGCAGTGTTTCTGTGGTTTCAGATGTCTGGCTTTGGTACAAATTCATCCATGGGTTCTTCGTCTCTACCTTCTAGAGTTATGTATAACACAGGTAACAATTTGCCGGCGGAATACATATATGACCAGGGTCTTTCTTATCCAGCAACAAACGGATATGCTTACTATGCAGGTATGTGTTCCTGTAGCTCCTGTTAAACTCCTTTTATGTTTATTTATTTTGGTGGGCATCATGCATAACTTTTCTGTTTTTTACTTTCGATAGGATTTGAGCCACCTGTTGGATGGAGTGAAAACACTAATTATTGGGGAGTAGATGGTCAATATCTCCAACTGCCGGTAAGTGCATACGTAACACTTTGGTTGATATTGTAATTAATACAGTATACTACAGTATTATTGTATATATTTTGTGACGATTATGCATTTCTGGTTATGCAGAACGACAATCTTCCTTATGTGTATTGCACACCTGGCTATGAATTTTCTTATTCTTCACAAGATCAGTACACCTATATGCCTGGCATGTTCATGGGAGTTGATGGCTCAGTTGTAGGCAGTCAACAGTATTTCACTAATCCATATCAGCCTCCTGGCTCGCCATCTGGTTACTTCCCAATATATCTCCAGCCCACTACAGATTTGAGCTCAGCCGTTTCTTTGGAGCCTCCTGTATTCAGTACTGGCACATCTGTTGCTAGTAGGCATGCTAATACTAGCATAAAAGATACACATCAAATGTCTGGAAATACAATGGCTTCTCAGACTGTCCCTTCTGGAAATCCAGCTATTGGTTCCTCCCATCATGCCTACCAGAATCAAAGCACGAATAAACCTTCTGATCTGCCAGGTGCTAATGTGGCGAGGCATGACAAGCCTTCAACCTCACATTTGACAGTTCTGGTTGATACTGATAAGGTATTGTGACCAAACTTGAATATTTACAGTTGAAGAGTTGCACCTTAAGCCCCCAAAAGGAAAATATGCTTATCCTTTTTAATTCTGCATACTTCTGTCTTTCGTGGACAGGGGTACGTGGAAGTTAGCTATCCAGAACCATGAGTTGGTTTCGAGATGTTATGGGTTTCAGCTCTAGCCTACCCCAACTTGTTTGGGACTAAAGGCTTTGTTGTTGTTGTATACTTCTGTCTTTCGTCTTCTGCAGTTTATATGTGCTTCTTTGAGCACGTTGGCGCTGAGAATAATTGTATTCCTATATGCTAATGTTCATATTGCATAGTTTATGGGAATCCATTCTCTTGGGATGCAATTTTAATTAACTAAGTACTGCAGCACTGACTACTGAAAGGAAATGTTTTTATTCCCAATCATATTTTATTGCAGTTACTTTGTGAATAGAGTGCATTTCTGAGAACTACACGAACCCTTGCTAGACTGCAAGTCTACAAAGAACCACATTTTAAGAAACATTTTCAAAGGACCAGTCTTACTTCGCAAAACGGTGCAATAAACATGCCACTGAGCCAGAACCATTTTAAAGTCTATTCCCATAGGCCTGTCATGTTGGGCCCACTACAGAGATAGAACCATTGCTGTCCCTGTTTTTCTGGGTGGACTTAGGGCGTGTTTGGTAGGCGTAGTTGCTGGGACTGGCCCGTGGAGCCTGGGTAAACAAGACCTGGCTGAGGTAAAGCAGGCACAAAACTAACATCTGCACTTATTTGGTTGCCTGCATACACTCTAGGCTGCATGAGGTGTCACTCTAGGCATGCTGTTTGGTTGCCTGCTTGTGTACGCGCAAACACACAGCCTGCTGTTTGGTGGCATGCACCGCCTGTTGTGTTGTAACCTCTTTGGCGCGGTGGTGAGGTTACCAACACACGGCGGCCTGAGGAAGAACACACATAACTGAACATAATAGTAATATTGTGCCACAATTAAAACACATCAGTTTAAACGCAAAGCAGTTTGAGATTAAACTAAAAGCAGCTGGAGCATGTCGGGCCTGTCCTAGGGGTTCACGGCGAAGGCTTCGTCGTGCTTTCCGCACCTGGTCACCACTTCAATGCCATCGTCATTGAACACGATGACCTTGAGCATGTCGGGACTCAGCAACTTGAAGGTCACCATGAAGCCTATCTTGATCTGATGGACGGCGACGAAGGTGGCCCAACCGTGATCGAGGGTGACCTTGACGTTCAACAGCCGGACAGTCACCCTCCAGGAGCAGCCTGTGTTCGTCTTCAGCTTGAACTCCTGTGGCACGGACGGGAAGTGCTTTGTGAAGTCCAGCGGCATAGGTATGGCCTCCAACTGGGGGGCCATGATCACCTTGCAGAAGTTGGTTGGCCCTCCCACCTCATGGTAGTGGCCGTAGTTCCGGCGCTTGCCGATGAGGGGCTCCTCCGGCTGGTCGTCGTCCCTGCCAGGGGTCTGGACGGGTGTCACCTCCGAGGGCGGCACCATGTCCTTGCCCTTGTCTTGCTCCTTTGGTGGCACCACCTCCTTTCCCTTGCTCTTTGTCTGCATTATGAGGAGGTTCAAACGGTCAGGATCTGCAATATGAACGTTGCAACATTGTCATTAAAACCTATCACCCAGAACCCCTTTATTTACCAAACCTGACGGTCACCATTCCACCTATTTGTCTCTTACTCTTCCTCCAACCCAACCCCAACCCCAACCCGGGCAACAAGTCCAACCCCAACCCCAACCCCTTCCCTTGGGGCATTGGATGGAGGGCATTCTTCCTAGGGTGCTCGCTCGGTGACCACACCAAGTTTGAGAACACCATGGAAGTGTGCTCAAACTTCAACAACATGGAAGAGCTGCACAAAGAGTCCGACGCTGTGGTGAAGAAGGCCACGCCGGAGGAGTTGAAGACACTGATTCCTGACCCAACGAAGGGCGCTATGTCAGTCGACATACTTCGCTGGGCCATGAATCAGGCCGACTCCGGCGACGCTGGACAAAGGGCAAAATGGGCCAAGTACAGACAATACCGGCGTCCTCATGACCATCGTGCCTCACTATACTTCAGCACAAACACTGTGGTGGTGCCGCTGGAGGAGGATCAAGAACTGGTGGCTATGGAGGGGGAAGAAGAAGATGCGGTGGCGATGATTGTGGGGGCGCCGGAGCCAGGACACCGAAGCATGCCCATCGAGCTGGACTCCGGCGAGGAAGAAGAGACGGTGGTGCATGTCGAGGAGAAGACCAAGACCAAGGCTAAGGCCACCCGCCGCTCCAATCGCCTCCAGGGTCCCCGAGGCTAAGATCCGTGCCCTATTGTACTCAATCCGGATCGGGAACCTCATATTATGATCACTCCTATGGTCTTTACCCCAATTCCCCATTTCTCTAACGCGGATCGAACCTAAACTCGAATCGAATGCGAAGTAGTAGGTGAGGAGGGGGGAAAATTGCTTACCGCCATTGCCGAAGTGCTGCGCCGCGGATGCCGGTGAAGATGGCCGGAGGTCGACTTGCTGTTCTCCGATCAGCTGCACGCCGCCGTCGCCGCCGTAGGTGAGTGGAGAGAGGGGAGAGGGGGGAGAGAGCGGTGAGGGTAATAACTGCCGGCGCTTCGGAAAGCAACGCGGCTTCTCGAGGGTGGCTCCTCGCGTGCAACCCCCGCCGCCCACGTGCCTCGCGCGGGCCTGGCTAGCGAGAAACTGCCGATTCGAGCGTGCCTCGCGAGACAGGCCCAGAGCTGTTTTAAAGTTCGTGCGATGCAGGCCCAATAGTGTATGCTGGCAACCAATCAGCCCGTTTTCTTCCTGCACGGGCCTGGTTGAACCTTATGCGGGCAACCAAACGTGCCCTTATATGCCACGTAGCCAGCAGAGTGCAGACCAAAACAGTGCTGGCTGGTAACATGATATAAGGTCTGCCACTTGGACAAGTATGCGCGAGGCCAGGCACTAGTGCGGGCCCCTGTGGCATCTGACTCCATGCCGGCAAAATGGGGCTAGCAAGGGTTGTATCTCTGATGTAGTGACTAGTCAGGTCTACTTGGAAAGTGATGGAAGTGTGGTTTCCTTAAACAGTTTGCAGGAGTAAGTGTGATTCTTTTAAACTGTTTCTTAAAATACGATTTTGTGATAACTTAGTAGTAAGAGTTATTGCAGTTTTCAGAAATTTACCTTTCATACGAATATTTTCTGTCCTATTATACCTTTCTTACATAGAGTTCACTGTGCTGTTTCCTTGCTGTTAAATGCTGTGTATTTCGCATCAATCATCAACCATTGCTAACTGATCAAAGTATGATGTGCCCAAATATCTCTTAAAACAAATTATTACGTGTCCAAAACTGTCACCAAGGATGAAGATCTGATGAAGACTGGATTTTTTTCTCCAGAATTTTCAGGCCACTTCAGGTACGGGCAGTTCTGGGGACAATGGACAAAGTACAGACAGGCCAGAAGTTGTGCCAGTGGCTGCCATGGTGGGTGAAGGTGCCCAATCCAAAGCAGTGTCAAGCAGTGCAGTGAAAAACATTGTGATACATCCTGACCAATATAATAAGGCCGACTTCCCTTGTGATCATCCAGATGCCAAGTTTTTCGTCATTAAATCTTACAGTGAGGATGACGTGCATAAGAGTATCAAATATAATGTTTGGTCCAGCACACCCAATGGCAACAGGAGGTTGGATGCTGCCTACTCAGAAGCAAAAGGAAGTCAACGGAAGTGTCCAATATTTCTGTTTTTTTCGGTAAGTGTTGATGTGTTATTGTTTTCTTTTCCCTTTTTTCTTTATGTACGGGTTTGACATACCAACACTTTCTGTAGGTTAATACAAGTGGGCAGTTTTGTGGTGTTGCTGAAATGGTCGGCCCTGTGGATTTTCACAAAGACATGGATTTCTGGCAGCAAGATAAGTGGTCTGGGAGCTTCCCACTGAAGTGGCATCTAGTAAAGGATGTGCCGAATTCCACCTTTCGACACATCATATTAGAGAACAACGAGAACAAGCCTGTTACCAACAGCCGAGATACACAAGAGGTAATTTTTGTTAAATTGCCAGGATTTAACACAAGAGATTATATACTGTGTACTGATGACGGTCATTTCTTCTCCTTAGATACCTTATAAGTCGGGAATAAACATGCTAAAGCTATTTAAGAGTAATCCAATGACGACATCGATTCTCGATGACTTCCCTTTCTATGAAGGGAGGCAGAAAGCAATGCTAGAACAGAAGCGCAGACATTTGGGCAGAAGTTTCGGTGGACTTGCTTATGTTCCAGCACTTGTTGCTAAAAGGAGTGTTGTTGTGGAGGGTGAACCTTCTGAAGTAGGTGAAGGCATTAGCAGCAAAGATCCACATTCAGGGAAAACTGGACAGGATAGTGGTGCTTGTGAGCAACCTGACAAGACAAGCCAAACGAAAGATGGAGTGGTTGCACAAGTACTAAAAAAGGATGCAGTATCACCTGTTGAGCAACCTGAGCATGTAAAAACAGAACGGCATAGCTTAGATGATATTCATCAACAGAATGAGGGCTGTTCCGTTTCTGTGTCACCAGAAAATGCTGGAATGGAACATGCTGGCTTGAGCGAACTGGCAAAATCTAATGGAAAAGTTTATAGTGACTGTGAATCACAACCTGTTATAAGCTCAACTGAACCCAATTGTTCTGGAAGAAAAGGTCTTTCTCAGGAGTTTGGTGGTCATGACCCATCAGATCGTATGAAAGATGGTGCATCTGGAATAACCAAGGATATGAAGGCTACATTGCTCAAGAAACCAGAAGGCTTATCAACTACCCATATGGATGGGCAAGCAAAAGGCACTGTTAATGAGTCTCCAACTGGTGTTGTTAAGGTTGGCTCGGTGCACATCAAACTAAATGTGGCGGGGGGCTCGTCATCTGAGATTATAGGTGATGGTTCCCTTGAGCTGAAGGGAGCAGAACATATATTGAGCAGGGCATCTCAACAAAACTGAGTTAAGAGGCAACTAATTTCTTTTTATTTTCTGGGTGTTGTGACATGTTAGTTTAACATCTGTTTGTGTTGGTCGGGTTTAGCTGCTTTTGCTTATGGCTACTGCAGCTGGTTTTCCAGCTTGACGACTGACAGCTTGACATCATGGTTGGTTTGGTTTGGGTATAGCTCCTTTTTTTGTTTCATAATCTCCAACAAGTGGTCATAGAGGTATTTGTGGTGGGGGGAAATCGTTTCTGTTTGCTGTTGTGTTGGTCTTCATTAGCAGCGATTGGATTATGCATTTGGCATTATTGGGTGAAATGTAATCATATGTTTTTATGGTACCAATATGGACTATCAGTTGGTGACTGCTGATGGACGGCAACTGTGTTCTCCTTTACTCCCTCCTTTTCTAAATATAAGCCTTTTTAAAGATTTCAATATGAACTACATGTGGATGTAAACGTATTTTAGAGTGTAAATTCATTCATTTTATTTCGTATGTAGTCTATTAAATCTCTAAAAAAGCTTATATTACTCCATATGTAGTCATAGTAGAATCTCTAAAAAGGCTTATATTTAGGAACCGAGGGAGTATATGATTGCCTTGTACAAGTCAAAAGCTTATGCAACGTGGTTTTTTAATATCGTGCATGCTTGCCATCTCCCCTTTGAGATTTGCTTTTAGAGATGAGATGATTGAAAGGGAAGGCAATGATACGCTGCCACAATTTGACTGTGCTCTGGTGCTGTAGACAGAGAAGGTTCGCATCCCAGAACATAACCTTTTTTTAATCTAAAATAACGGTGCACCCCAGAACACTTTCGAGAGGTCGACCGCATCAACATTGGTCGAGGATCAATCACGGGTGGCGGAGGTTGCCATCAGAGACCATGGTCATGAGTGCAAAACCAATGACAACAAGAGCCCCGATTGCTAGCGCCATCAGAGACCATGGTCATGAGTGCAAAACCAATGACAACAAGAGCCCCGATTGCTAGCACGTAGATGTACGTACCCACTACACATATTTTTTGAAACAAGGCGAAAGCCGTGTTATTTCTGTTCAAGGCGAAAAACTTGCTATTTTCATTAATTAAGAAGAAACGAGGCGAAAAACCAAAAATGCTCTTTGGAGGACGAGCTCCATGGAGCTCGTTTTTTTGAAAAATTCGAAAATCATATTTTTAAGTTTTAAAAAATTCTGAAAAAAATCATACACGTTCATACGGATGTATAATACATGTGTGTGAAATCTGACGATGAAATACATTAGGGTGAGAGCTACACAAAAAAGACAAAATCGTGTTTTTTGAAAGGATGAACAGTACATTCACTGTTCACCGAAAAAATGGAGGAATTTGTCTTTTTTGTGTAGCTCGCACCATAATGTATTTCATCGTCAGATTTTACACACATGTAAAACACATCCATATGAACGTGTATGATTTTTTTCAGAAATTTTTGAAACTTAAAAAATATGATTTTTGAATTTTTCAAAAAAACGAGCTCCATGGAGCTCGTCCTCCAAAACGCCCCACTCGCGAAAAACTTGCTATTTTCATTAGTTAAGAAGAAACAAGGCGAAAACTTGCTTTTTTCATTAATTAAGAAGAAGGGTTTGATACACCCACGCTGTCAAGGCAAAATATTAGATGTATTAGTCTTGCGGCATTATATTATTCAAATGCTTGGCACCCGCGACGGCCAAAGCGACATTTCATCTTTGATGTTTCACGTGACGCCTCCACCGGTGCCGCCTTATTTCTGAAAATGTGCGCATTCCTTTCCTTCGAAATTTCTCATCCCACAAGATGCAATGTACAGACCGGCTTTGACCGGATGAGCATTTCAAGTGAGGAGCTCATCCCATCAAGATTTCAAATACGGAGAATACCTCATTCCACCAAACCGGTGCCAGTGAGCCGTGGTAATATGCATATTGAGTCAGGAGAATACCTCATTCCAAATACGAAGAGAGAACAAAGGAGGCGAGCCGTCGATTCTTGCACCTGCTTACAAAGCGGGCAACGGTCGCAGTTTGGCCATCCTCTACGTTAAAGCCTATCCGTAGTCCAAATCCTTTTTGATTGCCAAGCTAGGTGAAGAATTTACATTTGGGAGGAGCCCAACCCTTCCAAACCGTAACTTGCAAGCTTGAGCGAGATAGTCCAGAGAATTGCGCCATACAAGCGGACCTAGCAGAGCAGATTCCATCTCTAGCAAGCTTCCATATAGTGGTATCCTTGATGCCTGGCTGGATGACAACACTCGCAAGCTTCTCCCAAAGGGTCATGAATTATTGGAGGTGCTCAAGCGTTAGGCCGTTTTCGATGTCAATTTGAGTTATCCAGTTCCCCTCCCCCCTTCTTGCAAGATATCTAAAAAATCTTTGGTGCAGTGTCTTTGGGTCAGAGTCCCTCCAACCAAGACAAGACCCAAAATTTTGCTTTATTTCTATCACCGATCGTCACCTTGGTGGGAACCGGGAAGAGATCACGGTCCTCCTCGTGCAAGGCGTGTCCAGCCTGCACCACGCCCTTGGTGGGTCATGCCAGTCTAGCCAAAGCCACTGCAGCCGGAGAGCGGGCGTGAACTTTCCAAGGTGCAAAATTCCATGGCCTTCATATTCTTTCGGTTTGCAAACTTGCTCCTAGTTAAGTTTGCATTTACCACTAGCACCTTGGCTGTTCCGGCCCAAAGATAGGATCGCCTCAACTTGTCAATTGCCTTAGAATCTCCACTGGAAGGTCCAACTGTGTGATGTGATAGATGGCCACTGCCGTAAGGACCGCCTTGATCAACGTCATGCAACCCGAGATAACAACATGCTTCCCTTTCCAAGGCACCAATTTGCCAGTCGCCTTGTCTTCCAAAAGCTAGATATGAAATATCTTTAGTCTTTTGATTGCGAGAGGGAGACCGAGGTAACAAATAGGGAAGGTGGAGCAACATGCCGGAAAGGACTCAAGGTTCACACTGCCACATCTGATGAGGGAAACAATAGTCTTTGCATAGTTAGTGGAGAGACCCATGGATTCTCCAAAGGAAGCTAGCATGGCGGCATGGAATTGGACATCCTCCTTAACAGGGGAACAAAAATCAGCAGCATCGTCGACATAAAGAAAAGCACGTATCCCGTGTGTCTCCCGGGCAGGTGTTGGAGCCTCCCATGAGCAATTGCTTTGTTGAGGATACGGTGAAGCAGATTGATGGCAAGCTTGACGAGCAAAGGGGATAAAGGGTCACCTTGTCTGATGCCACGACCATGCTTGATGGGATTGCCGGCAATACCATTGAGCAAGACTCACGAGGACGCCGATGAGTGAAGTGCCGAGAACCAGTCACGGAAACATGCAGGAAGCCATGATGACTCAACCTTTAAAGAAGTTAATCCCACCTAAGAGAGTCAAAAGCTTTCTTTTGATGTCGCTTGAAGAGGAGCATGGACTTTTTTGTGCGGTAAATTTTTCTAGCCAAAATCCGCACGTACATGAAATTGTCGTGTATGCTTCTTTTCTTGATGAACACACTCTATGCAATGGAGACAATGTCATTCATGTGGGGAGCCAGCCTAGTGGCAATGTTTTTGGCAATGGGCTTAGCCACAACATGGATCAGGCTAGTCTAAAGTCAGAGATCTCTTCGCACCATCCTTTTTAGGAACTAGAGCAATATTCACAAAGTTGAGCCAATGCAAGTTTCTGACCTGAAGAGTGGAGAAGTTATTGATCACAAGCATGATGTCATCCTTAATAATGTCTCAGCAGGTCTTGACCGCACCAAATGCATTAACACAAAGACAAAAGATTTAAGAGCAACAAAATGCATACCATAAACTAAGTCAAAAACAAAATCATACATTCTTCCAAAATGACGCAGGGCCGCACACAATAGTGCATGTGTTACTGTCCAGACAGATGAAGATGAAGAAGAAAGTAAAGATAAAAATACGAACTGTCGAACGGAGGGGATGGCAGACAAACGATTTTTGATGGCACTTTTTAGGTGGTAGGAGATGGGGCAATTTCTGCCCGTTTTACCCTATTTTTTCTTCTTTTCCAGAAAATGTCATGCACCTTTGAGGAAAATTCTCATGCGCTTCGGAAGAAACCGACAGAAAAAACGTCCGCAAAAGCCATCACTTCCAGCGAAGGATCGCTGGCTATTGACGTCCAAGATAAAAAGGCTAGCTGCCATATGATGGCTTTGAATTAAATGTTTTCTTGCTCGAAGGTGGATTCATGAAGTTGATGCACTCCACGTCCTGTTCCACGCTTCCACAAGGCGTCCCTTTGTGCTGTACGTCCACTACACCTCCTTTTTCCGGGTTGAATCGGCACCGATAAAAGCTACACAAAACACAACCGCAAAGTATCAGACGAAAAGTGTAACGAATAAGCTTCACCGAAACAGTATCATAATATAGGATGTTTTTACGGTTTAAATTAAACTTCAAACACGTCTGTCTTATAATATGGTACGGAGGGAGTATATATTTGACCAACCGTCCATTAATGCCGAGGACGAGAACGGTGTTTGGCTGACTGCCGAACGCGACCAAGTACTTGGTGCCTCCAGGGACGCGGATCTGAGTCGGCGACCATTCTGAACTGAAATAGCCCGGCAAGAATCCTGCAGGGTTTGGATGTTAACTTTCAGCTCCTCACGCACATAGATATGCAGGAAACAACATAAATTTTCTGCTAAACCTGAAGACACAAGCCAGTTTCCATTTGTTCCACAAGCTGCAAAAGTTCATAAACCTGAACTCACACGTATGAGATGTGAGCATATTACTACCTCCGGCGAACGACAGCGACGACCTCTTGTTGGCTGTAGCTACTGCTGGAGACGACGGCGCTGGGGCTGCTTGGAGACCGCCGGGACCGTTGCTGTCCTCCGGTGTCAGGCTTGGTAAATCGACATTGACGCTGAACACGTGCACGGTTGCCTTGTCGCTGCTGACCGCCAACCATTTCGAATCGGGAGAGAAGGCGATGCAGTGGATGTCCGCTCCGTCTGTGCCTCTCCTCAGCTAACGAAGGACACAGACATGGAAAATTATTTACCCATTTAGCTCATACGCTAAGAAGATGCAATGTGTGTGCCCAACAAATCTTGCTTTTGCATTTGGTGGAAATATATGCGTGAAGTAAAATTTCGAGTTATAGAAACAAAACTTAGTGTGCACAAATGTTAGAACTTAAATTCACAACAGGAAGGTTTTTTTCTTGTAACAAATCTTCTTGGAATTACTAGCTCTATTGGACACGAGCTAACAATGAGTTCTATGGATTAAAGTCAAACCTTGTTTCAAAAAAAAAAAGAGTCAAACCCAAGCTGATGACAGCCAACCATTTCAAATAGGAAAAGCACAGAAATATGATAGAAATGCATGCAGAGAGGATTGGAAAACATACAGATCTTGCAAGGTTGACGTTTGTTCACATGAATCCTACTAATAAGTAAAGACAAATCAAAGTCAAACCACATTAAAAACATAATTAAAATGCTATTATATGTCACTAAAGATTTTAGTTTCGTTCCTCGTGGGTATGGATTTGAAAAGTTGAATTGTATATTTTTTTCTTAGATAAAAAAATTGTCAGAAAAAATCCGGCAAGGTCACGGTCAGCGGAACCCTATCTCACACAGCGCAACCCTTTCCCAACGGCCACTCACCACCTCGCCGCCACCAGAGGAGCGGTCGATGAAGCCAGCGTCGACTCCCAGGAAAGTGGTGGTGGGGCGCTTTGGCTGGCTCCGGTCTCCAGCCCCCTCACGCTTGTCAGCCACTTTGCCCAGCACCGACGCAATTCCGCTGCCCCTCCCCCCCACCCACCCAATGCTCCCACGCCAGATTTGGTCGCTTGCTGTTGACAGTGCTGGACCCCGGAATGGTGGTGGTGGCAAGGCTCCTTGACTGGACTAGGCCGCCCTTGTTTGTGCCACAGTGGCGTCCTTTCTCTCCCGATCTAGGACCATGGCTCCGAGTCTGTGGCTTTTGGTGAGTCTCTAGTAGTGCCTCCCTAGCGGCAGTCGTCCCCGGTGGCGCACTGGCCTAGCATTCGGTGGGCGCTTGTGCCCTTGCTGTGGGCCTGTTACCGGAGCAGCTCCGGGCCCGGTGACCCTGGACATGCATTCTCCATTGTCCATGGGTTGCTTGTGTCTCTTCCGGCTTGCTGGCATCCTGACGGCCTGGATCTGCGTCTCCTACCAGTTCCTGGCTTGTCGGCGTCGCAAGCCACTGTCGCATCCCCCGCGTCGGCCCTCTCCGCCCCGCCACCTCCCCAAACCCAGCCACCTCGATGCCCCGTCCCCCCATCATGTCCAAGGCTCATGTGTCCGCCGCGGCTCCCCCTCTTCTTGTGGTGGTGGTTGTCATCATACGCGTTGATCTCCGATTCCAGGTTCCTGATCCGGCGGCTATGGGTTTGCTCATACCAAGCCAGGGAGAAATCCCTCCTCGGCTTGCCAGTGCTATTAGTGGTGACTGCTGTTCCCTCCTTGGAGGAGTTGCCATGGTCTCTCTCAGTGCCCCTCTTCGAGCACCAATGAAAACCATAGGTCTGGTTCTTCGGATCAGGCGGCGATGGCGCCACGGCATCGTTATTCTTCTTGAAGGCATCATCTTGTGTGCTCGCGGCATCCCCGGTGTTGGATTTATGGATGGCGGGTGTCGCGTAGGACGGTCTCTCAAGCTAGGAAAGGTCAGTTATGTTGTTTACTTGTTCGGGACGAGCATCCCATGCCTCTTCGCTCTGGGCACCGGGTTCACGTGCCATATGTTGTATCCTCCCGTATAATAATTCTATTTCCTTCTATCCATGAAAGGATACGCGATTTCTTCTTTCTTGTTCGTGTGTTTTTATTTCAATTTTCTTTTGAAGTAAATTTTTAATTATGATTTATGAAAAAACATAATCTGATACTATAAAAAAAGGGCATAATAAATTTGATACGCATCGTTGGCTACCGGCGATCTAAGATGTAAGGGCCGCTACTTACCTCTTGGAGCAACGCGCCGTCGATGGCACTGAAGATGCGCACCAGGGTGCCCGTGACGCTAGCGGTGGCCACGAGCCGGCCGTCGCAGGACATGGCTATGGACGCGAGGCAAGAGGAGTGTGCACGTATTGCCACCACGTGCGCCGTGACCTCCCCCTCGTGCTCCCACCGCTCGACGTGCACCTCACCATCCCTGGCGCCGGGGCACGCGAACGCGAAGGGCGCGCCAGACGACACGGCGCAGAGGCCAAGGGGATTGCCGCACGTCACCACCGAGTGCAGCAACGTAAGCACCTTGTCCTCGGTGTCCTTGGTCCTGCACCGGAGCACCTCCAGCCGGTCAACGAGCACGACGACGGTCTTCGTGCCGTGGACGCGCACTGCCCGCACGTCGTCGTCTTCGCCTCCGGCGTATGTCTTCTCCCCCTCGAAGTACCGCCAGTGATAGTTCATGTATCCCGGCTTCCAACGCCGGATGAAGAACTTGGTATTGTCGACGCGGCTCACGGTGGCGCATGCTGATTCCTTGAGGCTGAGCATGTCGCCGGCCGCTGCGACGATGGCCTTTCTGGCATCTCTTTCTTGGTAGAGGCCACGCAGGCCGAAGGTGTCGCACGAAAGCCAATGCACGCTGGAGGCGCCGGCGACCACGAAGCAGGACGCGTCGCTGCTGAAGGAGAGGTGGACGATAGGGGACGGCAGCGGAGGAGCCGGCCTCCTCCTCTCGGCACCAGGTGGGTCTGCCGACGCCATGGGAACAAGGATACGCGATTGTGTTCTCCAGATTCGATTCGAGGCCCCGTATCTCCTGAAATTTGGTACCAAACCGATAACTGGAGATAGATTTTGTTTTTGGAGAACTTGAGAAACTTTTTTTTTAACACGGTATTTTTTCGGAGAACTTGAAAGAGATTAAATGAAGAGTCCTTCTCGAATCTAAGTAGTAGGACACGTACCAATATCATTTCAGTAACTAATAATGAAAAAAATACGTGACATCTCCGTGTTTTTCGTTTTTGCCAATAGAATCGGATTGCGAGCAAATGCCACCCTTCTCATTATTTTTACTAAATGATCCCGGGAGGATCTTATATGGCGCATTGACCCCCGGAAAAACTTATTTCGTCGTCTGACCCCCTCCACTCGGGCTTGATAGATAGGCGCTTATATTACACATAGAAACGCCTTACCAGAAGGCGCGTTTGACCGGTCGTGGTCTACGGTCGTCGGTCACGCCGTCAGCGTGGCACACGTCTGACGCGTCTGATAAAACGACTCTATATAAGCTGGATAGTCTGCATTTTTTATAATCCCGAATATCATGGCATGAGTACATCTGCAGTCCTAGTTGGATGTTTTGATGTACCCTGACACGCCTATCACATAGGCGTGACAATTTGAAACTGAACACGACCGTGTGTTTGGAGTGTCTCGGGTTGATTCGCCTTATCGTTTGGCGTTTCATATGCATTTGTTAGTACACCCAGTTGTTTGGCGTGGCCGATCATATCTGCGGTGCTGCCTTCCAACTAGGTGTGACTGGCCGTCGGCAGTGGCGCCTTCAAATTAGGCGTGTCATGTCTTCTTCAATGTCGCCTTCGAACTTGGCGTGGCAGGTCGTCGACGTCGGCTTTGTCTGTCTAAGTGACGTGTTTGCTTTCTTGCCCTTCATTTTTTGTTCACGCTTATTTAATAGGCGTGTATGTTTCTAAAAAAATCAATGCGATGGAATCTGTCCATTTGAGCTCCGGTTACCCCCGCCCCCTACTCACCCTCCCCCGAAACAAGTCGCCCCCTTCCTAGCATTACTTTCCGAATCCACAGAGCCACACTCGCAGGTCACCCACCTCGTCGTCCTCGTCCCCTCCCCCTCCTGTTGTTCCCCATGGACTCGGCGGCTCATTCCAGGAAGGCTTCATACCATCGACCGCCCCTGGCCCTTCCCTACGCTACCCCCGCATACCCTCGTCGTACCAACCTCCAACCCAACTCCAAATCCCCAGCGGTAGAAGAGTGGAGACCACACGACATCAGCCAGATCTGGCCAAACCAGTAGGTAATCTTCTTACGAATCAACTTCGCAGGAAGTATATTAGTCATATATGACATCATTAGGTAATAGGAGGGTGCCAACTAGCGCATATCCTTTTTACATATGATGGCATGCCGAACCTGTCACACGTGAGGTGGGTTAATGTTGGCTATATTGCCTTTTTATGTAGGATGGCGTATCGTAATGTAGTGCATTTACATCACTGTGATGCTTTTAACATCTAATCTGGCAGCAACGGTGTGGGGTTTGTGAACTCCCAAAGCCGTGCATTGTGTTTACCTAGGGATACAACTCTGGCTGAACTTGTTGATAAGGTGAGGCAAGTGATGGATGTGGAAAGAAGTTCTCTAGTAAGGTTCGAACGAAGGTATTGTTGGGGAACGTTGCATGGGAAACAAAAATTTTCCTACGCACACGCAAGATCTATCCATGGTGATGAGCATCTACGAGAGGGAGAGTGGATCTACATACCCTTGTAGATCGCTAAGCGGGAAGCGTTAAGAAACGCGGTTGATGTAGTCGAACGTCTTCGCGATCCAAATCGCCGAGCGTCCCGCGATCCCATCACGATCCATCTCGCGATCCAATCACGATCCGTCCCGCGATCCCATCACGATCCGTCCCACGATCAAATCACGAATCGTCTCGCGATCCTGATCACGGTCCTTCCGATCTAGCGCCGAACGGACGGCACCTCCACGTTCAGCACACGTACAGCTCGATGACGATCTCCGCCTTCTTGATCCAGCAAGAGGGAGCGGAGAGGTAGATGAGTTCTCCGGCAGCGCGACGGCGTGGCGGCGATGGTGGTGGAACTATTCCGGCAGGGCTTCGCCTAAGCACCGCCGAACTAGACTAGAGGAGAAAACGATCTAGATGAAGTAGAGGGAGCACGTGGCAATTAGGGTTAGCTCTCCCCTCTAAATCCTCTAGTATATATAGGAGGGAGGGAGGGGAGGAGGCAGCCTCAAACACTCAAGGCCTGGCCGAAATTGGAGGTGGAGGAGTCCTACTCCAATCCTATTAGGAGTAGGATTCCTCCTCTCCACTTGGAAACCCTTTCCACCTTTCCCCCCTTGGGTTTTTCCCACCCCTAGCCGCATGGGCCTTAGTGGGGGGCTCAGCCAGCCCACTAAGGGCTGGCTTGACTCCTCCCACAGCCCATGAGGTCTTTTGGGTCGAGACACCCCTCCCGATGGTCCCCGGTACCCCTCCTAGCACTCCCGGTACACTACCGAAATACCCGAAACTTTTCCGGTGACCAAAAAGGGACTTCCTATATATCAATCTTTGCCTCCGGACCATTACGGAGCTCCTCGTGACGTCTAGGATCTCATCCGGGAGTCCGAACAACCTTCGGTCACCACCATATATAACTCTACTATACCGAAACGTCACCGAACCTTAAGTGTGCAGACCCTGCGGGTTCGAGAACTATGTAGACATGACCGAGACACCTCCACGGTCAATAACCAATAGCGGGACCTGGATGCCCATATTGGTTCCCACATATTCTACGAAGATCTTTATCGGTTGAACCTTTATGTCAAGGATTTAGTTAATCCCGTATGTTGTTCCCTTTGTTCTTCGGTATGTTACTTGCCCGAGATTCGATCGTCGGTATCTCTATACCTAGTTCAATCTCGTTACCGGCAAGTCTCTTTACTCGTTCCGTAATACAAGATCCTGTGGCTAACACTTTAGTCACATTGCTTGCAAGGCTTGTTGTGATGTTGTATTACCGAGTGGGCCCTGAGATACCTCTCCGTCACACGGAGTAACAAATCCCAGTCTCGATCCATGCCCACTCAACAGACACCCTCGGAGATACCTGTAGAGCATCTTTATAGTCACCCAGTTACGTTGTGACGTTTGATACACACAAGGTATTCCTCCGGTGTCAATGAGTTGCATGATCTCATGGTCATAGGAACATATACTTGACATGCAGAAAACTATAGCAATAAACTGACACGATCATATGTTATGTTTATAGTTTGGGTCTTGTCCATCACATCATTCTCCTAATGATGTGATCCCGTTATCAAATGACATCTCATGTCTATGGCCAGGAAACCTTGACCATCTTTGATCAATGAGCTAGTTAACTAGAGGCATACTAGGGACACAGTGTTGTCTATGTACCCACACATGTATTTGAGTTTCCAATCAATACAATTATAGCATGGATAATAAACGATTATCACGAACAAGGAAATATAATAATAACCAATTTATTATTGCCTCTAGGGCATTTTTCCAACAGGTATGACGCCGACACATGTCATAGGTCGTTCTGCACGATGATCCCCCTGGCCGAGGCTTATGCTTGTGATAACTACAAGGCAATGGTCGGTGAATCTTGCATGAAGATCCTTGTTATACATGCAGTGGCCCAACCAGGTCATAACCTCTCTGACATAGACCTCAATCGCGTGCCGGGAGGCTGTGATGGCCACGACCGTATGTCAGGAGTAGGCAACCATAGTGTAGGCAGTCCAGAGATCTACGGTACCATGACCGGGAGTCAGCCCACGGTAGAAGTTAGCACCCCTCCAACACATGATGGTGTAGAAGCTGATGGAGATGTGGGTGGTGATTTTGATCTGTACAACGGCCCGGCAAAAACTGAAGGAAACGACGATGACAGTGATGCAGGTTCGCCAGAAAGGACTTAGTTGGAGGAAGAAGAGGCTGTGGAAATGGTGGATGCAGATGTGGAGGGAGAGGAGACAGAGGAAGAGCCGTTGTTGGGAAAAATGGCCCCGAACCTTCCTCTCATAGAAATCTCAACGGACTTACGCGCACAACAAATAGCTTTTGCATCGGACAAACTTAACGATGCTAGTTATGCTGCTTCCGAAGAGGGGGAGGAGGACGCCGAGTTAGAATACCTGACGGCACAAGCAGAGGACTCCAATGACGAAGGTCCAGCTGATGAATTCCAGTTCAGCTTGTTGGAAACACACCCTTCCGCACAGTATACCAGATAGACATGAGCACACATGAGTTCTGAGATTTAAGCGATGCTGACCTAGCAGCTGTAGCGGAGGAAGATATGTATGATATGGAGCCATTGGTTGTGCCAAGGCCTCAGACAGCCAAAGAGGAGAAGATAAATCTGAGGCCGAAGCCCAAGTAAAATTTAAAGTAGCCGCGACATTTCCTCAAACACCACCTAGGCCCCTCCCACCCCCACCCCCACACAACTCCCTCGCTCGAACCCTAGCTACCTTGTCGTCGCCGCCGCCGCCCCCAATCCCACTCCGCGTTCCATAGTCAACCTCTCCTGCTCTCCCCGTCCAGGTTACGAACCCATCTCCGTACCCTTGCCGCCCTTAATTTCTTAGATGGCGCCTGCTAAACACCCCCTTCCTCATAGATCCGCACTGACCCCCACAGCAGACCGTCGCAGCCTAATCCCAGCTACACTTGTAGGGGAGATCGAGGAGCGAATGGCCAAAAGGAGGTATATCGCGGCCTTTCCGCTGGACGATGTATCCAGGGCTTGTGTTCAGATCAATGGTAGATATGAAGATATGGCTACATGAGTATGCAGTGCGACACTATTGACCTTACCGCGTCCACAAGTCATACAAAACATTGAGATTCGTGGTGTGGTGTCAGAACAGGGAGTAGGTTTGTCCCTGGAAGGTATGTGCCCGGAAGTGCAAACTGGACAATCGTTGGAAGATCGTTGGCTGTGTAGGATCGCACCGATGTGGGTGCGACCGCATAGAAGGTTATCACCGGCAGCTTACGTCCAACTTCATTGGCCAGCGCATGAAACATGACATCGCCAAGCAGCCGACGCAGCCCGCATCACAGCTGCAAGATTACATAAGCATGATTTTTGAGATCGGGACCAAAAAGTTTTTGGCCTCCAACACCATCCCACATCAGCACACATCTGTATTTGGGTAACCGTTTGTGTTATTTTGGCTAATCGCATACAGTTCATGAGTACCAACTGTTTGCCACATATCGCACATGCACCTCTTTTCTGAATTGTATTTGATGGATCTGTCATCGCACACACTTTGCTTTATTGGCGACGGAGCTAGAACTATACTGTTTGTGATTCATGCTTTGCACACAGTTTTGTCGAAGGGTCTCAGATTGATGTGTCGTCTTTGGACCTTCTTGCAGTAGTAATATAAGGCATGTCTTAACAGACTTTATGCACTCCACAAAAAATGACATGCTTATAAGAAACATTTTTGTCATGATTAGTGCAATAATCATTAGCATTATGGATATTCAGAGAAGACACAATAATAACATTGCTATCATGCTTATCATTCAAGGATTTAATGCCAAACATTTTATTGAATTCTTCTTCTAACACTTGAGCATAATTTTCCAATCCATCATTTTCAAGAAAGATATTATAAAGATGAAGTATATGAGACAACCTAAATTCCATATGACACAAAGAACCTCAAAGAGTACCCCAAGATTTCTATCAAAGAAAGTAGGATGAAAACATGCATCAACCTATGTGCCTAGATCACCCCAATGTCACCACGGGGATCCGCAAGTTGATTGCCATAACATACATCAAGTGACTCAATAGAACACCCCATTGTCGCCATGGGTATCCACATGAAGACATACATCATGTGCTTTCAAATCCAAAGTATTCAATCCAAACATAACAAAATCTCAAAGGGAAAAGACTCAACTCATCACATCAAGATAGAGAGGGAAGAACACCATATGATCCAACTATATTAACAAAGCTTGTGGTACATCAAGATCATGCCATCTCAAGAACATGAGAGAGAGAGAGAGAGAGAGAGAGAGAGAGAGAGAGATTAAACACATAGCTACTGGTACATACCCTCATCCCCGAGGGTGAACTACTCCCTCCTCGACATGGAGACCGTCGGGATGATGAAGATGGCCTCCGGTTATGATTTCTCCCTCCGGCAGGGTACCGAAAAAGGGATCTGGATGAGATCCTTCGGAACAGAGGCTTGCAGTGGCGAAGTGAAAGTTATTGGTTTATTTCAGGGGTTTCCTCATTTATAGGAATTTTTCTCATAGGTTTCATGTCAGGGAGGTGCCCGAGGGGCCCACAAGGTATCCCGACACGGCCACCCCCTGGGCATGCCGGGTTTCCTTGTCACCTCCTCGTGGGTCTTCTGATCCTCCCACAAAGCTTCGGGGGTCTCTTTTGTTCCATAAAAAATCACCAAAAAGTTTCGGGCGATTTTGAGAACTTTTATTTTCTGCACAAAAACACCACCATAGTGATTCTGCTAAAAACAACATCAGTGTGGGTTAGTTCCATTTAAGTCATATAAAAGTGCATCAAAACCACGTAAAATTGTTGTAAACATGACATGAATACTTCATAAATTATCGATACCTTGGAGACGTATCACGTCCACCGCACCATCGACCGCCATGAGCTCCTCGACCTTCGCGTGATATGTGGTTATGCTTACGCGGGGATGATGCTCTGCAATAGGGGGTGGGGATTTGGAGGCATGAGGGTGTTTTGCAGGCTCCATCTAAGCAATCAGCCGGGACGATGATGGAGATCAGTGGTTACCTCACTAGATCGACGAGGCTGGGGCAGAACGTAGATGTGGTTGCGGCGGCGGCGGTTTGAGCTGCCTGGGGGAGATGGTGCGGAGATACAGCTGAAATGTGATGGGCTGGGATGGGGTGGGAGGAATAACTTCTGAAATCGCGCGCCTAATGAAAATTTCGCTAAGAAACTCGAACCTTATGCGGGGGAAACACGCAACACAGACGAAGCACATCAAATACTCATGTGTGAGAAAAGAGAAAATTGGTGATCCCACGTCGAAAAATTTGTACACGCGTAATTGATTAAATCGGTCGTGACGGTACACAAGGTTGACACTCGATGAACGTACTTAAATTCGTAGATCATAATTTGCTCTAAAAACTAGTAGGGGTAAGTACTAATACTTAGATGCTCATAATTAATTAAAAAATGTATGGGCAAGACACACACAAACTACTTCTCTGATGTTGGCCAAACGTCGTCGCTCTCAGCCTTTTTGGCGGCGACCCACCATGCTTGGATCTCTGCCCGGCTCTCGTCGGCAGCTTTGGTAGCTCCCGCCTCGATCCTGCTGGTAGGTGGAGGCATCGGGCCATGCTCGCCAGAGGGCGTCTTTCTCCTTCTCGTCCTTGTCGGCGATAGCCCACCGTGCTTAGATCTCTGCCCAGCTCTCCTCAATAGCGCGTGCGGCCGCTTCTTTCTTGCGGCGGATGCACTCTCTTTCTTACGAGATTTTTTCCTTTTCCGCTTGGCCTATGCAGCTTTGGCCTTCGCTTCAGCCTTCACCCATTCTGCGTTGGCAGCTTCATAGTCTGCCCACGTTGGTGTGCCGTCGTGGGCAACGAAGAACTCGGCGCGACGGGATGTCACCACCTCCTTACCAGTTAGTGTGCGGTTACGGGCGGCGATGAACTCAGCGCCGCGTGCTGCCATCGATTCCTCACCAGTTAGTGTGCGGTGCGGTGGCATGATCGACGCATGGAGATAGCTCTGGGACAAAGTGGCCGAAAAATCGTACAGTCCGGTGGTTTTCTAGAGCACTCGAGAGCGATATATATGATGTCGTAGTCCACGCCCTGGCTACACTTGCGTGTTGCCATGGTGCGCCTTGGCTCCACTTGTAAGCATGCATGTTGCCAGAGCATGCACGGTCGTCGAGAACTTGCGCGGTCATCAAGAACCTGAGCCGTCGTCGTTGCGTGCTACCATACGTGCAGTCTCGTCGACAAACTAGGCGAGGTCTGATACTTCTCTGATGTATCTATACTTTTTGATTGTTTCATGCTACTATATTATCTATCTTGAATACTTTATATGCAATTATATGCTATTTTAATCATTTTTGGGACTAACCTATTAACTCAGTGCCAATTGCCAGTTTCTGTTTTTTGCCAGTTTTTGGACTTTTCAGAAAATCAATATCGAACGAAGTCCAAATTGGATAAAAATTTACGGGGGTTATTTTTGGACCAGAAGATACCCAAGAAGCTTTCGGAGGAGGCCAGAAGACCCGCGAGGTAACCACGAGCCACCGGGGAGCGCCTGTTGGGGAACGTTGCATGGGAAACAAAAAAATTCCTACGCTTCACCAAGATCAATCTAGGAGATGAGCATCTACGAGAGGAGAGATCGGATCCACATACCCTTGTAGATCACTAAGCGGGAAGCGTTAAGAAACACGGTTGATGTAGTTGAACGTCTTCGCGATCCAAATCGCAAGCCGTCCCGCGATCCAATCATGATCTAGTGCCGAACTGACGGCACGTCCGCGTTCAGCACACGTACAGCTCGATGACGATCTCCGCCTCCTTGATCCAGCAAGCGAGGGTGGAGAGGTAGATGGGTTCTCCGATAGCACGACGGCGTGGCGGCGGTGGTGGTGGAGCTGATCCGGCAGAGCTTCGCTAAGTAAAACCGAACCAATCTAGAGGAGAAACGATCTAGAGGGGGAGAGAGAGGGTTGCGTCGTTGCTTGGGTGCGGCTGCTCTCCCTCTCCCCTCATATATATAGGGGGGGTGGTTGGTCGCGGTTTCCCTAGGGTTGGGGCGGCGCCCTAGGGAACTTCCTCATGGTTTCCCTAGGGGCGGGGCGGCCACCCTAGGGAACTGCCTTAGGGTTTCCCTAGGGGTGCGGCGGCCACCCTAGGGAACTGCCTCAGGGTTTCCCTAGGGGCGCGGCGGCCACCCTAGGGAAACTTCGGCCCTTAGCTGCATGGGCCCAGCCCATGGGGTTCTCCGAGGCAGGTGGACCTCCCCGATGGACCCCCAGAACCCCTTCCGGCATTTCCAACCAAAACCGGCAAGCCCCGAAACTATTCTGGAACCCGAATACCAACTTCCCATATATGAATCTTTACCTTCAGACCATTCCGGAGCTCCTCGTGATGTTCGGGATCTCATCCGGGACTCCGAACAACCTTCGGTCACCAAATTACATAACTCAATACTACCGAAATGTCACCGAACGTTAAGTGTGCAGACCCTGCGGGTTCGAGAACTATGTAGACATGACCGAGACACCTCTACGGTCAATAACCAATAGCGGGATCTGGATGCCCATATTGGTTCCTACATATTCTACGAAGATCTTTATCGGTTGAACCTCTATGTCAAGGATTCAGTTAATCCCGTACACTGTTCCCTTTGTTTATCGGTATGTTACTTGCCCGAGATTCGATTGTCGGTATCTCCATACCTAGTTCAATCTCGTTACCGGCAAGTCTCTTTACTTGTTCCGTAATACAAGATCCTATGGCTAATACTTTAGTCACTTTGCTTGCAAGGCTTATTGTGATGTTGTATTACCGAGTGGGCCCTGAGATACCTCTCCGTCACACGGAGTAACAAATCCCAGTCTTGATCCATGTCAACTCAACAGACACCTTTGGAGATACCTGTAGAGCATCTTTATAGTCACCTAGTTACGTTGTTACGTTTGATACATACAAGGTACTCCTCCGGTGTCAGTGAGTTACATGATCTCATGGTCATAGGAACACATACTTGACATGCAGAAAACAATAGCAATAAATTGACACGATCATATGCTACGTTCATAGTTTGGGTCTTGTCCATCACATCATTCTCCTAATGATGTGATCCCGTTATCAAATGACAACTCTTGTCCATGGCTAGGAAACCTTGACCATCTTTGATCAACGAGCTAGTCCTATAGAGGCTCACTAGGGACATGGTGTTGTCTACGTACCCACACATGTATTTGCGTTTCCAGTCAATACAATTATAGCATGGATAATAAACATTTATCATGAACAAGGAAATATAATAATAACCATTTTATTATTGCTTCTAGGGCATATTTCCAACAGTCTCCCACTTGCACTAGAGTCAATAATCTAGCTCACATCACTATGTGATTTTACATTGTAATGAATCTAACACCCATACAGTTCTGGTGTTGATCATGTTGCCCTCGTGGAAGAGGCTTAGTCAACGGATCTGCAACATTCAGATCCATGTGTACTTTGCAAATACTTATGTCTCCTCCCTCGATGTAATCGTGGATGGAATTGAAGCGTCGCTTTATGTGTCTAGTCCTCTTGTGAAACCTTGGTTCCTTGGCTAGAGCAATGGCACCAGTGTTGTCACAGAACAGAGTCATTGGGTCAAGTGCACTGGGCACAACTCCAAGATCCGTCATGAACTGCTTCATCCAGACACCCTCCTTCGGCGCCTCCGAGGCAGCTATGTACTCCGCTTCGCATGTAGAATCAGCTACGACGCTTTGCTTGCAACTGCACCATCTTACCGCTCCTCCATTGAGAATAAATATGTATCCGGTTTGAGACTTAGAGTCATCCAGATCAGTGTCAAAGCTTGCATCGACGTAACCCTTTACGGCGAGCTCTTGATCACCTCCATAAACGAGAAACATTTCCTTAGTCCTTTTCAGGTACTTTAGGATATTCTTGACCGCCGTCTAGTGATCCACTCATGGATTACTTTGAAACCTTCCGGCCATACTTATGGTAAGGTTGACGTCTGGTCTTGTGCACAACATTGCATACATGATAGAGCCTATCGCAGAAGCATAGGGGATGACACTCATCTTTTCTCTATCCTCTGCAGTCACTGGGCATTGAGTCTTACTCAACTTTACACCTTGTAACACAGGCAAGTACCCTTTCTTGCACTGATCCATTTTGAACTTCTTCAAAACTTTATCAAGGTATGTGCTCTGTGAAAGTCCTATTAAGCGTCTTGATCTATCTCTATAGATCTTGATGCCTAATATAAAAGCAGCTTCTCCTAGGTCCTTCATTGAAAAACTCTTATTCAAATATTCCTTTACGCTTTCCAAGAATTCTATATTGTTTCCAATCAGCAATATGTCATCCACGTATAATATTAGAAACACTGTAGAGCTCCCACTCACTTTCTTGTAAATACAAGCTTCTCCATAAACTTGTATAAACCCAAACGCTTTGATCACCTCATCAAAGCGCTTATTCCAACTCCGAGATACCTGCACCAGTCCATAAATGGATCGCTGGAGCTTGCAAACTTTGTCAGCATTCTCTGGATCGACAAAACCTTCTGGTTGCATCATATACAACTCTTCTTCAAGGAAACCGTTGAGGAACGCTGTTTTGACATCCATCTGCCAAATTTCATAATCGAAAAATGCAGCTATTGCTAACATGATTCTGACGGACTTAAGCATCACTACGGGAGAGAAAGTCTCATCGTAGTCAATTCCTTGAACTTGTGAAAAACCCTTTGTCACAAGTCAAGCTTTATAGACGGTGACATTACCGTCCGCGTCCGTCTTCCTCTTAAAGATCCATTTATTCTGAATGGCCTTTCGCCCTTCAGGTAATACTTCCAAAGTCCACACTTTGTTTTCATACATGGATCCTATCTCGGATTTCATGGCCTCTAACCATTTGTCGGAATCCGGGCCCATCTCCATAGCTCATAGGTTCATCGTTGTCCAACAACATGACCTCCAAGACAGGGTTACCGTACCACTCAGGAGCAGTACGTGCCCTTGTCGACCTACGAGGTTCGATAGTAACTTGATCCGAAGCTTCATGATCACTATCATTAGCTTCCTCTTCAACTGATATAGGCTCCACAGAAACATCTTTCTGCGCTGCGCTACTCTCTGGTTGAAGTGAAGGTTCAACAACCTCATCAAGTTCTATCTTCCTCCCACTCAATTCTTTCGAGAGAAACTCTTTCTCGAGAAATGACCCGTTCTTAGCGACAAACACTTTGCTTTCGTATCTGAGATAGAAGGTGTACCCAAACGTCTCCTTTGGGTATCCTATGAAGACACATTTCTCCGCTTTGGGTTCCAGCTTTTCAGGCTGAAGCTTTTTGACATAAGCATCGCATCCCCAAACTTTAAGAAACGACAACTTCGGCTTCTTGCCAAACCATAGCTCATATGGCGTCGTCTCAACGGATTTAGATGGTGCCCTATTTAAAGTAAATGCAGTTGTCTCTAACGCATAACCCCAAAATGATAGTGGCAAATCGGCAAGAGACATCATAGACCGCACCATATCCAATAAGGTTCGATTACCACCATTACGCTGTGGTGTTCCAGGTGGCGTCAACTGTGAAACAATTCCACATTGTCTTAAGTGATTGCCAAACTCATAACTCTGATAATCTCCTCCTCGATCAGATCGTAGGAATTTAATCTTCTTGTTACGATGATTCTCAACTTCACTCTGAAATTGCTTGAACTTTTCAAACGTTTCAGACTTATGTTTCATTAAGTAAATATACCCATATCTACTTAAGTCATCGGTGAATGCGAGAAAATAACGATATCCACCGCACGCCTCAATGCTCATCGGACCGCACACATCAGTATGTATGATTTCCAACAAGTCACTTGCCCATTCCATTGTTCCAGAGAAC
This sequence comes from Elymus sibiricus, assembly GCA_039707655.1. Taxonomy (NCBI): domain Eukaryota; kingdom Viridiplantae; phylum Streptophyta; class Magnoliopsida; order Poales; family Poaceae; genus Elymus; species Elymus sibiricus. The sequence goes on along the minus strand of CM077669.1, from coordinate 343,066,544 downwards.
GGGGTCTTAGTCATCTTGCCCATGAGGCATGGTTCACATGTGTCAAGTGATTCAAAATCAAGTGACTCCAAAAGTCCATCAACATGGAGTTTCTTCATGCGTTTTACACCAATATGACCTAAGCGGCAGTGCCACAAGAAAGTGGTGCTATCATTATCAACTCTACATCTTTTGGCATCAATGTTATGAACATGTGTATCATCACTATCGAGATTCAATAAAAATAAACCCCTCACAATGGATGCATGACCATAAAAGATATTACCCATATAAATAGAACAACCATTATTCTCTGATTTAAATGAGTAACCGTCTCGCAATAAACAAGATCCAGATATAATGTTCATGCTTAACGCAGGCACTAAATAACAATTATTCAGGTTCATCACTAATCCCGATGGTAGTCGAAGAGAGAGCGTGCCGACGGCGATCACATCAACCTTGGAACCATTTCCCACGCGCATCGTCACTTCGTCCTTTGCCAGCCTCCGTCTATTCCGCAGTTCCTGTTTTGAGTTGCAAATGTGAGCAACCGAACCGGTATCAAATACCCAGGCACTACAATGAGAGTTGGTAAGGTACACATCAATAACATGTATATCATATATACCTTGTTTGGTGTTGGCCACCTTCTTGTCGGCCAGATACTTGGGGCAGTTCCGCTTCCAGTGGCCAGTACCCTTGCAATGAAAGCACTCAGTTTCTGGCTTGGGTCCAGCCTTGGGTTTCTTCACGGGAGGGGCAACTGCTTTGCCACTCTTCTTGGAGTTACCCTTGTTACCCTTGCCATTCTTCTTGAAACTAGTGGTTTTATTGACCATCAACACTTTATGCTCCTTCTGGATTTCAGACTCAGCGACTTTCAGCATCGCAAACAGCTCGGCGATTGACTTGTTCATCCCTTGCATGTTATAGTTCAACACAAAGCTCTTGTAGCTAGGTGGCAGTGATTGAAGAACTCTATCAGTGATCGCCTCTGGCGGGAGGGCAATTCCCAACTCAGCTAGACGGTTGGAATACCCAGACATTCTGAGTATGTGCTCACTAACAGGCCCATTCTCCTCCATTTTGCAAGCATAGAATTTATCGAAGGTCTCATACCTCTTGATCCGGGCATTCTTCTCAAAGATAACTTCAACTCATGGAACATCTCATATGCTCCATGACGTTCAAAACGCCTCTGAAGTCCCGGCTCTAAGCCATACAACATAGCACACTGAACTATTGAGTAATCATCCGAATGCGACTGCCAGGTGTTCGCAACATCTGGAGACGACACTGGAGCGGGTGGCTCACCAAGCGGTGCATCAAGGACATAAGCCTTTTGGGAAGCCGTGAGGATAATCCTCAGATTACGGGCCCAGTCTACGAAGTTACTTCCATCATCTTTCAGCTTAGCTTTCTCTAGGAACGCATTGAAATTCAGGGGAACTACTGCGCGAGCCATTGATCTACAACATAAAATTTGCAAAGACAAATTAGACTATTGTTCAAGATAATGAGTTTAGTTAATCATATTACTTAAAAACTCCCACTCAAATTGACATCCCTCAGGTCATCCGAGTGCTACATGATCCAAATTCACCAACCCAAGTCCAATCATCATGTGAGATGAGGTGGTTTCAATGGTGAACATCTCCATGTTGATCATATCTACTATATGACTCATGTTCGACGTTTCGGTCTCTTGTGTTCCGAGGCCATGTCTATACATGCTAGGCTCGTCAAGTTTAACCCGAGTGTTCCGCATGTGCAACACTGGCTTGCACCCGTTGTATGCGAACGTAGAGTCTATCACACCCGATCATCACGTGGTGTCTCGAAACGACGAACTTTCGCAACGGTGCACACTCGGGGAGAACACAATTTTATCTTGAAATTTTAGTGAGGGATCACCTTATAATGCTACCGTCGTCCTAAGCATAATAAGATGCATAAAAGGATTAACATCACATGCAAATCATAAGTGGCATGATATGGCCATGAACTTGTGCTTTTGATCTCCATCTCCAAAGCATCGGCATGATCTCCATCGTCACCGGCATAACACCATGATCTCCATCAACGTGTCGCCATGAGGTTGTCGCGCCAACTTATTGCATCTACAACTATTGCTAACTCATAGCGATAAAGTAAAGCAAAAAGGCGAAAAATAAATTAAAGACAACCCTATGGCTCCTGCCGGTTTCCGTACTCATCGACATGCAAGTCGTGATTATCTATACAAAACATGATCATCTCATACATCACATATATCTCATCATGTTTCTGGCCATATCATATCACATCATACCCTGCAAAAACAAGTTAGACGTCCTCTAATTTGTTGTTGCATGTTTTACGTGGCTGCTATGGGTATCTAGCAAGAACGATTCTTACGTACGCAAAACCACAACAGTGATATACAAGTTGCTATTTAACCTTCTACAAGGACCGCCTTTGTCAAATCCGATTCAACTAAAGTAGGAGAGACAGACACCCGCCAGTCATCTTATGCAACAAAGTTACATGTCAGTCGATGGAATCGGTCTCTCGTACGTGGACGAGTAAGGTTGGTCCGAGCCGCTTCATCCCACAATACCGCTGAATCAAGAAAAGACCAAGGAGGGAAGAAATCTGAATATCAACGCCCACAAACTCCTTTGTGTTCTACTCGAGATCTCATCTACGCATAGACCTAGCTCATGATGCCACTGTTGGGGAACGTTGCATGGGAAACAAAAAAATTTCCTACGCTTCACCAAGATCAATCTAGGAGATGAGCATCTACGAGAGGAGAGATCGGATCCACATACCCTTGTAGATCGCTAAGCGGGAAGCGTTAAGAAACGTGGTTGATGTAGTCGAACGTCTTCGCGATCCAAATCGCAAGCCGTCCCGCGATCCAATCACGATCTAGTGCCGAACGGACGGCACCCCCGCGTTCAGCACACGTACAGCTCGATGATGATCTCCGCCTCCTTGATCCAGCAAGCAAGGGCAGAGAGGTAGATGAGTTCTCCGGCGGCACGACGGCGTGGCGGCGGCGGCGGTGGAGCTGATCCGGCAGAGCTTCGCTAAGCAAAACCGAACCAATCTAGAGGAGAAATCTAGATGGGGAGAGAGAGGGCTGCGCCGTGGCTTGGGTGTGGCTGCTCTCCCTCTCCCCTCATATATATAGTGGGGTGGCTGGTCGCGGTATCCCTAGGGTTGGGGTGGCGCCCTAGGGAACTTCCCCAGGGTTTTCCTAGGGGCGCGGCGGCCACCCTAGGGAACTGCCTGAGGGTTTCCCTAGGGGCGCGGCGGCCACCCTAGGGAACTGCCTCAGGGTTTCCCTAGGGGCGCGGCGGCCACCCTAGGGAAACTTTGGCCCTTAACTGCATGGGCCCAGCCCATGGGGTCCTCCGAGGCAGGTGGACCTCCCCGATGGACCCCCGGAACCCCTTCCGGCATTTCCAACCAAAACTGGCAAGCCCCGAAACTATTCCGGAACCCGAATACAAACTTCCCATATATGAATATTTACCTCCGGACCATTCCGGAGCTCCTCGTGACGTCCGGGGTCTCATCTGGGACTCCGAACAACCTTCGGTCACCAACTTACATAACTCAATACTACCGAAACGCCACCAAACGTTAAGTGTGCAGACCCTACGGGTTCGAGAACTATGTAGACATGACCGAGACACCTCTACGGTCAATAACCAATAGCAGGACCTGGATGCCCATATTGGTTCCTACATATTCCACGAATATCTTTATCGGTTGAACCTCTATGTCAAGGATTCAGTTAATCCCGTACGCTGTTCCCTTTGTTTATCGGTATGTTACTTGCCCGAGATTCGATCGTCGGTATCTCCATACCTAGTTCAATCTCGTTACCGGCAAGTCTCTTTACTCATTCCGTAATACAAGATCCTGTGGCTAATACTTTAGTCACTTTGCTTGCAAGGCTTATTGTGATGTTGTATTACCAAGTGGGCCCTGAGATACCTCTCCGTCACACGGAGTAACAAATCCCAGTCTTGATCCATGTCAACTCAACAGACACCTTCGGAGATACCCGTAGAGCATCTTTATAGTCACCCAGTTACATTGTGACGTTTGATACACACAAGGTACTCCTCCGGTGTCAGTGAGTTACATGATCTCATGGTCATAGGAACACATACTTGACATGCAGAAAACAATAGCAATAAACTGACACGATCATATGCTACGTTCATAGTTTGGGTCTTGTCCATCACATCATTCTCCTAATGATGTGATCCCGTTATCAAATGACAACTCTTGTCCATGGCTAGGAAACCTTGACCATCTTTGATCAACGAGCTAGTCCTATAGAGGCTCACTAGGGACATGGTGTTGTCTAGGTACCCACACATGTATTTGCGTTTCCAGTCAATACAATTATAGCATGGATAATAAAAATTTATCATGAACAAGGAAATATAATAATAAACATTTTATTATTGCCTCTAGGGCATATTTCCAACAGCTTCCTGGGGGGTAGGGCGCGCCCCATGGCTCGTGGGCCCCTCGTGGAACCTCCTGACTGATACGTCTCCAACGTATCTATAATTTTTGATTGTTCCATGCTTTTATATTATCATTCTAGGATACTTTTTGAGTAATAATTTACCAATTTATATTATTTTCGAGCACTAACCTATTGACCCAGTGCCCAATGCTAGTTGTTGTTTTCTGCATGTCTTTTTACTTTTCAAGTTTACAGAATCAAACGAAGTCCAATTGCCACGAAACTTTTTTATGATTTTTTCTGGACCAAAAGAAGACCTGGAAGCTTCAGGAGAAGACCGCATGCCGCACGAGGGAGGCACAAGCCAACAGGGCATGCCCAGGGGGGGTGGTCGCGCCCTGATGGCTTGTCCCTCCCTGGCAGGTCTCGTGACCCCGTTATCTGGCCTATAAATTCACATATATTCCAAAAACCCTAGAGGGCATCCCTAAACAGTTTTCCGCCACCGCAAGTCTCTGTTCCGCCGCGAGCCCATCTGGAGCTCCGTTCCAGCACCATGCCAGAGGGGGGATCGATCACGGAGGGCCTCTTCATCAACCTTGCTGCCCTCATGATGATGTGTGAGTAGTTCACCACAAACCTATGGGTCTGTAGTTAGTACCTAGACGACTCTCTCTCTCTCTTTCTTTTGATCTTCAATACAATGATCATTGCATCTTTGCTTCGATCTATCCGATGTAATTCTTTTGTAGGGTGTGTTTGTTGGGATCCGGTGAATTGTGGGTTTATGTTTCAGATTATTCATGAAAAGTATTTGAGTCAAACCTGAATATTAAGATTCTTATTTACATGATCATTATAGCTTCATAATTCTCTCCGATCTATTGAAATAGTTTGGCCAACTAGATTGTTATTTCTTCAGTGAGAGGGGTGCGTTGTAGTGGGTTCAACCTGACGGGTTTCTATATCCCAGTGACAGTAGGGGACAAGATACATCTTTGTGTTGTTTCCATTAAGGATAAAAAGATGGGGGTAGTTCATATTAATTGAATTCTCTTTGTCTACATCATGTCATCGTTCTCCAAGCATTAATCTGTTTGTCATGAACTTAATACGTAGAGAGGCAAGCATAGAAGCGCTCTTGAAGTGGAGTAATAGTAATAGGTGCATGCAGTAGTCGGCCTATTTGCTTATGGACGTGATGCCTATATATACATGATCATTGCCGTGAATATCGCATGACTATGCGCTTTTCTATCAATTGCCCAACAGTAATTTGTTTAACCACCGTATGTTGCCTACATGAGAGATGCCGCTAGGGAAAACTATGCCCCCCGGGTATATTTACTTATATTGTTACAAATCCTATCATTACCTTGCTTCCATTTATTTACTTTTATTTTATTTTGCAATTTACAATTATCTACTATTATCTACACGCTTCAGTTGCTTGCAAATAACGAGATCAAGGGGATTGACAACCTCTTGCCCGCTTTGGGTGCAAGTTGTTTGCTCTTTTGTGTGCAGCAGCTGAAGATGATTGTGGACTGATATTCCTATTGGTTCGATAAACCTTGGTTTCATAACTGAGGGAAATACTTACTCGTAATGTGCTGCAATTACCCGTTCCTCTTCATGAAAAACCGAACGCAGATCACAAGTATCAGGAAGGATTTATGGCGCCGTTGTCGGGGAATATTATCACCAACTATCAAGTAACTTCACACAAATTATCATTCACTTGTTCTTCTTTTTATTTGCTGTTATATTTAGTTTGCTTCATAAAAATCAAAAATACATATATATTTATCTTTGCTTGTTGTTATTTTGCTTGTTGCTTGTTACTATGTCTAGTTCTTCTTGTGTTCTTGTTGCTCCCGATAATGGGGTACTAAGTTTCAAACAAAGGGGAGGAGAAAATTTGAAAGATGCATGGTATAGGATTTACAATGCTCAAAATAAATCAACTCATAAGCAATCCACAACTACCTTGCTTCGTAATTTTTATGGAGGTGTGACAACTTGGTATAGGTTTATTCTTGACACCATTACCGGTGGCAATTTCTTAATGTGTCACACTATGGATACTTATAATGCTATTGAAAATCTTGTAGGAGAACCACCTATTATTATTAATGAAACTATCTTCACCTTGGAACATGTTATGCAAAGACATGATGCTATTGAAAAGAAGAGGATTACTAGTGAACAAATTGAGGAGTTAGATAAAAAACTTCATAATCATATCACTCAATTTGGGTCACGGGTAGGAATGACTTTGAAAACTTTAAAGGAGAAGGACACAATTATTGATGAAGGGGTAGAACAAAGTTTGAATAGGATTGATAAAATGGAGGAAGTCATTGATAAAGTAGGCTCCGCTTTCACACCCTCGAAAGCAAATGCTAGTACTTCTCGAAATAAAAGCCCCAAGTTCATCTATATTCCTAAGAGCGTTAGTACTCCTCCTAGCAAGAGAAATGAAGATCTCAAAATGATTAGTGTGCACCCCAACTTTATAAACCTGATAAAAGACCCTATTTTCAAGCCTCCTATTGTTCCTAACAATCATTGTGTTGTCAAGGAGCTTGATGTCAAGGATGACAATACTTGAAACTATGCATTATGCCTAGCTAGGTGCATAAAATAATAGCGCTTGTTGGGAGGCAACCCAATAGTTATGTTTATTTTTACTTTTTACTTTCTATTTGTGTGTGATAACATGATTATTGCCTCTGTGATGATTGTGTTTTTATGTTTTAATTAGTGTTTGTGTCAAGTAAATCCTTTGGGATGACTCACAAGATGAGTAGAGTTGATACGGTGCAAAAACAGAAACTTTAGCGTTTAGTGCAGAATTTCTCAGATTTTACTGGAACGTCTTTTTTATCTGAAATTTTTACACAGTATTGATATACAAATTCTTCAGATTTTCGTAATTTTTAAGAATTTATAGAGTTACATAATTATAGTTTCTTTACAGATCTTTACAGACTGCTCTGTTTTAGACAGATTCTGTTTTTGCTTGCATAGTTTGCTTGTTTTGATGAAACTATGGATTGTATCGGGGGTATAAGCCATGGAGAAGTTAGAATACAGTACCTATTATGCAATAATGAAATATGAATCAATTTATAACAGTACCTAAATTATTTGATATGTTTCTTATACTAATGGATCTCACGAAGTTTTGTTGAGTTTTGTGTGATTGAAGTTTTTAAGTTTTGGGTGTTATCACGATGGACGAAGGAATAAGGAGTGGCAAGAGCCTAAGATTGGGGATGCCCAAGGCACCCCAAGGTAATATTCTCGGAAGACTCAAGCATCTAAGCTTGGGGATGCCCCGGAAGGCATCCCCTCTTTTGTCTCAATCCATTGGTATGTCACTTAGAGCTATATTTTTATTCATCATATGATATGGGTTTTGCTTGGAGCGTTGTTTGCTTTTGTTTGCTTTTACTTTTAGTTTGCCACAATAATAATTTTCTGGACACACCTATTTGAGAGACACACCCATCATAATTTGTTAGAATACTCTATGTGCTTCACTTATATCTTTTGAGCTTAGCAGTTGCTCTAGTACTTCACTTATAACTCTTTGAGCACGGTGGCGTATAGATTTTGTAGAAATAATTACACTCTCGTTCTTCACTTATATTCATTTCAGATTTAATAAATAGTGATGGTAATTTTCATGGGTCATAATACTAGTCCAAAAATAATATGTATTCAATGAGTGATAATCAAAACCATCATGTAGCACATTAAAGAGAAATCTTGGGCTAATGATATTGATGTGGTAATATGAAAAAGGTGTGAGTGCATCATTGTTGATTCGTAGAAGTATCGATATTAAGAGGTGTTAACTTTCCATTTGTTTAAATATTAAAAAGTCATGGTGAGGATGTGTGAGCATTTCTATTCCTCGTCGAAATCCTAGTGTTGTTTCAGGTCGGAGGCGCGGGATAGTTAACTCCTCCCAACCCCCTCCCTCGGGGCATACGAGTAGTACTTCGATTTGTGTTAAACTAATAAAACTTTGCAATAAGTATATGAGTTCTTCATGACTAATGTGAACACGTGGACATACACAATCTCACCACCTTGTATTTTGCTAGCCTCTTCGGTACCGTGCTTGCCCATTCTCACCTCGAGGATCGATGCAAACTTTGCCGATGCATCCAAACTCCGTGACATGATATGCGCTGTCACACATAAGCCTTGTTATATCTTCCTCAAAACAGCCACCATACCTACCTATTATGGAATTTCCATAGCCATTCCGAGATATAGTACCATGCAAATTCCACTGATACTTCATATGACTAGTTCGTTCATCATCATATTGCTTTGCATGATCATATAGAGTTGGCATGTATTTGTGGCAAAGCCACCTTTCATCATATTTTTGATACATGTCACGCTAGATCATTGCACATCCTAGTACACTGCCAGAGGCATTCATATCGAGTCATATTGTTTCATAGTTCTTCATATCGAGTTTTCATGTTGAGTTGTAAGTAAATAAAAGTGTGATGATCATCATTAGAGAATTGTCCCATTGAGGAAATAAAAATGGGGGAGGCAAAATGAGCCCACCATAAAAAAATGAAAAAAATGAAAAAGAGAGAAAAAGAGAGAAGGGACTTTGCTACTATCCTTTACCACACTTGTGCCTCAAAGTTGCACCTTGTTCTTCATATAGAGAGTCTCATGTTATGTCATTTCATATGCTAGTGGGAATCACTTTTTATTATAAACTTGGCTTGTATATTCCGATGACGGGCTTCCTCAAATGCCCTAGGTCTTCATGAGCAAGCAAGTTGGATGCACACCGCACTTAGCTTCAATTGAGCTTTCATACACTTATAGCTCTTGTGCATCATTTGCATGGCAATCCCTACTCCTTGCATTGACATCTATCGATGGGCATCTCCATACCCCGTTGATACGCCTAGTTGATGCAAGATTTTCTTCTCCATCTTTTACCCCTTTGATATCTACCACCATATTCTATTCCACCCTTATGCTATGTCCATGGTTCACGCTCATGTATTGCGCGAAGAATAAAAAGTTGATGCACACTGAAAAAGTTCGATCCAATTGCTTGACTTGGACACCGTGGTGCTTGACATTTGTATTAATGTGGTGAAGACGGAGCCATGCCTCGCTAATATGATAATATGATAGAAATAATTCATAGACAATGTTTATGGAGAAAGCATAGAGATGAACCTGCCCCATCACTGGCTGCATGGAATTTGATTTGTAGGCCCAAGGATAAGGGGGGTTTAGGCATTATGAACTCGGGAGTACAAAATATGGCTCTCCTTAAAGCATGCCAACAAGTTTTTCAACAAGTTGGTTGTGCCTTGGGTATCTCTGGTCTGGGACTCATATTATCATGAAAGTGTACCTCAGGAAACAAGCAGTTGTGGTTCTTTTTGGTGGAGGGATATATGTAAGGCAATGGATCATTTCAGGGAAAGTACATGGATTCATATTAATGTTGGGGACACTGCATTGTTTTGGTCTGACAGGTGGGAGTTTGGCAACTCAGCCCAACCATTCAACTCAGGTTTCCTAGGTTGTTCTCATATGTCAAAGATTCTTGGTCAACTGTGAAGGAGGTTTTTAATACCACAAACATCTTTCAACTATTTCACATGCCTCTGTCTGAGCAGGCTTATGCTGAATTTTGATAGTTCAAACTCTCATGATCACTCATCACAGAGAGGAAGGGGAGAACGATATTTGGTACTGGAAGGGCTCTGGGAATTACTCTAAGCCAAAAGCATTCTACTCATTAATGCACAATGATCAGATTTTGAACCCCCTTTTATCCTGGATCTGGAAATCTGCCTGCACAATGAAGATAAAGGTTTTTGCTTGGATGACGATCATGGACAGGCTAAACACTAAAGACATGGTTCAGAGAAGGCATTGGCACATTCATGATGGCACAAATTGTGTGTTGTGTCACCTACACACAAGGGAAACCAGAACCCACCTCTTTTTTGAGTGTAACTTCAGTGTCAAAATCTGGAATTTTCTTCAGATTTATTGGCCTTCTGGTGATGATATGGGCAAAATTGTAACACATGCTAGAAGAGAGTTTTCAAAACCATTCTTCACTGAGGTTGTGTTTGTGGCATGTTGGAACATATGGATAATCAGGAATGGCAAGGTATTCAGACATGAGAGGCCAAGCTTTAATAAATGGAGGAATGCTTTCATCCATGATATGTCCCTAATGCAGCACAGGATTAAATCACCTTTTAAGGATGAACTACTGCGGTGGATATCTTACCTGCCTCCTTGAGGGGGGTCATGTAGTAGTTTTTTTTGCTTCTTTCTTCTTTTTAGTTAGCCTTTTGATTACTGCTGGTAATCTTTGTACATATATACTTTCTTTTTGATAATAAAGTTTAAATTGCTGTGGGGGGTTTTCCCTACAGTTCCCAGTCAAAAAAATATGATAAAATGAATGGGGGGGTAAACATTCTTTTAGGATCGTATACTTTGAAAGATTAATGATTTTGCTGCTTGTGCCTATAAATATTACTATGTTGATGTTTGTTAATTCATCGTTTCTTAATATGCATACATGCAAAAGATTACATATTAGGTGGCATGTCACATCAAAAATTCTGTTTTTACATTTACCTACTCGAGGAGCAGGAATTAAGCTTGGGGATGCTGATACGTCTGCAACGTATCTATAATTTTTAATTCTTCCATGCTATTATATTACCATTCTAGGATACTTTTCGAGTAATAATTCAGCGATTTATATTATTTTTTAGCACTAACCTATTGACCCAGTGCCCAGTGCCAGTTGTTCTTTTCTGCGTATTTTTTACTTTTCAGGTTTACAGTACCAAACGAAGTCCAATTGCCCCGAAACTTTTTTATGATTTTTCTGGACCAAAAGAAGACCTGGAAGCTTCGGGAGAAGACCGGAGGCCACACGAGGGAGGCACAAGCTAAGAGGGCATGCCCAGGGGGGGCGGTCACGCCCTGATGGCTTGTCCCTCCTTGGCAGGTTTCCTGACCGCGTTCTCTGGCCTGTAAATTCACACATATTCCAAAAACCCTCGAGGGCATCCTGAAACACTTTTTCCGCCGCTGCAAGTCTCCGTTGAGGGAGTCCGGGACTAAGGGGTCCTCGGGCCGCCAACCTATCTCTATGGGCCGGACTCATGGGCCAGTTCAGGCAGCCGATGACATACGCAAGGAAGATTCCACAAGACTTGGTGATCAAGACAAGGACTCCTCTCCACCGATGTAGCCGACTAGGACTCTTGTTATCCTAGGCCTTCGGTGTGTTATATAAGCCGAGGTCAGGATAGACATTAGACATATTAGATCATCAAAGGTTAAACTCATCACCCTTAGGGTTTAGACCACATTATACGATCTCGAGGTAGATCAACTCTGTACTTGATACCCCATATTCAATACAATCAAAGCAGGATGTAGGGTTTTACCTCCATTAAGGGTGCCCGAACCTGGGTAAAACATCATCTCCCTTGTCTCCTGTAACCCATCAATCCAAGATCCACAGTTCGGGACCCCCTACCTGAGATCTGCCGGTTTTGACACCAACATTTGTGCTTTCATTGAGAGTTCCGCTGTGGGATCGCCAGAAGGATCAATAGCTCGTCTGCAGATTGGCGGCAGTTTTTTCTGGATAGCGAATTTGTGTTTGTCGTTCCCGTTTCCTCGAGCGTCGCTTTGACGATTGCTTCGGTGGAATTGTGTGGAATTGTATCTACAACAACCCTTTAAAATTTCATCGCGTTCCGATGGAGGAATCCATGGCAATCTCCAATATATCGGAGCCCTGTCGAATCTGGACGGGAATCTGGATGAATTTAGGGCGAGGTGACCAGTATCTAGCTCAGACATCCATTGGAAAATCCCACCGTTCATCGACTGCAAAATTCCTATACCGATCAGACCTCCAAATTTCAGCTTGATCCGACCGTCCAAACTCTGGAAAACGTCTGATGAGTATAACGAATTTTGGATCTATTTTCTGCGCGAAAACGAATCCGACCCGAGTTCATCTTTTTCATCAACGGGTTGTCGGGCGTCCTTTTTGAAAGAAATTTTCTCATCATCTCGGTCAGCCGACATAGAACTTGGCATCGCGAGGTCCGAATGATCATCAAGAGAACCTCGTCATCCGCGGGTGGTACGGGTCGGGCGCTCCGTTGATTCATCGAGCCAGCAGTGACCGCGTCACAAATTCTGACCTGCGTCGGCATCGCCGCGCCGTCGCTTTTTCAAGCCGACGTCCACCACGCCGACCTACTTCGACACGTCGGCTGGCATGGGGGCTCTAACGTCACCTTACCTACCTGCTCCGTCACCTCGGCTAGACCGGGGGCTTCGCCATCTCCTCATCAACCTGCTTCAGGGACTTCGGCGTCACGAGCCGACCAGCTTCGTCATGTTAGCTGGACTGGGGGCTTCGCCTCGCCACATCGACCGTGCTGCATCGCTACTTCATCAAGCCGATCTCTTCGCTCGGTCACCTTGGGACCAGCTTGGGGGATGAGAGCTCGGCCCACTACAAGCTCGGCCCAGGTCATCAACACCGAGCACATTAACCAGCTAAGTCGCTTTCATGCTCAACCTTTTCCAGTTTTTATTTCTGTGCGTTTCAACCAAGCATTATATTTGTGTTAAACAAAAAGTTATTTGTTAAAAACTTAGCTTTTCATAAGCGTCGTTTGTTAAAAACACTTTCTTTACCCAATTTAACCGGGTGCTCTTAAATTTATATGAGCCGTTTTATAATAAATGTTTTCTTCTTGATTGTTGCAAAGTCTTTTTCTACTACTCCTTTTTGCGACGTGAGTGTTTGGTCAATAGTCGAGTAGCCTGGTTTCTCTCTAAAGCCGCTCGAGTTTAGTTCGCTAAACTGGCCTGAGAAGCACTCCGCCTTCGGGATAGGAGGTTGAAGCCGAAGGCTGACTCGCTTGAAGTCTGGAGATCGGATGTATCATGTTAAAGCATGACCGAAGCACATATTAATTTTAAGACAATTTTCGGATTGGTACCAAGAAACTTGATTTAGTTCGGACATAGTGTTTTTGATAAAGTTTTTTGGTTTTCCGAGCTTAAGGCACCTTTAACCAATTTTTATGTTTTTCTTTCAGGAGGTAGGACATCCTCTTATTCGAGGTGTTCTGCGTGATGGTTCTGCTTGGAAAATCTTTTCCGACCGACAGTTCGGCATCTTCCCTGCCGAGCTACACCTCGGTGTTGTGAAAACAAACTCAAAGTGCAATACAGTTTCCGAGGAGATTACGTTCCTCAGGTTGGTCAGCCGCACCCAACATGAGTCTCAGGGGCTACTGCACACCGCATTCTAATTCCTAAAGTATGTTGCCGAGCAAGGAATTGATCCTCAGGCCGATTTCGTGAATCGACCTGAGTCTCAAGGGCTACTGCATTAGTGGTTTTATTTTATCCTTCAGGTGCATGCCGGGTTTTAGACTGACACACACCTTGAGGGCTACTGGCTATACATCTTGACAGAGAATAAATTGCACCAATCGAAAATATCCATAAAAAATCAGCCCATGGTCGGGGTGGTGCACCACCTCGGAAGTAGTCCAGCATAAAGCTCGGGCGCAAGTGGCTGGCTCCATAGAGGGCATTTTCGGCATTAAGCTCGGCTGAATTCCTTCAATTTTTAAAGACCGAGGTAATTTATGACACCTCAGACGCTGATCATCGTTGGAGCTCGGATGCAGTCCAGCATTGGAGCTCGGAAGCAGTCCGACATAAAGCTCGGATGCGAATGGCTGGCTCCATAAAAGATTATTTCCGGCAATAAGCTCGGATAAACTCCTTCAACTTTTTCAAGACCGAGGTAATCTATGACACCTCAGATGCAGTTCGGCGTTGGAGGTCGGCTGCAAAAAGACACCTCGGATGCAGTTCGGCATTGGAGTTCGGATGCAAGAGGACACCGCCACACGGGAAACACTTCAAACCCGAGTTGTGGCGTAAAAATAATGAGGCATTAATAAAGGACGATAACTTAAAGGGGCTCCTCGGATGCCCGACCTGTGAACTCTTTGGATTCACCTTGGCGATCCTCAAGATCAGTGATGGGAAGATGTATTGAACCAATTTTCAAGACCGACGACCGAAGACGAAGAACTGTTCGGAAGAACCGAGGAGCGTCTCTAACTTGAAGACTGGTTCACAGGGCTACTGAGGGAGTCCGGGACTAAGGGGTGATACGTCCATTTTGCATCATGCTTTTATATTGATATTTATTGCATTATGGGCTGTTATTACACATTATGTCACAATACTTATGCCTTTTCTCTCTTATTTTACAAGGTTTACATGAAGAGGGAGAATGCCGGCAGTTGGAATTCTGGACTGGAAAAGGAGCAAATCTGAGAGACCTATTCTGCACAACTCCACAAGTCCTGAAAAGTTACGGAGAATTATTTTGGAATATATAAAAAAATATTGGGCGAAAGAAATACCAGAGGGGACCCACCAGGAGGTCACAAGCCAGGGGGTGCGCCCTACCCCCCTGGGCGCGCCCCTGTGGCTTGTGGGCCCCCTGGCAGGCCTCCGGTGCCCATCTTCTGCTATATGGAGGGTTTTGACCTGGAAAAAATCATAAGGGAGCTTTCGGGATGAAGCGCCGCCGTCTCGAGGTGGAACTTGGGCAGAACCAATCTAGAGCTCCGGCGGAGCTGTTCTGCCGGGGAAACTTCCCTCCCGGAGGGGGAAATCGAAGCCATCGTCATCACCAACGATCCTCTCATCGAGAGGGGGTCAATCTCCATCAACATCTTCATCAGCACCATCTCCTCTCCAAACCCTAGTTCATCTCTTGTATCCGATCTTTGTCTCAAAACCTCAGATTGGTACCTGTGGATTGCTAGTAGTGTTGATTACTCCTTGTAGTTGATGCTAGTTGGTTTACTTGGTGGAAGATCATATGTTAAGATCCTTAATGATAGTTAATACTCCTCTGATTATGAACATGAATATGCTTTGTGAGTAGTTACGTTTGTTCCTGAGGACATGGGATAAGTCTTGTTATAAGTAATCATGTGAATTTGGTATTCGTTCGATATTTTGATGAGATGTATGTTGTCTCTCCTCTAGTGGTGTTATGTGAACGTCGACTACATGACACTTCACCATTATTTGGGCCTAGAGGAAGGCATTGGGAAGTAATAAGTAGATGATGGGTTGCTAGAGTGACAGAAGCTTAAACCCTAGTTTATGCGTTGCTTCGTAAGGGGCTGATTTGGATCCACATGTTTCATGCTATGGTTAGATTTATCTTAATTCTTCTTTCGTAGTTGCGGATGCTTGCGAGAGAGGTTAATCATAAGTGGGAGGCTTGTCCAAGTAAGGACAGCACCCAAGCACCGGTCCACCCACATATCAAATTATCAAAGTAACGAACGCGAATCATATGAGCATGATGAAAACTAGCTTGACAGAAATTCCCATGTGTCCTCGGGAGCGCTTTGCTTTATATAAGAGTTTGTCCAGGCTTTTCCTTTGCTACAAACAGGATTGGGCCACCTTGCTGCACCTTTGCTACATTTGTTACTTGTTATCCGCTACGAATTATCTTATCACAAAACTATCTGTTACCGATAATTTCAGTGCTTGCAGAGAATACCTTACTGAAAACCGCTTGTCATTTCCTTCTGCTCCTCGTTGGGTTCGACACTCTTACTTATCGAAAGGACTACGATAGATCCCCTATACTTGTGGGTCATCAAGACTCTTTTCTGGCGCCGTTGCCGGGGAGTGAAGCGCCTTTGGTGAGTGGAACTTGGTAAGGAAAAAATTATATAGTGTGCTGAAATTTACTGTCACTTGTTACTATGGAAAATAATCCTTTGAGGGGCTTGTTCGGGGTATCTTCACCCCGACCGGAGGCACAAAGAGATGCTTCTCAACCTACTACACATACTGAAAATATTTTTTATGAATTTCCTTCGGGTATGATAGAGAAACTGCTAGCTAATCCTTATGCAGGAGATGGAACACTACACCCTGATTTGCATCTAATCTATGTGGATGAAGTTTGTGGATTATTTAAGCTTGCAGGTTTGCCCGAGGATGATGTCAAGAAGAAGGTATTTCCTTTATCTTTGAAGGAGAAAGCATTGACATGGTATAGGCTATGTGATGATATTGGATCATGGAACTACAACCGATTGAAATTTGAATTTCATCAGAAGTTTTATCCTATGCATCTGGTTCATCGTGATCGGAATTATATTTATAATTTTTGGCCTCATGAAGGAGAAAGAATCGCTCAAGCTTGGGGGAGGCGTAAGTCAATGTTATTTTCATGCCCCAATCATGAGCTCCCAAGAGAAATTATTATTTAGAATTTTTATGCTCGGCTTTCTCGTAATGATCAATCCATGCTTGATACTTCTTGTACTGGTTCCTTTATGAAGAAAGATATTGAATTCAAGTGGGATTTATTGGAAAGAATTAAACGCAACTCTGAAGATTGGGAACTCGACGAAGGTAAGGAGTCAGGTATAAACCTTAAGTTTGATTGTGTTAAATCCTTTATAGACACCGATGCTTTTCGTGATTTTAGCACTAAATATGGAGTTGACTTTGAGATTGTAGCTTCTTTCTGTGGATCTTTTGCTGCTCATGTTGATCTCCCTAAGGAGAAGTGGTTTAAATATCATCCTCCCATTGAAGTGAAAGTAGTTGAACCTATTAAGGCTGAAGAAGAAACCATTACTTATAATGTTGATCCTGTTGTTCCTACTGCTTATATTGAGAAACCACCTTTCCCTGTTAGAATAAAGGAACATGCTAAAGCTTCAACTGTGGTTCGTAAGAGTTTTACTAGAACACCTACACCCCCTGAACAAATCAAATTTGAACCTAGTGTTGTTATGGTTAAAGATCTCTTGGTTGATAATATTGATGGGCATGTTATTCATTTCTGTGATGAAGCTACTAGAATTGCTAGACCTGATACTAAAGATAAACATAGACCTGTTGTTGGCATGCCTGTTGTTTCTGTTAAAATAGGAGATCATTGTTATCATGGCTTATGTGATGTGGGTGCTAGTGTGAGTGCAATTCCCTTTACCTTATATCAAGAGATTATGAATGATATTGCACCAGCTAAATTAGAGGAAACTGATGTCACCATTAAGCTTGCTAATAGAGACACTATAGCACCAATTGGGATTGTTAGAGATGTTGAAGTCTTGTGTGGGAAAATAAAGTATCCTACTGATTTTCTTGTTCTTGGTTCCCCACAAGATGATTTTTGTCCCATTATATTTGGTAGACCTTTCTTAAATACTGTTAATGCTAAGATAGATTGTGAGAAAGAAACTGTTACTGTAAGTTTTGGGGATGTGTCTCATGAGTTCAATTTCTCTAAATTTCGTAGACAACCCCATGACAAGGAATTGCCTAGTAAGGATGAAATTATTGGTCTCACTTCTATTGCTGTGCCTCCTACTGATCCCTTAGAACAATATTTGGTAGACCATGAAAACGATATGCAAATGAATGAAAGGAATGAAATAGATAAGATTTTCTTTGATCAGCAGCCTATTTTGAAACACAACCTGCCTATTGAAATACTTGGGGATCCTCCTCCACCCAAGGGTGATCCCGTGTTTGAGCTTAAACAATTACCGGATACTCTGAAATATGCTTATCTTGATGAAAAGAAGATATATCATGTTATTATTAGTGCTAACCTTTCAGAGCATGAAGAAAAGAGATTACTGAAAACTCTGAGGAAGCACCATGCTGCTATTGGATATACTCTTGATGATCTTAAGGGCATTAGTCCGACTCTATGCCAGCATAAAATTAATATGGAGCCTGATGCTAAACCAGTTGTTGATCACCAACGACGGTTAAATCCTAAAATGAAAGAAGTGGTAAGAAATGAAATATTATAGCTTCTGGAGGCAGGTATAATTTATCCTATTGCTGATAGTAGATGGGTTAGTCCCGTTCATTGTGTCCCTAAGAAGGGAGGTATTACCGTTGTTCCTAATGATAAAAATGAATTGATCCCGCAAAGAATTGTTACAGGATATAGAATGGTAATTGGTTTTAGGAAATTAAATAAAGCTACTAGGAAAGATCATTACCCTCTACCTTTTATTGATCAAATGCTAGAAAGACTATCTAAACACACACACTTCTGCTTTCTAGATGGTTATTCTGGTTTCTCTCAAATACTTGTGTCGAAAGAGGATCAAGAAAAGACCACTTTTACTTGTCCTTTCGGTACCTTTGCTTATAGACGTATGCCTTTTGGTTTATGCAATGCACCTGCTACCTTTCAAAGATGTATGATGGCTATATTCTCTGACTTTTGTGAAAAGATTGTTGAGGTTTTCATGGATGATTTCTCCGTTTATGAAATTTCTTTTGATGACTGCTTGAGCAACCTTGATCGAGTTTTGCAGAGATGTGAAGAAACTAATCTTGTTTTGAATTGGGAGAAGTGCCACTTTATGGTTAATGAGGGCATTGTCTTGGGACACAAAATCTCCGAAAGAGGTATTGAAGTTGATAAAGCTAAAGTTGATGCTATTGAAAAAATGCAGTGTCCTACGGATATCAAAGGTATAAGAAGTTTCCTTGGTCATGCTGGTTTCTATAGGAGGTTTATTAAAGACTTCTCTAAGATTTCTAGGCCTGTCACTAATCTTTTGCAAAAAGATGTTCCATTCGTTTTTGATGATGATTGTGTAGAAGCATTTGAAATTCTTAAGAGAGCCTTGATCACTGCACCTGTTGTTCAACCATCTGATTGGAACCTACCCTTTGAAATTATGTGTGATGCTAGTGATTATGCTGTTGGTGCTGTTCTAGGACAAAGAGTTGATAAGAAATTAAATGTTATCCATTATGCTAGTAAAACTCTAGACAGTGCTCAAAGAAACTATGCTACCACTGAAAAGGAACTTTTAGCAGTTGTGTTTGCGTGTGATAAGTTCAGACCTTATATTGTTGATTCCAAAGTAACTGTTCACACTGATCATGCTGCTATTAAATATCTTATGGAAAAGAAAGATGCTAAACCTAGACTTATTAGATGGGTTCTTCTGCTACAAGAATTTGATTTGCATATTATTGATAGAAAGGGTGCTGAGAATTCCGTAGCAGACAACTTGTCTAGGTTAGAAAATGTTCTTGATGACCCACTACCTATTGATGATAGCTTTCCTGATGAACAATTAGCTATCATAAATGCTTCGCGTAATGCTCCATGGTATGCTGATTATGCTAATTACATTGTTGCTAAATTTATACCACCTAGTTTCACATACCAACAAAAGAAAAAGTTCTTCTATGATTTAAGACATTACTTTTGGGATGATCCACACCTTTATAAAGAAGGAGTATATGGTGTTATTAGACGTTGTGTACCTGAGCATGAACAGGAACAGATCCTCCACAAGTGTCACTCTGAGGCTTACGGAGGACACCACACTAGAGATAGAACTGCACACAAGGTATTACAATCTGGTTTTTATTGGCCTACTCTCTTCAAGGATGCTCGTAAGTTTGTCTTGTCTTGTGATGAATGTCAAAGAATTGGTAATATTAGTAGACGTCAGGAAATGCCTATGAACTACTTTCTTGTTATTGAACCATTTGATGTTTGGGGTTTTGATTACATGGGACCTTTTCCAAAGTCCAACGGGTATACTCATATTCTAGTTGCTGTTGATTATGTTACTAAGTGGGTAGAAGCTATTCCAACTAGTAGTGCTGATCATAACACTTCTATTAAAATGCTTAAAGAAGTTATTTTCCCTAGATTTGGAGTCCCTAGATATTTAATGACTGATGGTGGTTCACACTTTATTCATGGTGCTTTCCGTAAATTGCTTGCTAAGTATGATGTTAATCATAGAATTGCATCTCCTTATCATCCTCAGTCTAGTGGTCAAGTAGAATTAAGCAATAGAGAAATTAAATTAATCTTGCAAAAGACTATTAATAGATCTAGAAAGAATTGGTCTAAGAAACTTGATGATGCATTATGGGCTTATAGAACCGCTTACAAAAACCCTATGGGTATGTCTCCGTATAAAATGGTTTATGGTAAAGCATGTCACTTACCTCTAGAACTAGAACATAAAGCTTATTGGGCAATTAAAGAGCTCAACTATGATTTCAAACTTGCTGGTGAGAAGAGGTTATTTGACATTAGCTCACTTGATGAATGGAGAACCCAGGCCTATGAGAATGCTAAGTTTTTTAAATAAAAAGTTAAGAGATGGCATGATAAAAGGATACAGAAGTGTGAATTCAATGTAGGTGACCATGTCTTGCTATACAATTCTCGTTTAAGATTTTTTGCAAGAAAACTTCTCTCTAAATGGGAAGGGCCTTACATTATCGAAGAAGTGTATCGTTCCGGTGCCATCAAGATCAACAACTCCGAAGGCACAAATCCGAAGGTGGTAAACGGTCAAAGAATCAAACGTTATATCGCAGGTACTCCCATAAATGTTGAAACCAATATTATCAATACCATAACTCCGGAGGAGTACATTAGGGAGACCTACCAGAACGTTTCAGACCCCGAAAAGGAATAGGTATGTGGTACGGTAAGCAAACCGACTCCAAAACTTTTTCAATAGCAATTTTTCTCCGTTTTGGAATATTTAAAGAATTAGGAAAATTTAAAGTAGTCCGAAAAGTGCACGAGGAGGCGACAAGCCAGGGGGGCGCGCCCTACCCCCCTGGGTGCGCCCCTGTGGCTTGTGGCCACCCCATGTACCCTCCGGACTCCGTTTTCTTGTGGTGTACTCTTTCAGGTCGGTAAAAATTCATTATATAATCTCCCGAAGGTTTTGGCCTTCGTATCATGACAATACCTCCTCTTTTCATTTTGAGCTGTTTCTGCAGCAGATTTAGAGCAAGATGTCTTCACAAGAGTCGGCCGGGGAGAGCCGTGCCTCTCGCCTGACACCGGGGCCCGGAGCATACAACGAAGCCAACCACTTCGGGCAGGCCATGGAGGAAGAGATGGAGGCTGACTTGAAAAGGATGGATGCCATGGAGGAAGACCAAGAAGTTACCTCTCGTCTACAACCTGGAGCCATGTTGGAGGAGCTCCAGAGCTGAGCAATTCCGAATTCGGTCATCCCTCCCAATGCTAAATTTCTTACTTATGAAAATATGAAAAAGAGTGTTGCTTCTTCCCCCGCGGCAATGAAACATCCATGGGTGATGGGAACTCTAACCGTCACTGGAAAACTTCGCAAAGAGATAATGGATCTTAGACAGCAGAATAACAAGCTCGAGGAGGAGAATCGCATTCTGAGGGGCATCATCGCCAAGAATATAACATCACCACCTCCGAAGCAAGACAACTAAGCACATGGGTATGGGCACTCCCCTTGGCTTGTGCCAAGCTTGGGGGAGGTGCCCCGGTATCGTATCACCATCACATCTTTTACTTTCTTTGTTTTATAGTTCGATCCTTTTGGTTATATCTTGATCTAGTAGAATAAAGTCTCTAGTGTGATCTAGTTTTGAATTTTTGCTTTTTGTTCCCCTTATGTAAGCAAGTCCGAGAGTTATATAATAAAAAGTAGTTTTGAGTTGAGGGCTTTGCTTGCTTGCTATGATCTTGAGAAAAAGAAATAAAAGAAGAATAGAATAAAAGCAAAGAGTATATATGATGATCTTATGGGGAGTGATGACTTCACATATAAGAAGTATGTCGATTGAAATTTGTTGTGAGTTGACAAACATAGCAATTGGTCATTGTTGCAATTAAAAGGAAGTAATAAAGAAAGAGAGGTTCTCATATAAATATATTATCTTGGACATCTTTTATGATTGTGAGCACTCATTAAAATATTATATGCTAAGAAGTTGATGTTGGACAAGGAAGACAACATAATGGGTTATGTTTGCTTATTTCCGAATAGAAGTTATATGGTTATAGATCCTTCAACATGTAACGCTTGCTTCCACCCCATATTAGCCAAAACTTCCGCACCAAGTAGAGATACTACTTGTGCATCCAAACACCCTTAACCCAGTTTTGCCATGAGAGTCCACCATACCTACCTGTGGATTGAGTAAGATCCTTCAAGTAAGTTGTCATCGGTGCAAGCAATAAAAATTGCTCTCTAAATATGTATGATCTATTAGTGTGAGTAAAATAAACTTTATACGAACTTGTGATATGGAAGAAATAAAAGCGACAGACTGCATAATAAAGTTCTTTATCACAAGGGGCAATATAAAGTGACGTTCGTTTGCATTAAGGGATTGCACATCCAACTATAAAAGTGCATGACAACCTCTACTTCCCTCTGCGAAGGGCCTATCTGTTACTTTTATTTTCAAGTACTTACCTTTATACAAGAGTCGTGGTGATCTTCACCACTTCCTTTATTTCGCCTTTTTCTCTTGGCAAGCGTCATGTGTTGGGGAATCATCTAGACACATATATCCACTCGGATGTGGGTGATCATGAGTTATTTCTGTTGACATTACCCTTGAGGTAAATGGTTGGGAGGCAAAACTATAAACCCCTATATTTCTCTGTGTCCGATTGATGCTTTGACCTCATAGGTACCGCATGAGTGTTAGCAATTATGAAAGACTAAAAGATGATTGAGAATGTGGATTTGCTTTACAAGCTCTTATATTGACTCTTTCCAACGTTATGATAAATTGGAATTGCTTCAATGACTAAGATCATAGTTTGTTGGTTCTCAATAGGGTTCTTGATTCATACTTTACCTTGTGAATGAATTGTTACTCTAGCGTAAGAAACTATATGTCAATATATGTTGTTGTTCTAAAGATGATCATGATGCCTTCATGTCCGTATTTTATTTTATCGACACCTCTATCTCTAAACATGTGGTCATATTTATCGATTTCGGCTTTCGCTTGAGGACAAGCGAGGTCTAAGCTTGGGGGAGTTGATACGTCCATTTTGCATCATGCTTTTATATTGATATTTATTGCATTATGGGCTGTTATTACACATTATGGCACAATACTTATGCCTTTTCTCTCTTATTTTACAAGGTTTACATGAAGAGGGAGAATGCCGGCAGCTGGAATTCTGGACTGGAAAAGGAGCAAATCTGAGAGACCTATTCTGCACAACTCCAAAAGTCCTGAAAAGTTACGGAGAATTATTTTGGAACATATAAAAAATATTGGGCGAAAGAAATACCAGAGGGGACCCACCAGGAGGTCACAAGCCAGGGGGGCGCGCCCTACCCCCCTGGGCGCGCCCCTATGGCTTGTGGGCCCCCTGGCAGGCCTCCGGTGCCCATCTTCTGCTATATGGAGGGTTTTGACCTGGAAAAAATCATAAGGGAGCTTTCAGGATGAAGCGCCGCCGTCTCGAGGCGGAACTTGGGCAGAACCAATCTAGAGCTCCGACGGAGCTGTTCTGCCGGGGAAACTTCCCTCCCGGAGGGGGAAATCGAAGCCATCGTCATCACCAACGATCCTCTCATCGAGAGGGGGTCAATCTCCATCAACATCTTCATCAGCACCATCTCCTCTCCAAACCCTAGTTCATCTCTTGTATCCGATCTTTGTCTCAAAACCTCAGATTGGTACCTGTGGATTGCTAGTAGTGTTGATTACTCCTTGTAGTTGATGCTAGTTGGTTTACTTGGTGGAAGATCATATGTTAAGATCCTTAATGATAGTTAATACTCCTCTGATTACGAACATGAATATGCTTTGTGAGTAGTTACGTTTGTTCCTGAGGACATGGGATAAGTCTTGTTATAAGTAATCATGTGAATTTGGTATTCGTTCGATATTTTGATGAGATGTATGTTGTCTCTCCTCTAGTGGTGTTATGTGAACGTCGACTACATGACACTTCACCATTATTTGGGCCTAGAGGAAGGCATTGGGAAGTAATAAGTAGATGATGGGTTGCTAGAGTGACAGAAGCTTAAACCCTAGTTTATGCGTTGCTTCGTAAGGGGCTGATTTGGATCCACATGTTTCATGCTATGGTTAGATTTATCTTAATTCTTCTTTCGTAGTTGCGGATGCTTGCGAGAGAGGTTAATCATAAGTGGGAGGCTTGTCCAAGTAAGGACAGCACCCAAGCACCGGTCCACCCACATATCAAATTATCAAAGTAACGAACGCGAATCATATGAGCATGATGAAAACTAGCTTGACAGAAATTCCCATGTGTCCTCGGGAGCGCTTTGCTTTATATAAGAGTTTGTCCAGGCTTTTCCTTTGCTACAAACAGGATTGGGCCACCTTGCTGCACCTTTGCTACATTTGTTACTTGTTATCCGCTAGGAATTATCTTATCACAAAACTATCTGTTACCGATAATTTCAGTGCTTGCAGAGAATACCTTACTGAAAACCGCTTGTCATTTCCTTCTGCTCCTTGTTGGGTTCGACACTCTTACTTATCGAAAGGACTACGATAGATCCCCTATACTTGTGGGTCATCAAGGGGTCCTCAGGCTGCCGGCCTTTCTCTATGGGCCGGACTCATGGGCCACTTTGGGTAGCCGATGACATACGCAAGGAAGATTCCACAAGACTTGGCGATCAAGACAAGGACTCCTCTCCACCGATATAGCCGACTAGGACTCTTGTTATCCTAAGCCTCTGGTGTGTTATATAAGCCGAGGCCAGGCTAGACATTAGACATATCAGATCATCAAAGGTTAAACTCATTACCCTTAGGGTTTAGACCACGTCATACAATCTCGAGGTAGATCAACTCTGTACTCGATACCCCATATTCAATACAATCAAAGCAGGACGTAGGGTTTTACCTCCATTAAGAGGGCCCAAACCTGGGTAAAACATCGTCTCCCTAGTCTCCTGTAACCCATCAATCCAAGACCGGAGGCCGCACGAGGGAGGCACAAGCCAACAGGGCGCGCCCAGGGGGGTGGTCGCGCCCTCATGGCTTGTCCCTCCCTGGCAGGTCTCCTGACCCCGTTCTCTGGAGCTCCATTTCGGCACCCTGCCGGAGGGGTGATCAATCACGGAGGGCCTCTTCATCAACCTTTCCGCCCTCATGATGATGTGTGAGTAGTTCACCATAGACCTACGGGTCCGTAGTTAGTACCTAGATGGCTTTCTCTCTGTTTCTTTTGATCTTCAATACAATGATCATCGCATCTTTGCTTTGATCTATCCGATGTAATTCTTTTGTATGGTGTGTTTGTTGGGATCCGATGAATTGTGGGTTTATGCTTCAGATTATTCATGAAAAGTATTTGAGTCAAACCTGAATATTAAGATTCTTATTTGCGTGATCATTATAGCTTCGTAATTCTCTTCGATCTATTGAAATAGTTTGGCCAACTAGATTGATATTTCTTCAGTGAGAGGGGTGTGTTGTAGTGGGTTCAAGCTGACGGGTTTCTATATCCCAGTGACAGTAGGGGACAAGATACGTCTTTGTGTTGTTGCCACTAAGGATAAAACGATGGGGTTAGTTCATATTAATTGAATTCTCTTTGTCTACATCATGTCATTGTTCTCCAAGCATTACTCTGTTTGTCATGAACTTAATACGTAGAGAGGCAAGCATAGAAGCGCTCTTGAAGTGGAGTAATAGTAATAGGTGCAGGCAGGAGTCGGCCTATTTTCTTATGGACGTGATGCCTATATATATATGATCAATGTCGTGAATATCACATAACTATGCGCTTTTCTATCAATTGCCCAACAGTAATTTGTTTACCCGCCGTATGTTGCCTACATGAGAGATGCCGCTAGGGAAAACTATGCCCCCCGGGTCTATTCACTTATATTGTTACAAATCCTATCATTACCTTGCTGCCATTTATTTTATTTTATTTTATTTTGCAATTTACAATTATCTACTATTATCTACACGCTTCACTTGCTTGCAAATAACGAGATCAAGGGGATTGATAACCCTCTTGCCCATGTTGGGTGCAAGTTGTTTGCTCTTTTGTGTGCTGCCGCTGAAGACGGTTGTGGATTGATATTCCTATTGGTTCGATAAACCTTGGTTTCATAACGGAGGGAAATACTTACCCATATTGTGTTGCAATTACCCGTTCCTCTTCGCGGAAAACCCAACGCAGATCACAAGTATCACTGACCTAATTAGACTTCTATATACTCCCAATTACCCCGAAAACATCAGAGAGCCACCCGAAACAATTTTTCGTTGCCGCAAGTCTTTGTTCTTCCGTGATCCCAACTGGAGGCCTTTTCCAGTACTCTGCTGGAGGGGGAATCCATCACAGAGGTCGTCTTAATCAACCTTGCTGCCTCCATGATGATGTGTGAGTAGTTCATCACAAACCTACTGTGGCACCCCGGCTCAGAGCAACCGATTACCTTGCATTGCCAGCCTAAAGATCAAGTCTTCTGGAAACACACATCAACTTGGTATAGAAAACAACCTCTTTATTGATCTCTTGTAGATACAAAGGTTTGAATATTACATGATAAGTGAGGCCAAGCGGCACACATGGTGCGGCTGCACTTATGTACATTATTTAGTAGACAACTCAGGGGCCTCGATGATAAAGAAACTATTATGTGGCAGCGGAACAATGAAGTAGTGGAACTCCACTCCACCGGGACACTGCTGGGACACGGCCAAGCCAGGTGAGTACTTTGAATGTACTTGCAAGCTCACAGCAAACAAAGCAAACATGACAAACAATAACAAGGCATTTAATAGGCTAATGCATGAGTATGAACATGATACTATCATACATGATGTGCATGTGGACTTGATTACGGTCCCTCGAACCACTTACCATCTCGGGGTTACCTTGTAACCACCATCAACATCTTACCTTTGTGATCGTCATCGATCACCATCTTCTACATGTGCCATCTCGGAGGTATTAGTGTGCTGGTTATTTATTACTGTTGACCCATAGTGTGACCTACTACGAACTATGTCCATATCCGAGGACGCGGCTATTGATAGATTATACACTATGTAGAGGTTAGTACACTGTACCCACACCACGGAACTCATTTCCTCGTGCTCCCATTCGGGTGGACCAACGACATTCCGACAAAACTTCTATTGCATGACACTCTCCCGGCCATTCCGACAAACTCCCCTTTGGGCTATGTGATACTTGTGATCTGAGTTGGGTTTTTCCCCGAAGAGGAGGGGATGATGCAGCATAGTATAGATAAGTATTTCCCTCAGTGAGAACCAAGGTTATCGAACCAATAGGAGGACCACACAACTCCCGTCTTCAGCGCCTACACACAAAAGAGCAAACACTTGCACCCAATGTGGGAAAGAGGGTTGTCAATCCCCTTTAACTCGTTACTTGCAAGCAAATGAGTAGTGTAGATGATAGTTGATAAATATAAATTGCGAAATAAATAAAAAGTAAATAAATGGCAACAAGATAATAGTAGCGTTTGTGAATATGTGTGTGAATAGACCCGGGGGGCATAGTGTTCGCTAGAGGTTTCTCTCATAAATAAAGCATATGGTGGGTAAACAAATTACTGTTGGGCAATTGATAGAAAAGCGCATAGTTATGCAATTATTCACGACAATGATCATGTGTATATAGGCATCACGTCCATAAACAAGTAGACCGATTCCTGCCTGCACCTACTACTATTACTCCACTTCGAGAGCGCTTATATGATTGCCTCTCTAGGTATTAAGTTCATGCAAATAGAGTAATGGTTGGAGAATGATGGCATGATGTAGACAAAGTAAACTCAATTAATATGAATGAACCCCAACATTTTATCCTTACTGGCAACAATACAAATATGTGTCTTGTTCCCTACTTTGTCACTGGGATATAGAGCACCGCAAGATTGAACCCATTGCAACGCACCCCTTTCACTAAAGATAAACAAATCTAGTTTGCCAAACTAAACCGATAGATCGGAGAGATTTACAACGCTAGGATGATCATGCAAATAAGAATCAAATAAATATTCGGAGATGAATCAAATATTTTATCATAAATAATCTGAACATAAACCCACAATTCATCAGATCGCAACAAACACACTGCAAAAGAAGATTACATCGAATAGATCGCCACGAAGATCGCGGTGAACTTTGTATTGAAGATCAAAGAGAGAGAAGCAGCCATCTAGGTACTAGATATGGACCCGTAGGTCTATGGTGGACTACTCACACGTCACCATGGGAGCAACAAGGATGATGAAGGGGCCCTCCGTGATCGATCCCCCCTCCGGCAAGGCACCAGAAAAGCGCTCCGGATGACATCGCGGTAGAACAGAGACTTCCAACGGTGGAAAATTTGTTTCGGGGGCTCCCGTAGGGTTTTTGGAATATATGTGAATTTATAGGCCAGAGAGGGGCGTCGGGAGACGAGGGGGCGGCCACAAGCTAACATGGCGCGACCACCCCTCTGGGCGCGCCCTGTTAGCTTGTGGGGCCCTCGTGCGGCCCTGGCCTCCTCCGGAACCTTCCAGGTGTTCTTTTGGTCTCGAAAATATCATAAAAAAGTTTCGGGGCAATTGGACTTCGTTTGGTACTGTAAACCTGAAAAGCCAAAGACATGCAGAAAATAGCAACTGGCACTTGGCACTGGGTTAATAGCTTAGTGCTAAAAAATAATATGAATCAGCAAATAAATGCCCAAAAAGTATCCCAGAATGGTAATATTATAGCATGGAACAATCAAAAATTATAGATACGTTGGAGACGTATCAACATCCCCAAGCTTAATTCCTACTCGTCCTCGAGTAGGTAAATGATAAAAACAGAATTTTTGATGTGACATGCTACCCAACATGTAATCTCTTGCATGTATGCTCATTGAGAAACGATGAATTAACAAACATCAAAATAGTAACATTTATAAGCATAAGTAACACAATCATCAATCTTTCGAAATATATGATCCTCAAAGAATGTTTACCCCCATTTATTTTATCATATTAGTAAGGCATGACTCCATCTTCACCACATTAATACAAATGTCAAGCACCACGGTGTCCAAGTCAGGCAATTGGATCGTACTTTTTAACGCGTCAGCTTTTTATTCTTCACGCAATACATGAAGGTCAACCATGGACATAACATATAGGTGGAATAGAATATGGTGGTAGATATCAAAGGGGTAAAAGTGGAGGACAAAGTCTCGCATCAACTAGGCGTATCAACGGGCTATGGAGATGCCCATCAATAGATATCAATGGGAGGAGTAGGGATTGTCATGCAACGGATGCACTAGAGCTCTAAGTATATGAAATCTCAAATGAAGCTAAGTGGGTGTGCATCCAACTTGCTTGCTCATGAAGACCTCGGGCATTTGTGGAAACCCGTCATCGGAATATACAAGCCAAGTTCTATAATGAAAAATTCCCACTAGCATATGGAAGTGACAAAACATGAGACTCTCAATATGAAAACATGGTGCTACTTTGAAGCACAAGTGTGGAAAAAGAGGTAGTAGCACTGTCCCTTCTCTCTCTTCTCTCATTTATTTTATTTTATTTTATTTTATTTCTTTTTCTCCTTTTTCTTTTTCTTTTTCTTTCTTTCTCTTTTTTTCTTTCTTTCGTTTTCTCTCTTTTTTTCTCTTTTTTCCTCACCGAGACAGTGCCCTAATAATAATGATCATCACACTTTTATTTCTTAAAACTCAGTATGAAAAACTATGAAATAATATGACTCAATATGAATGCCTCTGGCAGTGTACCAGGATGTGCAATGATCTTGCGTAGAAAAAGATGTCGAACAAACGGACAAGCCAAGAAAATATCATGCTAGCTATCTTACGATCATGCAAAGCAATATGACTATGAGTGTACATATGATGTGACGATGGAAGTTGCATGGCAATATATCTCAGAATGGCTATGGAAATGCCATGATAGGTAAGTATGGTGTCTGTTTTGAGGAAGATATAAGGAGGCTTATGTGCAATTGAGAGTATCATGTCGCGTTGTTTGGATGCATCGGCGAAGTTCGCACCAATCCTCGAAGTGAGAATGGGCAATGCACGGTACTGGAGTGGCTGGCAAAATATGAGGAGATGAGAGTGCGTATGTCCATGGATTCACATTAGTCATAAAGAACTCATATACTTATAGAAAAGTTTTATTAGCTTTCTTTAAGCAAATTACTACTCGCATATCCCTAGGGAGGAGGTTGGGAGGAGTTAACCATCGTGCGCATCTGACTCAAAACAACACTAGGATTTCAACGAGGAATAATAATGCTCACACATCCCCGCCATGCCATAAGCAATATTTAGACAAACGGGAAATTAATAACTTTTAATATCGATACTCCTACGGACCAACAACCATGCACTCAGACCCTTTCACATTATCACATCAATATTATTAATCCATGGTTTCTCTTTAATGAGCTACATCAAGGTTTTGATTATGCACTCCTTGAATACTTATTATTTTTGGACTAGTCTTATAACCCATGCAAATTACCGTCACTATTTATTAACTCTCAAACAAATATAATTGAAGAACGAGAGTGCAATTATTTCTATAAAATCTATACGCCACCGAGCTTAAAAAGATATAAGTCAAGTACTAGAGCAACTGCTAAGCTCAAAAGATATAAGTGAAGCACATAGAGTATTCAAACAAATCATGGTTGAGGTGTGTGTCTCTCAAATAGGTGTGTCCAGCAAACAATGATTGTGGCAAACTAAAAAAAACAAAAATAGGTGTGTCCAACAAACAATGATAATACAAGTAGACCGACTCATGCCCGCATCTACTACTATTACTCCACTTTGAGAGCGCTTCTATGCTTGCCTCTCTAGGTGTTAAGTTCATGCAAACAGAGTAATGCTTGGAGAACGATGACATTATGTAGACAAAGTAAACTCAATTAATATGAATGAACCCCATCATTTTATCCTTACTCGCAGCAATACAAATACGTGTATTCTCCCTTACTTTGTCACTGGGATATAGAGCACCGCAAGATTGAACCCACTACAACGCACCCCTCCCAAAAGAGATAAACCAATCTAGTTAGCCAAACTAAACCGATAGATCGGAGAGATTTACGAAGCTATGATGATCATGCAAATACGAATCAAATAAGTATTCAGAGATGACACAAATCTTTTATCATAAATAATCTGAACATAAACCCACAATTCATCGGATCCCAACAGACACACCGCAAAAGAAGATTACATCGAATAGATCACCGCAAAGATCGCGGTGAAGAGAGAGAAGAAGCCATCTAGGTACTAGCTATGGACCTGACGTGGCTTGAGACTACATCGGTATTTTCCCAAAGAGGAAGGGATGATGCAGCACAGCGACGGTAAGTATTTCCCTCAGTTATGAAACCAAGGTATCGAACCAGTAGGAGGATCACCAACACTACATAAACAACACCTGCACACAAAGAACAAATACTTGCAACCCGACGCGAAAGAGAGGTTGTCAATCTCTCTACGGTAAAAAGATAGGTTAGGATATGATAGATTGGATAGATAGATCTCTCAAGAACACAAAATAAAAAAAGGCAAATAAAAAGTGCAGCAAGGTATTTTTGGGTTTCTGGAATAATAGATCTGACAACAAAAGTGGCAAAAAGATAGATCGGAAAGCAATATGTTGGAAAAGTAGACCCGGGGGCTGTAGGTTTCACTAATGGCTTCTCTCATGAGTATAGCACGCGGTGGGTGAACAAATTATTGTTGGGCAATTGATAGAAGATCAAATAATCATGACGATATCCAAGGCGATGATCATTATATAGGCATCACGTCCAAGATTAGTAGACCGAAACGATTCTGCATCTACTACTATTACTCCACACATCGACTGCTATCCAGCATGCATCTAGTGTATTAAGTTCATGGAAAACGGAGTAATGCAATAAGAACGGTGAAATGATGTAGACAAGATCTATTCATGTAGGAATAGACCCCATCTTGTTATCCTTAATAGCAACGATACATGCGTTCCTTGCTGCCCCTTCTGTCACTGGGACACCGTAAGATCGAACCCATCACAAAGCACCTCTTCCCATGGCAAGAAAAATCGATCTAGTTGGCCTAACTAAACCAAAGATTCGAAGAAGAAATACGAGGCTATAAGTAATCATGCATATAAGAGATCAAAGAAGACTCAAATAATATTCATGGATAGAAACTGATCATGAACTCAAAATTCATCGGATCCCAACAAACACACCGCAAAAAGTTTACATGAAATAGATCTCCAAGGGACCATTGTATTGAGAATCAAAAGAGAGAGAGGAAGCCATCTAGCTACTACCTACGGACCCATAGGTCTATGGTGGACTACTCACGCATCATCGGAGAGGGACCAATGAGGATGATGAACCCCTCCATGATGGTGTTAGATTGGATCTCGCGGTTCTGGAACTTGCGGCGGCTGGATGTGTTTTTCGTCGACTCCCTTAGGGTTTCTGGAATATTTGGGAATTTATAGTTATCAGAGGCAGTGGAGAGGTGTCCCGAGGAGGGCACAACCCATTAGGGCGCGCCCGGGGCCTCTGGCGCCCTGGTGGGTTGTGGTCTCCTCAGCCCTCCTCTCTGGTACTTCTTTGACCCATTGGAAGTCTTCTGGCCCAAAAAAATCTCCAAAAAGTTTTGTCGCGATTGGACTCCGTTTGGTATTGATATTCTACGAAGGAAAAAACAAGCAAAAACAGCAAATGGCACTTTGGCACTATGTCAATAGGTTAGTCCCAAAAAATGATATAAAGTTGCCATAAGATGATGGTAAAACATCTAAGAATGATAATATAACAGCATGGAACAATCAAAAATTATAGATACGTTGGAGACGTATCAGCATCCCCAAGCTTAATTCCTACTCGTCCTCGTGTAGGTAAATGATAAAAACAGAATTTTGGATGTGGAATGCTGCCTAACATGTTCATCACATATTCTTTTCTTTTGTAGCATGGACATTTGGACTTTTAGATGGTTTGAAGCAATAGTCTAGTTTTGACATAATGACTTTAATACTCAAGCATGCCAACAAGCAACCATGTCTTTCAAAACATCAACTCTAAAGAAAGTTATCCCTAGCTCATCATGCTCAATCATTGATCCATTCATGAAACACACTCAAATATTAACTACACCCAATGCTCAAGTATGATCATAGTGCCCCCTAGTTGGTGCTTTATAAGAGAAGATGGAGACTCAACTAAAACCAAAATTGCATCAAGTAAATAGATAGGCCCTTCACAGAGGTAAGTAGGGATTTGTAGAGGTGCCAGAGCTCAAATTTTAAATTGAGAGAGAAAAAATATTTTGAGTGGCATGCCTTTCCTGTCAACGAAAACAACAAAGTAGTTCACAATACTTTCCATGCTAGATATATCATAGGCAGTTCCCAAACATAAAGTAAAGTTTATTCCTTTTCCACCATTCTTTCACAATCCTTGCATGGCCATATCCACGGTTGCCTTCCATACCAACACTTTCCATGGAATTTATTATTTGACAACATAAAGTATTTTTTTTCTTCATTTCGGGACTGGGCATCCCTATTACCTTCGTACTCTCGTGCAATGACAAGTGAATAAACACTCATCTTGAGAATAACACATCTAGCATGGAAAAATATTGGATACCCCCTACCGTTTCATGAGCGGTACGAGCACACAAAAAGGAAATTCATTTTGAAAAGTAGAGATGGCACATACAAATTTGCTTAGAACGGCATGGAAATACCGCATATAGGTAGGTATGGTGGACTCATAAGGTAAAACTGGGTTTAAGGATTTTGGATGTGCAAGTAGTATTTCTACTTAGTACAAGTGGAGGATAGCAAATAGATTGAGAAGCAACCAACCAAGAAACGAAAATTCACATAAGCAAGCATTGAGCATAGCTAACACCGAATAATGCACCATAAGTAGGATGTAATTTCATTGCATAACTATTGACTTTCGTACTTGCATAGGGAATCACAAACCTTAACACCAATATTCTTACTAAAGCATAATTACTCACTAACATGACTCACATATTACTATCATCATGTCTCAAAACTATTACAAGGAATCAAGTTTAATTTGTCCAATGATCTTCAAGAAAGTTTTTATTATATCCTCTTTGAATATCTATCACTTTGGGACTAGTTTCATATATTGCCATTGCTTTTTACAAGCTCAAACAAATTTAAGTGAAGAACATGAGCATAAAGGTTTCATCTCTCAAAATAATATAAGTGGAGCATGAGAGGATTTTTTCAAAATTACTAACTCTCAAATTAATCTAAGTGAAGCATGAGAGCATTTCTACAAAAGTTTCCAAAGCACACCGTGCTCAAAAAGATATAAGTGAAGCACTAGAGCAATTCCATAGCTCAAAAAGTTTAAGTGAAGCATATAGAGCAATTCTAACAAATCATAGCATAATTTTGGCTCTCTCAAATAGGTATGTACAGCAAGGATACAAGTGACAAACTAAAAAGCAAAGCAAGCAAAGACTCAAATGATACAAGACGCTCCAAGCAAAACTCATGATATGTGACGAATAAAAATATAGCTCCAAGTAAAATACCGATGGTCGTTAGAAGAAAGAGGGGATGCCACTCGGGGAATCCCCAAGCTTAGTTGCTTGTTTCTCTTTGGATATATCTTGGGGGTGCTGTAGAATCCCCAAGCTTAGGCTCTTTTCACTCCTTATTCTTTCATCCATCGTGATCTCACCCAAAACTTGAAAACTTCAATCACACAAAACTCAACAAAATCTTCGTGAGATCCGTTAGTATAATAAAGCAAATCACCACTTTAAGTAATGTTGCAAACCCATTCAAATTTTATTATTGCATTATAACTACTGTATTTTAACTTTACCATGGATCATATACTTCAATACAACCCATAGATTCATCAAAACAAGCACACAATGCAATGAAAACAGAATCAGTCTTAAACAGAACAGTCTGTAGTAATCTGTACTCTAACCATACTTCTAAAACTCTAAAAATTTGGAAAAATTATGACAACGTAAAGAATTTGTATAGAAATACTGTGTTAAAATTTCAGCTCATTATTACGCTCCAGTAAAAAATGAAAATTCACACACTGGAGTCAAAGTTTCTGTTTCAGATTCAGCATTGTTTCTAGTCATCTTATGAATCATCCTAAAGGATTTACTTGGCACAAACACTAATTAAAACATAAAAACACAATCATAACAGTAGCATAATTGTTTCAACACTCAAGAACAGAAAGAAAAAGTTGAAAATAAATTTATTCATTGGGTTGCCTCCCAACAAGCTCTTTCTTTATAGCCATTAAGATAGGCTTGAGATTTCAATAATGCCCTCATGAAAGATAATAATAGCAACACAAAGAGAGCATCATGAAGCATATGGAAAACACACTTAAGTATAACATACTTCCTATGCATAGGCATTATAAGCAAACAAATTATCAAGGCAAGCAAAAACTAGCATATGGAAGGAAGAAGAAGTAGAAAATAGCAATCTCAACATGAAGAGAGGTAATTTAGTATCATGAAAATTTCTACAGACATAATCTCCTCTCTCATAATAATTACATGTAGGATCATAATCAAATTCAACAATATAGCTATCATAAACAATACTCTCTTTATGATCAACATGCATAAAGTTTTTATCATCTTCCAAAATAGTGAGATTATCATCAACTAAAGTTATGACCTCTCCAAACTCACTTTTATCAAAAAATTCATAAGATTGTACACTCTCCAAATATATGGGATTCTTTTTACCTAAAGTTGATGCTCTCCCAAACCCACTTTTGATAATATTGCAAACATTATTATCAATAACATATTCAACATGAGGCTTAAATAAATTTTCAAGATCATAAGAAGCATTATCACCCGAATCATGTTCATTGCAATAAGAAGTCGACATGACAAAATTATCATCCCCAAGCTTGTAGTTTTGCATATCATTAACATAATTGATATTAATTGAATTTATAGTAACATCATTGCAATCATGCTTTTCAATCAAGGAGCTATCATGAATCAGCTTATAAATTTCTTCTTTCAACACTTCATCAAAATTTTCAGATTCATGATTTTCAAACAAAACTTCATAGAGATAATCAAGTGCACTCAACTCACTAGCAATTGGTTCATCATAATTTGATCTTTTGAAAATATTAGCAAGTGGATGAGGATCCATATCAATAGATTTTTAGCAAGCGAAGATGCAAGCAAATAGAAGGCACATAGCAACACAAGCAAAGAAAAAGAGATCCGGCGAGAAAAAGGCGAACGAGAAAGAGGGTGAATAAAATGACAAATTTGGTGAAGTGGGGGAGAGGAATACGAGAGGCAAAGGGCAAATAATGTAATTGCAAGGAAATGAGATTTGTGATTAGGAACCTGATAGATGTTGATGATATCTCCTCGGCGCCAGAGATTGGCACGTTGAAGAGACTGCTTCCTCCCCGGCAACGGCGCCAGAAATTCCTTTGACGTGGCTTGAGACTACGTCGGTATTTCCCCAAAGAGGAAGGGATGATGCAGCACCGCGACGGTAAGTATTTCCCTCAGTTATGAAACCATGGTATCGAACTAGTAGGAGGTTCACCAACACTACATAAACAACACCTGCACACAAAGAACAAATACTTGCAACCCGACGCGAAAGAGAGGTTGTCAATCTCTCTACGGTAAAAAGATAGGTTAGGATATGATAGATTGGATAGATAGATCTCTCAAGAACACAAAATAAAAAAGGCAAATAAAAAGTACAGCAAGGTATTTTTGTTTTTTTGGAATAATAGATCTGAAAACAAAAGTGGCAAAAAGATACATCAGAAAGCAATATGTTGGAAAAGTAGACCTGGGGGCCGTAGGTTTCACTAGTGGCTTCTCTCATGAGTATAGCACACGGTGGGTGAACAAATTACTGTTGGGCAATTGATAGAAGATCAAATAATCATGACGATATCCAAGGCGATGATCATTATATAGGCATCACGTCCAAGATTAGTAGACCGAAACGATTCTGCATCTACTACTATTACTCCACACATCGACCGCTATCCAGCATGCATCTAGTGTATTAAGTTCATGGAAAAACGGAGTAATGCAATAAGAATAGTGACATGATGTAGACAAGATCTATTCATGTAGGAATAGACCCCATCTTGTTATCCTTAATAGCAACGATACATGCGTGCCTCGCTGCCCCTTCTGTCACTGGGAGACGACACCGCAAGATCGAACCCATCACAAAGCACCTCTTCCCATGGCAAGAAAAATCGATCTAGTTGGCCTAACTAAACCAAAGATTCGAAGAAGAAATACGAGGCTATAAGTAAGCATGCATATAAGAGATCAAATAATATTCATGGATAGAAACTGATCATGAACTCAAAATTCATTGGATCCCAACAAACACACCGCAAAAAGTTTACATCAAGTAGATCTCCAAGAGACCATTGTATTGAGAATCAAAAGAGAGAGAGGAAGCCATCTAGATACTGCCTACGGACCCGTAGGTCTATGGTGGACTACTCACGCATCATCGGAGAGGGACCAATGAGGATGATGAACCCCTCCGTGATGGTGTTAGATTGGATCTCGTGGTTCTGGAACTTGCGGCGGCTGGATGTGTTTTTCGTCGACTCCCTTAGGGTTTCTGGAATATTTGGGAATTTATAGGTATCAGAGGCGGTGGAGAGGCGTCCCGAGGAGGGCACAACCCATCAGGGCGCGCCCAGGGCCTCTGGCGTGCCCTGGTGGGTTGTGGTCTCCTCGGCCCTCCTCTCTGGTACTTCTTTGGCCCATTGGAAGTCTTTTGGCCCAAAAAAATCTCCAAAAATTTCATCGCGATTGGACTCCGTTTGGTACTGAGATTCTACGAAGTAAAACCAAGCAAAAACAGCAAATGGCGCTTTGGCACTATGTCAATAGGTTAGTCCCAAAAAATGATATAAAGTTGCTATAAGATTATGGTAAAACATCCAAGAATGATAATATAACAGCATGGAACAAGCAAAAACTATAGATACGTTGGAGACGTATCAGGACCCATAGGTCTGTGGTGGACTACTCACACATCACCATGGGTGCAACAAGGATGATGAAGAGGCCCTCCGTGATCGATTCCCCCTCCGACAGGGTACCTAAAAAGGGCACCAGATGAGATCGTGGCAGAAAAGAGACTTGCGGCGACAGAAAAAGTGTTTCGGGAGCTCCCCTAGGATTTTTGGAATATATGTGAATTTATAGGCCATAGAGGGGCGTCGGGAGAGAGGGGGTGCAGCCACAAGCTAACAGGGCGCGGCCACCCCTCTAGGCGCGCCCTGTTGGCTTGTGGGGCCCTCGTGCGGCCCCTGGCCTTCTCCCGAAGCTTCCAGGTCTTCTTTTGGTCCAGAAACAATCATAAAAAACTTTCGGGGCAATTGGACTTCGTTTGGTACTGTAAACCTGAAAAGCCAAAAACATGCAGAAAACAGCAACTGCCACTTGGAACTGGGTTAATAGGTTAGTGCTCAAAAATAATATGAATCAGCAAATAAATGCTGAAAAAGTATCCTAGAATGATAATGTTATAGCATGGAACAATAAAAAATTATAGATACATTGGAGACGTATCACTATGCCATGGGTGGCCCCGATGTCAACTCATGACATCCACCACCTTTGTGGCCGCCACCGTCGTGGCAAAACAAACTTGTCCCAAACGGGGACATCAGTACCGTACAACTACGGACACACAAGGTTATGCCTGCCCACCGGGCCAAGGTAGTGCAAGCGCAGAACCCTCCCTAGTTGGAGGCACCGACGAGAGGCATGACAATAGACCACATTAGGGCCTCCAATCCAGGCACGTATCATTGCACTGGTGAGCTCGATTCGGTGGCACCATGACTCGATCAACTGCTTGTTAAAGTTGAGTTAACATCAAGTTTAACTTGAAAATAAAATGATTCGAGTCATAGCATGAAGTGAGGTGCACGGGGCTATGATAAAAATGCATCCATCTTAATCATGACATATGAATGTAAGTAGCTAATGCATCAATCTTAATCATGACATATGAATGTAAGTAGCTAATGCATCAATCTTAATCGTGACATATATCATGTGCTTTAGATGACTAGCATAAAAATATGATATGAAATGAGTGTAAAACATCAATTATAATAGAATGAACCATTTAAATATTTATGCATAAGGAATGGATTTAATTCAAATGAACCATTGCCATTGCAATGCCATCTTTCCAAATGAATGTTGTGGCTTGCCTTAGTTTACAGGAGTGTCACAATACTCCTGGTCCTCTCCAAGGCAATTAGTTTCTTCTGAAAAATGATTTTAATACAAAAATAAAATGTCACATAAATCATTTTATTGCACCCGAA
Organism: Elymus sibiricus; assembly: GCA_039707655.1. Taxonomy (NCBI): domain Eukaryota; kingdom Viridiplantae; phylum Streptophyta; class Magnoliopsida; order Poales; family Poaceae; genus Elymus; species Elymus sibiricus. The sequence goes on along the minus strand of CM077669.1, from coordinate 343,026,712 downwards.
ATTCTAAGTAACAAAGAAAATTCTCAAACTTTGCATACAGAAATTTAGCTCAAGACAAAATTAACGCAAAAAGTTTCAACGCATTTGGACTTGTGGTTTAAAAGATAAAGTTGGTCAAAGTTTTGGTCAAAATATATGAATTTAATCATAAATTAGAAAAACCAGAAGCGGCCACGTCGAAGGCGTATTTTCAGAATACGCCTCCACTTAGAAAACGGTTCGGGGAGAGAAGAGAGACTGACAGGGGGGTCCCACTATCAGGGTTAGAGAGAGAGAGAGAGGGAAACAAGGCACGGCGGCCCTGTCGCTGGTGGTTCTCTGGCGAGGAGACCATGGAGGTCACCGGCGAGAGAGGGGATGGGTCCAGCATGTCCTAGCGAACACGTACGTACCTGAAACGGTGACTCTGGTGGACGGACGGCGTCAGAACATTCCTCTCTAGAGAAGGCGGCTTAGCCGGGCAGCGGAGCTCGTCGAAGTTGGAGAATACGACGTCAATCCGACGAACCAGTGACTTCGTCGTGCTCAGGAGGTCACCATGAGCACGCCTGAGGAGGAGGGCGAAGACGAGGGGCACCCGAGAGAGAGAGAGAGAGAGAGAGAGAGAGAGAGAGAGAGAGAGAGAGAGAGAGAGAGAGAGGCCGAGGGGGATCCGCAGCCAATTCCGGCGAGGATCAGAGGATGGAGGCCCTCCCGGACTTAACCGGAGCTTCGGTGATCGATTTGTGGCCAGGTGAAGTGGTGGGGATGGCTAGAACGGCTCAGGGGTGGCCCTATTTATAGATGGCAAGGTGGCTGAGATTGAGCTCCGCCGGAGATGATCTGTAGAAGAAATGGGAGGGGGAAAGAGATTGGGCGCGACTCGGAGACGATGTAGACGATGCCAAGAACAGTGCATGCACGTGAGCAAGGTTGCAGCACACTAAGTGGGACAAGGCACGCACGCGAGCGCACTGTTCCGAACAGACGCACCGTGTCCGCATCCGGCGTGCGGCCAGCCGGCGTCAGGGAGGAGCAGAGGGGTGCTAGGTGAAAGAAGCGGACCGTGCTGAGTGGCGCGGGCAAGCTGCAGTGGCACGAGAAGGGCGAACGGGCGGCGACAGAGGGCCCCGATGCCCAGAGTGCATCGACTGCATGTCGAACACCTTGCACCCGCGCGGTCACCATGTGCACTGGCATACATGGTACTTTTGGAGATGCCAGACCATGTCTAGAGTGTATCCCCTTCAACGCAGTACTGCTGGGTGCCCTCAGCTGGACACCTAGCTCAATGGACAAGACAGGAGAAGGCAGAAAAGTTTCTGGACAGAAACTTGGGGAGAAAACAGAGAAAAAATGGCTTGGAGAAAAAGGGTGAAACTTGAGGGTTAAGAATCTCCTAGGAAGGTAGTCATGTGGTAAAAATTTCATCTCAAGTGGATCAAGGAAAAATGTACTTGCTTCACAAACTGTCATTTTTGACGAGAAGCAAAAAAATTTTCCTTAGCTGAAATTCTGCAAATGACCATGGCATATTTTTGCATGTGGATGTGAGGCATGATCCAAAGAATATTTGGGAATTTATTTGGAATTTTCTGAGCAAGGAAAATGAGGGTTGCTTCATAGCATAGAGGGAAAATATTCATTTTCAGGGAGAAAATGAATATTATTCAATTAAAGAAAATTATGCCATGGCAAGTCTTGGGAGAGAGATGAGGTTCTGAAAGATTGTCAAGATGCTAGGGTTCACTTGGAAGAAAATCAAAAACAATCCAAAGTGATAAGTCCAAAAGAGTAGACAGAAAATCCAAATTTCAAATTAAAACATTAAATAAATCCAAATAAAGGAAAATGGAAAAATCAGGGCGTCACAAACCTGTCCCCTTAGGATGAATCTCGTCCTCGAGATTCGGTTGCTTAGAAAAAAATATAGATATGTTGTCCTTAAGTAATCCTCTCTTTCCGAGGTGGCCTCATCCTCGGTGTGACGTTCCCACTGCAGTTTGTAAAACCTTATAACTTTGCTTAGTGACCCAGTCCATTTCATCCAAGATTCTCAAGGGCCTCTCCTCATAGGTTAAATCTTTAGCGAGATCCAGTCCTGCCATGTTTGTCTATTTTACAGGTCGTGCGATGCATTTCTGTAGCTGAGACACGTGAAAGACATCATGCACCTGAGATAGTTCTTGCGGTAACTCTAGCTGATACGCCACTTGACTAACCCTTCTCATAACTGGACACGGACCGATGTATCGAGGCGTGAGTTTTCCCCGAGTATGAAACCTCTTAATTCCTTTCATGGGGGTAACTCGGAGATAGGCGTATTCACCGAGTTCAAAGCTGACCTGTCTATGCTTTGGGTCATAGTAACTCTTTTGACGAGATTTTGCTGCCTGCAATTTGTCCTGAATTTCCTTGACTTGCCATTCTGCTTCCATCATCAGATCAGTCCCAAAGATTTGACTGTCTCCAGCTTGAGACCAGTTTAGCGGAGTGCGACACTTCCGTCCATATAGTGCCTCAAAGGGTGACATACTGAGACTGGTTTGATAACCATTGTTGTAGGAAAACTCAGCGTAAGGTAGACCGTCTTCCCACTTTGGTCCATAGACAAGAACGCATGCTCGCAGCATGTCTTCCAAGGTTTGGTTAACTCGTTCTGTTTGTCCATCTGTCTATGGGTGGTCCGTCGTGCAGCGTTTCAAGGCGGTCCCCAAGGCTTTGTGGAGTTGTATCCATAATGTTGAGGTAAACAAAGATCCTCGGTCTGAAGTGATAGTCTTGGGTACTCCATGTAGGCTGACAATCCTAGATATGTAGAATTGAGCGAGCTGGTTGGCACGGTAGGTGGTCCTTACTAGGATAAAGTGAGCCACCTTTGTAAGCATGTCGACCACAACCCATATAGCATTATTTTCTCATGGTGTCTTAGGTAATTCCGCGATGAAGTCCATACAAATGTCAGGCCATTTCCATTGTGGAACTGGTAGGGGCTGGAGTAAACCGGCGGGTTTCTGATGTTCGGCCTTCACCTTGTTATATATATCACAACAGGCGACATAGTATGCTATATCGTTCTTCATACCCTTCCATCAGAATGTCTACTTCAAATCCAGGTACATTTTAGTGCCTCCGAGATGAACATAATATGAAAATTCATGGGCTTCTTTCAAAATCTGCTGCTTCAGTTCCCCATGGGTAGGCACACAGATTCGATTCCGAAATCGGAGGGTATCTTGAGTATCTATGTTGAACTCTCGTGTCTTCCCTTCTCGCACTTTGGCCCTTATATGGAGTAATGATGTGTCACCATGTTGAGCCTTTCGGACATCGTCTTCCAATGTGGGAGTGATCTCCAAAGTAGCTGTAGCCTCACAAATGACCATGTTGAGCTGAGTTATCTCCTCTTGAAGTGATGGGTGAAAGGACTCAATTAGTGAGTTTGCGGTGGCCGGTTTGCGACTAAGAGCGTCAGCGACCACATTAGCTTTTCCTGGATGATAATTGATACCAAGGTCATAGTCTTTGGCCAATTCCAACCATCTTCTTTGTCGAAGATTTAAGTCTGGTTGGGTGAATATATACTTGAGACTCTTGTGGTCGGTGTATATTTGACATCTCTTCCCAATGATGTAATGTCTTCATTTAGGGCATGCACTACGGCTTCCATTTCCAAGTCATGTGTCGGATAGTTGTCCTTGTGCGGCCGTAGCTGTCTGGACGCATAGCCACGACCTTTCCATCTTGCATAAGTACACACCCAAGGCCACGCCTCGATGCGTCGGAATAGATGTCGAAGCTCCGGTAGATGTCTGGTAGTGTCAACACTGGAGCGGTGGTCAACCGAGTCTTCAACTCATTGAAACTGTTCTCACATCCTTTCGTCCATATAAACTTTTGATACTTCTTAAGAAATTCTGTCATGGGCTTGGCCATCTTTGATAAACCTTCACTGAAGCAATGGTAATATCCTGCCAGACCCAAGAAACTTCTGATTTCTAACACAGAAACAAGTGTCCTCCACTTCAATACTTTTGCGACCTTGCTTTGGTCCAGGGCCACTCCTTGAGCTGAAAGTGTATGCCCAAGGAATCCCACTTCCTTAAGCCAAAATTCACAATTGTTAAATTTGGCGTAAATTTGATGGGCTCGTAAGCGCTCCAATACTGCACGGACATGTTGTTTGTGTTCTTCTTCGCCTTTGGAATATATAAGAATATCATCAATAAAAATCACCACAAACTTGTCTAAAAAGTCCGTGAACACCTTGTTCATCATGTGCATGAAGAAGGCGGGAGCGTTAGTTAGTCCAAAGGACATGAGTTTGTACTCATAGAACCCATATCGGGTAGTGAAGGCTGTCTTGTGAATGTTTTCTTCTCTAATTTTCAGCTGGTGATACCCGATTCGCAAATCAATTTTGGAGAACACTTGAGCTTCACTGAGTTGATCGAACAAATCATCGATCTTGGGAAGTGGATATTTATTCTTGATCGTGACATCATTGAGAGCATGGTACTCAACACACATCCGGAGACTGCCATCTTTCTTGCCCACGAATATGGCGGGGGCACCCCAAGGAGACGAACTGGGGTGAACATATCCTTTTTGAAGCATTTCATCCAAATATTTCTTCAATTCCACTAATTCTGATGAAGGCATATGATAGTATTTCTTGTAAAACGGCACTGTCCCGGGCACAAGCTCAATGAAAAAATCAAGCTCCCAGTCGGGTGGCGTGCCGGGCAATTCTTCTGGAAACACGTCTGAGAATTCATAGACCATTGGGATTAAATTCATATCCATCGGAACCGCTGCATAAATCATCCCTTTCTTTGGCATGGCTCTTCCGGCAAAGAACCAAGGTGGTTGTCCCGAGGGATTTATTAAGGTGACTTCTCTGGTTACGCAGTTGATACAGACATGGAATTTTCTGAGCAAGGAAAATGAGGGTTGCTTCATAGCATGGAGGGAAAATATTCATTTTCAGAGAGAAAATGAATATTATTCAATTAAATAAAATTATGCCATGGCAAGTCTTGGGAGAGAGATGAGGTTTTGAAAGATTTTCAAGATGCTAGGGTTCACTTGGAAGAAAATAAAAAATAATCTTAAGTGATAAGTCCAAAAGAGTTGACAAAAAATCCAAATTTCAAATTAAAACATTAAATAAATCCAAATAAAGGAAAATGGAAAAACCAGGGTGTCACACCTACATGTCCATAGCTAGTAGCTAGATGGCTTCTTCTCTCTCTTTGATCTTCAATACAAAGTTCTTCGCGATTCTCATGTTGATCTATCCGATGTAATCTTCTTTTGCGGTGTGTTTGTTGGGATCCGATGAATTGTGGGTTTATGATCAGATTATTCATGAAAAGTAATTGAGTCTTCTCTGAATTCTGTTATGCATGATTGTTATAGATTTGCAAGTCTCTCCAATCTATCGGTTTTGTTTGGCCAACTAGGTATATTTATATTAGCGGGAGGAGTGCAATGTATTGGGTTCAATCTTGCGGTGATCTATATCCCAGTGACAGAAGGGGACAAGACACGTATTGTATTGTTGCTACTAAGGGTAAAACAATGGGGTTTGAACATATTGCTTGTAGTTACTTTTTCTACATCATGTCATATTGCTTAAAGCATTACTCTGTTTGTCATGGACTTAATACCATAGATGCATGCCGGATAGCGGTCGATTGGTGGAGTAATAGTAGTAGATGGAGAATCGTTTCGGTCTACTAGTCATGGACGTGATGACTATATACATGATCATTGCCATGAATACATAATCATTACTATGCGCTTTTCTATCAATTGCCCAACAGTAATTTGTCTACCCACCGTATGCTACGTTGAAGAGAGAAGCCTTTAGTGAACACTATGCCCCCGGGTCTACTTAATTATATTTGCTAAAGACCTAAAAATACCTTGCTTCAATTTATTACCTTTTATTTTAATTTACTTTTATCTTTATCTATCTACCACTATCATAAGTAATCCTTGCAAGTAACGAGTTCAAGGGCTTGACAACCCTCTTGCCCGTGTTGGGTGCAACTGTTTGGTTTTGTGTGTGTAGGTGTTGTTGAAAGGAGTTTGCTTGGTTCTCCTATTGGTTCGATAACCTTGGTTCTCACTGAGGGAAATACTTATCTCTACTGTGCTGCACCTCCTCTCCTCTTTGGGGAAATCCCAACGCAGTTCACAAGTAGTAGGAAGATAATACGTTCAGCCATGTGCAAGTGTTTGGTTTTGTGTGTGCAGGTACTGTTGATGTAAAGTTTTTGTGATTCTCCTACTAGTTCGATAACCATGGTTCTCACTGAGGGGAATGCTTATCGCTACTATATTGCTTCACCCTTCCTCTTCGGGGAAAAACCCAACGCAACTCACAAGTAGCACGGTCGCGTTGCCAGGGCACTTGAGTGGCCACGTGGCTGCCAGCACGGCATTAAAAGCGAGATCGCACGCATACAAGCCTTCTCTCTCTTCCATGCCATCCAACATTTTGCAAACGATTTATTGCATGAAATCGGTAGGGATTAAAAATGTATTTTGGGAAACTGGTATCAGATAGTGCATGATACTTTGCATGGTGTTCAAATACTTACCACGGCATACTGATGTCACATAACAGTTATCATGTTTTTCACGCGTGATTTCCATTTTCTATAGTTAAAAAACCAATAAATGATGCATTTGTGGTTGACTCTTCCCACACATATCCTTTAAATTTCTATTATTTTCCTGTAAAATACCTGAAAAGTTATGAAACGCAACAATTATGAATTTTCAAACCATTTTTCTACACTTTTACATGTATAGAATGTTCAAACTTGAATTATAAGTATTAAATGCCTAAATGCACACAAAAGCCTTAATATAGAAAACGAGCCCGAAAAAATATCAAATTTGAACACGATGCATTGTAGGAGGGTATGTTTACCATACAAAAAAATCAAGGAGAAACGACTAACGAAATATGGGTTTCCCTTCAAACCATGGTGATTTCCCTCCCAAAACCATGAAACCTCCTCGGTGATGGTTCGATATGTGAAGAGTGTCTATAACGACAATAGCCAAACCTTCTCAAATATTTACCATATCATATTGAGGTCATGCCAAGACATCATACAAGGTATCATGTTTTTCAGGCGTGTTTTCCATTTTAGAGTAAAAAACAGTAAATGACGCATTTGTGGTTGACTCTTCCCACACATATCCTTTAAATTTCTATTATTTTCCAGTAAAATATCTGAAAAGTTATTCAATGCCACAATTATGATTTTTCCAACCATTTTTTTGCACTTTTTCATGTACGGAATGTTTGAACTTGAATTATAAGTAGTAAATGCGTATAAATGCACATAAAAGTCTTAATGTAGTAAAAGAGCCCGAAAAAATCTCAAATTCGACACTATGCATTGTGGGGGGTATGTTTACCATAGAAAAAAAATCAAGGAGAAACGACTAAGGAAATATTGGTTCCCCTTCAAACTTTTTGATTTGTTTGGGCAGGCGGTTACTTTCTGGAACCACGTGTGTTCACCCTATTGTGCATTGCGTTCTAATTGGCCAGAACACTAGCCACAATGATCATGCATGCGAACCGTAGGATGCACCGCGATCGAATGGCGATCCACATCTCTACCATCACATACATGTACTGTAATTGGTATTTTAGTTAGTAGATGAACTAAATTAACGACGAAGGAATTTTGGACTCCGTTCGCTTCAATCATGGTAACATTAATGAGATTAATCACACACGATTTGTGCTTACGAACCGTTTCCTACACGAATGGTTTTTCCACACAGAAAACCCTCACCCATGCGTCAAAAAAGAAAAAAAAAACTCACCCCTCTCCCCCTTTGTCCTCACTCGAACTGCAGTATAGTTGCTCATTCTCGATCCCAGTCCACCCAAATCTTTGAGCTTGACGATGCCTCTCCCAGCCGGCCGCTGCCAACGAACGCCACCACATTTTGTTTCTTCCCCTCGCCGATGCCTATCGGCCTCGACTTTCTCGACGTAGCTCGATTGTGGTTTTCTGCGGGATTTGGCCGGGGTGTTTTCTAATGGAGAACCATGTAGTTAATTTTGTGAAATATTTGAGCATCTCCTATCGCAGTTTGTTTGTCCCTGTCAATCACCCAGGGGAAATAGTCGTGAATTAATTTTTCTTGTAGCTGATTCGAGGGTTTTCATTCATAGTTTCCACAGTGTAAGCACAAGTCAGGCAAGTGTGGTGGCGGCGTCCAGACGGACAAGAAGTTCTATCTCACCATACGAGACGACTTCAGGGGGCGCACGGAATGTTCAATATCACCCTACCACGGTTGGCATGGCCTAATATTATGAACATGTGCTATATATACATTGCTAAATTTGGATAAAAGGTGCCACATGCAGCATAGACGTCAAAGAGGATTTGTTTTTCTTCTAAATGAGGGAAATTAATGTTTTATTGTTCTTTTAATTACTCTCATATTTGCATGACATCTTGGTTACATTATATATTTAATTACATAGTATTTTGTACATGATTTCAGCTTTGTTATGTTCTCTCAATTTCTTCCATATTTGATTATTGCTCTATTATTTCAATGTAGCTAACGATATTATCATTTCCCACAGTACATCCCCTGCTTTGCAAGAACACGTGTACAAGGAAATTTTGGATTTTACTTAGATGATGAATCCATTGATGTCATATTGACAAGGAACCATGGGTGTACAATGAAAGTAAGGGTAAAAATCATAAAGTTGGTCACCCCTATTTTGATGCGTGCCTTTGGAGAAAATCATCTCTATTTTCTGAACTTAAAGTTGATTGTAAAATTTTAGTACGTACACCAAAGCCTGGTCTTAACAAAGATGTTTACTTCCAGAACGACATTATCCGACCAGATTCTGATCCAAGTTAGGGTTCTTTCAACTTCCTGCATGTTGACATATTACTTAGCAAAATTAGAGTAATTTAATTGTCTAACATCGCTATGTAAGACACCAATTGGGATTTCTTTTCTAACTCTGTTCCTAGCCAACAAAAAAATTAATTAGCAATGTATGTCCACTATTCTTCTGCACTGTTTTGAATAAATACTCATTTTAAACGTTTTACGCAAGATATGTTCGATGCATAGCTAAAAATTTGTATGTTACTCGCCATACCAAATTTCACTAGAAAGACTGTGAGCATGCCATAAAATTTGTTGATACACTACGAGTAGAACGTTTGAACGCTGGATTTGGGATGGCGAAAATCTGCCACTCGTGCACACATTAAACAAGACCAATTGTGTCAACAAAATACTGGTAAAAGAATCTTATATTTATGTTGTTGTTCATAAACTATATTTAGCTTCAATGGTATGTTACAATTGGTTTTTATTCTTCATTGCAAAAAAAATGCCTGCTGCAGCTGTTCCTAAATTTATTTCCCGGTGTGGTCCTATCACACTTGTGCCTGCTACAAACACCAAAGTGATTGCAAGGTACTGCATTTCCCGCACAAATGGAACCATTCAAATTAATAGGTTCTCGGTTGTCCGGACAATGCGTCCACATTTGAAAATTATAGACAATGTTATACTCATGCTCTACAAAGGAAGTGAAGGGATCTTCCTTTTCATTGATGAGATGCCGAAATGTCATGATCAAGCGGCTTCCAGTGTATAGTTGTGGTTGATGGAACTCTATTTCATAAAATACGATGGTTGTTGATACGTCTCCAATGTATCTAATTTTCCTCACTCTTTTGCCCTTGTTTTGGACTCTAATTTGCATGATTTGAATTAAACTAACCCGGACTAACGCTGTTTTCAGTAGAACTACCATGGTGTTGTTTTTGTGCAGAAATAAAAGTTCTCGGAACGGAACGAAACTTTTTGGAGAATTATTTCATAATATATAAGAATTATTGGAGCCAAAATCCACCGAAGAAGGGAGCCAGGGTGAGCAGCACCCACCAGGGCGCGCCAGGCCCCCTGGGCGTGCCCTGGTGGGTTGTGCCCACCTCGTGGCCCTACTGACCCTAATTCCACCACTATAAATTCCCATTTTCGGAGAAAAAAATCAGAGAGAAAGTTTCATCGCGTTTTACGATACGGAGCCGCCGCCACCTCCTGTTCTTCATCGGGAGGCCAGATCTGGAGCCCGTTTGGGGCTCCGGAGAGGGGAATCTTCGGTCTTCGTCATCACCAAACCTTCTCCATCGCCAATTCCATGATGCTCCCCACCGGGAGTGAGTAATTCCTTCATAGGCTTGCTGGTCGGTGAGGAGTTGGATGAGATTCATCATGTAATCGAGTTAGTTTTGTTAGGGCTTAATCCCTAGTATCCATTATGTTTTGAGATTGATGTTGCTATGACTTTGCTATGCCTAATGCTTGTCACTAGGGCCCGAGTGCCATGATTTCAGATCTGAACCGTTTATGTTATCACCATTATATCTAGGTTCTTGATCCGATCTTGCCTAGTCATATGCACCTATTACGTGTTATGATCCATCAACCCCATAGTGACAATATTTGGGATACTTCATGGTGATGACCGTAGTTTGAGGAGTTCATGTATTCACCGTGTGTTAATGCTTTGTTTCGGTTCTCTATTAAAAGGAGGCCTTAATATCCCTTAGTTTCCTTATGGACCCCACTGCCACGGGAGGGTAGGACAAAAGATGTCATGCAAGTTCTTTTCCATAAGCACGTATGACTATTTACGGAATACATGCCTACATTACATTGATGAACTGGAGCTAGTTTTGTATCGCCCTAGGTTATGACTGTTACATGACGAATATCATCCAACGAGTTCACCGATCCAGTGCCTACGAGCTTTCCACTTATTGTTCTTGCTAAGTTACTACTACTGTTACTACTGTTCCAACTGCTACAAAACTATTGCTACTACTGTTACCGCTACTGTTACTGTCACTACTGCTATCAAACTATCATATTACTGTGCTACTGATCACTTTGCTGCAGATATTTTATCTCTAGGTGCGGTTGAATTGACAACTCAACTGCTAATACTCTCAAGTATTCTTTGGCTCCCCTTGTGTCGAATCTATAAATTTGGGTTGAATACTCTACCCTCGAAAATTGTTGCGATCCCCTATACTTGTGGGTTATCAGGACCTTTTTCTGGCGCCGTTGCCGGGGAGCATAGCTATATTTGTTGAGTCACTTGGGATTTATATCAATTGATCACTATGAAGAATCTGAAGGATCCAAAGACCAAGATTTTTCCCTCTAAGACGAGGGGAGGTAAGGAACTTCCATCTAGCTTTGCACTTGATTCACCTTCTGTTATGAGTAAGCTTGCAACACCACCACATGCTAGTAATCCTGATATGTTGCAAGTTATTGATGATGCTACCTCTGCTATAAATGATGCTTATGATGATGCTAGTACCATGCTTGATGATAATGTGCCACTATGAGAATTCCTTGATGACCAAATTGCTAGAGCTAAAGAGAATGAAACTACTAAAACTGATGAGATTGCTGAAACTGATGAAGCCTATGAAACTGATGATTATTAGGAAACACCTATTAGTCCTAGATCTCCTAAATTTGAAATGCCTAAGATACCTGAAGGTTATGTTATGGACGAAGAGGTAACTAGAGAAATTCTTTCTTGCAAGGATAGAAACGATCTTAAGAATTTGCTACGCAAGTATAAAGAAAAGACTTTGAATGCTAGAATGAAATGTGATCCTAAGTTTGCTACTTCACCTATCTTTGTTACCGATGAGGATTATGAGTTCTTTGTCGACCCAGAGTTAATTACTTTGGTTGAATCTGATCCTTTCCATGGCTATGAAACTGAAACTGTAGTGGCACACCTTACTAAGCTGAATGATATAGCCACCCTCTTTGCTCATGATGAGAAGATTCACTACTATTATATTCTCAAGTTATTTCTGTTCTCATTAAAGGGTGATGCTAAGACATGGTACAATACTCTTGCTCCTGGTTGTGTGCGTAGTCCCCAGGATATGATTTGCTATTTCTCTAAAAAATATTTTCCTCCTCATAAGAAATAAGCTCCCTTACAGGAAATATTTAACTTTGTGCAAATTGAAGAATAGAGTCTCCCACAAGCTTGGGGGAGGCTTCTCCAGTTGCTTAATGCTTTGCCTGATCATCCTCTCAAGAAAAATGAAATACTTGATATCTTTTATAATGGACTAACCGATGCTTCTAGGGATTTCCTAGATAGTTGTGCTGGTTGTGTTTTCAGGGAGCGAACTATTGAACAAGCTGAGGGATTATTGAATAATATATTGAAGAATTATGATGATTGAACTCCTCCTGAATCACCGCCTAAACCCACTCCGAAGAAGAGGGGTACCTTATTTCTCAGTCCTGAAGATATGCAAGAGGCAAAGAAATCTATGAAGGAAAAAGGTATTAAAGCTGAGGATGTTAAGAATTTGCCACCTATTGAAGAAATACATGGCCTTGACACACCACCACCTCAACAGGTGGTAGAGGTAAATTCTTTATTAAAGTTTAATGAAAGTAACATCCCTCACAATAAACATCCTAGTCAATGCTTATATGAGTTTGACAACTATATTATGAAGCAAGATCATTTCAATGCTCATGTTCTAAAACAATTGAAATATAATTCTGATATGATTGCTCGCTTGAGTGACTTGCTATTTAGAATCAGTAATGATGATAGGGGTGTAGGAAAACATGCCTCTATGGTTCAAACTCAGTTAGATCAAGTTGCTAAGTCTCAAAAAGAATTGCTTGATGAAATGAATAATAATATGCATGATTTTGATGCTAGAGTAGTAACTAGAGGAGGTAGAATGACCCAAGAACCACTTTATCCTGAGGGTCATCCTAAAAGAATTGAACAAGACTCTCAGAGAATTAATACTGATGCACCTAGTCCTTCTAAGAAGAAAAAGAAAAAGAAAAATGATAGGACTTTGCATACCTCTAGTGAGCCTGAGACACAAAAACCTCCTAATAATAATGATGTCTCTTTTTCTGATGCTAAAACTCAATCTGGTAATGAACATTCACCTAGTGATAATCAAAATGATAATGATGATGTTCATGAAGATGCTCAACCTAATAACGATAAAGAACCAGATAATGATGTTGAAATGGAGCCTGCTGTTGATCTTGATAACCCACAACCTAAAAATAAATGTTATGATAAAAGAGACTTTGTGGCTAGGAAACATGGTAAAGAAAGAGAGCCATGGGTTCAGAAACCCATGCCATTTCCACCTAATCCATCTAAGAAAAAGGATGATGAAGAATTTGAGCGCTTTGCTGAAATGATTAGGCCAGTCTTTTTGCGTACCCGTTTAACCGATATTTTGAAGATGGCCCCTTATGTAAAGTATATGAAAGACATCATCACAAATAAAATAAAGATACCGGAAGCTGAAATGTCCACCATGCTTGCTAATTATTCTTTTAAGGACGGAGTACCTAAAAAACTTGGAGATCCTAGAATACCAACTATACCTTGCTCCATCAAAAGAAACTATGTCAAAACTGCTTTGTGTGATTTGGGAGCCGGTGTTAGTGTTATGCCTTTCTCCTTATATAAAAGATTTGATTTGAATAAACTCACACCTACCGAGATATCATTGCAAATGGCTGACAAATCAACAGCCATACCTATCGGTATTTGTGAGGATGTGCCCATTGTTGTTGCAAATATTACTATCTTAACGGACTTTGTTATTCTTGAGATGCCCGAGGACGACAACATGTCGATTATCCTTGGTAGACCCTTTTTGAATACTCCAGGGGCTGTTATTGATTGCAATAAAAGCAAAGTCACTTTTCATATCAGTGGTAATGAGCACACAGTGCACTTTCCCAAGAAACAATTCCAAGTGAATGGTATAAATGTTATTGAAGAATCTCCGACCATCACTATTGGAAGTTTTCAATTACCTCTACCTACTGCCAAAAAGAAATATGATATACTTATTGTTGGGGATATGCACATCCCCATTGAGGTAACTTAGTGTTTTACGAAAGTTCTTCGGTTTCATGCTAATCGGAAGTGGTTGTTAATAAGACTTGATCAACCTTATTAATGAATCATTTTTGAAAGGTATGAAGTCGATGAATCTAGTAATCACAACTCTCTACTCCCACCTTTTATTTTCTGTTTTAGTTTGTCAAATAAAATAAAATGCCATGTTTATCCTGTTTTCTGTTTTCTCCGTGCAATAAAAAATGACCCAAAAATAAAAGTTCTCAGAATGTCGTGAAAATTTGATACGATTTTTTTCCGAATATTTCTGAATTTCTGGTGCAAATAATACCAGAGGGGGGTGCACCTGGTGCCCACAAGACACCAGGGCCCGCCAGCACCCCCAGGCGCGCCCTGGTAGGTTGTGGCCCCCACGTGGGCCCCCTCACTTATCTCTTTAGCCCACATCATCCCCTACCTCTAGAAAAAATCACCACAGCCACCATTCCCGTGTTCTTGCTCTCAAACCCACGGATTTCGATCTCTTTGCTCGAAGCTCCGTTTCTGAAACTGTTTGGAGGGATTGCTACTTGGTATGTGACTCCTCCATTGCTCCAATTAGTTTTTGGTTTAGTGTGTTATTTTTAGAGTAATAAGCTACTCTTGGAGTTCTAAGTAGTTTGAATGCCCAATATGGCCTCTATGCATGCTTAGGAGTAGTTGCTAACAATCTTACAAAGTTTTGTTGACAACATTTTTGTGGACTAATTTTTTTCAGAATTTTTATAGGAATAAAATGCAAATCTTTAGTAAGTTCTCCTTCAAGAAAAATGCCAAGGGAGTCATTGGGGAATCATCGGAAAATGGCCTCCACACCCCAAGAAGGGCGGAGGTGCGGCCGTGCGAATGGTCGCATGATGCCTTCATGGAGGAGGCCGGGTTCCATCAAGAGTTCGCTCAGTTTGTTGCAAATGATGGGTTGACCGAGTTCCTCGCAGCTAAGTGTGACCAATATCACATCCTTACAAATTCCTTTGTGCAAGGCTTTTATTATCTAGGGAGAAACAATCCTCCTGAAGTGCAGTTTAATCTTTATGCTGAAAGTTACAAAATGCCGCTAACTGACTTCTGCAACATATGCTTCATCCCTTCGGATGGGGAATTGAGAGAACCTAGGCCATCTGAGTTTGAGGATTTTCTCCTCACTTTAACAGTGGGTGAGGATAGAGGCGTGTCAAACGCAACTGCTACCAGCTTGCAGTTTCCCTCACTGCATTACTTCCCTTTGGTCATCGCTAAGTGTTTAACCACTAGGGAGAAGGTCGGCGCACTCAGTGCCCCTGACCTTGCTATTTTACGTCGTGCACTTTATGATGATCGCACCTTTAGTATGGGGGCTATTATTGCTCATCGCTTACATCTTAACAAAACTAAGGGAAAGATACATGGTGGTATTTATGCTACTCGCTTAGCGAGACACTTTAATGTTTAGTTTCACCCACATGATTATCTCTTGTCCCGAGTTTACCTTGATCACAAGTCACTGCAAGATCACCAATTCCTCGATGTAACTGATTCTCCCCGTGACATTCATTACAACCTAGTATTCAGCAAGGAAACCCGTGATGTTATTCCGTTGCCTGCACCTGCTTTGTTTGATTCTTTTGCCAGGAACGGATACAGGATCATGCCAGATGACATTACATCCTACCGGAACAACCTAGCAGCTGCTGAGGAGGATCCCCAGGGGTGGGATGCTCAGGTGCCGCCTCCACCTCCTTACAACTTGGGATCGGACGGCTACTACGGATGGTGATTACCAAGCTAGGCCAAAAGCCTAAGCTTGGGGGAGTACATATTTCCACCGGCATTACATTCATGTCCACACATTTCATTCAGTTGTCGATGTTCACACTTTTTCATTGTAATATCCATGCTAGATTTGTTTTCTCGTTTTCTTCTTATGTGTTTGAAAAACTTTGAGAAAATCCAAAAATATTTCCTACTTCCTTTTGTTTTTTCTTTCTAGCTTAGTTTAATTGTAGCATCAAAAGAAAACCCAAAAAGATTTCTCGCTTCTTCTTTTACTTGTTGGGAGCTTTCCCGTGTAAATAGTTTTTCTCGTTTTTGTTTTTCCTCTCTAATTTGCTTTCTTCAGGAAAAACCAAAAACTCCAAAAATATTTCAGTGTGTTTCTCTGAAATTCTTTTCCTTTTAATTGAGTCGCACCAAGGAGAAGACCATAATGAAATTGTTGAGTGGCTCTCATTTGCATCATTGTTTATCTAACGAAGAGCCCATATTACTTTGTCTTCTCCTCTCGAATAAAATGTTGCAGATTCCAGCTTAGTCCACGACACTCTTGCACTATTATTATTTTCTTATCATTCGGTCGTGCAAGTGAAAGGCAATAATGACGATATTTGATGAATTGACTGTGGCAGAGAAAAGCGGGTATGAACTCAACTTGTTTTTGTTTTTGTAAATATGTTTAACCTAGTATCCTTGATTCAGCATATATGATCAAACATGCTTGCAATGACCATTAGAGATTATAGTTGTTCATGCCATGCTTAAGTAGCTAGGAGTGGACAATGATTTATCTTGGGTGTCAACATGCATTAAAATAGTTGTGATGCGGTATGATGATATGGTATCCTCCTCTGAATGTTTCAAGTGGTTTGACTTGGCACATGTTCACACATGTAGTTGAATCAAAACCAACATAGCCTTCATGATATTTATGTTCATGGTGTCCATATCCTACTCATGCTAGTATTCAATGTTGATTATATGTAATGCATGTTCATGACCGTTTTCGCTCTCTAGCTGGCTGCTTCTCAATCTATTTGCTAGCCTTCGCCTGTACTAAGCGGGAACGCTGCTTGTGCATCAAAACCCTTAAACGAAGTTGTGCCAGATGAGTCCACTATATCTACCTATATGCGGTATTACCCTGCCGTTCCAAAGTAAATTTGTATGTGCCACCTCTAAAAATTCAAATGAACATATGTTTTGTGTGCCTGGACCGCTCATGGAGCGACAGGGGGCGGTCAGTATCTTCCATGCTAAGCGGGTTATTATCATGATGAGTCTTTATTCACTTGTCCTTACACGAGAGGGGCGGTAATAGGGATTTCTAGTCCTGAATTCAAAAATCAAAAATAATTAAACAAAACTTCCCCAGGAATGTTGTTGGTTTGGACGGTACCCGTGGATGCGGCTAGCCATGGAGTGTGATTGTTGGTGGAGGGGGAGTAATCCTTTACTTTTACCGCTTGGGAACCGCCTCTAATTTGTTTAGCATGGAAGATATTGATAACTCTTAGTCGTGACGTTGACAGAAAGGGTGTACCTCCCAAAATTATATCTATCTCTATTTTAAACTTTGAGCTCTGGAACCGCTGCAAATCCATGCTTCCCTCTGCCAAGGGACTATCTATTTACTTTTATGTTGAGTCATCACCTTCTCCAATAAGCGCCAGACCTGAGAGCACTATTGTCATCCTCATGCATTGTGTATAGTTGATGTTGGGTGCAGCATGACTGGATCTTTTCTACCATGAATTACAATGTTTAGTCGCTGCTTGAACTTTGGAGGTGCTCTGCATTTATGTTTTGCGGTCTCAGAAAGGGCTAGCGAGATACCACTATTGTCATATTGTATCATGATTGTTTTGACAAAGTGTTGGTGCTTGAGATATCTCATTATTGCTCGCTAGTTGCTTATGTTATTGATACGAGTTAATATAATTTCTAAGAGTTATTGTTGGCATGGTTAGTCATAATCTTTGCTGAAAACCTGGGTGCTACTTAAGCATATATATGTAAACAAGAACAAAAGAGTTCATAAAAGTTTTTCTTTATCACTTTCAGTTTGTCAACTGAATTGCTTGAGGACAAGCAAAGGTTTAAGCTTGGGGAGTTGATACGTCTCCAACGTATCTACTTTTCCTCACTCTTTTGCCCTTGTTTTGGACTCTAATTTGCATGATTTGAATGAAACTAATCCGGACTAACGCTGTTTTCAGCAGAACTACCATGGTGTTGTTTTTGTGCAGAAATAAAAGCTCTCGGAACGAAACGAAACTTTTTGAAGAATTATTTCAGAATATATAAGAATTATTGGAGCCAAAATCCACCGAAGAGGGGGGCTAGGGTGAGCAGCACCCACCAGGGCACGCCAGGCCCCCAGGGCGCGCCCTGGTGGGTTGTGCCCACCTCGTGGCCCCATTGACCCTAATTCCGCCACTATAAATTCCTATTTTCGGAGAAAAAAATCAGAGAGAAAGTTTCATCACGTTTTACGATACGGAGCCACCGCCACCTCCCGTTCTTCATCGGGAGGCCAGATCTGGAGCCCGTTTGGGGCTCCGGAGAGGGGAATCTTCGGTCTTCGTCATCACCAACCCTTCTCCATCACCAATTCCATGATGTTCCCCACCGGTAAGTAATTCCTTCATAGGCTTGCTGGTCGGTGAGGAGTTGGATGAGATTCATCATGTAATCGAGTTAGTTTTGTTAGGGCTTGGTCCCTAGTATCCATTATGTTTTGAGATTGATGTTGCTATGACTTTGCTATGCCTAATGCTTGTCACTAGGGCCCGAGTGCCATGATTTCAGATCTGAACTATTTATGTTATCACCATTATATCTATGTTCTTGATCCGATCTTGCCTAGTCATATGCACCTATTACGTGTTATGATCCGTCAACCCCATAGTGACAATATTTGGGATACTTCACGGTGATGACCGTAGTTTGAGGAGTTCATGTATTTACCGTGTGTTAATGCTTTGTTCCGGTTCTCTATTAAAAGGATGCCTTAATATCCCTTAGTTTCCTTATGGACCTCGCTGCCACGGGAGGGTAGGACAAATGATGTCATGCAAGTTCTTTTCCATAAGCACGTATGACTATTTACGGAATACATGCCTACATTACATTGATGAACTGGAGCTAGTTTTGTATCGCCCTAGGTTATGATAGTTACATGACGAATATCATCCAACGAGTTCACCGATCCAGTGCCTACGAGCTTTCCACTGATTGTTCTTGCTAAGTTACTACTGGTGTTACTACTGTTCCAACTGCTACAAAACTATTGCTACTACTGTTACCGGTACTGTTACTGTCACTACTGCTATCAAACTATCATATTACTGTGCTACTGATCACTTTGCTACAGATATTTAATCTCCAGGTGCGGTTGAATTGACAACTCAACTGCTAATACTCTCAAGTATTCTTTGGCTCCCCTTGTGTCAAATCTATAAATTTGGGTTGAATACTCTACCCTCGAAAACTGTTGCGATCCCCTATACTTGTGGGTTATCAGTTGTTACTATCTTAAGTATGTAGATATGGACTATATGGTTGTCAAGATTGTTCAGTTCGGTATTGTTAAATACTGTGTTAACCTGCATACAATCAAATGTTCTTTATTAAATTCTTATTTTTTCTTGGAAAGTATTAGTCTCGCACGAAGTTCATTCAGTTTAAGCGCGTGCCGGTTATAGTAGAGGATATCCATGTGTTTCCAAGTGGCGACCAGCGCCAATTTCCAGAAGGCATTTTTCATTTTAATTATGCTTATTACCAAAATGAGATAATATATAGACATGCCAGCATATACAATTGAAATCCAGTCTTCAATCATCGTCATCCGCAAACCCCTGCTGCCGTGCTCAAATCTTCGGACATCCCCCTCGCCCCCCGTGCACCCTCGCCACAGGAGTCCTCCGTCGTCGACGGCATTCTGCCCTGCCGTCGCCACCATAGCGGAACCTTCACCAAATTAGGCTAAGGTTTCAGCCCCTTTTGCGCTCCCAAATCTAATTCTTGCGCATTAGGTCAAGTCCATCGATAATCCACGATTTTCAATGCTCCTATCCATAAGTAATCCCCATTAGATTAGTTGAACAAATTTTTAGGTTTAGATTTTCGCCATGTGTGTCTCGGCGTCACCGAGTTGATACGAATTGGTATCATCGATTTGGAGTCTAGGGTTATGGAGAACATTCTCGGTGAAACCAAGTTTCTCTTTTTGGTGAAACCGAGAAGGGTTGGCAAGTTTCTATCATATGAGAATGTGTGTCTCGGTGGCTCCGAAACTCAAACTCTGTGGAACCGAAACCCACTTAGCAGAAATTTAAGACTAAAATTTGAGTTCAAAATTTGCAAAAACTTCTGAGTTTTTTTATGGTCATCCATTCCACTCTTCTATAATCTATTCATAGGGACAGCATGCCTGGGTCAGAGGACAGTGACAATGATTTCAGAGAGCAAAGTGTTGATTTGGACGCTGGCACTAGCCCAAAGGCTAGTTCATCTTCTGAGGACCCTGGCACCCCCAGTTCTCATGGTTTGCCCAAGGCAGCCACTAGGGCTAGGAGAAACCTCAATTCCGATGGAGAAGATTTAGACTCTATACCTGAGGAGGTCCTAGCTAAGAAGCAGCAGGAAAAGAAGGAGAAAGCTGCTGATGAGGCCACTTCTGCCAAGAGGCCTGTAAGGAAAGATTATGCTAGCTCTGAAGCTATGAGAGCACCAGAGATTGCTAGGGCAGGTATGACTCTCACCTTGAGTCACCTAGGACGTCTAAGTCCATGCCCAAGAAGGCAGGCCAGAAGTGAGCCAGAAATAGGATTGTTCGTGTCCATGGTAGTCCAACTTCCATGTGTGAGGACCCAGCTGAGCAGGAGGAAGAGGAAGAGGAAGAACTAGTTGCAAAACCTCCTCCCTCCAAGAAGAAGAAGTTGTTGGTTGATGCCATGACTAGCCAGGCTGCATCCAAGGCCAAGCCAACTGCACCCAAGAATCCATCTGCCCCCAAGCCCAAGAGGACCACCAGAGATATACCTCTTGCTGAGAAGAACAAGAGATCTTCCACCATGGATGATGAAGAGGAAGATGTTGTTGTGTTGAGGAAAATGAGACCCGATCTGCCAGAGCATAATGATGATCACCCTGTAGCAAAGGACATGAAGAAGAAAAGGATCAAGGGCTCAGGACATGGAGAGCATCTGATCCATATTCTATCAGGAGAAGGACTGCCGTAGATGCTCGCTTCCACACCAAGGAGCAGCAAGATTTCTATGAGACTGTGTTGCTAGACAAGAGTCATGTAGTTAGCGACATGAGATATGTTGATTGGAAGTTCATTAAGGAAATGAAGACTACTTCCCTCATGTGCTAGAGAACTTCAAGGCCATAGATTTTGATCCATTTGTTGGCAGAGATTGCACTGCATGGAATGATGAGATGATTATGCAGTTCTACTCCACAGCTCATTTCTATCCAGATGGAAGGATAGTATGGATGACTGAGGGAACCAGATACCAGTCTTCAGTTGATGAGTGGGCTACCATATTAGGAGCCCCGGAAGTTGAAGAGGGTGTAGGATCGAAAGTATGTCTAGAGGGGGGGGGGGTGAATAGACTACTTGACAAATTAAAAACCTAACCTTTTCCCAAGTTAATTGGTTGGCAGATTTTAGCAATTCTAACAAGTCTAATGCACCCTACACATGCTAGTCAACAAGTATGGCAGCGGAAAGTAAGACAAGCATATGTAAGAGTTGATATAGGAAGATCAAAAGCAATTTGGAGACACAAAGATTTTTCCGGTGGTTACGATAGGTGGTGCTATCGTACGTCCACGTTTATGGAGACTTCAACCCACGGAGGGTAACGGTCGCGAGAGTCCATGGAGGGCTCCACCCATGAAGGGTCCACGAAGTAGCAACCTTGTCTATTCCATAACGGCTTCCGTCCACAAAGGACTAGCCTCACTATGGGTAGATCTTCACGAAGTAGGCGATCTCCTTGCCCTTACAAACTCTTGGTTCAACTCCACAATCACAAAGAAGGAGGCTCCCAAGCAACACCTAACCAATCTAGGAGGCACCACCCTCCAAAAGGTAATAGATGTGGTAGTATGATGAACTCCTTGCTCTTGTGCTTCAAAAGATAGTCTCCTCAACACTCAATCACTCTCTCATAGATTTGGCATGGGTAGAAGAGATTGATTGGATGGAAAGAAACTTGGGGAGGCTATAAATCAAGATCCATATGGTTGGAGTGGATGATCTTGACCTCACCACAAGGGTAGGTGGTTCTCTCTTAGAAAATTGGATATGGCAAGTGTAGATCTATTCTGAGTGCTTCTCTTGCGAGTGAGAGGTGGTGGAGGGGTATATATAGGCATCTCCAAAAATCCAACCGTTACAACATTATTGCCCAACTCGGTGAAACCGAAGAAGAAACTCGGTGGCACCGACTAGTTCAAAATGTGGCAACTTTAGGCTTTTCGGTGGAACTGATATATGAATCTCGGTGGTACCGATATGGGTGACCTAGGTAGTTACCAAATCTCGGTGAGACCGATTCTCAAAACTCGGTGGTACCAATTCTTGAAAATGGCTAACCAGAAAGTTGGTCCAAAACTCGGTGAGACCAATTCTCAAAACTAGGTGGTACCGATTCTTGAAAATGGCTAACCAGAAAGTTGGTCACTGCTTTCGGTGGCACCGAATGGAATGTTGGTAGTACTGAGATGCTAGGGTTTGGTTTGGCTTCTGTCTTGGATAAACTCGGTAGATCCGAAATGGAATATTGGTGGCACCGAATTTTCACTTTAGGCTTTGGACAGATGATATGTGTGGGAAAGTGGGTGAGTATCTTTGGTGGCTACCTCTAAGCACTTGAGCAAACAGATCATCATATTTACCTCATCCCCTTTTAATAGTATTGGCTTTCCTATGGACTCAAAGTGATTTCTCACAAAATATAAAATGTAGAGTCCTAGATCTTGAAGCATGACCAATCCTATTCCTTCCTTTCCTTGGTGAGGTTCTCCACACAATACTTTAGCCAATCCTCTCTGTGGACTAAACCTGAAATAAACTAGATAAAACTATTAGTCCAAGAGACAATGTATGTTGTCATGAATTATCAAAACCACCAAAGGGAGCATATGTGCTTTCAGAGGGAGATCTTGATGTCTATACTGAGGCCAAGATGAGTCACAATTCCATGGCCAATATGTATAATTCTATCCCTACTGCCTATGTGAAGACTCATAAGCTTGGCTCTGTCTACTATCTGCAAGCTAGATTACCCACTACCAACACCATCATGAGATATACCTTGATGCCAATGTCTGGAGATGACAAGATGATTAGGGGTTACTCCATCAACATGCTGCATCATGTAGACACCCACACAAGATTCAGAGTGACTGATTTGATTGTTGAGACAATCAAGAGGACAACTGCTGATCAGAAGAGATCATGTGGATATGCTCCATATATTCAGATGCTCATTAATTCCAAAGTTGGAAAGAGCCAATATGCACTTGATCGTCCACACCTTCCACTCTTGCCAGACTTCGAGGACAACGTTGTGGTGATGGATCCTTCTCAGCCCACTTCAGTTACTGCACAGGCAAAGGCAGAGACAGAGGCAGCTAGAGCCTTTAGTGCTTAGATTCCAAGGACGAAGAGCGACCAAATGTCCTATCTCATCAGCTCTATCCAAGGGATTGAAAAGAATGTGACTAAGATCCTCAAGAACCATAAGAGTCTTGAGAGGATTGCGGAGACGAGTTTCATGATCTTGACAACAAGGTGGATGAGCTAACAATGACTGTTACTGAGCTGAAACAGGAAGTGGATGCAGTGCCCAGTCCCCACTCCAGTGATGATGATAGTCCTCCTCTCTGACCAAGCACTCAGTTCAAGACTCAAGCCAGATCGTCTACCGTGCCTGCTCTAGAGTTGACACCTTCCTCATCAGCACCAGCAACTGCTCCATCAACTCCTTCGAAACCTTCAGCGTCTACTCCACCACCTCAGAGGACTTCAGCTAAAGCATTCGCCGATGCCCTTCTTTCGACTCCTTCCACAGCTACCGGAGGAGATAGAGCCCAGAGCGACGCTTAGCTCTATATCTTTGAACTTTTTGGTAACTTGTTGCCAAAGGGGGAGAATTGTATAGATCATAGGGCTTCGAGAGATAGTGTTTTGTCTTTTGGTTGCTCTCTATGTTTTAAAAGCATTTGGTTTATTACTTGGTTGTTCTTAAACTTGTCATGTTTGATCATACACTTGCTTGTTGATACTACTATTTCCTATCCATGTGATGTTAATATTATGATCATTCACTCATATTTGGTGTTATGTGCATTGTAATCCATTCATATCATTTATGCGCACCACCAAGTTGTATGTGACATGAAAGAGTTGCCCACACTCCTAATCGATGTGCATTTGCATTCAAACACAAATTTTAAATAATGCACAAATTTAGGGGGAGATCTTGGTTATCACATACTTCTCAAAGCGAGGATGCTACTCATTGTTTTATCCCTATCAAAGCTTTGATCTATATGTTGTCATCAATTACCAAAAAGGGAGAGATTGAAAGCAAAACTTCTCCCTAGTTGGTTTTGGTAATTAATAACAACATATATTTTATTGGACTAATGTTTTCCCCAAGTATATATCAGGAAAGTTCAATGAATGGATTGGCAAAAGGATTGTGAGGAGATCCCTTAGATGCAAGGAGCATCTATTGGCAACAAGCTTGAAGACGCTACATTTTACATTTTGTGAGAAATCACTTTTGAGTCCATAGGAAAGCCAATACTATTAAAAGGGGGTGATGCGTCTATGATGATCTAGTTGCTCAAGTGATTAGAGATTAGCCGCCAAAAATACACATGAAATTCTCCCACAAAATCTCGGTCTAAACCGTACCACAAAAATTGGTGCCACCAACTTCTCAGAATCGGCCCCACCGAGTTTTACCCTAGACAGATCCTAGCCAGAACCCTAAGTCTCGATGCTACACTTCGGTGCAACCGAAACCAGTGACCAACTCTCTGGTATCCCATTCCGAGTTTTGGAAATCGGTCTCACTGAGATTTGGAATCTGCCTAGGTCACCCATATCGGTACCACCGAGATTTATATATCGGTCTCACCGAAAAGCCGAAAGTTGCCACATTTTGCACTAGTCGGTGCAACCGAGTTTTTTACTACGGTTTCACCGAGTTGGGCAATAATGTTGTAACGGTTGGATTTTTGGAGATGCCTATATATACCCCTCCACCTCCTCTCACTCCTAGATGAAGCACTCAGAACATACCTACACTTGCCCCATCCATTTTTCTGAGAGAGAACCACCTACTCATGTATTGAGATCAAGACCTTCCCCTCCAACCATATGAATCTTGATTTCTAGCCTCCCCATGTTGCTTTCCACCCAATCAACCTCTTCTACCAAGCCAAATCTGTGAGAGAGTGATTGTGTGTTGAGGAGACTATCTTTGGAAGCACAAGAGCAAGGAGTTCATCATTGTTACCACATCTATTACCTTTTGGAGGGTGGTGCCTCCTAGATTGGTTAGGTGTCGCTTGGGAGACTCCTTCTTCATGTTGTGGAGTTGAACCAAGAAGTTTGTACGAGCAAGGAGATCGCCTACTTCGTGAAGATCTACCCATAGTGAGGCTAGTCCTTCGTGGATGAAAGCCGTGATGGAATAGACGAGGTTGCTACTTTGTGGACCCTAACGGGTGGAGCCCTCCGTGGACTCTCGTGACCGCTACCCTCTGTGGGTTGAAGTCTCCATCAGCGTGGATGTTCACTAGCACCACCTATCGGAACCACAGGAAAAATCTTCGTGTCATCAATTGTGTTTGATCCTCCTCTCCCTACCTTTACTTTCATGGGCATGTCTTTACTTTCTGCTGCTATATTCTTAGACTGGCATGTGTAGGGTGTACTTGACTTACTACAATTGTTAAAACTTGCCAACACTTAAAATTGGGAAAAGGGTAGATTTTTAACTAGTCAAGTAGTCTAATCACCCCCCTCTAGACATACTTCAGATCCTACAGGCGCAACTCTCACCAAGGATGCCGCATCCGTCGGGTCTTCGTACATTGTCCTGGAGGCCGACGAGACCCTGGCTCTCGCCTGGGCTACAACCACGGTTGCCAGGCCTCCCCCGGTGTTTGGAGCCGTGTCCTCCTCCATCTGGGACAAAAGCATGTGCCTCGTGCGGCGGCCACTGCCGCAGTTTCCCTTGCGTCATTGCGGTTCCTGCTCCACCGCCCGCACCATCCTGTGCACTCTGCGCTGAGCCTGCAATATCACCCACTGGCAATCCCTAGCTCCTTTCAGCATGACCATAGCTAACATGGTGGCTTGCTCGTATCGCAATTCCTGCCTCCTCTGGCTGTCATCGTGAGAGGCGGCGGTATGGCCGTCGATTGCCAAGCCGACCATCACGTCGGCATCCTCGATTCCGCCATCGCCCAACTCCATCCTGTCGTCAGCCGGTGGGGGTTTGACGGTATATGTGTGGTGGTACCTAGCCAAGGGATTAGTGCCTCGCCGCCATAGGCCATCGTTGTGATTATTTATAGCTACCAGCTGGCTGGGGGTTGGTGATTTTACAACTTACCGATGTGGCTAGCGAAAGCGCCAGAAGCCTTGGCTGGACCACGGAAAGACTAAATGGAGCCCATGAGCGACGGGCGGCGAGTCGTGGCACACAGTTGTTACTTTACACCCGTGTGTGGTTGCATGACTCATCGGAGGCGCTTCGTATTTTACACCCGGGTGTGATATATCTATTCTGCGTGGCACATGGTTTGCGGGACATGCGTATAACGACATTAATTTCTGCATTGGGGCATTGGGGCCTGTTTCTGGGTAGCACATGTCTTGTTCCGTCAACGGTGAGAGCTTTTTATTACTATCTCCCATGGTTCTTTTACTGACACTGTGTGCCCGTTAGATCACACAATACTCGACATTTTGAAAGATTTTGAATTCTTTTCCTACACACATAATCGCACATGGAAACATTGTAGCAACTGTATGCAATCATGCATAGGGACTCAAAAAAATATCCTCTCTTCACTCTCCATCGTCTTTTTCCTCTCTCGCAGCCCCCAAATCTGGCCTTCTTCTCCCCATTGACATCGCGTCCAATAAATCCTCAACATTACACATGCCCTTAGAATCTGGAACCCCCCCTCTCCATCACGTATGGCGCGGAGTTCACGCAGCTCATACGCGCGCAGGTGCCCGCAACGGCGGTGGCGGCAGTACGCGTTGATACGGGTGCGTAGGCCTTGGCGGCAAGCATGGAAGAGATGGAGGTTGCAGAAGATTTATTGGGGGCACGCGTGGTTCTGTATGCAAAACACAGGGTTGAGTACGCGGTCAGTGCGGCACGCACCGATGAGGTCATCGCTGCCTTGGTGGGACGCGTGGATTTCGCAGTCGTAAGGGCGGCAGCCTCGTTAGAGTCTGCTAGCACTCTAGCAGCGTGCGCAACTGATGCCTTTGCTATTTATGGCCACTTGTAAAATGTTTGTCACGGCAGTGTCGCACGCGTGCATTTGGCCGTGGATGGGATTTTCCATGAGACCGGAGCTACTGTGATGGAGCAGGAGCAGAGGAATGGCCGGGCCTATGAAATGTTCAAGGACATGGTTGTCACCGACCCAAATCTGGATCCTTCCTTCTAAGAGAGGATGTTGCATGAGTGCAGACAATATTTCAACATCGTCGTACCAACAGGCCAGCCTCGCAACAACACCGACGAGTAGCTGTTTCTATTTGTTGTTTTCTGAACCTTGCTGATATATATGTAATGTCACTAATTTGTTGTTTAGTTGATTATGTAGGAGGACGAACGATAATTTGTGCAATCATTTTTTGAATTAGGTGCTTATTGGCAGAAATCGTCTTTGTTATTATCGGTCTGTGTTATTTTCAGTCTTCCCACACAATTCAGGTTATTGACATGTTTGCTGGGTATCACACACATCTAGTTACGCCGAATCATTTGTGTTATTTTGGCTCATCGCGCACATTTCATCCGAGTGAATTGTATGTCGTATGTCGCACACATCTTTGTCTGTGTAACCGTTTGTGTTATTTTGGCTCATCGCAAATAGTTCCCCCGAGTGACCTGTATGCAGTCTAGCGCACATGTCTTGATCTGGGTAATCGTTTGTGTTGATTTTTCTCATCGCAAACAGTTCATCCGAGTGACTTGTATGTCGTATACCTCACACATAATGATCTGGGTAATCATTTGTGTTATTTTGGATCATTGCAAACAGTTTATCAGAGTTAACTGTATGCCGTACATCGCACACATCTATATTTGATTAGCCATTTGTGTTACTTTGCCTCATCAGAAACATTTCGTAAATGTCAATTGTATGCCACGTATCGCACACACACCTTTTACCTAAATCGTGCTTGATTGGCCACCCATCACACACAGTTCGCCTTATTGGCGATGGAGCTAGAACTATACCGTTTGTGATTCATGCATCGCACACAGTTTCGTCGAAGGGTCTTTGATTGACGTGTTGTCTTTGGACCTTCCTGCAATAGTGTGGTATTGGTAAAATAGAACTGGATAGTTCATACATGGTAAATCCTGAGGGGTGGTTGCTGGGGCACTTCATCTTGGCCAGATCCCGCACCAAGTTGACGGCATCGGCGGCGAGGTGTTCCTCCGGGTTGGCACTCACGGCGGCCATCGCGCCATCAACCGCCATGAGCTCCTCAACCTCCTCATGATATGTGGTTGTGCTTACGTGGGGAGAGATGCTCTTCAATAGGGGTGGGGATTTGGAGGCATGAGGGTGTTTCATAGGCTCCAAATAAGCATTCGGGCCGGGGCGGTGATGGAGATCGGTGGTTACCTCACTAGATCGACGAGGCTGGGGCAGAACGCAGATGTGGTTTCGGCGGCGGCGGTTTGAGTTGCTAGGGGGGAGATGGTGGGGAGATACAGCTGAAATGTGATGGGCGGGAATGGGGTGGGAGGAATAACTTTTGAAATCGCTCGCCTACTAAAAATTTCTCTATGAAACTCGAACCTTACGGGGGGAATCACTCGACGCAGACGAAGCGCATCAAATACTCATGTGCAAGAAAAGAGAAAATTGGTGATCCCGCGTCGGAAAATTTGTACAAGCATAATTGAATAAATCAGTCATGGGTGATCATGACGGTACACAAGGTTGACACTCGAAAACATACTTAAATTCGTAGATCATAATTTGCTTTGAAAACTAGTAGGGGTAACTACTAGTACTTAGATGCACATAATTAATTAAACAAACGTTCAGGCAACACACACGTTAACTACTTCGTCAATGTTGGCCAAACATCGTCGCTCTCGGCCTTACCGACGGCAGCCCATCGTGCTTGGATCTCCACCCAGCTCTCGTCAGCAGCTTTGGTAGCTACCGTCGTGATCCTGCTGGTAGGTGGAGGCATCGAGCCATGCTGGCCAGAGGCCATTGTTCTCCTTCTCGGCCTTGTTGGCGGTAACCCACCGTGCTTGGATCTCTGCCCATCTCTTCTCAGTAGCTTGTGCGGCCGCTTCTTTCTTGCGGCGGATGGAATCTCTTTTCTAGCGAGCTTTTTCCCTTTTCCACTCGGCCTGTGCGACTTTGGCCTCCGCTTGACCTTTGCCCATTCGGTGTTGGCAGCTTCATAGTCCACCCATGTTGGTGTGCGGTCGCTGGCGGCTAAGAACTTGGCGTGGCGGGATGCCATCATCTCCTTACCAGTTAGGGTGCGGTCACGGGCGGCGATGAACTCGGTGCAACGGGCTGCCATCGCTTCCTTACCAGTTAGTGTGTGGCGCGGTGGCTTGATCGACTCGTGGAAATAGATCTAGGACAGAGTGGCTAGAAAGTCGTACAGTCCGGTGGTTTTCTAGAGCACTCGAGAGCAATATATACGGTGTCGTAGTCCATGCCGTGGCTACGCTTGTGTGTTGCCACGACGCGCCCTAGCTGCACTTGCAAGCATGCATGTTGCCGGAGCATGCGCGATCGTCGAGAACTTGCACGGTCATCGAGAACCTGAGTTGTCGTCGTTGCGTGCTCCCAGACATGCAGTCTAGTCGACAAACCACGCGTGGTCGCATTGCCAGGGCGCTTGAGTGGCCACGTGGCTACCACTTCAAATAACTACGGGGTGGCAAAGCTAGCATGTACAACTCGGCATTAAAAGCGAGCTCGCACGCATACAAGCCTTCTCTCTCCCGTGCCATCCAATGTTTCGCAAACGATTTATTGTATGAAATCGTTTGGGGTTAAAACTGTATTTTGGAAAACTGGTGTAAGATACTATATGATACTTTGCACGGTGTTCAAATATTTACCATAGCATATTGTTCTCATATAACAGTTGTCATGTTTTCAGGCGTGATTTCCATTTTCTAGAGTTAAAAAACAATAAACGACGCATTTGTGGTTGACTCTTCCCACACATATACTTTAAATTTCTATTATTTTCAAGCAAAATACCTGAAAAGTTACTCGATGCACAATTATGATTTTTCGAACCATTTTTTGCACTTTTTCATGTACAGAATGTTCGAACTTGAATTATAAGTAGTAAATGCCTATAAATGCACATAAAAGCCTTAATATAGTAAATGTGCCCTAAAAATGTCAAATTTCAACACGATGCATTGTAGGGCGTATGTTTACCGTAGGCAAAAATCAAGGAGAAACGACTAAGGAAATATGGGGTCGCTTTCAAACCATGGCGATTTCCCTCCCAAAACCACGAAACTTCCTCGGTGATGGTTCGATATGTGAAGATAAATACATTGGCCGAACCTTCTCAAATAATTACCACATCATATTGAGGTCATGCCAAGGCACCACACAAGGTATCATGTTTTTCTCGCATGATTTCCATTTTCTACAGTTAAAAAACCAATAAACGACACATCTGTGGTTGACTCTTCCCACACATATCCTTTAAATTTCTATTATTTGCACGTAGAATACATGAAAAGTTACTCAACACCACAATTATGATTTTTTAAACCATTTTTTGTGCACTTCTCATGTACAGAATGTTTGAACTTTAATTATAAGTAGTAAATGCCTATAAAATGCACATAAAAGCCTTAATATAGTAAACGAGTGTCGGATTCGGGGCTCCGCAAAACCCAACAAGGTTCGAACATTGGAGCGTGTGCGAAGATCTCAACCGGCTCAAGGTCTCAACTTGTCACCCTACGGCCTAGCTACGCCGAGTACGTTCTTGCGACGAAGAAGATGGACACGGTGGTTTACCCAGGTTCGGGCCAGCTTGCGGTGTAAAACCCTACTCCTTCTTTGTGGTGGATTGGCCTCTCGAGGAGGCTGTGGATGAACTAGTACAGTGGTTGGGAGGCCTCGCGAGGGCCCTTGGTGGTGATGAACTCGACTTGGCTCAGCCTTGTTCGACCTCTTTTCTACGATGGAAGCTCGTCCCTACTTATAGGGGCCACGGTCCTTTTCCCGCGTCGCACCGGTGGGAAGGGATCCCACAACGGCCAAATTTGAAAGGGGACAGGAGGTACATCCTATCCTGATGAAAGGTGGTCTTCGCCTGCAAAGCTTCTGGGTGTGACGCAGCGGTGGGCTCGGCGATGACATCCATCCTGCCGAGCTCGTGGTCTTGGTCCTCTTGCACCGGGAAGGAAACCTTTGGGGGCTCCTTGGGAACCCGCGTACGTCTTCGCCTCCTTTGCACCAAAGAGGAAACTGTCCTCCCTCCGCGCCCACTAGCGCCCGCCTGTCTTGTTCGTCAGAACCCACGTCACCCCGGCCTCACGAGGCCGGGTGCTTGCATAGGAATCTCCGCTCCTCGGGAGGTGGCCTGAAGGGCTGCCGCTCCTCCGGAGGCCTTGGTGTTGTCCTCCTCGTGAGGCGGGGGCTCTCGCGAGGGCCTTGACTTGGGGAGGCTCACTGTAGGGCCGTACCGGGCCCACGTGGTGGGCCACACGCTGGGCCGCAGGCAGGCAGGTCTGGGTACCCCCGTTCCCAGAACGCCGACAGTAGCCCCCGGGCCCAAGGCGTGCCAACCTTAGCTTCTTGACAAAGGCAAGGGGCGATGGGCGAAGCGCCGCGGGCCCCAAATCGCCTGTGGGGCCGACACGTGGCGCCTCGTAGGCCGCTAGACTCCCGCTCCTCTGCTGGGCTTCGGAAACTGCCTCGAGTCATGTCGATTCATAGCCTGCAAGCTGCGTTGATCATCATTGCTCTTCCTCGACTGATGACCTCTTCCTGCTCTCCTGTCACCCCGGGCCCACGCCGATGTGACCCGCCAGGGAACTGAGGTGACGCAAGGCAGGGCCGCCCACGAGCCGTGTACGGCACGTGGTGCGCGAGGAACTCACGTCGCCTCCGCTCCCCACGACGCCTCGGGGATCGCGGTTGCGCATATAAACCCGCCTCACCCGAGGGGCAGTTCCATCCTTGCTTGCCTTCCAGTTCGCCTCTTTCCATTGCTGTCCGTTCTCCTTCGCAGGAAAACGTCCTTCTCCATCCTTCCACCTTCGATGGCGTCCAAAGGAGGTGCTGCCAGCGCTGGAGCGCGAGCGGGACCCGCAGCGCCGCCATCGTCTCAGGGGAGCAGCGGGGGTCAACCCTCAAGGCCAGCCCAGGTGCGTCGACGCTGGGCCGCCACCGACGAGTAAGTGCGCAGCCGCCTCTGTTTTTCTTGTTCGTCGTGTCCGTCTTGCCGGGCCTGACTGCCGTCCTTCCTCAGGAAGCCCGCGCCCAAGAGGCGCATGCTCGACGCGCTCCAGGGCGAGGCGGACGCCCTCAGGGCCCAGCTCCTGAGCGCCGAGGCCGCCCTCCAAGCCGCGCTGCGGGGCGAGGAGGATGCCAAGGCGGAGCTGGCATCCCTCCAAGCCGAAGTCGAGGAGGCCGCCAATTCCGTCCAGGCGGCCAAGGACAACGCGACGCACGTGAAGATGATGGAGGCGCAGCGCGCCAAGCTGTACTTGGACATCTCCCATTGAGCAGTCGGCACGGTCCGTCGATTCGTCCGAGAAGCCCCCGCATTGCCGTGCGTGCATGGCGACGGGGGCTACCTCACCTTCTTCCAGAAGGTGGTGGAGGCGCTTGAGTCCGGCGTCTCCCGGGTGGATGAAGATGTCGAATCCAACGCGTGCGACCTCCTGGACAACGCGCTGACGCGCGTCTTCTCCAACTTGTGCCGCCACGTCCCCGCGTTCGATCTCACCCGCGCGATGGAGCCAGTGCCTGCAGAGCTCTGGAGGCCCCTCGGGGACGAGGTGCGCGAGCACGTGGAGTCCCTGATCAAGCGGTTTGCCCCGGCGGCGTCGTCCGAGGAGGGCGGCAGCTCCGGGAGCGAATCCTCCATGGGCCGCGACGGGGGCAGCGCCTCCTCCGCCTGAGCTCCTTTTCTTTTATCCCTGTGGCATCATGAACTATTTGGCCACCATGGGGCGTTATGCGTTGTATAATACCTTGCTTTTGGGTAGTCGTTACCTGTAGTGCTTTGAGCCTCCTTGTTTCCCTCGCGTGGTTTCTTGTTTTCCTTCGCGTGTCTCCTGCGCCCTCGCTGACGGGAGTCTACGATGACGGCTCCGGAGGTCCTCGCTTCCGTCGTGCGGTGGAGGCTACGGGGGGTACAACCCCCGTGCTCCTCCTGACGCCTGCAATCACCCTTCGTGGCTGATGCCTCCGTGATGGACTTGCTCGTGAAGCATGGGCGGCGCCCGCGTCGGGCTCTCTGGGGCGGCGTCGCGAGAGCCCGATTCTCCCCCCTCTTCGCTGTTTTCCAGTAGTGTCTGCGCCGGCCCGTGAGTGCAGCGAGAGGGGTTGTGTCTTTCCTGTTCGAGCATTGACACCGCAAGGGCTCCCGAGGCGCGGCACATGGGGGCCTGCCTTGGGTATTCGGGCGACTCGCTCCGAGAAGAGCGTTGCCAGCGAGGCCTGCTCCGCTAAGCCTGCAATTGAGGGTCCTGCAAGGAAGTTTTCCTGTCCCAGGTGTTAGACGCACGCCCGCCTACATTTGGGCGTCGCCGCATGCAGTCGGGCGCTACGCGAGTAAGGTAGGCCTCAAGACCTTGGTGGAGTATTTTGCGTGCGATACGCTCACGAGCTGGGGCTTGGTCTCTGAATCTTCCTGTGTCGTCGGGACGGACCCAGGCACGGACACTATATTAGACCGGGGGAGCGACCCCCGTACACGTTTTGTCTTCTCCCCAACACGGAGCGTGGGGTCCTCCACTTGGGCGTGAGCGGAAGCCCTTCCCTCTGCGGCCACGACGCGGCTCGTCGTGGGCTTCCACTTTGGGGGGTCCGGAGCGTGTACAGCCCCTAACTCATTATTACGTGAGAGTGTCACGGCGGCGATAATTGGGTGGATACCCCAGGCACAAGGCTCAGGAGATCCTAACCCAGTCTTCAGGCACTCCCGCAGATTTCGGTGTGGGAGGACGCTCCCGCACATTTCAGTGCAGGAGCGCGTAAGTCGGCGCTGCGCCCCCACGGCTTGTGTACGAGCGCCGTCGCACACCGCGCGGCCACGGGGCCGCGGTGGTGTGCCCCCTAGGACGGACACGAGTGTCGTGGCATGCCCCGCGTGCTTGTAAGGGGACGTCTGCTGGAAAGGCGATGATCACCAATTGCATGCCCCTATGACCCAAACATGAGCGTCGTGGCACGCCTCGCATGTCCGTAAGGGCACGTCTGCATGAGAGGCGTGGTTCGCCAATTGCGTGCCCCTACGGCCCAAACATGAGCGCCGTGGCACGCCCCGCGTGTCCTTAAGGGCATGTCTGCATGAGAGGCGTGGTTCGCCAATTGCGTGCCCCTACGGCCCAAACATGAGCGCCGTGGCACACCCCGCGTGTCCGTAAGGGCACGTCTACAGGAGAGGCGTCATTGCCTACTCCGCGGCATCGCGAGTCGTGCCACCTTCCGTTCCTCCGCCCGCAATGGTTCACCGAGGGGGGGTGGCACTAAGGTAGATGATCCGCACGGGTGGCCAACCCGTGGGTCAGAGCCCGGGTGCTTAGATTTTTCAATGATTCACTGCGAGGACAAGTCCTACGCAGACGTCGTGCCCAGCCCCCATGTGGAACCATCGCAGGACACGCTAGTCCCCGGTAGTGACGACGCGCCAGAGCCTGAGGCTTAGACAAATGATACCATCTTGAGCGGGGGGTTAGCCGAATTCGTTATATATTCAAAAAATTCTTGTTCGGGACAATACAAAACACAGAGGATTGTCTAGTAGGAACGACCCTTGGAATCACCTGGCGGCCGCGCGCGGAGGGCCTCGATCGGCCCCCTTATGTCCGAGGACCTTTGGTGCTCCGGCGCCTCGCAAGGCTCAGGCATCTTGCATCCTCCGCCGCGCGCCGCCGTTGTGGGCACCGGATCCTCGCGCTCCTGGCGCCTTGCGCCCTCCTCCCTGCTTGCATGGTCGCGCGCCGAGGCATGCCCTTGAGTGGTTTCCTGGCTCCTCCTCCATTGCGCCAGTCTGATCAGGAGCTCCCCAGGCGGGAGCCCCCGAGCCCGTCCTGAGGGAGGCGCCAGACGCTGCCTCTACACGGAGAGGGAAGGCGTCCCGGCAGCTGGCTTGGGGCCTGCGGCGCCGGCAGCGTGGGCTCCAGCCCCCAGGCGGCTCTTGGGCAGGAGCTGCATGGAGGTGCGGTTGGGGGCCGGGGCCTGCGCGCCGCTCAGGACGCAAGCGATCGCGCGGGGCTCTTGGAAGCCCCCAGCCCAGCCGTCCTGTAGGCTGTCGTTCTTCCTTGGTGGCAGTGGCAGCGAAGGGATGCCGGCCCTGTCCCAAGGATAATCACACCGAGGTTCGCCGCGACGCTCATCGCGCCGACAACCCACGTGAGGCTGGTCTCGCCAGCCTCTCCGTGAGTCGCAGTTGTCCCAACGGTTCCCGTTGCGGCCCGCCCCGCGGCCGCTGCCGTGGTTGCCGTGCTCGGGGCGGCGGCCAAAGCGCTCGTTGCGGAGCTCCCTGAGCTCCAAGCAGTTGCTGGTGTCGTGGGTGTTCGTGTAGTGGAAGACGCAGAACGGGCGGTGGCTCTTGAGGGGTTCCTCCGGGCCGCGGCCACGTTTCGCCCTAGGCGCAGCTACCAGCATGGCAGGGCCTTCGCGTTTTGCCTCCTTGGCCTCGGCCCTCGGGCCCGCGCGGTCCACCTCCGGGAGGATGCAGAGGGAGGTGCGGCCTACTTCGGCCTTACCGTGCCCGTTCGTCGGGTCGAACTTCAGGGGTAGCGTGTGCGCTCCGCCCTGCGGTCGCGGTATCTTCTGGTAGCTCGTCTTGTCCTGCGCACGTGCCGGTGCTCCATGTGGTGGTTCGTGGCGTCGAGCTTCACATATGGGCTCGCGGCTGGCCACTCGCGCAGAAGGAGGAGGTGGAACGCCGCGAGCCACATCTCCTGCCTGGAAGGGTGGGGGCCGAAGCGCGCTGGTAGGCGCCAGGGCTTCGCTAGCGGCGTCGGCGGGCTCGGCGACGCGTCTAAGCCAGTCTGTGGAGTTGTCATCGTCGGGGTGGTAACACAGTAGTCCACATGCCATGGGCAGCGTGGTCGACGCCCCCGCTGGTTCGCGGCGCGCACGGGAGGTTGACGCCGTGGTGGGGACGGGGAACGACGCTGCAATGCCACTGCCTTGCCGCTCGGTGGGTGCCGGCGGTGGATCCTACATGCCACAAGCAGCCCACTCGGTAGCAGCGTTGGCAGTGGAAGGGGAGGGGCGGCGTGGAACACCACTGCTTGTAGGTGTCACTTGTTCGACGCGGGCTTCCCGGCTCTCGGCGCAGGCTCGACGGGCGTCGGCCAGGGGAGTGGCGAAGCTGAGACGGAGTGGAATAGGAAAAGATTTCGACACGCCCCTACCTGGCGCGCCAAATGTCGGATTCGGGGCTCCGCAAAACCCAACAAGATTTGAACACTGGGGCATGTGCGAAGATCTCAACCGGCTCAAGGTCTCAACTTGTCACGCTACGGCCTAGCTACGTCGAGTACGTTCTTGCGAGGAAGAATATGGACACGGTGGTTTACCCAGGTTCGGGCCACCTTGCGGTGTAAAACCCTACTCCTGCTTTCTGGTGGATTGGCCTCTCGAGGAGGCTGTGGATGAACTAGTACAGTGGTTGGGAGGCCTCGCGAGGGCCCTTGGTGGTGATGAACTTGACTTGGCTCAGCCTTGTTCGACCTCTTTTCTACAATGGAAGCTCGTCCCTACTTATAGGGGCCACGGTCCTCTTCCCGCGTCGCACCGGCGGGAAGGGATCCCACAACGACCAAATTTGAAAGGGGACAGGAGGTACATCCTATCCTGACGAAAGGTGGTCTTCGCCTGCAAAGCTTCTGGGTGTGACGCAGCGGTGGGCTCGGCGATGACATCTATCCTGCCGAGCTTGTGGTCTTGGTCCTCTTGCACCGGGAAGGAAACCTTTGGGGGCTCCTTGGGAACCCACGTACGTCTTTGCCTCCTTTGCACCAAAGAGGAAACTATCCTCCCTCAGCACCCGCTGGGGCCCGCCTGTCTTGTTCGTCAGAACCCACGTCACCCCGGCCTCACGAGGCCGGGTGCTTGCATAGGAATCTCCGCTCCTCAGGAGGTGGCCTGAAGGGGTGCTGCTCCTCCGGAGGCCTTGGCGTTGTCTTCCTCGCGAGGCGGGGGATCTCGCGAGGGCCTTGACTTGGGGAGGCTCGCTGTAGGGCCGTACCGGGCCCTCATGGTGGGCCACGCGCTGGGCCGTAGGCAGGCAGGTCTGGGTACCCCCGTTCGCAGAACGCCGACAACGAGCCCGAAAAATGTCAAATTCGAACACAGCGAAATGTAGGGGGTATGTTTACCATAGAAAGAATCAAGGAGAAACAACTATGGAAATATGGGTTCGCCTTCAAAGCATGGCAATTTCCCTCCCAAAACCACAAAACTTCCTCGGTGATGGTTCGATATGTGAAGAGTGTGTACAACAACATTAGCCGAACCTTCTCAAATATTTATGACATCATATTGAGGCCATGTCTAGGCACCACACAAGGTATCGTGTTTTTGAGGGGTGTTTTCAATTTTCTAGAGTTAAAAACCCAATAAACGACGCATTTTTGATTGACTCTTCCCAAACACATCCTTTAAATTCTATTATTTTCCTGTAAAATACCTGAATAGTTATTCAATGGCACAATTATGATTTTTCGAACCATTTTTTGCCACTTTTCATGTACAAAATGTTCGAACTTGAATTATAAGTAGTAAATGCCTATAAATGCACATAAAAGTCTTAATGTAGTAAACGAGCCCGAAAAAATGTGAAATTCGAACACGATGCATTGTAGGGGTTATGTTTACCATAAAAAAATCAAGGAAAACGACTAAGAAAATATGGTTTCCCCTTCAAACCATGGCGATTTCCCTCCCAAAACCACGAAACTTCCTTGATCATGGTTCGATATGTGAAAATTGTGTACAACGACATTAGCTGAACCTTCTCAAATATTTACCACATCATATTGAGGATATGCCAAGACACCACACAAGGTATCATGTTTTTAGGCGTGTTTTTCATTTTCTAGAGTTAAAAACCAATAAACGACGCATTTGAGATTGACTCTTCCCACACATATCCTTTAAATTTCTATTATTTTCTAGTAAAATACCTGAAAAATTATTCAATGCCACAATTATGATTTTTCCAACCATTGTTTTGCACCTTTTCGTGTACAGAATGTTCGAACTTGAATTATAAGTACTAAGTGCCAATAAATGCACATAAAAGCCTTAATATAGCAAACGGGCCCGAAAAAATGTCAAATTTAAATACGATGCATTGTAGGGGGTATGTTTACCGTACCAAAAAAATTCAAGGAGGAGTGACTAAGGAAATATGGGTTCCCCTTCAAACCATGGAGATTTCCCTCCCAAAACCACGAAACTTCCTCGGTAATGGTTTGATATGTGAAGAGTGTGTATAACGGCAATAGTAAAACCTTCTCAAATATTTACCACATCATATTGAGGTCATGCAAGGACACCGAACAAGGTATCATGTTTTTCAAGCGTGTTAGAGTTCAAAAACCAACAAAGTACGCATTTGTGGTTGACTATTACCACACATATCCTTTAAATTTATTTTATTTTCCAGTAACATACCTAAAAAGTTATTCAATGCCACGATTATGATTTTTCCAACCATTTTTATGCACTTTTTCGTGTACAAAATGTTCAAACTGGAATTATAAGTAGTAATTGCCTATAAATGCACATAAAAGCTTTAATATAGTAAATGAGCCCGAAAAAAATGTCAAATTCGAACACGGTGCATTGTAGGGGTATGTTTACCATAGAAAAATAATCAAGGAGGAACAACTAAGGAAATATGGGTTCCCCTTCAAAATTTGTGATTTGTTTGGGCAGATAGTTACTTTCTAGAACCGTGTGCCTCCTAGAACCGTGCGCGTTCACCCTATTGTGCGTTGCATTCTGATTGGCCAGAACCCCGGCCACACGGATTGCGCATGCGCACCGTATGATGCACCGCGATCGAACGACAATCCACGTATCTCCCATCACATCCAAGTACCGTAGTTGGTATTTTAGTTAGTAGATACACTTAATTAATGACGAATGAATTTTGCATTCCGTTCGCTTTAATCGTGGTAACATTAATGACATTAATCACACACGGTTTGTGCTTACGAACCGTTCCTAGGCGGACAAGTTTTTCACACAGAAAAAATCCTCACCAATGCATCAAAAAAGAAAATATAAAACCTAACCCCCTCTCCCCCTTCGTCCTCACTCGAACTGTAGTATAGTTGCTCGTTCTCCACCTCGGTCCGCCCAAATCTTTGAGCTTGACGATGCCTCTTGCAGTCGGCTGCCGCCGATGAACGCCACCGCATTTTGTTTCTTCCCCTCGCTGACGCCTATCGGCCCCGACTTTCTCGACGCTGCTCGATTGAGGTTTTCTGCGGGATTGGGCCGGGGTGTTTTATAATGGAGAACCAGTAATTAATTTTGTGAAATATTTGAGCATCTCCTATCACAGTTCGTCTATCCCTGTCAATCACCCAGGAGATATAGTCGTGGATTAATTTTTCTTGTACCTTATTCGAGAGTTTTCATTCATAGTGTCCATAGTGCAAGGACAAATCAGGCAAGTGTGGTGGCGGCGTCCAGACGGACAAGAATTTCTATCTCACCATACCAGACGACTTCAGAGGACACACAGTACGTTCAGTCTCACCCTTCCATGGTGGGCTATTGTTCTGTTCTCTCAATTTCTTCCATATTTGCTTGTTGCTCTATTATTTCAATATAGGTACCGATCTTATCATTTCCCGTAGTGCATCCCCTGCTTTGCATGAACATGTGTACAAGGAAATCTTGGCCTTTACTT
Organism: Elymus sibiricus; assembly: GCA_039707655.1. Taxonomy (NCBI): domain Eukaryota; kingdom Viridiplantae; phylum Streptophyta; class Magnoliopsida; order Poales; family Poaceae; genus Elymus; species Elymus sibiricus. The sequence continues at coordinate 342,986,525 of CM077669.1, read as the reverse complement.
AATTGATGACTCCATTGATGTCATATTGACCACGAACCATGGATGTACAATGAAAGTACGGGTAAAAAATGATAAAGTTGGTCACCCCTATTTTGATGCGTGCCTTTGGAGATAATTATCTCTATTTTATGAACTTAAAGCTGACAGTAAAATTCTAGTGTGCACACCAAAGCCTGGTCTTAACATGGATGTTTACTTCTAGAACGGCACCATCCAACCAGATTCCAATCCAGGTTAGGCTTCTTTCAACATCATGCATGTTGACATATTACTTAGAAAAATTAGAGTAATTTAATTGTCTAACATCGCTATGTAACAAATTCTAATTAGCAATGTATGTCCACTATTCTTATGCATTGTTCTGAATTAATACTCACTTTCAACCTTCTACGCAGGATATGTTCGATGCATAGCTAAAATTCTATATGTTACTCGACATACCAAATTTCACTAGAAAAACTTGGAGCATGTCATAAAATTTGTTGATACACTACCAGTAGAACGTTTGAATGCTGGATTTCGGATGGGAAAAATCTGCCATTGGTGCACACATTGAACAATACCAATTGTGTCAATAAAATGCTCGTAAAAGAATCTTCATTTTATGTTGTTGTACGTAAACTATAGATAACTTCAACGGTATGTTACAATTGGTTTTTTTTCTTCATTGCAACAGAGATTGCCCGCTGTAGTTGTTCATGGATTTATTTGCCGGCGTGGTCCTATCACACTTGTGTCTCCTACAAACGCAAAAGTGAAAGCAAGGTACTGCATTTCCCGCACAAAAGGAACCATTCAAATTAATAGGTTCTCGCTTGTCCTGGCAATGCGTGCACATTTGAAAATTGGAGACACTCTCATACTGATGCTCTACGAAGGTAGTGAAGGGATCTTCTTTTTCATTGATGAGATGCCGAAATACCGTGATCAAGCTGTTTCCTGTGTATAGTTGTGGTTGCTGTCCCTCTGCTTCATAAAATGCGCTGGTTGTTAGTATCTTAAGTATGTAGATATGGACAATATGGTTGTCAACATTGTTAAGTTCAGTATTGTTAAGGACCGTCTTAACCTGCATACAATCAAATGTTGTCTGTTAAGTTGTCCATATTACCAAAATGAGATAATATATAGACAGACCAACACTTATAATTGACATATTTGGCATGCATGAACAAATGAATCGAGCATTTACATGCTCAAATTGGTCCAGTGCCTAGTTGGCGGAGTAATTTACAAACCATTAGCTCGGTAATTTACATAAATATAATATATATGAACTACGATGTTAGAGTCGAGGATCTGCATCCAAGAATTTCTCCAAGAACAAGGTTCGAACACTGGGGGCTTGGCTTGGCGACCTGCAACACAACGACAAACGCAACAAGATCGATGGCGAGCTTACTCCTTCTCACTGAAAATGATGGGGACACACGAGCTACCCAGGTTCGGGCCACCGTCCGGTGTAAAACCCTACTCCTGGTTGTGATTTGATTGCTTTGCAAGGGAGAGCTTGAGGCTTGAGTACACGAGGTGTTGGGGGAGAGAATGGCTTGATCCCCTTACATGGTCGTGGCCCTGCCCCCTTTGTAGTGCCTTGGTCCTCTTCCCTGAAAATAACGGTGGGAAAGGGTGGCCACAGGGTGGAAATTCGAAGGGGGACCGAAGCCAGACCTATCCTGACTAAAGGTGGTCGCCTCCTGATAAAGTGGTCTTCGTGACGCGCGTGTGGGCTCGGTGATGACCTTCTTCCTAGCGCGCTCATCCGTCCTGCTCCTCTTTCACCGGAATTTCAAGCTTTGGGAACCTGCTTTGGGGGAGGCGTACGCCACTGCTCCCTTATCACCAAAGCAGAAACTGGCTCTGGTCACGCCCCGCCGTCCTTGGCCTGACAGCGGGGCGTCATCCATGTGGTGGGCGCAGTGCTCCGTGGCTAGTGTCGTCCGCCGAGCCTCGTGAAGTGGCCTTGTGAGGTGACCTTGCGCGTGGCGGCCTCGGAAAGGCTTGTCCTAGCGGCAAGGGGGGCCTCGACAGGCTTGACCCCCTCGAGGCGGCACCCTCCGGGGCGGCAAGGGAAGAGTCGTCTGTCTTCGGCCGACCCCAGCGTTGTCCTCAGGGCCAGCGGCAGACAGGTTGTGGTACCATGGGTTCCACTGGGCGACAATAGCCCCCGGGCCCGCGGCGCGCACATTCCGAAAGTGAAGCACGAAAAGGCGCGGGTCGAAACGCCGTGGGCCCCAACAAACTGCCGGGCCGGGAGGCGACGCGTGGAGGATATGACGGTGCGGAACGCCCCCACTCCCCACGACGCCTTGAAACCGTCGTCCTGATGATAAATCCTATGCGCGGGGGTGCGGTCACATCATTGCTTTGCCATCCCATCTCGCCCTTCGCCTCATGCAGAAACAGCTCCTCTGCTCGTTCTTTCTACTTCCAATCTCTCCGCCACCATGGCCCCAAGCAGGAAGGGGAAGAAGAAAGCGGTCACTGTGCCGGAGCCGTCGGCCCCGCCCAGGCCGGGACCCGCGCCACGGAAGCCTTTGATCCTCAACGAAGAGGGCCTAGACAAGGTGCGGCTAATGATGTCCGGGCCCCACAACAGGAATGGGGCGACGAAGAACTTGCCGGTGTCACACCCCATGGATCAGCAAGGGGCCATGACGTTCCCGTTCTTCCTCCACTCTATCTTTGTAGGGTTGGTGCCCCCTTCTCCAATTTCTTCAATGTCGTGCTCAGCCATTATTAGGTTCATGTGTTGCACTTGCACCCGAGCTCGGTCCTCCTCCTCTCCATCTTCGCCTACCTCTGCGAGGGATTCCTGGGGGTGATGCCCTTCGTGGATTTCCTCCAGAAGTTCTTCCGCCTCCAGCTAACCGCTGCAGACCAGTGTTCGGGTTGTGTGTCCTTCCAGATGGTCGCGGGCACGCGCACACAAATCATCGACATGTGGCTCCCCGAGGAGGTGGAAGGCTTCAGGGAGCGCTGGGTATACATGGACAAGTGCCAGTACAGCCCCCTCCTCGAAGCTCGAGAGACGCCAGCGGCACCGAGCTCCAGGTGGGGGCATGCCGAGCTGGCCGATGCCACGCTGGAGCCAGTAATGGCGAGGATGTGGATACTGCATACCGCCGGGCTCACAACGGGCATGGTTGTCAAGGGGTTCCTGCGCAAACGCATTGCTCCCCTCCAGAGGTGCGCACGTCCGGTGTGGACTAATTCAGGCCTGGAGGACCCCATGAGGCTGGGCGCCGATCGCCTTGCCCCTGAGGTGGTGGAGGGCCTAGCGAGCATTCTCCTCACTGCGGGGGCGTCGTTCCCGCCGCTCGCTGCGGCTCCAATCTACTGCTTCCGAAATCGGGAGGATGCGCGAGCAGGCATGCCGCGGTTTGATTAGTTGGGGCTGGTGCCCGCGGGTCATGTGGAGCCCCGCGACAATCCGGTCAAAGTGTTGTCAGTCCAAGCAGGCGATGCCGGTATGGAGCTGGCGGCCACCGCCGCCGCCGGAAGCAAGACGACGGCGACCCACCGGCCCTACGCCAACTGACAGCGGGGGCCTACAGCAGCGGTGGTCGCGGCGGTGGGGGGTCTCGAGCCAAGGCCCGGCGGTCAGTGCCCCCGGAGGAGGGTACCCTTGGCACATAAAGCCCCTGGCCTGGCGGGGCGACCCCTCCTGACGGGGCTCCGAAAGGGGGTCCAGGCAGGCCTCTTGAGGGTGCCCCGGAAGGGGGCCCCAGAGAACCTCGGGGAAGCAGCGGCAGCAGCTGCCCGGGAAGGAGGCTGAAGAAGAGGCGTTGGGTTCCGAAAGGCGAGTAAGCCTCCTTACCCCGCGCATCTCTTATGCTCACCGCCTCATATTGCTTGGCACTGTCTGGCCCCCAGCCATGCAGGAGGAGCCCCCCGCCAAAGAAGAAGAAGGAGGGCTCCCAGCACGGGGATGCCGCCGGGCCGACCGGGGCTCCACGGAAGCTGGGAACGAATGCCATGCCAGCGCCCCCGCCGAGCCCCAAGCATCACGACGGAGCTGCCGAGGACGGGGCAGCGGCCTTTGCCCAACCTCTTGAGGAGGTCCCCCCTCCCGTTGGAGGAGCTCCGGAAGGGACCCGCCCCTATAGGGAGGCGGGCACCGCCATGGCGGTCAGTACAGGTCACGTGCGATCGCCATGGCGCCACGAGTCAAAGGTGGCTGTGCCCAGCTCCCCCCGGGCCGCCGAGTTGTCAACAGGAGCGGGAGTCGAGGGGGAGGTCGAGGAGGATCTTGGCCGCCCGGAGGGGGATGAGGCCTTCTCGGGTGGTGACCTGGGCCGGTCTAATGACGCGGCAGCCCTCGGGCCCTCAGGGCCGCCGGGGCTGGAGCTGGAGGGGCCAGGCACGTCCAAGGCACTTTCCTTGGTGAGGCACAACACCCTGCGCCATGCTCGATCAGCCCTCACCTCCCTGGAGGCTGACCTTGTGGCTGAGGAGGAGGACCTTCGCCATGAGCGGGAGCGCCTCGCGGGAGGCTGGCGATAGCTGGACGTGGCCGTCAAGCTGGGCCGCTGCCAAGTTGACGCCACGTGGAGGGAAAGCGAGGAGGCCGTCCAGAAGACCCGTGAGCTCTTCGACGAGGCGACTCGGGACGTCGGAGAGGCCACCCGACGCCTCCAAGAAGCGGCGTTAGAGGAGGAGGCCTTCGCGGAGCGCCCCGCGGACCGTGAGGCCCAGCTCACCTCTCGTGAGGAGGCAGTGGGCCGACGCGAGAGCAGGGCGACCGTTCTGGAGCTGGACATGGAGGCCCGGGAGCGCGAACTTCTGCAGACCACCATCGAGCAGGACAGGGAGCAAGAGCGCCTGGAGAACCTAGACCGCGTCCTGGCAGCCGGCGAGGCTGTGCAAGGTGGAGATCGACGAGCAGGCCCAAGACGAGATCGTGCAGAGGTCCAAGGCCCTCGCCGACAAATATTCCAAGAATTTGCAACCGCGGAAGGACCGCTTCATGAAGAAGCGCGGCGAGCTTGACGACGAAATCACCAGACTCAAGAAGCTACTCGCGGCGTCGGAAGGCAAAAATTGGAGCATGAAGGAGCTCCAGGCCGCGACCCGCCGCGAGCTAGAGGAGCTCCAGGCGCAGGTGGGAGCTGTCAGCAATGAGGCATAGCAGACCCGCGACGAGTTTGTGCAGAGACGCGAGGAGAAGCACGTGTGCTCCAAGATGTTCCGAGAGCTTGTGGAGTGCGCCCGCCGTGCCTTGGCCGCCTTGTACGTCAAGAGGGTGGAGGATCCTCGGGAAACCGACGATGCTAGCTACCTAGCCTTCTTCACGAGGCTCATGGAGCAGCTGGAGGCAGGCTCCGCCCAGTGGAACAAGATTCGTGATGTCGAAAGTCGCGACCTCCTGACCTAGGCATCGACCCGCGTCTTCAGCAACCTGCTGATGACCCACAAGTATAGGGGATCTATGGTAGTCCTTTCGATAAGTAAGAGTGTCGAACCCAACGAGGAGCAGAAGGAAATGACAAGCGGTTTTCAGTAAGGTATTCTCTGCAAGCACTGAAATTATCGGTAACAGATAGTTTTGTCATAAGATAATTCGTAACGGATAGCAAGTAACAAATGTAGCAAAGGTGCAGCAAGGTGGCCCAATCCTTTTTGTAGCAAAGGACAAGCCGCGACAAACTCTTATATAAAGCAAAACGCTCCCGAGGACACATGGGAATTACTGTCAAGCTAGTTTTCATCATGCTCATATGATTCGCGTTCGTTACTTTGACAATTTGATATGTGGGTGGACCGGTGCTTGGTTGCTGCCCTTACTTGAACAAGCCTCCCACTTATGATTAACCTCTCTCACAAGCATACGCAACTATGAAAGAAGAATTAAGATAAATCTAACCATAGCATGAAACATATGGATCCAAATCAGCCCCTTACGAAGCAACGCATAAACTAGGGTTTAAGCTTCTGTCACTCTAGCAACCCATCATCTACTTATTACTTCCCAATGCCTTTCCTTAGGCCCAAATAATGGTGAAGTGTCATGTAGTCGACGTTCACATAACACCACTAGAGGAGAGACAACATACATCTCATCAAAATATCGAACGAATACCAAATTCACATGATTACTTATAACAAGACTTATCCCATGTCCTCAGGAACAAACGTAACTACTCACAAAGCATATTCATGTTCATAATCAGAGGAGTATTAATTATCATTAAGGATCTGAACATGTGATCCTCCACCAAGTAAACCAACTAGCATCAACTACAAGGAATAATCAACACTACTAGCAACCCGCAGGTACCAATCTGAGGTTTTGAGACAAAGATCGGATACAAGAGATGAACTAGGGTTTGGAGAGGAGATGGTGCTGGTGAAGATGTTGATGGAGATTGACCCCGTCTCGATGAGAGGACCGTTGGTGATGACGATGGCTTCAATTTCCCCCTCCGGGAAGGAAGTTTCCCCGGCAGAACAGCTCCGCCGGAGCCCTAGATTGCTTCTGCCCAGGTTCCGCCTCGAGACGGCGGCGCTTTGTCCCGAAAGCTCTCTTATGATTTTTTCCAGGTCAAAACCCTCCATATAGCAGAAGATGGGCACCGGAGGCCTGCCAGGGGGCCCACAAGCCACAGGGGCGCGCCCTGGGGGGTAGGGCGCGCCCCCCAGGCTTGTGATTTCCTGGTGGGTCCCTTCTGGTATTTCTTTCGCCCAATATTTTTTATATATTCCAAAATAATTCTCCGTAACTTTTCAGGACTTTTGGAGTTGTGCAGAATAGGTCTGTCATATTTGCTCCTTTTCTAGTCCAGAATTCCAGCTGCCGGCATTTTCCCTCTCCATGTGAACCTTGTAAAATAAGAGAGAAAAGTCATAAGTATTGTACCATAATGTGTAATAACAGCCCATAATACAATAAATATCAATATAAAAGCATGATCCAAAATGGACGTGTCAACTCCCCCAAGCTTAGACCTCACTTGTCCTCAAGCGAAAGCCGAGATCGATAAAGATGTCCACATGTTTAGAGATAGAGGTGTCGATAAAATAAAATATGGACATGAGAGCATCATGATCATCTTTAGAACAGCAATACTTATTGATATATAATTTCTTATGCTAGAGTAACAATTCATTCACAAGGTAAAGTATGAATCAAGAACTCTATTGAGAACAATTGCTTCAAGGTAAACTATGATCTCAGTCATTGAAGCAATTGCAATTTATCATAACATCGGAAAGAGTCAATATAAGAGCTTATAAAGCAAATCCACATACTCAATCATCTTTTAGTCTTTCATAATTGCTAACACTCACGCGGTACCTATGAGGTCAAAGCTTCAATTGGACACAGAGAAAGATAGGGGCTTATAGTTTTGCCTCCCATCTATTTACCTCAAGGGTAATGTCAACAGAAATAACTCATGATCACCCACATCCGAGTGGATATATGTGTCTAGATCATTCCCCAACACATGACGCCTGCCAAGAGAGAAAGGCGAAATAACGGAAGTGGTGAAGATCACCATGACTCTTGCATAAAGGTAAGTACTAGAAAGTAAAAGTAACAGATAGGCCCTTCGCAGAGGGAAGCAGAGGTTGTCATGCGCTTTTATAGTTGGATGCGCAATCTCTTAGTGCAAAAGAACGTCACTTTATATTGCCGCTTGTGATAAAGAACTTTATTATGCAGTCTGTCGCTTTTATTTCTTCCATATCACAAGTTCGTATAAAGTTTATTTTCCTCGCACTAATAGATCATACATATTTAGGGAGCAACTTTTTATTCCTTGCACCGATGACAACTTACTTGAAGGATCTTACTCAATCCATAGGTAGGTATGGTGGACTCTCATGGCAAAACTGGTTTAAGGGTGTTTGGATGCACAAGTAGTATCTCTACTTGGTGTGGAAGTTTTGGCTAGTATGAGGTGGAAGCAAGCGTCACATGTTAGAGGATCCATGACAATATAACTTCTATTCTGAAATAAGCAAACATAACTCATTATGTTGTCTTCCTTGTCCAACATCACCTTCTTAGCATATAATATTTTAATGAGTGCTCACAATCATAAAAGATGTCCAAGATAATATATTTATATGTGAACCTCTCTTTCTTTATTACTTCCTTTTAATTGCAACAATGACCAATCGCTATGTTTGTCAACTCACAACAAATTTCAATCGACATACTTCTTATATGTGAAGTCATCACTCTCCATAAGATCATCATATATACTCTTTGCTTTTATTCTATACTTCTTTTTATTTCTTTTTCTCAAGATCATAGCAAGCAAGCAAAGCCCTCAACTCAAAACTACTTTTTATTATATAACTCTCGGACTCGCTTACATAGGGGGGACATAAAGCAAAACTCAAAACTAGATCACTCTAAAAACTTTATTCTATGAGATCTAGATATAACCAAAAGGATCGAACTAAGAAAAACGATAAAAGTAAAAGATGTGATGGTGATACGATACCGGGGCACCTCCCCCAAGCTTGGCACAAGCCAAGGGGAGTGCCCATACCCATGTGTTTAGTTGTCTTTCTTCGGAGGTGGTGATGTTGGAGTTGTTGATGAGGTTGGGAGCTTGTCCTCCGTCTTCCAAGGCATAGGCTCACCATCGTAAAAACATGAACGATTCTCCGGGATCCTCAAATCTGCAGCCAAACTCATTCTCTTAAATCTGTATTCATACTCACAGTTTTGGTTTTGCAAGTCATAGATCTGGGCTTGGAGATGCTTGATTTTCTCGTAAAGCTTGAAGATATGCTCCCCGATGTCCTTGGCGTCCAACTTGTGCTTATGTGTAAACTCCGCGATCATCATGTGATTGGCGTTGAGTCCGCGTTCCACCATCCCTTGGCACTTGAAGACTTGCTGCTCCATTGCTTCGAGCCTTGTCTCCACGCTTCCGGTCTTCTTTGGCCCCTCAACATCACGGATGTGCAGCACCCCCTCACGCATCTCAATGGTTTGAGGGTGTCGCAGCACCTCTGCAAGGTAGGGGTTGATGACCTTCTCGAAGAACTTGTCCTTCGAAGCACTTGGGGACGTCATGGCGATCTAAATCTGTCCGGAAAACAGCTCGAAACAAAAACAAGAGATATTGTTGTTATACGAAGGCTAAAACCTTCAGGATATTATATAATGAATTTTTACGGACCTAAAGGAGTGTACCACAAGAAAACGGAGTCCGGATGGTACACGGGGTGGCCACAAGCCACAGGGGCATGCCCAGGGGGGTAGGGCGCGCCCCCCCTGGCTTGTCGCCTCCTCGTGCACTTTTCGGACTACTTTAAATTTTCCTAATTTCTTAAATATTGCAAAACGGGGAAAAATTGCTGTTGAAAAAGTTTTGGAGTCGGTTTGCTTACCGTACCACATACCTATTCCTTTTCGGAGTCTGAAACGTTCTGGTAGGTCTCCCTAATGTACTCCTCCGGAGTTATGGTATTGATAATATTGGTTTCAACATTTATGGGAGTACCTGCAATATAATGTTTGATTCTTTGCCCGTTTACCACCGTTGGGTTAGTGCCTTCGGCGTTGTTGATCTTGATGGCACCGGAATGATATACTTCCTCGATAATGTAAGACCCTTCCCATTTAGAGAGAAGTTTTCCTGCAAAAAATCTTAAACGAGAATTGTATAGCAAGACATGGTCACCTACATTGAATTCACGCTTTTGTATCCTTTTATCATGCCATCTCGTAACTTTTTCTTTAAACAACTTGGCATTCTCATAGGCCTGGGTTCTCCATTCATCAAGTGAGCTAATGTCAAACAACCTCTTCTCACCAGCAAGTTTGAAATCATAGTTGAGCTCTTTGATTGCCCAATAAGCTTTATGTTCTAGTTCTAGAGGTAAGTGACATGCTTTACCATAGACCATTTTATACGGAGACATACCCATAGGATTTTTGTAAGCAGTTCTATAAGCCCATAATGCATCATCAAGTTTCTTAGACCAATTATTTCTAGATCTATTAACAGTCTTTTGCAAGATCAATTTAATTTCTCTATTGCTTAATTCTACTTGACCACTAGATTGAGGATGATATGGGGATGCAATTCTATGATTAACATTATACTTAGCAAGCAATTTACGGAAAGCACCATGAATAAAGTGGGAACCACCATCAGTCATTAAATATCCGGGGACTCCAAATCTAGGGAAAATAACTTCTTTAAGCATTTTAATAGAAGTGTTATGATCAGCACTACTAGTTGGAATAGCTTCTACCCACTTAGTAACATAATCAACATCAACTAGAATATGAGTATACCCGTTAGACTTTGGAAAAGGTCCCATATATTCATAACCCCAAACATCAAATGGTTCAATAACAAGAGAGTAATTCATAGGCATTTCCTAACGTCGACTAATATTACCAATTCTTTGACATTCATCACAATACAAGACAAACTTAGAGTAGGCCAATAAAAACCAGATTGTAATACCTTGTGTGCAGTTCTATCTCTAGCGTGGTGTCCTCCGTAGGCCTCGGAGTGACACTTGTGTAGGATCTGTTCCTGTTCATGCTCAGGTACACAACGTCTAATAACACCATCTACTCCTTCTTTATAAAGGTGTGGATCATCCCAAAAGTAATGTCTTAAATCATAGAAGAACTTTTTCTTTTGTTGGTATGTGAAACTAGGTGGTATAAATTTAGCAACAATGTAATTAGCATAATCAGCATACCATGGAGCATTACGTGAAGCATTTATGACAGCTAATTGTTCATCAGGAAAGCTATCATCAATAGGTAGTGGGTCATCAAGAACATTTTCTAACCTAGACAGGCTGTCTACTACGGGGTTCTCAGCACCCTTTCTATCAATAATATGCAAATCAAATTCTTGTAGCAGAAGAACCCATCTAATAAGTCTAGGTTTAGCATCTTTCTTTTCCATAAGATATTTAATAGTAGCATGATCAGTGTGAACAGTTACTTTGGAATCAACAATATAAGGTCTGAACTTATCACAAGCAAACACAACTGCTAAAAATTCCTATTCAGTGGTAGCATAGTTTCTTTGAGCACTGTCTAGAGTTTTACTAGCATAATGGATAACATTTAATTTCTTATCAACTCTTTGTCCTAGAACAGCACCAACGGCATAATCACTAGCATCACACATAATTTCAAAGGGTAGGTTCCAATCAGGTGGTTGAACAACAGTTGCAGAAATCAAGGCTTTCTTAAGGATTTCAAATGCTTCTACACAATCATCATCAAAAACAAAAGGAATATCTTTTTGCAAGAGATTAGTAAGAGGCCGAGAAATTTTAGATAAGTCTTTAATAAATCTCCTACAGAAACCAGCATGACCAAGGAAACTTCTTATACCTCTGATATCCGTAGGACACGGCATTTTTTCAATAGCATCAACTTTAGCTTTATCAACTTCAATACCTCTTTCGGAGATTTTGTGTCCCAAGACAATACCCTCATTAACCATAAAGTGGCACTTCTCCCAATTCAAGACAAGATTAGTTTCTTCACATCTCTGCAAAACTCGATCAAGGTTGCTCAAGCAATCATCAAAAGAAGTTCCGTAAACGGAGAAATCATCAATGAAAACCTCAACAATCTTTTCACAAAAGTCAGAGAATATAGCAGTCATACATCTTTTAAAGGTAGCAGGTGCATTGCATAAACCAAAAGGCATATGTCTATAAGCAAAGGTACCGAAAGGACAAGTAAAAGTGGTCTTCTCTTGGTCCTCTTTTGACACAGGTATTTGAGAGAAACCAGAATAACCATCTAGAAAGCAAAAGTGTGTGTGTGTTTGGATAGCCTTTCTAACATTTGGTCAATAAAAGGTAGAGGGCAATGATCTTTCCTAGTAGCTTTATTTAATTTCCTAAAATCAATTAACATTCTATATCCTGTAATAATTCTTTGCGGGATCAATTCATTTTTATCATTAGGAACAACGGTAATGCCTCCCTTCTTAGGGACACAATGAACGGGACTAACCCATCTACTATCAGCAATAAGATAAATTATACCTGCCTCCAGAAGCTTTAATATTTCATTTCTTACCACTTCTTTCATTTTAGGATTTAACCATCGTTGGTGATCAACAACTGGTTTAACATCAGGCTCCATATTAATTTTATGCTGACATAGAGTGGGACTAATGCCCTTAAGATCATCAAGAGTATATCCAATAGCAGCACGGTGCTTCTTCAGAGTTTTCAATAATCTCTTTTCTTCATGCTCTGAAAGGTTAGCACTAATAATAACATGATATATCTTCTTTTCATCAAGATAAGCGTATTTTAGAGTATCCGGTAATTGTTTGAGCTCAAACACGGGATCACCCTTGGGTGGAGGAGGATCCCCAAGTATTTCAACAGGCAAGTTGTGTTTCAAAATAGGATGCTGATCAAAGAAAATCTTATCTATTTCATTCCTTTCATTCATATGCATATCGTTTTCATGGTCTAGCAAATATTGTTCTAAGGGATCAGTAGGAGGCACAGCAATAGAAGCAAGACCAATAATTTCATCCTTACTAGGCAATTCTTTATCATGGGGTTGACTACGAAATTTAGAGAAATTAAACTCATGGGACACATCCCCAAAGCTTACAGTAACAGTTTCTTTCTCACAATCTATCTTAGCATTAACAGTATTCAAGAAAGGTCTACCAAATATAATGGGACAAAAATCATCTTGTGGGGAGCCAAGAACAAGAAAATCGGTAGGATATTTTATTTTCCCACACAAGACTTCAACATCTCTAACAATCCCAACTGGTGCTATAGTATCTCTATTAGCAAGCTTAATGGTAACATCAATTTCTTCTAATTCAGCTGGTGCAATATCATTCATAATTTCTTGATATAAGGTAAAGGGAATTACACTCACACTAGCACCCACACCACATAAGCCATGATAACAATTATCTCCTATTTTAACAGAAACAACAGGCATGCCAACAATAAGTCTATGTTTATCTTTAGTATCAGGTCTAGCAATTCTAGCAGCTTCATCACAGAAATGAATAACATGCCCATCAATATTATCAACCAAGAGATCTTTAACCATAGCAATACTAGGTTCAACTTTGATTTGTTCAGGGGGTGTAGGTGTTCTAGTATAACTATTACGAACCACAGTTGAAGCTTTAGCATGTTCCTTTATTCTAACAGGGAAAGGTGGTTTCTCAATATAAGCAGCAGGAATAACAGGATCAACATTATAAATAATAGTTTCTTCTTCAACTTTAATAGGTTCAACTACTTTCAGTTCAATGGGAGGATGATATTTAAACCACTTCTCCTTAGGGAGATCAACATGAGCAGCAAAAGATTCACAGAAAGAAGCTACTATCTCAGAGTCAAGTCCATATTTAGTGCTAAATTCACGAAAAGCATCGGTGTCTATAAAGGATTTAACACAATCAAACTTAATGTTTATACCTGACTCCTTACCTTCGTCGAGTTACCAATCTTCAGAGTTGCATTTAATTCTTTCCAATAAACCCCATTTGAATTCAATATCCTTCTTCATAAAGGAACCAGTACAAGAAGTATCGAGCATGGATTGATCATTACGAGAAAGCCGAGCATAAAAATTCTGAATAATAATTTCTCTTGAGAGCTCATGATTGGGGCATGAATATAACATTGACTTAAGCCTCCCCCAAGCTTGAGCGATACTTTCTCCTTCACGGGGCCAAAAATTATAAATATAATTCTGATCACGATGAATCAGATGCATAGGATAAAACTTCTGATGAAATTCCAATTTCAATCGGTTGTAGTTCCATGATCCAATATCATCACATAGCCTATACCATGTCAATGCCTTCTCCTTCAAACATAAAGGAAAGACCTTCTTCTTGATATCATCCTCGGGCAAACGTGCAAGCTTAAATAATCCACAGACTTCATCCACATAGATCAGATGCAACTCAGGATGTAGTGTTCCATCTCCTACACAAGGATTAGCTAGTAGTTTCTCTATCATACCCGAAGGAATTTCATAATAAATATTTTCAGTAGGTTCAGTAGGTTGAGGAGAAACTCTTTGTGCTTCCGGTCGAGGTGAAGATACCCCGAACAAGACCCTCAAAGGATTATTTTCCATAGTAACAAGTGACAGTAAATTTCAGCACACTATATAAATTTTTCCTTACCAAATTCCACTCACCAAAGGCGCTTCACTCCCCGGCAACGGCGCCAGAAAAGAGTCTTGATGACCCACAAGTATAGGGGATCTATCATAGTCCTTTCGATAACTAAGAGTGTCGAACCCAACGAGGAGCAGAAGGAAATGACAAGCGGTTTTCAGTAAGGTATTCTCTGCAAGCACTGAAATTATCGGTAACAGATAGTTTTGTCATAAGATAATTCGTAACGGATAGAAAGTAACAAATGTAGCAAAGGTGCAGCAAGTTGGCCCAATCCTTTTTGTAGCAAAGGACAAGCTGGGACAAACTCTTATATAAAGCAAAGCGCTCCCGAGGACACATGGGAATTTCTGTCAAGCTAGTTTTCATCATGCTCATATGATTCGCGTTCGTTACTTTGATAATTTGATATGTGGGTGGACCGGTGCTTGGGTGCTGCCCTTACTTGGACAAGCCTCCCACTTATGATTAACCTCTCTTGCAAGCATCCGCAACTACGAAAGAAGAATTAAGATAAATCTAACCATAGCATGAAACATCTGGATCCAAATCAGCCCCTTACGAAGCAACGCATAAACTAGGGTTTAAGCTTCTGTCCCTCTAGCAACCCATCATCTACTTATTACTTCCCAATGCCTTCCCCTAGGCCCAAATAATGGTGAAGTGTAATGTAGTCGACGTTCACATAACACCACTAGAGGAGAGACAACATACATCTCATCAAAATATCGAACGAATACCAAATTCACATGATTACTTATAACAAGACTTATCCCATGTCCTCAGGAACAAACATAACTACTCACAAAGCATATTCATGTTCATAATCAGAGGAGTATTAATTATCATTAAGGATCTGAACATATGATCTTCCACCAAGTAAACCAACTAGCATCAACTACAAGGAGTAATCAACACTACTAGCAACCCACAGGTACCAATCTGAGGTTTTGAGACAAAGATCGGATACAAGAGATGAACTAGGGTTTGGAGAGGAGATGGTGCTGATGAAGATGTTGATGGATATTGACCCCCTCTCGATGAGAGGATCGTTGGTGATGACGATGGCTTCGATTTCCCCCTCCGGGAGGGAAGTTTCCCCGGCAGAACAGCTCCGCCGGAGCCCTAGATTGCTTCTACCCAGGTTCCGCCTCGAGATGGCGGCGCTTCGTCCAGAAAGCTCTCTTATGATTTTTTTTCCAGGTCAAAACCCTCCATATAGCAGAAGATGGGCACCGGAGGACTGCCAGGGGACCCACAAGCCACAGGGGCGCGCCCTGGGGGGTAGGGCGCCCCCCAGGCTTGTGACCTCCTGGTGGGTCCCCTCTGGTATTTTTTTCGCCCAATATTTTTTATATATTCCAAAATAATTCTCCGTAACTTTTCAAGATTTTGGAGTTGTGCAGAATAGGTCTGTCATATTTGTTCCTTTTCTAGTCCAGAATTCCAGCTGCCGGCATTCTCCCTCTCCATGTGAACCTTGTAAAATAAGAGAGAAAAGGCATAAGTATTGTACCATAATGTGTAATAACAGCCCATAATGCAATAAATATCAATATAAAAGCATGATGCAAAATGGATGTATCACCTGCTACCCGTCGACAGCGGCTTCGTCTTTAACCAGGTGCTACCTCCTGATGCTTGTGATCTGCATTGGCTTTTCCGTGAAGAGGAACGGGTGATGTAGCACAATGCGGGTAAGTATTTCCCTCAGTTAAGAACCAATGTTTATCTAACCAATAGGAATATCGGTCATCAACCGTCTTCAACGGCTGCACACAAAAGAGCACACACTTGCACCCAACGCGGCAAGAGGGTTGTCAATCCCTTTGATCTCGTTATTTGCAAGTAAATGAGATGTGTAGATAATTATAGATAATTGTAAATTGAAAAATAAAATAAAATATAAATAATGGCAGCAAGGTATTGAAAGCGTTTGTAAACTTATAAGTGGATAGACCCAGCGTCGTAGTGCTCTCTAGTGGCATCTCTCATGTAGTAGGCATACGGTGGGTAAACAAATTACTGTTGGGCAATTGGTAGAAAAGTGGATAGTTATGCAATCTTTATTCACGAAAATGATCATGTATAAATAGGCATCATGTCCATAAACAAATAGGCCGACTCCTGTCTGCACCTATTACTATTACTCCACCCATCGACCGCTATCCAACATGCATCTAGAGTATTAAGTAAAACAAAGTAATGCTTGGAGAACGATGACATGATGTAGACAAAGAGAATTCAATTAATATGAACTAACCCCATCGTTTTATCCTTAGTGGAAGCAATACAAAGACGTGTCTTGTCCCTTTCTGTCACTGGGATATAGAGCACTGCCAGATTGAACCCACTACAACGCACCACTCTCACTGAAGAAATATCAATCTAGTTGGCCAAACTATTTCAATAGATCAAAGAGATTTACGAAGCTATAATGATCATGCAAATAAGAATCATAATAATCAGAGGTGACTCAAATACTTTTCATGAATAATATGAACATAAACCCACAATTCATCGGGTCCCAACAAACGCATCGCACAAAAGGATTACATCGAATAGATCAAAGCGAAGATGCGATGATCATTGTATTGAAGATCAAGAGAGAGAGAGAGAGAGAGAGAGAGAGAGAGAGAGATAGCCATCTAGATACTAACTACGGACCCGTAGGTCTATGGTGAACTACTCACAACTCATCATGGAGGCAGCAAGGGTGATGTAGAGCCCCTCCACGATCGATTCCCCCTCTGGCAGATCGCCGGAAAGGGTCGCCAGATGGGTACTCGGCGGAACCGAGACTTGCGGCAGCGGAAAAAGTGTTTTGGGGGCTCTCCTAGGGTTTTTGGAATATTTGAGGATTTATAGGCCAGAGAGGGGAACAAGAGGGCGGCCGAGGGAGCCACGACCCATCAGGGCACGGCATGGCCCCCTGGGGCGCCCTGTAGGGTTGTTGTGCCCTCGTGCCGCCTTTCATCTCCTCCCGAAGCTTCCAGATCTTCTTTCGGTCCTGAAAAAATCATATTAAAGTTTCGTGGCATTTGGACTTCGTTTGGTATGGTAAACCTGAAAAGCAAAAAACATGCAGAAAACAACAACTAGCACTGGGCACTAGCTCAATAGGTTAGTGCTCAAAAATAATATTAATTGGTAAATAAACACCCAAAAAGTATCCTAGAATGATAATATAATAGGATGGAACAATCAAAAATTATAGATACATTGGAGACGTATCAGCATCCCCAAGCTTAATTCCTGCTCGTCCTCGAGTAGGTAAATGATAAAAACAAGAATTTTTGATGTGACATGCTACCCAACATGTAATCTATTGCAGGTTTGTTCATTGAGAAATGATGAATTAATAAATATCAACATAGTAATATTTATAAACATAAGAAACATAATCATCAAGTTTCAAAGTATACGATCCGAAAAGAATGTGCCCCCTATTCATTTTTATCATATTAGAATAGCATGGCTCCGTCTTCACCACATAAATACAAATGTCAAGCACCATGGTGTCAAGTCAGGCAATTGGATCGTACTTTTAACGCGCTTCATCTTTTTATTAGTTGCGCAATATATGAGCGTGAACCATGGATATAGCATAAAGGTGGAATATAATATGGTGGTAGGTTTCAAAGGGGTGAAAGTGGAGAAGAAAGTCTCGCAAGAACTAGGCGTATCAACGGGCTATGGAGATGCCCATCAATAGATATCAATGCGAGGAGTAGGGATTGCCATGCAAGTTTATGCACTAGAGCTATAAGTGCATGAAAGCTCAATGGAAGCTAAGTGGGTGTGCATCCAACTTGCTTGCTCATGAAGAGCTCGGGCATTTGAGGAAGCCTATCATTGGAATATACAAGCCAAGTTCTATAATGAAAATTTCCCACTAGCATATGGAAGTGATAAACATGAGACTCTCTATATGAAGAACAAGGTGCCACTTTGAGGCGCAAGTGTGGAATAAAAGGTAGTAGCGTTGTCCCTTCTCTCTTTTCTCTCATTTATTTATTTTGTCCTTTTCTATCTTTTTTCCTTTTTTCTTTTCTTTTTTTTCTTTTTTTCTTTTCTTTTTTTTCATCCGGAGTCTCATCCCGACTTGTGGGGGAATCATTGTCTCCATCATCCTTTCCTCACTGAGACAGTGCCCTAATAATGATGATCATCACACTTTTATTTACTTACAACTCAACATGAGAAACTGTATGACTCTATATGAATGCCTCTGGTAGTGTACCAGGATGTGCAATGATCAAGCGTAACATGTATGATATTAATGATGAACGCTGGCTTTGCCACAAATACTATGTCAGCTTATGTGATCATGCAAAGCAATATGACAATGGAAGTACAAGTCATATGATGTGTCGGTGGAAGTTGCATGGCAATATATCTCGAAATGGCTATGGAAATGCCATGATAGGTAGGTATGGTGGCTATTTTGAGGAGGATATAATGAGGCTTATGTGCAACAGAGCGTATCATGTCACGGGGTTTGGATGCACCTGCGAAAGCTGCACCGATCCTCAAGGTGAGAATGGGAAAAGCACGGTACTGAAGAGGCTAGCAAATATGTGGAGGTGAGTGTGCGTATATCCATGGATTCACATTAGTCATGAAGAACTCACATACTTATTGCAAGATTTTATTAGTTCTCTCGAAGCAAAGTACTACTCACATGCCCCTAGGGAGGAGGTTGGTGGGAGTTAACCATCGCACGCCCCCGACCTAAATAGCACTAGGATTTTGACGAGGAATAAGTATGCTCACACATCATCACCATGCTATAAAAATATTTGGATGAACAGCAAATTAACAACCTCTAATTCACGATCCCTTAATTAACCAATGATCATGCACTCATGCTTTTTCACATTGCCACATTAATATCATTAACCATGATTTCTCTTTATGTGCTACATGTGGTTTTGATTATGCACTCATTGAATACCTATTAATTTTGGACTAGTCTTATGCCCAATGCAAATTACTGATACTTGTGATCTGCCTTGGGTTTTCTGTGAAGAGGAACGGGTAATTGCAGCAAAATACGGGTAAGTACTTCCCTCGGTTATGAAACCAAGGTTTATCGAACCAATGGGAATATCAATCCTCAACCATCTTCAGCGGTTGCACAGAAAAGAGCAAACAACTTGCACCCAACGCGGGTAAGAGGATTGTCAATCCCCTTAATCTCGTTATTTGCTAGCAAATGAGTTGTGCAGATAATTGTAAATTGCAAAATAAAATAAAAGACAAATAATGACAGCAAGATAATAATAGCGTTTGTGAATTTATAAGTGAATAGACCCGGGGGCCATAGTTTTCCCTAGCGGCATCTCTCATGTAGGCAACATACGGTGGGTAACAAATTAATGTTGGGCAATTGATAGAAAAGCGGATAGTTATGCAATTTTCACGGCAATGATCATGTGTATATAGGCATCACGTCCATAAACAAATAGGCCGACTCCTGCCTACACCTATTACTATTACTCCACTCATCGACTGCTATCCAGCATGCATCTAGAGTATTAAGTAAAACAGAGTAATGCATGGAGAACGGACATGATGTAGACAAAGTAAACTCAAGCAATATGAATAAACCCCATCGTGCTATCCTTAGTAGAAACAACACAAAGACGCAACGTGTCCCCTTCTATCACTGGGATATAGAAACTCGTCAGGTTGAACCTACTACAACACACCTCTCTCACTGAAGAAAGATCAATCTACTTGGCCAAAGAAAATCAATACATCGAGGAGAATTACGAAGCTATGATGATCATGCAAATAAGAATCATAATAATTTCAGAGAAGACTCAAATACTTTTCATGAATAATCTGAACATAAACCCACAATTCATTGGATCCCAACAAATGCACCGCACAAAAGGACTACATCGGATAGATCAAAGCGAAGATGCGATGATCATTGTAATGAAGATCAAGAGAGAGAGATCGCCATCTTGGTACTAACTATGGACCCGTAGGTCTGTGGTGAACTACTCAGACATCATCATGAGGGCAGCAAGGTTGATGAAGAGGCCCTCCGTGATCGATCATGCAAAGTATTTCGGGACTGCCTCCAGGGTTTTCAGAATATATGTGAATTTATGGGCCAGAGAACGGGGTCGAGAGAGCCACGAGGGGCCCACAAGCCATCAGGCCGCCCCCCCAGGCCGCGCCCTGCTGGCTTGTGGGGCCCTCGTGTGGCTCCCGGCTTCCTTTCGAATCTTCCAGGTCTTATTTTTGTCCAGAAAAAATCACCAAAAAGTTCCGTGGCAATTGGACTTTGTTTGGCACTGTAAACCTGAAAAGTGAAAAACATGCAGAAAACAGCTACTAGGTCAATAGGTTAGTGCTCAAAAATAATATAAATTGGTAAATAAATACTTACAAAGTATCCTAGAATGATAATATATCAGCATGGAGCAATAAAAAAATTTAGATACGTTGGAGACATATCAAGCATCCCCAAGCTTAATTCCTGCTCGTCCTCGAGTAGGTAAATGATAAAAACAGAATTTTTTATGCGACATGCTACCTGTTATGTAATATTTTGCATGTATGCTCATTGAGAAATGATGAACTAACAAATATCAACATAGCAATACTTGTAATCATAAGAAACAAAATCATTAATCTTTCAAAGTATACGATCCTCAAAGAATGTTAACCCCCATTAATCTTATTATATTTGCAAGGCATGGCTCCATCTTCACCACATTAATACAAATGTCAAGCACCACGGTGCCCAAGTCAGGCAATTGGATCGTACTTTTTCAATATGCATCAACTTTTTATTCTTCGCGCAATACATGAGCGTGAGCCATTGGACATAGAATATAGGTGAAATAGAATATGGTGGTAGATATCAAAGGGGTAAAAAGTGGAGAAGATAGTCTCACATCAACTAGGCGTACCAACGGGCTATGGAGATGCCCGTCGATAGATGTCGATGCAAGGAGTAGGGATTGCCATGCAAATGATGCACTAGAGCTATAAGTGTATGAAAACTCAACAGAAGCTAAGTGGGGTGTGCATCCAATTTCTTTCTCATGAAGACCTCAGGCATTTGAGGAAGCCCGTCATAGGAATATACAAGCCAAGTTTACAATAATGAAAAAGTAATTCCCACTAGCATATGAAAATGACATAACATGAGACTCTCTATATGTGGAACCAGGTGCCACTTTGAGGCACAAGTGTGGTAAAAGATAGTAGCAAAGTCCCTTCTCTCATTTTCTCTCATTCATTTTTTTATGGTGGGATCATTTGGCCTCCCCCATTTTTATTTCCTCACTGGGACAATGCTCTAATAATGATGATCATCACACTTTATTTACTTACAACTCGATATGAAGAACTGATAAGAAGATATGACTCTATATGAATGCCGTTGGCAGTGTACCAAGATGTGCAGAGATCTAGCGTGACATCTATCAAAAACATGATGAATGGTGGCTTTGACACAAATACTATGTCAGCTCTATATGATCATGCAAAGCAATATGATAATGAACGAACTAGTCATGTGAAGTGACGATGGAATTTGCAAGGTAATATATCTCGGAATGGCTATGGAAATGCCATGATAGGTAGGTGATACGTCCATTTTGCATCATGATTTCTTACTGTTATTTATTATGTTTTGTTGAATAATAATGCTTTGGGGAGTGATTTTAATGCCTTTTCTCTCATAATATGCAAGGTTTACACAAAGAGGGAGAATACCGGCAGCTGGAATTCTGGACCTAAGAAAAGCACATCAGAGATACCTATTCTGCACAACTCCAATGAAGCTGAAATTTTACGAAGATTATTTTTGTATTTAATAAAAAATACTAGAGCAGAAAACTACCGGAGGGGGCCAGCTAGGTGGGCACAACCCACCAGGGCGCGCCAGAACCCCCTGGGCGGGCCCTGGTGTATCGTGGCCTCCTCGGCCCACCTCCGGTGCCCATCTTCTGGTATATAGTCACATTTAACCTAGAAAAAAATCAGAGGAGGACTTTTGGGACGAAGCGCTACCGCCTCAAGGCGGAACTTGGGCAGGAGCACTTTTGCCCTCCGGCGGAGCGATTCCGCCGGGGGAACTTCCCTCCTGGAGGGGGAAATCGAAGCTATCGTCATCACCAACACCCCTCTCATCTTTGGGAGGCCAATATTCATCAACATCTTCAACAGCACCATCTCCTCTCAAACCCTAGTTCATCTCTTGTGTTCACTCCTTGTACCGGAACCTCAGATTGGTACATGTGGGTGACTAGTAGTGTTGATTACCTTGAGTAGTTGATTGCTATATGGTTTATTTGGTGGCAGATTATATGTTCAGATCCATTATGCTATTTAATACCCCTCTAATCTTGAGCATGATTATTATTTGTGAGTAGTTACCTTTGTTCTTGAGGTCACGGGAGAAGTCATGTTGCAAGTAATCATGTGAATTTGATATGTGTTCGATATTTTGATGATATGTATGTTGTGATCCCCTTAGTGGTGTTATGTGAACGTCGACTACATGACACTTCACCATTCATGGGCCTAAGGGAATGCATTTTGGAGTAGTTATTAGATGATGGTTGCTAGAGTGAAAGAAGCTTAAACCCTAGTTTATGCGCTACTTCGTAAGGGGCTGATTTGGATCCAACCGTTTAATGCTATGGTTAGATTTTATCTTAATACTTTCTCGTAGTTGCGGATGCTTGCGAGGGGGTTAATCATAAGTGGGAGGTTGTTCAATTAAGAACAGAACCCAAGCACCGGTCCACCCACATATCAAATTATCAAAGTAGCGAACACAAATCAAACCAACATGGTAAAAGTGACTAGACGAAATTCCCCTGTACCCTCAAGAACACTTTGCCTATTACTAGAGATTGTTCTAGCCTGTCCTTTGCCACAAAAGGATTGGGATACCTTTCTGTAACTTATTTACCATTACCGCTACTTGCTCGTTATCAATTATCTTGCTATCAAACTAGCTGTTACCTACAATTTTAGTGCTTGCAGAAATTACCTTGCCGAAAACCGCTTGTCATTTCCTTCTGCTCCTCGTTGGGTTCGACACTCTTACTTATTGAAAGGACTACGATTGATCCCCTATACTTGTGGGTCATCAAGACTCTTTTATGGCGCCGTTTCCGGGGAGTGAAGCGCTCTTGGTAAGTGGAAATCGGTAAGGAAAAACTTATATTACGTGCTGAAATTTATTGCTACTTGCTACTATGGAGAGCAATCCTTTGAGGGGTTTGTTCGGGGTATCTTCACCTCGACCGGAACCAAAATTAGTTGCCCCTCAACCTACTGGACCTACAGAAAATATTACTTATGAAATTCCTTCGGGTATGGTAGAACAACTGCTTGCTAAACCTCATGTAGGAGATGGAACCGAACATCCTGATATGCACCTACTATATGTGAACGAAATTTGTGGATTATTTAAGCTTGCAGGTTTACCCGGAGATGAAGTTAAGAAGAAGGTTTTCCCTTTATCTTTGAAGGGAAAAGCATTGACATGGTATAGGCTATGTGATGATCTTGGATCATGGAACTGGAATTGTTTGCAATTGGAATTCCACCAAAAGTTTTATCCCATGCATCTAGTTCATCGTGATCGGAATTATATATATAATTGTTGGACTCGTGAAGGAGAAAGCATCGCTCTAGCTTGGGGAGGCTTAAGTCAATGTTATATTCATGCCCCAATCATGACATTCCGAGATAAGTTATCATTCAGAATTTTTATGCTCGGCTTTCTCATAATGATCAATCCATGCTCGATACTTCTTGTGTTGGTTCTTATATGAAGTAGACTATTGAATTCAAGTGGGATCTCTTAGAAAGTATTAAACGCAACTCTGAAGATTGGGAACTCGACGAAGGTAATGAGTCAGGTATAAATCTTGAATTTGATTGTGTTAAATCTTTTATGAATACTGATACTTTTCACAAGTTTAGCACTAAATATGGACTTGACTCTGAGATAGTAGCCTCTTTATGCGAAGCATTTGCTACTCACGTTGATCTCCCTAAGGAGAAGTGGTTTAAATATCATCCCCCTATTAAGGAAGAAAGTAAAGAACCGGTCATAGCTAAAGAAGAAACCATCTTTTACAATGTTGATCCAGTTGTGCCTACCACTTATATTGAAAACCCACCTTTCCCTGTTAGGATAAAGGAACATGTTAAGGTATCAACTGTGGTTCGTAAGAGTAATATAAGAGCACCTAAACCCCCTGAGCAAATTAAAGTAGAACCTAGTGTTGCTATGGTTAAAGATCTCTTGGTAGAAAATATTGATGGGCATGTTATCTACTTCTGTGATGAAGCTGCTAGAATTGCTTAACCCGATGAAAAAGATAAACATAGACCCATAGAAGGCATGCCTGTTGTCTCAGTCAAAATAGGAGATCATTGCTATCATGGTTTGTGTGATTTGGGTGCTAGTGTGAGTGCTATCCCTTTTACTCTATACCAAGAAATTATGGATGAAATAGCCTGCTGAAATAGAAGACATTGATGTTACTATTAAACTTGCTAATAGAGACACTATCACACCACTTGGGATTGTTAGAGATGTTGAAGTCTTGTGTGGGAAAGTAAAATACCCTACTGATTTTGTAGTCCTTGGTTCCCCACAAGATGACTTTTGTCCCATTATCTTTGGTAGAACTTTCTTGAGCACCGTCAATGCTAAGATAGATTGTGAAAAACAAACCGTCGGTGTCAGTTTTGGTAATGTGTCTCATGAGTTTAATTTTTCCAAGTTTAGTAGACAACCCCGTGATAAAGCATTATCTAGTAAGGATGAAATAATTGGTCTCGCTTCTATTGCCGTGCCTCCCACTGATCCATTGGAACAATATTTGCTTGACCATGAAAATGATATGCACTTGCGTGAAAGAAATGAAATAGATAAAATTTTGTTTGAACAACAACCTCTCCTGAAACACAATTTGCCTATTGAAACTCTTGGAGGTCCTCCTCCACCTAAAGGTGATCCTGTGTTTGAATTGAAGCAATTGCCTGACACTTTGAAGTATGCTTATCTTGATGAGAAAAAGATATCCTATTATTATTAGTGCTAACCTTTCAGAACATGAAGAAGAAAGATTATTAAAAGTTCTGAGGAAGCACCAGGCTGCTATTGGATATACTCTTGATGATCTTAAGGGCATTAGTCCCACTCTATGTCAACACAAGATTAATATAGAACCTGATGCTAAACCCGTTGTTGATCACCAACGGCATTTGAATCCTAAGATGAAGGAAGTAGTAAGAACTAAAATACTAAAGCTTCTGGAAGCAGGTATAATCTATCCCATAGCTGATAGTAGATGGGTAAGTCCCGTTCATTGTGTCCCTAAAAAAGGAGGTATTACCATTGTTCCTAATGATAAGAATGAACTCATTACACAAAGAATTGTTACTGGCTATAGAATTGTAATACACTTTTAAAAAAAAAGGTACTAGGAAAGATCGTTACCCTCTGCCTTTCATTGATCAAATGCTAGAAAGATTATCTAAGCACACACACTTTTGTTTCCTAGATGGATATTCTGGTTTCTCTCAAATACCTGTGTCACAATCCGATCAAGAGAAAACTACCTTTACTTGCCCTTTTGGAACCTATGCTTATAGACGTATGCCTTTTGGTTTATGCAATGCACCAGCTACCTTTCAAAGATGTATGACTGCTATATTCTCTGATTTTTGTGAAAAGATTGTGGAGGTTTTCATGGATGATTTTTCCATTTACGGAACTTATTTTGATGATTGCTTAAGCAACCTTGATCGAGTTTTGCAGAGATGTGAACAAACTAATTTGAATTGGGAGAAGTGCCACTTTATGGTTAATGAAGGCATTGTCTTGGGCCATAAAATATCTGAACGAGGTATTAAGGTGGATAAAGCTAAAGTTGATGCAATTGAGAAAATGCCATGTCCTAAAGATATTAAAGGTATTCGAAGTTTCCTTGGTCATGCTGGTTTTTATAGGAGGTTCATTAAAGACTTCGCTAAAATTTCTAGGCCTCTTACTAATCTTTTGCAAAAGGATATTCCTTTTGTTTTCGATGATGATTGTGTGGAAGCCTTTGAAACACTCAAGAAAGCCTTAACATCTGCACCTATCGTTCAACCACCTGATTGGAACTTGCCTTTTGAAATTATGTGTGATGCTAGTGATTATGTTGTTGGTGCTGTCCTAGGACAAAGAGTTGATAAGAAATTGAATGTTATCCATTATGCTAGTAAAACTCTAGACAGTTCCCAACGAAATTATGCTACCACTAAAAAAGAATTTTTAGCAGTTGTGTTTGCTTGTGATAAATTTAGATCCTATATTGTTGATTCCAAAGTTATTGTTCACACCGATCATGCTGCTATAAAATACCTTATGGAAAAGAAAGATGCTAAACCTAGACTCATTAGGTGGGTTCTCTTGCTTCAAGAATTTGACTTACACATAGTTGATAGGAAGGGAGCTGAGAACTCCGTAGCTGATAACTTGTCTAGGTTAGAAAATATTCTTGATGACCCACTACCTATTGATGATAGTTTCCCTGACGAACAGTTAGCTGCAATAAATGTTTCTCAAAACACACCGTGTTATGCTGATTATGCTAACTACATTGTCGCTAAGTATATACCACCTAGCTTCACATACCAACAAAAGAGAAAAAAATCTATGACTTGAGACATTACTTTTGGGATGACCCACATCTTTATAAAGAAGGAGTAGATGGTATTATTAGATGTTGTGTACCTGAGCATGAATAGGAACAAATCCTACGGAAATGTCATTCCGAAGCTAATGGAGGACATCATGTGGGAGATAGAACTGCTCACAAGGTATTGCAATCTGGTTTTTATTGGCCTACTCTCTTCAAGGATGCCCGTAAGTTTGTCTTGTCTTGTGATGAATGTCAAAGAATTGGTAATATCGGTAAGCGTTAGGAAATGCCTATGAATTATTCACTAGTTGTTGAACCATTTGACGTTTGGGGTTTTGATTATTTGGGGCCTTTTCCTTCCTCCAATGGGTACACTCATATTTTGGTTGTTGTTGATTATGTCACTAAGTGGGTAGAAGCTATTCCAACTAGTATTGTTGATCACCACACCTCCATTAAAATGCTTAAAGAGGTTATCTTCCCGAGGTTTGGAGTCCCTAGATATTTAATGACCGATGGTGGTTCACACTTTATCCATGGTGCTTTCCGTAAGATGCTTGCTAAATATGATGTTAACCATAGAATTGAATCACCCTATCATCCTGAATCTAGTGGTCAAGTAGAACTTAGCATTAGAGAAATAAAATTAATATTACAAAAAACTGTCAATAGGTCTCGTAAGAATTGGTCTAAGAAATTAGATGATGCACTTTGGGCCTATAGAACAGCTTATAAAAATCCTATGGGTATGTCTCCATACAAAATGGTGTACGGAAAAGCTTGTCATTTGCCTCTAGAATTAGAACACAAAGCATTTTGGGCAATTAAAGAACTTAACTATGACTTCAAACTTGCCGGTGAGAAGAGGCTATTTGATATTAGCTCACTAGATGAATGGAGAACCCAGGCCTATGAAAATGCCAAATTATTCAAATAAAAAGTAAAATGATGGCATGACAAAAGAATCCAAAAGCGGGAATTCAAAATAGGAGACTATGTTCTTTTGTTCAACTCTCGTTTAAGATTTTTTGCAGGTAAGCTTCTCTCCAAATGGGAAGGACCATATATTATCGAAGAGGTTTATCATTCTGGAGCTATCAAGATTAATAACACCGAAGGTACTAACCCTAAGGTGGTCAATGGTCAAAGAATTAAGCATTATATCTCAGGTACGCCTATTAACGTTGAAAGCAATGTTATCCAAACCATGACACCGGAGGAACACATGAAAGAAACCTTCCGGAACACTCCATAATTCACAAAAAATAGGAGATCTGTCAAGTCAGGCATCATGTCTTCTCCCTCTTCTAACAACGTGGAAGAAGATGCCTGGCTAATGAAGATGGAGCTGAAGAGGGAGGAGCCAAAAGAATTTAACAAGGGAAGACAAGGGCAAGGAGGCTATGGTGGATCAGCCCCCTGAAGGAGATCAATCCATGCCACCAAAGGAGGGAGAAGAAGAAGATATGCTTCAACCTTATTACAGTCATCTCACCCCTATTGAAATCGAAGCCTTTAGAGCTTTCGAAGCGGTCCGTGTTCAGAATAAATTTCTCATCCGTGAAAATATTTTGCTAGAGGAGCACATCAATAACCTTAGAAGGGTCATCCGCAAATTGGAGCACCTTTGGAAGTTGAAGTGTGATACATCATCATCACCACCTTCTTCTTCACCACCACCAAAGGAGACTTGAACACACGGGTATGGGCACTCCCCTTGGCTTGAGCCAAGCTTGGGGGAGGTGCCCCAGTATCGTATCCCCACCACTTTTATTCACCTTTACCTATTTTAGTTCAATCTTTAGTTTCCCTTTGCTTAGTTGAATAAAAGTTAGCATGATCTATTTTCGTGTGTTAGTTTCGTGGCCTATCTATCTATGTAATCGAGTGAGAGTTATATATTAAAGTTTAATTCAATTTTTTACCTCTCTACTCTCTTGTTGCAATCAAAATAAAGGAAAGGAAAATAAATGAGAAGAATCATATACTAATCTTATGGTGAGTAATGACATCACATAAGGAAAAGTATAAGTAGTAAAATTTGTTGGAGATTGACAAACATAGCATTGGTCAATGATGCAATTCATGAAAGAATTAATAAGGGAAGAGAAGATTCACATGCAAATAAACTATCTTGGACATCTTTTATGATTGTGAGCCCCCATCAAATATTATATGTCAAAATTGTTGACGTTGGACAAGGAAGACAACGCAATGATTTATGTTTGTTCATATCCACATAGAAGTTATATTGTCATAGATCCTTCAACATGTGGTGCTTGCCCAATATCTTTGCTAGCCAAAAATCCCGCACTAAGTAGAGATACTACTTCTGCATCCAAAAACCCAAAGCCCAATTCATTCTTTGAGTGTCCACCATACCTACCTATGGATTGAGAAAGATCCTTCAAGTAAGTTGTCATCGCTGCAATAAGGCAATAAAAATTGCTTCTAAAAGTGTTCTGATCAATTAGTGTAAGAGAAAATTGAGCGCTATACGAACTTGTGATGGCAAGGTAATAAAGGCGACGGACTGCATAATAAAGGTTGCTATCATAGGAGGCAATATAGCGTGACGTTCTCTTACATTAAGGGATTGGGCATACAAACCAATAAGCGCATGACAACCTCTGCTTCCCTCTGTGAAGGGCCTATCTTTTACTTTCATGTATTTACTTTTATGCAAGAGTCAAAGTATTCTTGCTTGTTCCTTTTTACTTTTTCTTTTTGCAAGCATCATGTGGTGAGGAAAGATCTAGGCACATATATCCAGTTGGATATGAGTGAGCATGAGTTATTATTGTTGACATCACCCTTGAGGTGAATGCGTTGGGAGGCGAAACTATAAGCCCCTATCTTCCTATGTGCCCGGTTAAAACTTTTTGTTCATGGGTGTGGGGACCCCGACTCATAAGTCGTGAACATCGAATGTACGTGCACAGTGATCCCAGAGATCAATGCCCACTGAACACACAGAAACTGAATAACAAGAGTCTTACATCCAATACGTACCGTTTTACTCAAATATTGCCTCTATGGCCAAGTCTTCATAATCTTGCAGCGGAAATCTTCAACGATAGCGTTAACCCATGCCATCTGCCTTAACCCTACAGGCATTCTGACTGGGAAGTGTCCTAGTTCGCATGTTCATCACCAAGGTAATCTTCACCATAACCTGGTCTTTCATGCCTGGCCAATAAAATAACCAGTGGCAAGCCAATGAGTACTTTGAATGTACTCGCAAGCAACCCATGTTTGGAACAAGGTTCAACAGAGCATGATATAGCACTAAGTACGTAAGTTTTTGGAAAGCTAATTTTGAGTGCAATGACATGATCAAATAACTTATGTAAGCATGCATCAACAGTTGGAAGATATCCATATGAACAAGTTACATGTATCATCATAAGGAGGGGTTGAACATCTCATGTTCAGTCATCATGTCAAGTCATCCGACTTAACTCAAGTATCATCTTTGTCACACACACACCAATTTTTGAGAAAATATCTGGACGTAGTTTAAGAAGGACCTCCAACTGTCCATGACCATGGACACTATGCCGAGGTTGCGAGCTTTACCCACAAGACCCGACTTAAGCACCCGAACAGTGCCTTTCCCTTGACGACACTAAACAAAGAGTCCACTCGTTGGTCCGTATCTTCATGATGTACAAAACACGAGCATCGCTCAACATAGTACCATCCATGGAGGAACACAACGGTGTGCCTGGTGCCTGTAAAGACAGCGCATGGTCGCCCTACCAGGCACGACCCCGTATCGAGAGAGTAACTCATACTCTTCCGCCACTAGTAATGCGGGCTCCCTGCTAGTATCGACCAAAGTAATCAACAAAGCCCCTTCCCATATAGGGGTAGAGTGGTCGCACATGTAAGGTTGGGACGGTCAGCAGACCTTAAATCTAATCCGTTTTCGAAAACACACACACAACTTGCTCCGGTACACCATTTATTTCTCAAGTGGTTACCTAGCCCAACATCATCTCCCTCAGGCATTAGTGGCACCTGACGGGGTTTTCTAAAAGTCTTTGAAAACACTTTTGTTTCCATCACCGTGCATATCCCCGTCCCGTTTGCGTAGCATCTACTAAGCATCCTATCTACTCCCACCCGCACAACCCTCATAAGGAGGTAGGGTCATGCACGATGCAAGTATCAACGAGAAAGTAACGGGGCATCCACCCAAGTGGTCACCACATCATCATGATCAACATATCGAAATAAAGTGTTGTATGACATGCATGAAAAGGTTTCTTAGGCATGGTCAAAGGGCTGCTTGCCTGGCTCAGCAAAGTCTTCGAGGTCTTCACACGCTTCTTATCCAATTCCGAGCACTTCATCTACTTCGTCAACTATCGCCGGAAACAACCGCAATAAGCTACACAACAAGCAGAGAAATAAAAGTGCTCTATAAATATGAGTTTTATTTTTCTTGGACATCTCTGGTCATAAGAAAAATACCTAAAATGGCTCTACTGGAGTTGGATCAATGGGGCTTTTTGAAAGGTGGAAGTGGAGGAAATGATGATCCTATAAGAAGTATGCAAGAAATGTTTTTATAAAAATGACTGGATGCACTCATCAAATAGGGCATGATTTTAGAAACATTTGGGAAGTGGTCTCACAGGATTTGGAGTTGGCATGATTTTCCTATGAATTCCCTAAGATCAAATGAAGGGAAAATGGACCATTTATTTACCCTAGCAGAATATTGCATAGGAAAAATGTTGTCTATAGCTAGCAGGATTTCTGGAGTCATTGAAAATTAGAATCACTCCATTTGGAGTTGATTTGGACTCTCTAGGAATTTTGCAAGGTGACAATCACTAGTTCAAATTTGAATGTAAATTTGAACAGTGCAAAAACTTGCAGTGGAAAATCATGAAAGTTGCACCATTAAGTAGGATGGAATTTTAGAAGAATATAGAAATTTGAATCATCAAAATAGGAAGTCATATGAATATTCTAGGATTTGTTTAGTGTCATTGGAAAATAGAAAAAGAGAAGGAAATACTAGCGGGCTATACTGCGCACAGGGTGTCGAATAGGGATTGGGCCGGCCCAGCAGCTCAGCCGAGCAGGGGAAGCGGTGACGTCGAAGGCACCCCGGGTAAACACGCCTTCCCCGGGAGAAGGCGGCTCCAGCGCCAGCCCGCTTCCACTTAAAAAAGGCGAGGCCCACCCGTCAGTGGCTCGTCCTCGCTGACCGGCCGACACGCGGGGCCCGCTTGGCGGGTTCGTCTCCTTCCTCCCGCGGGTGCCTTGGGCGCGGCCAGGGGCGACAACGACGCCGCCCACTGGCGCTCCCGGACACCATTTCGGGCAGTGTGGCTACCGAAGCGCTCGGGCCAGCGAGCCGCATCCGCCTGGATGCAGCACGCCCACGGGGGAGAGGTCCAACCGTGGGGGCTCGGGTGGCCGCGGAGGTGGCCGCCGGCGACGAAGGGCACGGTGCCACGAGCATGGGCAAGGAAAATGGAGCGGCGGGGAGGTCCTTTTGGCGGAGCAAGGAGTTCCGGTGAGGCTCGGAGGAGACGAGAGAGGCCACCGTGGACGAATTTTGAGAGGAGGCCGACGGCGACATGGCGGCCATGGGGGTGGATGCAGGGTTGTAGTGCGAATGGGGAGGTTCAGGAGGCTCAAGGGAGGGAGAGGGAGCTAGAGGGGACAAGTGGGGGGGCTCGGGGAGAGGTATAAGCAAGAGGGGGCGACAAGGGGAGCTCGGATGCGCCTCGGATGCTCTCGGGCGCCGAGCATGCGCGTTCCTAAGCTCCCTTGGCTGCATCCTTGGGTCGGGGAGGGGCGTGGGAGGTCGAGGGGAGGTTCCTGGCGTGCTGGGGTGCTCAACCGGAGCCGGTCACGAGCTACACGACAAGAGTTGTTGGCAGAACGCCATTTCTGCATGTCATTAACGTAGTCACCACGCCATGCCGTGTCCAGAGTGATCTTTTGGTCGGCCAATGATGTCTGGCATGCAAGGCATGCGTGGTAAAGCCCTCGGGTGAAATTGCAAACGAGATGGAGCTGGCTGAGCTAGGTTTTCACTGTTGGCAAGTTTGCAACAGCAAACTTGGGGCTCATCCAATGTATTTTTACTGTGGGCCACTTGGGACCAAACTATGTCTAGTGGTCATGGGTATGGAGGGACTACATAACCACCCATTTTTAGCTCAGCTAGATGAGTGTATAGGGTACTTGTAGTTCAAAGCCATATTTGCTGCGAAAATCTAGTTTTGGATGGACTGCTCATATTTTACATATGAGCCTGCCATTTTTGGGTGTGGAAAGGTGCATTAGCATACTATATGTGTTGTGGAAAAACTTGGGGGCATTTGCATAGTCATAACAAAGGGAGAGAGGAAGGAGAGGTGTTGTCATGGTAAAAAGAGAGGGAATAAGAGAGAGTTACACCCCAAATAATTGATCAGAGGCCATGGAAAAGTTACTGGAGGCAGAAGAGGGTAAGAATATGTTGTGGTAAAAAGTTGGGGGCAAGGGGAATCTTTTTGGGTCAACTTTGCTTGTCCACTAGTTTATGGCAGAAGGTGTTTGTGCTGTGGTTGGGCTAGGTAGAGGAATCCTATGGTCTTGAGATTTACCAGGGGTAAATGGTAAGTCTATTTGGTCCTGATAACAAGTTTTCAGCTCATTTGAAGGAACTTGATAATGCAAACTTGGTAAACCCTAGAATTGGGCAGAAATGGATTTTCTTAGATCTAGCTATGCAAATCCATTCTCCTTGATGCACCGCTTGGTGTGGTGGCATGATTTGGGTATTATAACATGTCCAAAAAGTTTGAGACCAATTGGAAATACTTGGCAATGCAAAGTTGCTCAAATTTGGTTCTGGACAGAGAGTGTTTTGGAATATTTTGGTGAATCAACACAATTGTGATTGAGATGAAACTTTGCAAGATCATCACATATAGCATGTGTGATTTGCTGGAATTTTCCTGGATTTTATTGAGAATATTTCTTATAGAAATATTTCAAATACAGGGAAGATGCAGAAAGGGTTTTGGAGGGTTTTGCCCAATATTTTGAACTTGACCATGTGTTTAAACTCTTATATATGGACAATATATGTCCACTGAGTTTCCCTAAATTTTCTCCAATATTTTGAAATCATAAAAATAATTTTTCCATATAAAAGACCATTTCTGGCCTTAAGAAAAGGCCTTTAAATAAAATAAGAAAATAATCTTTAAAAATAATATTTTGTAGTTTTGGGGATTTATATATTAGTAGGTTCCAAATAAATCCTTTGGGGCAAATAAATCCACCCAATTTAAGGACTTGTAGTTAAATCCTCAACTCAGGGTTTTTGAAAACCTAATTTGAATAAATCCATTTTGGCCAAAATAATATTTGATAAAAATAGTTTTAGGTCCTATACACAGGGTATGATCATTGGACAAGATTTTGGATCAAGGAAAAGAGTTCTTGAGGGTAGGAGGAAGTTTTATCAATATAGAGCACAAGCAAGCAATCAAGTCAAGCATAACAAGCACACAAAAGTTTTAATTGACCCAAATTTTTGAGTCATGATAACTTAGTCATGAGGCAAAACACAGGGTGTGACAATGGGTATGCCGTGAGTGTTAGCAATAATATAAGACTAAATGATGGTTGAGTATGTGGACTTGCCAAAAGGCTCCTACATGAAACCCTTCCTGAAAATATGATGAATTGTAGTTGCAAAGTTGACTAAGAACATAGTTTGTTGGTTTTCAATAAGGTTTATGCTTCATACTTCTACGTTGTGATGAATTGTTACATGTTCATAACAAGCTATATGATAAAAATGTGTTGAATAAATTCTATGTTAGAGTTTGTTGCTGCTATATTAATAACCATGATGCTTCTATGTCCGTATTTTGTTTTTATCGACACCTCTCTCTCAAACCATGTGGACATGCTTTTCAATATCAGCTTTCGCTTGAGGACAAGCGAGTTCTAAGCTTGGGGGAGTTGATACGTCCATTTTGCATCATGATTTCTTACTGTTATTTATTATGTTTTGTTGAATAATAATGCTTTGGGAGTGATTCTAATGCCTTTTCTCTCATAATATGCAAGGTTTACACAAAGAGGGAGAATACCGGCAGCTGGAATTCTGGACCTAAGAAAAGCACATCAGAGATACCTCTTCTGCACAACTCCAATGAAACTAAAATTTTACGGAGATTATTTTTGTATTTAATAAAAAATACTAGAGCAGAAAACTACCGGAGGGGGCCAGCCAGGTGGGCACAACCCACAATTGCGCGCCAGACCCCCCCTGGGCGCGCCCTGGTGTATCGTGGCCTCCTCGGCCCACCTCCGGTGCCCATCTTCTGGTATATAGTCACATTTAACGTAGAAAAAATCAGAGGAGGACTTTCGGGACGAAGAGCCGCCGCCTTGAGGCGGAACTTGGGTAAGAGCACTTTTGCCCTCCGGCGGAGCGATTCCGCCGGGGGAACTTCCCTCTCGGATGGGGAAATCGAAGCTATCGTCATCACCAACACCCCTCTCATCTTTGGGAGGCCAATCTTCATCAACATCTTCAACAGCACCATCTCCTCTCGAACCCCAGTTCATCTCTTGTGTTCAATCTTTGTACCGGAACCTCAGATTGGTACCTGTGGGTGACTAGTAGTGTTGATTACCTTGAGTAGTTGATTGCTATATGGTGTATTTGGTGGAAGATTATATGTTCAGATCCATTATGCTATTTAATACCCCTCTGATCTTGAGCATGATTATTATTTGTGAGTAGTTACCTTTGTTTTTGAGGTCACAGGAGAAGTCATGTTGCAAGTAATCATGTGAATTTGATATGTGTTCGATATTTTGATGATATGTATGTTGTGATTCCCTTAGTGGTTTCATGTGAATGTCGACTACATGACACTTCACCATTCATGGGCCTAAGGGAATGCATTGTGGAGTAGTTATTAGATGATGGGTTGCTAGAGTGACAGAAGCTTAAACCCTAGTTTATCGCTACTTTGTAAGGGGCTGATTTGGATCCAGACGTTTAATGCTATGGTTAGATTTTATCTTAATACTTTTCTCATAGTTGCGGATGCTTGCGAGGGGGTTAATCATAAGTGGGAGGTTCTTCAAGTAAGAACAGCACCCAAGCACCGGACCACCCACATATCAAATTATCAAAGTAGCGAACACAAATCAAACCAACATGGTAAAAGTGACTAGACGAAATTCCCGTGTACCCTCAAGAACACTTTGCCTATTACTAGAGATTGTTCTAGCCTGCCCTTTGCCACAAAAGGATTGGGCAACCTTGCTGCACCTTATTTACCGTTACCGCTACTTGCTCGTTATAAATTATCTTGCTATCAAACTATCTATTACGAACAATTTCAGTGCGGGCAGAAATTACCTTGCCGAAAACCGCTTGTCATTTCCTTCTGCTCCTCGTTGGGTGTGGGGACCCTGACTCATAAGTCGTGATCACCGAATGTATGTGCACAGTGATCCCAGAGATCAATACTCACTGAACACACATAAACTAAATAACAAGAGTCTTACATCCATTACGTACCGTTTTACTCAAATATTGCCTCTATGGCCAAGTCTTCATAATCTTAAAGTGGAAATCTTCAACGATAGCATGAACCCATGCCATCTGCCTTAACCCTACAGGCATTCTGACTGGGAAGTGTCCTAGTTCGCATGTTCGTAACCAACGTAATCTTCACCATAACCTGGTCTTTCATGCCTAGCCAATAAAATAACCAGTGGCAAGTCAATGACTACTTTGAATGTACTCGCAAGCAACCCATGTTTGGAACAAGGTTCAACAGAGCATGATATAGCACTAAGTAGGTAAGTTTGTGGAAAGCTAATTTTGAGTGCAGTGACATGATCAAATAACTTATGTAAGCATGCATCAACAGTTGGAAGATATCCATATGAACAAGTTACATGTATCATCATAAGCAGGGGTTGAACATCTCATGTTCAGTCATCATGTCAAGTCATCCGACTTAACTCAAGTATCATCTTCGTCACACACACACCAATTTTTGAGAAAATATCTGGACGTAGATTAAGAAGGACCTCCAACTGTCCATGACCGTGGACACTATGCCGAGATTGCGAGCTTTACCCACAAGACTCGGGGAACTTCCATGTCGTCCACGACTCTCGGTATATTACATACCCGAGGTAAGCACCCGAATAGTGCCTTTCACTTGACGACACTAAACAAAGAGTCCACTCGTTGGTCCGTATCTTCATGATGTACAAAACACGAGCATCGCTCAACATAGTACCATCCATGAAGGAACACAACGGTGTGCCTGGTGCCTGTAAAGACAGCGCATGGTCGCCCTACCAGGCACGACCCCGTATCGAGAGAGTAACTCATACTCTTCCGCCACTAGTAATGCGGGCTCCCTGCTAGTATCGACCAAAGTAATCAACAAAGCCCCTTCCCATATAGGGGTAGAGTGGTCGCACATGTAAGGTTGGGACGGTCAGCAGACCTTAAATCTAATCCGTTTTCGAAAACACACACACAACTTGCTCCGGTACACCACTTCTTTCTCAAGTGGTTACCTAGCCCAACATCATCTTCCTCAGGCATTAGTGGCACCTGACGGGGTTTTCTAAAAGTCTTTGAAAACACTTTTGTTTCCATCACCGTGCATATCCCCGTCCCGTTTGCATAGCATCTACTAAGCATCCTATCTACTCCCACCCGCACAACCCTCATAAGGAGGTAGGGTCATGCACGATGCAAGTATCAACGAGAAAGTAACGGGGCATCCACCCAAGTGGTCACCACATCATCATGATCAATATATCGAAATAAGGTAGTATATGACTTGCATGAAAAAGTTTCTTAGGCATGGTCAAAGGGCTGCTTGCCTGGCTCAGCAAAGTCTTCGAGGTCTTCACACGCTTCTCGTCCAATTCCGAGCACTTCATCTACTTCGTCAACTATCACCGGAAACAACCGCAATAAGCAACACAACAAGCAGATAAATAAAAGTGCTCTATAAATATGAGTTTTATTTTTCTTGGACCTCTCTGGTCATAAGAAAAATACCTAAAATGGCTCTACTTGAGTTGGATCAATGGGGCTTTTTGAAAGGTGGAAGTGGAGGAAATGATGATCCTATAAGAAGTATGCAGGAAATGTTTTTATAAAAATGACTGGATGCACTCATCAAATAGGGCATGATTTTAGAAACATTTGGGAAGTGGTCTCACTGGATTTGGGGTTGGCATGATTTTCCTATGAATTCCCTAAGATGAAATGAAGGGGAAATGGACCATTTATTTACCCTAGCAGAATATTGCATAGGAAAAATGTTGTCTATAGCTAGTAGGATTTCTGGAGTCACTGAAAATTAGAATCACTCCATTTGGAGTTGATTTGGACTCGCTAGGAATTTTGCAAGGGGACAATCACTAGTTCAAATTTGAATGCAAAAACTTGCAGTGGAAAATCATGAAAGTTGCACCATTAAATAGGATGGAATTTTAGAAGAATATAGAAATTTGAATCATCAAAATTGGAAGTCATATGAATATTCTAGGATTTGCTTAGTGTCACTGGAAAATAGAAAAAGAGAAGGAAATACTTGCGGGTTATACTGCGCACAGGGCGCCGAACAGGGATTGGGTCGGCCCAGCAGCTCAGCCGAGCAGGGGAAGCGGTGACGTCGAAGGCGCCCCGGGGAAATACGCCTTCCCCGGGAGAAGGCGGCTCCAGTGCCAGCCCGCTTCCACTTAAAAAAAGGCAAGGCCCACCCGTCAGTGGCTCGGCCTCGCTGACCGGCCGACACGCGGGGCCCGCTTGGCGGGTCCGTCTCCTTCCTCCCACGGGTGCCTTGGGCCCGGCCAGGGGCGACAACGACGCCGCCCGCTGGCGCTCCCGGCCACCATTTCGGGCGGTGTGGCTACCGAAGCGCTCGGGGGCAACGAGCCGCATCCGCCTGGAGCACGCCCACGGGGGAGAGGTGCAACGGCGGGGGCTCGGGTGGCCGCCGACGACGAAGGGCACGTCGCCACGAGCACGGGCAAGGAAAATGGAGCGGCGGGGAGGTCCTTTTGGCGAAGCAGGGAGTTCCGGTGAGGCTCGGAGGAGACGAGAGAGGCCACCGTGGCCGAATTTTGAGAGGAGGCCGACGGCGACATGGCGACAATGGGGGTGGATGCAGGGTTGTAGTGCGAATGGGGAGGTTCAGGAGGCTCAAGGGAGGGAGAGGGAGCTAGAGGGGACAAGTGGGGGGGGGGGCTCGGGGAGAGGCATAAGCAAGAGGGGGCCACGAGGGGAGCTCGGATGCGCCTCGGATGCTCTCGGGCGCCGAGCATGCGCGTGCCTGAGCTCCCTTGGCTGCATCCTGGCATCGGGGAGGGGCGTGGGAGGTCGAGGGGAGGTTCCTGGCGTGCTGGGGTGCTCAACCGGAGCCGGTCACGAGCTACAGGACAAGAGTTGTTGGCAGAACGTCGTTTCTGCATGTCATCTACGTAGTCACCACGCCATGCTGTGTCCAGAGTGATCTTTTGGTCGACCAAAGATGTCTGGCATGCAAGGCATGCGTGGTAAAGCCCTCTGGTGAAATTGCAAAGGAGATGGAGCTGGCTGAGCTAGGTTTTCACTGTTGGCAAGTTTGCAACAACAAACTTGGGGCTCATCCAAGGTGTTTTTACTGTGGGCCACTTGGGACCAAACTATGTCTAGTGGTCATGGGTATGGAGGGACTACGTAACCACCCATTTTCAGCTCAGCTAGATGAGTGTATAGGGTACTTGTAGTTCAAAGCCATATTTGCTGCCAAAATCTAGTTTTGGATGGACTGCTCATATGTTCCATATGAGCCTGCCATTTTTGGGTGTGGAAAGGTGCATTAGCATACTATATGTGTTGTGGAAAAACTTGGGGGCATTTGCATAGTCAGAACAATGGGAGAGAGGAAGGAGAGGTGTTGTCATGGTAAAAAGAGAGGGAATAAGAGAGAGTTACCCCCCAAATAATTGATCAGAGGCCATGGAAAAGTTACTGGAGGCAGAAGAGGGTTAGAATATGTTGTGGTAAGGGGGCAAGGGGAATCTTTCTGGGTCAACTTTGCTTCTCCACTAGTTTATGGCAGAAGGTGTTTGTGTTGTGATTGGGCTAGGTAGAGGAATCCTATGGTCTTGAGATTTACCAGGGGTAAATGGTAAGTCTATTTGGTCCTGATCACAAGTTTTCAGCTCATTTGAAGGAACTTGATAATGCAAACTTGGTAACCCCTAGAATTGGGCAGAAATGGATTTGCTTAGATCTAGCTATGCAAATCCATTCTCCTTGATGCGCCACTTGGTGTGGTGGCATGATTTGGGGATTATAACATGTCCAAAAAGTTTGAGATCAATTGGGAATACTTGGCAATGCAAAGTTGCTCAAATTTGATTCTGGACAGAGATGGTTTTGGAATATTTTGGTGAATCAAAACAATTGTGCTTGAGACGAAACTTTGCAAGATCATCACATATAGCATGTGTGACTTGCTAGAATTTTCTTGGATTTTATTGAGAATATTTCTTATAGAAATATTTCAAATACAGGGAAGAGGCAGAAAGGGTTTTGGAGGGTTTTGTCCAATATTTTGAACATGACCATGTGTTTAAACTCTTATATATGGACAATATATGTCCACTGAGTTTCCCTAAATTTTCTCCAATATTTTGAAATCATAAAAATAAATTTTCCATATAAAAGACCATTTCTGGCCTTAAGAAAAGGCCTTTAAATAAAATAAGAAAATAATCTTTAAAAATAATATTTTGTAGTTTTGGGGATTTATATATATAGTAGGTTCCAAATAAATCCTTTGGGGCAAATAAATCCACCCAATTTAAGCACTTGTAGTTAAATCCTCAACTCAGGGGTTTTTGAAAGCCTAATTTGAATAAATCCATTGTGCCCAAAATAATATTTGATAAAAATAGTTTTAGGTCCTATACACAAGGTATTATCATTGGACAATAGTTTGGATCAAGGAAAAGAGTTCTTGAGGGTAGGAGGAAGTTTTATGAATATAGAGCACAAGCAAGCAATCAGACAATCAGCAATCAAGTCAAGCATAACAAGCACACACAAGTTTTAATTGACCCCGATTTTTGAGTCATGATAACTTAGTCATGAGGCAAAACACATGGTGTGACAATGGGTATGCCGTGAGTGTTAGCAATCGTATAAGACTAAATGATGGTTGAGTATGTGGACTTGCCAAAAGGCTCCTACATGAGACCCTTCCTGAAAATATGATGAATTGTAGTTGCAAAGTTGACTAAGAACATAGTTTGTTGGTTTTCAATAAGGTTTATGCTTCATACTTCTACGTTGTGATGAATTGTTACTTGTTAATAAGAAGCTATATGATAAAAATGTGTTGAATAAATTCTATGTTAGAGTTTGTTGATGCTTTATTAATAAGCAGGATGCTTCTATGTCTGTATTTTGTTTTTATCGACACCTCTCTCTCAAACCATGTGGACATGCTTTTTAATATCGGCTGTCGCTTGAGGACAAGCGAGTTCTAAGCTTGGGGGAGTTGATACGTCCATTTTGCATCATGATTTCTTACTGTTATTTATTATGTTTTGTTGAATAATAATGCTTTGGGAGTGATTCTAATGCCTTTTCTCTCATAATATGCAAGGTTTACACAAAGAGGGAGAATACCGGCAGCTGGAATTCTGGACCTAAGAAAAGCACATCAAAGAATACCGGCAGCTGGAATTCTGCACAACTCCAATGAAACTGGAATTTTACGGAGATTATTTTTGTATTTAATAAAAAATACTGGAGCAGAAAACTACCGGAGGGGGCCAGCCTGGTGGGCACAACCCACTAGGGTGCGCCCTGGTGTATCGTGGCCTCCTCGGCCCACCTCCGGTGTCCATCTTCTGGTATATAGTCACATTTAACCTAGAAAAAATCAGAGGAGGACTTTCGGGACGAAGCGCCGCTGCCTTGAGGCGGAACTTGGGTAGGAGCACTTTTGCCCTCCGCCGGAGCGATTCCGCCGGGGGAATTTCCCTTTCGGAGGGGGAAATCGAAGCTATCGTCATCACCAACACCCCTCTCATCTTTGGGAGGCCAATCTTCA
Organism: Elymus sibiricus; assembly: GCA_039707655.1. Classification (NCBI taxonomy): domain Eukaryota; kingdom Viridiplantae; phylum Streptophyta; class Magnoliopsida; order Poales; family Poaceae; genus Elymus; species Elymus sibiricus. Next base: position 342,944,573 of record CM077669.1, on the reverse strand, counting down.
TCAACATCTTCAACAGCACCATCTCCTCTCAAACCCTAGTTCATCTCTTGTGTTCAATCTTTGTACCGGAACCTCAGATTGGTACCTGTGGGTGACTAGTAGTGTTGATTACCTTGAGTAGTTGATTGCTATATGGTTTATTTGGTGGAAGATTATATGTTCAGATCCATTATGCTATTTAATACCCCTCTGATCTTGAGCATGATTATTATTTGTGAGTAGTTACCTTTGTTTTTTAGGTCACGGGAGAAGTCATGTTGCAAGTAATCATGTGAATTTGATATGTGTTCGATATTTTGATGATATGTATGTTGTGATTCCCTTAGTGGTTTCATGTGAACGTCGACTACATGACACTTCACCATTCATGGGCCTAAGGGAATGCATTGTGGAGTAGTTATTAGATGATGGGTTGCTAGAGTGACAGAAGCTTAAACCCTAGTTTATGCGCTACTTTGTAAGGGGCTGATTTGGATCCAGACGTTTAATGCTATTGTTAGATTTTATCTTAATACTTTTCTCGTAGTTGCGGATGCTTGCGAGGGGGTTAATCATGAGTGGTAGGTTGTTCAAGTAAGAATAGCACCCAAGCACCGGACCACCCACATATCAAATTATGAAAGTAGCGAACACAAATCAAACCAACATGGTAAAAGTGACTAGACGAAATTCCCGTGTACCCTCAAGAACACTTTGCCTATTACTAGTGATTGTTCTAGCCTGTCCTTTGCCACAAAAGGATTGGGCTACCTTGCTGCACCTTATTTACCGTTACCGCTACTTGCTCGTTATCAATTATCTTGCTATCAAACTATCTATTACCTACAATTTCAGTGCTTGCAGAAATTACCTTGCCGAAAACCACTTGTCATTTCCTTCTGCTCCTCGTTGGGTTCGACACTCTTACTTATCGAAAGGACTACAATTGATCCCCTATACTTGTGGGTCATAAGTAGGTATGGTGTCTGTTTTGAGGAAGATATAATAAGGCTTATGTGCAACAGAGTGTATCATGTCATGGGGTTTGGATGCACCGGCGAAAGTTGCACCGATCCTCAAGGTGAGAATGGGCAATGCACGGTACCGAAGAGGCTAGGAAATATGAGGAGGTGAGATTGAGTATGTCCATGGTTTCATATTAGTCATAAAGAACTCATATACTTATTGCAAAGTTATAATAGTTTTATCAAAAATCAAAGTACTACTTGCATGCCCCGAGGGAGGATGTTGGTAGGTGTTAACCATCTCCCGCCTCCGACCCGAAACAACACTAGGATTTCAACGAGGAATAGAAATGCTCACACATCATCACCATTTCTTTATAATTTTTAGACGAACAAGAAGTTAAGCTCTCTTAATATCGACACTTCTATGAATCAACAATTATGAACTCACACCTTTTTCATATTACCACATCAATATCATTAACCCACAATTTTTCTATATGTGCTACATGATGGTTTTAATTATCACTCATTGAATACCTATTATTTTTGGATTAATCTTATGACCCATGCAAATTACTGTCACTATTTATTAACTCTCAAACAAATATAAGTGAAAAGCGAGAGTGAAACTATTTCTATAAAATCTACACGCCACCGTGCTCAAAAAGATATAAGTGAAGTACTGGAGCAACTGCTAAGCTCAAAAGATATAAGTGAAGCACATAGAGTATTCTAAGAAATTAGATGAAGGTGTGTATCTCTCAAATAGGTGTGTCCAGAAAACAATGATTGTGGCAAACTGAAAGTAAAAGCAAACAAAAACAAACAACGCTCCAAGCAAAACTCATATCATGTGATGAATAAAAATGTAGCTTCAGGTGACATACTGATGGATTGAGACGAAAGAGGGGATGCCTTCTGGGGCATCCCCAAGCTTAGACGCTTGAGTATTCCTTATAATATTACCTTGGGGTGCCTTGATCATCCCCAAGCTTAGTCTTTTGCCACTCCTTATTCCGTTGTCCATCGTGACAACACCCAAAACTTGAAAACTTCAATCACACAAAACTCAACAAAACTTCGTTAGATCCGTTAGTATAAGAAACATATTTAGTACTTTAGGTAATGTTATAAATTGATTCTTATTTCATAATCGCATAATAGGTACTGTATTCTAAATTCTCAATGGCTTATACCCCCCGATACAATCCATGGCATAATCAAAACAAGCAAACTATGCAAGCAAGAACAGAATCTGTCTAAAACAGAACAGTCTGTAGTAATCTGTAGAGAACTTATACTTATGTAACTCTAAAAATTCTGAAAACATAGGAAGACCTTAGGAATTTGTATATAAATACTGTGTAAAAAATTCATATCATTATCACGCTATAGTAAAAAATTAAAATTCCTGTACTGGAGTCAAAAGTTTCTGTTTTGTTTCAGCATCGATTCTACTCATATTGTGAGTCATCCCAAAGGCTTTACTTGGCACAAACACTAATTAAAACATAAAACCACAATAATTACAGAGGCAATAATCATGTTAAAAAAAACAAACAGAAAGTAAAAAGCAAAAATAAAGGTAACTATTGGGTTGCCTCCCAACAAGCGCTATTGTTTTACGCCCCTAGCTAGGCAGTCATCTTTGACACTCCACCCATAAGTAGCTCTCATGATTGATTCATAAGGTGATTTAATTCTCTTTCTAGGGAAGTATTACATCCCTTTCTTTAATGGGAATTGGAACCTTATGTTTCCCTTTTTCATGTCAATAATTGCACCTATATTTCGTAGGAAGGGTCTTCCAAGTATTATGGGAAAAGTAGGATTGCAATCAATATCAAGCACAATGAAATCTACAGGCACATAATTTTTATTTGCAATAATAATAACATCATTAATCCTATCTAGAGGTTTCTTAATGGTAGAATCTGCAAGATGCAAGTTAAGGGAACAATCATCAATATTAGTGAGACCAAGCACTTCACAAAGAGATTTAGGAATAGTTGAAACACTAGCACCAAGGTCACACAAGGCATTGCATTCATATTTATTTATCTTTACATTGATAGTTGGTTCCCACTCATCATGCAATTTTCTAGGAATAGAAACTTCTAGCTCAAGTTTCTCATCATAAGCTTTTATCATAGCTTCTACTATACGTTCGGTAAAAGCTTTGTTTTGTTCATAAGCATTAGGTGAGATAATAATGGTTTGCACAAAGGAAATACATTATACTAAAAGAGCAATTATCATAATTAAAGTACTTGTAATCCAAAATAGTGGGCACATCACTAGTTAAAGTTTTGACCTCTCCAAACCCATGTTTTTCAGTTTTAGCATCAAAATCATCACCCTCCAAGCAAACGGGACGCTTTTCAACTAGAGTTGACTCATCTCCAGTCCCTTTATCATTTATATTCAGAGAAGTAAACAAAGATTCAATAGTTGAAGTACCCATCATTTTAAGATCTTCATCATGATTCCAGTAAAAACCAGGTGGAAGATCCTTTTCTAAGAATTCGCGCTTAGCTTTCAACTTAGCGGTCCTCTCCTTACTTTCATTAATAGATATTTGGATAGATTTACTAGTCTCATTAAAATCATGCTTAGGTGGCAAAGCTTTACTTTTAAGAGTTTCTACATCAAGAGCAATTATATCCATGTTTTTAGCCAAAGCATCAACTACATGCAATTTTTCTTCTACCATAGTGTTGAAAACCTTTTGAGAATTAATGAATTATTTAATTGTGTTCTCAAGATCAGAGGGTATACTATTATAATTTGTATAAGAATCTGCGTAAGAATTACCATAATAATTTCCATAGTTGTTAGAGGAATTACCGGGATACGGCCTAGAATTGAAATTTCCTCTATAAGCATTGTTATTGAAATTATTTCGCGAGATAAAGTTCACATCAATAGCATCATTATTTTTCTCAATCAAAGTAGACAACGGCATATCATTGGGATCAACATGAGTATTTTTACTAGCAACCATATTCATAAGAGCATCCACTTTTTCACTCAAAGTAGCGATTTGTTCAACAGAAATTACCTTCTTACCAGTTGGAGCCCTTTCGGTATGCCACTGAGAATAATTTGTCATAATGTTGTCCAGAAGTTTTGTGGCCTCTCCTAAGGTCACATCCATAAAGGTACCACCTGCAGCAGAATCTTGAACATTTCTAGACACAAAGTTTAGTCCAGCAAAGAAGTTTTGGATAATCATCCACAAATTTAAACCATGAGTAGGGCAATTTCTTATCATCAATTTCATTCTATCAAAAGCTTGTGCAACATGTTCTTGATCTTGCTATTTTAAATTCATTATTTGTTTTCTAAGGGAGATGATTTTAGCAGGAGGGAAATACTTGGCAATAAAAGCATCTTTACACTTATCCCATGTTCCAATACTATTACGAGGTAAAGATGAAAACCAAGCTTTAGCTTTATATCTTAGTGAAAAGGGAAATAATTTTAATTTTACAATATCATTATCCATATCATTTTTCTTTCGCATATCACATAGTTCAACAAAGGTATCAAGATGTGAAGCGGGATCCTCATTAGGACTTCCCGAAAATTGATCTTTCATGACAAGATTTAGCAATGCAACATTAATATCAAAAGCCTCCGCACTAGTGGCGGGTGGTATAGGAGTACTATAAAATCATTATTATTAGTATTTGAGAAGTCACACAACTTAGTAGTATCTTGAGACATGGTGACCGAACAAGCAAAGTAACAAGCAGGACAAGTAAACTAGCAAGTAAAACGAGCAAAGAAGTAAACTAGTGACAAGCAAAGATAAATATTTTTGTATTTTTTATTTTTATGAAACAAACTAAATATAACAACAAATAAAAAGAAGAACAAGTGAATGATAATTTGTGTGAAATTACTTGATAGTTGATGATGATATTCCCCGACAACGGCGCCAGAAATCCTTCCTGATACTTGTGATATGCGTTGGGTTTTCTGTGAAGAGGAACGAGTAATTGCACCATAATGCGGGTAAGTATTTCCCTCAGTTATGAAACCAAGGTTTATTGAACCAATAGGAATATCAATCCTCAACCGTCTTCAACGGCTGCACACCAAAGAGCAAACAACTTGCACCCAACGCGGGCAAGAGGGTTGTCAATCCCCTTGATCTCGTTATTTGCAAGCAAATGAGTTGTATAGATAATTGTAGATTCCAAAATAAAATAAAATACAAATAATGGCAGCAAGATAATAATAGCATTTGTGAATTTATAAGTGAATAGACCCGGGGGCCATAGTTTTCCCTAGCGGCATCTCTCATGTAGGCAACATATGGCAGGTAACAAATTATTGTTGGGCAATTGATAGAAAAGCGGATAGTTATGCGATTTTCACGGCAATGATCATGTGTATATAGGCATCACGTCCATAAAAAAATAGGCCGACTCCTGCCTGCACCTATTACTATTACTCCACTCATCGACCGATATCCAGCATGCATCTAGAGTATTAAGTAAAACAGAGTAATGCATGGAGAACAATGACATGATGTAGACAAAGTAAACTCAATCAATAGGAATAAACCCCATCGTGTTATCCTTAGTAGCAATAACACAAATACGCAACTTGTCCCCTTCTGTCTTTGGGATATAGAAACTCGTCAGGTTGAACCTACTACAACGCACCTCTCTCACTGAAGAAAGATCAATCTACTTGGCCAAAGCAAATCAATAGATCGGAGAGAATTACGAAGCTATGATGATCATGCAAATAAGAATCATAATAATTTAAGAGAAGACTCAAATAATTTTCATGAATAATCTGAACATAAACCCACAATTCATCGGATCCCAACAAACGCACCACACAAAAGGATTACATCGGATAGATCAAAGCGAAGATGGGATGATCATTGTATTGAAGATCGAGAGAGAGAGAGAGAGAGAGAGAGATTGCCATCTAGGTACTAACTACGGACCCGTAGGTCTATGATGAACTACTCACACATCATCATGAGGGCGGCAAGGTTGATGATGAGGCCCTCCGTGATCGATCCCCCCTCCTGCAGGGTGCCGGAACGGAACTCCAGATGGCCTCCCGACGGAACAGAGACTTGCAGCGGCATAAAAAGTGTTTCGAGACTTCCTCCAGGGTTTTAAGAATATTTGTGAATTTATAGGCCAAAGAATGGGATCGGGAGAGCCATGAAGGTACCACAAGCCATCAGGCCATGCCCCCCCAGACCGCGCCCTGTTGGCTTGTGGGGCCCTCGTGTGGCTCCCAGTTTCCTTCCGAATCTTCCGGATCTTATTTTTGTCCAGAAAAAATCACCAAAAAGTTTTGTGGCAATTGGACCAAGTTTGGTACTATAAACCTGAAAAGTGAAAAACATGCAGAAAACAGCAAGTGGCACTGGGCACTGGGTCAATAGGTTAGTGCTAAAAAATAATATAAATGTGTAAATAAATACTTAAAAAGTATCCTAGAATGATAATATATTAGCATGGAACAATCAAAAATTATAGATACATTGGAGACGTATCAATTACCGTCGCTATTTATTAACTCTCAAACAAATATAGGTGAAGAACGAGAGTGCAATTATTTCTATAAAATCTATAAGCCACCGTGCTCTAAAAGATATAAGTGAGTCACTAGAGCTACTGCCAAGCTCAAAAGATATAAGTGAAGCACATAGAGTATTCTAATAAATTATGATGATATTGTGTCTCTCTCAAGTAGGTGTGTGCAGCAAACAATGATTGTGGGAAACTAAAACAAAAGGCAAACTAAAGCAAATGACGCTCCAAGCAAAACTCATATCATGTGATGAATAAAAATATAGCTCCAAGTGACATACCGATGGATTGAGACGGAATAGGGGATGCGTTCCGGGGCATCCCCAAGCTTAGACACTTGAGTCTTCCTAGAATATTACCTTGGTGTGCCTTGGGCATCCCCAAGCTTAGGATCTTGTCGCTCCTTATTCCTTCGTCCATCGTGATAACACCCAAAACTTGAAAACTTCAGCACACAAAACACAACAGAAAGCTCGTGAGATCCGTTAGTATAATAAACATATCAAATACTTTAGGTACTGTTGTAAATTGATTCATATTTTATTATTGCATAAGTTACTGTATTCTGACTTATCTATGATTTATATTGACCAATATAATCCATGGCATCATCAAAACAAGCAAAACATGCAAGCAAAAACAGAATTTGTCTAAAACAGAACAGTCTGTAAAGATCTGTAGAGAAACTATACTTGTGCAACTCTAAAAATTCTGAACAATTAGGAAAACCTGAAGAATTTGTATAGAGATACTTTGTAAAACATTCAGATCATTATCACGCTCCAGTAAAAAATGAAAATTCCTGTACTGGAGTCAAAAGTTTTTGTTTTTGCACCGTATCGATTCTACTCATCTTGTGAGTCATCCCAAAGGATTTACTTTGCACAAACACTAATTAAAACATAAAAACACAATCATTACAGAGGCAACAATCATGTTATGACACACAAACATAAAGTAAAAAGCAAAAATAAAGATAACTATTGGGTTGCCTCCTAACTAGCGCTATTGTTTTACGCCCGTAGCTAGGCATAACGTGTATGATCAAGTGTTGTCATCTTTGACAGTCCACCCATAAGTGGCCCTCATGATAGATTTATAAGGTGGTTTGATTCCCTTTCTAGGGAAGTGCTCCATCCCTTTCTTTAATGGGAATTGGAATCGTATGTTTCCCTCTTTCATATCAATTATTGCGCCTATAGTTCGTAGAAAGGGTCTTCCAAGTATTATTGGACAAGTGGTATTGCATTCAATATCAAGCACAATGAAATCTATAGGAACATAATTCCTATTATCAAGGATAATAACATCATTTATTCTACCTAAAGGTTTCTTGATGGTAGAATCCGCAAGATGCAAGTTTAGGGAACAATCTTGAATATTCGTGAAACCAAGCACATCACAAAGAGATTTAGGTATAGTTGAAACACTAGCACCAAGGTCACACAAAGCATTGCATTCATATTATTTAAGCTTTATTTTAATAGTAGGTTCCCATTCATCATGCAATTTTCTAGGAATAGAAATTTCTAGCTCAAGTTTCTCATCATAAGCTTTTATCATAGCTTCTACTATATGTTTAGTAAAAGCTTTATTTTGTTCATGAGCATTGAGTGAGCTAATAATGGATTGCAACAAGGAAATACATTATACTAAAGAGCAGCTCTCATAATTAAAATCCTTGTAATCCAAGATAGTGGGGACATCACTAGTTAAAGTTTTAACCTCTCCCAACCCACCTTTTTCAGTTTTAGCATTAGAATCATCACCCTCTAGCTAAACGGGGCTCTCTCTAGCTAGAGTTGACTCAACTCCAGTCCCTTTGTCATTTAATTTTAGAGAATTAAACAAAGAATCAATAGGAGAAGTGCCAAGCATTTTGAGATCTTCATCATTATTCCGGTAAAAACCAGGTGGGAGAGCTTTTTCTAAGACTTCTCGCTTAGCTATTAACTTAGCGGTCCTCTCCTTACTTTAATTAATAGATATTTGGATAGATTTAATAGTTTCATTAAAATCATGCTTGGGTGGCAAAGCTTTACTTTTAAGAGTTTCTACATCAAGAGCAATTATATCCATGTTTTTAGCCAAACCATCAATTGTATGCAACTTTTCTTCTACCATAGTATTAAAAATCTTTTGAGAACTAATGAATTCTTTAATTGTGTTCTCAAGATCAGAGGGTATCTTATTAGCATTTGTAGAAGAATTTCTATAAGAATTTCTATAGGAGTTTCCATAATTATTAGAGGAATTACTGGGATACTGCCTAGCATTGAAATTTCGTCTATAAGCATTGTTGTTGAAATTGTTTCACGAGATAAAGTTCACATAAATAGCATCATCATTTTTCTCAATCAAAGTAGACAAGGCATATCATTTGGATCAACATGAGTATTTTTGCTAGCAACCATATTCATAAGAGCATCCACTTTTTCACTCAAAGTAGCCATTTCCTCAACAGAATTTACCTTCTTACCAGTTGGAGCTCTTTCGGTATGCCATTGAGAGTAATTTGTCATGATGTTGTCCAAAAGTTTGGTGACCTCTCCTAAGGTCACATCCATAAAGGTACCACCTGCAGCAGAATCTAGAAGATTTCCAGACACAAAGTTCAATCCAGCATAGAAATTTTGGATAATCATCCACAAGTTTAAACCATGAGTAGGGAAATTTCTAATCATCAATTTCATCCTCTCCCAAGATTGTGCAACATTTTCTTGCTCATGTTGTTTAAAATTCATTATTTTATTTCTAAGAGAGATGATCTTAGCAGGAGAAAAATACTTGGCAAAAAAGCATCTTTACACTGATCCCATGTTCCAATACTATTACGTGGTAAAGATGGAAACCAAGCCTTAGCTTTATCTCTTAGTGAAAAAGGAAATAATTTTAATTTCACAATATCATTATCCATGTCCTTTTTCTTTTGCATATCACAAAGTTCCACAAAAGTATTAAGATGAGCAGCGGGATCCTCATTAGGACTTCCCGAAAATTTATCTTTCATCACAAGATTCAGCAATGCAACATTAATATAAATATCCTCCGCACTAGTGGCGGGTGGTATAGGAGTACTAGCAAAATCATTGTTATTAGTATTTGAGAAGTCACACAACTTAGTAGTATCTTGAGACATGGTGACCAAGCAAGCAAAGTAACAAGCAGGACAAGTAAACTAAGAAGCGACGAAGTAAACTAGTGACAAGAAAAGATAAATATTTTTGTGTTTTTAATTTTTATGACGCAAACTAGATATGACAGCAAATAAAAAGAAGAACAAGTGAATGATAATTTGTGTGAAGTTACTTGATAGTTGATGATGATATTCCCCGGCAACGGCACCAGAAATCCTTCTTGATGCTTGTAATCTGCGTTGGGTTTTCCGTGAAGAGGAACAAGTGATGCAACACAATGCGGGTAAGTATTTCCCTCAGTTAAGAACCAAGGTTTATCAAACTAATAGGAATATCGGTCATCAACCGTCTTCAGCGGTTGCACACAAAGGAGCACACACTTTTACCCAACGCGGCAAGAGGGTTGTCAATCTGATCTCGTTATTTGCAAGTAAATGAGATGTGTAGATAATTATAGATAATTGTAAATTGAAAAATAAAATAAAATATAAATAATGGCAGCAAGGTATTGAAAGCGTTTGTAAACTTATAAGTGGATAGACCCGGGGGCCGTAGTGTTCTCTAGTGGCATCTCTCGTGTAGTAGGCATACGGTGGGTAAACAAATTACCGTTGGGCAATTGATAGAAAAGCGGATAGTTATGCAATCTTTATTCACGGCAATGATCATGTATATATAGGCATCATGTCCATAAGCAAATAGGCCAACTCCTGCCTGCACCTATTACTATTACTCCACCCATCGACCGTTATCCAGCATGCATCTAGAGTATTTAGTAAAACAGAGTAATGCTTGGAGAACGATGACATGATGTAGACAAAGAGAATTCAATTAATATGAACTAACCCCATCGTTTTATCCTTAAGTGTAGCAATACAAAGACGTGTCTTGTCCCTTTCTTTCACTTGGATATAGAGCACCGCCAGATTGAACCCACTACAACGTACCCCTCTCACTAGAGAAATATCAATCTAGTTGGCCGAACTATTTCAATAGATCGGAGAGATTTACGAAGCTATAATGATCATGCAAATAAGAATCATAATAATCAGAGGTGACTCAAATACTTTTCATGAATAATCTGAACATAAACCCACAATTCATCGGGTCCCAACAAATGCACCGCACAGAAGGATTACATCGAATAGATCAAAGTGAAGATGTGATGATCATTGTATTGAAGATCAAGAGAGAGATAGTCATCAAGATACTAGCTACGGACCCGTAGGTCTGTGGTGAACTACTCACAACTCATCATGGAGGCAGCAAGGGTGATGTAGAGCCCTTCCGTGATCGATTCCCCCTCCGGCGGATCGCCAGAAAAGGTCGCCAGATGGGTACGCGACGGAACAGAGACTTGCAGCGGTGGAAAAAGTGTTTCGGGGGCTCTCCTAGGGTTGTTGGAATATTTGAGGATTTATAGGCCAGAGAGGGGCACGAGAGGACGACCGAGGGAGCCACGACCATCAGGGCGCGGCCTGGCCCCATGGCACGCCCTGTTGGGTCGTGGTGCCCTTGTGCTGCCTCTCGTCTCCTCCCGAAGCTTCCCAGTCTTCTTTCGGTCCAGAAAAAAAATCATATTAAAGTTTCGTGGCATTTAGACTTCGTTTGGTATGGTAAACCTGAAAAGCAAAAAACATGCAGAAAACAGCAAGTGGCACTGGGCACTAGGTCAATAGGTTAGGGCTCAAAATAATATTAATTGGTAAAAAAACACCCAAGAAGTATCCTAGAATGATAATATAATAGCATGGAACAAACAAAAATTATAGATACGTTGGAGACGTATCACCGCCCGTCTCTGAGGAGCTCCGAGACACACTCGCGAGGTCGGTGGAAGACCATGTGACGAGCGTGCTGGAGTGGTTTGCTCCCGACGGAGAGGGGTCCGGTGAAGACGGAAATGCCGCCACTGCTGACACCGACAACGACTCTGCCGCCTAAGCCCTTCTCGCTCTCCTTCCTATAACTGGGTAGATGCGGCCCCGTGGGGGCGTGAAGACATCTGTATGGGACTTTTCTGTTAAGTACTTGGTGTTTTATGTGTTTCCATTTTCCCCTCGAAGCCTTTCTTTCCCTTTTACATTGCCTTTGTGCCCTGCATCGCTGGGACCCAGCCCCCGAGGTGGGCTACACCGTCGCTGGTATGCCTGGAGCGAGGGCTCAGCAAGGCTAGAGGGTGTAGGGCTCTTAGGGATGGTAGGAGATCCTGAGGAGCGATGCTTAGGGTCCCCCCTTGACATGCAGGCAGCTCATGCCAAGGAAATTAGGATGCCTTGAAAGGGAAACAAGGGTGAGGGAACCCGAGGGGATTTTAGACTTAGCTCTTTCGAGGTGCGCGGCTTGGAGACGGGTCCTCCGCAAGGGCAGCTCCACAAGGGCGGCTCGTGATGCGCGGTCCCTCGCGAAGCCTTTGGTCCATGGGACGCCGCTCGCGAGGCCTCCTGAGGGGGCTCCTGAAGCCTTCGATGTCCTGCACCAGGGAAATTGCCAAGTTTTTGCAAGTAGCACGGCAGGGCGCGCTCGCGAGGTCGCCTGTGGGTGTTACGTGAGGAGATAAGGGCACCAAGGACTCGGTGAGGTGACGTACACGGGAGAAGGCCTGCGAGCCAGAGCTCAGTTGCTTGGATTTCGCAGTGCTGCGGGGATTGACCCGAGCACAGAAACCGTGCCCAGCCCCTGCTCGCGTGACAGACATGGGGGAGATCACGAGCGCGCGCCCCTCATGAGGCATACTCAGCTGCAAGCACACAGAAATTCCGAAGGAAAGGAGGTTTACTGATGCATGAAGCAGGTTCGTTACATAACAGAAAGATACATGATGCCGTGTTTGAAATGGGTCAGTTTGAGGTTGGTGCAGCTGAAGAGTGCCCTCAATGGATGACAAAAACGCTACCGTGACGGACACGGATCAACCTGAGGTTGACGCAGCTGAAAAGCGCCCTCATGTCAAAAAGTCCGCCATGTCTGAGCATGGGGTATCCGCTAGCACTGAGCATGGGGCTTCCACGAGCGTGGGAAGGGACTCTCACGTGTCGAGGGCAGCATGGGTAGAGAGGGCCCCAGAACGTGTACAGCTCCATCTCGCTCGTATCCGTGGAGCACGGATAGAACTTACAGTGATGGAGGGTGTTCCATGTGTTTTGTACCGGAACACCCTCCGTCATCATTCGTGGGGCCACGGTGGGACGGGCGGTGATCGTTAACTACATCGGCGATGCGGGACTCTAGGCTCATGCGCATCAGCCTTGCGAAGGTGACTGCGGCGTTCTCTAGGCCGAAAGGCACGTGCATGAGCGGAGATGGAGGAGGGAAGGGCCTCGCGAGGCTAGCCTGGTTGATGGAGATGAAGTCGACGTATATGCGCGTGCTGCCGCGCAGCTTCGAGACGGGGGTGGGGTCAATGATCCACTTGGGGTAGGGAGCATCATGGGCGATTCCTGCATCTTGGGGCTTTCTGACGGGCCGCGCGCTCTGGCGCGTGACTCAGCGGTGCTCGATCACCTCCCTCGGTAGGGCGACCATGCCTGATGCTATCCAAGCCGATGCACCAGAGCTTGCCCGGAGGGAGGCAATGAACGCGCCTTCCTATTTAGGGGAGAGACCGCCATTGACGGCGTGGGAGGGGCCCGCGCTGCCCCCCATCCAGCGACGCCTTCTTGGACACTCATCAGCGGGTTACACGGTAGCGGTGGCGTTGTAGGCGTGCTCAAGGGTGTGCATCACGTCCTTCCCGTCGTAGTGGATGGTGATGGTGCGCCGCAGCTGGGCATCTTGACGAGGCCATAGGCGTGGTGAGTCACGAACATGAACTTGGAGAGCACTGGGTAGCCCAAGATGGCATTGTAGGGCAGGCCGATGTGCGCCACGTCGAAGTCGATGAACTCCGTGTGGCAGTTCCTGCGGGTGCCGAAGGTGACGGGAACGTGCACTTGCCCCAGGGGGATAGTGGAGCCGTCGGTGACGTCCAAGAAGGGCCTGGTGGGCATCAGGCGCTCGTTAGGCACTTGAAGCGTCTCGAAAGTCTCCACCGAGAGCACGCTGAACCCTACCCCGCCGTCGATGAGTGTCTTGGTGACAGCCACGTTGCTGCTAGTAGGAGTGCACGGCAGGGGGACGATGCCCACGGCCTTTGTGACTTGGGGTGTTCGCTGGCGTCGAAGGCGATGGGGAGCTCAGACCACTTGAGGCGCCTAGCGGACTTGAGCGCCGGGAGGGCCGCATTCATCTCTCGGGAGAACTTCTTGAAGTGGCGGTTGGACGGAGGGGCCTGGGCCCCGCCGAGGATGCAGGCCACCCTGCGGGGCTCCTGGTAGCCCCCAGCGTTCTCAGCGGGAGGAAGGTCATTGGCGCGTGGTGGGGCGGCGTTAGCCTGAGGGTCAGCCTGCTGATACGTCTCCAACGTATCTATAATTTTTGATTGTTCCATGGTGATATATTATCATTCTAGGATACTTTTTGGGTCTTTATTTACCAATTTATAATATTTTTGAGCAATAACCTATTGACCCAGTGCCCAATGTTAGTTGTTGTTTTCTACATGTTTTTGCCTTTTCAGGTTTACAGTACCAAATGAAGTCCAATTGCCACAAAACTTTTTGATGATTTTTTCTGGACCAAAACAAGATCGAGAAGCTTCGGAAGGAGGTCAGGAGGCAAACGAGGGCCCCGCCACACATTAGGGCGCGCCCTGGGGGGCGCCCTGATATGTGGTGGCCCCCTCGTAGCTCTCCCGATGTCCCTCTTCGGCCTATAAATTCTCTAATATCGCAAAAACCCTGAAGACAGTCCCGAAACCCTTTTTCTGCCGCCGCAAGTCTCTGTTCCATCGCGAGGCCATCTAGAGCTCCGTTCCGGCACCCTGCCGAAGGGGGGATCAATCAACGAGGGCCTCTTCATCAACCTTGCTGCCCTCATGATGATGCGTGAGTAGTTCACCACAGACCTACGGGTCCATAGCTAGTACCTAGATGGCAATATCTCTCTCTTATGATCTTCAATACAATGATCATCGCATCTTCGCTTTGATCTATACGATGTAATCCTATTGTGCGGACTGTTTGTTGGGATCCGATGAATTGTGGGTTTATGTTCAGATTATTCATGAAAAGTATTTGAGATACCTCTGATATATATTGTCTCTTAATTGCATGATCATTATAGCTTCGTAATGCTCTCCGATCTATTGACGTGCTTTGGCCAAGTAGATTGATATTTCATCGATGGGAGTGGTGCGTTGTGGTAGGTTCAACCTGGCGAGTTTCTATATCCCGGTGACAAAGTAGGGGACAAGATGCGTCTTTGTGTTGTTGCTACTAAGGATAAAACGATGGGGTTCATTCATATTGTTTGAGTTTAATTTTTCTACATCATGTCATCGTTCTCCAAGCATTACTCTGTTTTACTTAATACTCTAGATGCATGCTGGATAGTAGTCGATGAGTGGAGTAATAGTAATAGGTGCAGGCAGGAGTCGACCTATTTTCTTATAGATGTGATGTCTATATATACATGATCATTGCCGTGAACATCGCATAACTATCCGCTTTTCTATCAATTGCCCAACAGTAATTTGTTACCCACCGTATGCTGCCTACATGAGAGATGCCGCTAAGGAAAACTATGACCTCTGGGTCTATTCACTTATATATTTACAAACGCTAAAATTACCTTGCTGCCTTTATTTACCTTTTATTTTATTTTGCAATTTATATTTATCAACAATTATCTACACAACTCATTTGCTTGCAAATAATGAGATCAAGGGGATTGACAACCCTCTTGCCCGCGTTGGGTGCAAGTTGTTTGTTCATTTGTGTGCAGCCGCTGAAGACGGTTGGGGATTGTTATTCCTATTGGTTCGATAAACCTTGGTTTCATAACTGAGGGAAATATTTACCCACTTTATGTTGCAATCACCCGTCCCTCTTCACAGAAAACCCAACGCAGATCACAAGTATCAGGACGGATTTCTGGCGCCGTTGCCAGGGAATATCATCATCAACTATACAGTAACTTCACACAAATTTTCATTCACTTGTTATTCTATTTATTTGCTGTTATATTTAGCTTGTCTTATAAAAATCAAAAATACAAAAAAATGGAGTTTAGGTTGCCTCATATGTTTCGTCTTTATAATGTCTTTCGTGAAAATAAGGATTCTGAAAATTGTGCTCAATTATTAGAGGAAGAATTTATACAAATGCTTAATGTGAGTTCCTTTAATGATGAGCATGATAAAAATATTGTTAGTATGAATTCTCTGAATATCCATGATGCTAACGATATGCAAGACCACAAGCTTGGGGATGTTATGTTTGATGAAGATGATATTTTTTGTCCACGAAGTTTTGATTGGCAAATTTATTATGATGATTGTGGTGATGACACATATGCTATAATTAGTAATGATAACCATGAAAATTTTCATCATTATTTAATTTTAAATTTGTTTATGACAATCAAGTGTCACATGATAGTTATTTTGTTGAGTTTGCTCCAACTACCATGAATGAAAAGGAATTTCTTATGTGAAGAGTAATAAATTTTCTATGCATGTGGATCATGAAAAGAATGCTTTATGTGATATTTATATTGTGTAACTTCATGATGCTACTAAAAATTATTATGAGGGGGGAACATATGCCTGTAGGAATTGCAATAATATCAACTTTCCTCCCTATGTGTTCAAAGTTTCAAAGTTATGCTTGTTTTGCCTTCCTATGCTAGTTGATTCTCGCTCCCATAAATTGTTTGCTCACCAAATTCTATGCATAGGAAGTGGGTTAGGACTAAATGTGATTGTCATATGCTTCATGATGCTCCCATTCAATTCTTTACTTTCATGTGAGCATCATTGAAATCATTATGCCTAGCTAGGGGCATAAAACAACAACGCTTGTTGGGAGGAAACCCAATAGTTATTTTAAATTTTTGCTTTAAACTTGCTGTTTATTTTTAATAACATGATTATTGCCTCTGTAATTATTATGTTTTTGTGTTTAAATTAGTGTTTGTGCCAAGTAAAGCCTTTGGGATGACTCGCAAGATGAGTAGAATCGATGCTGAAACAAAACAGAAACTTTTGACTCCAGTACATGAATTTTAATTTTTTACTGGAGCGCGACAATGCTCTGAAATTTTAAAAGAGTGTTTGTATACACAGTTTCGAGGTTTTCCTAATTTTTCAGAATTGTTAGAGTTACAAAAGTGTAGGTTCTCTACAGATTTCTACAGACTGTTCTGTTTTAGACAGATTCTGTTTTTGCTTGCATAGTTGCTTGTTTTGATTATGCTATGGATTGTATCGGGGGGTATAAGCCATGGAGAAGTTAGAATACAGTGCCTATTATGAATTTTTGAAATTTGAATCAATTTACAATAGTACTTAAAGTATGCAATATGTTTCTTATACGAACGGATCTCACGGAGTTTTGTTGAGTTTTGTGTGATTGAAGTTTTCAAGTTTTGGGTGTTATCTTGATGGACAAAGGAATAAGGAGTAGCAAGAGCCTAAGCTTGGGGACGCCCAAGGCACCCCAAGGTAATATTTTAAAGGAGACACAAGCGTCTAAGCTTGGGGATGCCCCGGAAGGCATCCCCTCTTTCGTCTCAAATCCATCGGTATGTCACTCGAAACTATATTTTTATTCGTCACATGATATGAGTTTTGCTTAGAGCGTCGTTTACTTTTGTTTGATTTTACTTTAAGTTTGCCAAAATCATTGTTTGCTGGACACACCTATTAAGAGAGACACACATTCATCATAATTTGTTAGAATACTCTATGTGCTTCACTTATATCTTTTGAGCTTACCAGTTGCTCTAGTACTTCGCTTATATCTTTTTGAGCACGGTGGCGTGTAGATTTTATAGAAATGATTTCACTCTCGTTCTTCATTTATATTTTTTTGAGAGTTAATAAATAGTGATGGTAATTTGCATGGGTCATAAGACTAGTCCAAAAATATTAGGTATTCAATGATTGATAATCAAAACCATCATGTAGCACATATAAAGAAATTGTGGGTCAATGATATTGATGTAGTAATATGAAATAGGTGTGAGTTCATAATTGTTAAACCGTATAAGTGTCAATATTAAGAAAGGTTGACCTTTTTGTTCATCTAAAAATTAAAGAGGCATGGTGATGATGTGTGAGCATTTCTATTCCTCGTTGAAATCCTAGTGTCGTTTTGGGTCGGAAGCGCGCGATGGTTAACTCCTACCAACCTCTTCCCTTGGGGCATGCAAGTAGTACTTTGACCTATGATAAACTAATAAAACTTTGCAATAAGTATATGAGTTCTTTATGACTAATGTGAAACCATGGACATATGCAATCTCACCTTCTCATAATTTATTAGCCTCTTCGGTACCGTTCTCACCTCGAGGATCGGTGCAACTTTCGCCGGTGCATCCAAACCAGGTGACATGACACGCTCTGCTGCACATAAGCCTTATTATATATTCCTCAAAACAGCCACCATACCTACCTATCATGGCATTTCCATAGCCATTCCGAGATATATTGCCATGCAAATTCCATCGTCACTTCACATGACTAGTTCGTTCATCGTCATATTGCTTTGCATGATCATATAGAGCTGACATAGTATTTGTGGCAAAGCCATCATTCATCATATTTTTGATACATGTCACGCTAGATCATTGCACATCCTGGTACACTACCAGAGGCATTCATACAGAGTCATATCTTCATATCAGTTCTCCATATTGAGTTGTAAGTAAATAAAAGTGCGATGATCATCATTATTAGAGCATTGTCCCAGTGAGGAAAGAATGATGGAGACGATGATTCTCCCATAAGTCGAGATGAGACTCCAAACGAAAATAAAGATGGGGGAGGCCAAATGAGCCCACCATCCATTCAAAAAAATGAGAGAAGGGACTTTGCTACTATCCTTTACCACACTTGTGCCTCAAAGTGCCACTATGCTCTTCATGTAGAGAGTCTCATGATATATCACTATCATATGCTAGTGGGAATTACCTATTCATTATTACAAACTTGGCTCGTATATTCCTATGACGGGCTTCCTCAAATGCCCGAGGTCTTCATGAGCAAGCAAGTTGGATGCACACCCAACTTAGCTTCATTTGAGTTTTCATACACTTATAGCTCTAGTGCATCATTTGCATGGCAATTCCTACTCCTTGCATTGACATCTATCGATGGGAATCTCCATAGCCCGTTGGTACGCCTAGTTGATGTGAGACTATCTTCTCCACTTCCTACCCCTTTGATATCTACCACCATACTCTATTCCATTTAAATGATATGTCCAATGTCTCACGCTCATGTATTGCGTGAAGAATAAAAAGTTGATGCATATTGAAAAAGTACGATCCAATTGCCTGAGTTGGACACCGTGGTGCTTAACATTTGTATTAATGTGGTGAAGATGGATCCATGCCTTGCTAATACAATAAGATGAATGGGGGATAAACGTTTCTTAAGGATCATATACTTTTAAGGAGTAATAATTATGTTTCTCACATTTTAATTATTGTTATGTTAATATTTGTTGGTTCATCTTTTCTCAATGAGCATACATGCATAAGATTACATAGTCGATAGCATGTCACATAAAAAATTCTATTTTTATCATTTACCTACTCGAGGACGAGCAGGAATTAAGCTTGAGGATGCTTGATACGTATCCAACGTATCTATAAATTTTGATTGTTCCATGCTGATATATTATCATTCTAGGATACTTTTTGGGTCTTTATTTACCAATTTATAATATTTTTGAGCACTAACCTAGTGACCCGGTGCCCAGTGCCAATTGTTGTTTTCCGCATGTTTTTGCCTTTTCAGGTTTACAGTACCAAATGAAGTCCAATTGCCACGAAACTTTTTGATGATTTTTTCTGGACCAAAACAAGACCGAGAAGCTTCGGAAGGAGGTCAGGACGCACACGAGGGCCCCACCACACATCAGGGCGCGCCCTGGGGGGGTCGCACCCTGATATGTGGTGGTCCCCTCAGCCGCCTCCCGACGTCCCTCTTTGGCCTATAAATTCTCTAATATCCCAAAAACCCTGAAGGCAGTCCTGAAACCCTTTTTCCGTTGCCGCAAGTCTCTATTCCATCATGAGGCCATCTGGAGCTCCGTTCCGGCACCCTGCTGGAGGGGGATCGATCACGGAGGGCCTCTTCATCAACCTTGTTACCCTCATGATGATGTGTGAGTAGTTCACCACAAACCTACAGCTCCATAGCTAGTACCTAGATGGCAATCTATCTCTCTTATGATCTTCAATACAATGATCATCGCATCTTCGCTTTGATCTATCCGATGTAATCCTATTGTGCGGTGTGTTTGTTGGGGTCTGATGAATTGTGGGTTTATGTTCAGATTATTCATGAAAGTATTTGAGATACCTCTAATATACATTGTCTCTTAATTGCATGATCATTATAGCTTTGTAATGCTCTCCGATCTATTGATGTGCTTTGGCCAAGTAGATTGATATTTCATCGGTGGGAGTGGTGCATTGTGGTAGGTTCAACCTGGCGAGTTTCTATATCCCAGTGACAAAGTAGGGGACAAGATGCGTCTTTGTGTTGTTACTACTAAGGATAAAACGATGGGGTTCATTCATATTGTTTGAGTTTACTTTGTCTACATCATGTCATCGTTCTCCAAGCATTACTCTGTTTTACTTAATACTCTAGATGCATGCTGGATAGCAGTCGATGAGTGGAGTAATAGTAATAGGTGCAGCCAGAAGTCGGCCTATTTGCTTATGGACGTGATGCCTATATATACATGATCATTGCCGTGAACATCGCATAACTATCCGGTTTTCTATCAATTGCCCAACAGTAATTTGTTACCCACTGTATGCTGCCTACATGAGAGATGCCGCTAGAGAAAACTATGGCCCCGGGTCTATTCACTTATATATTTACAAACGCTACAATTACCTTGCTACCTTTATTTACCTTTTATTTTATTTTGCAATTTATATTTATCAACAAATATCTACAAAACTCATTTGCTTGCAAATGATGAGATTAAGGGGATTGACAACCCTCTTGCCCGCGTTGGGTCCAAGTTGTTTGTTCATTTGTGTGCAGCCGCTGAAGACAGTTGAGGATTGTTATTCCTATTGGTTCGATAAACCTTGGTTTCATAACTGAGGGAAATAGTTACCCACTTTGTGCTGCAATCACCCATTCCTCTTCAAGGAAAACCCAATGTAGATCAGAAGTATCA
This sequence comes from Elymus sibiricus, assembly GCA_039707655.1. Classification (NCBI taxonomy): domain Eukaryota; kingdom Viridiplantae; phylum Streptophyta; class Magnoliopsida; order Poales; family Poaceae; genus Elymus; species Elymus sibiricus. Next base: position 342,923,670 of record CM077669.1, on the reverse strand, counting down.
CCTGCCGCAGTTGGTTCTGCCAGCCCTGATGGTTGTTGCTGCCGGTGCCATTGTCGTTGTTGTCATCCCAGCGGCCGCTGGCCGCGGCCCGTGCCACGCTCCTTGGAGTTGTCGTGGCGGTCGGTGTGGCCCTCGCGAAGCTACCTGAGCTCATAACAGTCCTTGGTGCTGTGGGAGTTCACGTTGTGGTAGGCGATGACGGGGCGGTCATCCTTCTTGGCTTCGCCGCGGTCGCGGCCATGCTTGTAGTCCGACTCCATGATACTTGTGATCTACGTTGGGTTTTCCGTGAAGAGGAACGGGTAATTGCAGCACAAAGCGGATAAGTATTTCCCCCAGTTATGAAACCAAGGTTTATGGAACCAATAGGAATATCAATCCTCAACCGTCTTCAGCGGCTGCACACAAATGAACAAACGACTTGCACCCAACGCGGGCAAGAGGGTTGTCAATCCCCTTGATCTCGTTATTTGCAAGCAAATGTGTTGCGTAGATAATTGCTGATAAATATAAATTGCAAAATAAATAAAAAGTAAATAAAGGCAGCTAGGTAATTGTAGCATTTGTAAATATATAAGTGAATAGACCCGAGGGCCATAGTTTTCCCTAGCTGCATCTCTCATGTAGGCAGCATACTGTGGGTAACAAATTACTGTTGGGCAATTGATAGAAAAGCAGATAGTTATGCGATGTTCACGGCAATGATCATGTATATATAGGCATCACGTCCATAAGAAAATAGGCCAACTCCTGCCTGCACCTATTACTATTACTCCACTCATCGACCGCTATCCAGAATGGATCTAGAGTATTAAGTAAAAAAGAGTAATGCTTGGAGAACGATGACATGATGTAGACAAAGTAAACTCAAACAATATGAATGAACCCCATCATTTTATCCTTAGTAGCAACAACACAAAGACGCATCTTGTCCCCTACTTTGTCACTGGGATATAGAAACTCGCCAGGTTGAACCTACCACAACGCACCACTCCCACCAATGAAATATAAATCTACTTGGCCAAAGCATATCAATATTGAAAGGATCGATATGGTTGACTAGAGGGGGGTTGAATAGGCAACTGCCAGTTTTTAACTTTTCTTTAACAATTTATGCTTAGCAATAAATAGGTTGGCTAGATATGCAACTAGGTGAGCAACCTATATGATGCTAACCACAACAAACAACTCAAGCAAGCAAGATAAACAATGTAAGTAGCTTGCGTGAAGTAAAGGTAAGAAATAACCACAAGAGGAACCGATGGAGATGAGGATGTGTTACCGAAGTTCCTTCCCGGTAAAGGGAAGTACGTCTCTGTTGGAGCGGTGTGGAGGCACAATGCTCCCCAAGAAGCCACTAGGGCCACTGTATTATCCTCACGCCCTCACACAATGCGAGGTGCCGTGATTCCACTAGTGGTGCACTTGGAGGCGGCAGCCGGACCTTTACAAACAAGGTTGGGGCAATCTCCACAACTGAATTGGAGGCTCCCAACGACACCACGAAGCTTCACCACAATGGACTATGGCTTCGAGGTGACCTCTTCCGTCTAGGGTGCTCAAACACCCAAGAGTTACAAGATCCGCAAGGGATTAGTGGGGGGAATCAAATTTCTCTTGGTGGAAGTGTAGATCAGGGCCCTCTCAACCAAAGCCTAGAGTATCAACAAGTTTTGTTGGCTCGGGAGAGAGATCGGGCAAAAATGAGCTTTGGGCAACAATGGAGCTTGGGGAAGGATAAGAGGTAAGTCTCCTTTGGGAAGAAGACCCTTTATATAGTGGGGAAGGGAATCTGCCTGTTACCCACCAACCTGCCGCACTTCAGCGGTAGTACCGCTCCGGGGAGCGGTACTACCGCCCAGTACTAGGGGCAGCGGTAATACCGCTTAGTACTACTGCCGCTACTACCGCTCTGGTGGCGCAAGTTACCAGACACCTCATGAGGAAGTGTCTGGTGCCCCGCACAGGAAACCTGGACACCCCAACGGTACTACCGCTGCTGCCAGTGGTACTACCGCCCTCACAGAGATAGCAGCTGCGGCTCTGGAGACGCACGACATCAGACACTTGACAGACGAGTGTCTGATGCCCCGCGTGAGGTGCCAGAAACATACAGCGGTACTACCGTGCACACGAGCGGTAGTACCAGGCGGTACTACCGCCTGGATATTTCTGAGGCAGCCAAGGGCACAGGGCAGAGCTCCAGTTGCAGAAACGGACGGGTGCATAAGTGTGCGTGTTGATTCCACCCAGCCTTTCCAAATGCGGACCCCCTCTTGATAGTACGGATATTCCTATGATTCAAGTCCACCAACAACAAATCGTTGGAAAATAACCATCTTCTCTGTTAACATACGGAGGGGAAAATAACCATCTCATGCCACCTGATATTCTCTGAAAGCTTAATGCATACGATTAGTCCGCAAATGTATTGTCATCAATCACCAAAACCATTAGGGTATAAATATGGCCTTACAATCTCCCCCTTTTTGGTGGATTGATGACAACATTGGATTTGCATAGATAATAAATAAGAGAAAGAAAGCAAACCCAAAAGTCTACAAAAATATAGACGGGCTCCCCCTAGATGTGTGCTATATTTGATATGCTTTTGGAATACAAAACACACATGCTAGGATCAACACTCCCCCTATATTTTAGAGACAAATACTCCTTGCAACAATATATAATATGACATAGATAACTAAGCAAGGAGCACTATGTGAGAGTATAACATAGATGGTATGATAAAACTAACTCACAAAATGAGACATATAAGGATAATTAAGGGTAGCATATGTCTTACACCATACGACGAAGTGACTGAAGTGTCACAACCATAAGCAAAGCAAAGCAACTAGAAAGGAAACTAGAAAGGGTTCACGAGCAATGACATAAAAGAAGGCAACACAGAAAGCAAACGCATGCTCGTGACTCGGCAAATCCCTACACTCTCTCCCCCTTTGGCAGCGAGACACCAAAAGGGCAGGGAGGACTAAGACACACAGGTGGCAGAACACAAGGACCCATCATCAGTACTCTCCAGACTCTGGAGTGCAGGAAACGGTGCCGGGCGGATCTGGAGCAGAAGAGCCAGGCAGATCATCCTCAGAGTCCCCCTTGCAGTGCCGTGAGATCCAGACCTCCTCATCAGTAATATACTCCTCAGAACCACTACGAACCTCCAACCCAATGTGTCTTCCAAGCGCCTTGTGACTGTTGGAAATATGCCCTAGAGGCAATAATAAAGTGGTTATTATTATATTTCCTTGTTCATGATAATCGTTTATTATCCATGCTATAATTGTATTGATTGGAAACTCAATTGCATGTGTGGATACATGGACAACATTGTGTCCCTAGTATGCCTCTAGTAGACTAGCTTTTTTATCAAAGATGGTCAAGGTTTCCTGGCCATAGACATGAGATGTCATTTGATAACGGGATCACATCATTAGGAGAATGATGTGATGGACAAGACCCAAACTATGAACGTAGCATATGATCGTGTCAGTTTATTGCTATTGTTTTCTACATGTCAAGTATCTGTTCCTATGACCATGAGATCATGCAACTCACTGACACCGGAGGAATACCTTGTGTGTATCAAACGTCGCAACGTAACTGGGTGACTATAAAGATGCTCTACAGGTATCTCCGAGGGTGTCTGTTGAGTTGGCATGGATCAAGACTGGGATTTGTTACTCCGTGTGACGGAGAGGTATCTCAAGGCCCACTCGGTAATACAACATCAGAATAAGCCTTGCAAGCAAAGTGACTAAAGAGTTAGCGACGGGATCTTCTATTACGGAACGAGTAAAGAGACTTGCCGGTAACGAGATTGAACTAGGTATAGAGATACCAACGATCGAATTTCGGGCAAGTAACATACCGAAGAACAAAGGGAACATCATACGGGATTAACTGAATCCTTGACATAGAGGTTCAACCGATAAAGATCTTCGTAGAATATGTAGGAGCCAATATGGACATCCAGGTCCCGCTATTGGTTATTGACCGTAGAGGTGTCTCGGTCATGTATGCATAGTTCTCGAACCCGCAGGGTCTGCACACTTAAGGTTCGGTGACATTTCGGTATAGTTGAGTTATGTATGTTGGTGACCGAAGGTTGTTTGGAGTCCCGGATGAGATCCCGGACGTCACGAGGAGCTACGGAATGGTCCGGAGGTAAAGATTGATATATAGGAAGTCCCATTTTGGTCACCGGAAAAGTTTCGGGTAATTCCGGTAATGTATCGGGGGTGCCGGGAGGGTTCCGGAGGGCCATCGGGAGGGGCCACTCACGCCGGGAGGCCACGTGGGCCTTACGGGTGGCACACCAGCCCTTAGTGGGCTGGGCAAGCCAGTCCCTAAGGGCCCATGTGGCTAGGGTGAGGGGAAAGGAAAAAACCCCAAGTTGGGAAGGGAAACTCCAAGTAGGAAAGGAATCCTACTTGGAGTAGGATTGGAGGTGGACTCCTCCACCTCCTCCTGGTTCGGCCGACTCCTAGGGGAAACCCTAGGGGAGCTAGCCCCTCCCCTCCCTCCTATATATACTAGAGGGGAGAGAGGGCCAAGACACACAAGCCACGGTGCAGCCCTCTCTCCCCAATAGATCGTCTCCTCTAGTTTTCGGCAGTGCTTAGGAGAAGCCCTGCCGGAATAGTTCCACCACCATCGCCGCCACGCCGTCGCGCTGCCGGAGAACTCGTCTACCTCTTCGCCCCTCTTGATGGATCAAGAAGGCGGAGATCGTCATCAAGCTGTACGTCTGCTGAACGCGGAGGTGCCGTCCGTTCGGCGCTAGGCGGGACGGATCGCGGGACAGTTGCGATTTGGATCGCGAAGACGTTCGACTACACCAACCGCATTTCTTAACGCTTCCCGCTTAGCGATCTACAAGGGTATGTAGATCCACTCTCCCTCTCGTAGATGCTCATCACCATGGATAGATCTTGCGTGTGCGTAGGAAATTTTTTGTTTCCCATGCAACGTTCCCCAACAGTGGCATAATGAGCTAGGTCTATGCGTAGATGAGATCACGAGTAGAACACAAAGGAGTTTGTGGGCGTTGATGCTCGGATTGCTTCCTCCCTTGGTCTTTTCTTGATTCAGCGGTATTGTGGGATGAAGCGGCCCGGACCAACCTTACTCGTACGCTTACGAGAGACCGGTTCCATCAACTGACATGTGACTTTGTTGCATAAAGATGGCTGGTGGGTGTCTGTCTCTCCCACTTTAGTTGGATCGGATTCGACAAAGGTGGTCCTTGAGAAGGTTGAATAGCAATTTGTGTATCAACGTTGTGGTTTTTGCGTAGGTAAGAATCGTTCTTGCTAGATACCCGTAGCAGCCACGTAAAACATGCAACAACAATTAGAGGACGTCTAACTTGTTTTTGTAGGGTATGTTGTGATGTGATATGGCCAATTACATGATGAGATATATGTGATGTATGAGATGATCATGTTTTGTATAGAATATCACGACTTGCATGTCGATGAGTACGGCAACCGGCAGGATCCATAGGGTTGTCTTTAATTTATTTTTGCCGTTTTGCTTTACTTTATCGCTATGAGTTAGCAATAGTTGTAGAAGCAATAGTTGGCGTGACAACCTCATGGCGACACGTTGATGGAGATCTAGATGATGGATATCATGGTGTCATGCCATTGACGATGGAGATCATGCCGGTGCTTTGGAGATGGAGATAAAAAGCACAGGATCATGGCCATATCATGTCACTTATGATTTGCATGTGATGTTAATCCTTTTATGCATCTTATTTTGCTTAGGACGACGGTAGCATTACAAGGTGATCCCTCACTAAAATTTCAAGATAAAATTGTGTTCTCCCCGAGTGTGCACCATTGCGAAAGTTCGTCGTTTCGAGACACCACGTGATGATCGGGTGTGATAGACTCTACGTTCGCATACAACGGGTGCAAGCCAGTGTTGCACATGTGGAACACTCGGGTTAAACTTGACGAGCCTAGCATGTACAGACATGGCCTCGGAACACAAGAGACCGAAAGGTCGAACATGAGTCATATAGTAGATATGATCAACATGAAGATGTTCACCATTGAAACCACCTCATCTCACGTGATGATCGGACTTGAGTTGGTGAATTTGGATCATGTGACACTCGAATGACCAGAGGGATGTCAATTTGAGTGGGAGTTTTTTTAAATAATATGATTAACTAAACTCATTATCTTGAACAATAGTCTAAATTGTCTTTGCAAAATTGATGTTGTAGATCAATGGCTCGCGCAGTAGCACCCTTGAATTTCAGTGCGTTCCTAGAGAAAGCTAAGTTGAAAGATGATGGAAGTAACTTTGTAGACTGGTCCCGTAATCTAAGGATTATCCTTACGGCTTCCCAAAAGGCTTATGTCCTTGATGCACCGCTTGGTGAACCACCCGCTCCAGTAGAGTCTGCAAACGTTGCGAACTCCTGGCATACACGTTCTGATGATTACTCAATAGTTCAATGTGCAATGTTGTATGGCTTAGAACCGGGACTTCAAAGACGTTTTGAACGTCATGGAGCATATGATATGTTCCAGGAGTTGAAGTTGATCTTTTAGAAGAATGCCCGGATCGAGAGGTATGAGACCTCCAATAAGTTCTATGCTTGCAAGATGGAGGAGAACGGGTCTGTCAGTGAACACATACTCAAAATGTCTGGGTATTCCACCCGTCTGGCTGAATAGGGGATGCCCCTTCCGCCATAGGCGATCACTGACAGAGTTCTTCAATCACTGCCACCTAGCTACAAGAGCTTCGTGTTGAACTATAACATGCACGGGATGAACAAGTCAGTCGCTGAGCTGTTTGCGATGTTGAAAGTCGCTGAGTCTGAGATTCAAAAGGAGCATCAAGTGTTGATGGTCAATAAAACCACTAGTTTCAAGAAGAATGGCAAGGGTAAGAAGGGTAACTCCAAGAAGAGTGGCAAAGCAGTTGCCCCTCCCGTGAAGAAACCCAAGGCTGGACCCAAGCCAGAAACTGAGTGCTTTCATTGCAAGGGAACTGGTCACTGGAAGCGGAACTGCCCCAAGTATCTGGCTGACAAGAAGGCGGCCAACACCAAACAAGGTATATATGATATACATGTTATTGATGTGTACCTTACCAACTCTCGTAGTAGTGCCTGGGTATTTGATACCGGTTCGGTTGCTCACATTTGCAACTCAAAACAGGAACTGCGGAATAGACGGAGGCTGGCAAAGGACGAAGTGACGATGCGCGTGGTAAATGGTTCCAAGGTTGATGTGATCACCATCGGCACGCTCGCTCTTCGATTACCATCGGGATTAGTGATGAACCTGAATAATTGTTATTTAGTGTCTGCGTTGAGCATGAACATTATATCTGGATCTTGTTTATTGCGAGACGGTTACTCATTTAAATCGGAGAATAATGGTTGTTCTATTTTTATGAGTAATATCTTTTATGGTCATGCACCCAATGTGAGGGGTTTATTCTTATTGAATCTCGATAGTGATGATACACATGTTCATAACATTGATGCCAAAAGATGTAGAATTGATAATGATAGCACCACTTTCTTGTGGCACTGCCGCTTAGGTCATATTGGTGTAAACACATGAAGAAACTCCATGCTGATGGACTTTTGGAGTCACTTGATTTTGAATCACTTGACACATGTGAACCATGCCTCATGGGCAAGATGACTAAAACCCCGTTCTCTAAATGGAACGGGCAAGTGACTTGTTGGAAATCATACATACTGATGTGTGCGGTCCGATGAGCATTGAGGCGCGAGGTGGTTATCGTTACTTTCTCACCTTCACTGATGACTTAAGTAGATATGGGTATATTTACTTGATGAAACACAAGTCTGAAACGTTTGAAAAGTTCAAGCAATTTCAGAGTGAAGTTGAGAATCATCGTAACAAGAAGATTAAATTCCTACGATCTGATCGGGGAGGAGAATATCTGAGTTATGAGTTTGGCAGTCACTTAAGAAAATGTGGAATTATTTCACAATTAACACCGCCTGGAATACCACAGCGTAATGGTGTGTCCGAACGTCGTAATAGAACCTTATTGCATATGGTGCGTTCTATGATGTCTCTTGCCGATTTGCCACTATCATTTTGGGGTTATGCATTAGAGACAGCTGCATTCACTTTAAATAGGGCACCATCGAAATCCGTTGAGACAACGCCATATGAACTATGGTTTGGCAAGAAGCCAAAGTTGTCGTTTCTTAAAGTTTGGGGATGTGATGCTTATGTCAAAAAGCTTCAGCCTGAAAAGCTGGAACCCAAAGCGTAGAAATGCGTCTTCATAGGATACCCAAAAGAGACAGTTGGGTATACCTTCTATCTCAGATTCGAAGGCAAAGTGTTTGTTGCTAAAAATGGAACATTTCTTGAGAAAGAGTTTCTCTCGAAAGAATTGAGTGGGAGGAAAATAGAACTTGATGAGGTTGTTGAACCTTTACTTCAACCTGAGAGTAGTGCAGCGCAAAAAGATGTTTATGTACAGCCTACATCGGTTGAAGAGGAAGTTGATGATGATGATCATGAAGCTTCGGATCAAGTTGCTATTGAACCTTGTAGGTCGACAAGGACGCGTACTGCTCCTGAGTGGTATGGCAACCCTATCTTAGAGGTCATGTTGTTGGACAACGATGAACCTACGAGCTATGGAGAGGCGATGATGGGCCTGGATTCCAAGAAATGGTTAGATGCCATGAAATCCGAGATGGGATCCATGTATGAAAACAAAGTATGGGCTTTGGAAGTATTACCTGAAGGGCGAAAGGCCATTCAGAACAAATGGATCTTTAAGAAGAAGACGGACGCGGACGGTAATGTCACCGTCTATAAAGCTCGACTTGTGGCAAAGGGTTTTTCACAAGTTCAAGGAGTTGACTACGATGAGACCTTCTCACCCGTAGCGATGCTTAAGTCCGTCAGAATCATGTTAGCAATAGCTGCATTTTTCAATTATGAAATTTGGCAGATGGATGTCAAAACAGCGTTCCTTGACGGTTTCCTTAAGGAAGATTTGTATATGATGCAACCAGAAGGTTTTGTCGATCCAGAGAATCCTGACAAAGTTTGCAAACTCCAACGATCCATTTATGGACTGGTGCAAGCATCTCGGAGTTGGAATTTTTGCTTTGATGAGGTGATCAAAGCGTTCGGGTTTATACAAGTTTACGGAGAAGCTTGTATTTACAAAAAGTGAGTGGGAGCTCTATAGCGTTTCTAATATTATATGTGGATGACATATTGCTGATTGGAAACAATATAGAAATGTTGGAAAGCGTGAAGGAATATTTGAACAAGAGTTTTTCAATGAAGGACCTAGGAGAAGCTGCTTTCATATTAGGCATCAAGATCTATAGAGATAGATCGAGACGCTTAATAGGACTTTCACAGAGCACATACCTTGACAAAGTTTTGAAGAAGTTCAAAATGGATCAGTCCAAGAAGGGGTTCTTGCCTGTATTGCAAGATGTGAAGTTGAGTAAGACTCAATGCCCAGTGACTGCAGAAGATAGAGAAAAGATGAGTGTCGTCCCCTATGCTTCAGCCATAGGCTCTATCATGTATGCAATGTTGTGCACAAGACCCGATGTCAGCCTTGCCATAAGTATGGCCGGAAGGTTTCAAAGAGATCCAGGAATGGAACACTGGACGGCGGTCAAGAAAATCCTTAAGTATCTGAAAAGGACTAAGGACATGTTTCTCGTTTATGGAGGTGATCAAGAGCTTGTCGTAAAGGGTTACGTCGATGCAAGCTTTGACACTGATCCGGATGACTCTAAGTCTCAAACCGGATACGTATTTATTCTCAATGGGGGTGCGGTAAGCTGGTGCAGTTCCAAGCAAAGCGTGGTAGCTGATTCTACATGCGAAGCGGAGTATATCGCTGCCTCGGAGGCGGCGAAGGAAGGTCTCTGAATGAAGGAGTTCATGACAGATCTTGGAGTAGTGCCCAGTGCATTAAACCCAATGACTCTGTTCTGTGACAACACTGGTGCCATTGCTCTGGCCAAGGAACCAAGGTTTCACAAGAGAACCAGACACATAAAGCGACGTTTCAATTCCATCCGCGATTACATCAAGGAGGAGGACATAAATATTTGCAAAGTGCACACAGATCTGAATGTCGTAGACCCGATGACTAAACCTCTTCCAAGGGCTAAACATGATCAACACCAGAACTGTATGGGTGTTAGATTCATTACAATGTAAATCACATAGTGATGTGAGCTAGATTATTGACTCTAGTGCAAGTGGGAGACTGTTGGAAATATGCCCTAGAGGCAATATTAAAGTGGTTATTATTATATTTCCTTGTTCATGATAATCGTTTATTATCCATGCTATAAATGTATTGATTGGAAACTCAATTACATGTGTGGATACATGGACAACACTGTGTCCCTAGTATGCCTCTAGTAGACTAGCTTTTTGATCAAAGATGGTCAAGGTTTCCTGGCCATAGACATGAGATGTCATTTCATAACGGGATCACATCATTAGGAGAATGATGTGATGGACAAGACCCAAACTATGAACGTAGCATATGATCGTGTCAGTTTATTGCTATTGTTTTCTGCATGTCAAGTATCTGTTCCTATGACCATGAGATCATGCAACTCACTGACACCGGAGGAATACCTTGTGTGTATCAAACGTCGCAACATCACTGGGTGACTATAAAGATGCTTTACAGGTATCTCCGAGGGTGTCTGTTGAGTTGGCATGGATCAAGACTGGGATTTGTTACTCCGTGTGACGGAGAGGTATCTCAGGGCCCACTCGGTAATACAACATCACAATAAGCCTTGCAAGCAAAGTGACTAAAGAGTTAGCCACGGGATCTTCTATTACGGAACGAGTAAAGAGACTTGCCGGTAACGAGATTGAACTAGGTATAGAGATACCGACGATCGAATCTCGGGCAAGTAACATACCGAAGAACAAAGGGAACATCATACGGGATTAACTGAATCCTTGACATAGAGGTTCAACCGATAAAGATCTTCATAGAATATGTAGGAGCCAATATGGACATCCAGGTCCCGCTATTAGTTATTGACCGTAGAGGTGTCTTGGTCATGTCTGCATAGTTCTCGAACCCGCAGGGTCTGCACACTTAAGGTTCGGCGACGTTTCGGTATAGTTGAGTTATGCATGTTAGTGACTGAAGGTTGTTTGGAGTCCCGGATGAGATCCCGGACGTCACGAGGAGCTCCGGAATGGTCCGGAGGTAAAGATTGATATATAGGAAGTCCCGTTTTGGTCACCGGAAAAGTTTTGGGTAATTCCGGTAATGTACCGGGGGTGCTGGGAGGGTTCCGGAGGGCCACCGGGAGGGGCCACTCATGCCGGGAGGCCACGTGGACCTTAGGGGTGGCACACCAGCCCTTAGTGGGCTGGGCAAGCCAGTCCCTAAGGGACCATGCGGCTAGGGTGAGGGGAAAGGAAAAAACCCCAAGTGGGAAAGGGAAACTCCAAGTAGGAAAGGAATCCTACTTGGAGTAGGATTGGAGGTGGACTCCTCCACGTCCTTCTGGTTTGGCCGACTCCTAGGGGAAACCCTAGGGGCGCCAGCCCCTCCCCTCCCTCCTATATATAGTATAGGGGAGAGAGGGCCAAGACACCCAAGCCACGGTGCAGCCCTCTCTCCCCAATAGATCGTATCCTCTAGTTTTCGGCAGTGCTTAGGCGAAGCCCTGCCGAAATAGTTCCACCACCATCGCCGCCACGCCATCGCGCTGCCGGAGAACTCGTCTACCTCTTCGCCCCTCTTGCTGGATCAAGAAGGTGGAGATCGTCATCAAGCTGTACGTGTGCTGAACGCGGAGGTGTCGTCCGTTCGGCGCTAGATCGGGACGGATCGCGGGACGGCTGCGATTTGGATCGCGAAGACGTTCGACTACACCAACCGCGTTTCTTAACGCTTCCCGCTTAGCAATCTATAAGGGTATGTAGATCCACTCTCCCTCTCGTAGATGCTCATCACCATGGATAGATCTTGCGTGTGCGTAGGAAATTTTTTGTTTCCCATGCAACGTTCCCCAACAGTGACGCCGTCTAGCTTCCTTCTCAGCAACATGAGCCCTGTACTGACCCTTAGCCTGTAAACAGAACAACTTCTTCATCTTCTCCTTGAGCTTCTTAGACCAAGATGGTTCAGCCAGAGAAGGTGCGGAACAAGGAGCCGCACCACCCTGGACCACAAAGTCCTCATCATCCTCGTCATCCTCATCTTCATCCTCAACATCATCATCAGCCAAAACAGCCTCGGGAGCAACATAGTTTGCCCATTTGTCCTTCTGACGGAGCTGCACAACCTTATGAGAAACCACCTCACCATGATCAAAGATGATGCCTGGATGGGTCTTAGCCCACGTGCTCTCAAGAAGAAGCATCAAGTACGGGCCATAAATCGGAACCTTACGATCAAAGACAACAGAGTGGAGTTTAGACCACATGATGTGAGAAATATCCAGAGCAGGCACCTCAGCAGAGTCCTTCATATGCTGACAGAAGAGCAACAGATCCACCAGGTAGGAGTGCACCATGTCCAAGTTGCCAACACGAGGAAACAAGGTGTTCCGGAATATGCGGTGCATAATATCAAGGAATGGCTGCAGAACATAAGTAGCTTTGCCAGTAGTGGAGGATACCTTCTCAGTGGAGTAGGGCCAAAGATTGCGCTTGTGAGTTGCCATAGATTCCTTGTGTGGGCGGAAACCGACAGGGTCATCGAGCCCCCTGTCCTCAACGTGAAGAAGGTCCATGAACTCCTTCCATGTAGCAGACAACTTCCTCCCATTAGTCATCCAAGTCAAAGTCCTGTCATCATCAGTCCCAAAGTGAACGGTTGAATAAAACACGGCAATCATCTTAGCATCAAAGTCCTTGTTGAATTCCATGAGATGGGTGATCTGAAGCTTCTGACAGAGCTCAATAGCCTGGCCAAAGTATTGGGCATTCTTTTCCAAGCACTCCATATCAATCGACTTGACATTTGGCACAAAGATGTTTTCCTTACCCAGAAGCACGTCATTGTAAATACACAACTGCTGCTTGGTCTAGAAGGGACGGTTGCGAACAGCATTCTCTTGAGGAGTGACATATGGATTGCAACGGCGAATGGCCTAGTAATCTTTGATAGGGATCTTGTCCAAGGATGGTTGCGACCTCTTGGAGGCAGCCTTCTTTGTCTGCTGCCTGGGAGGGTTGGCTGAGCTGTCTTCTTCTGAGGTGTGCGGTCGCTTGGATCCGGTCTCATGGCTCGGGTTCCTCCTACTACCACCTGGACACCAAACGAGAACACCAAACGAGAGAAAAAGAGTGTAAACCAGTTTGCATAGGCCAGAAAGATATAAAACAATTCTGAAGTTTTAAAAGAAAAACATGGGCAGTTGGCATCACCAACGGTAGTACCGCTGTCACCAATGGTAGTACCGCTTAGTACTACCGCTCCAAGGGGCGGTAGTACCGTGCGGGCGAAAACTGCAGGCGAACCTACAGCCGCCGGTGAGATCCGGTACTACCAGGGATGTCAAATGCACATATTTGACTACTAAACCTTGAGAAATACTTCCTAGCAAACTTGTATAAGAGAATCACGCCCGGATTTGACCAAAAAAGATGGAAACACCACGCATTGTCCAAGACCTAGATTCAAAAAGAGGAGAACCTAGGGAGAGAAAAACGGGACAATACCGGCGTCCATGGCGAGAGGGAGGGTTGGAGATCGACTCCTCCGGACGGTTTTGCGAAAACTTGGCCGGAATCGGAGGACCGGTGACGGCCTCCGCGGCCTTGGAAGCGCCCTGGAGAGAGAGAGCCACGAGAGAGAAGGGTGAATGGGTATGGGGAAGTTGCCACTTCCCCTACCCCGCCCCAAATCCCTTCGTGGAACCTCATGAGCGGTAGTACCGCTGGCCTCCGCGGTAGTACCGCTTAGTACTACCGCCCAAGACAGCGGTAGTACCGCCTAGGGTGATATTGGGACAGAAATACCAGCAAATCAAAAAGGCTTATGCAAGAGTGTAGTTTGTAGAAGAGGTTGGAGACAACAAATCTTTGAGGAACCAACAGAAAAACATTTTGATACCTCCGATCATAATCAAAACAAGCAGGTTGGAGAGACCTTGAAACCACAAAAACGTGCTTCACTAAAATCAAATGCCTCGCTAGGAGGGGCGGTGGCCGAGGCCACCTATGTCTGAGTCAATTGGTATGGCACCGCGAAGATTTGAACCTTGGGCCCATGACCAAAACTCATCTTTGAAGCACAATAACCATCAACAATGGCGAATGTGAAAGAGTTTGATTACTTTGTGCATAATAGGAGGAGGCATAGTTCATTGAGAGAACTAGACTCCCCCTAAATCCATGCCTACATCTAGACAAGACATAATGATGAGTATGGTGGGGTGTGCACTAAGTCAAGCCACATTGCTCGAATCAATGATATTTAGCTCATGCCTTAACTCGTGAAATCTTGCTTCATCCAATGGCTTCGTGAATATATCTGCAAGCTGTTCCTTGGTATAAAGATGAATAAGATCAATTTCTCCACGCTTGATGTGGTCCCGGATGAAGTGATGACGAATCTCAATATGCTCCGTCTTGCAGTGTTGAACCGGGTTGTTGGAGATCTTGATCGTGCTTTCATTGTTGCAGTAAATAGGCACTTTGTCACAGTTGACACCATAATCCTTTAAGGTTTGCCTCATCCAAAGAATCTGAGCACAGCAGCTTGCGGCGGCTACATACTCGGCCTCGGTGGACGAGAGAGAAACATAGTTCTGTTTCTTTGAAGACCAACTTACCAAAGAGCGACCAAGAAATTGGCAGCCTCCGGAAGTGGACTTCCTTTCCACACGGTCTCCTGCCCAATCCGAGTCAGTATATCCAATGAGATCAAATGAAGCACCTTTGGGGTACCATAAGCCAAAGTTTGGGGTATGAGCCAAATATCGAAAGATTCGCTTGACAGCCACATAGTGACTCTCGTTAGGTGCAGCTTGAAATCTTGCACAAATTCCCACACTCAACATAATATCCGGTCTAGATGCACAAAGGTAAAGCAGAGATCCAATCATGGAGCGATATACCTTTTGATCCACAGCTTTACCATTGGGATCACTGTCAAGTTGGCATTTGAGCGGCATTGGAGTATTGGCCTTGGGAGGATTGAGCTCATCCAACTTGAACCTCTTGAGCATGTCTTGAGTGTATTTTGCTTGCTTGATGAAGGTTCCTTGGCTTCGTTGCTTGACTTCGAATCCAAGGAAGAACTTCAACTCTCCCATCATAGACATCTCAAACTCTTTGGTCATTAGTGCGGCGAACTAATCATTAAAAGCTTTGTTAGAAGAACCAAAGATAATATCATCTACATATAGTTGGCATATGAACAAGTTCCCGTTAACCCTCTTAGTAAAAAGAGTGGGATCGATTTTCCCAATTTCAAACCCACGATCTTGCAACATCTCGGTAAGGTGCCCATACCATGCACGTGGGGCTTGTTTAAGGCCATAGAGTGCCTTATCGAGAACATATACATGATTGGGGAACTTGGGATCTTCAAACCCCGGGGGTTGCTTGACATATACCAACTCCTTAAGTGGACCATTAAGAAAAGCACTCTTCACATCCATTTGATATAATTTGAAATCATGATGAGAGGCATAAGAAAGCAACAAGCGAATAGATTCAAGGCGAGCAACAGGGGCAAAGGTTTCACCGTAGTCGATGCCCTCGACTTGGGAGTAGCCTTGGGCCACCAGTCTTGCCTTGTTGCGAATAATAATACCATGTGCATCTTGCTTGTTCTTAAAGATCCATTTGGTTCCAATGACATTGTGCTTCTCCTTTGGTCTTGGCACCAATCGCCACACTTTGTTGCGCTCGAAGTTGTTGATTTCTTCATGCATGGCTTCAAGCCATTCCTCGTCTTCGAGCGTATCTTGTACCTTGAGGGGTTCAAAGCAAGAAACAAACGCATGATGTGCACAAAAGTTTGTTAATTGATGATGTGTAGTTACCCCTCACTTCAAACTTCCATAAACATTCTTTAATAGGTCTTGCTTGACTCTTAGTTTGGAAGCGATCTTGGCAGCTCGTCTTTCAAGAATTTCCTCCATGGAAAGTTGAGGCTTGGTAACTTGACGAACTTCGGTACTAGAACCGGCTTGCTCTTGATCTTGAGCATGGTCTTGATCTTTAGCTTGACCTTCATCTTGAGCTTGATCTTGGTCTTGAGCTTCATCTTGATCTTGAGCTTGCACGGGGGTGTGAGCAAGATCTTGAGCATCATGTGATGTAGAATCATCACCATTTAGTTGATCTTGCCCTTGATCTTGATCACGGGGTTGAGGGCCTTCACTTTGTTCTTCGGAAGCGTGTGGGTCGTGTGTCGGTGATGGTTCCACTTGAGTGGAACATTGTCCTTCTGCTTCAGCCACAAGGGGTTCCTCAACGGGTAGGAAGTATCCCACACCCATTCTTCTTATGGCTTGGGGAGGAATTCCATCACCTACATCACAAAGACCACTTTGCTCCACTTGGTAGCCATTATTTTCATCAAACTCTACGTTACTCGTCTCCTCAATGAGTCCCATGGACTTGTTGAGGACACGGTAAGCATGAGAGTTTGCAGCATAACCAACAAATATGCCCTCATGAGCTCTAGATTCAAATTTTGACAAACGTACACCTTTCTTGAGAATGAAACACTTACAACCGAACACCCGGAAGTACTTGAGGTTGGGCTTGTTCCCGGTAAGAATCTCATAAGGAGTCTTGTTCAAGCCTTTTCGGAGATAGAGCCGATTTGATGCATGACACGCGGTGTTGATGGCTTCGGCCCAAAAGTTGTACGGAGATTTGAACTCTGCCATCATGGTTCTTGCCGCATCCATCAACGTACGGTTCTTCCTCTCCGCGACACCATTTTGTTGAGGGGTGTAAGGTGTGGAATATTGGTGCTTTATCCCCTCATCACTGAGAAACTCATCCAAGGTGTAGTTCTTGAACTCAGTGCCATTGTCACTTCTAATCATCAAGATCTTTGCTTCATGTTGACGTTGGACTTCATTTGCAAAGTTGATGATGGTCTGTTGAGTCTCACTCTTCCTCTTGAAGAAATATACCCATGTGTATCTTGAGTAATCATCCACAATCACCAAGCAATACTTTCTTCCTCCAAGACTGTCAAAAGATGGAGGACCTAAGAGATCCATGTGAAGGAGCTCTAGGGTCCTCTTTGAGTAGATTGTAGTAGTAGGACGATGAGCCTTTTCATGTAGCTTTCCTTCGATACAAGCACTGCAAGCACGATCTTTAGCAAAACTCACATTTGTTAGTCCAAGAATGTGATCCCCTTTGAGGAGACTTTGCAAAGATCTCATATTGACATGGGCTAGTCGGCGATGCCAAAGCCATCCCACATTAGCTTTAGCCATTAGACATGTCGCGGTCTTAGTGGGTCACTCCAAGAAGTTAATCACATAGAGACCGTTTTCGAGATGCCCAACAAAGGCTACTTTAAGAGTCTTGCTCCACAAAAGGGTCACGGTATCAATGCCAAAGAAGGTACTAAAACCCATAAGTGCAAGTTGATGAACGGAAAGTAGATTGTATGCAAGGGTCTCAACAAGCATGACTTTCTCAATGGTTAAGGTTGGAGAGATAACCACCTTGCCAAGACCCAATACCTTTGAAATTGTGTCATCGCCAAAAGAGACTTGAGTGGCCACGGATGTATCGGGTTGAACATCCACCACCAAGTCCTTGCTTCCGGTCATATGATTTGTTGCTCCACTATCGAGCAACCATGAGACTCCCCCGGAAGCAAACTCCTACAATAGATCAATGCTTGGATTTAGGTACCCATTCTTTAATGGGTCCTTTCATGTTAGTGACAAGGGTCTTAGGAACCCAAATAGACCACTCAATGTACTCATAAGAAGAACCAACATATTTGGCATAAACATGCCCATCACTAGCACGGCACGAAACATAAGAGGGGTTAAAGTTGCCGGCTTTGTTGAGGGGAGTGGTCTTGTCCTTTTTAGCACTACCACTCACAACCTTGTCCTTCTTCTTCTCATGAGTCATGTCCCACGCTTTGACAAATGTTTCCTTGAGCAGAGGAACCTGCATGGCCTTTACCTTCTTCTTCCTTTTGGACTTGGGTGCAAACCCAACTCCTTCCTTTGCAACCACTTCCTTTTGATTGCTCAAAAGGTCATTGAGATTCTTCTCACCTTGGATACATGTCACAAGGCCTTTCTCAAGCTGCTCTTTCAGCTTAGCATTTTCCTCCACAAGATGTGCATGCTCACAACACGGGTTAGTAGCAGAGGCATTATCAATTAAAACAAAAGGAGGACACGTGGCAATTTCCTTAGTGAGTTTTACTTGGAGTTGATCACGCGACTCCTTAAGAGAAGCATGAACGCTCTTCAATGCCTTGTGAGCATTGTCAAGTGAGTCAAACTCATCCTTGAGTCGAGCATGGCCAACCCCAAGTGCAACCTTTTTAGATTTGAGCACACGGTTAAGAACGATAGCATGATCATAATCTTTACGTAATTTAGCAAGGTCATCATTTTGTGACTCCTTAAGAGTCAAATGAAGACCTCGCTCTTCCTATAGAGCAATAGAAAGATCTGCTATCTCATTGGCATAATCACGACTATGCCCTCTCAACTCCTCAAGATATTCTTCTTGAGACTCAATCGTGTCATTGGCCTCACCAAGTTGTTCCAAGAGAGCAACGAAGTGCTTCTTGGATTCTCCCTTGAGTTTGCACAAGAACTTGTCAAACTCATTCTCGCCCTCTTTCGCCTCCTCATTTTCATCCACACAATCTAACAAAGACGGAGTGGAAGAAATAGAAGTCTTAATGTTTGAGGTTTTGGCGTTGGAGGTTACCTTGGTGATACCTTTGGCC
The DNA here is from genome assembly GCA_039707655.1 of Elymus sibiricus. NCBI lineage: Eukaryota > Viridiplantae > Streptophyta > Magnoliopsida > Poales > Poaceae > Elymus > Elymus sibiricus. The sequence goes on along the minus strand of CM077669.1, from coordinate 342,904,692 downwards.
ATGAGACACCTAGCAATGTGGTTCTCGTTGGGAGCGTCGAAGAGTGACACCTTTGTTGGGGTAATCGATGCAATAGCCACAGATGCCATTGCCATTCCTTCACCACTTGTGTCTTTGTCATCCACATCATCATCGGAGGCATACTCTTCTTGAGCCACCAACACTTTGTGAGGAGCCTTCTTGGTGAAGTTGGACTTGTTGGGAAAAGACTTGGCCTTATCTTTGCGGATGAGCTTGCCACCATTGTCTTCCCTCTTCTCATAAGGAAAATCCACCACGAAGTGACTCACATTACCACAGTTGTAGCAGGTTCTCACACGTTGCTTGCCCTTTGACCCGCTTGAGTTGTTCTTGGAGAAATTGGGCCTTGCGTTTCTCTTATTGCCCCAGAATTGCCTAGACGCTAGAGCCATATGCTCATGGTAAGCATATTTGGTGTCCTCGGGGCAACCCTCCTCTTCTTCTTCTTCTTCTTCTTCCGATTGACTGACCTTGGCCTTCAAAGCAAGGTTGGGAGATGATTTCTTTGACCGTTGCACACGAGTGAGAGCATTGTATGCGGTCGTGTTCAAGATGTTCATTGCAATAAATTCATCCAACACATCGCTGGAGGACAAGTTGTGAAAATCCGGTCTTTGGCGGATGACGGCGGACATGGCCTTCAGAAACTTATGCTTGATCCAGGTGTCATCCACATCCTTGCTGCCATGATCTCGGAGGGCAACGGCAAGAGTAGTTACCCTCCTATAGAGCTCACGCGGTTCCTCATCTTCTATCATTACAAACTCATCTGACTGATCAAGCACGACCTCATAGTTCGACCGTTGAATGCTTGAGCTGCCCTTGTACATGGAGACAATGTGTTCCCAACACTCTTTAGCAACAGTGAAGGGACGTAGGTGAGGTAGGTCTTCGGTAGGAACTGCAGCTTGGAGTATGAACAGGGCGGAGGAATTTAGCTGTTTATCAGCCTCTTCTCTTGGAGTGAGGTTGCGTGGATCACGAGGATAGTATCCTTCTTCAATGACTCTCATGAGTTGAATTGAGTTGTGATCCAAATGAGACTTGATACGAAACACCCAATTAGCAAAATCATTCTTAACAAGTTTAGGAGGAGGACCGAGATTAACTATATGAGGTGGGTGCACCGGTCCTCCATATACCAAGGGAGGGGGAACTGAGGCAAAGGTCCCCGACCCATTAATTCCTTGAGAACGAGTGTCCTTATCAGCACTAGCCCCCTCCTTACCGGAGTTGACATCCGATGTCGAGTTAGTGGGATTAGCCACTTGCACCGCATCGGTGGAAAGTTTAAGAGTATCAAGGAATTCTTTAAACATGGATTTGACCTCGGTCGTCATGGAGGATTTAAGCGAGGACATGGCCTCATTTAAATCCTCACGAGAGACCGTGTTCACACCCATGGCCTCGGGGAGTTCAATCGGCCGGTCCCCGTCGTTAACCATACTCTTCGGGTGGTGAAACCCTTAATAAAGAGACGAGGCTCTGATACCAATTGAAAGGATCGATATGGTTGACTAGAGGGGGGGTGAATAGGCAACTACCAGTTTTTAACTTTTCTTTAACAATTTATGCTTAGCAATATTGGCTAGATATGCAACTAGGTGAGCAACCTATATGATGCTAACCACAACAAACAACTCAAGCAAGCAAGATAAACAATGTAAATAGCTTGCGTGAAGTAAAGGTAAGAAATAACCACAAGAGGAACCGTTGGAGACGAGGATGTGTTACCGAAGTTCCTTCCTGGTAAAGGGAAGTACGTCTTCGTTGCAGCGGTGTGGAGGCACAATGCTCCCCAAGAAGCCACTAGGGCCACCTTATTCTCCTCACGCCCTCACACAATGCGAGGTGTCGTGATTCCACTAGTGGTGCACTTGGAGGCGGCAGCCGGACCTTTACAAACAAGGTTGGGGCAATCTCCACAACTGAATTGGAGGCTCCCAACGACACCACGAAGCTTCACCACAATGGACTATGGCTTCGAGGTGACCTCTTCCGTCTAGGGTGCTCAAACACCCAAGAGTAACAAGATCCGCAAGGGATTAGTGGGGGGAATCAAATTTCTCTTGGTGGAAGTGTAGATCGGGGCCCTCTCAACCAAACCCTAGAGTATCAACAAGTTTTGTTGGCTAGGGAGAGAGATCGGGCAAAATGAGCTTTGGGCAACAATGGAGCTTGGGGAAGGATAAGAGGTTACTATCCTTGGGGAAGAAGACCCTTTATATAGTGGGGAAGGGAATCTGCCCGTTACCCACCCAGCGATAGTACCGCTCCGGGGAGCGGTACTAACGCCCAGTACTAGGGGCAGCGGTAGTACCACTTAGTACTACTGCCCCTACTACCGCTCTGGTGGCGCAAGTTACCAGACACCTCATGAGGAAGTGTCTGGTGCCCCGCGCAGGAAACCTGGACACCCTAACGGTACTACCGCTGCTGCCAGCGGTACTACCGCCCTCACAGAGACAGCAGCTGCGGCTCTGGAGACGCACGACCTCAGACACTCGACAGACGAGTGTCTGATGCCCCGCGTGAGGTGCTAGAAACATATAGCGGTACTACCGTGGACACGAGTGGTAGTACCAGGCGGTACTACCGTTCAGGTCTGCGGTACTACCGCCTGGATATTTCTGAGGTAGCCAAGGGCACAGGGCAGAGCTCCAGTTGCAGAAACGGACGGGTGCATAAGTGTGCGTGTTGATTCCACCCAGCCTTTCCAAATGCGGACCCCCTCTTGATAGTACGGATATTCCTATGATTCAAGTCCACCAACACTAAATCGTCGGAAAATAACCACCTTCTCTTTTAACATCCGGAGGGGAAAATAACCGTCTCGTGCCACCTGATATTCTCTGAAAGCTTAATGCATACGATTAGTCCGCAAATGTATTGTCATCAATCACCAAAACCATTAGGGTATAAATATGCCCTTACAAATATATTGGAGAGCATTACGAAGCTATAATGACCATGCACTTAAGAGATAATATAATTCAGAGGCATCTGAAACACTTTCCATGAATAATCTGAACATAAACCCACAATTCATCGGATCCCAACAAACACACCGCACAATAGGATTACATCGGATAGATCAAGGCGAAGATGCGATGACCATTGTATACAAGATCATAAGAGAGAGAGATAGCCATCTTGGTACTAGCTTTGGACCCGTAGGTCTATGGTGAACTACTAACACATCATCATGAGGGCAGCAAGGTAGATGAAGAGGCCATCCGTGATCGACCCCCCCTCCGGCAGGGTGCCGGAATGGAGCTCCACATGGCCTCGCGACGGAACAGAGACTTGCGGTGGCAGAAAAAGGGTTTCGGGACTGCCTTTAGGGTTGTTAGGATATTAGAGAATTTATAGGCCGAACAAGGACGTCGGGAGGCGGCTGAGGGGACCACCACATATCAGGGTGCCCCCCCCCCAGGGCGCGCCCTGATGTGTGGTGGGGCCCTCGTGCACCTCCTGGCTTCCTTCCAAAGCTTCTAGGTCTTCATATAGTCCAGAAAAATCATCAAAAAGTTTTGTGGCAATTGGACTTCGTTTGCTATAGTAAACCTGAAAAGGCAAAAACATGCAGAAAACAACAACTGACACTGGGCACTGGGTCAATATGTTAGTGCTCAAAAATATTATAAATTGGTAAATAAAGACCCCAAAAGTATCCTAGAATGATAATATATCAGCATGGAACAATCAAAAGTTATAGATACGTTGGAGACGTATCAAGCATCCCCAAGCTTAATTCCTGCTCGTCCTCGAGTAGGTAAATGATAAAAATAGAATGTTTGATGTGACATGATATCCACTATGTAATCTTATGCATGTATGCTCATTGAGAAAAGATGAATCAACAAATATTAACATAGCAATAATTGAAATGTAAGAAACATAATTGTTAATTCTTAAAAGTATACGATCCTTAAAAAATGTTTGCGCCCCCCCCCCCCATTCATCTTATTGTATTAGCAAGGCATGGCTCCATCTTCACCACATTAATACAAATGTTAAGCACCATGGTGTCCAAGTCAGGCAATTGGTTCGTACTTTTTCAATATGCATCAACTTTTTATTCTTCACGCAATACATGAGCGTGAGCCATTGGACATAGCATTTAAGTGGAATAGAGTATGGTGGTAGATATCAAAGGGGTAGGAAGTGGAGAAGATAGTCTCAAATCAACTAGGCGTACCAACGGGCTATGGAGATGCCCATCGATAGATGTCAATGCGAGGAGTAGTGATTGCCATGTAAATGATGCACTAGAGCTATAAGTGTATGAAAGCTCAAATGAAGCTAAGTGGGGTGTGCATCCAACTTGCTTGCTCATGAAGACCTCGCACATTTGAGGAAGCCCGTCATTGGAGTATACAAGCCAAGTTTGTAATAATGAATAGGTAATTCCCACCAGCATAAGAAAGTGATATATCATGAGACTCTCTACATGTGGAACATTGTGCCACTTTGAGGCACAAGTGTGGTAAAGGATAGTAGCAAAGTCCCTTCTCTCATTTTCTCTCATTTTTTGAATGGATGGTGGGCTCATTTGGCCTCCCCCATCTTTATTTTTGTCCGGAGTCTCATCTCAACTTATGGGAGAATCATCGTCTCCATCATTCTTTCCTCACTGGGACAATGCTCTCATAATGATGATCATCACACTTTATTTACTTACAACTCAATATGGAGAACTGATATGACTCTGTATGAATGCCTCTAGCAGTGTACCAGGACGTGCAATGATCTAGCATGACATGTATCAAAAACTTGATGAAAGGTGGCTTTTCCACAAATACTATGTCAGCTCTATATGATCATGCAAAGCAATATGACAATGAACGAACTAGTCATGTGAAGTGACGATGGAATTTGCATGGCAATATATCTCGGAATGGCTATGGAAATGCCATGATAGGTAGGTATGTTGGCTGTTTTGTGGAAGATATAATAAGGCTTATGTGCAACAGAGCATGTCATGTCACGGAGTTTGGATGCACCGGCAAAAGTTGCACCGATCCTCAAGGTGAGAATGGGCTATGCACGGTACCGAAGAGGCTAGCAAATTATGAAAAAGGTGAGATTGCGTATGCCCATGGTTTCACATTAGTCGTAACTCATATACTTACTGCAAAGTTTTATTAGTTTATCATAAGTCAAAGTACTAATCGCATGCCCTGAGGGAAGAGGTTGGTAGGAGTTAACCATCGCGCGCTTCCGACCCGAAACAACACTAGGATTTCAACGAGGAATAGAAATGCTCACACATCATCACCATGCATCTTTAATGTTTAGATGAACAGAAAGGTCAACCTTTCTTAATATCGACACTTCTACGGTTTAACAATTATGAACTCACACCTATTTCATATTACTACATCAATAACATTGACCCACAATTTCTTTATATGTGCTACATGATGGTTTTGATTATCATTCATTGAATACCTAATACTTTTGGACTAGTCTTATGGCCCATGGAAATTACCGTCACTATTTATTAACTCTCAAACAAATAAAAGTGAAGAACGAGAGTGAACTCATTTCTATAAAATCTACACGCCACCGTGCTCAAAAAGATATAAGTGAAGTACTAGAGCAACTACTAAGCTCAAAAGATATAAGTGAAGCACATAGAGTATTCTAACAAATTCTGATGAAGGTGTGTCTCTCTTAAATAGGTGTGTCCAGCAAACAATTATTGTGGCAAACTGAAAGTAAAAGCAAACAAAATCAAATGACGCTCCAAGAAAAACTCATATCATATGACGAATAAAAATATAGCTTCAAGTGACATACCGATGGATTTGAGACGAAAGAGGGGATGCCTTCCGGGGAATCCTCAAGTTTAGACACTTGAGTCTTTTTTAAAATATTGCCTTGGGGTGCCTTGGTCATCCCCAAGCTTAGGCTCTTGCTACTCCTTATTCCTTTGTCCATCAAGATAACACCCAAAACTTGAAAACTTCAATCACACAAAATTCAACAAAACCTCGTGAGATCCGTTAGTATAAGAAACATATTGCATACTTTAAATATTGTTATAAATTGATTCAGATTTCATAAATGCATAATAGGTGCTGTATTCTAACTTCTTCATGGCTTATACCCCCCGATACAATCCATAGCATAATCAAAACAAGCAACTATGCAAGCAAAAACAGAATCTGTCTAAAACAGAACAGTCTGTAGTAATCTCTAGAGAGACTATACTTCTATAGCTCTAAAAATTATGAAAAAATAGGAAAACCTCGAACATTTGTATAGAAACACTGTGTAAAAAATTTCAGATCATTATCACACTCCGGTAAAAATGAAAATTCCTGTACTTGAGTCAAAAGTTTCTGTTTTGTTTCAGCATCGAGTCTACTCATCTTGTGAGTCATCCCAAAGGCTTTACTTGGCGCAAACACTAATTTAAACACAAAAACATAATCATTATAGAGTCCATAATCATGCTATCAAAAACAAACAGAAAGTTTAAAGCAAAAATATAAAGATAACTATTGGGTTGCCTCCCAACAAGCGCTATTGTTTTAATCCCCTAGCTAGGCATAATGCAAAGTTTCAAGTGTTGTGGTATCCACGGAAACGATCCGTCATGCTATAATAATATTCTCTTCTTTCACTTTTAGAAGGATCATCATCCGCAAGATAATCAAGTTTTTCCTTAGCAACTTCAACAAAATTTCTTTTAGCATTATTAGCACATGGTGAAGTTGGGTGCTAAAGGGCTTCTGCCCTAGCGGCGGAAACACCACTAATCTCAAAATCATACATGATAACTACTTCAAGCAAGAAAAGGAGTAAACTAGTAACACGCAAAGATAAATATTTTTGTTTTTTTGTTTTTTATGAGACGAGCTAAATATAACAGCAAATAAAAAGAACAAGTGAATGAAAATTTGTGTGAAGTTACTTGCTGGTTGATGATGATACTCCCCCGCAACGGCACCAGAAATCCTTCCTGATACTTGTGATCTGCATTGGGTTTTTCGTGAAGAGGAACGGGTAATTGCAGCACAAAGGGGATAAGTATTTCCCTCAGTTATGAAACCAAGGTTTATCGAACCAATAGGAATATCAATCATCAACCGTCTTCAGCGGCTACACACAAATAAACAAACGACTTGCACCCAACGCGGGCAAGAGGGTTGTCAATCCCCTTGATCTCGTTATTTGCAAGAAAATGAGTTGTGTAGATAATTGTTGATAAATATAAATTGCAAAATAAATAAAAAGTAATAGAATGCAGCGAGGTAATTGTAGCGTTTGTAAATATATAAGTGAATAGACCCGGGGGGATAGTTTTCCCTAGCGGCATCTCTCATGTAGGCATCATACGGTGGGTAACAAATTACTGTTGGGCAATTGATAGAAAAGCAGATAGTTATGCGATGTTCACGGCAATGATGATGTATATATAGGCATCAAGTTCATAAGCAAATAGGCCGACTCCTGCCTGCACCTATTACTATTACTCCACTCATCGACCGCTATCCAGCATGCATCTAGAGTATTAAGTAAAACAGAGTAATGCTTGGAGAACGATGACATGATGTAGACAAAGTAAACTCAAACAATATGAATGAACCCCCATCATTTTATCCTTAGTAGCAGCAACATAAAGACACATCTTGTCCCCTACTTTTTCACTGGGATATAGAAACTCGCCGGGTTGAACCTACCACAACGCACCACTCCCACCGATGAAATATCAATCTACTTGGCCAAAGCATATCAATAGATCGGAGAGCATTACAAAGCTATAATGATCATGCACTTAAGAGATAATATAATTCAGAGGCATCTCAAATACTTTTCATGAATAATCTGAACATAAACCCACAATTCATCGGATCCCAACAAACAGACCGCACAATAGGATTACATCGGATAGATCAAAGCGAAGATGCGATGACCATTGTATTGAAGATCATAAGAGAGAGAGAGAGAGAGATATTGCCATCTAGGTACTAGCTATGGACCCGTAGGTCTGTGGTGAACTACTCACACATCATCATGAGGGCAGCAAGGTTGATGAAGAGGCCCTCTATGATCGATCCCCCATCCGGCAAGGTGCCGGAATGGAGCTCCAGATGGCCTCGCGACGGAACAGAGACTTGCGGCGGCGGAAAAAGGGTTTCGGGACTGCCTTTAGGGTTTTAGGATATTAGAGAATTTATAGGCCGAAGAGGGACGTCGGGAGGCGGCTGGGGTGGCCACCACATATCAGGGCGCGCACCCCCCAGGGCACGCCCTGATGTGTGGTGGGGCCCTTGTGCACCTCCTGGCTTCCTTCTGAAGCTTCTAGGTCTTCATATAGTCCAGAAAAAATCATCAAAAAGTTTCGTGGCAATTGGACTTCATTTGGTACAGTAAACCTGAAAAGGCAAAAACATGCAGAAAATAGCAACTGGCATTGGGCACTGGGTCAATAGGTTAGTGCTCAAAAATATTATAAATTGGTAAATAAATACCCAAAAAGTATCCTAGAATGATAATATATCAGCATGGAACAATCAAAAATAGTAGATACGTTGGATACGTATCACTCCACCGCAAGCACGGCAGGGACCTTGCGTTTGGGGTCCTTTCCCTTGGACTTCGTCGTGCCAGGCTTGGTGTCAGGGTCGTTGTGGAGGAACAGGCATCCCTCTTTGGCCTTGGCGTAGCGATCGGCAACGATGAAGAGCTCTGCCGGGGAGTCTAGCTCGTCCCTGACGGGGAACTTCTCGCGCATCTTCACGTCGGTGACGCCGTTGGTTAAGGCGGAGACGATCGCGGCGTCGGAGGCCTTCGGGATCCTGTTGCGCACCTGACTGAAGTGATGGATCAACTTGCAGAGGGGCTCGTCGGGATGCTGGCGCACGGCCTGTAGGTCGTTGAGCGTGAGGGGACGGTCGCTCGTGCCTGCGAAGTTGGCGACAAACTGCTTGCACAGGTCCTCCCACGAAGAGATGGACGCCTCGGGGAGGTTCATGAGCCATGCGCGTGCAGCGTCCTTGAGGGCCATGGGGAACCAGTTCGCCATGACCCGATCGTCCCCCCTCACAGCCTAGATGCTGATGGTGTAGCGCAGGAGGACCTCCGTGGGGTTGGCGTTGTCGTCATAGCGAGGAGGAAGTTCTGGCTTGAACTTGTCGGGCCACACCACGCGGCGCAGCTCGGGAGCAAGGGCCAGGTAGCCCCCGGTGGTGACGACGCCTCTGCTGAGGGCCATGCGGTTCTGGCATATTTTTGATTCGAACTTGAGTTTGGCATGGATTTGTTGATGTTTTTAGAGGAGTATGATGTTGTGAGTACTGTAGGATCATTATTGTTTAATTGTATTGGACTGAAAAATTGTTTTATAGATGTTTACAAGGAGGTCTTCTCGCATACGCGGTGGTTCGAGTTCATCCACTGCACAACCGCAACAAGTATTCACTCAGGGGATCATCTTCACGGACCGTGGAGCGAGGAAGAAGTTGGAGAAGCTCACCACAAGGAAGATCAAAGCAACCAAATGGGCTTGTGTGAATACTCTCGCCAAGCTAGGTATCACTCATGATTTTAATTTTCTTTGTCATAATGTTGGGTTGCATCATTTTGTTTATCAGGGATGTGAGACTTATGAACGATTGATGCTTGAGTTTTTTAGTACTCTCTCGCACAATGTTGGTTTGATGCCAAATGCATATGAGGAGGGGAGAATCACTTTCCGTCTCCTTGACCAAGAGTTTGACATCACTTTTGTTGGGTGGTGTAAGTACTTTGGCTTCCCCAACAATGATGATGATATTAGATAAACAAAATGATGCAACCCCGGGGCACCATGAGCGGCGGGCGCCGCGGGGGCCCTAGCGGCAGCTCGGCACGCGGCACGTTCCCGGCGGGCGGCGGCTTCGTCCATGCCGATGCTGATGTCGAGGTCGAAGGCGCAAAGACAGTTGGTCCCCCTACCTGGCGCGCCAAATGTCGGAGTTGAGGATCTGCGTCCAAGAACTTCTCCAAGAACAAGGTTCGAACACTGGGGGGCTTGGCTTGGCGACCTGCAACACGACGGAAAATGCAGCAAGATCAACGGCAAGCTCACTCCTTCTCACCGGAAACGACAAGGACACGCGAGCTACCCAGGTTCGGGCCATCGTCCGGTGTAAAACCCTACTCCTTCTTCTGATTTGATTGCTTTGCAACAGAGAGCTTGAGGCTCGAGTACACGAGGTGTTGGGGGAGAGAATGACTCGATCCCCTTACATGGACGCGGCCCTGTCCCCTTTGTAGTGCCTTGGTCCTCTTCCCTGAAAATATCGGCGGGAAAGTGTGGCCACAGGGCAGCAATTCTAAGGGGACAGAGCTAGGCCTATCCTGACTAAAGGTGGTCGCCTCCTAATAAAGTGGTCTTCATGACGTGCGTGTGGGCTCAGTAATGACCTTCGTCCTACCGTGTTGATCCGTCCTGCTCCTCTTTCACCGGAATGGCAAGCTTTGGGAACCTGCTATGGGGGGAGGCGTACACCACTACTCCCTTATCAGCAAAGTAGAAACTGGCTCTGGTCACGCCCCGCCGTCCTTGGCCTGACAGCGGGGCGTCATCCATGTGGTGGGGTGCGGTGCTCCGCGGCTGGTGTCGTCCGCCGAGCCTCGTGAGGCAGCCTCGCAAGGAGGGCCTCGTGAGGCGACCTAGTGCCTGGTGGCCTCGGCAAGGCCTGTCCTAGCTGCAAGGGGGGCCTCGGCAGGCTTGACCCTCTTGAGGCGGCTCCTCCAGGGCAGCCGGGTCAGAGCCGTCTGTGTTGGGCCAGTCCTAGTGTCGTCCTCAGGGCCAGCGACAGACAGGCCATGGTACCCTGGGTTCCAGCGTGCACAAAAGAGCTACTACCCCTAATGCCGACCCAGCACACACAATTGCCATCGTCCATCGTATCGTTCCTTGGCTCAGGAGGACGGGAGGTCGCCAAGTCGATGACCTACACCTTGATCGATCGAGGCCGGGGGTGCCTCAACATTGGTGATCATCGGTACTACCTTGGGCGCAGCTCTCACCAGGGTTGCCGCGTCTGTCGGGTCTTCGTACGTCGTCCCGGCGGCCGACGAGACCCTGGCTCTCGCCAGGGCTACAGCCACGGCCGCCAGGCCTCCCCCGGCGTCTGGAGCTACGTCCTCCTCCATCTGGGACATAAGCCTATGCCTCGTGCGGTGGCCACTACCGCACTTGTCCTTGCATCGTCGCGGTTCCTGCTCCACCGCCGCACCATCCGACACACTCTGTGCCGAGCCCGCAATATTGCCCGCTGGCAATCCCTAGCTGCTTTCAGTACAACCCTGGCTAACCTGGTGGCTTGCTTGTATAGTGATTCCTGCCTCCTTTAGCTATCGTCGGGAGAGGCGACGGTATGGCCGTCGACCGCCAAGCCGACCATCGCGTCGACATCCTCAATTTCGCCGTCGCCCAACTCCATCTTGTCGTCGGCCAATGGGGGTTTGACGGTATATGTGTGGTGGTACCTAGCCAGGGGATCAGTGACTCGACGCCGACGGCCATCGCTGTGGTTATTTATAGCTAGCATATGGCTAGGGGATTGCAGATTTTACAATTTACCGTTATGGCTGGCGCTTGCGCGGGAAGCCTTGGCTAGAGCGCGAGCAGACTAAATAGAGCCCATGAGCGATGACCAGACACCATTGGTGAGGGTAAGCGGCGACGGGCGGTGAGTCATGGCACATAGTTGTTACTTTACACCCATGTGTGGTTGCATGACTCATCGAAAGCACTTCCTATTTTATACGCGGGTGTAATATATCTATTCTGCATGGCACACGGTTTGTGGGACATGTGTATAACGACATTAATTTCTGCACCGGGGCATTGGGGCCCATTTCTGGGTAGCACACGTCTTGTTCCATCAACCGTGCGCTTTTTATTACTGTCACCCATTGTTCTTTTACTTACACTATGTGCCCGTTAGATCACACAATACCCATCTTTTTCAAAGTTTTTGAAATCTTTTCCTACACACATAATCGCACACGGAAACGTTGTAGCAATTGTCTACAATCGTGCATAGGGACACGAATAAATATCCTCTCTTCGCTCTTCATCGTCTCTTTCCTATCTCGCAACCCCAAATCTGGCCTTCATCTCCCCACTGTCCTCGCCTCCACAAAATCCTCAACATTACACATGCCCTTAGAATTTGGAACCCCCTCTCCATCGCGGAAGGCGCAGGGTTGACGCAGCTCATACGCGCGCAGGTGCCTCCGGCGGCGGTGGCGGTACGCGCTGATGAGGGTGCGAAGGCCTTGGCGGCAAGCACGTAAGATATGGAGTTTGCAGCAGATATGTTGGGGGCACGCGCAGTTCTGTATGCGGAACGCGCGGTTGAGTACGCGGCCAGTGTGGCACGAGCCGATGAGGCCACCGTTGCCTTGGAGGCACGCACAGATTTGGCAGTGGTAAGGGTGGAGTCCTCGTTAGAGTTTGCTAGCACTATAGCAATGCGCGCAGCTGATGCCTTTGCTGTTTACGGACGCTTGGAAAATGTTTGTCAAGGCAGTGTCGCACGCGTGCCTTTGGCTGTGGATGGGATTTTCCATGAGACCAGAGCTACTGTGATTGAGCAGGAGAAGAGGAATGGCCGGGCCTATGAAGTTTTCAAGGCCATGGTCGTCGCCGACCTGAATCTGGAACCTTCCTTCCGAGAGACGATGTGCATGAGTGCAGACAATATTTCAACATCATCACACCAACAGGCCAGCCCCACAACAACGCTGACGAGTAGTTGTTTCTATTTTTGCTGTTTTCTGAACCTTGTTGATATGTAATGTCACTATTATGTTGTTTAGTTGATTATGTAGGAGTACGAACGATAATTTGTGCAAACATTTTCGGAATCAGGTGCTTATTAGCAGAAATTATCTTTGTTATTATCGGTCTGTGTTATTTTCAGTCTTCCCACATAATTTAGATTACCGACATGTTTGCTGGGTATCGCATACATCTTGTTACGCTGAATCGTTTGTGTTAATTTGGCTCATCGCGCACAGTTCATCCGAGCGAACTGTATGTCGTCTATCACACACATCTTTATCTGCATAACTGTTTGTGTTATTTTGGCTGATCGCGGACAGTTCACCCCGAGTGACCTGTCTGCAGTCTATCGCGCACATCTTAATCTAGGTAATCATTTGTGTTAATTTTTCTCATCGCAAACAGTTCATCCGAGTGACATGTATGTCGTATATCGCACACATAATGATCTGGGTAATCATTTGTGTTATTTTGGATCATCATAAACAGTTTATCCGAGTTAACTATATGACATACATTGCACACATCCGTATTTGGTTAGCCGTTTTTGTTATTTTGCCTCATCACAAAAATTGCGTAAATGTCAACTCTATGCCACGTATCGCACACGCTTTTAGCTAATTCATGCTTGATGGGCCACCCATCGCACACAATTCGCGTTATTGGCGATGGAGTTATAACTATATCGTTTGCGATTCATACATCGCACACATTTTCGTCGAAGGGTCTCTGATTGATGTGTCGTCTTAGCACCTTCATCCAGTAATGATCATGTAATCTCGAATCCAAAATATTCAATCCAACATAAAGAAACTTCAAAGATAAAGACTCAATTCACCACAAAAAGGATAGATGGAGATGAACATCATAAGACCCAACTTTATTAATCAAGCTCATGATACAATCAAGATCGAATTCATGAAGAACATGAGAGAGAGAGAGAGAGAGAGTGAACACACATCTACTAGTACATACCTTCAGCTCCGAGGATGAACTACTCATATATCACCACGAGAACAACAAGGTTGATGAAGAGGCATCCTCCAATGGCGTCCCTCTTCGTTAGAGTGCCAGAAAAGGCCTTCAGATGGGATCATCACGGAACAGGAACTTACGGCAACAGAAAAAGTATTCTAAGTGTACGGCGAAGGGTTTCGGTATATAAGAATTTGTGGCGTTGGAATCACGCCAAAATGCTGCTCAGGGGGGAGGGCATATGGACAGGTGCCATGACCACCCCTCGGCCGCGCCATGTGTCCATATGGGGCCCTCGTGGCTCGTCTCGATGTCTCCCGAAGCTTACAGGGTCCTTGATGCTTGTGATCAGAGTTGGGTTTTCCGTGAAGAGGAACGGGTGATGCGGCATAATGCGGGTAAGTATTTCCCTTAGTTAAGAAAAAAGGTTTATCGAACCAATAGGAATATCGGTCATCAACCGTCTTCAGCAGCTACACACAAAAGAGCACATACTTGCACCCAACGCGACAAGAGGGTTGTCAATCCCCTTGATCTCATTATTTGCAAGTAAGTGAGATGTGTAGATAATTGTAAATTGCAAAATAAAATAAAATATAAATAATGGCAGCAAGGTATTGAAAGCGTTTGTAAACTTATAAGTGGATAGACTCGGGAGCCGTAGTTTTCTCTAGTGGCATCTCTCATGTAGTAGGCATACGGTGGGTAAACAAATTACTGTTGGGCAATTGATAGAAGAGCGGATAGTTATGCAATCTTTATTCATGGCAATGATCATGTATATATAGGCATCACGTCCATAAGCAAATAGGCCGACTCCTGCCTGCACCTACTACTATTACTCCACCCATCGACCGCTATCCAACATGCATCTAGAGTATTAAGTAAAATAGAGTAATGCTTGGAGAACAATGACATGATGTAGACAAAGAGAATTCAATTAATATGAACTAACCCCATCGTTTTATCCTTAGTGGTAGCAATACAAAGGCGTGTTTTGTCCCTTTCTGTCACTGGGATATAGAGCACCGCCAGATTGAACCCACTACAACGCACCCCTCTCACTGAAGAAATATCAATCTAGTTGGCCATACTATCTCAATAGATCAGAGAGATTTATGAAGCTATAATGATCATGCAAATAAGAATCATAATAATCAGAGGTGACTCAAATACTTTTCATGAATAATCTGAACATAAACCCACAATTCATCGGATCCCAACAAACACACCGCACATAAGGATTACATCGAATACATCAAAGCGAAGATGTGATGATCATTGTATTGAAGATCAAGAGAGAGAGATAGCCATCTAGATACTAACTACGGACCTGTAGGTCTATGGTGGACTACTCACAACTCATCAAGGAGGCAGCAAGGATGATGTAGAGCCCCTCCATGATCGATTCCCACTCCGGCAGATCGCCGGAAAAGGTCGCCGGATGGGTACACGGTGGAACAGAGACTTGCGACGGCGAAAAAAGTGTTTCGGGAGATCTCCTAGGGATTTTGGAATATTTGAGAATTTATAGGTCAGAGAGGGGCATGAGAGGGCAGCCGAGGGGGCCACGACCCAACAGGGCACGACCTGCCCCCCTGGCGCACCCTGTTGGCTCGTGGTGCCCTCATTCAGCCTCTCGTCTCCTCCCGAAGCTTCCAGGTCTTCTTTTGGTCTAGAAAAAAATCATATTAAAGTTTCGTGGCATTTGGACTTCGTTTGGTATGGTAAACCTGAAAAGCAAAAAACATGCAAAAAACAGCAACTGGCACTGGCACTAGTTCAATAGGTAGCACTAAAAAATAATATTAATTGGTAAATAAACATCCAAAAAGTATCCTAGAATGATAATATAATAGCATGGAACAATCAAAAATTATAGATATGTTGGAGACGTATCAGCATCCCCAAGCTTAATTCTTGTTCGTCCTCGAGTAGGTAAATGATAAAAACAAGAATTTTTGATGTGACATGCTACCCAACATGTAATCTATTGCAGGTTTGTTCATTGAGAAACGATGAATTAATAAACATCAACATAGTAATATTTATAAACATAAGAAACATAATCATAAAGTTTCAAGGTATACGATTCGAAAAGAATGTCCACCCCTTATTCATTTTATCATATTAGAACAGCATGGCTCCGTCTTCACCACATAAATACAAATGTCAAGCACCACGGTGTCAAGTCACGCAATTGGATCGTACTTTTTAACGCGCTTCAGCTTTTTATTACTTGCGCAATATATGAGCGTGAACCATGGATATAGCATAAAGGTGGAATAGAATATGGTGGTAGGTTTCAAAGGGGTGAAAAGAGGAGAAGAAATTCTCGCATCAACTAGGCGTATCAACGGGCTATGGAGATGCCCATCAATAGATATCAATGCGAGGAGTAGGGATTACCATGCAACGGATGCACTAGAGCTATAAGTGTATGAAAGCTCAACGGAAGCGAAGTGGGTGTGCAACCAACTTGCTTGCTCATGAAGACCTCGGGCCTTTGAGGAAGCCCGTCATCGGAATATACAAGCCAACTTCTATAATGAAAAATTCCCACTAGCCTATGGAAGTGATAAACATGAGACTCTCTATATGAAGAACATGGTGCCACTTTGAGGCACAAGTGTGGAATAAGAGGTAGTAGCATTGTCCCTTCTCTCTTTTCTCTCATTTATTTATTTTTCTTTTTCTTTCTCTTTTTTCTTTCTTTCTTTTCTCTTTCTCCTTTTTTTCTTTTTTTTCATCCGGAGTCTCATCCTAACTTGTGGGGGAATCATTGTCTCCATCACCCTTTCCTCACTAAGACAGTGCCCTAATAATGATGATCATCACGCTTTTATTTACTTACAACTCAACATGAGAAACTGTATGACTCTATATGAATTCCTCTGGCAGTTTACCAGG